>CM030797.1:32225914-33518057 GCA_018127125.1 Rhododendron griersonianum | reverse complement strand
TGAATGGTTTGCTAAGTTAATTTAGGGTTTTGATTGCGAGTATATATGGTTATAAACCAAAATTATTTGCCCTGTGATTGAGGGTTTTGTACATAGCATCCTGGGGAAATTTTATGATTGGTATATATTGTTATGTATAGTAACATATAAGAAGTTATATACTCAGATCTGTATGCGATTAAATCTCCTCCGTTCGGTATGCTTATTGGAAAACTATTAGTGAATAAGGGTTATATATGGTTATATATTTGATCTTGACATATCCTAATTAAGGTATCAGTTTTTGGATATATATGATTATATACATTTGACAGGTTGGTGTTTGGTAAAACTAGGGTTTTGATTGTGTAACAGACATGGGCTAGTAAAGTGTATCAAGTACAACCAACGTGGTTGATCGTGGTGCTTGTGTTGTTGGACTTTTCATTATTGTCGTCGTTGAATACTTGAATAGTAAATATGGGGCAATTAGGATAAAGAGAGTTAATTGAAACCAAGTGAACAATCAAGAAATAATAGGCAAAGGACTGAAGTGGGGGCACTCGTATCTTCGGTCGTATGAAGAAATGCTTACTTATGTTTTTCAGTTCTTACATGACATGACAATAGGGAGCTTTCTGTTTGCAAAGGAATTTATCTGGAACATAATCTATTTTTGCCATCCTACTTGTATTGTTCTAATGTAGTAATCATTTGTATAACAGAATCTCCTTCTCTCCACAAATAGTGATAATGCAGTCCTGAAGATTGCAGATTTTGGATTTGCAAGGTAAAGTTATGGTCAGCTTTACTTATTTTCTTACCTATGGATCTTCTTATAATGTTTGGAAGAATAGATCTCTGCCGTGAACTTTTGGAATATATGGTTATATATATTTTCTAGGTTGGAGTTTGGTAAAGTGATTGGTAAAGTTAGGATTTTGATTGTATAACAGACATCGGCATGTAAAGTTAGGATTTTATATACGAATATTGGGTTATATAATGTTATATATAATATAATGTTGTATGTCCTCTGTCCGGTATGTTTCTTAGAAAACTGAAGGTAAACTTTGAGTATATATGGTTATATACTGTGTGCGAGTCAACATAGGGTTTTGAGGATGGCTATATATTCGGATCAAGTATGCCGCTGCGCGGACCATTTTAATAATGTAATTATATGGTGATATGCTAATGCTTATGGTTGCCTTACTATGGTTATAACCTTTAGTCATTTTCTGGATTGCTGAACTCTCTTTATGAGCATTTTATGGTTTGGTGTGTTGGAGTTACTAAGACTTCATTTGATTAATTTTGACCCGTAGGCCGAAATACTTTCCATTGTCAAGTCTTTGCCAAAAAATGCTGATAAAATACTTTCTGTTGTAAAATCTTTCCCCATAATCCCTGATAAAATGCATTTTATGGAGTTTCTGTTGCTTATTTAATGCTGATAAGGTATCAGTTTTGGTTACTCTGTTTCTCAGTAAAACTGCAAAAGTGAACTTTGGATATATATGGTTATATACATTTGAAAGGTTGGTGTAACAGACATGTGCATGTAAAGTTAGGGTTTTGATACGTTCAGTATGTTCCTTAGGAAACTAAAAGTGAACTTTGGGTATATATGGTTATATCTGATGCAGATATTTGTGGTTTTCCCTCTGTAAATAAGATACACATGGTTATATATCAGAAAATGTAACATGCGATTTCGACAAGTCCATCATGGAACATAAATTGCAATATCAGTATCTCGAATCCTTTCTTACACATACAAAGCTGTTTGTCTCCATATGTTTATTTTTTTCATTGTATGTGCAGCAATGACGTATCCTAAAAGAACAGGGAAAGAGTTGGTACCTGTGGCGTACGCAACAGATGCTCGTCCATTGGCAATGATTGACCCACCAAAAGAGATGAGGCTGAAAAAATCACCAAGGAAGCGGACAGCAGACCCTGCTGTCATAAATATTGACGACAGTGCAGGTAAGTCTGAGGTAGTCAAGTCTTCCTCCCCCTCCCACCGGAAAGGATCAAAAGAAGCTGATGTAGAAGCAACTGCCAGAACTTCCTACCCTACCCCTATTAAGATCAATACAAAACAACATGGCGAGAAGCCTGAAACTAAAATGGTTTATGAGAAAAGGAGGAAAAGGACAAGTAGGGGAGATGAAGAAGTTATAGATCTGAACACCCCGACAAAGAGAGTCACACGGTCTGCTGAGGCATTGAAGAAAATGAAGATGAATAAGGACATGAAAGAAAAGGAGGACAAAAGAATTAAAAGAAAAACAAGTCCACTTGTCTCCAAGGGTGGAGGTTCGAACAGACAACGAAATGTGAAACAAAAGGTAAGGGGGAGGAAGAAGAAGAGGAATGGGATGAAGACGAGGGAGATGAAGAAGAGAAATGGGATGAAGACGAGGGAGATGAAGAAGAGAAATGGGATGAAGACGAGGGAGATGAAGAAGAAAATAGAAAGGTAAAAAAGGGTTGATTGTGGGGTACACTTAATAATTCCACGTATGCAAATACTCATAAATCGATTCACGAACAATATCAACAACACTAATGTTATGCTTCCCAATTGTAGAAAAAATACGTGGAGAATTATATGAAGGACAGGCATGATGAGCTGAAGAACCAAAGTACCAGTACAGAAATACTCTTTCAAGAACAAAATTTCAATACTCCAATCTGCTCACCTCCATATGCTCCACAACAAGAAAACACATCGTAAGCTTCAAAACTCGATACAACTTCTACATACAACAGTTTGCAAAATTCTCCCACTAAACTTATGATATTTATTTGCCTCGAAAATATACAGGGTTGATTGTGGGGTATTCGTCTGCAAGCTCATGGAACTATTGGCGTACATTGAGCCAATCCCAAAAACACTGCCGAAGACTGAAATTGATCAGTTTAGAGCTGATTTAGTCTCTCGATTTTTGAACGATGAAGGAAGAAGCTGGACAATAAAGAAATGGGAAGCCAGGCGGATGGGGAAGGGGTCGCAATGACCATTCGTGAGATGGAGAGTGAGATGATGATGAGAACGTTCGTAAGATGGGGAGTGAGATGGTGTCCTGGGGACCAATGTGGTCTTAATTTTTTGTAAGGATAACATACAGATTTTTGATGTTCTTAGATGGTACAAAACTCTTTGTTGGTCTTATACGGATCCAATCTGATATTTCTTACATCTCTGTATCAGATTTTTGACCTGTTCCTCCTGGTATATATGGTTATATAAACGTTGCCAGATCTAAGATTGTGGTTTTGTTCTGGTTTTATGCACACTGTTGTTCTGTTTTGTACTGCTGTTCTGTTCTGCTGTGGATTGGCTATTGTCTGTCATTTGGATGCTTCTGTTATTAGTTGAGCTAATGAATCATTGGTTTAGTTGTGGCTCCAACTGTGATCTCTCAACTGTGATTGCTCCTTGGAAAGTGGTAGATATAAGAATATATAATGTTATATAACGTTATATCTCAATTTGTTATACCTTTTTATATGGTTTATACCTACTTGTTGCAAGTTAAATATGTCATGAAAAGTGTGTTCAAGCTTCATTTGAAAACTTAAAAAGGTTAAAATGTGTATTTTGGCGACCCGAAGTCGAGTAACTTGGTTCATCTGACAGTCCTATAACTTGGTTCATTGTAGAGGACTAAAACTTAGCCCAGATTTGATGCAGGATTGTGGTGTACGTGACACCAGTTGGTAGACAAGAATGATAAACCAGAAGTTCAACAAGCTTGAAACCGATTTTCGGCATCCATTTATACAATGTCAGAATACCAACCCAAAATAAGCCTCAAGACACCGCCCATGTTTGGCCAGATTACAGATTGTTTGATCTAGCATTTCTACCAATATGGCTTCCACCACTCCTCCAGCAACAACATTCAAACACTATCCTTACTCCTCCAACATAACCTTCAAATACCATGGAACTTGAAAGTTCCAAACTTGTGCAAACTTGCATATTCAGACAACAATAACGCTACTGCTACTGAGAATTTGGCACATTAATGAACTTGAGCACAGGATGTTTTATAACACCGCCAAACTGAACTTGAGCACAGTGTACATGAACAGGAGAATATATAATGTTCCACTAACGTTATATCTCAAATTGTGCACAACTCATGTCTACAAAACATTAAACTCTTTATTATCCATAATCCAAAAGAAACAATTCCAATAATAAGCATGAATAAGGAAAAAAAAGAACCACAACTTTAATCTGTTCTTCATCCTAATCTCTTCTTTATTCTCATATTTGACTCCTTGCCTCATACATCGCTTGGCTCTTTGCATGTTCTTCGGTTGTGCTTTGAAGCCTTGTGGCACCTCCCACATTTATTTGGCCTAGTATATGACTCTTCACCCCTTGAACGAATGCGTTTAACTTTGGGCCTACCAGCTGGACGCCTATTCCGTGGAGGGTTTATAACTCGTTCACCTTCCGTCGTAAAATCGGGAATGTCACTCTCTACAACTGGATAAATGGGTTCTTCATATGCACGCCGATACGCATCAACAAGGTACAATGGATCCATGTGATCCACCAAAGATCCTTCCCCTCCACCAGCTTTTATAATAACCGTTACAGCATGCCTGCACAAGAAACCGGTAGACTGCCATTTACCACAAGAGCACGTCCTTTCCTCAAGAGATACTACCTTCGGGGGAAGACAACGCACCTCGTACAAACCCACCTTTGACATAATGATCCTCCACGACCTTCCTTTGTTTATAAAGTAAGCTAACTTCTTATCCATCTTCGGACAAATCACTGAATTCCATTTCATCGACTTTACTCTCCTAGCTGCCATTTGCTTCATAATTTTGCGACGAAGCTCATCAACTAAATAAAAAACAGGCATTTCCCGAGCTTTAAGAATCCAATTGTTAAACGACTCCACAGCACTAGAGCTCATCTCACCATACCGTTGACCTTTGAAATACGCGTTACTCCAATGCTCTATGGGGACACTTGCAATAAAGGTCCTAGCTTTATCTCCACCGTATTGGTAAAATTCTTCTTCAGCAGCTTTGTAGACCGAAACCGATGAAGCATATGCACATTTATTGAACAATTCAACGAGCCTGTTTCGAAAACCTTGCCTAAACCGACCAGGAAAGTGATCCTTCAAGTTAAACTGTAGGTGATAGAGACAGTATGCATGATGACAACCGGGGAACATAACAGGAATGTTGTTGACAAGACCGGCGTTACGATCAGTAATAAAGGTAATAGGACGAGTGGACAATGTACTCCTCAGAAGGCCAAGAAACAAAGTCCAATTAGCATCATTTTCAGCATCACAAATTGCATAAGCTATAGGAAATAAACCTGCACATGAATTATAACGTATTACGTTTCATGCGAACTTCTGTCATGTGTAGCTACACATAATACTTCATTCAATATATAATGTTATATATTGTAAACTGTATTAATTAAATTTAATATATAACGTCTAAAGATAAACAACCAAGTTAAACGTACATTGATTTGCATCTTTCCCTGTTGCAGCAAGGAGTGTTCCTTTGAATCTACCTTTCAGATGGGTCGCATCAAGACACAAAAAAGGCCGACAGTAGTTAAACCCCTTGATACAAGCATCAAACGACACAAATAGCCGCGAAAACTCCTTTGTTACAGGATCAGATTCAAGCCTCAAAACGCTCCCCGGATTCGTAGCCCTTGCAGCTTCAACGTACCACCGAAGCCTATCAAATGAACCTTCATAATCTCCATATAATCCCCCCCTTGCCTTCTCAACACCTAACCAGGCACTATGATAGCACAAATCAAGACCGTACTTGTCCGTAAACCAATCCAACATGTCGATTGGAGAAGTTTTGGGTTTTTTCTCGACAAGCCCAGCTATCTCATCCGCAATCAGACGGGATGACACGCGCTTATGCTTATTGGTTCGGTACGTTGAACCACAATTATGCTCGTTATGACACTTTTTAATATGAAATACTCCGTTGGTTCTATTTACAATAGCATGCACGTGCCATCCACACCCTTCAACAACACAAACCGCCGTCACCCTAAGTTGGTCATTCTTCACCAAACGATACATAAAGCCATTCTCAATTGCATATTTAGCCAGCACAGCCCTGAACTCCTTCACACCTAATGGAAATTCTTGACCAACACCCTCTATCAAATCAGCCCAAGCTTCGGTCAAATACCTCGTCTCAGCATGTTTACTACACTTTTCTGCGGGGTCCATTCTATCCACATGTTCTACGTCATCATCATCCACTTCATCAAAATCACCCACTTCATCAATAGTACTACTAACAATTAATCTGCTACTATGTTTGTTCTTGTCAACCTTTGCATTTATTCGATCACAATTACTAAATAAGAAAAGCATGTTCTCAAAATCAGATTCATCCTGAAGAACACAATAACCATCTTCATAAGCATATGAAACACAAAAGCTACCAACAGACAGATTCTTCCACCTATTACAAATGCTACTTAAGACATCCTTCAACCTTCCACCACCCAATATCCTCACTGGAAGAATCTGCAACCCATACTTACAAACAAACATGATTGTTGAATCCATGACAACTGCACACATAACAACAAAACAAAAAAATCAAGGATAATATATAACGTTACACAGCGTATCTGAAAAGGGGAATATATAACGTTATATAAATACAATAACGATATATACATCGTATCTGACAATGAGAATATATAATGTTATATAACAACAGTAACGTTATATACAATGTCAGGTACAACACTGTATGTAACGTTATATACACTGTATGTAACATGCAATTATCAACTAGAGAGATAAGAGAGATCGAGTTACAGTGGGAGGGAGGCGAGACTAGGGCCTGGATTGCTTGGAAAGAAACAGACGACCACTAGATTCGCGATCACCGGAGAAGGAACGGAGAAGGAACAGACGAGGGCCAGAATAAGTTTCGTAATCAACAGAATAAGTTTCGCGATCACCGGAGAAGGAACAGACGAAAATCTCGCTCGCTCCAGTTCAAAAAACCCTTGCTTTCTCACTCCAGTTCAAAAAAACGAAAATCTCGGGATTTGAAACGTATAAGGGATAATGGGGGAGATAATGGGCTAAACAAACGTGATCTGAATGGAAAGGGTAAATCTGTCAGGGATTATTTCTCTTTTTAAATGAAGTGGACTTTATGCCTTACCAAATATCTATTAGTGGACTTAGTAGGTTAGGAACTTGATTAGTGGACTTAGTGGGTTAGAAACATGCTATAGTGGATCTCTCACCAATTTTTTAAAAAAAATATTCAGGTCTCTACATGACATATAAAATAAGAGAATTTGAACCAAAGGGCGCCAATGGAGCTTGCTAGCAGTGCATGAGAATACAGAGAAAAACAAGCATTGATACACAATTTCTGCTCAATTAGCTTCTTACCTATTTGCATGAAGACTTGCCAAGTACATGTAACATCACTCCAGATCCTT
Source organism: Rhododendron griersonianum (assembly GCA_018127125.1). NCBI lineage: Eukaryota > Viridiplantae > Streptophyta > Magnoliopsida > Ericales > Ericaceae > Rhododendron > Rhododendron griersonianum. The sequence goes on along the minus strand of CM030797.1, from coordinate 33,510,568 downwards.
GAAAAGTTTAGGGGTCAACTTCAAAGTAATATAACAACAGTAACGTTATATACAATGTCAGGTACAACACTGTATGTAACGTTATATACACTGTATGTAACATGCAATTATCAACTAGAGAGATAAGAGAGATCGAGTTACAGTGGGAGGGAGGCGAGACTAGGGCCTGGATTGCTTGGAAAGAAACAGACGACCACCAGATTCGCGATCACCGGAGAAGGAACGGAGAAGGAACAGACGAGGGCCAGAATAAGTTTCGTAATCAACAGAATAAGTTTCGCGATCACCGGCGAAGGAACAGACGAAAATCTCGCTCGCTCCAGTTCAAAAAACCCTTGCTTTCTCACTCCTGTTCAAAAAAACGAAAATCTCGGGATTTGAAACGTATAAGGGATAATGGGGGAGATAATGGGCTAAACAAACGTGATCTGAATGGAAAGGGTAAATCTGTCAGGGATTATTTCTCTTTTTAAATGAAGTGGACTTTATGCCTTACCAAATATCTATTAGTGGACTTAGTGGGTTAGGAACTTGATTAGTGGACTTAGTGGGTTAGAAACATGCTATAGTGGATCTCTCACCAATTTTTTTAAAAAAATATTCAGGTCTCTACATGACATATAAAATAAGAGAATTTGAACCAAAGGGCGCCAATGGAGCTTGCTAGCAGTGCATGAGAATACAGAGAAAAACAAGCATTGATACACAATTTCTGCTCAATTAGCTTCTTACCTATTTGCATGAAGACTTGCCAAGTACATGTAACATCACTCCAGATCCTTGAAAAGTTTAGGGGTCAACTTCAAAGTAATATAACAACAGTAACGTTATATACAATGTCAGGTACAACACTGTATGTAACGTTATATACACTGTATGTAACATGCAATTATCAACTAGAGAGATAAGAGAGATCGAGTTACAGTGGGAGGGAGGCGAGACTAGGGCCTGGATTGCTTGGAAAGAAACAGACGACCACCAGATTCGCGATCACCGGAGAAGGAACGGAGAAGGAACAGACGAGGGCCAGAATAAGTTTCGTAATCAACAGAATAAGTTTCGCGATCACCGGAGAAGGAACAGACGAAAATCTCGCTCGCTCCAGTTCAAAAAACTGTTGCTTTCTCACTCCAGTTCAAAAAAACGAAAATCTCGGGATTTGAAACGTATAAGGGATAATGGGCTAAACAAACGTGATCTGAATGGAAAGGGTAAATCTGTCAGGGATTATTTCTCTTTTTAAATGAAGTGGACTTTATGCCTTACCAAATATCTATTAGTGGACTTAGTGGGTTAGGAACTTGATTAGTGGACTTAGTGGGTTAGAAACATGCTATAGTGGATCTCTCACCAATTTTTTTAAAAAAATATTCAGGTCTCTACATGACATATAAAATAAGAGAATTTGAACCAAAGGGCGCCAATGGAGCTTGCTAGCAGTGCATGAGAATACAGAGAAAAACAAGCATTGATACACAATTTCTGCTCAATTAGCTTCTTACCTATTTGCATGAAGACTTGCCAAGTACATGTAACATCACTCCAGATCCTTGAAAAGTTTAGGGGTCAACTTCAAAGTAATATCACCATAAGGCTCTTCTTGGTACAAGTCCAAAAGCCCATAACTTTTTAAAACCTATCACAGTAATGACCAACTTTTATCACTAGTTGTCCACATTTTACACGTGAAGCCTTCCCATGAACCAGTTCTTCATAGAACTGCACCATATGAAAAAAAAAAGAAAAGAAAAGAAGCTCAGAGGGAGTGAGATAACTCATTGATTCCACCTCCACAGAAGTGCACTCTTTACTCATGCACTCATTATTTTGGATCCTTTTGCATGAGATAACTCAAGTGTCAGCGTACATGAACTAATTGAATAAGAAAATATTCAAAGCAAGCAAAGTAGTTTTGGTGGTATGTAACATTATGAAGCATGCTTAGCACCGCAAAGAAACAATATGCCCATCTAGAAGAATGGATAATGACCAAGTACATAAACCACTTAGTTTGAAACAAAACCATCCATACCAAAGTCCGAAAGATTAAAGAAGGCCCGCACAAACTTTCAGATCATACAATAGCTACAACAAGGTGGATAACATAGATCAAGTTATACATGCCACAGCACAAGGGATTGTTTTGGTTCCTTTTTTTTTTTTGTGGTTCATGCTGAAGCAATTATGAGGTCAAAGATCTGGTGATTTGAATTAACAAAATTTCTTAAAACATGTCATGTCTAGATGAAATCCATAAAGCTAGTGACTGATAGATGAAATGGATCAGTGCTACAATAATGTTGATCTCGAAGCTCCAAAACACGAGCCAATTGCATCTTTTTAGTTTAATTGCTTGTTTCAGTGAAAACTTATACTTGAAACACTAAGTAGATTACATTATATAAGTACTTGACTTACATGACTCATACACATAGAAACGCCTAAACCAACTGCACATCTCTATCTTATTCAAACTTAAGAACACAGAGAAACAAACTTGTACACACCAAGGAAAAGCTTCACATCGTCCACACTAGCCAGGAACAACGTAGACTACACTTCATTTTATTCAATTTTTTTGGAGCATGGCCAGAAGGTAGAAATTTCGAATTAGGGGTTTCTCAAAATTTTTCAAATTAGGTTTTTTTTTAGTTTGGCAGCACAACATTTTAGGGTTTCTCAAATTGAAACCCTCTAATTGATGAGGATGAGGAGTAGATAGTGGGGGTAATCTATCTATCTGAAACAAGGAGAGAGAGAGAGACCTTCATCGTGGACAGCGTCGGGGTGCCAGAAGCCGGTGCTGGTGGCGGTCGCCGGCGATGGGGGAGCAACTGGGGTTGGCGGTCGGCGGCGAACAGCTGGGGTTGTGGTGGTCGCAGGTGGGGGGAGCCCCTCCCTCGCTTCTGTGTCTGTATTTTGAACGAGAAGAGGAAAGGAAAAAGGGGAAGGGGTTGTGTTCGCGACCTGGGTTTTTTTTTTTTTTTTTATAATCAAAACGAAGTCGTTTTGCCCTGACGTCAGCATAACGTCAGCGGTTGTGTGAGTTGTTGTGTGGAAGATGTTGTGTTTGTAGCATTTTTGGGTTTTGAAAGCATCATCCTTGTTTGGCACACCAACTAGTACAGCAACACCCCATCCCTGCAAGCAAGAATCGGTCGCTTAAACTTGGAATCAAGAATTGAATTTTTTTCTTTAACAAAATGGAAGAGTTCAGTAGAAATTTACATCATGAACGCATTCAGATGCAGATATCATGGCATTGACACTGCCGGTACACTCCACACTTCGGTCAGCTCCTCCGTTAGCCATCTCAACAATCACCTAAAAGCAAGAAAGAGTAAGAAGCTGAGATCAATGTGTTTGAAGGTCTTTGATAGGTGATTTGTTCGCCTCAGTATCGTGGGTGATAGGTGTTAGGATAGTAACTCCTGAACCTGAACAGGCTTGTCGTGTTCTTTTGGATTCACAAATTCGGTCACCCCAAATTTCTTGGCTGTGAACAACAAGAAGGAAATTGACATTAGAGGGAAAGCAAATGATAGTATAGAAGGATTTTAGACCCTATTTCCTTTGGGTTTTCGGGTGAAAGGGAGTTTGTAGGAAGTTTACAACAGGCTCCGTAGTAGAAACTACCAATGTCTAGATCAGAAACTTCATACCATCCCCTTGATATTGACAGCTATATAACTACCAAAGTCTTAATCATCTCCGTGTTGAAAACAAGACTCATGTTATGTAACATAGCATAGAAGTAAATCTTTTCTTATGATGACCTGTTCGAGAGAGTACGATACATTGGTGTAAAAGATTGAGTTGGATCTTTGAGGTTGGTTATAGTAAGGCCTGGCAGGAAAGTGTTCTTGCCTCAATCATTAGCTCGGGTAGTCGTTGTTTCTGGTGTTTTAGCCGATTGACCGATAACGATAGAGAGAAGGGAATCTCCTACCGGGTCTTGGCAGCTGTTGGAAAGTTCTTTAATTTTAAGATCAGTTTATTGACAAATTATAGTTGCATACTGCACTTTACATTAATGTTATGAGGAAACTAACTTTAAGTTGAAGTTATTTGACTCACCTTGTTCGAATCTCTTTGAGTTCAAATCTACCCCAATGATCCTCGAAGCACCTGCAATTCTAGCTCCTTCGGCCGCCTATTCAATCGGAATCAAATAATTTGGATGATCTAGTTTCATGACACCAGCAACAAACAAAAATTTAAATGGTCATTTCTTAAGAGAGACGACTAACTCACCGCAAGACCGACGGCGCCCAATCCAAAAATAGCCACAGTGGACCCTTTTTTGGATTTTGCAACATTCAATGTGGCACCAAGACCTTCAAAGGAGAAGAAAAGAAACTCATTAACATAAGTAGACATGATATCAATGAATAGTTCATGGAAATTGGTAAACTTTCGATCCCAGCTGTAGAAATTCCACAGCTAAGAACGCAAACTTTGTCGAGTGGAGCAGAAGGGTTGATCTTGGCAAGACAACCCACATGAGTCACGGTGTACTCACTAAATGTAGAAGTTCCAACAAAATGGTAAATCGGCTTCCCGTTAATTGAGAACCTTGACTTGCCATCGTTGAGCATCACTCCACTGTCAGTGTTTATCCTGAGAAGGTCACACATGTTACTCTCCTTCGATTTGCAAGGCCGACATTCTTTGCATTCCCCAGTAAATACAGGAAGAACATGGTCCCCTGGTTTAAGATCCGTCACACCTTCGCCAACGCTCTCAACGATACTGAACGCAGTGAAAGAGTGAAAAATATGGAAGCACAAAGACAAAAGATATACATAATCATTAAAAATCGTAGCAATCGAAATAGCAAAGCTGAAGTAGATTCGACTTAAGATCTCATACCCGCCAGCTTCGTGCCCAAATATACGAGGAAATAATGGAGTTTGTCCCTTCAAAGAAATATGCAGATATTAGTACGCAAACAACAAAATTCATTGAACTTGGTCTATTATTCCTAATTACTGTAATAAAATGTGAGCAAAGATTTATCCTCAAAACGTAGTTAGTTACCTTTGCTTCCCAGAAGTAAACATCAGTGTGGCAAAGGGAGGTAAACAGGATCTTTACACGAACCTCCATCGCCTGTGGAGGCGCTACCTCCACTTCTTCTATCACCAGTGGCTTTCCAGCTTCCCATGCCACGGCAGCTGCAGTGTGCAGTGCAACAAATTGAATTGGTCGATACTAATCTAAAACTGACAAAATCTCCATCAAGGGGAGACAATACAACCCTCACAAAAAGAGAGCAAAGAAAGGGATAAAATCACTACATGCAAGCGAAAAATGTCACCGGATCATCGAAGCAGTTTCTCATTGAAAGATCGAATTGACTAAATATATGCTCTTAATGGCATAGCGGATTCATAAGGCTTTGTTTGGTCATAAGTTTGAAGTGCAATATCTATGTTGGACGGATAGATGAAACATCTGTGCTAATACATTGAAAATGCATGATTCAATTGTTATGAAGAGAACTCCACAATCTTAGTTACGGATTACGATTGCTTCTGGCTATAGACTATATTTTTAAGGAAGGAATATAAGGTACATTAGCAGATTGTATCTATTTACTTGCCTTCTTTAAACCCAATAACAAAATTTTGACGAAAAATTCGCAAAATCTTTGGAATCCTAATAACCATAACCGCACAAGATACATTCTCAGCCCAGGAAAAATTGAACCTCCCAAAATCTATTTTAAAACTAGAACAGGAAAACTTTTTGGGAAGCTAACAAATTACTACTTAGCACAAAGGAAACAGCTGAAAATTATACTCAACGCCATCTTTTGCTTTTGAAAAACACCTGAAAGCACGCACGCCATCACCAACAATTTGCGAGGGCAAGAGAAGAACAATTGGCGAGAATCAGCAGTCAGCCGAGGCCTGAGAGGAATATCAGTTAGTTAGAAGGGATGTGAGAGTACCTCTGCAACGTATGACTTGACCAGCTGTGCTTACCATCTTCTTCTAGCTTTCCCTCTCTCTTTCTCTCTTGGGATTTTCTCACAAATACTGTTGTTTTTCTTCTCCGATGTGGAGACATGCTTGTGCGTCGCAACGTATATGTACATCTCGATATACAGATAGATATTGCATGAGACACAAACTGATCAGTTTTGAAAACCATTTACTACTTCCTTTCCCACCACTGTTTTTTTGGTTTTTGGAAGCTAGAAAAAACTGCTGCAAATCCAGCGGAGCCCTTCGAGTTCGAATACCAGTGTGAATTGAGTTGGCCTTTTGACGAAAATTCAGATGTTCTCTAGCCCACAGAATGCCGGTTGGGTAGAATGGGTGCAGCTGAGTGAGTTGACTTTAATCGCAGTGATGGATTTGATTATAGCAATTCATTTGATATCCTTTGAAGATGCCATGCATGGAAATAAAATAAAAGCAAGTTGGATTCTTTTTTTTATTTATCTTCCATTAGTTGATTCTTTGATTAAAGGAGAAACAAGCTTACATCGTCTTCAACCTATCCCCAGCAACCCTGATTAGTCTGTTGGATTTGACAAGAATATATTGGGGGATAATGTTAGTTTCAGCATGCCTTCCTAGTCCAAAAGGCAGGACGGACAGGCCCATCCGGGAGTATTTGCAGAAGAACTCCTCAGAAGCAAAGTGCTAAGGAATATCAATGGAAAAGCCAAATTCCCCAACAAATCCAACACTGCATCCACCATGTTGACTTCCATCAGATGAGCAGCAAAATCCACATTTTTCTCCGTCATGAAACCCACTAAGACAAAAATACCTTTATATTAAATAAAGATTATTTATCCCTCTCGCCACATCATCGACAGGAAGTTGGCCGGAAAGGAAAGTTGGCCGGTGCCGGAAGTCGTCGCCGCGGGCAACCGGAGTCGGAGATGATGACTGGTGGGAAAGAAAATATTTGACCGATTGAGAATAAGATGTTGACCGGTGATAGTGACTATTTGATAAAAAAATAAAAATAAAAAATTATGGTGGCAACACAAACATGTACGGTTATCTATGGAAATTTGGACCTATGTTATACCAATAACATCAACGTATAAATTTTAACTTTTCGGAGAAGAGTTTGAGTGAATCTTGATCATTTATTATAATAATGGACGGCTAGAGATTAGTTGTGTGTTGCGTTTTACGCAACGATTATGTGTTGCACTTTTGATATCTTTGTTGGAGTAAAAACTGGACCGGCAAATATGGTTTGACCCAAATTTCAACAAGTGACGTGAGCTTAAGCAAAACTATAGTGGACCAGACCTAATCTCTTTAAAGGGAAAAATTCAAAATACCCCCAACTTTTACATCAAAATTCAATTAGACTCCCAACCTCTTAAAAATTTCAATTTTACTTCCAACGTTATCTTCCGTTAATCAAAACGCCCCCTTCCGTCCGAATGACTAACGAATTTCGTTAAAGACTCCGTTAAATGTCGTCCCGATCGAATTTTGATGATCCGAGCCGTTCAATGTATTCAAAACGTGATTTTAAGGGTACTCACGAGAAATCAGCAAAAAAAATATGACCGGGAAGGGCTTCATCTGAATAGTTTTTATTGAACTGTTCAGATGAAGCCCTTTCCGGTCATTTTTTTTTGCTGATTTCTCACGAGTACCCTTAAAATCACGTTCTAATCACATTGAGCGGCTCGGGTCATCGAAATTCGATCGGAAAAGGGGAGGTGCAGACTGAAGCAAAATCCGGACTTGAACAAAATCCGGATCGATCCGCACCACCCCTTTTCCAATTGAATTTTGATGATCCGAGTTCAATAAAAAACTGTTCAGATGAAGCTCTTCCCGATCATTTTATTTGCTGATTTCTTGAGGTACCCTTAAAATTACATTTTGAACACATTGAGCGGTTCAGATCATTGAAATTCGATCGGGACGCTATTTAACGGAGCTTTTAACGAAATTCGTTAGTCATTCGGACGGAAGGGGGCGTTTTGATTAACAGAAGATAACGTTGGGAGTAAAATTGAAATTTTTAAAAGATTGAAAGTCTAATTGAATTTTGGTGTAAAGTTTGGGGGTATTTTGAAATTTTCTCCTCTTTAAACCCACACACCAAACCAAATTCAACAGTCATCCAATCAGCAACCCCTCTTCCCAACAACAAACGAAAAAACCAAAGCAGAACTCAAAGATGGGTCTGTACACGACGGTGATGGGCGGCATAACGGAGTACACGGGGCTATCGCCGGCGGCGTTCTTCACGATACTCGCGATGATGGCGGTGGTGTACAAACTGGTGTGCGGCATGTTCGTGGCGGCCGGAGACTACGTGGCCGTCAAGAAGGCCAACGCCTACGCTTTGCGCGAACCCGTCCAATTGGGAGAAAACGTGACTGAAGAGCAACTCAGAGCCTACGATGGCTCTGATCCTGAAAAACCCTTGTTGATGGCCATCAAAGGACAGATCTACGACGTTTCTCGCTCTAGGTTTGTACTTACCTTCCCTTCTTCTTTCATCAGAGGAGGTATTCAATTCTCTTCTTCTTTGTTTGATTAAGCTTTAACTTAATCAGATATATTGACAGACGCGTCAGGTATTTGAATCTCGTACCGTACTGGCCGGACATACCAGTTCTCCCCTAATTTTGTTGCTTCTCAAATACCGGTCAGTACCAGTGAATACCGGACTACGTCTTAATTTATTTTTTTCTTCTAATACTGGTCAATGCCGGCGTTGCCTATCAAATACCGGATGGTACCGGTCCAATCCCGGACGGTTTTGGTACAATCCTGGACGGTTTTGGACTAATTTTAAATTTATTTATTTTTTATAAATGATAATATTATACTAAATTCTTTGATGTGGGAAAATAACACCAGTAGCAATAAATCCAAAATGATACTCAGTATCTCATCGGTATTTGTACTAGTAGAAAAACCGGTACTCTAGCCGGTATTCAGAACCTTGAGACACGTCGGCTCTATTTGATTCATTATGTTGAACCAGTTTTTTCATGAAAAAAGAATTGAATACTCAATCAAGTGAATCTTTAACTCCATCCGAAGAGTATGTGAACTTGTGTAGAAGTTGGGGCATTGCTCAGCGTGTTAAGCCTTCTGTATAGGTCTTGGAGTAGGAGTTTGAATGTTAGATTTGTATAGCTGTGTATTTTTTCTGGTTTCTTCTTGTTTGTTGCTAGACTTTGTATCCCTTGGACTTTGTTTCCTTTTGTTTGAGCTTAATGAGAATGAGTACTTATCAAAAAAAGTTTAATGAGAATGAGTAGTTTAGGGGTGCACATCGGCTGCTAACCCTCCCAAATAAGAACCCGTTTGTATGGTTTTGGGATTAGTCTTTAGACCATGAGGTTAGGTTGGGTTGAGTTTTTGAGCCTGTTCAAACTATAGAATGGACTTTAGAATAACCCTTGAAGTCCAACCAAACCTGTATATAGTAGTTATACGGATTTATAGTAATATTTTTTTTATGCTTTCTAATTTTCTTATTGTATTAAATAAAAATTTGAGAAGTTGCCCTATCCTATAGGTACGTATTTATTCATGGTTACTTGTTCCACTATCTTTTTTCTCTGCAACTTATTGCCTTTAGTTAAGTTGTTTCCACTAAACTAAAATACGCAATAGAAACCGTAAAATTCATTTCATTGGAGAAACTTTAAGAAAATCCCAGTCACCCTCTTGAAATTCTAGTTCTCTTCTATTAGCGTCTGCATAGCTCTTTTGTTGATTCTGAGTAGCTTTCAATCTTTTTTGAACCAACCGAATTTTCTCTGTAGTTTCATGCACAATGTCTTGTCCAATAATTTGATCTTCTCCCACATCTGTCCAATATAACGGAGACCTAAACGCTTCGAACGGTGCCATCCCAATGCTTGCTTGATAGCCATTATTATCAGCAAACTCTGCTAGTGGTAAGTGTTCATCCCAAGTCCCAACTACCCTGAAAGTCTAGCGCGCAAGCTCGTAGCATATCTTCTAATGTTCGCTCGGACTAACCATCCTGAGGCTATGAAGCACGGATACTCTATTTTGGCCTCCGTATCACGTATCGTATCCGTATCGGATACCGATACTCTCGGATACTCTCCGGATGCGTATCCGATACGCTTTTTAAAGTATCCTGCTTTTAGAATTATTTTTTGATATCCCGATACGTTTCAGATATGCGCAGATACTCTCGGATACGTATCCGATACGTTTTTTTTAAAGTATCCTGCTTTTAGAATTATTTTGGTATCCCAATACGTTTTGGATACGCGCGGATACGTTTTGGATACGCACTAGGGTAAATATGTTATTACTTAAAATATATGGGTTAAAATTGCAAGTAGGACTATACTTTTCTTTTCCTCCACCAATCAACACCAGAAACACACTGACTATATCCTCTCTCTCGACAACCTTGTAAGTCTCTCTCTCATTGTGTGTATGTATGTAAATATATCTCTCTCAACATGTGAAATGGTGAACTTGTGTGATGGAAAACTTTAATCATTAATGAAATTTTAGGAATTAAAAATTATATATACACAACAACAACAGAATCTATGTAGTCCCCAATCAAAAATTATTTTATTTACTTTTATATTCAACGTATCCCCCAACGTATCATATCCTTCTTTTTGAAAAAATCACGTATCTGCGTATCCGTATCGTATCCGTATCCGTGCTTCTTAGTCCTGAGGGTGATACGCCGTAAGTTTGGCCCCCATTGCTTTCTGAAAACTTTGCCATATTGTAGAGACAAACCTTGATTTTCGATTTGAAATAGTTGCCACTGGAGCTCCATGCAACCGTACTAATTTTTATTTTTTTATGAGTAAATAATTATATAAAAGAAGGCATTAAGGGAATGCCACCTGAATACAAGAAAGGCCACCAAGACAAAAAGGCCCCATACATCACCTTGTGAATAGAACAACTCAAACCAATCTACAAAATGATCAAGGGAAAGATTACATTCTTCCCTGTTTCAACTATACAAATTAGTAATCACAAAACTTTTAATTTTAAACAAAGGCTTTTCGACCCCATCAAAGCATCTTAAATTCCTCTCACGCCAAATAATCCACATCAAACAAAGAGGAATCATAGCTCATACGCCCTTTCTCTTCTTACCCACTCTAGCACCCCTCCAAGCGATCAAAAGCTCCCTAACATTTCTTGACATAAGTCCCAAAGTAACCCAAACCAGGATAACACCGTGGACCAAAGTTCCCATGCCACCGAGCAATGGATGAGAAGGTGATCCACCGTCTCGGCATCCCTTTTACACATACAACACCAATTAACAATAATTCTCCGTCTACGAATCAGGTTATCGATAGTAAGAATTTTGCCTTGAGCCGCACACCAAGTAAAAAAACCCACTTTCAATGGCGCTTTTGTTTTCCAAATTGCTTGCCATGGAAGGGTAGAATTACCAGTTCCCCGTAATGCTTGATAATAAGATTTCACTTGAAAAAGACCTGATTTAGAAAGCTTCCAACGCAGCTCGTCCTCACCTTCTCCTATTCCTTGCATATCGTACACTCTAGAGAATAGGGCCAATAGAGCTTCCTCCTCCCCATCTCGAACATCTCTACGCAAACGAATATCCCAAACCGTAGCCCTATTAGAGAGAAGAAGATAATCTGAGACTGATGCATCCCTTTCTCAAGCCAAGTGAAAAATACTCGGGAAAGCCACATGCAAGCTCACTTTCCCACACCACACATGATCCCAAAACTTCACCCTTCTCCCCTCGCCAACTACCAAATAAGTAAAATTTACCAAGGCATCCCATCCATTCATGATACCCTTCCACAACCCCACCCCATAAGGCAAATTCACATTGTGGGAAGACCATCCTTCCCACTCACATCCATACTTCGCTACAACCACTTTCCTCCACCATCTCTCTTTCACATGCAACCGTACTAATTCTTGAGCATAGATTGCAGCAAGTTGATCCATCGTGTGCATATTTTTTACTGGAAGGAAATGCGCAGTCTTAGTTAGTCGATCCACAACTACCCACACCGAATTGTATATTTTTTACTGGAAGGAAATGCGCAGTCTTAGTCGATCCACAACTACCCACACCGAATTGTTTCCTTTCTGAGTACGAGGCAGCCCTACCACAGAATCCATCGTCAAATATTCCCATTTTCCTTCAGGTATAGGTAATGGTTGCAATAACCTAGTGGGCTTTGTCGTTCTACCTTGATCTGCTGACACTGCAGACATTTGCTCACATAATCCACAACTTCCTTTTTCATACCCATCCACCAATACAATTGCTTCAAAGAGTTCCTGAAATTGAAGCCTACCACTTTCAAAGGGGGTATAAATCATACTACTGCATATGAATGGCTAACGGAGACCAAAAAGATCTTTAAGGTGATTACATCTTTGGAAACACACGAGTCGAAAGGAGAAGCATATCGTTTGTGGAATTTGGAAGACAAGACGAAGCCAGGAAGGGAGTGGAGGTGTTTTGTGTTCAAAGAAAAATATATTCCTCAGGCAGTTAGAGATGCGAAATGTTCTGAGCTTTTGGGATTGAAGCAGAGAGGAGCAATGACAGTTGCTGACTATGAGTATGAGTTTACTAATTTGGTAATATATGGGTCCCGCATTATTGATACTGATAGCAGGAAAGCACCTGAGATCAGAAATGTTGTACATTCGTCATTTTCTTCCTCCAAGGCTGAAAGCAGCCCAAAAAGTTGTCTACATATAGTTTAGTGGAAACAACTTGACTACAAAGTAGTGACAAGAAGTTATCCATAACTTCTAGCTTAGCGGAAACTCCAACTTTTGCATATTTTTATGGTTGGCTTAGAATTTAGAAATTTAGCCGTAATTATTATGTCGTGAACCCTGAGTTGTGATAGTCATGGATAATTGGTTTATGCTTTTGGAGTTTTATGTTCTCGAATAATCAATCATAAATAGATTAATTGGATGGGATTGGGAAATGGATGATGAGACTGCTTGAGCAGATTAACTGAGCTCGTTTATTGACTAGAAGGGCTTGGGCACGTATAAGTTCCATTATTATATATTGCAACCTGTGCCTGAACGCGGTGGATCTGCACCATATGGTGGATTTATGGATTTAGTGTTGAAGTCACAAAATTCATCATTTGTGTCAAACATATTATGTGTTAGACCACATGCTTTGATTACCTCGAGCCGAACACTGCACATACCATTTGACATTAAGTAGACTCACTTATCTTGTCTAGATCTTCCATTATAAGTCGTTATCCTTTTGCGACATAACGGCTTGTTTGTGTATTGTAAATTATCTACTGAAATCAACGAGTTAGACAATAAAATGTCGTATTTCCCTTATAAATATAACTTTGTAAATTATCGTGTACTGAAATCATCAAGTTAGACAATAGAATGTCGTATCCCTATATATTTAATGGCGGCTTGGCCTTTGCCATTATCAACTGTCACGCTTGGAACTATCTGACACAGGCTATGTTATTTGGATCCTTCTAAATCTGTAAAACGAATACTCTGACCCTTGGATAAGTTTATGAGATCTGTGTCCAACATATTTAGTTCGGCATTTACATAGTAAGCACATTTGGTAACTTGAATTTACTATCAACTATGCACATGACTACTATGTTACACCGTAATTGCCCCATGACTCATTGGAAACAAACCTAATAAAATGTTTGTTGCACTGATTTGCTATTCGTTGCTCTATATCTGCTCCTTTTATGAGGTTATCTTTTGCTGGAATAGTTTATGAGTTAGTTCTAGCAACTTATATTACAGGATACTGTTCTATGACTAGCTTCTCCATGGGGACAGTTTTCCGAGTACTTGGACGATCTGCTTTCATTTTTCTTTTCACATTTTTCTATCTAGAAAACTTGGGATTCTAAAACGGCTGGGAATGTTGTTCTGTTTATTCATGCCAGTGTTCGGTTCCTAGTAACAGGGGCCATGAATTTAGTGGTGAACACAGCCTACGTACATGAGGTTATGGCTTTGAACTTTTTGGGGGAGCTACCTTTGCCAATCAAAGTTTTCCAAGGCTAAGTTGAGGCTCACCTGTTGCCCAAGGTCTTTGGAAATCATTTATTTCTTGCTTTTGGGGATAGAGGGACTTGAACCCTCAGGCCAAAAGGCATAGTCGGTGGACAACAGGTGAATATTCCTGGCAAATATTTAAAGGAATATATATTCAACTAATCCAGTAAATTATATCATTATATGTTTATATAAGCAATTGTTTCAGCATATGTAGTTATCAACCCAAGGGGAGTGAAAGTTAGAAGTAATAATTGGTTCACCCCTGAAATTCGAACTTGAGGCTTCTTCAAGAGAAGTTTTAGACTTTGTGCAGTGAGTTAGCCCCATGGGTTCTTAAGATTGGTGTTTTGATTTAGTAACAAATATTCCTTATTATTCTCTTGTCCATGAATCCATGATTCAAAGGCCTCTCCAAATTGATTCCCAGTAATTCTCCCTCCATTTTAAAAGGGTAAGTTTACAATACTACATCTAGAAGGCTTTCGTTTGGTGCTTTATCCTCCAAATCAAATGTGTACGCCTTGTATATGGAGTTTCACAAAAGTTGCGGTTTTTGTGCAATTTTACTCGTTTCATGGTAGTTATACACTTTTTGGGAACATCATGGCCAGATCCCAATATCTTTCTCAATTTTTTGATCTTTAGTTGATATGAGAGTCTATTTGATGGCTTATGGACCAAACTACGCGAGATGGAAAGAGAGGAAGAAGCAACCAAAGTCATTCATGTAACGGCGAGAAGGTGCATTATTTGTTCTGTATAGCAATGTGATGTACTAAATAGAGGTGACATAAACAATGATTTTAGCTTGTCACAGTGATTGAGCTTTAATTACATATTCATATTGCCATTCATTTGAGGTTTATAATGGAGCATTATACTTAATCTCATAATGCTAATTTGTGAAGCCTTTTTTGTGTTTTTGTTTTTGTTTTGTGTTTTGTTTGTGGTTTGTAGCTTAGCCCCTATAGTTGGCATCTCAAACGAGCTACTGACTGTGGTGGACTTCTCATGCAGGATGTTCTATGGTCCTGGTGGGCCATATGCCTTGTTTGCTGGTAGGGATGCGAGCCGAGCTTTAGCTCTGATGTCGTTTGATCCTAAAGACCTTACCGGAAACATCGAGGGTCTCTCTGCTTCCGAGCTTGATGTCTTGCAGGACTGGGAATATAAATTTATGGAGAAATATGTTAAAGTCGGGCAGCTAGTTGGTGCAGAAAGAAGCCAGATTGAGACTGAGCCCACTGAAAATGATGATAAAATTCAGGAGGCTAAGCATATAGAAGAAAATGGAACACAACAGCCGCCGACTTCAGAGTGACAATTTTCCAAGCCAGTTACTGATGCAAAGCTGAATCTGAAAACTTGAAGAAGCATCTGAACTGGTTTGTATTTCTAGCAATGCGTGCCGTTTATGTTTGTAGTGCCCGTATAGTAATATGAACAGTGTTAGGAGAGATATTGTTTTATGAATGAGTGAGGGAGGGTAGTTTGGTGTTATTGTACACACATCATAAAATAAGATTTGTGTATTAGGGTAAATTATCACCCTAAAAACCTTTCCCTCTCTCTAATAACAAACAGTAACATGTGAACTTTGGATTGCTCGCTTGTTCGTAAAGTGATGATCGTAGATAAGAATGGTGCTGTACTTTTCGGAAGAATTTGCTGTGGAATTTTTCTTATCAATCTCCATCTGGGGTCTGAATTCTTTCACCTTCGGGCCCTTTCGGATAGATGTTTTCTTGCATTTGATTGAATGTTACCACTCTGTTTTCCTAGTTGCAGCTGAAGGAAGCAACTCGCCGCCTTAATTTAACGGGTATGAAGACAAAGCCTGTTAGGCCTGGTATGCTTGCTGCAAGCTTCAAAAGGTCGTAGGAGCTGGCTAACAGTGTAGCAGCTTTGGCGGGGTGTTTTGGTTCTTTCCGGTGTTCCATGTCCGGGTGGTCTTTGTTGTTGTTTTTGGTTCGATCACTTTGCTAATCATTCTTATGGTGCCATGGTACATTTGGGTTAGATTGGGTTTTTTTTTTTTTTTTTTTTGATCCGCATTCAAGCACATTTGGGTTAGATTGGGTTTGCACCTAGGTCATCCCATTCAATCCTGTAGTATGACCCTCTGCTTTCAATTCCCGCTCTCTCTTGCCAATCTTATAGCTTGGAACTTGGAAGAATTTCGGGAGACGCTTTCACGTTTGCGTATGAGCTCGCGTTCACGCACATGGATTAAAGTGACTTGGGCTTGCACCACTATTTCTCTAATTCCCTTCCACCAAAGAGTTGAGTTTTGTTCACCCTCCACTTAAGAGGGGGAACATTACTCTCTTTTCTATTAGTTGAAATGATATGGATTCCATCACAAAATGATGTCATGTTTACCAAAAAGTGTATTGCAGGAGTGAGACTTGCATCATTTAAACCAGTAAGATGGAGAATAATGTTCACCTTCTTTGAAAGAGGGTGAACAAAATTGCTCTACACGAAACACAATATTAGATTTAGCAGAAAGTCTACGGCCACCGAACGGAAAATGCGGTGGCCGGCCACCGCACGCCGTTTCGGGCCCACTCCGGGCTCCGTACGGATGATCCGAGCCGTTCAATAATTTTTTAAAAAAAAACCGAGTGGGTACGTGAAAAATCAGCTTGATCCGATATGTGTAGGTGCTCGGATCAAGCTTTTCATCTTTGAAAAATCGGAAAACCAATCTTTCCATTTTTTCCGATTTTCCAAATATTAGAAGTTTGATCCGAGCACCTACACAAATCGGATCAAGCTAATTTTTTACAACCTCACTCGGTTTTTTTTTTTTAAATTATTGAACGGCTCGGATCATCCGTACGGAGCCCGGAGTGGGCCCGAAACGGCGTGCGGTGGCCGGCCACCGCATTTTCCGTTCGGTGGCCGTAGTCTTTCTCTAGGCTTAGTGGGCACTGTATTAGTATTACCAGAACCTAAGCAAAAGCAAGAGATATGTAGGCAATCTAGGGAGCAGTGGCGGAGGTAATTAAGGGCCCATGAGTCCATGACCCATTGGAATTGATTTCAGAAAAAGAGACTTGGTTGTTTAGCTAAATAAGCCAAGTGGTTGATTTTTTTGTCCTTATTCAAATTTTTTTTTGTATTTATTAGTTTTTTGTCAATTTTTTTTGGGATTATTACTTCGTCACAATGAGAGGAATCTAAAAAGTAAAAAATTACAATCGAAACTTAATTTTTTAAAATAAAGACAAAAATAAGTCAATTTTTTCGTCTTTATTAAAAAAATAGATTTTCGATCGTAATTTTTTACTTTTGTAGATTCCTCTAGTCATAAAGAAACAATAATCTCCAAAAAATTGACAAAAAACTAGCAAATGCGAAAAAAATTTGAATAAGGACAAAAAAATAAGCCAAGTGGCTTATTTAGTCGAACAACCCTGATATCCAAACGTTGAACCGGGAACTCTAACTACAGAGTATTTTGTTTATTGAAGCATCGAACCAACCACTTTTTTTTTAACAAACAAAATCATTCCATTTATTTTAAAACGAAAAGAGTACAATTAAAATGACAAAAAATACAACAAAGGATCCAAAAGATCCGAACAAAATAAGGAAAAAAAAAAAACCACTTGGTAGAACGGAAGTCAACATGAAGGACAAAAGTGCGCAAAATATTTGTTCCCTCGAAATCTTTAGCTATTTTGTTATCGGGGCCGATTCAAGGGACAACTAAAAAAACACCTAAAATAACACATCAAATCTCAATCTCATAGTTTTTGATCAAATTTTTATGATCCAAACCGTTCAATGTGCGCAGAATGTAATTTTAAAGGTGCCTGCTAGAAATTAGCAAAAAATATGACCGGGAAGTGCTTGTTTTGTATAATTTTTAATTGAATCGTTCATCAAATCTGATTTCTCGCAAGTACCCTTAAAATCACGTTTTGATCACATTGAGCAGCTCGGATCATCAAAATTTGATCGGGAACTATGAGGTGTTTTTTTAGGTGTCTAATTAGTTATTTCCGGAACTGCCCCGGTTTGCTATTGTTGGACCTTTTTAAATTTTAGACCATTTGTTTTCTAATTTTTGGTGTTTCTGATCTAGCTACACCTGATCAAAAAATAAATTAAAATAAGATTGACAAAACCTAAAATATCATTAGGGAAATCAAAACAAAAATTGCATTTGTTAATTTTGTATCATACTCTTGTGGATTATTAGTTCATCTGGACTTTTTGGGCTTTTCCAAAAAAAAAAGAGTTTCAGTCATAATTTTTTACATGTCTGAATCCTCTCATCGAAATAAATTAATAATTCACAAAAATTTAGCGCAAAATTAACAAACACAAACAAAATTTGACCAAGGATAAAACAAAAATGCCCAAAAAGTCAAGTGGCTTACTTTTGGGAAACTGGCAGTAAGCACATGCACCACACGAGCATGCTTATTCTATTTCTTATTTATGCATAATTGAGATTAAACTCATTGAATTTAATTATGTAAAAATAACTTTTATTCTTTATACAAGTTAACAACATAAATAAGTATTGAACTTTTATCGTCTCACGCAGATGATTCAATATTTATACACATAAATTAATAAAATTAAAAAGAAAAAGCTATAATAATATTACTGAAGTTATTTTGAATTTATTGTTTTATTTTAACTGTACCTGGTTGATTATTTCTTCTTTCAACTATGAAAAAATGAAAATCGTTGTTTAGATTTTTTTTTTTTTTTGGGTTCTTCAATGCCCCGTCCGATTTCTTATTTTTTTTGCTCTACAAGGCCCGACTTGGCATGGAAGAATTAGTAAATGAGCTATGCTAGACACACGATACAAAGTACGTTAGGCATAAAAATAAATGGCATAACCTTATGCCGATGTACCCCAAAAGAAATGGGCATAGCTGTGTCACCCAAACATTGTTAATTAGAAGCAATTTACACGACAGTCACAACATAATATTATGTTGGCCTCCTGTATTTTTTGAAGAAAATAATTTTGGAAAAGTACATTGATTTATCTTGAATTTGTAGAATACATATACGTTTTTTTGAAAACTACTTGTACAAAAATACCTTTATTAGCTATTTCTCAAACTATACTAACAAAATTAGTGTTGTAGCGGAAGACGTTAAAGTAACGATGGGTTAGATATCATAGTAACAGACGGACTCTTGATTCGAAATAAACAAATAAAGACCTTCTTCTTCTTTTTTTATCAGCAACAAAAACCTTTACTGTCTACTTACTGTTTCGATCCCTGAGGGGGGCTGGCAGGGCCAAGATTGGCAATCAATACCAGTCCTAGCCCTAAAGTCAATAGGGTTACAAGAACCGTGTGACTAGCACACCTACGCGCGTAGGACTCACTCACGCGCGCGCCTGTAATGGTTTGCATGCGCTGGTCCACGTGGGGATAGGGATGCTAGTTATTTCCTGTTTTTATTGTGTTATAAATCACTGTGATGCTTGATAAAAATTGGCTTATTATTTTACATGTAAAAATTACTAGCTTAGCATAGCATGCTTTACTGTTGCTTTGGAATACCCCTTGGTGGCTTCTGATCATGTCTCATAGCCCAGATAAGCAAAGCTAATCACTGGAAATCCAGTCAGAACAAGCGCGTGCCAATCCCAGATATGCGCGCGCTGGTCAGGTCTTTTCCGGTTTTACATGGGAAGCTAGGCCCTTGGCCTCTGTTTTAATACCCCCATTGTTTAGGGGTTGTATTTCAATTTGTTATTCTCTGTTTGTAAATATGACTTTCTGTACATATAAATTGCTTGGTTTGCCCCTGGGTGAGCACTGGTCATTCCACCTGTTGGTAGAGTATCAACCCACGTGCGTTTATATGGGTTTGGCGTGCGCTGGTGGCTTGCATGCACGTAGATCCATGCATGCAAGTTGGCCACTGTTCACGTCAAATTCATACAATGCATTGTTTTGATATTTAATCACAGTTTTGGATTTTATTCCATTTATTGTTTATCATCCCATACATCCATGCTATTTCAAATCATATCTTGCAAACTGTTACAGTTTTAAACCCCATTAAATTGTTCCCCCGCCCTAATTGGCTTAAAATTGATTAATAAAAGAATAATCACAAATATTTTCACAAAATGCCTAAGTAGAGACCGATCTCCGGATTGGGCGAGAGGGGTGCCTTAAAACCCTTCCCCTCTCGTAACCTGGCTCCCGAACCCAGATATGGTTATGACGGACTGGTGCTTCCACTTTTTCAAATCAAATAGTGCGACAGGTGCTTCGAAATACGGTTCCTTGAGTGTCGAACCTTCAAACTCGAGTGGCGACTCTGTATTCCGAGCGCTTGCCCCATCCGCTGGCGCTCCCTAGATCCAAGGCCTCTTCTAGAAAGGAACTGAATCCTTTTTAAGGGCATGCTGCCCACACAACTATTAAAAACCCTAATAGATTTACCCTAAAACCCTAGGATTTTGTAGGGAGGAATTAGATTTTCTTGGAGATTTGTTGTACAATCAAGATTCCCTAAAATCTTTTACCACTTGATTTACTTATACAAACCATAAAAACCCTAGCTCTAAACCTAAAAACTCTAAGAGTTCTATAGATTTCTTGGTAGATTTTTCCTTAAGGTGATATACTTTGAAATCTCCTAAATCTAGGAAGTTTAATTGAGAGAGAGAGAGATTACCCTAAGATTTGCCCTAAAACTCTAGGATTTTTCCTTAGATTCTTGGTAGATTTTTGTACTTGAAATCTCTTGAAATTAAGAGAGTTTAATGTGAGTTGGTATATGGAATTATCCTTTTGCCCTCATTCCAAAAAAAAAAGAGAGTTTAATGTGAGTGAGGGGGAGAATCGGTTGGGAGAGGAGGAGAGAGGGCTCCTAGCCTATAAATACCACCCACCCTTCCACCATTTCTCCACAACTCAATTCCATACTTCACTTGTTTTGCTTCCATTGTGAGTGGTGGAGAAAGAAAAAAAGATAGAGTCTTGAATGTGAGGGGAAAAAAATATAGAAAGAATAGTTTCAAGTCACAAGAGTCTTTTGGGGGCTTTAGGTAGTGGGCAATTTGCCGTAGGAATACCACTAAGATTAATTTGAGGCCTTAAATCATTGGTGGGCTAGTGGTGTATTTAGTTCGAAGGTGGAAAAGTTTTAAGGCATTGATCACGACGATGTAATTCGTAGACGTAACATCCGGGCATATTTGAGGTAATCCGGGGAGTATATGATATGCTTCCCACTTTCGGAATCCTTTCTAAACTCTCATTTTTGTACTCCTTTTGATTATCTTGTGATATCTATTCGATTCTATGGAATGCTTTTGAAAAGTGGAATAATTGTTATTGAATATGATATTATTGGTTGAGTGCTATAGAACTGTTTAGTACAGGGATCGAGTGACCTTACCAATAGCTTGTCCAATATCCTGAATAGGTTAAGGGTGACTCGATGAGGAAGTTATTGGAGAGGATCACTGGTGATGTACTAAGGAGGACGTGGTATGAGGTCCCTTGTGATTGTTGCTTCGACTTGGTGGTCGATTATCGTTTATTGATTTCACTTGAATATGAGCTTTGTTATTCTATTGTATCGTATACTTTAGGGATAATTTCTTTTTTAGGTGTGGAGCCGGATTAGTGGAAGTTGAGTCAGAGCATATACTGATTGATAAAAAGGGAGACAAGGTGTAAAGCCCCAATTGAGTCCCACATCGGTGGGCAATATAAAGTTAGTGTAACTTATAAGTGATTCTGACCTGCTACTGTATAACTAGAGGTTAACTTTTTGAGCCATGTGGCTAGGCGAAGGGTTAGCGGTCCGCTGGAGCGGGTCCTTACATAAGGAGCTGGCACTAAATGGTCGGTATATAGATGAAGCTTTTTCGATCAAGGAAGCAATTAATGGAAGCATCAACTGATCCTACTTTCGGTACTTGATTTTTCCCAACCAGCCGGTGCTCAAGAGGACTGAGGTGGCTGACGATCCGAAGGATTTTGAGAGTTAAATATAGTTAGATGTAGAAAACCAAATTTGAATCTAAAGAACAAATAATTGAAAAAGAAGATAATAATTAGTTGTCCGTGAAAGAGCAGAAACCTCACATTGTTCAGAAAGTGGTTGCAGTCCTTCCTGTAGCTTTGCCCTCTTTGTGCCAAAATCCTTTAGCCTCTTTGAAATTATCGTTCTTCCTCTCCAACTTCTTGCTGATAATGATAGCAATAAAAATCTTAAAGGCTTATAAAGAATTTTAATATCGATGCTAGGTCAAAAATGCACACAATAACCACGGAAAAAGTCTAGAAAGCAGCTTAAAAGTTGTTGGCAGACGTGATCCATCGGCAACGGTTATGTTTTCTCCGGAGTCTAGACAACAATAAACTTAACAGATTAAGCTACTTGACAAGCTTGAAACAAGATTTCCTTTGCTTCATCAGAAACAAACTTCATCATGGATGTGAGATAATAAAGCCACAGCACGGTCAAGCAGTTCAATTTGTATCTATACACTTACTTATATCAGTCTGTATGAAGTATGCACCCAGACAACACACACACGAAAGGAAAGCGAGATTTTACCACTCTTGATGTGGTAAATCATTGATTCAATACTGGATTTATCTAGAAAAAAGTTGTTTCTCTCCCTATAAGTCTCGGTAGATATGAGTACTAATTGCTTGAAGCCATTCAAAGACTTGTATACTACTAAAACAAGCCAAGATCTAGAAACATTAGGTGTTTGAAGAAATAAACAAGAATGACCATGAAACACTCAAACCCTATTCATCATATTGAGAAGTAAGGAAATGAAACCCTTTTGAAATGGTTAGAGAGAGAGAGAGAGAGAGAGAGAGAGAGAACACTAGGCATCTTGAGAAGACCTGGCCTCCTAAGCTATGTACCCATAGGGCGAGGAAGATGAGGAGCAAGTATCTTTTGCAATAATAGAATAAAATTAACTTGCTTGGTTTTGTGCACTTTTTAACCAAAAATGAGTGATGTGGTATAGAAATATTGATAGTGCCGTGGTTTAAGTAGCAATAAGAGTCCACATAAGCAATCGTAATATCAAGGTTTTCTTAATTGAGATTTAAGTTGAATGCGTACATCACGATTCACGAGTGATTTGATTTTTCTCTGCATTTTCTCTATAGCTTTGCCATATGTTATTTACTCTATGACCAGATAGTCGCACGTTGAGTTGAGTTACTTATGCTGTTTATTAGTCTTCCACTTTGACGACTAGCTATCGAAAAGATCACTTAAACAAGTTACGATATAGCATCTAATGTGAGCGTCATTTTTTTATCCATAGTGGTCGTATTTTTGGCTATTCATTAGTCTTCAGAAAGAGATTAGGATTTAGGATTATGACCTTCTAGATATGGTATTCTTGGAAGTAAATTTCATACCATATTTGCTAGAGATGCAATTATTTTTTAACTTCATGGCATGGATTTAGAGTACTAGGGTGTAATGAATCAACTTGAGATATTTCCAACCACATTGGGTTTGGGTGAAAAGGCAATTTACAATCAATCCATTTCTTTGCATCACGAAAAAAATGCCGCCTTCTAATACTTCTAATGGCGTTTAGAACAGAAAATCTCAATAGATAAAATTGCTTTGGTGGCACTTACTAGTTCAAAGTGTTACAATGCCCTTGTAAATTGGCGGCGCTTATTTGTTTGAATCTTGATTGATTTTAGATATACTTCCAGTAGGTGACTCTTATCTTTCTCCTTCTCGTCTCTATGTTTCTACTATCTAAGGCCTCATTGATTCAAAGTTTGTAAAATTACTCTGGATTGTGCAATAAAAAACCTCTCAAGCAAGCAGAAAAAGGGTAATACCGAGTGCACGAAGCTCCCGCATATGCGGGTTCTTTAAATGATTGATGTAAGTAGCCTTACACTTGCAAGCAAAGAGGCTGTTTTCGAGAATCAAACCAGTGACCTTCATGCCACAAATTTGGCAGCTTTACCACTACGGTAGGTCTACCTTTCAGCAAGCAAGGAAAATAAAAAGAACCATTTTTTTTCCAACTTGTCCCTGTCTGTTTTTTGTTCTTCCAGCTCGTTCCCTATCCATATCTTATTTGAGTATAGTATCTAATCTAGACTGAACCGTCTTTAGTTGTCTTTAACCTTCTTTTACCTTCAAAGAATTTGTTTTGGTAAACTAATTTTTGGAATACTTGTTTTTGGTTGTCATTTGTTCCTTGTGTCTCTGTTTTGTATTCTTGCTTTTCTTTGCTGATTAACCAAATATCACTTCAGATCGTAGGCAAAATAGAAGCTCGATTGCTGTCTTGAAAAACTACTCATGTAGCCTACCTTGTGTTCAAGATTCCACGAAGAAACCTTGGTTTTGATTCTCTCTCAACAAAGGCATCAACAAGAGGAGTTGGTGGAGAAAGAGATGAAGAAGAGATCACCAGCATTGTTTATTTTAAACTGTACAATCTTGTCCTGAGCTGAGTGCACCAAATGGACAACTTTGCTGGAAAAAAAGGACGGGAAGATGGAGATTTAACTAGGAGAGTTTTTCCACAATCGAGGAGATAGAGTTGAATTGGAGATACAGTTGATGGTAACTGGAAAAAAGTCTCCTTTGTTGAAGCATTTGAGCTTCGGCCTAAACTTATTAAGATTGATTTTAGGGCATTGCTTCTTGAACCTTGTGTTTGCTTGCAATATCTTTTCCTTTATGTCTTTGTGTTGAACCATGCATAGTATGTCCAGCTTAGTATGTTAGTAACCGACAAGGATTGACTTGAGAACTCTTGTTCTTGTTTTTCTTGAACCATACATATCAATTTAGCATGTTAGTACATTTCCAAAACCGTACCTTCTCTCCAAAAATATATAAGAGAAGCAGTTATTTAGACGTGTTTATACAGAATTTTATTGCTTTTCTTTCCTAAGAATTTTTTTATATATATTTTAAGCGATGGTTAAAGATTTGTGAGGAAATTTATAGAGGAAAAGGAAAAGGTTGAAGTGAAAAGGCTGATTTCTCCATTAAGAAAAAAAGGAAGATTTGTGATCAATCAGCAGCAGATTTCTATTATCCAGAACATAGACGATTGAAAACTCAAGAGATTATGTCTGGACAAGCTTGGAATGACATCAGAACAATCTTCATCATGGATGTGAGATAATAAAGCCGCCAAACGGTCGAAAAGTTCAAGCTTGTATCTATACACGTAACGTAATCATATTGATCTGTATGTAGTAAAGACTCAGATACTTACATAAACGTCAACATGGTCGGAATATATTGTGATAATATTATGATTGTCTATGATTCCCGTGATCACAATTTGATTGTATTGTAATTAGGATTATTGCCTTTCCATTATTAGGCTCCCTCCCCTTGTATATATAGAGGACTCATGTATAGTTTCAGTATCAAATTGAATACACTTTTTCTCCCTTCTCTGTTTTATTTTAATAAGGTACTAGAGCACCTTGATGGGTAGTTCTTGTGTAAGTGGGGCAACACCAGCCTGGGTACACTCAGCGTTTGTCTTTGTAATCTTCTCCTCTGTTTGAAACACTAGCTATCTTTTCGTTGAATCTATAACAGC
The DNA here is from genome assembly GCA_018127125.1 of Rhododendron griersonianum. NCBI lineage: Eukaryota > Viridiplantae > Streptophyta > Magnoliopsida > Ericales > Ericaceae > Rhododendron > Rhododendron griersonianum. The sequence continues at coordinate 33,484,936 of CM030797.1, read as the reverse complement.
ACCCAACAATCTCCTCAAGGGCCAACATTGGGAGAGGCCAGTTTCCGCCGAATGTTGTCGGTCCCTCGATAGCACATCCCTGCTCACCCTCGAAGGCCCTAGCGACAAGGACTGCTTCCTCGATGAACCTTCCTTGCTCGAAACCCTCCTCTCAGGCAAAGGACATTGTTCTTACATTTGGAGAGGCATGTTTCCGCAAATTTGAAGACGGTTGTCGGTACATTAATAAGAAAGGGGCAGCTTAAGAGAGAGAGAGAGAGAGAGAGAGAGAGAGAGAGAGAGAGAGAGAGATCACTAGGCAGACATTCAAACACTTGTATATTACTGCAACAAGTCAAAATCTACAAACATTAGGTGTTTGGTGAGATAAACTAGACTGCACCATTTGATGATCTTGAAACATTAGGACCCTCTTCAATGAATTGAGAAGGAAAAGATTATAAAGAATGAGTAAGGAAAGCTTTGGGTGGGAGGGAGGGAGGGAGAGGGAGAGAGATAGGGATGGGGTGAGAGATGGCCTCAGGCTCAGCTATGTATTTATAGGCCAAGGAAGAAGTGTAATAGATATTGTTTTGGTAGTACCGTCATTTGGGAATACAATATTGCCTTAACCACCCATGCTCTCACATTGGACCCCACAATACGAGATAGCTGGTGGTAAGCAGTGATAGGAGTCCACGTATACGATCGTAAATTTGATGTCCTTTTTGGAAGTTCCAACTTGTTAAAGAGACGTGTAATGATTACACTTAGATTCACTTATGAGGGATATTTTTGGAAAATGATCTTATTTTTACTTCCTTTTATAGAAAGGACCAACATTTTGAAATATCCCAAAATGGAATGAGGTGGACTAACAATTAGGAACAGAGGGAGTATAAATTTTGGATTAGAGTAGTAAAATCACTGGAGTCTAAGGACATCAAAAATTGTACGGATGCACATATTTTAACGACACTCAAGAAGATTGAGGGTTCGAACGCATTGCACATGCACATGGATGTACGAAAGACTGAGGCTTTTGAACCAAATGCTATGTGGAAGACCTTGGTTCCACTTGCAACTTGGTCGGGCTGCAGTGACGTGTTGTCCTCTTGAGATGGCTATAATCATAATAAGGTGGAGTGGCAATGATCCTAAGAGAGCTAGACATGGTGGAACGAAGGGAGAGGATCAAGAGATACACAAACACTGGGAATATTATTGCTTAAGTCTGAGTACCGAATATTATTGCCAAAAGTGTTTTCAAAATAAATGGAAACACAATTTTTGTTTCTAGAATTTCCATCAACTAGTGGAACTGATTATGTATTTTGCAAACAAAAACAGTAACACAAACATGTTTATGGTGCCTGTTTCAAAAAAGAGAAAAGATATGAGGACCGACCAAAATGAGACCGAAATCGTACCGACGGCCTCGGCCGGCCGTCTCCGGCCACCGGACGGCCGATCCGAGCCGTCCAAAAATTCTAAAAAAAAAAACCGAGGGGGCCTACGCGAGAATCAACGGCATCCGATGTATGTAGGTGCATGGATCAAGCACCCTATTTTTCGTGTATATATGTATGTGTACATATATACACGAAATATAGGGTGCTTGATCCACGCACCTACACACATCGGATGCCGTTGATTCCCGCGAAGGCCCCCTCGGTTTTTTTTTTAGAATTTTTGGACGGCTCGGATCGGCCGTCCGGTGGCCGGAGATGGCCGGCCGAGGCCGTCGGTACGATTTCGGTCTCATTTTGGTCGGTACGGGTAGTAGTACTCAAAAAGAGAAAAGATATGCAAAAGATTAATGTTCCAAACAAAAAATATCAGAAACAAAAACAAAAAACTGAAAATAAAAACTTTTCCAAACAGAGTTGCAACAATTATAAATATGCAAAAGATTAATGTTCCATGGTATGCACTAATTCATATCTACACCAAAAAGATGCATGAGATAGACTAAAAGAAGTGTCAACATTTACTATATGGTACGTGGTCTTCAATATATGGGAGTTGGATTTATCGAGAGTAAGGAAAAGAAAAGAGAAAAGGTAGGAATTCAATAAAACAGAAGTATCAATAGATTCAATACCAAGTACAAACAATATCCTTTTTTCAGAAAATAGAATTCTTCTATGGCTGCGTTGACGCCTCTGATGTTGCACCATGGAGTCCTTTCGTGAGCTTTACCATCAGCCAGCTGAATCAACTGAAAGAGGAGAAAATCCGTGGCAAGCAACTTGAGGAAGAGAAATCTACGGCAAGCAACTTAACGCGGAGGAAATTCGCGCCAGCAACTTGAAGCGGAGAAAATCCCCGGCAAGTAACTAGAAGCAGAGAAAATTTGTGACAAGGAACTTGACATGGAGAAACTCCCGCCCAAGGGAACTCGATGCTAAGGGGAGGCAATGAGCTGGTGCTAAGTGGTGGGATTCGTGGAAATTGAATATGTTGTAAGCTTGTTTTAAGCTAATTCTGGTGCTCATAAGGGCTGAGGTGGCTGACATTAATCCAAGAGATTTAGATACGTTTCAGTTAGTAGAAAACAAATTTTATAACTAAAGAAGAGAGAAATTAAAAAGGACAACGAAGTGAAAGGAAGATCATTGAGAGTTAATTCTCTGCCGTAAAAGAGCAAACCTTACATTGTTCTTTGCATGGTCCGGCAGAATTGCGCCTCTCTTCCTTTAGATGTTCTCCCATTTGTTTAACAACATCTGAATCGCGGCTTGGCCTCCTCCAATCATCTTGTGACCTGTCATTGGGATTTTCAGTCTTTGAGAAAATTTGCAAAATTTCCCTTTGCGGCAATTTCCTGCAGCAAAATTTATTTAAGGGATATCACCTCTCTTATGGGGTTCCCGCAACCTACTCTGGTGAAAATATGCATGTCTAATTCCAGACATTTTCGGATTTTCCCTTCCTAGAAATACTTCTTTCCCGGAATCTTTACCTGAAGCATCATTATGAGCAAATCTGCAAGATTTCCCCTTATAGCACCTGCCGCGCCTTTATAAAATCACTGCAGAGATCATTAGATCTGCCCATACTCTGCAAGTACTCCCTCCTATCATCCATCTTGTCTCTACTTTTCCGGCCATTTGCCCAACCCTTATCAGTACATCTCCTATCCTCGTACTCTCTGTCACCTTGATGAAGATATGGGCAATGATCAACTCTCCTGCATCTACCGGCAGCAAAATCTCTACGATTTAGAGCTGCATTATTTCTTCCATGTAGTCCTGATTCCCGGCTAAAACCACCTGGTGCGTGCTCCGACTGCTGCAAAAAATAACCAGAAACCACAGAACAAACTATTTTTCAATCATCAGAAAGCCAAAGAGAGAATTTTGCATACTAGATAATACAGAATTTGCAAATCTACATTACCTGGAACATTGATTGTTCTGGTCTGGTACGGGAAACGGGAAAGGGAATGTTGTACACCATGTGCCCTAAATTGTGGAGTAGGCTTCTATATATAATAAAACGTTCTTATGTCATGAGCTACAAGATATTTTAAAACTTTTTTTCTAACTATATTCACGTAAAACACATTTCTAGAAGCATTCAGACCGATTTTTTCTTTCTGACATGCTGTCTTGTTCAAGCTCCACTCCCTAGATTTTACTTCCTCACACTTTAATCTTTCCACCAAGGCACAATGTTAAGGAAATTGAAGGAAAAACTTTGGGAATCTTTCGATTGCTAAATTAACCATATTGGGACACAGGTGTAGCACATTTTCGAAACTCTGCCTGCCAAAATGTAAATTGCCAAGGAAAGTGTTTCAAGGTAACAGTTGCAAACTATTGCTACTTATTGAAATGGAAGCAGTACACACCACTGTGTCAGATGGAGGAAAGGAAGCAAATGCTATCATTCTTTATTTAATAACTACGCAAGTAATATTTCTAAACATCCACATGGATTATGTCATCGTAGATAAGGAAGACTACTTTATTTGCTCGAATAGAAAATAGTTCTTCAGTCACACGCAAAATTCCACAAAAGGTAGACCAGATGAGCCTCTCACAAATCCAGGTATAATCAAGGACATCACCAGTTTAATGTAGATTGAAAAGTTATCCAGCATATTTTAGTGAAGATATAGGTAATACCTGTATGATCTGCCCAAACCAGTTCCAAGTGGAGTTACTCTGGTATTGTTGCCTCCAGTCCTCAAGACCAGGTGACATTTTTGTGCTGTAACTTCCATCTCTATTCCATGCCAATGCGTCATCTGGAAATTCTCTGTCACTTTTGTTACTGGATTCAATACCATTGCGTTCCGAATCAATAACACTAACAGGCTGTGGGGGATGTTTCCTGGTTTGTGATTCGTTATAACAAAAAGATTCCCCTGCAGGTTTCCGACGCCTGTTACCATGCGCGCTGTGTATCTCCTGGGTACTCTTCTTTTGTATCCCACTTTGAAATACGTGTTCTGCCGCTTCTGCTCATGTCGTTTACACACAGAGCAGCACAGCTTCCTTAAGTCCAGTGCAGTTGAATCTAGGAGGTCGGGAAAAGGGAAAAAGAGGTCGGGAAAAGGGAAAAAACATATTAAATAAAATCCAAGGAAATAATGCTAAGAAGAACGAATATGGATTATACAGACACATCATTTTCCCAAAACTTAGGACATGGACACGTCAGGAAAAATGATCATATACGACCATATAATCTGTCATTGTTTAACTTAGTAAAAAATAAATCTCTCCATCAAATTAGGGAGCAAAACAGGGATTAACACCAAAAGATATTAAAATACTAAGCACCCATGGCAATTTTCATCTGCCCCTAAATTTTTACAATTGCATTTTGACCTCATAAGTGCTCCCAGTATGTCCTCACCATGTCCCCAACATGTCTGACAAGAAAATGTAATAAACAATGAGACAACTATTTGAGCATGTCCGGAGCGTGGTGGAACATGTTCGTGTCTGACCAAGTGTTCGTTCCCAAACTCCACCTCGGCAACTGATGATGGAATCAATGAAAATAGTAAAGAAAATTGAAAGATAATAGGAGAAGAGAGAGAGAGAGAGATGCTATGGGAATAGGGTTTATGTGATTTCCAAACCACCGCAAATGTCAAGAGATCAGAGTTACACGATCTTAAAACAAGCTTTTTGTTCTTTAATTGGCACAAGCTAACTACATCATGGATGTGAGATAATAACGCCACCAAACGGCCAACAGATAAAGGTTGGTATGTATTATATACCTGAATAAAATACGTAACGATATATACGCACACCGAACTGAAGAAGGGCAGGATTTTACCTCTGTAAATGTGGTAGATCATTGATTCAATACCGGATCCATTTAGAAAAAAGTTGTTTTGCTCCCTTAGAAACTTGGTAAATACGAATATAAATTTCTGGAAGCCATTCAAACATTTGTATACTACTGCAACAAGCCAAAATCTAAAAACATTAGATGTTTGAAGAGATAAACTAGATTGCACCATTTGCTGATAGACCCTCTTCATTGTATTGAGATGGAAAGGAATATACTAAATGTGTAAGGGAAGCTTGGAGAGAGAGAGAGAGAACTGGCCTCTAATTAAGCTATGTATTTATAGGCCAAGGAAGAGAGAGAGAGAGAGAGAGAGAGAGAGAGAGAGAATTTGCCTCTTAAGCTATGTATTTATAAGTCAAGGAAGAAGAGTAATAGATACTTTTTCGGGTAATACCATCATTTGCGAATGGACCCACATAATGCAAGATAGATGGTGGTTAAGCAGTGATAAGCGTCCATGTATACAATCGTAAAATTGATGTCTGCTTTGGATTATTGTGCATGATGTCGCACATAATTTTACTTCTCGCTGCTTTTTTTTTTATAGCTACTATTTACCGTATATCATTTACTCAATCATCAAAGATCGTACGGAGAATTACTTTCAGTGTTTATTAGTCTCCCACCTTGACAACTAGCTGTGAAAATATCACTTAAATTCCGTACAATATAGAACGTAATGAGAGCATCATTTTTAATCCACATAATGGTCTTCTTATACCTTAAATATCTTTTGCTATATTTTCAGAAAGAGATAAGCATTATGACTTTCTAGAAGTGGCATTTATGGAAAGAAATCTCATACCATATTTTCTAGATATGCAATTAGTTTCTTACCATTCATAGTCTAATTTTGTGATCTTTTTGTGTAATGGCCACATATGGTAACGGTAGAAATGCATCCTATTCTTTGAAAATATGGTGTAAGAGAAAAACTTATTTACGGAGCTTTCAGTAAGACTAACTTTATGGCACTCAATTCTATGTGTCCAAAAGTGCAGTCCGGAGAGTTAAAGTTTTTTAAAAATCCGGACTATTGATTGCTGAGATGGACAGGTGAAATCATGCGGGTTCTGTTTTTAACTTATTCACGGAGCTCCGTGAATAAGTATCTCTCGTAGTGTAAACATGAACTTAACCAGTGCTTTCTTGTGACACTACGATAAAATGCTGCTATTTGATACTTTTAATGGCCTTTGAAAAAACAAAGCTCGATTACACAAAACCTAAGGTTAGTGTAAACTAATGGAAATTATGCATACAAACTGATAGGATTGCATGCGCTAGTATCGACGCATATACACACATAGACAGCTATATACAAAGTACAGCAAGAGGGGGGCAAGAGAGATCCTACCCGGAAGGCCAAAACTCAAATTCATCCTTTTTTGCATCACTTCATAAACACATGAGGGATCCATTGGCATAGATTTCTGAGATGCACCCATATTAACTTCTAGTTTGATGTCCTACTAATTCCAAGCGTGAAACAAGATGAGATTGGTGCAGGACATGGTTGTATAGGAACGAATGACTACGTGCACAAGAGTATGGTCTGAGTAATTATAGTGGTCATTTGAGGTCGTCCCTGCATTTGCTGCAAAGCCGCAGACATGTTCCCAGAGTTGCCTTGGGCTAACTGACTGAATCAAAGGAACAAAAGAAAAATGACCTCAAACTACATAAAAGGTAGGCAAATATATTGTGCTCATAAAGAACAAGAATGAAGTTGAAAAAAATGTTCAAACACCTCACCCTTGATGATTCATTGCTGACTTAAGAAGGGCCATCCTATTGGCATCCATAAGACCGGGAGAATTCTCTGAATCCATCGAATGGGGACCATTCTTTCTTTGTACATTTTCGTAGTAAGTATAGTGGCTGATGGCTGCCCTATCATTCCTTCAGAGTTCATACCATTGATAGGACCACCAAGGGCAGGATGGTTAGGGTGCCTTCACTGCTACTGAACATTACGCTGTTGAATGAGTTGCAACTGTTGCTGCATTTGTAGTTGTTGTTGGTGCTCTCTTGCTTTCATTTGTTGAGTCTGAATTTTATTTTAAGAACAATGAAGGTAAATAAAATCTTCATAATTTAGCATACATATATTATAAATGAGCATTGAACCAAAAATATATACAAGAACCACATCTATATAAACTACTGCTGCTTCAGAATGTTCTCATTCATTCTTGCAATGAAGATGTCCCAAAAGACAGACCACCATTCAAAGAGAAATCCCTGAGGTGCATCAATCGCTGCAATTTTAACTTCTAAGCTACTATCAGATGAATTATTGCCATACTATCAGTTCGAGATCTACAACATTTTATGAATAAAAAACGTATAAATTACTTATAGAAGAAACAATTCTGCCAGCAAACAAAAGAGATACACTTACCTATAATTATGTTTGCTAATATGATCGGAGAGCCACTCCTGCTTCTCCACGAGCCGAACATGCCTTCCGTCACTTCCTTCTCTCTCTACAGCCAAGAAAAAACATATATACAGAGATTATATGCAGAATAAGAGAGATTTTGGAAGGAAGAGAGTTTTTTATGTTGATCTTTTGAGTGGATTTGTTTTTTCATAAAGGGCTTGGAGGAGGGGAGAGTGAGAAGTACCTGCATTGGGCTTCGAAATAAAGTTGGAGGTCACCGAGCACACGGTCTCGAAGCACACAGTGTTGCCGGCGGAGTGGTTGAACACCATCTTCGTCGCTTGCTTACAGTCCAAGCAGTGGAATCGAAAACCCACATGGACCAAATACACGTAAGATATCTTAGAATACAAAAACCATGCACCAGAACATCTCAAAAAACAAATTAAAAGTTTTCACAAAAACATAACAATCTCACACAAAACCATTGAAATCGCAACCGGCATAGACACACAGATATAGGAATAAACCTTAGTTCATTCGAAACATGTTTGAGTGCAACTATTTTTTGGTGCTTCAAATGGAAAAAAAAAAAAAGAAATCCAACCACATGACAATGCTAACGGCATGAGTAAAATTGCACGAGGAAAAATTGAAACAAACCATTATGCTCTTGGGGTTTGGATATCTAAAACCTAACTAATGAAACCCACAACTCTATTTTCTTCAATCAACAAACATGAATGCCCTAGCAAAAAGCTCATACAACCAAAATCTTTCTCAACCCCATACTTCAAATCTCCAAATTACATCAACAAAAACACATGCACGTATAAGGATTAGGTTCAGATGTGTGTATGGTCATAAAAGAGTACAATTTCAAATCCGCCAGGGCTGCAACCACAGTTACCACGAGAAACAGAAGAACAAAATGCCTTAATCTCTCATAGTGCTAATCAAGTTACCAACAATTATATTTGCAATTTCGTTTACAATCCAAGAAAACCGAGCATATATATGTAACAATTATGTACACATGGATTGATGAGTTAATCAAGTGGAAGTTCTACCCTCAAATGTCTCTCTTCTCTCTAGGAAACTAATATCATCACATCCTAGTCACTACTTTACTAGATCCAAACTACCGCTACTACAAAACATTCACGACCTCGCTCCATCTTCAATTCGTGAAATTAGTCTAACATCAGTCCAAATTCTCCTAATGTACTTCTAATCTTTTGGCTTAATCTATCCTCACAAATTTGGTCAAAATGTCACTTGTGCAAACTCTCTCTCGCCACATAAACCAAGCCCAACCAAAATCACTGACAATTCCATCACACAACTTAATTTCCAAACCCTAAAGTATAAACCCATCTTAAACCCACCAAGAAATACCCAAAGGCAACACCAACTCCACTAGCCCAACATGATAGTCTCATCAACTTCACCGCCAAGCCATTACAACATGAAAAATTCTACCATAAAGCTACTAACATAATTCCATTGCTAACACCCCCTATCACCATTTATGCCAATCGAATCCACGACCACCACGAGGATAATATGACCTTCCTACTAGAATTGCTTCAAATCCAAGTATCACATATAGTGAATTTTCTGGGTCTTTGCTGGGTAGTCAATAAGGTACACATAAATTTAGAGGTTTTTTTAATAGAGGTGGTGCTTTATAAAGTAATGCTGGTGGAGATGGATTTGCAGATGCAGGTTGAAAAAATGTGAAAATGAGGGTGAGTTTGTGATATCCAAGAAAAACCTTAAGTTTTATCAAACTACTGCCTCGAAAATCAATTTTGGTCTACTCCTCCCCTTAGTGCTCCACCTACCGTAGCCATATCACTCCTAATTATCACATCGACCGATCTCGAGAGGCATGTCCAAACCACCTTAATCTATTCTCTCTCATCTTATGTTTTATCAGTGCTACCTTTACCATCCCATGAAAGTTCTCGCTTCTAATTCTATCGCAAAGTCTTACCGCACATCCATCTAAACATACCCATTTTAGTTGCACTCATCTTACTCGCATGTTCTTTCTTAGTAGCCCAACACCTTGTGCCACATAACATGGCTGGTTTAATAGCGCTACAGTACAATTTCTCCTTCAACTTTGAGGGTATCCTGTAGTCACACAACACTCCTAAATCACTCCGCCACTTGACCCATCTAACTTGTTCCTTATAAGTCATATCCTCCGTAATCTCTCCATCCTTGCTAAGAGTTTAGCCAAGATACTAAAAACACTGCTTCTTGGTAACTCTTGATTTTGAAGAGTCACTCTGTCAACTCTAGTACTTTGACTACCACTAAACCAAAAATAAAACAAAACAAAACAAATTTAGAAAAGAAATAAAAAGCACAAAAAAATGTCTATTCCCTCTCCTTTTTTTAGTTTACATCTTTATAGCTAACAAATTACCAACATTTCCACACAGTTACCGGAGTTAACTACCAACATAGCAACCAAAAGATTTCATGGCATAATTTTAAGTAATATTACCACTGCCGTTCCAAACAACTGCTAGTTGTTCTAATTTCTTATCCACGGAGCAGTTTTACATGTGAAGATCAAGTAGAAGATGTAAAAAGAAGCAAGGAAAAGCAGCAGATAAAACCAACTTAGTCCTCAATTTCATATTTTTCCATTCAGTACCTTGAACCATGCAAGTTGCTTTCATAACCATTGCCACTGAAAGCTATTGTAACACCATCCATCGTTTTATGCTCCCAAATCTGATGCTGCCCAGCCATTGCAATGTAAACAATCTTATTGACTGGGTCAAAGCAGACATCCCACGGAGAATTGAGGAGCTCAAAGAACAGAACAGAAAAAATAGGTTTTAAAAAGAAACATTTGGGCAGACTAACATGCAATATGATTTCCTACATCACTAAGTCCCAGTCTCCTAGAGTGTCTGATATGTAAACAAGAGCCCTCTATCATGAACAATCACAGGATACTAGACTAATATATTTCTTTTCAACAGAGATAATCCAATAACAGGCTAATAGATAATTGGCAAATGTCATGTCTACATTCTTGCCTGAGTAGTTCCCCTTCCTCCCCCTTTGTCATCAAAACCTTTGGTTCCATTTCCAGCAAGTGTCCCCACCATCTCATCAACAAAATTAATCACCTTACAGCAGAAGTTGAAGAAACAAAAATAATACGATTTGTTCATAAATCTTTCAAAAGCATATTAACACTCTGTTCCACATAATAGAATGGAAAGTAAACTAAAGCCAATGCTATATCAGATCACTACCTTAACGCATGGTTTTCAGTATCTACTCTATAAAGCAGATTTTTCTTCACATCATAAGCAAGACCCTGAAAGCAAGAAAATGTTAATTTACTGAACACGTCCAATTATAAACTTGTTCAACATGGAACGAAAGCCAAGGCCATAAACTGCTACTCGCCAAAGAAGAGAAAACTTTGACTTATTTGGGGGACTAGGTTGCCTAAAGGGAAAATAATTGCACTTCAAGAGGTTTACTCAGACTATTACCTGTGGCCGGTTAAAGGCAGCATCTTCGAAGCTACCATCACGAAAACCTTCCTCTCCTGTGCTCCCAATTTGGATAATGAAATTCCCATCTAGATCAGTAACCACCTAAACTCCAGATGAAAAAAGATGGTTAAATCCCAAATCCAGGTGCTCTCCATTGAGAGACCCATACACAGGTACAATATCATGAAAATAGAAACTTGATTTATGTTCTTTGTGAATATCCCAACATGATAAAGGTTTTGGGGGTCTTTGGCTTAAATGAATGGTACAAGCACAATGGGGTTAGGTTCACTCCTACTCCACCTTCCAGCACCCTACCCTGAATGGATGTAACCAAAGGAATGGTACAAGCACAATGGGGTTAGGTTCACTCCTACTCCACCTTCCAGCACCCTACCCTGAATGGATGTAACCAAAGGAATGGTACAAGCACAATGGGGTTAGGATCACTCCTACTCCACCTTCCAACACCCTGAATGGATGTAACTATAGTGGGGTTTTCCCCGAGGTAAGGAAATCATACTCAAGCACGTGCTAAGTAGGCACCACATAAGGGTGCAACACAGGGGATAAAAGCCGACCACGTACGAAGCACGGGAGCACTGTGAAGAGTGCACGCGGAATAGTGTACGTGGCAGCATCACGAGAGGATGCGTAAGGCCGAGCAGGACAATTGCACGGGAGTAGCATGTAGCGGGGCTCAACATGATTGCCGAGCAAAGGGTTCAAACACATAGTATTGGCCTGGGAAAAGCCGACCAACGAGGTGGGTGGGTGACTGGATTGATCCGGAATGTTCTGGACTGAGCTCCTTACGTGATAAGGACGGTTCCCGTGAATAAGGGAATAGTATATTCTGCCGTGGAAGGCAGAGATAGAGTTACTATGTGGAATGAATTCCATATAGGAAGAGTTTCCCAGCGAGAATGGGATCTCGGCTCATTGGGGGAAAGAGTCCCAAAAAGCCAAGTTTCTTATACGAGTAAGGAAACTTAGGGCGACGAAGGGGCTTAGAGAGCAAGTTACGTAGAATCTATATATACGAGGTAAACCTAATGAGAAAAGGTACGCTTTAAGCAGCAATAATACTTTCAGTCTTCCTTACGAAATTAGGGTTTTAGTACGAATACTAACTTAGGCATCGGAGGGCCTTTGCCGACGAGAGTCAAAGGTGCACTCACTTGTGTTTGTGGTTGCAGGTTTTAGGGTTCCGGTGAGGATGTCACGTGCGATTCAATCTTATTGGGTGTAGTTCTACACTAAGAGGATTTTTAATATAATTGCCCTTTCTCAAAACCTTCGTCTTTTGAAATCAAAAGGTGGGGTTGCGGAAGAGGAGGAAAGGAAAGAAGGATAAGAAGACATTGAACCAACATGAGCCCAACTTCGATTTTTTTTTTTATTGAATCTCCCACGGAATAGCAAAATAAATTGAAATGCAGTAATTAAACTGAAATCCAAGAAAGCCAACACGCATCAACATCTAGAAGCATCTTAGCATCAAAGTAACTGAAACCAATTAAAAAGATGGAACTCTATGTGCAGGAACAAAAACCTGCAGCAGCTTTCATGCTATCACTTATTTTCCCCCTTATCACCTGAAACGCATATGCAACAAAAGAAATGTTAAATTGGCATGAGTTGTCTAAAGGGGAGACCCTTGCAAATGGGGGAGAGGAAAGATGCCTAAATCTTGGCTAGGTACAACAATATCTCCTCTCTCAATCAGATTGAAACCACCCTCTCTCATCAATTTGCTCGAAGACACTATATGCTCTCTATCCATGACTGCTGCGACCAGATTAGGTATGCCATCTTTCTCCATATATTTTATATATAAATGCACGATGAGAACCGGCCTCCGAATAGGCCTTGTTTAGCTAAACCATTATTATTATTTTTTCATGTAAGTACAAAAAAATACGTTTTGGCCATGTCCCACTGTGTGTCCTTGGCCCCAATTATTTCGAATTTTCATGTCCATGTCCATGCAAAATTGGTTGCGACAAATTTTGCACTTGCAAAAAAGCTGGAGGTAATGGAGAAAAACAAAGATGAAAGCATGAGGATGGGATAACCAATTAAGAGGTGCATAAGGAAGCTAAATTTCTTATGTGCACCCATTAGGCAGGGTCACTTTTGACCTATCCCTGCAAGGTATATAAACCAAAACACCGAAAAACCACTCACAAAGCCACATGTATCGGGGAAGACAAAAGCTGCTAGCAGGAGTTAACACAAGCCTCTGGGTTTAAAGGTGATCTTATGGATGACCTTAAACCGCATGGAATGAAGACTCATTTTATTAGTAGATGTGTGAGCACATTTTCATCTACAACCGACTTATGGATGATATTCAAATCATCATATTTTTTGCCTCATTTTGCACAGGTGTGTGCCTTTAAATCACGAGTTTTGCTTTGATATGAAGGGACGCCAAAGAGACTTGGTCTATGAAGAAAATGACAATAGTAGGGAGAGTGGAGTTAGGAGTTGTGAGAACAGCATGATTTTCCCCTCGCTTACCCTTGCTATCAAATGGTTGCGGGATTCATTGTTGTGCAGATGCCTTACACGGTGTCTTTGCTCAACAAAGGGGAGCAAATCCTTAATTGTTGCTTTTAGACCCTATAACCATGGAGCAAGAGAAATACATAAAACAAATCTTTAGCCATCCAAAAAAAAACAAGAGCACATAGTAATGGTCCATGGTAAGCATGCTCAATGATAAAAACATATGAGATGGGCTGGTTTAGTTTCCATTTCTTTGTATTCAGAAGGAATCGCTATAATTTGCCTTTATGGCTTTTTATGAAATAGGCTTCGGATAAAAAAAAAGGTGATCTCTAATATGGAATTGGGGCTCTCGTAGCTTATGTTAATGACAAAACTAACTAAAGATGCACTTTTTATATGTCAAAAAAAAAATCCAAACTAAAAAGCATACTGGTAAAGTGGTAATAGCCTAGTTAGTACAAACCATGAATGATGCATCAATTTAAATGCTAGGCTTGATGCCTCGATGGAACTAATTACATCAACTACATGAATGAATTGATGCATCTATTTAAAGTCTGATGTTTGCCAAAAAAAAAAAAACCACCAGCATATGGATTACTGCTACAAATTCTACACTAATAGCATGACTGCTGTATCGTAGTAAAAAAAATTATGTAAAACTAAAACTACTGATGAAGGATTGTTATCCGTAACAACGATCATTTAGATTTATCATAGCGCCACAAGAACACCCTAAAGTGCTTAGTGTTGTACACTTTAAACAGACCTTATGCAATGGAAACTTGATAGATACATGAAGGAATCTTTATAGATGGAATCAAATAAATGATGAATACTTTGGAGAGAAACTTACTAACAAAGATCCTGCAGAGGGTTCCAGAAAGCCTAAATAGTAGGAGTGCCATGTATATAGCCCCCAAGTGAATCAGATTTATGAGAACACTAAAAGTCAAGAAGCTGAATAAAAAGGGAAAATTAGAGATCTTACGTCTACGAAACTTGACCGTGGAGTAGAATTCCCACATCTGAGATAGAAAGAGGTAGAGATATAGTTAGAGAAAGAGGTTAAGGAAAAAAAAAATCGATAACCAAGAAGTTTCAGTAGACCCACTTTTTGATTTTCACTTTCAACAAATTGGTCTCTAACTCTCTCTCAACCTATGCGGCGATTACAAACCACCGGTCCACCCTCAAGCCACTTGGCTGAGTTGGCTCTCGCAACCGATTCCGTCTCGCTGCCCGCTGGATTAGGTCTGAGTTCTCTTTGTATGGATTTCTCTTGTTCAGGTCAATTGATACCAGATCAATAAACAAAATAGAAAATCAAACAAAAGCATATAAAGCCCATCATCGAGAGGTCGAGAGAGATTACCAATTAATCTGTGATCAAGGCGTTGACGATCTTCGTTCTTCAAAGTTCAAAGTAATGAGAGGATGAGAGAGAGAGAGAGGTGTTGCTTGCAGTGCTTTACTGTTGCGTACTACGGCGAGGGAGGGAGGCAGAGGGAAATACTTGATGGGAGAAAACCACGTCTACTCCCACAGGAATGGCAAAAAGGTAATGGCACATTCTCAATTGCCCCCCAAGACACTCGTAATGGACGAAATTGCCCCCAGTCTCTAGCCTTGCAGCTACCCAATCGGGGGACTTAATTGGAAAAATTGGGCACAAATTGCCAACCCAAATCCTCTTCTTTTTACAAAGGTTGGATATCTACAGGTTAAGAGGGGAATCTTGGATCATTTTCCTTCCAGAAAGCGGAATATTGCATCAATTATGCTTAAAACTCTTCTCTTTCTATGATGATCCAAAGTCAATTTGGTAACCAAAAAAAAATCAGCAAGTACTGCAGGGTAGTCAAAAGTGCAGTTAGCTTTTTAACTACACATAATGAGAAAGAACATGACCACATGAGCACAGTAATATTATTCTGTTGGTGAGGCAGCGAGTAAAGAAAAAGAGAGAAAACAGAAGGACCTCTGGATAATTCCACACTGTAAATAAAAGTGCTGGTAAATATTTAAAAACGCATAATGGATTTACCTTGTTTAGCTTAAGGGGAGCCGTATTTAGCCAATCAAGTTTTGATGGAAACTCCGGCACAATAGAAGCAGTTCCCCTTTGAAAATTAAAGAACATACATAAAAAGCAATCAGACGAGGAGAAAAAAAGCCAATATTTTGTACAAAGAGCCCTATTGAATAGACATAGGAGTAAAATGCGACGAAACAATGAGCAGCAGGTCACTGACCTGGTTTCCAAATCATATATGTAGTTCGCAAATTGTTGGACTCTAGCAGAGCAGGATCTACCTGTAACAGTAAAAATAAGAACAAATTTGATTCTTACATCATGATTGGAAGTCCCAGGTAGTAGGAGAAATGATTGACTATATGACAACAGGAACTACAATCTTCCATGTTATTGTGTGACATTTTAACATAGGGTGCATAGGAGAAGAATGTATAGAACAGCGAGATCAAACATTTAATTACAAATGTCAGCACCTTCATTCTGTCCAAAACAGGGACTGTTGCTGACTCCAAATAGCAAATTCCAAACGGATTTTGGAGATGCATATTGCATTGCCTACAAAGAGATAGAAATTTTTAGCCCTACAAAGGATTTGCAAAGTTTAACTCTCTGAAAATGGAAAAGGAGGAAAACTGAGACTCAAGCAAATGTAAAACAACATAGATGTTGTTAAGAATGGTATAGATATCTGGACAAATATAAAGGGCAGAGCCTCGAGTGTCCGTTATGCCACAAACTCATACCTGCCAGTTCGTGATGATGAAAACAAGACAAGAGATGGCAATGCCCAAACGTCCATATCTTACTATATCTCGCCGTGACCCTGCAATCTGTCTGTAAATTATTTCTACAACCCGAAGCTAATGATGTTGAATTAGGTGTCCTGAAAATATTCCTCTAAGTGCCACACTCCACTTCACATATGTACGCAGCTCAAAGGAAACAATATATCATATGTAGCAAATTTAATGAATTTATATCCAGAGATAACTTGCCAAGATAATAAAATAAAACTTCAAAAAAAAAGCGAAAAGAGTATATTGTTGTGCACCAAGCTAATCAAATATCCTTCAATGCATGCAAATTTTGCAAATATTTTGTCCAGTCACCTGCCATTATACACAAGATTTGGGGATTGAGATACAATTCCCTAAACAAGTACAATATATCCCCGTGCAAAATAACTGTCCAAATACATATTTCTAGAAAAAGATATAGATTGAGGCAAATTTAGGACTGCCTTATTATGTACCTCTTTTAGCCTAACAGTTACTTTGCCTCTCCAAAGCTTTTCCCTCGGGGTTAGCTTAAGGGCAAAGATCTTGAGTGAAGATTACTTCTACTATAACAGTTTCTCATAAGGTCATGATTGAGCAATTCATTTTAACGTTTATTAGGTGTGATACGCGTCAAAAAGGTCCAGAACCAGTTGATCACCTCATTCTTTATTCCTTCTTGACTTAAAATTTCGAAAGGTACAAACAGTTTGAAATTCCTTAGGTTGCCGCTATAGTTTTTCCATCTTGACATAATATTACATTGCCTTCAATAGTTGTTCAATCCAAAGTTGAAGTTTCGACCTGATATTTGCAAATCAAGTGAACAGAATCGAAACAACTTTTTAGGAACATTATGCGAGATTGTCATTATAAGCAAAAAGTAATATACAATAAAAAAATGGGATGATGAAGTCAGAAAAAAAAAAAGGGATGATTGACAAGTCGAAATGAAGTTACTGAAATATTCCGGATGGAGTATCTCACTTACCCTCCAATGGAGAAGACCTCATTATTTGCAGAATTTGTACCCGTAAAGGGCCTACTCGCTGTTACATCCACGAGCAATGCTGCTGAACGTTGTCCAGAAGAATTCGGTAAGTGGGACCCTTGCATCTTCTCATCTGCAGTTGTTTGTCATTGTTGCTCAAAGGATAATACTGCTACAGAGTAAGCTTCCTCTGCCATCACATAATAACTACTAATTAACAATTATGAGTTGATCACTTTGTTGGGGTGAATATAATTCAAGTAATCACTTCCATTTATCAAAATACAAGAAACACATGTCTTAGTTAAAGTTCAACAAGAAAATACACGAAATGTAGCTGCATGACTTTGCAGTGTGCTTTTAAAGATACATACTATGGCAACTAGAGCCACCACAGAGAAAATCATCAACTAAAACACTTCCTATATCCTGTCTGATAAGTGCAGGGCTGATGCAACAGCAACTTTGAGCCCCTTCCTTTTACACTGTCGTACATCGGCATCATTGTACACCAACTCAATTCAGCAACAAAGTATTAGTTTCAGGAAGCTTCATATTCAGTGCCCTTCATACCTGAGTAATGAGTTCAAGGGCACCAGGGAATCCTATTCCAGAGTTTGGCTCTTCATACTACAAGAAGTTTGCAACTTAAAGTATAAGTACCTAGTTGTGAAATTAAAAACAGCACCAGCCACATATGTTTTCTTCATTGTTTGGTTTCTTTACATCTTAGAAATGACGACTAAAAAAGAAAGCAAAAGTTGTTGTTCAATAACCTTATCGAGATATATCTCAAAAAACCTTTTCTTAGTTGCCTCAGGGTTGAATCCTTCAACACCCTTCACAGAAGCAACACCCCCTAAGAAGTTTGCCTCACCTAGTTTATATGTAGGGAAGTAAAAAACAAAAACATAACAATGAAAAGGAAAAAAGGGAGGAAGTAACAATGCTTCACATAAATTTAGCAAATAAGCAGTACATGGATAACCATGGCACTGCTCCAGGAAAATGCAGGATTAACAACCCGTAAAATTTCAATAATTTGCACACCAGCAGGATAAACTTAGAATGGAAGCAAACTCTAATTGCACATGCGCACACATACAAGCTCACAACATAAATTATTCGTCCGAACAGCCAAACATGAAAAGTTGCCATCAAAACCAAGGTTAAGTAAACTAACCAATGCATTAAAAACCAGGTGACAACCCATGCCTCAGCAGAATCCAAGCACCTTGAAAATGGAGGACGTATTACAGTTTCTGGACGTATACAAGTTTCCTTTAGTCACTACAATGACAGAACTGGATTCAGTCAGAGTTTTTTTCTTGTCGTACCAAATTCCAGGTAATCGTTATTCTTCTATTTTGGGGCCTAATCTCTCTTCATTCATTAATTTGTTAGAAACATGCCCTAATTAATAATTGGAGGCACATTTGGAAGTTTATAAGACTTCCTTGAAAATCAGTTTCCCCCTTGTTAATTAATGTTTTCAAAAAAAATAACAGCTTTAAGGATTTAAATGATATGGGTCCTCTAGCAGTTCAGCTTGGCTATATTTTCCAAATGTGCTGCTTCCCATTTAAATACCAATTTGATCGGCTTTAACGTATAAGCTTCCAAACACCTACAGCACAAAAATCGAGCATTAAACTCCGAGTAACGATATAAACGGACTTAGCAAGGATAAATTAGGGGGCACTAATGTGAACATTCACGCGCCGATAACACCCCCCAACTCACACTTTGCTAGTCCCTAGCAAAGACACAAAAACAAATACAACAAAAGTTAACTATTCTACTCTCATGAGACCAGTGATATCCAAAAATACTTGTATCCCTTTCCATTCCATATCAGGTCAACATGCTCCCAAAAATTCAAGAAAGTATCTCACACAAGTTAGGAACATCCACTACAATGATATAAAGAGCATGCATAGTTCAAGACACTATCAACTCATAAAGACATCCAATAGCATCGCTACCCGACGTGTATGTGAATTAGCTAACATGGACACAATCCTAACATCAAAGCAAATGATCACCCAGATTTCTATCAAAACCAAGCTTCAACTCAAATCTCACCAAGATTTTGCCCTCACAAAAGAAACACTCAGAAACTGGTGCAAATATATTCTCTCACATGCGTGCACGGGGGAAGTAATGTAAGCAAACCAAATATTTGCACACAAGACCTTGAAAGACGCTAGAACAATGAAGACACGTAGTCTCATGAACAGAATGCCAAACACCGGGAACAATATGATTACCACATCACAACATCCTTCCAGCAAACACACAAGTCAGGCCATGCCACAACTAGGATCAATTAGGACTTTATTTTTGGTTGTATCGTTAGGTAAGGATAATGTGCAAAGGCTAGGTTGGAAACAAATCAAGTCTGAGAATAGGCAATCAATCAAACAATTCAAGACTTGGGCTTAATTTTCAATGTGTAGCCCCTTTTCTTCTTTTCATTCTTTTGCCAATTCTTTGAAATTTTCCCCCCAACTTCAATAGCACTACCCTTCAATTTATTTCACATCCAGCCTCCTTCTTTCCACACACTTTGAGCAGCAAACATTTTTTCTCTTTTTCATTTTTTTCATTTTGATCTTCCCTTTTTTTTTTCTTTTTTTTTTGAATGGGAAACAATAACATAAAGTACAAATGCTCAATTAAACCTCCCTTTCAGTTTAGCCTTTCAATCAAGCACTTCCAAGCCTATATTCTCAAGACATTTGGCCATGGAGTTTAACAAAAAATGGTATATCTTCTTTTTCTCAAGGCTCAAAATGGCGAACTAGGGAGAAGTGTATAAAGCAAAGAAACGAACAAGCTCAAATGACAAGGATGGCCTAAAATCCTTTCTTAGACATGGCATAACCCTTCAAGTATGCAAAAGTTCAAAAACAGAATGTGCAAAGTGGCATGAAATGAAGCATTCCCGGCATTCAACCAAACAACAAACGAATAATGAGACTTAGCAACAACCAATGTGGGCTTCCAAGAAAATCATGTAAGAGTAAATGTAAAAATAGCCTCCAAGAAAAGAATGGCTCTAAAGCTCACTAAGGGTTAAAGTCTCCACAATTGTCCTTCAAGATTTCCAAGTCAACCACCTACTCCTCAACCAAGATCATGGACATGCTAGCTAGCGTGAAGTGCAAAGTGATGAGTATAGATGCCATGAACTACTTTAACAAGAGCTAGCGTAGTGAACTAAGCTACTAACATCATATCAAAGGAGTGCATATAACAACTCATATTCAAATACTCACTCAATCCATGCAAACATGCCTACTTTCAATGGGAATTGCAAAGGAATCCAATTTTTTTTTCAAAATTTTCAATGTTTTGGTGTTTTTGAAGTTTCCAATTTTTTAGTTTCCATTTTCAGATAAAGAAACAAGAAAAAACTAAGCACCGAACATGAAACCTCTCCCCCCAACTTAAACAGGACAATGTCCTCATTGGACCACAAAAAGTAGAGAGAGTACAGCAAAAAGTAAAGAGGGAAGGAAGGATAGCACCTCGGAGAGTGACTAACCACAAACATATGCAAATAGGAGCCAACCGCTCCATGGCATTAGAAACGAGAACCTGCAAGGGTTAGTAGCAAACAACAAAACAGAAAACAAATATAGAAAATCATAGGAAAATAAAAACTAAAAGATTGACATGGACACTATACAAGACACCACCCAAAACCCCAAACTACGACTCATTGCCATTAAAAAGAAAATCGTCACCGCCACCACCACCACTCATACCATGCCCAAGACAAAACCATTCCTTAGGATTAGGAGGAAGAAAAGGCTCCTGAAAAGGAGGTGCAAACGGAGGCAATGGTTCTTGGCTTGTGAACACGCGGAACATGGACACGAGGTCATACTGATTGCGCGCGGAAGTTAACTCGGAAGCATTAATACACCGGCACAAATGCTCATGAGAGGCTTGCATGTTCCTATACTCCTCGTAGGACATGGACCAATGAGGAGGAGGTGGAACCGAAACAGGAGGAGGAGCATGAAGAGGAGGAGAACGATGAACATCTTGGGGTTCCTCCTCGGCCCCAGCCACCTCATCAGGCAATGGTGGATTAGGAAGGCCACAATTAGCTCTCGACTCTCGAATACGCCCCAGACTCTTCTTCCATTGAGTCTCATTCATTTTCGGAAAACGACCATGGTCCTTCTTTTCATTAGTGGCAATCTGATAAGGTCCCGAGTCACCATTGTCAGCCTTCGAAAGAGCTTCAGGATTGGACAAAATATCCGTGATCAGAGGCCCAAAAGGAGTAGGAGTATCATCCGTGCGGGAGTCTATGAACTTGTTCATTTCATTCAAAACTACCCCTGCAACATCAAAGGCAGATTTAGTTAACATAGAGTAGAGGGCACAGAGATGATTATGGCGCTGCTCGTCCTAATGACTGAAAGGAAAAACATTTTGAAGGACCGAGTCTACAACAAGGAGGCGATGGTGTAAATCAATGCGGCGGCAATAGGTATCCTTGTGGGGTGGCCCATCACACACTGCGATATTTACATCATGAAGGTCCATTTTCTCCACCTCTGGATCAAAAAGGTGTCGAGTTCTACAGCTAGTACAATTAATCACTTTTGCAATGAGTGAACGGGTAATGGAAAAGATGTGGCCATCGACAATAGTAGAGAACGTAGAATGCTTAGACTGCTGAGATACTTTTTGCCAAAATTGGTGGACCAAACGAGGGTAAATGGGTGACCAAGGCCCATAAAAGTACTTCATTTTTCGATGGTCCATTTGAAGGACACCCCAATTAGCTTCTTGGCGGTCTCACAAAAACTCATCCATTAAAATGTGCTTCGGATAAAGAAAACCCTGGTTTAACATATCGTCTCCTATGACATTGGGATTTTCCACTGAGACTCCCTCATCCTCACTATCAGTTTGAGCTACCCTGCGTTTCATAACATTCCAAACAACTCGGGAGCTACTCTCTGGGTGCAGGCCTTTGGTCTTAGCCTTGGGTTTGGCCGCGGCATGAGTGCGTGAAGTCATGGTGTTGATTGACAGTGGGTACTGAAAAAGAAATGCACTAAATAAATAAAAACTAACGCCACTCAAAAATTGAAAAACTAACCTAATAATCTAAAGGAAAACGAAAGATAGAAGAAAAAGACAAAAACCAAGAAATGGGTACCGGATGTGGGTGGCCGGAGCTCCGGCGAAGTCAGCCGGATAAGTGTAACCGGATAACGATTTGGCTTCAATTAGTGAAAGCCCAAGCTCCAAGGAGTCCAAACCCGGTGGTTTGGTGAAAAACTGCTCCAGTGACCGTATATTGCAAAAAGAAGGTGAATAGTTCATTGGAAGCAATGGAGGAATCCGGCGTGGTACAGATGGAGTATGTACGCCTGGAGAAAGAGAGGATGAACTGGTAGTGATTTTGGTACGGCTGGACGAACGATTGGTAAGTATTGGGTTAGGGTTTGGAGGAGGCTATGGAGGTTGGTGAGATAGGGAGTGGGGTAGAGAGAGAAAGTGAGGGTTTGAGAGTGACTGGAAGTCTGGAATATGGAGTAGAAAATAACGTGGTCCCTCATTTTGTTTTGAATTTGCCGACATCAGTTTTTTTTAAAATACAATTGGACATATGTCCAGTTCAACTGGACACATGCACTGGACAGATGACTTGGGGAATTTTGCCGAGACCTGACTTTGCATCTAACCGGTTGGATTTCCGATCCAACTGGACACACCACTGGACGGCTGACTGGCAAAATTTTCATCCAACTGATCGGGAATTGAAATGCAACCAGTTGGATCAACAACAAAAAACACTCAGATCATTAAATCCGAAAGCCAACAGCACTCAACCACCTCCCCCAAGACGAACTCTTTGACCTAAAACATTTCCGGAACCAAAAAACTAACCTAGGTTCAATCCTAACACACTAAAACACTAAAGATTACACACCTAAAAATATATGGTCTTTTAAAGTCAGATTCCAAGACATCACAAGGAAATGTGATACGAAGTAGCGTCATCCGCTATTTATTTTAATGATGCGCAAAACTTGGGTTTCCTCCCAAGAAGTGCTAAGTTTAACGTCTTCAGCCAGAGACAATGAACTCATTTAGGCCGAGTAAACGGGATCCACCAAGTTGATGGATTCCACAACTACACCATCCTCAATTCCACCCCCGTAAGGCTTAAGTCTTTGGCCATTGACCTTGAATGTACTGCCATCATGTGGATTGTGGATTTCTACGGATCCATGGGGAAAAACTTGACTAACAACAAAAGGACCATCCCACCTTGACCTCAATTTTCCAGGACTTTCTCGAAATATGCTTGTCATGAAAAGCTTTAATCCGAGCCTTATAGATTTTTGCACTTTCATACGCATCATTGCGTAGCTCTTCCAACTCACTTAGTTGGAGCCTCCTATGGGAACCGGCAACGGCCATGTCAAAATTGAACTTCTTAATAGTCCGCATGACCCAATGCTCTAATTCCACCGGCAAGTGGCATGCCTTACCAAAAACTAATCGGTAAGGGGACATGCCGATAGAAGTCTTATATGCTATACAATAAGCCCATAAAAAATCTGGTAGTCAAGATGACTAATCTTTGCGATCCGGCTTAACCGTTTTCTCAAGAATTCACTTGATTTCCCTATTAGAAACCTCCA
Organism: Rhododendron griersonianum; assembly: GCA_018127125.1. Taxonomy (NCBI): domain Eukaryota; kingdom Viridiplantae; phylum Streptophyta; class Magnoliopsida; order Ericales; family Ericaceae; genus Rhododendron; species Rhododendron griersonianum. The sequence goes on along the minus strand of CM030797.1, from coordinate 33,460,711 downwards.
CTTGACCACTAGTTTGTGGATGATAAGGTGTTGCCACCTTATGCATTATCGAATATTTCTTAACTAGGGCGTAAAGTGTTTATTGAGGAAGTGGGTACCCTCATCACTTATGATAGCACATGGATATCCAAAACGAGTAAAGATGTTATTCTGAAGGAAACGGACCACAACCTTGTGGTCATTCGTTTTGGTGGCCACAGCTTCCACCCATTTCGACACATAGTCCACTGCCACTAGAATGTACTTGTTCCCTTGTGAGGAATGAATGGACCCATGAAGTCAATGCCCCAAACATCAAAAATTTCAACAACAAGAATTGAAGACAAAGGCATCATGTCGTGACGGGACATGTTACCGGTTTGCTGACAACGCAAACAAGACCGGCAAAACACATGTGCATCTTTAAAAAGAGTGGGTCAATAAAATCCACATTGCAAGACTTTAGTTGCAGTCTTTTTACCGCTGAAATGACCACCACATCCGAGAGTGTGGCAAAAGGTGAGAATACTCTGAAACTCACTCTCGGTACACACCTTCGAATCACTTGGTCTGAACAATATTTGAAAAGCTCCGGGTCCCCCCAAAAATAATTCTTGACCAATGAAAAGAATCGGTCCTTGTCTTGTTTGGACCAATGAGAAGGAATCTCTCCAACAGCAAGATAGTTGACAATATGAGCATACCAAAGAGGCCTGGCTTTTGACACTTCAAAAAGTTGCTCATCCGGAAATGAGTCTCGCAAAGGGGCAGTGTAACTTGCATACTCAACTAAGATCCGTGAAAGGTGGTCTGCTACCAAATTCTCAGAACCTCTCTTGTCCCGAATTTCAAGATCAAACTCTTGTAGCAATAAAATCCACCGAATCAACCTAGGTTTCATGTCCTTCTTTGCAAGCAAATGCCTCAAGGCAGCATGGTCGGAAAACACAATAACCTTGGAACCTAAAAGATAGGAACGGAACTTGTCTAGAGAAAATACTACCGCTAGCAATTCCTTCTCCGTAGTAGTATAATTCAATTGTGCATTCGGAGAGTGTCTTACTAGCGTAGTAAATGACATGTGGAAGCTTATCCACCTGTTGCACCGACTGCATAGTTGGATGCGTCACACAAAATTTTAAAAGGAAGAGACCAGTTGGGAGCTTGCAAAATTGGGGCTGAAGATAAGGCATTGCAGAGTGTAGTGAAAGCTTTCATTCAAGCTTCATCAAAGACAAATGGAGTGTCCTTGGCGAGGAGGTCGCACAAGGGCTTTGAAATTTTGCTAAAATCCTTGATGAAACGTCTATAGAACCCCGCATGACCTAAAAAAGAACGGATTTGCTTAACCGAAGAGGGAGGAGGAAGTTTAGCTATCAAATCAACTTTTGCAGTGTCAACCTCTATCCCTCTTTTTGACACAACATGTCCTAAGACAATGCCTTGCTGAACCATGAAATGACTTTTCTCCCAACTCAAGACCAAGTTTGTCTCCTTACAACATTCAAGTACTTTAACAAGATTTTGGAGACACAATTCAAAGGAATTACCGAAAACCGAAAAATCATCCATGAAAACTTCAAGAAACTCTTCCACCATATCGGAAAAGATGGACATCATGCACCTTTGAAAGGTGGCAGGTGCATTGCACAAGCCAAAGGGCATCCACCGATAGGCAAAAGTGCCATATGGACAAGTGAAAGTAGTTTTTTCATGATCATGCGGATCAACGGGCACTTGATTATATCCAGAATAACCATCCAGAAAGCAATAATAACTTTGGCCCGCAAGTCTTTCTAGGATTTGATCAATAAATGGAAGTGGAAAATGATCTTTCCTAGTCACAGAATTCAACTTTCAGTAATCGATACAGACACGCCATCCGGTAGTCATTCGCTGCGGAACAAGTTCACCTTTCTCATTTTCAAGGACGGTGATACCGGACTTCTTTGGCACAACCTATATAGGACTCACCTATTTACTGTCAGATATAGGGTAAATGATACCCGCATCCAACAATTTCACAACCTCTTTCATAACCACCTTTCTCATTTTCAAGGACGGTGATACCGGACTTCTTTGGCACAACCTGTATAGGACTCACCCATTTACTGTCAGATATAGGGTAAATGATACCCGCATCCAACAATTTCACAACCTCTTTCATAACCACCTCCTTCATATTAGGATTCAACCTCCGTTACATTTCCCGTGAAGGCTTTGCATTTTCTTCGCAATGGATGCAATGCATACATACGGAGGGATCAATGCCCTTAAGATCTGCCATAGACCATCCTATGGCATCATTGTGTTCTTTAAGCACATCAATAAGTTGGGCTTCTTGTTCATCTGAAAGGTCCGAAGCAATTATGGCCGGAAGAGTGTCATCTGGCCCAAGAAAGATATACTTGAGATTAGCCGGGAGTGGCTTCAACTCAAACTTAGGCGGTACCTCTATAGAAGGAGGGGCGGGAGGGTTTGCCAAAGTAGGAAGTGGCTCAAATCTCGGTTGCCAAGTAGGAGGTGTACTATCCAGCAATGAATTAACCTCCTTTATGGACCGATCAATATTGTACTCTTCAAAGCTAAAATGAGCCAAACACGCCTCTAAAGGATCTTCGGCTAAAATGTAAGGCAATGCTTCCTCGATGCATTCTTCAATTACATCAACTACAAAGCAGTCTTCCTCCAACTGAGGTTGTTTAGAAGCATTGTACATATTCAGCCTCACCTTCATATTGCCACGGCCAAGGATCACTGGGGTTTCTCTCCTATGGTTAGAGTCAGAAACAGGCTCCATGTCAAGGACAATAAAGTCAGTAGGAAAGTAGAAGTTATCAACCTTGACAAGGACATCCTTGAGCATGCCTCGAGGCATTTTCACTGAGCGGTCGGCTAACTGGAGAGTTACTGACGTTGGCTTCAAGTCACCAAGCCCAAGTTGCTCGTACACCGAATAGGGAAGAAGATTAACACTGGCACCTAAGTCTATAAGTGCCCTCTCAATGGTGTGCTCTCCAATGACGCATTTAAGAGTAGGAATTCCGGGGTCCGGAAGCTTTGGAACTGTGTCAAGTTGGAGAATGGAACAAACATTGGATGGAATGGTAACTGACTCTTTCAAGTTTGCTCATGCTTTTCACTTGTGTGTACACAAGTCCTTAAGAAACTTGGCATAAGAAGGAATTTGCTTAATGGCATCAAGCAACGGGAGATTGATCTTTACTTGTTTAAACACCTCCAACATATTCTTTTGATTGACATCCTTCTTATGGAAGGGTGGAGGTGAATTAATACAAGTAGGAAATGGAGCTTTCGGGGAATAGGATGGTTCCGCCGAAGAACTAGAAATTGGAGGGATTGCCTTCTTGCTCTTTGAAACTTTCTCATTACCCGAATCCTTAGACTTATTAGGAGATGGTTTCTCCTTGGCTTTATCCTCCTTGGGTCTAGTCTCAACATCTCGCCCACTCCTAAGGATTATGACAGCTTTAGCTTGCTCGTGATAAGTATCACTAGCTTGTGCATGTTCAACCTCGTACTAACCCTTAGGATTGCTCACAGTTTAGCTTGGCAATCGGCCTTCCTCTCTCCTACTCAAAGAATTAGCTATCTGGCCCATTTGGGCTTCAAGCCGAGCAATTGATTGCTTGTTAGAATGAACTAACTGTGTAGTAGCCTCGAGCCCTTGGAGTGCTTGCAACACCTTCTCCTCAAAAATAGTGGCCTTGTTCGTTTTGATGTTTTACTTTGTTTTCCAATCATTACACTATTTCTTCAATTATTAATTTCATTTCTCTCTCTATCTCTCGCCACTCATTACCCCTATCTCCAATCATTACCCTATTTCTCTCTCCACCCACTACCAAAACTAAAATACTCAAAGTTACCAAACGAACAAGGCCAGTATTCTTTTGAGGTGGAGGAGGAGGTTGCTGAAATGGCTGTTGAGGATGATAGGCTGCCGGATTGAAAGTATTTGGAAAGGCAGGCCTATTGTGCTGGAGAAAAGAATTCCCTTGAGTTAAAAAATGAAAAAAAAAACCCTACAAGTTGCTATATGATTGTAGATTAACATTAGTAAAAACTAAACTTTGCCTTCCTCCCAAGAAGCTGGGAAATTATTCAACGGATTGAAAAACTAATTGTTAGGGCAACCTTATTGTTGCCTGTGCCACCGTTCAACCAACTAATTGTTACATAGGGGAAGATGAAGAAAGAAGAAGCCTTAGAGAACATGGTGTTGATTTTGATGGTCTGTGTTACATGGATCCGTGATTTTGGCCGACGTACCCGTGTCGACACGACACGACACGGACACGGGTACGGGATCCCTTACCGGATTCGCCCAAAAAATCTGGACACGTTAGCCAGAAGAAGAAGAAGGGGAGAGAGAGGAGAGAAGGAGAACCTGTCGATCTGAGATTCACAAAGACGGAGAAGATCGTCTTCGTGGTCGTCGCCTCGTCGGAGAAGGAGCATCGTCGTCGTCGCCGTCGCCGGTGGTAGCAGTAGCTGCTGCAACAAGAACAAGAGGAGGAAGACGACGAAGAAGAAGAAGAAGAAGACGAAGAGAGAGAGAGAGAGAGGGGTACCGACGTCGTCTTGGTCTTCATCGTATGAGAGAGAAAGAGAGAGAGAGAGAGCTGCGGCAGCAGCAGATCTGATTTTTGAGATTAGGTTAGGAACCCTATTATAAAAAATAAACTGTAATTACAGTATAACCCTTCTACTTTAATAATGATGCAGTATGGCCCCTAAATTGTAAGAATTATACAATTTAACCCTATAATTTGAGGAAATTACTTTTTTTTTTGCAAAGAAAATATATTTTTTATGAGATAATTTTCGTATATTTATATAGAAAATATAAATATTTTTATACATATATAAATATTCAGCGGATCCCCGCACCCGTATCCAAATTCGGATACATATCCCCGAATCCTCTTTTTTTAGCTTTGACGTGTCTGACTCTTAGATATGTACCCAAATCCGATTCGTGTACCCGTGTCCGTGTAACACAGTTGATGGTTTATGCCATGAGATTTTTTCCTCCTCTTATAGGACATACCTTTGGTGTTTTGTATGTTCTTTTTGGTCTGATCTAGTTGCTTCCTTAGATCTTTTTCATTCATTTGTAGGCCCAGCTATGGCAGCTTGCTCAAAGGACTACAGCTCTTCCTCTTGGCCATGGGGCATTTACTATTGCAACCACCGGTCCACCAGTACTCTTTTAACATAGGTGTTTCCTTTCCTGTTTGCAGTAATCTGTTATTCTGTCAAAGTTAAATTGACTTGTTTTCAAAGTTAAATGCTTTCCCCCTTCTTTTCCTGCGTCTAGTCCCTATTCAAATTTTTTTTTTTTAGTTGACTTAAAGATTGAATCGTGTTCTTATGAAATCCTTTCAACTTTTTCTTTGTAGGCACTCAAAGTACCGAAGCTTGAGTTAGCAGGTCGTTTGCCTGCCCAACAAAATGCAATCGTACCGAACATGAAACCTCTCCCCCCCACCTTAAATTGGATAATGTCCTCATTGGACCGCAAAAAAGTAAAAAGAGATCAAAGTAAAGAGGGAAGGAAAGATGTCACCTCGGGGAGTGACTAACCACAAGCATATGCAAATAGGAGCAAACCGGTCTATGAAGCGAGAAGCTGCAAGGGTTAGAGTCCAACAAAAACAACAAACAAAATGGAAACATAGAGTACCGGTGAAAACAAAAAAAAATCATGGTCCCGCGTCTTGTTTTAAATCTGCTGACATCAGGGGTTTTGGATGCCACTGGACAAATGGATTGGGAAATTTCGCCGAGACATGACTTTGCATCCAACCAGTTGGATTTCCGATCCGGCCAACTAGACACACCACTGGACTGCTAGTTGGGAAAATTTTGTCGAGAGCAGAATTTTCAACCAACCGGTCGGCAATTGAAATGCAACTGGTTGGATCAACAACAAAAAACACTTAGATCATTAAATCCAAAGGCGAACAGCACTCCACCACCACCTCCAGGACAAACTCCTTGACCAAAAACATTTCCAAAACTAAAAATCTAACCTAGGTTCAATCCTAAATCACACTAATAAATTAAAAATTGCACACCTAAAATCCTAAAAATCTATGGTCTTTTAAAGTCAGATTCCAATACATCACATTGAAAATGTGATACGGAGTAGCATCATCCGCTATTTCTTTTAATGAGATGCACAAAACTTGGGTTTCCTCCCAAAAAGAGCTAAGTTTAACATCTTTAGCCACACGTCATTAAAGCTCATAAGGAAATGAATGAGTGTTGAAGCTAACACACAAAACATCAACCCACCTTAGCTTTTCTTTTAACAATTGAACTCGACCATGCCACAAGATCAAATACTTTGAGTAGGTCAGTTGTTTTAGTTGCTTCCGAAATCTAAACTCCACCAAGTGCGCAACCCACAACAAATTAGTTTTCATGCAATTGACTAGGTCCACTAGATTTGGATTCTTATTCAAAGTGCAATGACTAACACAATAAAATCAATCCCGTCTAGCTGAATGCAAGTTGGAGTTGGTGGAGAACTAATAGGATTAGATAAACAAATTCATTCAATGAGTTACGAAGAACATACAATTGCATTTTGTTGAGCAGGCAAACGACCTGCTAACACAAGCTTCGGTACTCTGAGTGCCTACAAAGAAAAAGTTGAAAGGATTTCATAAGAACACGATTCAATCTTTAAGTCAACTACAAAAAAAAAAAATTTAATAGGGACTAGACACAGGAAAAGAAGGGGGAAAGCATTTAACTTTGAAAACAAGTCAATTTAACTTTGACAGAATAACAGATTACTGCAAACAGGAAAGGAAACACCTCTGTTAAAAGAGTATTGGTGGTTGCAACAGTAAATGCCCCATGGCTAAGAGGAAGAGTTGTAGTCGTTTGTGCAAGCTGCCATAGCTGGGCCTACAAATGAATGAAAAAGATCTAAGGAAAAAACTAGATCAGACCAAAAAGAACATACAAAACACCAAAGGTATGTCCTGTAAAAGGAGGAAAAAAACTCATGGCATAAACCATCAAAATCAACACCATGTTCTCTAAGGCTTCTTATTTCTTCATCTTCCCCTATGTAACAATTAGTTGGTTGAACGGTGGCAAAGGCAACAATAAGGTTGCCCCAATGTGACCTGGCGGTCACAGGTTCATCAGGGAAGCAGCCATTCGGCTAACGAGGATAAGGCTGCGTACATCCAACCCTTCTAGGCCAAGCAGCCATTCGGCTAACGGGGATAAGTCTGCGTACATCCAACCCTTCCCTAGGTCCTGCAGTAGCAAGAGCCTCATGTACAGGGTTGCCCTAACAATTTGTTTTTCAATCCGTCGAATAATTTCCCAGCTTCTTGGAAGGAAGGCAAAGTTTAGTTTTTACTAATGTTAATCTTCAATCATATAGCAACTTGTACGGGTTTTTTTTTTCATTTTTTTAACTCTAGATCTTTCTTCCTTTCGTCGCTAAGTGCCAAACCTGGAGAATACATAAGTTGTGGGCTCTTTGAGAGAGAAGCTCCAGATTACAACCCCAGCAACTTGGAGTAAGGCCTAAACTTCCGGTTCTACTTGTACACTAATAGAACTACAATATCACTACATCAGGTATACCGTGGATAGAAAAGGAAAAGATAAACACCTTTAAGAAGTTCCTGGACTGAAAAAACATTAACTTATTTCCTCAGTTTCCATACTAGTTAACTGAACATTGCTAAAAAGAGCTTTATACCATTAAAGACACATTACTAGTGTTCAAAAAAGTGAAGTAAACGGAGTACCTGTTGGAGGTCCTGATCAGAAGCTGTAGGGTTAACAGATGTTTGAAATGCCACAGGTCTTGTGGAGCACAAAAGTCGTCTAACCTACAGTAAATGGAAGTAGCTATCACAAACAATTATGACAGGTAAAAGTTAAGAAAAACTTCAAAAGCAACCCACCACTTAACTCATAAGAAACAGCATACAGCACAGTTTCTAAGATCTTTGCTTGGTATCTTTGACCCCACCACTTAACTCATAAGAATTGGGCCCACCTAGAGATGAAATTGCACGTCCAATTTTATGTTCAAAACTAGTATTGTTGGGCCCACCAATACATATATCAATTTAATTTGTTCTGCCACTCATTTCACTTCCAATTTGATTGGCTTTAACATAAAAGCTTCCAAACACCGACAACACAAAAATCGAGCATTAAACTCTGAGTAATAATGAAAACGGACTTAGCATGGGTAAATTAGGGGGCTTTTACGTGCCTATCACACCCCCCAACTTACATTTTGCTAGTCCCTAGCAAAAGACACACAAAAACAAAAATAACAAAAGCTAACTATTCTACTCTCATGACAGTTACCAGTAATACCCAAAAACACTTGTGTCCCTTTCCATTCCATATCAGGTCAACATGTCCCCATAAATTTAAGAAAGTATCTCACACAAGTTAGGACATACACCACAACGATATAAAGAGTATGCATAGTTAAGGACACTATCAACTCATAAAGACATCCAATAGCATTGCTACCAGGCGTGTATGTGAATTAGCTAACATGGACACAATCCCAACATCAAAGCAAATGATCACCCAGATTTCTATCAGAACCAAGCTTCAACTCAAATCTCACCAAGGTTTTTGCACTCACAAATGAAACACTCAGAAACTTGTGCAAATACATTCTCTCACGTGTGCATGGGGAAGTAATGTAAGCAAACCAAAATATTAGCACACAAGACCTTGAAAGACTCTAAAACAATGAAGACACATAGTCTCATGAAGAGAATGCCAAACACCGGGAACAATATGATTACCACATCATAACATCCTTCCAGCAAACACACAAGTCAGGCCATGCCACAACTAGGATCAATTAGGACTTTATTTTTGGTTGTAACGTTAGGTAAGGATAATGTGCATAAGGCAAGGGAGAGAAACAAACTAAGTCCGAGAATAGGCAAGCAATCACATAACTCAAGATTTAGGCTTAATTTTCAATGTGTATCCTTTTTTCTTCTTCGTTTCAATCTTTTGCCAATTCTTTCAAAATTTTTCCCCCCAACTTCAATAGCACTACCAGTCAATTCATTTCACATGCAACCTCCTTTACTCCACACAATTTGAGCAACAAACATTCGTATCCTTTTTCCTTTTTTTTTTCATTTTGATCTCTCTTTTTTCTTTTTCTTCTTTCCAATGGAAAACACTAACATGAATTACAAATCCTCAATCAAACCTCCCTTTTCTCTCATCTGCAATTTAGCCTTTCAAACAAGCACTTCCAAGCCTATATTCTCCAGACAAAATTTGGTCATGGAGTTTAGCAAAAAATGGTATGTATATTTTTTTCAAGGCTCAAATTGGCGAACTAGGGAGAAGTGTATAAAGCAAAGAAACGAACAAGCTCAAATGACGAGGATGGCCTAAAATCCTTTCCTAGACATGGCATAACCCTCAAGTGTGCAAAAGTTCAAAAACAGAAAGTGCAAAGTGGCATAAAATTAAGCATTCCCGGCATTCAACCAAACAACAAATGAATAATGAGACTAAGCAACAACCAATATGGGCTTCCAAGAAAATCATGCAAGAGTAAATGTAAAAATACCCTCCAAGAAAAAAATGGCTCTAAAGCTCACTAAAGGTTTAAAGTCTCCACAACTGTCCTTCTAGATTTCCAAGTCAACCACCTGATCCTCAATCAAGATCACGAACATGCTAGCTAGCGTGAAGTGCAAGGTGCCGAGTATAGATGCCATGAACTACTTTAGCAAGAGCTAGCGCAGTGAACTAAGATGCTAACTTCATATCAAAGAAGTGCATATAACAACTCATGCTCAAATACTCATTAAATCCATGCAAACATGCCAAATTTCAATGAAAATAACAAAGGAATCCAATTTTTTCAAAATTTTTCATAATTTTAAGTGTTTTTGAAGTTTCCAATTTTTTTAGTTTTCCATATTTCAATTTTTTTTCTCAAAGATAAAGAAACAAGAAAAAAAACTAAGCACCGAACATGAATCCTCTCCCCCTCCAACTTAAATTGGACAATGTCCTCATTGGACCGCAAAAAAGTAAAGAGAGATCAAAGTAAAGAGGGAAGGAAAGATGTCACCTCGGGGAGTGACTAACCACAAGCATATGCAAATAGGAGCAAACCGGTCTATGAAGCGAGAACCTGCAAGGGTTAGAGTCCAACAAAAACTACAAACAAATGGAAACATAGAATACTGGTGAAAGCAAAAAAAATCATGGTCCCGGGTCTTGTTTTAAATTTGCCGACATTAGGGGTTTTGGATACCACTGGACAGATGGCTTGGGAATTTTGCCGAGACCTGACTTTGCATCCAACCGGTTGGATTTCTGATCCAGCCAACTGGACACACCACTGGACTGCTGGCTGGGAAAATTTTGCCGAGAGCAGAATTTTCATCCAACCGGTCGGCAATTGAAATGCAACTGGTTGGATCAACAACAAAAAACACTTAGATCATTAAATCCAAAGGCCAACAGCACTCCACCACCACCTCCAAGACAAACTTCTTAGACCAAAAACATTTCCGAAACTAAAAATCTAACCTAGGTTCAATCCTGAATCACACTAATAAATTAAAAATTGCACACCTAAAATCCTAAAAATCTATGGTCTTTTAAAATCAGATTCCAAGACATCACATTGAAAATGTGATACAGAGTAGCATCATCCGCTATTTCTTTTAATGATGCACAAAACTTGGGTTTCCTCCCAAGAAGAGCTAAGTTTAACATCTTCAGCCAGACGTCATTAAGCTCATAAGGAAATGAATGAGTGTTGAAGCTAACACACAAAACATCAACCCACCTTAGCTTTTCTTTTAACAATTGAACTCGACCATGCCACAAGATCAAATACTTTGAGTATGTCAGTTGTTTTAGTTGCTTCCGAAATCTAAACTCCACCAAGTGCGCAACCCACAACAAATTAGTTTTCATGCAATTGACTAGGTCCGCTAGATTTGGATTCTCATTCAAAGTGCAATGACTAACACAATAAAATCAATCCCTTCTAGCCGAATGCAATTTGGAGTTGGTGGAGAACTAATAGGATTAGATAAACAAATTCATTCAATGCGTTATGAAGAACATACGATTGCATTTTGTTGGGCAGGCAAACGACCTGCTAACACAAGCTTCGGTACTCTGAGTGCCTACAAAGAAAAAGTTGAAAGGATGTCATAAGAACACGATTCAATCTTTAAGTCAACTACAAAAAAAAAAAAAATTGAATAGGGACTAGACGCAGGAAAAGAAGGGGGAAAGCATTTTATTTTGAAAACAAGTCAATTTAACTTTGAAAGAATAACAGATTACTGCAAACAGGAAAGGAAACACCTCTGTTAAAAGAGTACTGGTGGTTGCAATAGTAAATGCCCCATGGCCAAGAAGAAGAGCTGTAGTCCTTTGAGCAAGCTGCCATAGCTGGGCCTACAAATGAATGAAAAAGATCTAAGGAAGCAACTAGATCAGACCAAAACGAACATACAAAACACCAAAGGTATGTCCTGTAAGCGGAGGAAAAAATCTCATGGCATAAACCAACAAAATCAACACCATGTTCTCTAAGGCTTCTTCTTTCGTCATCTTCCCCTATGTAACAATTAGTTGGTTGAACGGTGGCACAGGCAACAATAAGGTTGCCCCAATGTGACCTGGCGGTCACAGGTTCATCAGGGAAGCAGCCATTCGGCTAACGGGGATAAGGCTGCGTACATCCAACCCTTCCCTAGGCCCTGCAGTAGCGAGAGCCTCATGTACAGGGTTGCCCTAACAATTAGTTTTTCAATCCGTTGAATAATTTCCCAGCTTCTTGGGAGGAAGGCAAAGTTTAGTTTTTACTATTGTTAATCTACAATCATATAGCAACTTGTAGTGTTTTTTTTTTCATTTTTTAACTCTAGATCTTTCTTCCTTTCGTCGCTAAGTGCCAAACCTAGAGAATACATAAGTTGTGGGTTCTTTGAGGGAGAAGCTCCAGATTACAACCCCAGCAACTTGGAGTGAGGCCTACACTTCCGGTTCTACTTGTAAACTAACAGAACTACAATATCACTACATCAGGTATACCGTGGATAGAAATGGAAAAGATAACCACCTTTAAGAAGTGCCTGGACTGAAAAAAACATTAACTTATTTCCTCAGTTTCCATACTAGTTAACTGAACATTGCTAAAAAGAGCTTTATACCATTAAAGACACATTACTAGTGTTCAAAAAAGTAAAGAAAACGGAGTACCTATTGGAGGTCCTGATCAGAAGATGTAGGGTTAACAGATGTTTGAATTGCCACAGGTATTGCGGAGCACAAAAGTCGTCTAACCTACAGTGAATGGAAGTAGCTATCACAAACAAGGATATGATAAGTAAAAGTTAAGAAAAACTTCAAAAGCAACCCATCATTTAACTCATAAGAAACAGTTCACAGCACAGTTTCTAAGATCTTTGCTTGGTATCTTTGACCCCACCACTTAACTCATAAGAATTGGGCCCACCTAGAGATGAAATTGCACGTCCAATTTTATGTTCAAAACTAGTATTGTTGGGCCCACCAATACATATATCAATTTAATTGTTCTGCCACTTAATTCACTTCCAATTTGATTGGCTTTAACATAAAAGCTTCCAAACACCTACAACACAAAAATCGAGCATTAAACTCTGAGTAATAATGTAAACGGACTTAGCATGGGTAAATTAGGGGGCTCTTACATGCCTATCACACCCCCCCAACTTACATTTTGCTAGTCCCTAGCAAAGACACACAAAAACAAATACAACAAAAGCTAACTATTCTACTCTCATGAGAGTTACCAATAATACCCAAAAACACTTGTGTCCCTTTCCATTCCATATCAGGTCAACATGTCCCCATAAATTTAAGAAAGTATCTCACACAAGTTAGGACATACACCACAATGATATAAAGAGTATGCATAGTTCAGGACACTATCAACTCATAAAGACATCCAATAGCATTCCTACCCGGCGTGTATGTGTTTTAGCTAACATGGACACAATCCCAACATCAAAGCAAATGATCACCCATATTTCTATCAGAACCAAGCTTCAACTCAAATCTCACCAAGGTTTTTGCACTCAAAAATGAAACACTCAGAAACTTGTGCAAATACATTCTCTCACGTGTGCATGGGGAAGTAATGTAAGCAAACCAAAATATTAGCACACAAGACTTTGTAAGACGCTAAAACAATTAAGACACATAGTCTCATGAAGAGAATGCCAAACACCGGGAACAATATGATTACCACATCATAACATCCTTCCAGCAAACACATAAGTCAGGCCATGCCGCAACTAGGATCAATTAGGACTTTATTTTTGGTTGTAACGTTAGGTAAGGATAATGTGCATAAGGCTAGGGAGAGAAACAAATCAAGTCCGAGAATAGGCAAGCAATCACATAACTCAAGATTTGGGCTTAATTTTCAATGTGTAGCCCCTTTTCTTCTTCATTTCAATCCTTTGCCAATTCTTTCAAATTCTTCCCCCCTAACTTCAATAGCACTACCAGTCAATTCATTTCACATGCAACCTCCTTTACTCCACACACTTTGAGCAACAAACATTTGTTTCCTTTTTCCTTTTTCTTTTTCTTCTTTCCAATGGAAAACACTAACATGAATTACAAATGCTCAATCAAACCTCCCTTTTCTCTCATCTGCAGTTTAGCCTTTCAATCAAGCACATCCAAGCCTATATTCTCCGAACAAAATTTGGCCATGGAGTTTAGCAAAAAATGGTATGTATATTTTTTTCAAGGCTCAAATTGGCAAACTAGGGAGAAGTGTATAAAGCAAAGAAATGAACAAGCTCAAATGACAAGGATGGCCTAAAATCCTTTCCTAGACATGGCATAACCCTCAAGTGTGCAAAAGTTCAAAAACAGAAAGTGCAAAGTGGCATAAAATTAAGCATTCCCGTCATTCAACCAAACAACAAATGAATAATGAGACTAAGCAACAACCAATATGGGCTTCCAAGAAAATCATGCAAGAGTAAATGTAAAAATACCCTCCAAGAAAAGAATGGCTCTAAAGCTCACCAAAGGTTTAAAGTCTCCACAACTGTCCTTCAAGATTTCCAAGTCAACCACCTGATCCTCAATCAAGATCACGGACATGCTAGCTAGCGTGAAGTGCAAGGTGCCGAGTATAGATGCCATGAACTACTTTAGCAAGAGCTAGCGCAGTGAACTAAGATGCTAACTTCATATCAAAGAAGTGCATATAACAACTCATGCTCAAATACTCATTAAATCCATGCAAACATGCCAACTTTCAATGAAAATAGCAAAGGAATCCAATTTTTTCAAAATTTTTCATAATTTTAAGTGTTTTTGAAGTTTCCAATTTTTTTAGTTTTCCATATTTCAATTTTTTTTCTCAAAGATAAAGAAACAAGAAAAAAATCGAAGCACCGACATGAATCCTCTCCCCCCCAACTTAAATTGGACAATGTCCTCATTGGACCGCAAAAAAGTAAAAAGAGATCAAAGTAAAGAGGGAAGGAAAGATGTCACCTCAGGGAGTGACTAACCACAAGCATATGCAAATAGGAGCAAACCGGTCAATGAAGCGAGAACCTGCAAGGGTTAGAGTCCAACAAAAACAACAAACAAAATGGAAACATAGAATACTGGTGAAAGCAAAAAAAATCATGGTCCCGCGTCTTGTTTTAAATCTGCCGACATTAGGGGTTTTGGATACCACTGGACAGATGGCTTGGGAATTTTGCCGAGACCTGACTTTGCATCCAACCGGTTGGATTTCCGATCCGGCCAACTGGACACACCACTGGACTGCTGGCTGGGAAAATTTTGCCGAGAGCAGAATTTTCATCCAACCGGTCGGCAATTGAAATGCAACTAGTTGGATCAACAACAAAAAACACTTAGATCATTAAATCCAAAGGCCAACAGCACTCAACCACCACCTCCAAGACAAACTTCTTAGACCTAAAACATTTCCGAAACTAAAAATCTAACCTAGGTTCAATCCTGAATCACACTAATAAATTAAAAATTGCACACCTAAAATCCTAAAAATCTATGGTCTTTTAAAGTCAGATTCCAAGACATCACATTGAAAATGTGATACAGAGTAGCATCATCCGCTATTTCTTTTAATGATGCACAAAACTTGGGTTTCCTCCCAAAAAGAGCTAAGTTTAACATCTTCAGCCAGACGTCATTAAAGCTCATAAGGAAATGAATGAGTGTTGAAGCTAACACACAAAACATCAACCCACCTTAGCTTTTCTTTTAACAATTGAACTCGACCATGCCACAAGATCAAATACTTTGAGTAGGTCAGTTGTTTTAGTTGTTTCCGAAATCTAAACTCAACCAAGTGCGCAACCCACAACAAATTAGTTTTCATGCAATTGACTAGGTCCACTAGATTTGGATTCTCATTCAAAGTGCAATGACTAACACAATAAAATCAATCCCTTCTAGCCGAATGCAATTTGGAGTTGGTGGAGAACTAATAGGATTAGATAAACAAATTCATTCAATGCATTATGAAGAACATACGATTGTATTTTGTTGGGTTGGCAAACGACCTGCTAACACAAGTTTCGGTACTCTGAGTGCCTACAAAGAAAAAGTTGAAAGCATTTCATAAGAACATGATTCAATCTTTAAGTCAACTAAAAAAAAAAAAATTGAATAGGGACAAGACGCAGGAAAAGAAGGGAGAAAGCATTTAACTTTGAAAACAAGTCAATTTAACTTTGTCAGAATAACAGATTACTGCAAACAGGAAAGGAAACACCTCTGTTAAAAGAGTACTGGTTGTTGCAATAGTAAATGCCCCATGGCCAAGAGGAAGAGCTGTAGTCCTTTGAGCAAGCTGCCATAGCTGGGCCTACAAATGAATGAAAAAGATCTAAGGAAGCAACTAGATCAGACCAAAAAGAACATACAAAACACCAAAGGTATGTCCTGTAAGAGGAGAAAAAATCTCATGGCATAAACCATCAAAATCAACACCATGTTCTCTAAACCTTCTTCTTTCTTCAGCTTCCCCTATGTAACAATTAGTTGGTTGAATGGTGGCACCGGCAAAATAAGGTTGCCCGAATGTGACCTGGCGGTCACAGGTTCATCAGAGAAGTTGCCATTCGGCTAACGGGGAGAAGGCTGCGTACATACAACCCTTCCCTAGGCCCTGCAGTAGCGAGAGCCTCATGTACAGGGTTGCCCTAACAATTAGTTTTTCAATCCGTTGAATAATTTCCCAACTTCTTGGGAGGAAGGCAAAGTTTAGTTTCTACTAATGTTAATCTACAATCATATAGCAACTTGTAGGGTTTTTTTTTTCATTTTTTAACTCTAGATCTTTCTTCCTTTCGTCGCTAAGTGCCAAACCTAGAGAATACATAAGTTGTGGGTTCTTGGAGAGAGAAGCTCCAGATTACAACCCCAGCAACTTGGAGTGAGACCTAAACTTCCGGTTCTACTTGTAAACTAACAGAACTACGATATCACTACATCAGGTATACCGTGGATAGAAATGGAAAAGATAACCACCTTTAAGAAGTGCCTGGACTGAAAAAACATTAACTTATTTCCTCAGTTTCCATACTAGTTAACTGAACATTGCTAAAAAGAGCTTTATACCATTAAAGACACATTACTAGTGTTCAAAAAAGTGAAGAAAACGGAGTACCTGTTGGAGGTCCTGATCAGAAGCTGTAGGGTTAACAGATGTTTGAATTGCCACAAGTCTTGCGGAGCACAAAAGTCGTCTAACCTACAGTGAATGGAAGTAGCTATCACAAACAAGGATATGACAGGTAAAAGTTAAGAAAAACTTCAAAAGCAACCCACCACTAAACTCATAAGAAACAGTTCACAGCACAGTTTCTAAGATCTTTGCTTGGTATCTTTGACCCCACCACTTAACTCATAAGAATTGGGCCCACCTAGAGATGAAATTGCACGTCCAATTTTATGTTCAAAACTAGTATTGTTGGGCCCACCAATACATATATCAATTTAATTGTTATGCCACTCATTTCACTTCCAATTTGATTGGCTTTAACATAAAAGCTTCCAAACACCTACAACACAAAAATCGACCATTAAACTCTGAGTAATAATGTAAACGGACTTAGCATGGGTAAATTAGGGGGCTCTTACATGCTTATCACACCCCCCAACTTACATTTTGCTAGTCCCTAGCAAAGACACACAACAACAAATACAACAAAAGCTAACTATTCTACTCTCATGAGAGTTACCCAGTAATACCCAAAAACACTTGTGTCCCTTTCCATTCCATATCAGGTCAACATGTCCCCATAAATTTAAGAAAGTATCTCACACAAGTTAGGACATACACCACAATGGTATAAAGAGTATGCATAGTTCAGGACACTATCAACTCATAAAGACATCCAATAGCATTGCTACCCGGCGTGTATGTGTTTTAGCTAACATGGACACAATCCCAACATCAAAGCAAATGATCACCCAGATTTCTATCAGAACCAAGCTTCAACTCAAATCTCACCAAGGTTTTTGCACTCAAAAATGAAACACTCAGAAACTTGTGCAAATACATTCTCTCACGTGTGCATGGGAAGTAATGTAAGCAAACCAAAATATTAGCACACAAGACCTTGAAAGACGCTAAAACAATGAAGACACATAGTCTCATGAAGAGAATGCCAAACACCAGGAACAATATGATTACCACATCATAACATCCTTCCAACAAACACATAAGTCAGGCCATGCCGCAACTAGGATCAATTAGGACTTTATTTTTGGTTGTAACGTTAGGTAAGGATAATGTGCATAAGGCTAGGGAGAGAAACAAATCAAGTCCGAGAATAGGCAAGCAATCACATAACTCAAGATTTGGGCTTAATTTTCAATGTGTAGCCCCTTTTCTTCTTCATTTCAATCCTTTGCCAATTCTTTCACATGCAACCTCCTTTACTCCACACACTTTGAGCAACAAACATTTGTTTCCTTTTTCTTTTCTTTTTTTCATTTTGATCACTCTTTTTTCGTTTTCTTCTTTCCAATGGAAAACACTAACATGAATTACAAATGCTCAATCAAACCCCCATTTTCTGTCATCTATAGTTTAGCCTTTCAATCAAGCACTTCCAAGCCTATATTCTCCAGACAAAATTTGGCCATGGAGTTTAGCAAAAAATGGTATGTATATTTTTTTCAAGGCTCAAATTGGCGAACTAGGGAGAAGTGTATAAAGCAAAGAAACGAACAAGCTCAAATGACAAGGATGGCCTAAAATCCTTTCCTAGACATGGCATAACCCCCAAGTGTGCAAAAGTTCAAAAACAGAAAGTGCAAAGTGGCATAAAATTAAGCATTCCCGGCATTTAACCAAACAAGAAATGAATAATGAGACTAAGCAACAACCAATATGGGCTTCCAAGAAAATCATGCAAGAGTAAATGTAAAAATACCCTCCAAGAAAAGAATGGCTCTAAAGCTCACCAAAGGTTTAAAGTCTCCACAACTGTCCTTCAAGATTTCCAAGTCAACCACCTGATCCTCAATCAAGATCACGGACATGCTAGCTAGCGTGAAGTGCAAGGTGCCGAGTATAGATGCCATGAACTACTTTAGCAAGAGCTAGCGCAGTGAACTAAGATGCTAACTTCATATCAAAGAAGTGCATATAACAACTCATGCTCAAATACTCATTAAATCCATGCAAACATGCCAACTTTCAATGAAAATGGCAAAGGAATCCAATTTTTTCAAAATTTTTCATAATTTTAAGTGTTTTTGAAGTTTCCAATTTTTTTAGTTTTCCATATTTCAATTTTTTTTCTCAAAGATAAAGAAACAAGAAAAAAAACTAAGCACCGAACATGAATCCTCTCCCCCCCAACTTAAATTGGACAATGTCCTCATTGGACCGCAAAAAAGTAAAAAGAGATCAAAGTAAAGAGGGAAGGAAAGATGTCACCTCGGGGAGTGACTAACCACAAGCATATGCAAATAGGAGGAAAACCGGTCTATGAAGCGAGAACCTGCAAGGGTTAGAGTCCAACAAAAACAACAAACAAAATGGAAACATAGAATACTGGTGAAAGCAAAAAAAATCATGGTCCCGCGTCTTGTTTTAAATCTGCCGACATTAGGGGTTTTGGATACCACTGGACAGATGGCTTGGGAATTTTGCCGAGACCTGACTTTGCATCCAACCGGTTGGATTTCCGATCCGGCCAACTGGACACACCACTGGACTGCTGGCTGGGAAAATTTTGCCGAGAGCAGAATTTTCATCCAACCGGTCGGCAATTGAAATGCAACTAGTTGGATCAACAACCAAAAATACTTAGATCATTAAATCCAAAGGCCAACAGCACTCCACCACCACCTCCAAGACAAACTTCTTAGACCAAAAACATTTCCGAAACTAAAAATCTAACCTAGGTTCAATCCTGAATCACACTAATAAATTAAAAATTGCACACCTAAAATCCTAAAAATCTATGGTCTTTTAAAGTCAGATTCCAAGACATCGCATTGAAAATGTGATACAGAGTAGCATCATCCGCTATTTCTTTTAATGATGCACAAAACTTGGGTTTCCTCCCAAGAAGAGCTAAGTTTAACATCTTCAGCCAGACGTCATTAAAGCTCATAAGGAAATGAATGAGTGTTGAAGCTAACACACAAAACATCAACCCACCTTAGCTTTTCTTTTAACAATTGAACTCGACCATGCCACAAGATCAAATACTTTGAGTAGGTCAGTTGTTTTAGTTGCTTCCGAAATCTAAACTCAACCAAGTGCGCAACCCACAACAAATTAGTTTTCATGCAATTGACTAGGTCCACTAGATTTGGATTCTCATTCAAAATGCAATGACTAACACAATAAATCAATCCCTTCTAGCCAAATGCAATTTGGAGTTGGTGGAGAACTAATAGGATTAGATAGGTGATTTTTCCAAGCCAGAGCGTAGGTATTAGAAAATGGATTGTTGGCCGGTTTGGTGAATCCTGGTGCATTATTGGAGTAAGATTGTGCAACGTTGATTTGTTCTTGGACAAACTCAGGATATTGGGAAGCAATAGGACAAACTGCCACGAAGTGGGCAGGACTAGAACAAAAGGAACAATCCTCTTGGAAGGCTGGAGAATGAGCGGAAGAAGAGGCTTGACCTACAGAAAATAGCTCATCGACACGTTGGGTCAAGAAAGCCACTTGTTGTGCTAAGTCATTAGACGGTTGAACCTCATATACTCCTCTTGGTTTATGTGCTGGTGGCCTCTCAACTCTAGAGGACGAGGCATTATGCTGCGATGCCTCACTGAGGACCTCAAACAACTCCCAAGCTTGATCCTCAGTCTTATTATTCATTAAAGATCCACCACAAGAAGCACCAATCATTTGTTGCTGAGACAAAGGAAGACAGTCATAAAAGATTTGCACAAGTTGCCATTTGGGCACCCCGTGATGCGGACACTTCCTAATCATGTCTTTGAGTCTCTCCCAAGTTTCGTGGAATTGTTCATTATCAATTTAGGAAAAAGTAACAATTTCTCGACGAAAACGACATGTCTTACCCACAGAAAAGTATTTCTTTAAGAATCCTCTTGCAACTATTCCCATGAAGAGATAGATTGTGCTGGCAAGGTACTAGCCAATGTTTGGCCTTGTCCTTCAGCGAGAATGGAAATAGGAGCAGCTTAAGGGCATCAGTGCTGAAATTTTGAATTTTAAGTGTGGAGCAGACAGTTAAGAATTCATCAATGTGGTTGAATGGATCTTCATTTGCAAACCCATGAAATGATGATAGCAAGTTTAAGGTCGAGGGTTTAATCTCAGCCACCACATTTGGCAGCACAATGCATGACGGAGAGTTATACGTTGTTGGAGCAAAGTGCTCCTTCAAAGGTGGAGGATTTCTCGCCATGAATGGAACCGGTGATGTTTCACGTTTTGGTTGGTCACGTTTCACCCTAAGAGATTCGCGAAAAGATTGAAGGATTCTTTCAAAATCAGGATCAACACGGGAAATTTTTATTGGTGATTGTAACCTATACAAACTAGACTCCAACTACAACTCAACAACTCTAACTATGACTCAACTTACTCTAAAGTCTTGAAAAACAGAAAATCTCAAAATAGAACTTACAGTGATTCAACGAAATCGCTTTAATTCTTCTTGGCACCTATAAGCTCAACTTTGCAATCTTGTGCAATCCGAGAATCTAGAAAAACTAAAATAACTACAAGAAAATATTAAATAACACCTAACCTAAGAATTGAAATGAAAACCAATTGAAACTGACTAACGTCGCCTTCGAGTCCCCGGCAACGGCGCCAAAATTTGACCGTGTCGTTACTGTATCAAAATTATTAGTTAAAGCCAGCAAGTAATGTTTAGCTTCATTTTTTAAAAAGTCGGGTATTCCTCAACCAGTTTGGAGGCATCTACTCCTGCCTGGGACTCACACAAATCCATTCGAGCCTCCATATGCTTCCACTGTGCCATGAACTTCTCATTCAACTTCTTCCAAATCTCACCAGTAAGCCTCTATTCAATCTCCCCTGTTAGTTATTCCTCCATCTCAGGGGCAAGCCTTTGCTCAATCTCACTAGTAACCTTCTCTTGTACTTGTCGAGTGATCTCATCAACTGTTGAAGCTCACCTCTGATGGGCCCGCATTCTTCTGGTACACTGCACTTCGTGGAATTCCTGACCCATAAGTAAGGCAATAACCATGTCCATCCTATCCGAACACCTCATGGAAAATCTTGTCGCGGATCTCTATCATCCTAAGTGGCTCATCTATTTGAGAGAGTCGCTCATTATATTCCTCGTATATTGTAAAAAACATTAGTATACAACGATTGAAAAAAAATTACTGGACATAAAAAAATAAAAAAAATAAAAAGTTACTGTAAAAGATGGTCATACCACAAAGTCTTTAACATCTGAGTCGTTTGGATCGCGTGTCTTAATAAAGATACTCATTTTGTCCATGACCTGTCCAGCAGCCTTCTCTTGTACTTGTCGAGTGATCTTATCAACTGTTGAAGCTCACCTCTGATGGGCCCGCATTCTTATGGTACACTGCACTTCGTGGAACTCCTAACCCATAAGTAAGGCAATAACCATGTCCAATTGTCCATCCTCTTCGAACACCTCATGGAAAATCTTGTCGCGGATCTCTATCATCCTAGGTGGCTCATCTATTTGAGAGAGTCGCTCATTATATTCCTCGTATATTGTAAAAAACATTAGCATACAATGATTGAAGAAAAATTACTGGACATAAAAAAAAAAAAGTTACTGTAAAAATGGTCATACCACAAAGTCTTTAACATCTGAGTCGTTTGGATCGCGTGTCTTAATAAAGATACTCATTTTGTCCATGACCTGTCCAGCAGCCTTCTCTTGTACTTGTCGAGTGATCTTATCAACTGTTGAAGCTCACCTCTGATGGGCCCGCATTCTTCTGGTACACTGCGCTTCGTGGAACTCCTGACCCATAAGTAAGGCAATAACCATGTCCATCCTCTCCGAACACCTCATGGAAAATCTTGTCGTGGATCTCTATCATCCTAAGTGGCTCATCTATTTGAGAGAGTCGCTCATTATATTCCTCGTATATTGTAAAAAACATTAGCATACAATGATTGAAGAAAAATTACTGGACATAAAAAATAAAAATAAAAAGTTACTGTAAAAGATGGTCATACCACAAAGTCTTTAACATCTGAGTCATTTGGATCGCGTGTCTTAATAAAGATACTCATTTTGTCCATAACATGTCCAGCGGCCTTCTCTTGTCCTTGTCGAGTGATCTCATCAACTGTTGAATCTCACCTCTGATGGGCCCACATTCTTATGGTACACTGCCCTTCGTGGAACTCCTGACCCATAAGTAAGGCAATAACCATGTCCATCCTCTCCAAACACCTCATGGAAAATCTTGTCGCGGATCTCTATCATCCTAAGTGGCTCATCTATTTGAGAGAGTCGCTCATTATATTCCTCGTATATTGTAAAAAACATTAGCATACAATGATTGAAGAAAAATTACTGGACATAAAAATAAAATAAAAAGTTACTGTAAAAGATGGTCATACCACAAAGTCTTTAACATCTGAGTCGTTTGGATCGCGTGTCTTAATAAAGATACTCATTTTGTCCATGACCTGTCCAGCAGCCTTCATCTAAGATCATCGGACAAAAAAGAGTTATCTATTGAACATTTTTTAGGCATACAATCAAACGCAATATAAAAAGCTTTACCTCATGTCGTATTTGTGAAAAGTGTTTTTGACCAGTCCTATGAGCAGGGCCACGACGCCCTCATTTTGTCCATGACCTATCCAGCAACCTTCATCTAAGATCATCGGACAAAAAAGAGTTATCTATTGAACATTTTAAAGATTTTGAATCATTTTAGTATAATGATTGAATGTGCCTTAAAGCATCATTCAAACTAAATAAATCCACTATTTGACCACGCCACCAACAAAGCTACTTTCCATTCCTTCTGACTATCGATTATAGCGAATTCAATGAAGCAACAACATATAGGACTACGAAAAGAAATGCAATAGATGAAATGTGAGGAAGGAGGAGGGAACAAAGTAGAAGGGGCAAATAAAATCCATTAAAAACAAAGGACCTATGTACTACTATTCCTAATTCTAATGTACTTACGACAATCTCCTCCCACAATGACAAAGTTCCACCAGCGTAACTGCAGGCAACTGCATTACAATAATTTGGTGGAACCCAAACAATTTTCTGAACACGCTCCATGAACATAGGAGAATATGAATGGCAAAATGTATCACCACAAATTTTTATCATGAATCAGTGCTTGTCAATCTATCATGCCTTACTTCACATCCTAAGAGATTATTTATAGGGGCTTAATTATAGTTTCATTTTCGTACGAACTTACATTTTTCCCCACACTCGAACGAATATATGACACCTTATCAAACTCACTCACAAAATATCAACCAAAGAATGAGTTTGGGAAGCAAAATACCCAACTACAAACTCACTACCGAGAAGGGACTGAAAGATACCCAACTAAACATTGTTGTTGTTACCTATTCGCTTCACCAACATTGAGAGGGCCATTGTTGGGTCTGTTTAGAATAGCCATCATCTAGACCCTTTCCTCGTTGTTCTAAACAAAAGAAAACATCACATATTTGCACGAGTTTTTACCACAAAGAACCAAGCCCACACATTTAAGAAAAAGATATAAACCTGTCATCCAATATTCAAGCTTCATTCAATTCATATGAAATGGCTCTTTTGCTGTTCCCTGGAACCTACAGAAGACAAACACAGAAACATTAGCAAACTGAAACGATCTAAACATCCAAGCTTGCAGATTGTATCATGAACATAAAGAGTTGATAAAACTACCTCTGGAAGCTCCAATTGTTGCTCCACTGGCTCCCTAAGAACTCAGACCACACCATATAAAGGAAACAAAATTGATGGTTAGCCTGAAAAATTAACCTGAATATGTATAGAAAAGAAAAAAATCGCTAATCCGAATTACATCAAAGTGAATTTGAACCACTAACTTCTCATTTTGGGATGTTTTCGGGATCAATTTTTGAGCTATGGATTCAAAAAGAAGAAACTTATTACTCACTCCTCTGCACTAAAACCCCCTCCATGATTACTTGGGCAAGAACCAATGGATCCCTGGGTCTATGTTATCAGGTCTACCTACACTGTGTGAATACAGACTTTTCGGTTCTAGTGTATATTCCATTTCGGATCGCTCATTCTAAGGTCTTTGTCGGGAAAAACCATAACCCTCAACCCTTGTTACTAGTACATCCATCTTAGGGGGAGGGGATGACGACAAAGCAAGCGAAGTTGCTTCTGCTGGCTCCAAGAAAGAATGCAAATCTGGAGGCAAGGAGAGCAAGCAAAGAGCAAATTTTGGGATCCAAAAAAGCTACGGGATTAACTAGTAACCTGTACCTTGATCTTGATTTTGGAAGTTGGGGAGTATCAGTCAGCTCTATTACTATTGTAGAACTGAAGTTGATATTATTTGACCAATGAACTTAGGACAATAGTGGAAGGGCATGGAAGTGATCATATACATCAGACTTGCTGCCCAAATTTTGCAGATGCTAATAGGCTATATTATCTTGTAATTGGTGTTATAACTTTGTAGCTGCTAGATTATCCTCATGAGTAATCCTGTTGTGTATGGATTTGTTATTATCCCTCCCCGGCGGGTTGTGCCGGGGAGTATGCACTTTTCTTTTCTTTCTTTTCTTTTGTTTCTTGGGGTATGCCCCTTGCAAACTTGTATATTCAGTTAGCCTCTTTCTATTTCAAGCTGATTTACCCATACAAAAAAAGCCTAGTCAAATTAGATCCAATGAAATTCAAACATCAAATTCACAAATCAATCAACGTGTAAGAAACAGACCAACAACCAAATCTAGGGAGCATCATCTAATCGACAACTACTAACCAGAGAACAATTCATGTAAGCAAGACACGCCATATTATATGCACCATTGAATGTATACAAGTATTTAGTGTTCAAAGTAAGAGAGAATAGCCAGATAAAAGTTCAAGTACATGTGAACCAGTAAAAGTAGAAAACAAAATACTTGTATAGACATGGCGTTCTTCTTGGATTCAAGCTGCGCACATGGATCAAATCGTTGATCAAAGTCGCATAAAACACAACTATGTTTGACTCAATTTGAGGATAGATTATGAACAAAAAGTCTAATTTCATCGCCTGAACCGAAACACATGAAACCCTAATTTCACCCCCAAATTTCTATTCAAACAAAGACTCCACCAAACCTATCAATTCCGGAGAAAACTTTCCCAAATTTGAACCTGAAACGAAAACTATATATCCTCTTTAAACAGTAAGAGAGAGAAGCATCTCCAACAGCCTTAATCTCATCCTAAACAAATTTCCTACCCAAAACACCAAAATTCTACTTTAACTAGTCACAAACCCCTTTTGAAAAAAAAAAATTTGAATGCAAACCCAAATACGAACCCAGAAATCATCACAAATCATCTTTGTCTAAACCCGCATACGAACCCAGAAATCGGCAAACCCATATCTAGCGCCAAATCGGCAAACCCATATCTAGCGCCAAATCGGCAAACCCAGAATTGGCAAACCCAAATACTTCTCTGTCTCTCTCTCTCCCTCTCTGATAATGAAACCCAGAAATCACAAAACACTCTGAAATCGGCAAACTCCGAAATTGAACGCACAAATCGATTTACCTCCGATGCAAGACGCTCCGCCATCCTCAATATCGTCGCTGTCATCGACTTCTTCTCCCGTGTCTGGATTTACCCTTCAACAACACACACCACACACAGACGAGGCGAGGCTACAGTAGCACGCCGTCAGGGGTGGCATGGTACTGTAGCGGAGGGGGAAGTCGCGAGATGGGAGACGAGGCTGTTGGGTGGCCGTTTCCGGGGAAGTCGCGAGATGGGGAAGAACCGAGTCTATTGTTTCTTCTCATAAGCCGGAATCTCTCTCGCCCTAAGATATACTTACACCACACAAACATATATACAAACACCAGGAGGTTGTCTATATATGTAGACTCAGAGAGAGAGAGAGAGTGTGTGTGTGTGTGTGTGAAACCTGATTGGATTGGCGCATGTCGGCAGCCTCGTAGCGATTGGAGAGATTGGCTGTGAATCGAAACCTGCGCTTGGGGTTCTTCACAACTCCACAGAGGTCCCTCCATCTCTGCAACGCCTCGTCCGGGGAGTTCTTCGCCTTCACCGCCCCAAAATTCTCATTCAAAAAACCCTCTATCTATCTCCTCTTAATTTCTTTCCCCCCCTTCTCCTATTCTGTTCGACCGTTACCCTCCGATCATTCAAGAATATAACTTCGCTAGAGAGAGAAGAGCCGAGCGCTCCTGCCCTCTTTGTTTCTTGCTACCCTATTCATTCAAGTTTAAGCTCCTTTGACCCTCGATTGATCCAACGGCTGATATTTATGAGCCGTTAAACCGTCTCAGATATGGAGTATCTCTATACAACTAACGACTGAATCGCATAATTCATTGTATCTACACGAGTGCAAAAAGGGATTTCTTCCTAGTCGTTAGCTCTAGTATTTTTTTGGTATTCTTTTATTTTAATAATTTTGTATTTAGTTTATTGTCATAATTTTTATTTTAATCATTCTTCTTGATGAGAGGATGAGACGTAGACCAAAGTGGGAAAAAAATCATATCGGATGACACTAAAAAAAGACATTTGTGTTGATATTAACTGTCTTTAGTGAACCTTTT
The DNA here is from genome assembly GCA_018127125.1 of Rhododendron griersonianum. NCBI lineage: Eukaryota > Viridiplantae > Streptophyta > Magnoliopsida > Ericales > Ericaceae > Rhododendron > Rhododendron griersonianum. The sequence goes on along the minus strand of CM030797.1, from coordinate 33,433,350 downwards.
TTTTCTTTATGTCATATATTTTTTAATTGTAAACTCCCCTCTTTGAACGTAACTTCTATGATACTCCCAAGTGGTATGAGAGCATCATACTTCCAATAAATATAGACCATTGGATTGAAAATTAGTAAATTACAACTCTTGGATCAAAATTACTAACAAAAATTAGAGTGAATTTGTTAAAAATGAGATTGTTTTGTAAACTTTTGAAAAAATAATCGTAGGATTACTTACACAGAAACAGGTTTTATATGCCATCGACTAAGGCAACACTTACTATCTTATAAGGCTAAACTTACTGTAAAGTATGACAACACTTACTACAACCGGTTACTTAGGTAACAAGTACCTAATTAAAAAAAAAGTAGCAAGTTACCCTCTCTTTTTGTGGCAGTAAAAATTTGAGAATTTGGGAATTTATCTATGCACACCACTTTAAGCTATATACACTATATTTTTTTGTCATTTTACTAACATTTGGGGAGCGGGCAACATAGTGTTCAATTATAAATCTAGTTTAAAAGTTTAATCTGGTCTTAAGATATAATTAGAAAAAATAATTGAAAACAAAAAATTATACAAATATTTTTATAATTTTTAAATAACATTATAAATATATCAAACTAACTTGCTTTTAAATAACCATCTATTATAAATAATAATTAATTAACTTGCTTTTAAATGTTATTGCGAAAACAAGGTACTCATATATTCAATATTTCGATAATTTAAAATTTTAGTTAATATATACTATAATTTGACCTCTATAAGTTGATGGTTACAATAAAATTCAATGATAAATATTTTTTTTAGTAAATATTGAATGATTTAGTAGGATTCTCAATTGAATTAATGGTAGTATTATATATTCAATTTGATTAATATAGTTTACAATGATCAATATGACATAATTTCCAAATCTAACGACTAATAGTGTTGGTGCTAATATACTTGACAGTGATCAGTCAACGAGAATTGATTCATTTACGTACAATTGATTGATCAGATTATAAGTTGAATCAAGTGATCAAACAATTTGAATCGATTAAGATCATATATAGCAGATGTGGTAGTTAAAAATGATGTTGATTGATAGTAATTAGCAAAGATTAATATATACAATTGGATAACGTGGACTGACTAAATTGTTTAATTATTTAACCATTAATTTATCTATTTCAATCATTCAAATAGCATAATTAGAAAACTTCAAATTTGATTATTTGGCAATTAATATTGATTATATACTTGAAAATTCAAGGAGTAAAAGTCTTGGTGGTTAACATTGATTACTTGGCAAATGTAGGAATAACCACTAATGAACCACTAAATTGAAATGTCTCATTCATTTAATCCTTTATTTTATAAATTTTAAAAGTAATTTCATTAAATATAAAGTTAATTCACTTAATTCAATTTACCATAAAAAGTAATACAAATAGATCCTAAGTAAATTTAAAGCGGTAAATATGTAACGCCCCACCTTTTTCTAGATATAAACTCCAAAATATACTGTATTTCAAACACTTCTAGGCCCTATTCTCTCCATGAATAAATTACATCACCAAAATAAATTAAAGCTGCCAACTAAATAATCCTCTAAATACTCCAAAATTATAAACTCTTCCAAGACTCTCCAAATAAAGACCTTGCTCAAAAGTAATATAGAGATCTCTGAGTTATATTGAACAAGAGCATGTTTCACAAAAAGGCAGATTTTCACTCTTTTTTTTTTATAACCACACTTTCTTTTTTTACTTTTGTGGCGTGAATTTACTAAACTAACATTTCATTTATACACTCTTTCACACTTGGAAGGACAACTGACGCATCCCGAGACCTGCGAGGTAGAGGTGTAAAATGGGTCGGGTCGGCACGGGCACGGCACGGGCACGGCACGTTTGAAGGCGGCACGGCACGGCACGGGCATGGAATAATCCTGGCACGGCACGGGAACGGCACGGTCTTAGTGGGCACGCGGCACGACACGGGCACGGAAGTGAGCGGGAACGACACGGGCCCGGCGAAAGTTGGCACGGCGTCGGTCCGGCACGACCGCGGTCGACGACGCGGGCACGGCGCGGGCGCGACACGGAAGTGGGATGGGGCACGAGTCACGACACGCGACGCGCCAGGGCTTCGCGGCACGCACGGCACGGAAGTGAGGAGCGACACGGGCGCGGCGCGAAAGTTAGTGCACGGCACGGCACGACACGGTCTTAGACGGGCACGGCACGCGGCACGGGCACGGCACGATAATTGGTCTGGCACGGCGCACGACACGGTCTCAGATTATAGTTTACTTTTATTTCTTGTATTTTTGATAATCCAATAATTTATTAATCTTTTCCTTTTATTTAAGTAAAATAAGATTTTAAATTTTTTTATATGATTAAGAAATTTTGAATCAAAATTCAAACATAAAAATAATTGGGAGAGTGAAAGAAAGGTGTTTTCAATCGTTAAGGAAATAGTTAAAAATAAATTACCTAATAATCTGATAAATTAATAAAAATAAGGGGAATGGTTATTTTCTTCTTTTTTTTATATATATTTGCACTCCTTTTTGTTTATCTCGTGAATTTACCACAATATCTTTCCATTAATTTGTATGTACACACATCAAAAGATAAAGCAAACTTGATTTAACATTGATAATGTCTAAAATTTTGTTTGCAAAACAATCCCAGGCCAAGAAATAAAATTTTTTTTTCATGTTAGTGGGGCAATTTAAGTTGTTTTTATTCTTTTGACTAGTAGTGATTTATCTAATAAAGATTTTTAAAAATAAAGAGACAAAGAAAATAAATAAGAAAAAAACTAATTTTAAAAAAATAATTGGTTTTAAAAAAATCTCTATGGACTATGGCCTATGGGGTTCGAACCCAAGTCCTTGGAGACTTGACACACATCTCAAAAAGTACACAACTACAACTAAAATGGGGCAACTACAACTAAAACGGGGACAAGACTTCAATTCTCATCCCATTGGGTTTGGACCCAACTTAAACAGATGGGAAAATAAGGTGGGAAATTGACTCTATGTGAAGTTTTTTGCTCTAGGAAGTTGAAGACACAATCACGATGATCGATATTGTTCATCTTGTTTTTCTTGGTGTTTTAATCATTCTCATTAATTTTTTGGTCTATCGGATTTTGAAAACTCTTTCATCGGGACACGGAATCATTGTTTGAATGGTTTTTTTTACGTTCGAATCAGTCCGATCAAGTATGTAATGATAAATAATTTGCTTGATTGTTGACATGAATGATATAATCCCTCGATTCCCTCCCACGTAAAAGGTAGACGGTTCCGATTTTCAAAAAATAACTCAAACGGCCGTAGAGTGGTCCATTATATGACTTTAATGCCTTTAAAAGCACAGAATGTGATCTGATCATGTGGTTACCGACATCCGATTATCTCCACTTTGGGCCAAAATGATATAATTGATAATACGTTAAATCGTAACGGTTTAGATCGAACATTCGAAAAAATGAGTCTATAGCTATCTTTCAAATCTATATACTGCACTTACTTGGTTCTAAACAAAAGTATTCTGCTATAGTCTAATGTATGTTAGCCACACGATCGCAACACAACTATGACGATCCATACCGTTCATTTTGTTGTTCTTGGTGTTTTAATCACTCTCGCAAATTTTTGGGTCTATCGGGTTTTGGAAGCCCTTTCACCGGGGTGTAGATTCATTAATAGAAATTTATTTGTTATGTGGGATCAAGTATATAACGATAACCAAATTACTTTATTTTTTGCACGAATGATATAATCACTCCCACATAAAAGGTAGACGGTTTGGATTTTCAACAAACAGCTCGGGTGGCCCTCGAGTGATGCATTATAGGACTCTACGAGAATTTTCGATAAGTTGGTGCATATGGATTATGGTGACTCGTATGCACATGATCACAAAGATCATATAAAAGGAATGAGATGCTGCCCTAGCAGACATCTCATTCAGTCATTCTCATCTCAGATCTCGAACTCTCTCTGTCTCTCTCAACGTCTCTCTGTCCTCTACTCCTCTCAAGTCTCAACTCTAACTCCTCTCAAGTTCTCAACGTTCGATTCCACCACCACCACCACCACCAGGCCACGCCTTATTTCTTCGGATTCATACATTCACTGATTCACCTCTCTCACTCTCTCAGTCTCAGACTCTCTCTCTCTCCCTCTGTCTCGCTGCTCACCTCTCTCTCTCTCTCTCTCTCTCTCTCTGTTTTCGACTTTCCGGTGACACAAATCTCGATTCTCAAACGGTGACCCGGTGAGACGGTGACCCGGTGAGACGGTGACCCGGTGAGGTGAGACGGTGACCATCAGTCTCCCAACGTCTGTCTCTCCGACTCTCTCATCACCTCAGGTCCTCAGCTCACCGACTCACTCACATCAGTCACCGTATCCCTCTGAGCACAGGTACCTCTCTCACTTCCCTCTCCAGTCTCCACTTATTTACTGTAATTAGGGTTTCTGAAATTAGGGTTTTGATTTGACCTGGTTTTTGAAATTAGGGCTTTTGTTAATTCTTACTAATTAGGGCTCTTGTTAATTGTTACTAATTTATGAAATCAGGGTTACGAAATTAGGGCTTTTGTTACTAATTTCTGAAATTAGGGTTCTTGAAATTAGGGTTACGAAATTAGGTCTGTGGTTACTAATTTCTTAAATTAGGGTTTTGACCAGTTAGGCCAGATCTGATGATTTTGTTACTAATTTCTTCTATTAGTATATTTTTGACAAATTTGTCAAAACTGATTTTGCAGTGATTAATCAGTCTAGTGTTATAATCAGTCTAGTGTGATTAACAGTCTAGTGTGATTAATCACTTCCCATGTGATTAGTCAGTCTAGTGTTGCTGCTGTTGCATATGATTTTGTCAGTCTGCTGTTATATTGTACCCACAGCCACTGAGCCACTAAGTAGGATCTGTGAAGCTATTTACTTGAATATTGCATTTAGGGTTACAAAATTAGGGCTTTCGTGTTTCCCCTTTAATAACCCTTGTTATGGTGCTTTTTGTAGATGGCTCCTGGAAATGGGGAGGATCGTGACTCCCAGTCAGGTTCTTCTTCTGATGAACAACCACAAAACCCTATTGCACCACAGGGTATGGGTTCTGTAGGTGAGGAGGCTGCTTCAAACATTGTTGGTGGTGGAAGTGGAACAGGACCTTTAGGTTCTAGTGCTACTCCTACAGCTGCAAATTCAAGCCTTAGTGGTTCAAAAAGGTCACGACGCTACTCATGGGTATGGAATCATTTCTCTATAGTTGATAACTTCAAGGATAACAGTGGTATTGACATAGGCCGTAGGGCTGTATGCCATTATTGTGACAGACATTATGTATGCAAAAGTTATAATGGTGTAGGGCCACATGGTAGACATATAAGAAATAAACATGCTGATAAAATTGCTGGTGCATCTAATAGTAATTTTGTTTATTCAAAAGAAAAAATGAGACATGGACTGGCCCTTTATGTAGCTGCAGCAGAACAACCTTTTACTTTTGGTGATGATATTAGATTTGAATATTTTGTCAAAGATTGTCTGAATCCTTCATTTTCTAAAGTTTCTAGAAATTCAACCCGTAGTGATACAAAGAAAGCTTTTAGTGAAGTTAAAAAAGATTTGATTAGTGAACTTGCAACTGTTGGTGCAATAGGTTTTACTTCTGATATGTGGTCTGGTATAAATAATCGTGGTTATATTTGTGTGACTGCTCATTATATAGACTCTAGTTGGACTTTGCAAAAAAAAATTATTGCTTTCCGTTTAGTGGAGTTTCCTCACGATGCTGAACAGATTTTTGAAAGTATTATGGGTGTTATTAGGGATTTTGAAGTTGTTGATAAAGTTTATGGCATTACTTTTGACAACCATAGCGCTAATAGTGCTACACTTCCACTGTTTAGAAGAAATTTGACGACTCCTTATTTTGGTGAATTATTGCATTTGCGATGTGTATGCCATGTCATTAACTTAGTTGTGCAAGATGGTTTGACACATATAGCTCCACAGATTAAAAGAATAAGTCATGATGTTATTATTAATGCTAATTCAACATCAAGGCAACAAAACATTAAAAAAAAATGAACATCACTTTACATTCTTAAACCCAAAAATATGAACTCTGATGTTCAAACTCGTTGGAATTCGACCTACATTATGTTAAAGTCTTGTAGGAAATATAGTGATGCAATATCTGTGTATGTTAATCAGAGGTATCGACCGTGTCGTGGTACTCCTTTAACTTCAGCTGATTGGGAAATTGGTTTTCAGTTCATGAAATTTCTGAAAGTGTTTTATGCTGCTACCGTAGCTTGTTCGGGTGTTCGTTATCCTACTTCTTGTATTGTGCTTCATCATCTTTTCAATATCAGTGTCAATTTTCGTAAACATAGGGAACATCCAAATTTTGCACATGCTTGTATAGATATGGAAGGAAAATTCAAAAAATATTATGAGGACATGCCACCAATATTTATGTTAGCTGCAGTAATGGACCCTAGGATGAAGTTACAAGGTGTTAGCTTGCTCTTAAGAGAGATTGGTACGAATTTAGGGATTGCTACTTTACTTTCTTCAGCTGATGTGTATGATTTATTGACTACCATGTATGCTAAATATGACTCTAAGTTTCGTTCTAATGCTGCTGCCTGTACTGCTGCTCCTTTAACATCTTCTTCAAGTACCAATGATGAATTTTGGGATTTCGTTAGTTCAAATTCAGGAATAGAAAGTAGCACTGTAACTTCACGCATTGAACTTGAGAAATATTTAGACCTAGAATCTATTAACGTGAATGACAGGCGTGATTTTGATGTCTTAGCTTGGTGGAAAAAAATGAAGATAAATATCCTGTTCTTTCAATCATGGCACGTGATCTACTAACCTCTCCTGTGTCTACAGTGGCATCCGAATCTGCTTTTAGTGCAGGTAAAAGAGTTTTGGATGAGAGGAGGAGCAGACTAGCTCCAGACATTTTGGATTGTCTCATATGCTTGAAAGATTGGGAGGATGCACGCCTTGGAATTCAAATACGCTCAGCTAAAGATGAATTCAGAGGCTATTTTGCAGATTCTGATATAGACAGTGATTAGGGGACCTGCTGGACCTGCTGGCATTTGGTTTGATTCTGTTATTCATTTCTTATGCTGGGGTTGTATCTGTGGCTTATTCATTTCAATATTGTGTTGTGGCAACTTATGATGTTGCCCCTACTTCAGTTTTTGGATGTGGCTTATCCATTTCAGTAAGTGGGCTGAAGTGGATGTTGTGGCAACTTATGAAGGCCTTAAATGGCAACATGATGTTGCCCCTGCTTCAGTTTTTGGCTATGATGTATTTTCTTAACTAATATGCTGAGCCTAAGTTTTGTTGCATGCCTTGTGGTCTGTTTAGCTTCACTTAACTGAAGTGGATGTTGCCTGCATGCGTTGTGGTGTGTGTCAGTGTGTGTGTGTGTGGCAGTGTGGTGTTTTGTGGCTTATTCATTTCAGTAAGTGGGCTGAAGTGGATGTTGTGGCAACTTATGAAGGCCTTAAATTGTTGCCCCCGTTTCAGTTTTTGGCTATGATGTATTTTCTTAACTAATATCTGAGCCTAAGTTTTGCTGCATGCCTTGTGGTCTGCTTAGCTTCAGTTAACTGAAGTGGATGTTGCCTGGATGCGTTGTGGCCTTGTGGGGTGTGTGTCAGTGTGTGTGTGTGTGTCTCCTTTTAGTCTGAAATGAATAAGCCACAGATACAACCCCAGTTTTTGGCTAAGCGAAGTGTGATTGTGTTGCAACTTATGAAGGCCTTAATGGCAACTTAACGTTGCCGCATCCATTTCAGTTTCCGGCTATGATGATAAAAAAAACACTAATGTCTGAGCCGTAGTCGTATTGTTATGAACTATGAAGTGGTGTTGCAACTTATGAAGGCCATAATGGCAACTTAACGTTGCACCCATTTCAATTTTCTGCTATGATGATAAAAGGGATTAATATCTGAGCAGAATTCAATTTTCTTATTCATTTTCCTTGTTCATTTGGCTTTCATATACCTGTTTTCTGCTGCTGCTGGTGCTAGTTCTTGTTTTGTAGGACATCGTTGACGCCAAGGAGTCAAGGACCAAACCATGTGAAGGTTGATTTTCTCACTTATTTAGAAGGTGGATTTTCTCACTTATTTTTGTATCCATGGCTTTTTTATGATAACCTCAATTAAAGTAAATGGTGCTTACTGCTTATGTGCTGGAAATAGTTTTAACCAGTTTTATTGAGAAACTGAATGCTCCAATCCTTACTATTTCACGTATTTAATTTTGGTATTCAAACAGTTCAAACTGCGTATTTTGAATCTAAGAACAGTAAAGATTCGAATTTACCCAAAAAAAACAATAAAGATTCGAGTAGTTTATGTGTTAGTAGCTCGTATTTAGCTTGGTGGATACATCTAACCTGGTTTTATACCAAACCCGAGGTGTAACGAAGCCAGGCTAAATATTGATTTTGTTTTTTGTTAGTATAGTTAGTTTTATTTGATTGCATTGCTTAGCCGAGGTGGTGGCATAACCCTTCGCATATTCTGTTTGCTGAGTTGAGGTGGCGGCCTAGCCCCTCCAGTCTGTTAGTTTGTTAGTTGTACTACCTTGGGACTTGGGTTGGCCTTTGCTTTGGCTATTATTAGGTAGTTTGCTGATCGAGCTGCTGTGTTGACTAGTTTGCTGTTTTCTGTTCAAGCAATAGTCAACTGGTTTCCTTGTGCCTCAATAATCGAATGTGCTAGTCAGTAGTCACTGATTCTGTTTAGTTCAGTGGTGTTTTTGGCAGTGTTATGGCCATTTACATTTATCTTCCATTACCTGCTATGAGTGCTGCTTATTTAGGATACTTTTTCGACATACATGGTGGAGGGATGGATCTTATCTTCCCCCACCATGAAAATGAAATTGCTCAGAGTTGTGCTGCATGTAAGAAGAGTAATGTAAGCTACTGGATACACAATGGATTTGTAACCATTGACTCAGAGAAAATGTCCAAGTCACTAGGGAACTTCTTCACAATCCGGCAGGTAAAGTGATTTGGTATTTGTTATGTTTAAAAATGTCCCTTGTTTTCCTTCTAAGACTTATAATGTCAGAAACCTTAGTAAACAGGCTTCCAGTTTTTATGTTGTTTCAGTTTTTTTTTTGTCAATTCTGTTAAGTTACCAATTGTCACAAAAACCCAAGTTGTTAGGAATGGGCTGACCAATGGATATCAAGCTATCTAAAACCCTCCCTCACGTGCAACCCGTCTTGCACTTGGAGATGTAAATATCCAAAAACATTGTGAAAGAATGTCAACGGGAGAAACATAATGCAAGCGGCGAATCAGTGCATATAGAGAGGGCCGAGAGGCTTGAACCCAAGACCTCTCCCAACCTCTGATATCATTACCAATTGTCCAAATGCTTAAGTTAGGAAATGGGCCCAAAAATGTATATCAAGCTATCTAAACAGATTCTTGTAGCTCTAACTTTTTTTTTTTCCTGCTAAGTAATAAAATGTTACTGAAAAAGCATCGTTAGTGTTCCTTCTTGTTCTTTTTCTGGTCCTGCAGGTTATAGAACCGTACACATGTCAGTTTGATCTGGCTTTCGATCATAAGTTGTTAATCCTTGTGTCTACATTGCTGCTTGCTTTTGGGTTGGTTGTTTGGACATAAGTTTTTAGCCTAATTAATATGGAACGGCAACATGATAAATACAGGAGTGACCAAATTTTGCAAGTTTTTTTTTTTTTTGTTCAACTGGAATAATTTGATTCAACTTGTTCATGGATGCCATGGATGAATCACTCTAGGGGGTTCCAATGCTTCCATTTTACATGCATTTCTGTTGTCTATTAAGGAAAACACTATTCAGTGAACCAAGTAATACATCCTTGTTGCTATGATGGCTAGTCATCCCATTTTCGCTCACATCAATTCTTGTGTACTGCAGGTATTGCAGCAGCTGATGGAAAAGGCATTGAAGCGTGCAAAGCTGACCGAAGATCAAGTACTGCAGAAGATTGAAGAAAGGACGAGTGCACGAATGAGCAAAGAGTATGAGAAGTCGGATTCAATTAGGAAAGAGTTGGCTGCTGTGGGTATTGCTCTCATGGATAGTCCTAAAATAACAAGTTGGAGACCAGCTGTTCCGCTTTCCATGCGCTTTCCATGCAAGAGCAGCAGATTTCTGCAGCTTGAGTGGCTTCTCGGGGTGTCATTGTTGGAAACCCACCGTCATGTTGCATTCAGCGATTTGTGGTGTTCATGAGGGAAAGGAAAATGTCAAATGGAACATGAGTGTCTGAGATGGAGAAACTGAATGAAACTGAATGCAAATGTCAAATACATGGAGTACATGGTGTCTGCCATTGAACTATAACTTCACTTGCATCTCTTTCCTTCTTTTTTTTAATGCACATCGGCGTACTTGTGGTGAATGTTACATAGTGTTGTGGTTTCGTGATGAAGTGGGGTATCATGAGAGAAGTCTAGTTATAAGGGTTTCTAGTTATGTTAATGACTTATGAGTTATGACCATCGTGGCATTGTGCTTCGAGACTTTATAGTGAGATAACTTATGAGGTTTTGTGGAATCTTTGTTAGACTCTTTTGTGCTGCTATTCCAAGTTCGTCCGGTGATAGATAGTATAACGACTGAAGTATAGTTTTCACCTTTTTAGGGGAGTATTATGTATAGCCTTCCGATGTTTACATTACTCAATAAGCGCATAATCCGAATCTGGAATAGGAAACCGGATTTACAATTGTTGTAGATGAGCAAGCCTTGCTGCCTACTTACAAGCAGGAACCCGAATACTGGGAAAGTGCACAAACACTATAGAGTAAGGACCAACAGTTACAGGTTGCGAAGGGTTCACACTTCACACTCATGGGTAGCAAGGGAGGAATTCCTCCAGAGGAATCCACAGTTAGTGGTTTCCCATTTAGAAGCACTGTTTGGCTCTGTAAATCTCCATTTGTGGCTGTTAAATGGTATTCTTCTCTTATTATGCCACCAGAGTTTGCAGACAGGGGCGCTGAGTTCCGATTAAGGGGCTATGTCACTATCACATTTGAAATAGAAACCCCAACTTGTGCTGTGTTGTTTCCATCTAGGTTTATCAAGAGCAATGTGATTCCTTTCTGTCACAGGCAAACCCAATATCAGTCTAGGCAAATACATGTATAGTGCTGGATAGACACAATTTGGTAGAATAGTGAGGTGTTGGTTACTTACAGATCTTTGGGCACAGTGAGTGTAAGCGCGGACTTTATTTGTCCCATTGAAGGTAGTTGCCAGGACTTTTCGTCCCATGAGCCGGTGAAAAAGAAGAGCACTGCACATTATATTCATCAAGAACAACAAAAAGTGAAATCTTTTACAAGTTTAGCCGTTTAGGCTGTTTGCTAACCAAGTTTGATCCAAGTTCCCAAAAATGATAGAATAATTAATCGATGGCACAACACGATTTAAAAAGGCACGGCACAACACGACACACGATTAATTAAACGGGCCGGCACGGCACGACCCGACAAAAAAAGCACGGCATGACGCCACATGATTAATTTAAAAAGGCATGGCACGACCCGACAAAAAAAAAGGGCACGGCACGACACAACCCGATCTAAAAAGGCACGGTACGACCCGATCCGACAAAAAGGCACGGCACGACGCGGCACGATTAATTAATCGGGCATGGCACGACTTCAAAAAGGCACGGTACGACCCGACCCGACAAAAAGGCACGGCACGACGCGGCACGATTAATTAATCGGGCACGGCACGACTTCAAAAAGGCACGGCCCGACACGGCCCGACAAAGCAAAATGGCCCACCATGGCACGGTACGGGCACGGCACGCCATGGCACGATGAAGTAAACGGGCACGGTACGGCACGATACGAAAACACGGTTGGCACGGAAGAAAATGGCACGGCACGGCACGACAGGCACGTTTGACACCCCTACTGCGAGGTTAGGATAGTTCTGAGATGCCATTCAAGCGGGGGTAGCGGATGCCATTCAACATTGTTAATTGCGGATGCCACTTGACACGATCAAGCCACTCGCTCAATTGCAGGAGAAATCACTCACTCCAAACATGACACACTTGCAAATAATTGAATAATCAAATAAACTCGTAACTTCTCATTTCATCATCATATCAACTATATATATAGGGATTAAAAAATGGATTCTTCAAGAGTAATAATAAACACTAGACATTTTCCAACAAGACGCTTCAAATATAAATCTACAAACATGTGTTTAATGTAACTTAAACAATATAAATCTACAAACATGTGTTTAATGTAACTTTTTATTTTGTCAGTCGGAAATACGTGTTTATGTAACTAACTACATGCATATGTGGCGGATAAAAAAAAAAAAAGTATGTGTGCAAAAATTAATAGACTCTAAAATACTTTGCTTAGAATTTAAAGACATGACTAAAAACAAAAACAAAAAACAATTTAACCTAATTAAGATTACAATTCATCATCCGCACGGCTGCCAAGGCTAAGCTCATGCATCAACAACATTATAAATTCACATGAAGATAAAAAAAAAAAGGATGGTATTATTATAAAAACTAAAAAAAGTGGAGTGCGAAAGGTATTTCGTCAACCTTTTACAGCCCTTTAGATGTGAGGGGTTTCATGAGAAAAGAAATGAAAGAGTTATGATTTCTTGTGAAACATTTGGATTGAATATGTTTTGGTGAGAAATTGAGAGAAAAATATAAAAAAATATATTTTGATTGACTCTTCCCCTTTTTAGCCCAATATCATCAAAAATAGTGAGATTTGGTGAGAAAAAACTCCCATTTTTTTCTCTCTCCCTTTCTCACAATCCAAACAAGTTGTTAGCCTTGAAGTTTGGCTGCTGATTTTGTCACTTCCTTTTTTGTTAATGTTACTCCCCTGCAAGTGTATTTTTTATGCAAAAATACACTTGTAGGAGGGTGGCATTAACAAAAAAGGGAGTGGCAAAATCATTTCCATGAAGTTTTCCTTACAAACTTGCATCCAAACACGTTTTTTTTTTTTTTTAAATTTTATTGACAAAACCCATTAAATAGAGAAATTTTTTAGTGCCGGATGAGTACCACGTTGTGCTTGGTTAGTGCATCCAAACCATCCATTTTGGTTTTGGACAGTTCGGATTTGGAAAAAGAAAAAAGGAAAGAGAAAAAGGAGAGAGAGTGTTTAATCTGGACCGTCCAATATACAACCGTCCAATACACTTTTGTACAGGCTGGAACAATACAAACAACTCAACCTGGGCCTTTTTCCACACAAAACAAGCTTCGAACCCACACCTCGACCTCTCCTCTCTCGCCGGACCACTCCCTTCACTACCGCCGGCGGCGTTTTCTCCGATCAGCCTGGCCAGGTATTCTCTCTCTTCTCTCTCTCTCGCTCTCGTTCTCTGTACGCATCACTCAATGTGTGTATGTGTGCGTTCGTGTGTGGATACGTACAATATACATATATTTAGATTTATGTATATGTATGTTCTCTGCTGATTTAGGGTACGTGTGAATACTGTCAAACGAGTTCTTTGGAAGGTGAAATTTGCAATGTTTTTCGGGTTAGTCGGAGGATTTGAAACTGAGCACTGAGAATTGCAGTAGAACGTAGCATTTCGGAAAATAACTTAAGGAAGATTTAAGGGCAAGTCATTTTCATTCAATTAATGGAAAATGTTTTACATTTAGGCTCCGTTTGTTATGATGTAAAATGTTTTTTCAGAAAATAAAGTTCAAACATTTATTTTTGGTATTTGGTCGGCACTTGAAAATATTTTCAAAAATCAACAAAATAGTGTGTGTGTGTGTGGGGGGGGGGGGGGGGGTTGGAAGGACTTAAACGGTGGAGAGTTGTGAGATTATTGGAATTGAACTTGGGTCAGGACTGACGATCGAAGAAACTAAGCAGTGAGAATTGCAGTAGAAGTAGTAGAAGTAGAATGCAGCGGGTTCATTTCGGAAAATAACTTACGGAAAATTTAAGGATAAGTCATTTTCATCCAATTGATGGAAAATGTCTTACATGTAAAATGTTTTCCTTATTTTTTACACAACCAAACACCGGAAAATAGGTAAAACATTTTACCGGAAAATATTTTACGTCTAAACAAACGGAGCCTTCAAATGTTTTCCTCATTTTTTATACTACCAAACACCGGAAAATAGGTAAAATATTTTACTTTTTGAAGTAAAAAGGCCCACATCAGTAAATGAGCCTCTTGTTTTCGTCCTCAAAGATAGTTGTGTCTTTATGTGGCTGCAACAGGAGCTGTTTCTTTTTATGCAGTTCGTACTAGTTGGCATGCATTATCCAAATCTTCAATTGGCCGTGGAGATGAAATCTAAATTGCAAAAACTGAAAACTCTCTTGTTTGCAAATGCTATGTGACTTTGTCATCTTTACACCAAGTTTTCTTAATTATTACCAAACAACTATAGACATTTAGATGTAGAAATCCTAGAATGACGACCCATACCCTAGAATTACAGGTGCAATTCTCCAGTACATTTGTATGTCATTGAAACATCCCATTTAATGCATCAAAGACTGTAATTATGTTAGGATTTCTGCAGCAACATTTCTATTGTTAGAAGCATGAAAATCTATGTGTAATACACGACTCTGTGGGTCTAGGAGTATTACTAATTAGTTTCCAATGCTCCAGGAAACTTGGAAGCGCCCTTAGTTTGCTTATTGACAAGATGATCAATAATCTCTGTAGTCACAACAAGCTAGTTTTGGGATGGATGATGTTAGCCAGAATGTACAGTAGAGAAACAATAAAAGAATTTTTGAACCCCACAGAAGGTATATGCAAAATTTTGATGTCTCACCCAAAATCAGGGCTTGACACTGCCCTTGACCAAAGTGGAATTAGGGTTTCACCTGATGTTGTGGAAGAAGTTATCAAGAGATTTGAAAATGCTGGTATGCTGACATTCCGATTCTTCGAATGGGCTGGTATGCAACGTAATTACGAGCACAGCATCAGAGCTTACCACACTATGATTGAGTCTCTGGCCAAGATAAGGCAGTATAAAATTGTTTGGGATCTTGTGAATATCATGAGGAGCAAGAGAATGCTGAATATTGAGACATTTTGCATTATTATGAGAAAGTATGCTAGGGCCCAGAAGGTAGATGAGGCAATCTACACATTCAACGTCATGGAAACATATGGCGTGCCGCCAAATTTAGCGGCATTTAACGGCTTGTTGAGTGCTCTGTGCAAGTCCAAGAATGTGAGAAAGGCCCAGGAGATTTTTGATAGCATGAAAGAACGATTCACTCCAGAATCAAAAACTTATAGTATACTGATTGGGGGATGGGGAAGGGATCCTAATCTGCCTAGGGCGAGGGAAATTTTTAGGGAGATGGTTGACATGGGTTGCAACCCTGATATAGTGACCTATGGGATCATGGTTGACATTTTCTGCAAATCTGGAAGGGTTGAAGAAGGTGTTGAAATTGTTACTGATATGGATGCGAAAGGTTGTAAGCCTACTTCATTCATATATAGTGTTTTGATTCATACTTATGGGATAGAGAATCAGATTGAAAGGGCAGTTGAAACGTTCCTTGAAATGGAAAGGAATGGTGTCGAGGCTGATGTGGTGGTGTACAATGCTTTGATTAGTGCATTTTGCAAAGTAAACAAGTTTCAAAACACATATAGGGTTTTGAACGAAATGGAATCCAAGGGGGTCAGACCCAATTCCAGGACGTGCAATATTATCCTAAACAGCTTGATAGGTCAAGGGCAGACCGACGAGGCTTTTAGGGTCTTCCGGAAGATGATTAAGATCTGTGATCCAGATGCAGACACCTATACAATGATGATAAAGATGTTTTGTGCCAGGGATGAACTTGAGATGGCTCGTAAGGTGTGGAACTACATGAAGTCAAAACAGTTTGTTCCGAGCATGCACACATTCTCTGCACTTATTAATGGATTGTGTGACAATGGTGATGTTTCCAAAGCTTGTGTTCTATTGGAAGAGATGATAGAGAAGGGATTGCGGCCATCAAGGGTAACATTTGGGAGGCTAAGACAATTGCTTATTAAGGAAGGAAGACAAGATGTCCTTGAATTTCTTAACCAGAAATTGAATCTTCTGGTCAAGGAGCCTTTATTTGATTGATACAGTCTGTTTAAACAAGCTTACGAAAACAATGAAGGTTTTATTTTAGCAGGTCACTGCTTCTGTGTTTTCAGGCCACATTTTCGTGTTCTTCAGATATGATGCCGTGTTGGTATATTGTACTGGACTATCCTGAGGTTTGGGATTCAGGCAGGCAGATCCCTCTTGTTTCAAAAAATTACAGGGGACTTCCCCACTTGACACTAGTTGAGGATTGAGGTATGGTGGTCTAATTGCATTTACACAAATATAGTTTTTGTCTGTTTGATAGCATTTGTACATCTATTTTTCTTAACTTCAAACTCTAATGGTTTTATGCCACATGGATTTCTATTTCCGATCAATGGTAAACTAGTTAAGAAATTAAGATTCAAAACTTGAAATTCTCTCTCTCTCTCTCTCTCTCTCTCTCTATCTATCTATCTATCTCTCTCTCCCCCACACCCCCAACCTGGTGGTAGCCAGAAGGTGGTATCACTGCTTCTCCACCGTCTCCCTATGCTACTAGTTTTGGAAGGAGATCCTCCTACCTGAGATAGATTACAGGACCTTTGGAATTAGAAGCATGATATTTCCACACAAACTTTCGAGGTGGTATGACCTTTCTTAGAAGATGACCACCAGCTCGATTATTAACTTTTTTTAACTTTTTTTGTATTATTGCAAATAGTTGTCTATATTTGTCAGGACCCTTATCCAAATTAGCAAAAGCTTGTAAGCAAGTACATTGGCAATGCTTTTCTTGAAAATGTGAGAAAAGCATGATATTTCCTTGTATGGTGTCTACGTTCTCAGACCTCGTTTGCTTAGCATGTGAGAAAAGCATCATGAGTTTCTTTTATAAACACCTGTTGTTCTGAAAAAAGTTGTGAAGAACTACTTAGTTTGTTATTTGGACTATGTCCAACCATTTCTGCATCTGCATTATTATGCAACCTTACCTTTTGTTCTTTCTTCCTCTTCCCACTTTTCGTTTTTTGTTCTCTGCTTTTTCCTTCCCTTGGTGGGAGTAGGTTGCTTAAAACCCACATCTCTCAAGGAGGAAAACTTATTCTCATTGGAATCACAAATCTACCCACCATTGTTTCTTTTCTGTTTTTTTGGGAACTGCAATTATGATATTATCTATACTCATGGTGTTTTGAAATCAAAGCAATCAATATGGAGGTTGATAACAAGCACCGATTTCTTCTGGGCTGTTAACTCGTTGGCATGTTTTTTGCAACAACGTCTTCTGTAGGTTATATTTTCTTTTTTGAACTTCTTATCTCTATTCCTTCAAAGCCTTCACATACTAGAATCTGATGCGTGTAGGAAAGGCTCAGCTTCAGGCAAGAAATGGGATGGTGGAGGTCCAGGAGTTCCTGGAAGTGGTCCATAGAAGTGGCCCATTCCGTGGCTTGGACAACGTTCTAGGAATTGACCATAGTAAGTCGAATGTTTTCATTTTCTTTTATTGTGTTTTATATGTTTCATTTCTCTAATTTAGATGACACTTCAATTTTCTTTCCCTAAATGCAATGGTACTCTTCCTGCGTGTGGTTCTTGCTGCTGCTGAAGGCCTAGGTCCTGATGGTATGTCTTTCAGAGTGGGAAAGTATTGAATGCTTGGAACCAGTTTACAATATTGTAGAACTTACACATCGTGAATGTTATTAGATCCTATCCTAGGATATGAAGCATGCGCCTTTATTAAAAAATGAACAGACTCCTATTACTTATTTTTTGATCAGCAACACTTATTAATAGTTCAAGTCCTGTACAAGTGTCTTGTGTTTTTGGTCCTTCCTTTTGTTTTCATTCATGGGTTTTCTTATCTCAAATTGCAAATTACGAAAGCAGAAATGTTCTATAGTTATTTTTAAAAAAGTCTTTGGGCAGTAATTCATGGGTAAATGTTAACCTCAACCCACCGGTGGTGGTTCAAGTTGAGAAAGAATGTTGAAATATGTGAAAAATGAATTGGAGTTCAAAATGCTTTTCTCATTGTTGGAGTTTGTCTCACATTGGTTAATTATCTTCTCCAAAACTAGTATATGAGCTTGGGCGGCCTCTCCACTCATTGCCAATTGGTCTTGAGTTGGATGCTTTAACATGGTACCAGAGCTAGGGTTTCGGAGAATTTGTTTCCCCTTGTTTGTGCCATATTTGCACTGTTGTTTGTTGTGATCCACATGTTATGGATCCTTTGTTTACCTTTCCACGTGCGAGTCGGGAGTCGCACGTGCGGGGGAGTGTTGGAGTATGTCTCACATTGGTTAATTATCTTCTCTAAAACTAGTATATGAGCTTGGGCGGCCTCTCCACTCATTGCCAATTGGTCTTGAGTTGGATGCTTTAACATTCATTATTTGCAGGAGACAGGAAAATTAGGTTTGTGGTGGATGCAGTCGGTTTAGTGCCCCTCCCAGGACTGCAAAACAATCTTATGTTCATCCTTTAATTGCTTTCACTATTGAAAATTCTGAAAATAGAGTTAAAAAAATGAATAACGAAGAAATTTCAGAAAGTACCATGTAGCACTGTAACAAAAGCACGAAATGACGCTTCTGTAGAGGCCTTTGGAAAGATGGCTCAATATTCTAATGTGTACGGCACAAACGGCACCGCTTGGCACTTGCTAATTTACACCTGATGTGATAATGGCATAAATGGCGCATCAGTCTCTCTTCTTTTGTCTTTTTCTGGTCATGGTCTAGTCTTTTGTCCTTTCGACTCCTTTCTGGTTGCAAATCCCCCCTTTCTCTCCCTCTGTAGATCGTCAAGGATGAAATATCATGTCTTAAATAATATGTGGTTAATATTATCTTGAAATGGTAAATGACAACGTTCAACGGGAAAATGTGGTTGGTTAGTTAAGTTGCTGAACACTTAATTTTTTCTTTTATTTCATACAAGTAATACCGTCAGAAATAGTATAATCACTTCTCAGATGTTTTGGGTCTCTTGATTTTCATCAATGTTGAATAACCAATAGTGATTTGTTCCTTTCATAGTCCTTGGCTCTTTCCTTTTCTGGCATTTAGAACTCCTTTCCATTAAAACAACTGTAATTATGTCCCATGTCTATTGTCCACGTATTATCAAATCTTTGGTGCTATTAATCATATCATCTGTGGTATAGATTGGATGGTATTAGAATTGGTCTAGTCCAGTGTATTTTGGAAATAAACAGAGAGTGATCTTTCTGGATTCTTCTTAAGCAGTGTTTTGCTTTCGCTTTCTTGTCCCCAACATTCAGCAGAGGTAGGCTACTAACTTGGTCGTATGTCACCCGGCACACACTGCTTATTCGCAGTGACAATTACAGACTGTTTCCACTCCAGAAGATCAGCGGTCTAGCTAGTCGCTTTATGGAATGGAAGGCCAGAAGATAAAGTATGTATCAGTGTGCTAGGGATGCCCCCACTCAAGGCTGAAAGTTGGACTTGGAGCTGAAGAGCTTACTGATGAATAGGCTCTGGCATATTCTTGCCACTGGAGTTTCCTCATCCGCTATACATCGTTTGGTAATTAGGTCTCAAGCTTTCTGTTTTGATGGAAGTAACCACGCTTTTGATGTTCAAAGTACTATTTAGATTTTGGTGCAAGTTTTCAGGTACTGCATTTGTACACTTTATGTCAGTTTATTGAGATTTACTCATATTGTTCAATCTTAATCTATACGATTAGACGGATATTTCACTTTGTAAGGATGAACTGAAGCCTGAAGGATGAAATTTTGGATGTATTCTTCTGATTTGAAATCAGCTTTATATGGGATTTCAATTCCCTTTCAATTTTGGTTCATCGTTTTCTGTTTCTTTTTTATATCGCAGAAAACCCAACTGGTCTGTGGCTCCACTTTAGGAGGGTGTTGAAAATTGGTACAGTAGAAGATGGGGTTTTTGGGAGGCGTCGCTAATAAACTTTACGTCAGGAATACGTCGGCTGGCTGGCGTCAACAGTAATGGAGGTGGGTTAGCGGTTCGACAATGGGGAGACGCTAATAATAGTGTTGCTAAAACTTCTATTATCCCGCTGGGAATGTAGCAGTGGATAGTGGTTAAGAGAGTGATATCAACCATCGATCCAAGTGAAATCCCCAAGTGCTAGTGTCAATTATACTTGCGAACCAAAGTCAACTTAGATATACGGCTGACATAAATGTCGAACCAAATCGTATATAAATGGCTCGTACCAGCAATGGAGAGAAATAGATGATTATCCTTACTCAATGCTTAGTGTCTCCAATTGAGAGATCTGTAACTGGCATTGGATGATCGAATAGCTCAAATTGATAAATTTGAACTATTTAAGACGCTTGACTTAAATTCTTCATGCTAATGATTGTCGTCATACGAGGATTTAAATAGCCCGTCAAGTTATCTACCTTCCATCCATCCTCACCCCTAAGAATGGAATGTGGAACATGGAATGAGGTTTCAACCTGTGGTTCCAAAGCTATGTGGAACATCCCAACATGGAACATGGAATGAGGTTTCAACCTGGGGTTCACACATATGTACCCTTTAATTAAGAACGCACGGCATGAGACAAAGCTATGTGTATGTTTTGTTAATTTGGGAGCTATTCTGTTAGTATCACAATATTTTGATGACCACAAAAACTTCTAAGAGTTTCTTGCCTATAGATATCCACTTTTCCCTCTCATCCTCTCATAATGTGCTTATATATTGGTACATGCCCACAAGCACATTTCCATAAACAGGAAATGAGAGTTGCTTGAAAACCAAAGGTTGATTAGTGATCAAAGAAAGAAAAATGATGGGCCAAATGGAGAGAGTGCAGGCCATTGCCTCGGAGTCGACAGACACCATACCGCAAGAGTTCATCAGGCCAGAAAACGAGCAGCCCGGACTCGCAACCTATGGCGGGCAAGCCTGCAAAGTCCCGATCGTCGATTTCTCGGACCCACATGAGGAGAACCTTATGCGGTCCATTGTCGACGCGAGTTCCAAATGGGGCATGTTCCAAATTGTGAACCATGAGATTCCAGGAGAAGCAATAAGGAAATTGCAGGAAGCTGGGAAAGAGTTTTTTGAGCTGCCACAGGAAGAGAAGGAGGCTTATGCTAAGCCTGTTGGGTCAAAGAGTGTGGAAGGGTATGGAACTAAGCTTCAAAAGGAAGTGGAAGGGAAGAAAGGTTGGGTTGATCATTTGTTCCATAAGATATGGCCCCCTCATGCTATTAACTACCAGTTCTGGCCTAAAAGCCCACCTTCTTACAGGTTTGACACATTTTTTTCTTCTCATTTGTTGTAACTTGTAAGAAATTAAAAGGGCTGCAATTGGTCTCTATGTCTCGGTTTATCGACCCTCCGCTACCGTTACACTCCAATATACCAGTGCTACCAAAAACTCGTGTGCATGTCAACTGATTCGTCACGCATACCACTTCGTGTCCAATTTTACCACTTCGTGTCCAATTTTTGGCCCGCTTCACAGCCGCTAAGGTCAATACTCAGCTTTCAAGCGCTCTGGCACCAGAAATAATTTCAAAATTTAACGACTGTTACACCTAATTCCTGCTACGTATCATTTGTTACTCCCACTTAGAGGTGTCAAATGGCGGCCGACACGACACGGCACGGGCACGGTCTTGGCCTGGCACGGCACGACACGGCACGGTTTTAGTGAACACGAGGCACGACACGGGCACAGAAGTGGGCGGCACGGCATGGGCACGACACGGGCACGACACGAAAGTTGGCCTGGCACGGCACGACACGACACGGTCGTAGATGGGCACGGGCACGGAAAGTGGACAGGAACGGCACGGCACGACATGACTTAAAATACAATTTTATTACAACTTTCATTTCGGATTCAACTTTATACAAATACAATTTTATTACAAATAATATTTCAATACAAATACAACCCATGCAATAATATTCCGGATGAAAATTGGTTGGTGATGTGCCGGCACAGGCACGACACGACTTAAAATGGCACGGCCCGATCCGACACGATTAAGTAAACGAGCCAGCACAGCTTGACACGATTGAAAACGGCACAGCACGACACAATTTAAGAAAATGGGCTGGCATGACACGACACGATTGGCAAACGGCACGGCATGGCACGACACGATTGACAAACGGCACGGCACGACACGATTTGAGTAAATACTGTAAACGGGCCGGCTTGACACGGCACTAAGCACAGTTAGCACGAAGTTAAACGGCCCGGCACGACCCATTTGACACCTCTACTCCCACTACTACTTCGGTACTTCCGTTAACGTTATGCGGCCTGCTAAAAAGAATGCTAACAACGATCAACAAGCTTGCTCTCCATGATTCCATTTTTCTATCCTCCCCCTATTTCCTACGAACACGTACCAACACAATCATCAAACTAGGCATTCATTGATGTGTTACATCTAATTAAAATTCTCTCGATTCTGTTGTAGAGAGGCAAATGAGGAGTATGCTAAGCACTTGCATGGGGTTGTAGAAAAGCTGCTAAGGACCCTGTCACTTGGGTTAGGGCTTGAAGGGGGGGAGTTGAAGGCGGCTGTTGGTGGCAACGAGTTGGTGTACCTGATGAAGATCAACTACTACCCACCGTGCCCCCGCCCCGACTTGGCCCTTGGGGTGGTGGCTCACTCTGACATGTGTGCCATCACCATTCTGGTGCCTAATGAAGTCCAAGGGCTCCAAGCCTTCCTAGATGGCTGCTGGTATGATGTTAAGTACATCCCTAATGCCCTAATCATCCACATTGGTGACCAGATTGAGGTAATGTACATTTTCCTTTCATGGTTGGCAAAAATTTCATGCGTGCGCCTACAGAAAGTCTGCTTACACAGCAAAGGCTGTACAGCAGCCGCGCACAAACCAGTTTTGCGCCGGTCTCAGGTCTCGCAAAGATGATCGGAGCTGCTCATTTTGTTCAAAATACTTCGTTTATGGTCCCTGTAAAAAATCACCTCAATCCGATATCGGGAAGGGTGTTTACGAATCATCTAACTTTGCGGCTAAATTTTGAAGCAAAGTTAGATGATTCGTAAACATCCTTCCCGATATCGGATTGAGGTGATTTTTTACAGGGACCATAAACGAAGTATTTTGAACAAAATGAGCAGCTCCGATCATCTTTGCGAGACCCGAGATGGGCGCAAAACTGGTCTGTGCGCGGCTGCTGTACAGCCTTTGCTGTACCTGTAGCAGCGTTGGTGCACCTAGCTATCACTTTAGAACAATAAAATCGTAAAACACGAAAAGTATGCAGAAACAATAAAAATTCATTATTCCCTTAGTCACGACCTAAGTCAAATAATTTGCGACCACGTGCGTAAGCGAGAGCGCGAGCGTGAAAACATCCTTGAATTACTTCTTAAACTACTAAAATTCGCGAGAACGAGTACTGAGAACTCAAACGCATCTCATTTTAAAGAATTAAAAGTGACAAGATTCAAAATTCCTGTCTCATCACGTTTCTTTTCCTTAGTCAAGTACTGTAAAAAATTTGCAGTTCTTACTAAAAGAACCCATCATGACTTTTACCATCTAACAAATTATTAACTTGTTAAATATTGGATTTGACAGATTTTGAGCAATGGCAAGTACAAGAGTGTGTTTCATAGATCAACTTTGAACAAGGAGAACACAAGAATGTCATGGCCAGTTTTCTTGGAGCCCCCATCAGAGCTTGAACTGGGCCCACATCCCAAGCTCATTAGTGAAGACAATCCCCCAAAGTACAAAACCAAGAAGTATAGTGATTATGTTTATTGCAAACTCAACAAAATCCCACACTAATTTATAACTAATTGGTATGATAAGTACACTTATATTACAGATCGTAGCGGTGTGAGGGTCCAACCTCCTCTGTCCCAAAAACCCCCATGCCTCTATGTCGAGGGGTTTTCCGGCTGTTGGAATGTGTGTTTTTTTTTCATTTTAAATCCTGTCTCAGTGGTGTGGACCCTGTAAAGACACATTTGTTAGAATAGATGATATTTTGCTTGGATCGACTGTTGTATTTTCTTGGTTTGGTCAAGAAGTATGAGAGCTGGAGATTTTTCTCTCTTTTGCATAACTGAATGTGTGTATATTGGTAGATGTAAACATATGTGGCTTAATTTACTCGTGTAATATGATCTTTTGTGGCTTGACAAAATCCCAAAGCGAGATTTAGTTTTATTGACCATTACTCATGCACTTACCATAATCAGATTGGGCTGATTATTTACAGAGCGACTTGAAAAATTATTTTAAAATTAATGAATCATGGCCCTGCGAATTACTAGCTTTATCATATGGCCACAAATCTCACAGTGATAAGGCTAATGTATCAGAAAAGAAATATTGTTTTGAATGCCCCTGGTACTTCTCAAAGCATTCTCTCACTACTTCATTGAAATTTGTCAATATTAAGATTATCTTACATCTACCAGTACTGTGTGGACAATGAAAACTGAAATTCACTGAGCTTCTATATATTACACTATTAACATGGTATTCTCCCAATATAACAAACAAAGTCAAGATTAAAGATACACTAATGCTTGCATTCCTCCCAGTATATCATAAATATGTTCTAGATGTTACGTAATACGAAAAATTTCAGATGACGTTGAAATGGCGTTTAGGGGTGGAAGGACAAGATGCCGTCATAAATGGGCGGATGGAAGCTACACTAACCTAGAAAACTGAAACCTAGTTGGTGTTCAAAGGCTAGTCGTCATCAAGTTCAATACCTTTCAATGTGTTTACTATATCTTCAACTCTAATAGACATAAACTCAGCATGTTCCTCAAGATCTTTAAGAATCGTATGAAGTTGTTCCCGGAACGTTGAAGACCGTTCTCTTTCATGCTGCAGTTCATTGTTAAGTTCAAGTATTTTCTTGTCTTTCTCTTCCTGCAAAAAACATTGTAGATACTCAAGGTCAGCTACTTCATAGGAACTAAAGTAAAGATGAATCTAAAGATCATAACTAGAAAGCACTGTTTTAAACGTGCCGTATAACACAAACAAAACAAGCCAAAACTATAAGGTTCTTTTCTCTCTGCAACATTTACTTTCCCCCTCTCCATAGAACACCACCTCCCACCAACCCCACCACCATCTCCGCACAATCAACTCCTCTCTGGAATTGGTCACAAAGGAGGCCAAATGAGTACTTACAACTATAAGGTTTTTTCGTAAAAGACCTCAGAGACATTTTGAGCACCATCATAGTAAGGATCTCTCTTGCCATCACTTCTGTTTCCACTCCGACGAAGAAAACTCCTGCCTTTCAACACCCCCATTGTGCATGATAAAACAAGAAATACTTGTTAAAAGGAAAAAAAAAATGCTTCTTATCTCCTATGCTAGAACTTCCTTCTTCCCTATTGCTGTATGACTATGAATGAAATTGCCAAGACCACTTCGATGCTTGAAGCACATTAGCATCTATGGCCAATCACATGTGGCTAACATTAACGTTTCCAAGGCTTAGCTCATGAGCCCACTACTCATTATAAGTTCCCAATTAATCTCCACGACTCAAATTTAGAAAAACTGAAGACATCGAGATCTAGAATGCAGGAGTGGCATCTCCTATGATGCACGGACACGGACACGAGAATTCTAAAAAAATGAGGACACGGACACGGCGGGGGACACGGCACGTGTATATTTATTTATTTATATTTCCTTTTCAATTTTTTCCCAAGTTTAAATGGCAAAATGTGGACAAAACAAAAAATCCATAGTTCCAATACCATTCAAAGTTTCAAACAGAACAAGACATCCATAAGTTCAATACAACCCAATTGAAAAATTACAGTTTGACCCTGGAAATTTTTTAAAAATTATAGTTTGATCCCCAAATTTTTTTAAAAATTACAGTTTGACTCCCAAATTTTTTTTTAAATTACACTTTGACCCTCGCTGTGTCCCCCCGTGTCCCCAGCCGACCCCATCAGTGTCCCCGCCGTGTCCCCGTGTCCGACACTGCAATACGTCGACCTCTAGGGGTGTCGGTGCTTCATAGGGCATTACTAGAAGTGATTAGAGACTGAGAAAAGAACAATTGTGAGAAACTAGAGGTAGCTCTGGTTGAGCAAAAGATTAGAGATCAGATGACTGAAATTCCTGTTGTGCAGTTGACTCCACTATTCTGTATGGTTTGACATAGAGATTGACTCTTGCGTGAAATTGAACTACAACAGCTTTCAGGGATGAAACTGTCAATAACATGTTAATCTTGGTTTACATACTTCCATCTACTAGGTTAAGTTATTGGCAAGACAGTGAGGAACCAATACAATAGCAGTTAACCATTAAAAATGGCCACGTGAACCTATTTTCCTTCCTATGTGATTTGTAGTATACCACATTTCCAAAAGAAATATTGCCATCCTTAGCCACTACCATACCCAAAGCAGTCAAGCTTTAATGCAACTCTAGACCAGGCGCAGTTATGGAGCATATCAAGCAAGTTCCACAAACAGGAAACCAAACCCTCAAAATTATACAGAAATTAACAAGCGATTACAATACACTTTCAACAAGTTAGCAATTTTCCACTCAAATTTCCAATGAAGACCTTGTGACGCTTCCAAGTATAAGGGTATCATATTCGACATTTGTATAATTGTTGAGTTCGACAGGTCATAAACACCATTATGACATTGAATTTCATACGTACCTCACTGAGTATATTTACGGTTGGCAATTCCCCAGCAAAGTTGCATTTAGTCATTAACTTGTGGCTGTGATCTCGGACAAATTTCGTGACAATCCATGAACCTACATCCTTTGCCGCCAGCCTAATCATAGCTTTGCACCCTTCTCTTGTAATTGGCCTTGGGGGAAGAACCCTGTCTTTCTTAAGTGCATGTTTTGCTGCACGAAAACCTTCTCTTGAACACACAAAATCCCGTCCTATTATAGCCATGTTCTTTTGAGAGTGTCGAATTCGGTTTGTCCGTATGGTGAAACCTGTATGCTTGGCATATTCATAATAGAAATCCCTTGCTGCATCTAAAGATGGAAAAATCATTCCAATGAATGGTTCAAACTTATCCTCATGTACTCTGCTAGGTGATGGTTTGATGAATATTAGATTTTCATCTGAGGCACCATAAGAATCACATCCGTGTAACAGCTCATCCTCTTTGGCTTCATGTTCACCAAAGTTATCAAAAGTTTCATCATCAGACCCGCTTTCAGTTCCAAAAAAATCATGTCCACCAGAGGTTCCGACCATTAAGCTCCTAGCTTCCTACATAAATAATTACAGCATTAAAGATCAAAAAGTTCCCCTAGACCTAAGAGTTTTGCTGTTAAAGTGAACAATTTGTATGACTGCTTAAACTCACAGGGGCTTCCATTGCTACATGTAGATATATCATTTACTTAATCTCCCTTAAAGCACTTTGTGTTGTCACGAAAATGATAAATAAATTTTGGTAGCTCCGCAGCTTTAAAATGGCATGTCAAAGCACACAAATATCCCTATAATCAAGCTAACAGGTAGAAATGGACATTGTTACCTTAACTCTGATAGGATTGCTACATGATGAGCTTGTGCATCAAAACTACACATAAGCGTCAATTTCCATAGCCCTTGAATCTCGAGTCACCCATCAAAACCGGGAGAGTTACATACCAATACAAACAAGAAATTCCGAATATACATACCTATATATACAAACTTGACGAGCTGACTAAGTTCTAAAACCACATAAAATCCATCCCAAAATGGCCATAGAAGCATTAAACATACAATTTGAGATATCCCTCTACCTTAGTTGCACAAAGCGGGAGTAGAAGCGAGGGCGGGAGCGTGAGAGTGAGGGAATACAGAAGCTTCCAAGGTTGGGAGTGTGAGAGGAGCGTGTACATTTATTATGAAAATAATTTAGCATAGAGTATTCACTTTAAAAGTACAATCATTTTATTTAGGAAGTAAAAATATGGGCCAAGTCCTCCGTAAGTGTAAGAAATGGGCTAGTGTTACAATATCGTATGATTTTCTTTTCAAGATATCATGACTTTGGCTAGATATATGAGTTCATCAAAGACCAATTAAGAAAGCCAAGTGATAAATCCATGTTTTTCTATATCATACAAAAGCTCCCATCTTTGTAAGGAGCGAGCTCCCATCTCAATGGGAGTGGGCTCCTGTCAAGCTCCTTAGTTGGGAGCGCAAAAGTGGGCTCCCAAGGTGGGAGCGGCACCACTTTAGGAGCTCCCTACAACTAAGCCCTCTACAACTTAATTGCTGAGGAACATTTATGTTTGATGTTGGTTATTTATCCACAAAAACAAGTATCAACCAAATAAAAAGTATCCTCAAAGAAGACTTCTTCTTTTTTCATTCTCACCCCTAAACTATGCAATAAGAGTTTACTTCATCCTTCAACTCTGAAAAGCACCCATTTCTTTCTCCAACTATGTGATTCCAATTACAACCTATTTGGTCTATTTTGTAACGGGAGCAAATTTTTTGCCCCCTGTCACGCCCCCGATTTTTAACTAAAATAATATTATAATTTTTGTTTTGAAGCAAAAGTCTTCCAAACGTTAACAATTAAAAGAGTCTCATAATAATCAAGGAGATGAATTTATACATAACTTTGCATTTGTTCTAATCAAAAGTACAACCTTCAATTGCAAGTAAGGTACACAACATGAATTTGACTAGATGATAAACAACTCCTTAATGACTCCAATGAAGCTCTCAAAGACGTCTCAAAGTGCACTACCTGCAATCCGAGACAAGTGCAATGGCGGGTACCTGAAAGGACAGGGTGAGCTACACTAGCTCGTAGAGATATCCTTACCTAAATTACATGCAGAAGTGAAGATAGATCACAAGGGAAAACTTTTTCCAAAAAGCATACTTGTTTTGTCAAAAAAAGTGGAACTCAAAATACCATACTCACGCTGAAAAATACTTAACTCCATTTCTCAAACGCTGACGCTCTCACCCACTCGCACCAATATTCTTAAAATCTCAGC
This sequence comes from Rhododendron griersonianum, assembly GCA_018127125.1. Classification (NCBI taxonomy): domain Eukaryota; kingdom Viridiplantae; phylum Streptophyta; class Magnoliopsida; order Ericales; family Ericaceae; genus Rhododendron; species Rhododendron griersonianum. The sequence continues at coordinate 33,404,169 of CM030797.1, read as the reverse complement.
TTACCGTTACGGCGTTACCCAAATCAATCATTGCTTTTTCATTACCATTTCAATAACCTAAAGATTAATCTGAGTTCTTTAAAGAAAATGTTTTCACTTTCTTTTCTCATACAACTAGCCAACCTCTCCCCAAAAATACACACACTAGGCATATAGAGTTAGAACATTAGGTAAGCAATGACAAGTCGAACAATACTGCACCTCAACAAGAAGGAAACTCACCCGTCAACCCCAAATCAATCTTCAAATCTCAAATTAACATCTAGCAAAAATCCCTTCACAATAAGATTTCTTTTATGAGTCTAATATGCAAATACCCTATATGAACTCTCGCAAAGCATAGCACCACAAGGTACCAAATATGCATTCACACAAAACAAGTTGCCCACCACATATCAGAAGAACAAGCCACAATGATTTGGAGGTCTAAAAGAAGGAATATAAAACATGTATTGACATATTGGATGATCCAAGGTGGCAACTCAAGTTCAAGTTCTATGTTTCTCATATGAATACTCCATTTTGTCTCAAATCCACGTCATCGATTATCAAACCAATGTTATATCATGTGTCTGAGCCTAAGCTTCTATCGGGCCAATTTAAAGGACCCCGATGTCCTCTGCCAGGCACCTTACCCATAAGGAGGTCCTAAAGTATCCAATATGAGCATTTAACTCCTGCCGGGCCAATTGAAGGACCCCGATGACCTCTGCCAGGCACTCACCCGTTGATGAGTCCTGAAGTATCCAATATGAGCATTTAGCTCCTGCCGGGCCAGTTAAAGGACCCCGATGTCCTCTGCGTGATGAGTCCTGAAGTATCCAATATGAGCATTTAGCTCCTGCCGGGCCGGTTAAATGACCCCGATGTCCTCTGCCAGGCACTCACCCGTCGATGAGTCCTGAATGTTCTCGTTGTGTCCGTTTGTTATTAACCTTTCAATTCGCGTTCAGACAAGAATTTGCATATTGTCATACACTTTAAAACTTAACATCTTGGTGCAGAAGGATTCATGGCATAACGTAACAAATAGACGCCGAATTCCCAATCACTTATGTCATGTGATTAGTCTCATTCATTCACTTGTTAATTCCTTATCACTAATAAACCATCTCATCACAAGCACTATAGTGGTATCGACTAATCCTTATCATGCGTTTAGTGTTCACGTATCTCTTTCTATCATATTTCAAACATGATATATGTTCAACCAACCCAAATATCATCTCTAGAACAATAACACAACCGAAATAGATACGATCAATTAAGCTACTACCACATCCATTCCACGATAATGTGATCACAAACAGAGTTAAAGTATTCCGGATTCCTATGACACCGTAGATTTTCCAAACACAAAATTACCACTTTCAAATAAGACTAACCACTTCCGATTTCTTCTCTTAACGAATTCATTCACTAAACATACCCTTTTTAACAAAATCAACTTCTCACATCTCTTAAATTAAACCCACATACTAGCCCAACATCAAAACTAGAGTATTCGAAGATAGACAACCCCAAACTCTTTCTATGGCCTTTTCTTTTCTTTTCTTTTTTTTTAAATTCGATTCGAGTCTTCCCAAATCACACCCATTTCAAGCATAGGATTTAGACACTCAATAATGTACTAAACTACCACATAAACAAGCATAGAGAGAGAAACTCCTAGATTAAAACTCAGTTCTTCCAAAACCCCCAAAAGTCCCGGCACACAAGGCACCACATATTTCTTTATGCAAATTTGTCACTCCCTTAACTCTTTCATCTTAAACCAAAAAATATTGAAACCAACGCCAATCATTGCACCACTACAAGAACTACACTCAGTAAAATCTCAGGTTCAGAAACGAGAGGAAATTAACCCAACAATCAAAGAAAAACAGATTTGCAACCATTTTCGCACCAGTCAACCAACCTTGCTTTAGAAATTCACCAAAAATTGTATACTTAACCAAATTACTTGATTCCAACGCCAATGTCTTCTTAACTTAAATATATAACTCCTGTAAAAGACCCAAAGTCACCCAAGGTGTTCAACATGCCCAGAAAGTTAAAAGAAGACAGCCACGCACAGTCTCGCATACACAGGTGACAGTCAGTATTCAAAAATTCATAACTAATTGTGTGATTATCGGTTTTGCATGATTTTGGTACCGAAATCTTCGTATTGAAACGTACTTTAACAGTTATGAAGACACCAAAAATTGAATCTTAGCAGAAGGGCCTCAAAAAGACAGATTACCAGAACCCACGAAATTTTCAGCTTACACTAGATTTATTCAAGACTCAAAATAGATGATCAAACTTGATTCTTGTACATCAAACTAACACTTAAACATGTAGAGAAGGTAGAAGATCCCTACCTCGTGGGTTTTGAACAAAACCCAAAGATCAATCGAAACCCTAACTCTCCAATCTCGAAATCGACTGAAATGCACCTCCTCTGAGATAAGCCACGCAATCCACGGGCCTAGGGTGCTAGAATATGATGAAGTTAGATTGGGTTTTCATGGATTAGAGATGTATTTGCTAGGTTTTTGTGTGGGTGTGGGAGAGAGAGTGAGAACCGAGAGAGCCGAGAGAGTGAGAGGCGGTGGAACCAAAAAAAAAAAAAAGAAGAACGTTTTTTATCTCCTGCTCCTGATATTTTTGATATATAAAGGCCAAATAACACTCACATTCCTCAACCTTATAAGTCTTACACCAATACCCATATCTCATGTGCCACCACACAAAGGTCCCACATACATATTATCCATGTCAATACTAATTCACATATCATAATTTAAAAGTTAGAGAATTTAAATTAAGGGTCTTTACACCCCCCCACCCCGAAACTAAATTGTAAGGGCAAATGTTCCATTCCACCTCTCACAACCAATCGGCGCCAATCCATTGTATGTGTGGAACATTTGCGTAAACTAAACAAAGCACCCAAAAATCTGCTCTTTTTCCCATCCACAGCTTCCACCATGGCTTCCCCTTTCTCTTCAACCACCCAAAATGAATGACTGTCATAGATGCGTAACATGCAGCACTAAAACTGAATGCAAATTCATACATGCAACTCTATTAAAAAATCAAATAAGTTGTAGATATGTGAAAGAGATTATAACAGCATTCAAAGCATAGAAAATTACGTATTACTATACAGGAATAAATTGGAAATAAGCATTGTTTTATGCATAAGTAGCCAATCCTTTGATTCAACCCAGAAAGGGGATGCCAGTAGTCCCCATCCGAATAAGGTAATCGAGCTGCAGTTACATATCCTTTGCAGCTCTTCTTAACATTGTTAAGTACCTGAATTGAAAGAATTCACTAATGAAAAGAATACTAAAGTTTGCTTCATGATACAAAGAGCAAAATCATCGCATGTCTACAACTTATTTGGCTAGTCACAAAATCACCACATAACAAATTCATAAACTAGTAATGTTGCATATTCATAACTAAGAAGCACAATTTTGCAGCATTACTGGTTTATGAATCTGTTATGTGATGATTTTGTAACTAGCCAAATAAGCAACAGACATGTGATGATTTTGCTCTTTGTATCATTAAGCAAGCTTTAGTTTTCTTTTCATGAGTGAATTCTTTCAATTTAGGTACTTATCAATGTTAAGAAAGTGCAAAGGATATGTAACTGCAGCTTAGTTACCTTATTTGGATGGGGATTACTGGCCTATCTTTTCTGGAAATGCATCAAAGGATTGGCTACAGATGCACAAAGCAATACTTATTTCCAATTGTTCCTGTTTAGTAATACGTAATTTTCTATGCGTTGAATGATGTTATACTTTCTTTCACATATCTACAGCATTTGGTTCTGTGATAGAGTTGCATGTATGAATCTGCATTCTGTTTTAGTGGTGGATTCAGTTTTAGTGCTGAATGTTATGAATCTATGACAGTCATTCATTTTGGGTGATTAAAGAGAAAGAGGAAGGCATGGTGGAAAAGAAAATATGAAGGAAACATTAACAAATCTACAAGTTGTGAATGGAAATACCATCCTTATTCCTTTTCCCATCAACAAATTCCTCCATATTGTTCTTGTTTCACCCAGAAATCCCTCCATTGCAAATAATTTCAGGGTCCTTCATAATTACAAAACCCAAGATTCAAAAATTAATCCTCTTCTGTTCTTGAACCTAATATTAGTCCTTAAACTACAAAAAGTTCAGAAAAAAACATAAATTTTCCATTGCTTGAAAGAACTGCAAACATGAAAAGTTCATCACTTTCTACAACATTGAACCAGATGAAAATTAATGGCTGAAAATCCTTTAATTGTGGGCTGAAATAACTGAAACAGAACCTTCGCGCACAATTTGGAAGAAATAGACGCATATAAAACACGCGCGTGTATCCTACATACGTGCACAGAAACAGATGTATCTCTCGCAGAGAGAGAGAGAGAGAGAGAGAGCATACTTGATCTCAAGCTACTTCAGTTTTCTTTCGATCTTCGATCACCTGCTGATTTTGGGTTTTCCCTGTTTTATTTTTCTCCCCGTTTATGTTTTTATTATCTGTTTTGGAAAGTACATAATTTTCTTTTTCTTTTGGGGTTAAATAATGCTTAGAGCATCTCTAGTCTTAACTCAAAATTTCCCACAAATTTGGGTCAAATTTTGAGCAAAACCTCATTTTGGGTACATACCCATTTTTGTGATACGATATGCACCGATCACTAAGAAGCGTAACATAACCGTAATATTTCTTTTGAACACCAAAAAAAGAATTTAACTATTCTTTGAAAATAATTACAAAAATTAAAGGAATCTAATTAAACATGGGGCATTACAATAGAGCATGAAAAACTCTCGTAGAAGGCACCCCAACACTCGGGGCGATCAAATGCCGCTAGGACTTGAAGGAAAAAAACACTCATCCACAAATAGTAAGAAGTCAACCATGACACCAAAAATTTCCCAAAAGAAACATCTCTCCAAAACGCAACCATGACGAAAATCACAAAATTCCACCACACCTGATCTAACTAAAAATGTGGCATCATATTGTGAAGCTTGGCCCTCTAGTCATTTTCGACTTCCATAATCATGAATTTACTAATAACTTCCTCTTCATCAGTCATATAATCCAAATCCATGATCATGTTTATTGACCACACATCATGAGCCTCATTTAGGCGAATCTTGGTAATGCCTTCGGATGAAAGAGAGGCTAACATTGGCGTTATATTTTAGTCAATAGATGTAAAATCTATAAAGGTTGTGTACCATATTGTAATACCCCTTGTCTTGAATTATGTTTTAAGTTAATTATGTGAGTTATTGGGCTTAATTTGCTAGCTAAGTGAAATTGGAACATAAGTTAGCATATGGCACACACACACTCAATAATTTTTCCTAAGCCTAGCAAGACAAAATAGGGGGTTCTACGTTCTTCTTCTTTTATCTCTCACATACATGTGGGGCTGTAGAGACCCGTATTTTTGGAATTTATTAAAAGGTTGGATTAATGTTGGAATATAGAATAAATGAAGGATTTATTGAATTATTTGAATTGGGTTTAATGTGTTAGGATTGTTATTTGAAGGAGTGCTTGTGCAATTTACATATAAGCTAGTATATAAGGTGTGTGTGTGTGTGTGTTGTAGGAGATAAATCTCCCATCTCATATCTCTCTCTCCCGACGCCCCTCCTTCTCTCACGGCTCTCTCCTCTCTCCCACTCTCTCTCTTGAAAAACTCCACTCGAGGCTCGAAACCCACAAAGTTCAACCTTCATTCCACCCTCTAGATGTGATTATAAGCTCGGGGTTCGTTGATTGAAGCTCGAAAAGAAGCATCCTTGGAGGAATTCAAATTTCAAGTCTAGGGCTCGGTTGATTGGGCTTGGATCTTCGATTTTTTCCATTGAGGTAGGGATTTCTAACTTTCTCTATATGTTTATGAGTTGATTCGGTGTCCAAAACTTGCTTTGGATCGTTGTTTGGAAGCCTTGTGTTCGCCCTTGAAAGCTGTCAAAATCGTGCTAAAAACCCAGGTGCTACATGTAGCACCCTTTTTCTGCTACATGTAGCAAACCCAGATTTCTTTGATTTTGTTCGCTGGCTACATGTAGCACCCTTTTTCTGCTACATGTACCAAAACCCAGATTTTATGTTCTGTTCGCTGGCTACATGTAGCACATTTTACTGCTACATGTACCAAACTGGAAATTTCTGAAAAGTTTCTCCCTTCATGGTTTGGACCCCCGATCACTTCTAATACATTTTAAACACCTTTAAATCATCTCTAAGGTTGATTGCTCGCGTTTCAATGATTCGTTGTTCGTCCCTACTCTTCGGGCTCTCGTTATAATAAAGAAAAGTATAAAACTAAATGAGTACGATACTTGTTCGTTTGTTCATGCATTTGGGCTATTACATGAGTATTGTGGCATGCTTTATGAATGATACGGACTTGACATACGTCATGCTCTACGGTATTGAGGCTTGTAGAACGAAAAATCACAATTTAGAACGATAGAACGAAACGAAGAAAGCCACGGATCCACCAAATGGTGCGATGCCGGAATGAATTCGGGACGCACGGGGTCCCAAATGCCCGAAAGTGCACAAGAAAGCCACGGATCCACCGAATGGTGCAATGCCGGAATGAATTCGAGATGCACGGGGTCCCAAATGCCCGGAAAGGAAATCGAGAACACTTGATATAATGAAAACGGAGAATTTAGAGATTATTAAGTGACGTGAATATGAACGGTATTGATTGTCAGGTATTAATCACTTGCTCTTGCTCACATGGGAAACTTTATCAATGTTCATCTCGGTGCATCGTCCATCTTATATGCATATAGTTTGAGCAAAGATTTCTCTACTGGGCTAGTGTAGCTCAACCTATCATTATTTTCAGGTACCTCTCAGGGACATTGATATGGAGTGCTTGCTGTGCATCTGACCATACTTTTGAAAGCTAACATTGAGGAATTACCATGGCATCTTTGTAAAATCTTTTTGAAGATGTAATCGTAATTTCAATTATATTCTTTGACTTCCTCTCTTTAGGATACTATCTAAGAATTCGGGGCCGGAGTGCCTTTATTGTAAACTTTTAAACTTGATTGTTCTCTTGGATGGATTATGGGAAGCAAATTTGGGGTATTATGATGTATTAATGCGAAGGATTTTTCTTTGAAAGGCTATTATTATTATTATGTTGAAAATCGAGGGCGTGACAGGGGCCCACACATAATAGTGTGTATGGAGCCCACATGTATGTGAGAGGTTGTGTAAGTTGTTGTATTTGAATTGTTGTGTGAGTATCATTTTTGATTAGGGAAACCTTGCTTGGCTTGAAATTGAAGATTTAACTTGGTAATTCATACATCCCCTACTTGAATTCATGTTTTGTATGTTGAATTCCATGCTTTAGTAGTTGAATTTCATGTTTAGTTGATGAATCTTGCATATATTAGGTGAACTTGGGTTTGGGGAGGAACACCACTTGAATCCCTTGAATTGATGGGTTTAAAGCTTGTTTTGATACATGAATTTGATGTTCTTGGAGTAGCTCTTCTAAATCTATGAGTTTGAGCATGATTAGTGAGGTTTTGATGTGAGTTCAAAGTATTTTGGAAGGGTTTAAGAGTTGAAAATCGCAGGAAGAACAGGATGTGGATTTCTGGAAAATCTGCAGAATTGAAAACCTTGTTTCTATCCTGATTTTGGGGATTTTTTTTGAGGCAGTTCCTAAACTCCAAAAATCATTAGATTTTTATAGAGAGTTCCTCTATGAGTCTTTTGTCTATGGTAAAAATTTCGGGATCAGATTCGAAGTATTAAATTCTGTAGAAATTCGTAACCTAGAAGCGCGCAATTTCGGACTGTGCTGACTGCACAGACACGTGTTGGGAAAATGGCTATAATTTTGAGCTCGAGCGACGAAATAGTGAACCGTTTTCTGATTTTGAAACTAGACTCATAGACCTAAAAAAATGCATGAAGATTGCGTCTTAGTTATTCCTGTGCAAAGTCAGATTTTAAGTTGAAGTTAGAGCTGCAGATTATGTTCGTTTAAAGCTAGCTATGTAACTTTATAATTTTACCCTAGGATCTTGTGTTCATTAAAAATAGACTTGTTTGACATCCTCTAATCATGTTTTGTTGCCTAATTATCTTAGGAGGTTCGGGTGACACGGAGATACGAGGTGAGTGATTAATACCCAAAACACATGGTTTGTTATAAGCTTTTCGCTTCAACGATCTATGTTTTATACTTTGATATAAACTCCATGGATTATCAATGAAAGGTGAACATGTTTTATATCTATTAATGGCATCCTCCCACGTCCCAGCTTGCTAGGGGACATGTGCTAAAACGCTAGCAAGACATGGCTATTATATCGGATAACGAAAGACGTCTTAACTTATCCACTACCGGGGACGCCTGGTAGACATGAAATGAATAGAGGATGTGCATTACTATACTATGTTGCTATGAAATGATATTCATTTTCAAATGGTTTAATCATTGTCCATGGAAAGCATGTGAATTGTGTATTAATCATTCATACGAGCTTCAGCTTATGTAATTGTTCCACCTTTCAGGGATTGAAGAGTTGGATGATGTGGTTCCCTTTCATGTAGATTTGAGGCAAATGTGGTGTCCTATATCTTTGTTGTCGTAGGGAAGCTATGTTTCAGTTGTCTAATGATTTTCTTGTAATAGCTAAGGACATTTTTAAGTGTTGAACTATGCACAGCTCTGAGAGGACATTGATTGTTATAGTTCTAAAGTTAGAGCACATTATGGTTTTAATAGATCACATAAGGAATGTTTCTATCGGTTTTGTAACTTAATCCCTTAAAGATTCGCGATGATATGATAAATATGTATAAGAAGGCCTTGGTGATGGTTTCACCGGCGCTTTGTTATGGCTAAGACCCTTTAGGACGGGTCAAGGTTGTGACACATATGCACCTTTAACTGTATAATTCTAATTTTTTTAAAATTAGAATAATAGAATGTTAGGATCGAAACACACACGCACACGATATACGAGTATAGACAGTAAAGAATCGACACAGAGATATACGTGGTTCTCCAAAACCGGGTACGTCCACGGGAGCGGAGAGAGAATCTGTTTATTGATGATCACGGTACATAGGGTTTTACAATAGAGAGTATATATAGCCGCTACTTCTATTTCAACCCTAGTAATTTCCGCTCCGCTCCGTTCGGTCGCTTCCCTTCCCTCACTCCGCTCCGCTCCACTCCGCTCGGCACTGGCCTTTTACGAGAACTTCTCAGTACCTCTCATACACAACATATGAGCCACAAGTTCCAACATAGAATTTATTAGTTAAACCTATATATGTATATATATATATATATACATACACACATGTGTGTGTATAAATATTTAATTTAAACTATGATTTATCCTAAACTAGTGTTTGCTCGTGCCTACGGCACTACGCATCCCGTTAGTGCTGTAGGATTGGATATTTTTGTAATATATTTTTGTTTTTTTATGCCAACGCCAAAAGCCAAGTAGTGGGTAAAAAGAACAGATGACATTTTTGTAATATATTTATAAGAATGTGGGTATTTTTTTAAGAGAGTTGTAGAGCACACATCAGCCCTTAGATCAAATGAATCTCAACACTTCTTTCAACTTGTATTTGTGTGGCCTCCACACACTTGTGTTTTATTAGGTAAATAACTACCCACTTATTTCTCCCCTATCTCTATCTTTTCACTTCCCACTCTCCTTGTATCTCTCAACCTCTTCCTATATTTTAACGTTAAATTAATTCTCTCTCTCTCTCCCTATTTTTCTCCTAACGTAAAGCACATCTCTCTCACCCTCTTTCTATTCTCTCTCTCTCTCTCGTGCGATTTGTCCTCGCTTTCTCGTTCATTAATTGCTTTCGCGCTTGAATCAACGGAAGAAAGGTAGGAATATTGAAACTTAACTTTTACTAGGGTTTTACTGCTTGCATGTTTATTCTTGTATCCGTAATCGTGGTAAAGACTTGTAAAAGATGAAAAATTAGTAGGGATGGTCGTAAGAAGTTGAACTGGTAAGGTAATGGCTACGTAAAACGAGATTGAAATAGTGAAAACGTGTTTTATGCGCACTGTATTTTGATCGGCAGTTTAGTCCCTTTTTTGGACCAAATCAGAGAAAACTCATAATATGAAAGTTGTAGATCTGGAAAAGTTATGCAATTTTTATATTAGGTTTGTCAAATACCGTCTAAGCAGTCTTTGGGCTCTCAAATCTCCAAACTCTAGCTGCCAGCAGCCCTTTCCCTCCTTTCCCCCCCCCCATCTCTTTCCCTCTTTTCTCTCCCCCCACCGTCGAACCGTCTTCTCTCTCAATACCGCGACTTTAGTTCGGGCGTTCATTGCGAACTTTTTAGCCAGATTATTTTTCGGCGACGTTCCGGGGCTTCGGTTTCAGTGGTTGCAGGTAAGATGTTGTCCACCACCGTTCTCAGCCTCCATCTTCTCAGAATTGTGACCTGACGCCGTCTACTGCGTTTCCTGGGTGACCACCTCTTAACGATGTATTCTTATTTTGTGAAACAGATGTGGTGGTTACGAGTCTATCAAGGTGGTTGCGAAAGAGTGGGGGCGGATGTCTTGGCGGTGCTTCTTTTATTTTGTTATTTTGTTTTAATAATGTCATCTCTTCAGTGGGTTTGTCCTCCTTCGAGGGGGTTTTGTTCTCTTTTGGGGGGTTTCTTCTCATTCTGTAGGGCGGAGCATACGCTCTTTCTGTTGGAGTGTCCAATCTGTGGACTCCCAAGTCCCAACCTTCCCCCATGGGGATCTTTTGATGAATACTACCTTTCAACTTTTGGCAAAAAAAAAGAGATTTTTAATGAGATTTACATTTTCTCTTAGGGAGAATTCGGTTTCAGTGGCCCTTGGGGCAACTATTTCCCAACCCATGATGTACTTTTTCAAAATTCTTAAGTTATGGGAAGGAAATAATTAATTGTCAATACATGGTTTTTCTAACATATAAGCAATCCTATGGAGCAGAAACGTGATTATGAGAGATTTAGAGACAAATTTTGATTATGTCTCTTTAGAATAATATGATCGGAATAATAATCGGATTAAAAATTGAAGCACTTAATTTTTAACCATATATTTTAATATATAAACGGTATAAAAATTAACTGCTCCAATTTTTAATCCGTTTGAAGATATGAAAATCTTATTATTCGATCATATTATTCTAAAGAGACATAATCAAATTTTGTCTCTAAATCTCTCATAATTACGTTTCTGCTCCATAGGATTGCAAATTGATGGTTATGATTTTTTTTTAATCAAAACGCTGCCGTTTCAACTTTCAAGAGCCCGGTGCAGTATATTTTCATACAACGAGCAACTATTTTCATACAACGAGCAACTTAGGGGGTAACTTAGATTCATACACGGTACAACTTAAGTTCATACAAGGGACAACTTCGGTTCATAAGCATCATAAACATCACCAAATCTTCGAGTGAATATACCAGATCTTCGAGTGGGGAGACTTAGGTTCATATAAGGGACACACGGGACAACTTAGGGGCAACTTAGGTTCATATACGGGGCAATTTAGATTCATATACGTTCATATATGGGGCAACTCAAATTCATACACGGGGCAACTTAGGTTTATACATGGGGCAACTTAGGGAGCAACACGGGGCAACTTAGCAGGCAATTGAGATTCATACACGGGGCAACTTAGGTTCATATACCGGGCAACTTATGTTCATACATGGAGCAACTTAAAGAGCAACATGGGGCAACTTAGCAGGCAACTGAGATTACGGGGCAACTTAGATTCATACCCCTCCCTCCACACCTACCTTGTTTTGTTGCTAATTTGTAATTGCAGAAAACAGAACCACCGACGAAGACCACCACCACCTGAGTCCGAGACGAAGAGGAACAAGGATTTAGCAAACAAAAAAAATAAATAAATCAAATTTCTATCAAATTTCACCACAGAAGCCAAAAACCCTCCATTCTTTCACTTCTCGGTAACCCATTAAATAACAGTTTCAATATGGGTTTTCGTGATTCCAAACTGAATAGTGGAGGAGGTGGGATTTCGGCAAGGGGGCTGCGATGGTGGTGGTTTTTTTGGGTTGGGGTGGGGCGGCGGGGGAGGTGGGTATGGTGGTCGGATCTGGTGGAGGAGGCTGTGGTGGTGGCAGCTTTATGGTGGTTGGACGGCGGGGGGCTCGAGTGGTTGTGGTGGTGGAGGGAGCCGTGTGGGCTGTGGTGGGGCGGTGGAGCGGTGGAGAGAGATGAGGGTTTGTTTCATTGAGGGGCATAATAGTCATTTCAAGAGGCCATTTCCATGTATTGGGAAATATTTTTATTCTTCCCATATTTAGATGAATTTCCTAAAAACTAGTCCATGACTTGGGCATTATTTGCCCCATTTCCCACTGTTTTGCAATTTCCCCTTTCTCTTAATAAAATAGAAATTTTTCTTATTAACGCACCCAATTTTCGAGGCATTACACTAACCACTAAGAAGCGTAACATTTATCATTGAGAGGCGTAACATTTTTTGAAAGTAGAGGTGGGTATTGGAGCTTTGCTAATAAGTGTGAATTTTTACTAAATTTTTTTAAATTCAGAATGATGACTTCCACTACTTTTTTCCTCCCCTTTTCTGTTAACTTATTTCCACTAAATAGTATATTTTAGTTGATTTATGTGAAGAAAATGACTTGTCTAAATTTTTTTTTGAAAATATGTGCTTTAGTCAATTTAGCCCATAGAGAAAACTATTCAATTTTTTTTGGTCTCTATTCAACTTTTTTATCCCGTGTTTGTTAGTTTTGCGTCAAATTTTTATAATTATTTATTCGTCTCGATGACACAAATCAGAAAAGCAAAAATTATGAAAAACCTCACAAAAAAGAAGCTAATTTTTTGCTGTTATTTTCGACCAGTGCTTTGGGGATACGATTATCTTACAGGAGAGTCGCCGGAGATGATTGCAGGTGATGAAAATCTATCTCTGAATATATATATATATCTCTCTCTAATGGAATATGTACAGCGTAAAGAAAGGAGGAAAAAAATCTTTAATGCAACGGTTATTTGTACGTATGCTCTCTCACATGATGTGAGCCCCATATATTTGTAGGTTCAATACCATGTGAGAGAGATGTTACAAATAACTGTTGGATTAAAAAATTTCTAAAAAAAGAGGCTAGGGTTGAAAAAACGTGGGCTTGTAAAGGAGAGTCGGATATGTTTTAACTAGATGAAACAAAATAACCAAAGTAATTCTAAATCTAAGAAAAAAAAAGTAATGTATAAACCCCAATTTCTTATTCAAATCAACTTTGATTATGTCTAGGGCTTGCAATCCTTATCAATGATTAAAACGAATATATTCACAGTTTATTATAAATCGGCATAGACTATCGCACAGATTGTTTGATAGCAATGTCTGTCTTACGAGTATAACCTATCACAATCAACCAAAAAGCTGAGCCGTTGCACGAGTATAATTAAAATCTAGAATACAGACACGAGATCGATATGAAATATTCAAACCAATTCATCAAATGAAGAGAATCCTTATCATGCAATCAAGATTTGAATAAAAATCGAGAGTTTACACAATGACAACACTACTTGAATTGAATTGTAGCTTCATCTACGCCCTAGAGATCGACATAGTCACACACGATGCGATGTGGCTTAGAATATTCTCTCTTTAATCAGCCATCCCCATTATAAAAGCTTCTTTTTATACTTTCACAAGTCCCAAGCAAATTAGAAAACTCCTATCCGAAAGGTAAATTCGGATGGAATTTTACTCAACATATATATATGACTTTGCTTGTGAGCCCGTTTTGGCCTTGTAAAAGTTAGAATTGGAGAATTCTTGTTTTAGGCAAAGTTGTAGCCCATTAAACCAGCTGTTCAAACCAATTTGAATCGAATAATCAAACAAAAAGTTATGGTCAAAATATCAAAGCAAAACCAAGCGACATCGTCGTCCCCGATTGATGATCAGTTCGCCATCGGTCCTTCACGTTTTCTGAAGAGGGTATGTACTTCATTGTTAATCATGACCGTTTCTTTTGGTCTTTAACATGGAATTTTATTATGTGCTTTGTTTCTTCTCCTGGTTTTATTTTTATGTTATTTGTTTACTGCTCTTAGTTTTTTGGGGGTCATTCCATAGTTCTTGAACGCCTTTTTTTTTCTATGTTTGTTTTGTTTATTTCGATTCCCAATTCTAAAACACGTTTTTAATGAGCTATTAGATTTCTTATTGTTGTTTAGCATCCTCATAGTATTGGGGCGTGTCTTCTAAAGTTACATAAGAACCTTGTTTGATATCTCAAATTCAGCACCTAAAATTGAATGAATTAAGAAATAAGTGATTAAATAGATTTGATAACCACATTTTTATATTGCTTAAAAGATTTAGTGCCTCTAAAAATGTAGGCAAAAAAGTTAATCGGTAGTTTTGAGCTACATAATTCTAATTGAATTCATAAGTGTTGGCAAATTCAACCATTTCCTCCACCACTACCCTCTAGACCGCCTATACTATCATTGCCGCCGTCTCCACACCACCACCACCACCACCACTCTGGCCGTCACTACCACCACTGCTACTATAGATACCGCCACTACCACATATCACCACTATCACCGGCGTCGCCACTACGATCACCACTCCACCACTACCACAAACACTTCGCAAGTTGCTGCCGCAACTACCAACACCACCACCATGCCACCAGCTCCCCAACCCCCACCACACCACCCCCCACCAGTACTCCACCAAAACCACCTGCACCATCACCACCCCTACCACTCTGTAGACACCCCAATCTGGGTCTCCCAATTGATTTACTTCATTTTTCGATTTCTTGTTTCCCCGATGATGAATCAGATAAAAAACAGTCTTGAGAATGGAAAGGATTGAACTTGGAGTGATTGGAACCCCTTCTAGCCCTCTTTGAACCCCAAAACCCTAAGTCAAAACCCTAACCCTAGGTTTGACCAACGTGCGTTGCACTGGCTTCCACGTGCGTTGGTCCACTTGCAGGTGTTGGTCAAGGTCAAAGCTTTAATTGTTGACCAACGCGTGAGTTGGTGGCACACATGCGCGCCGGACCCACTCCCACGCGCACAGATCAACAACTGTCCCTATCATGCTTTTCCAGCTGGATTTTATAATCATCAGGGGGTCTACAAGGCTGTAGAAACCCGTTTTCGTTGCCAACACAGCGTTTTGCAGGTGCTTGGGGTGCACCACCCTCACAACCACTCCCATCACCTTATTGGAGCCCTTCTCCACCAAGCCACCTTCAACCAGCCTTGTTGGCTGGTTTTTCCACCAAGTTAGCCACCAACCTTTCACCTCCCAACCTCCTATATATAACCCATTGCTCTTTCAAGTCAAGGGTTACCAAAAATCAAGCAAAAAAGGTTACACAAACCCTAATACACTTGATACTTCATCAATCTCTTCATTTCCATACATTCATTTGGTCTTTACTACCACTTTGTTCAATCCATTTCCAAACCACTCAAGCAAAGGTATAAACACCTTCTTCTGTTTACTGTTTTGATCTCTGAGGGGGGCTGGCAGGGCCAAGGCTGGTAATCAATACCAGTCCTGGCCCTAAAGTCAGCAGGGTTACAAGAATTGTGAGACTGGTACTCCCACGCACGCTGGACCCACGCACGCGCGCGTTTGTCATTGGTTGCACGCGATGGTCCACGTGGGGATGGGGATGCTGGTTATTTCTTGTTTTATAGCATTATAAATCACTGTGAAGCATGATTTAAAATGACTAACTATTTTCCATGTAAAAATTATTAGTTTAGCTTAGCATGCTTTCCTGTTGCTTTGGAATGCCCCTGGATTGCTTCTGAATATGTTTCAGAGCCCGGGCATGCAAAGCCAATTCCTGGAAGTCCAGTCTGGACAGGCGCGCGTCTGTCATTGACCCACGCGCGCTGGTCATGTCTTTTCCAATGGTTGGTTCTTGCATGGGCAGCTCGGCCCTTGGCCTTTGTTTTGATACCCCCACTGTTTAGGGGTTGCATTTCAATTTTATTCATTCTGTTTGTAAGTATTATTTACATTCTGTACGTATAAACTGCTTGGTTTGCCCCCTGGGTGAGCACTGGTCCTTCCAGAGCCCAGAAGGGGATAAAATTCAACTTGTGGTGGAATGTCAACACCCGTGCGTGTGTATGGGTCTGGCGTGCGATGGAGGACTTGCATGCACGTAGATCTATGCATGCAAGTTGGCCACTGTTCGCGTCAAATTAATACAAGGCACTATTTTGATATTTGATCACAGTGTTAGGTCTTATCCCATTTATTTTTCAACATTTCATTCATCCATGCTATTCTTAGTCACATCTTGCAAACTGTTACAGTTTTAATCCCCGATAAAACTATTTCCCCGCCCTAATTGGCTAAAAATTGATTAATAAAAGAAGAATCACAAAAGTTTTCACAAAATGTCTAAGTAGACCGATCTCCGGATTGGGCGAGAGGGGTGCCTTAAAACCCTTCCCCTTTCGTAACCTGGCTCCTGAACCCAAATATGGTTATGACGGACTGGTGCCTACACTTTTTCAAATCAAACAGTGCGGCAGGTGCTTCGAAATACGGTTCCTTGGGTGTCGGACCTTCAAACCCGAGTGGCGACTCTGTATTCCGAGCGCTTGCCCCATCCGCTGGCGCTCCCGCGATCCGGGCCCTTGCATTTTGGGAAAACGGAATTTCCTAAGGGCATGCTGCCCACACACTCCACCACTACTACCATTATCATGACCACGACCACTCCACAACCACCGCCACGACGACTGCTCCGCCACAACCACCGCCACCACAATCTCCGCTCCACTACTACAACAAATATATGGTGACTATTAGTAAAATTAAAAGAGAATCACTATAATTAATGGAACTAAAATTAATTAATTCATCGTTTGTTTTGATTTAGTGCTTAATATATTTATCAAATAGCTTTTCAGCTTAAAAATTTCAGTATTCATCTTTCAATACTTACTTTTTCAGCTTTCAACTTTTAATTTTTAGTTTTATCAAACAACACCGCAAGTTAGACTCTTCCACAGTGGTATAATCAAAACCAAAAGGTTGCTAAGGTTAGCAACATTTGCTTAAAAAAGAGCTCACATTGGAATAACCAAACTTAGCAACCTCTTAGCAACTCATCAAATTTTGGCCATTGGATAATTAAAACTAGCAATCTTTTGCCAATGACCAAATTTAGTTGTCTCCAAATTGAGGAAATCAAGTACACGTACCATCATTACACAAAAACCTTCCCTCTCTTCTATTTTCAACATGTTTATAAGAAAAATACTTTTAAAAATAGTTTTATGTTTTTGCAATTTTTTTTTTCAAAACTGTTTTTTTTTTTGCGAAAACTATTTTTTTTGCAAAAACAGTTTATTTCAAAACAATTTTTTTATTAAAACTTTTTTTTCAAAAACTGTTTTTTTTATAACTTTTTCCCAAAAACTGTTTTTTTAAATATAAGTTTTCAAAAAAACTATTTTCTCTTCTTCTAATAACCTATTTTTATTAGTTTGAAAACTATTTAAAAAAAATTATTTTCTATGTCACAATTTTTAGATTTTTATAAGTTGAAAAGGTAATGTGGCAAGTTTTTGTTATTCAATTTTGATTGTACCATTATGGACCTCTACATTACTAACCTTAGAAATCCCTTAAATGGATAACCAAAAGATAATGTGACAACTTTTGGTTATTCCACTGCGGATTAGAGCATTATTGTAGAGTTATGGTCAAAATATCAAACTTGTATGTTATTGATGATATTGTGTTAGTGGATGAAACCACAAATATAAAGTCTTAAATACCGAATGTTATGCAGTCTTATATTAAATCATTATAACCTATATCCTATATTATCTACAACGTCACCTATTATAGACAATTATACTAGATAGAGATAGAATTTTTATTTAAGATATTCTAATCGATCAGCTTAATTCTCACTAATTATTTTGATAATGATGTAGTCTATGAGTCCACATCGTCGTTGATATATACAATCTCCGCATATATATATATATATATATATATATATATATATATATATATATTCACAATTTTAATTGTACTATTTTTTTGGTTGATTAACCATGTCAACTTCCCCCATCAATATTGGTGGTCGCCATCTTCTTTATTGCCGATTGATATATAACTATCATACCCAATCGTTTACGTTATTTAGGAGAACATCATCAAGTTAAACATTGTTGTGGTCTCAATTAATACAACTATATAGTATAAACTTGCTTATTAAGTTCATTATTTACGGGTCTTGATCACAAAGTCCAACTCATTAAATGTAAATAAAATATTGTGACCTCTACTAAAATTATCTATTTCCATCCCAAAAATATTGTCCGATCCGTAAAACGAGAATAGAAAAATAATATATATTTTTTGTCTGAAAAAATCAAAATATTCTTATATTCGTTCCTGAAAGTTTATTTTTTGAACAAAGAAAGTAATATTTCATTAATAATAACAAAATATTACAAGAGGAAGGAAATAGAAAAATAACCAAATAGTTGGCAAGGTACCAAACTACTGAAGATAACTCCCCCAATTTTCCCATCCGAATCTGCAAACTATTGAAAAAGTTTTGATTTTCTTTGACAAAAGTACATTATTTATAGACTAGTGCTAACCCGTGCCTACGGCACTACACATTTCGGTTGGAAGGGGATGGCAGTTGTGTGATTTAGGTAAAAATCATGGGCACTTAACCCGGAAGTGGGATGATGCACTACAGCCTTTGAATCAAATGAATCTAAGCCGTTCCAACAACTTGTCCCCACACCCTTCTGTTTTATAACATAGATTATCGTTTTGCGGGCCAAACAATTTTTTTGGAACGGAAGTAGTAAAATTCAAGATTGTATGATAAGCTTAATGTCGTCGGTCCCACTCCCACTTAGAGTAGCAAAATAGGGAAGTCTAACAATGTAGAACTAATACCTGTCCAGGAAGCATGCAGCACAATTAATACGACTTTTATGATAGCTAGGTTGAAGATTCAAGCATTATATGTTGGATTTTGGAAGTCAAGTAAACAAAAACTCTGAAGAATATAGTGATGAAAATGGGTCATTTTCATCACAGGAAATAGTCACACAAGTGGCAGTTACGTGGGGAACAAGACAACCAAAACGGTGCACGAAGCCACCAAATACGTCAAGCGATGCCTAGGCGGCGGACACGATGACGCCCTCATTTTCTGTGGCTCTGGCACCACCGCGGCCATCAAGCGTCTCCAAGAAGTTATGGGTGTTTCCATTCCATCAATCATGAGAGAGAAAGTGATCAAGTGCCTATCCATTGAAGAGAGGTAATCTTGTTCGTTTGAGATCCTAATTGTTCGTTTGTGAGTTTAGGTCTCATTTGTGGAAAACTTACAAGTTTAAACATTATAAAGAAAAGTTTTTTTCAAAGTACTGATCAGTAACACACTAACGCTATTACCATGTGAAAATAAAAATAAAAAATCACTTCGGCCTAATAGTTGGCCTTGAGTTCGTAGTTGTTTAATGATATGATTTTCCGTTGCGCCAAAAAAAAAAAAAATTCCTCCTATAAAAAGGCAGTTGTGATTTGTTCACATCTTTCTGTATTCAGAAAAAGATATTTTCTAAAACAAGGGCTCTAGTCTTAGGAGTCGTAGACGACTTCAAATTTGAGTTGATAGAGCAACATTGGTCTCCTATTATAATGTACTGACTACTAACATGATGCTATTACTATAGCAAACAAGGCTATATTTTTCTAACCATTAATTAACCACGTAGTAATCTATCTAATCACTAAATCCATCATCGTATATTTATTGATACATATATGTTTCTATGTAATTATTAGACATGTCTCCTTATTTGAATTTGAAAAGCTTTTTGTTCCATTATTAGACATGTCTTCGACTAAATGCTTATTCGTTTTCGTGTAGTAAGTTACTAGTCCAGATGTGTGCGCTCTGTTCTGCTTTCTTAATTGTAATGTTTAAATGCCAACTTTTGGTTGGAAGTCCTTTCCCTCCCCCTTATAAAAAAAATATTACTTTTGTCGAAAAAAAAATGTTTAAATGCCAAAACAGGTGGGTGGTTTTCCTGGGGCCGTACGAGCACCACTCCAACGTGCTCTCATGGCGGCAGAGCCTGGCGGATGTGGTGGAGATTGGGTTGGATCAGCATGGGTGGGTAAATGTGGAAGATCTACGACTTCAACTCGGGTCGTATAAGGGTACTAACAGGCCCATGTTGGGGTCTTTCTCAGCTTGTAGTAATGTGACGGGAACTTTTTTTTTTTGATAGGCATGTGACGGGAACTTACACGGATACTCGATCCCTTGCCCGATTACTTCACCAGTTTGGAGCATTTGCATGCTTTGATTTCGCGGCATGGTGGGCAAATTTTTCATGGATTTGCTTGTACTATGCTACATACACAACCATCCTAACACAAAACCATCAACAACTCCCCCCCCCCCCCCCAAACACACACACATACAGACATGATCGGGAAGTGCTTGATCGATCCAAATAGCTTTTCATGAAGCTTGATAGGAATTGTTCTATCTAAAAAATGTTTGGATCTTTAAACAAGTTGAAACAGTTTGAATCATCAAAATATAATCTGGAAGGGTTCAAACTATGAGGTCTCCACATTTAAGGTCCTCATTTTAAGATTCTTATTAGAAGCTCATATATATAATGTATGTATGTATATGTAGGTATTTAATTTATGGTCGTTTTATGTGTGGGCAGCGGTCCTTACCAAGGACGGAACCATGATTTTACCCTAGCAGTGGTGAAATGTATACTAAAAAAATCTAGTGGCCGGTGGCTAGACTATATAAGTTGGGCATAATTTTTTTTTTTACATATAATAATTGCATTTTCTAAAATTCTTGTCGTGGTGGTCGCCACCACTAGACCCCCCCTGGTCCCATCCCCTTACGTGGAGATATATATGAGATCAGGGGAGATGGATGGGTACGACGCAAGCGTGGAGATAGATATGAGATCAGGGGAGAAGGATGGGTACGACGCAATTTTCCTAAGCCCTCACAAGTTTCTCAGGGGACCAGGCTCACCAGGCATCCCTTCTAATGAACAATTCTCTCTATCGGCTCAGGTCTTCTCCTTCATCAACTTGTGGAGGTGGGAATTTGATATTCATTGGTGCCAATTTTCCTACTCTTCCTATGTCTTGCATGCATTTTCCTACGGCATGACTTTGGTATTCATTGGTGCCAATTTTCAAGAAGGGAGAGTGTGTTTGACTTTTAATGATGTAATATATGCCAAATCTATTCTCAAAACCAATTTTTTTGTTGCTATATATGACTATTCAAATAATATTTTAATTGGCACATTGAATAACTAATGAGGACATCTTGTGAGCATGCAAAAAAAAAAAACAACAACAAAGAGGACGTGCATTGAATAGCTCCAGACACAAATACGTCTAGATCACAAAAAAGTCTACGCACTAGACTTTGTGTTTTGTCAAATATGGATGAAAAGGGTATTTGATGAGCACAAAAGGTTAACACTTGGAGGCCCCAATATCATATGTTGTTAGTTATTCATTGTGCTTAATTAGACATTATTATTATTATTTTCTATCACTCACTTTAAATTATTGAATATGCAGGAAAAGATGATATTAAAACATATTTTGCTCGTGAGATTCAATTAATGCAAGAGCTAAGTCAAGACAAGGATTCTTTGGAAGCTCATTGGCTCGGCAGATTTAGAAGAGTTTTGGTAGAAATGGAATTATAAGATTAGGCAATATCTTAAGGGAAAGAAATCTTTGAGTGGACCAAATAACAAGATTTTTAACAAGGATTCTCTACTTACTTAGGAAAGAAATCTCGGCAGTGGGCATAAAAGGGCATTACGGTTTGCACGAGAGGCGGATCACAGAATTCGGCTTGGGAGATTGCACTGGAATCAGAGAATTCTCACAGCAAAAAGAGCAAGAAGAAATTAAAGCTTTGTAGCAGAAAATATTCTTATCTTTCGTAAGCTTTATTCGATGGAGTTTTATCTTTATTTGAGTAAGTGTTTTAACTTCATGGGCGGCTAAATTTTCTAACTAGGGTTGAGGATGAAGTCCCGTTAACGACTATTATTTATATATTCATGAGAATTGGTTTTACCCAAATATGTGGTTTGATTATGATTAAATTGTTCTTACTCCAAATCAAGTGTTAGGGATAGATTCTGGATATGAGTTCAATCATGTTTTTCTCATGATTTGGAATTGTCTTTAGCGTTGAATGCTAGTATTTTCATCGTTAACTATAAAATTGGATATTTATTGAGATTTAATTTGTTAAGAGCGGCTACAATTAAGGATTTGGTTTTATAGTCAATGATCATGAATATATAATGATACTAGTTAATGAGTGTGGATTTCGAAACCTTAGTATTTTCTCCTTTGGTTAAAAAAGAAGCTTTAATTTTCTCGTCTTTGATAATTTAGTTTATTGTTTTTATTGTTCACTTTTAGTTTAAAAATCAATCACAAATTTTGTCAACTAGGTTAGGGTTTAATCAGTTTAAGTTTATTTAGTTTTCCTATAAAAATACACAAGTCCCTGTGGGTTCAACCTCGCTCTCGTCATACTATATTACAATTCGATTTGTGCGCTTGCGAGTACTTTAAATTTCACAACACCATACTGCTTGTTCCGTACCAAACATCAATTCCATCTGTTTGTACTCTCTACAAGCCTGTATCGGTTGCCCATCCTCCTCCTCAATGCAGCCCAAATTACAACTGCAACTCCCAATGATAGGTCTTCAACACTGTCCATCACATCCACCTCTCCCAGAGCCTCCTACCACACCCATCCGTCACTCCAGGGTCTTTTCCTACCAACTTGTTCATCCTCGTTCCATTCCTGGCTTTTCTCTGCAACCCTTGATTCCCCCGGATCTCAGATCTGTCGCTCTAGCAAGCGTCTGTGTCATTACCAGACGAGCTCTCCCCCAACCCACCCCCCTCCCAACTGGGATATAACGCTTGAAAGAATGTATCCTTGCTCACTAGCTCTTCCGCGACTGATCACAACCTCCATGGCCGTCAGGAACATGTCACTTAGCTGCAACAAGCCTCCTCACAACCCGAAAAGCCTCCAAACATCCAATTCCTGCTGGACTAAGCAATCGCACTAGCTTAGGAGCCTTCAAACCGAAAACAGAGCGCGAGGTTAGATCTAGAACGACAAACCCAATTTAGAACTAGCCTGAATCGGCCAAGATTCGGCAAAAATAGGCCTGAACCGGTTGCAAACCTACTGAAACTCCTAAATCGGCCGGTACAGTCTCACTGACTCAACAGCTGACTAGGCTGCTGACTGTAAGCCACGTCATCAGTGACTGGCTGTCGTGGCACATTGACCCACTGATGTGGTAAGCTGACGTGGCACTTGCCCTTTTTGGCCCTAATGACCTGACCCTAGGGACCAAACTGATGAAAAGGGTCAAAGTGTTCACTTTCTAGAGCCTTTCGCGCGTGACCCACATGTGCCACGAGTGGATCTCACTCGCTATGCACGCTGTAGAGACCCGTAATTTTGTTTAATAAAGTTAAATTGTTTTGTAAAGGATAAATGACGATATTATATCGATATATGTTCAACGGGTTCGAGGTGCAAAAGTTTGGAAGATTTGGGTGATAGTGTAATAATATGCATGTATGTGAGTATATATAGGGAGGAGTGTGAGAAACACACTCACACCCCTCATTCCCTCTCTCCCGTCCATCTCTATTTCCTCTTGGCACTTTCTCTCTCTCTCATTCTTCTCTCTCTCAAAATTTCACCCATTCAACCCAAGAACCCACCAAAACAACCTTCAATCCTTCATCTCTGCGCGTATTGGAGCTCGTATCTCGTGGGAATGAGTTCGGTGAGGTGTATTTAGCTCGGTGTGAACTTTGGAGTCTAGGGCTTAATCTCTCATTCTTGGAAATCGCGCTTCGACCTCGAGGTAGGGATTCTACCTCTCAATATATGTAAAAGGAATGTTTTCTTGCCTTAAAATCGTGCCTATAGTTGTTGTTGTCGTTGAACCCATAAAATTCTGGTTAATCGCTACTCGTAATGTCTGTATCGATACCATTTCAATCCAGTGGCTTAAGAACTTCTGATTTGATTGTTGTATCGATACAATCTCTTTTGTTGTATTGATACTAGGACCTTATGGACAGTTTTGCTGTTTTTGCTCCATACTTCATCATTTTGACCCCCGATCACTTCTAACTTGTCCTGAGCACCTCCAAATCACCCCATAACATGATTAATCGTATTCGTTGGGTTCATGGAGTATCTTTGCATCTCTCACCCTTGTTTAGTGGAAATTTTACGTTGTTTACTTCTTGAACTACGGTTGAATTGAAATGACACAGTACGAGGATATGTGACTCTTGAACACCTTTTGACACAACGAGAACATTCTGGACCCATCGACGAGTGGGTGTCTGGCAGAAGGTATCGGGATCCCTTAATTGGCTCGGTAGGAGCAAAAGCTCATATTGGTTACATTCAGGACCTATCGATGGGTATGGTGCCTGACAAGGGGTATGGGGATCCCTTAATTGTCCCGGCAAGAGTTTCGGCTCATGACACTTACGACGAAAAGAGATTGGACACATGAAAGATGGAAATGGTTCTAGTTGAGCGTATGATAGTCGTTGAGTTATGGATTAGTGGTTATTGAGCCAAGGTTGTTGATATCTTATGGTCCTTGTCCTTGTTCTTATCTTGAGAACATTCTGGCATTTCATTTGCACATAATGTTAGTGTAGAATTTTCTACTGGGCTAGTGTAACTCAAACCTAACATCATTTTTAGGTACTAACCTGGAATAGTAGCTTGCATCCTTGGAGTGCTTGGATGTGGAGATTGTTTTTGAAGGCTAACTGAAGGAGTTACTCATTCATTTTTGTAAAACTCTTTTGGAATATGCATTTGTAACTTTAATTATAATTCTTTTGATTATGGAATATTGTAACTCTTAACTCTCTTTCGATACTCAGTACTTATGTTAATTTGGGTCTTGGAATCAAAGATGTAATCTTTTGGGAACTATTGGATGTTAAAGTGAGATTATGGAAATGAGAATGCTATATTATTTTGGGTATCGTATGAATTGTTGTGAGGTTTTATTTAATGGAAATTCTGTATAATTATGTTGAAAATCGAGGGCGTGACACACGCGCCACCATTGATTGGCACGTGCGTGTCACGCCCTCGATTTTCAATATAAATAATAATCACTTTTACTAAATCAAGTCCTCGCAGTAATACAGATAATACCCAAAACAATCTTTATTTCCCTTGTTCTCAAATTAGATTCAAATATTACATTTCTAGCTCGAAGGCCCCAAGTCATCAAAATACTAGTATCCAAAGGAAATATTATTACAATTTATAATAAATATCTTTCCCAAAATGCTCTTTCAGATCTTGTGCTATGAAATCCCTCTTGAATACCTTTTAAAGGTTTGGTCACAAATGCACAACAAGTACTTGTGGTGTGGTGGTTTCCGTCGGACTCCTTCAGATCTCTCTTTCGCTGCTCCGCTGCGTACCTGCACCAAGGCCCGAGGCGGTGGGCCGCTCCACACCCTTCCAACGAGCAAGTCAGTATACAGGAGAAGGGGAGAGTACTATAGTAGGGTCTGAGATTCTGTACCTTTTTTAGGGTTTATCCTCTCCTATTTATAAACAAACATACTTGCTCTCCAAGTCAAGTGTGCACGGCACATGCCCAAACTAGCCCCAACTCTGCAGTGTTCTAGAAGCTTCTAGAACCGATTGAAGGGATCTCAACGCAGCCCCCACCTAGGTCGAACCGACCTTCTAAGCCAACCGGCCCGTTCGCCCGACCCGAAGGTTCGGTCATTGAGCTCACGAACTGCGCCTCTGACACCGGTGGCCCAAAACCCTTCGGTCCGATCCACCTTTTCTCGGCCCAACCCGCTACACGCACAGGGTCTAGGTCCAAACCGCGTGCACGAGTCCAACCCGTCACGCTCGTCTCCTAGCCCCGCTGAATCAACCTGCGGGCCAACCTGTGGCCAAACCATATTCGGCCCACCACAATAGCCCCTCAACTTCTCGTGCACCTTCCGCGGGCACGAGGAGTTGAACCGTTTAGTGGGACCGAATCTAGCTTCTCAGATCAGACCATCAAGTCCTTAAAGACCTATCTTTCTTGTTCATGAAAACCAGATCGTCCTCTCAATAAACCGGAGCGGTCCTCAATATTCTCTACATCACTGTATGATAAAAACCAAATAGTCCTTTTTACAAACCGGCTGAAGCCTCGTCCACGCTCAGCCATACTATCGAGAATAATAAAGAGATCATCTGAGATGCTCGGCTTTTCGACCGAGAAACCTATCAAACGGGGTCGAAGCCCCAACGCTCGGCCTTCCCATTGAAACGCTCGATCGTTCCACTGAGAATGATAGATAGTTACAAACCGGCAAAAGCCTCGCCCGCTTGGCCGTTCCACCGAGAATGATAAACATACTTACAAATCGGCCGAAGCCTCATCCGCGCTCGGCCATACCATCGATAATAATAAAAAGATTTACAAACCGGCCGAAGCCTCGTTCGCTCGGCCGTTCCACCGAGAATGATTAAGATATTTACAAATCGGTCGAAACCTCATACTCGCTCAGCCATACCACCGAGAATAATAAAGAAATTTACAAACCTGCTGAAGCCTCATCCGCTCGGCCATTCCACCGAGAATGATAAACATATTTACAAAACCGACCGAAGCCTCATCCGCGCTCGGCCATACCACCGATAATAATAAAAAGATTTTCAAACCGGTCGAAGCCTCGTTCGCACTCGATCATACCACCGAGAATGATACAGAAATTTATAAACTGGCCGAAGCCTCATCCGCTTGGCCATGCCACCGAGAATAATAATGAAGTTTAAATACCGGTCGAAGCCGCATCCGATCTGAGCATGACAAATCGACCAACGCTTTATGCGCTCGGAGAATGACAAACCGGCCGAAGCCTCATGATGACGCCTATCTATTCGGCAATTAGCATTCGGGCTTGGATTTAACCAAGTAAAGAATATAGCTAAAATAGGCCGTAGCCCCAATTTCTTGTGATTGGTGATGCATGCCCTTTTTCCAACACTTTTTGTAAAAAAATTCTATCATAAAACCGAGTCTATCAGACCATCCATCTAGCCCCCACTTCGGGTTAGGCTGGACTCGTCGGGGCAATCTAATTCGAAGTGATGGAAAAAATTTAACTTTGAACCGAGTATGATAAACAAGTTTACTAACCGGCCGAAGCCTCATTCTCGCTCATGCCATCGAGAGCTTAATTAATTAAAAAAAGTAATTTTCACAAGCCGGAGCCGCTACTGTTCGGCCATTCCACAGAAAAGTTAAATTAACTTGAAAAATTGGTTCAAACAAGCCGAAGCCGCATTCATTCGACCCTTCCATCATTAAAACTCATGAGAACACAAACGAATCAACAATAAAACCGCCTCGAGGCACTTCCGGCCGACTTAAACAATAAAAAGTTACACTTTCAAAGCCGTAAATGAACATACTAGCAATATCCGAGTCTGATGGCTACAAACCGACACCGTGGTTAGATCAGGCTCGTCGAAAGAATTGAAATCGAATACTCATACACGAAAAACGGGGTTGTATCGGGCCCGAAATTGCAAAAAAATAAAACTGGAATATTTTTGAACCCAAGGAATATTCCTCGCTGACTGGACACTGATTCAGCATTGACCAGCCACGTCGTCGTTGACTGGATGACGTGGCACCAAAAATGGACCAACTTTGATGATGTGACAGCCACATGGCGATGACGTGGCAGCCACGTGGTGCTGATGTGGCGGATGACGTGGTGCCACATGTCTCCAACACACGCATGGCACATGCCCAACACATGCCACCTCATGCCACCCCACGCAGTCAACGCGCCACCTGTGACCGGCGCATGCGGGCCACCCGTGAACTTTCCGGCGACGTTCTACATGTCCTCGTGATCGTCTCAACGAGACGAACACAACCCCGTGCTCAAATCTCTCATCCGACCTCGTTTAATAACTGGGCTTTTCAAACAGGCCCTCGCCCTCACGCCGCCGCCTTTGATCGACGATTGCGGTTTACTCTGACGTCCTCCGGCAACGAGCTACACATATCCAAGCTCGTCTTGACTGTAGACACCCCAATTTGGCCTAACGATTATTTCAAGTCCCACCTTGAGGACCATCCCGATGATGAAATGGATACAGTGATTGCTGATTGCCTTCTCGAAGACCTTAGGACTTTCGGTAAGAACTTTGAGCCACTTAGAAGACCCTATCCAGAACCATACAGCCTTTCAGACAGAAAATACAGAAGCCTAGGAGAATCCATCTGTCTGCCGTAACATCGATCTCACGGCCTTAACATCATTTCTTCACCCGAGCAACCTGTTGCTCAGAAAATCTCCCTGAGAGAACAATCCCTCGGCCGCGACATCCATTCCTCGGCCATGATATCCATTGCTCGGCCGCGAGATCGTCCTTTTTCCAGACTCTGGAACGTTCTGTCGATTGTTTGATCCAACTACATTACCTCTCCGATGCGTTCGGGCCACGTTCAGAGATTGCAACGAAGAGTTCGAATTGCATTGCAATTGCAATCGTGCCATTTGATTGGCCGGAGTGAGTCACCAATTGCCTATATAAAGAGGCCCTTAGACCACAAAATTAATAAGTGAAAACACTCTCTCAAGCTCCGATACTCTGTCAAAATACTCTCTCAAACCCCCTCTTCAAAAGCCCTAACCTCCCAAAGGTAGCCATCAATCCAGCAATCAAACCCCGAAGTTCAAACCCTAACCCTAGGGTTTTTCGAGGAGCAATCAGTCAATCACACCTAATCCAAAGCAATCAAGCAACTGAGGGATCAAGGTGGTGAGGCCCAACAGCCTCTGGTTTGTTTTACTTATCGCATTTACAATTAATCGTAGCATTTAATCATCTACTAACGTTTCTATCTGGTGTGAGGAAGAACACGACCGGGGCTTCGATCCCTCGGCCGGTACATAAAACCAGGAGGATCCCTCGGCCGTGACATCCATTCACCGGCCGTGGGATCCATTCCCCTGGAATAGCTTTGCTTTGTTCTGCTTTCTGATACATCTGCACTGGCTCACCTTATTCACTGTTTAAAGGCTTAATTAAACAGACTATGTGTTAGAATTAAACAAAGCATCTACATGTCTTATGTTGAATAACTATGGGCCAGTCTTACGGCTGGGCAGAGAAGGGTGCCTAACACCTTCCCCTTACTGTACTTTTAGCTCCCGTACCCAGAATCTCTATCTGTTTTCCTAGTTTTAATAAACTGGATGGCGACTCTATTTTGATGATAACCGCTATCGTGTGGCGATGTTCCTAGCCATGGGAATGTCCACAATCTTGGTTTATGAAGCAAGCAACCAATCGAGCAAACAAACGTGATCAATCTGTATGGCGATGCCCCGTTTGGGAGGTGTCTACAATTTTTGGCGACTCTGCTGGGGACATGAGAGCCATAACCAGAAAGTTCAACATAAGACTAATACATGCCTTGTTTAATTCACTTATCATATGCATCGAGCGGGCAACCCGTTGAGTTCACCTGATATCCCGGCATGACACGGGCTATGTTGGGGGTTCCAGCAAACTCCACAGTCACTCGTACCTAGTGGTATATCAAAAAGGGAATCACCCAATCACCGCCTATGATGGGCTGGCTAGAGGATCGGTGCCCCTTTGACAACGGAGCACCCTGAGACTACCAAATCCTTGCATGTATTAGAAAGCCATAGAACTTATCAAGCTAAGACAGGAACCTACAGGCTAGGAACCTACTTGCATTTTGCTTGCAAAAGTTCTTCCTCACACCTTATATCATTTGTTATTGTAAATAACTCTTTATGTGCAGAAGGGTTGGGATTCTCAACCCAAATCCTAACCCTACACGAGCCAAATACTGACTTTCAGGTATTCTACTTTTCAAGCAAACACAAAAGGTAAATCAAAGATGCAACCACAGCCAACTTTATACTCTTATAACACCCGAAGCTACGCCAAATAGAGGTCACTGTGTAGACACCCCAATCTGGGTCTCCGAATAATCTTTAAGTTTCCCCGATGATGAAATAAGGAAAAAATATACCTTCAAGGCTTGGATTGTTGCTCCTTTCTTACTCCTCCCCTAAACCTCAAGAAAATCCCTTCCCAAACATATAGGGTGGCCCTCGGTTCAATTGCAAAAGAGAAAGATGTGTTTGCTTTGTCAAAAATAACTTTTTCCATGACACACTGAGGGTAAAATGGGCACATATTTCAATGTATAAAATACCTTTGAGTGAAACCAATTGGGTTAGAAAGAGGACTCGACAAGCTTTCCAACGCTTCGAACCGTGCCTAAATCCGAGTTCGGGAGTGTCCGGGGCGCCCCCGCGAAGTTTGGTGTGCTATGCTGTCTCGGATACCGCGCGGCATTCCAGAAACGCCACGCGGCATTTCAAAACGCTGCACGGCATTTCAGAAAAATTCAAGAAAATCACTCCTCCGTGCGGTATTTCAATAGGCAGCACGGCATTTTGGGAAAAGTTCTGACAGGTGCAGAAAGTTGTCGGCCACGCCTGCAGGAGGAGCGTCTTGGCAATAAAATAAGTTTTATTCGGCCCAGAAGCCACCTCCCCTCTTTGGGTGCTCTCCAAGTATCTTTTTGCCTATAAATACACCCCCCCTCTAGTTGAGAAGTACCCCTTCAACTCCAATTAAAATTACTCTGCCATTTTCTAGACTCTCACTCTCTCTCTAAAAATCCCCCTTGGTTCTCTCTCTACAACTCCTTACATCCATCCCCACTACATACACTTCTTTCTCTCTCTACATCAACCCATTTGATCTCTCTTTCTCTCTACACCCATTTGCTCACAAGTCTCTCAAAACTCAGTCCGAATCAACCTCCATTCCTCCATCTTCAAGCACATCCAAGCTTCGATCAAAAGGTATAAATCAAGTTTCCTTGGGCTAGGCTCTGTCCTGGCCCTGAGGGGACCTTTCTGTTTTCAGTCTTAACCCTTTTGGTTAGGATCTGACCCAAAATCTCTTTTACAAAACAAAACCAGTGTTCTGTACGAAGGCGAGCTACGCCGCGCGGCCCTTTATAGAGTCGCACGGCGTAGCAAGCTCACACGTATGGCATTTCGAAAGAATACTGTTTTCTTGATCAAACTGTCTGGATCGCGATCGTCCGTTGTTGGGTCTTTTCTATATACCAAAAGCTGTCCCAGAATGAAACCATTTCTACAAGCCATGTTTTAAACTCCATAAGATCTTTTCAAAACAAGCAAACGTATCAAAAATGATTTTCCCTTCATGGTTTGAAAGAATGGTGCAGATCTGAGATGATCTGACGGCTGTGAGTTGTCTTAAGCTTTAAAATAAAATCGTGCGATGTAATGGTACACCGTGCGAAGCTTTACAAAACTATAAAAGTTTGGTATCGGGATCGGAACCACGCACGGCATATTGGTGAGCCGCACGCTATAAGCCGATATGCCGTCTGACGGAGGACAGTGATTCAGACAGTCCGTTTGTATATCTTTCTTGTTTATATTATCATCATGCCATCTTTATCATCTCTGTACAGCAAGCACCACTAGCACGGCAACGTGTTATGATTTATCTTGTTCCCCTTTCCCTTTATGTGTTTTTGAGGTTTTCCGAATGGTATTAATCCCCCATTTAAAATGCTTAGTAGAGACCGGTCTTTACCGGGCGAGCGGGGTGCTTTTCAACAAAACCTTCCCCGCTCGTAACCTGGCTCCCGGATCCAAAATCTCAAACAGTTTCGCTAGATCAAAAAGCCCTTTCCTTTTCCAAACAAACTCTCGATTTCTCGGATCATCCATCTCAAAAATCCGGGTGGCGACTCTGTCACAAATCGCACCGCTTCGGGCGCGGGAGCCCACACTCTGCAACCATCTCGTCTGTCGTCCTCATCAACCAGAACACCCTCACCACAACGATCCCAACTGCTTCCGAAAATTTCCCGATCATCCCCTCAACAGACCCCGTCATTTACTAAATCCCAAGTTTCGTCAAGCAAACCTTCTACCCTCATGGCAGACAATGACGCCACTATTGCTGACCTCCAAGCTCAAATCACCGCGCTGCTAGCAGAAAAGGCAGCTAGAGATGCTGAGAATGAGGTAAGATCAATGGAGGACGAGAATCCCCATAAAGTGATATTGGCAGAAAGTCCTGAATTGACCAAGCAAGTCAAGGAAATCAAACAAGCCTTGGCCCGTTCACAAGGGGACCAAATCTGGATTTCGAAGGACTTTGCCTCTTTCCAGAATCCAAACTGCCTGAGAATTTCAAAATGCCAAATATCGAGAAGTTCAATGGAACTGGCAATCCTACCAGTCATGTTCGCCACGTTATCAACACCCTAAAGCCAATGGGCTTGAATGATGAGCTTATCGCTCAATTATTCCAAAAGACTCTCACTGGAAGCACCCTCGACTGGTTCCTCACTCTGGAATTTGTGCACTATCAAACTTGGCCAGAAATTGCCAACGCTTTTGTCAAGCAGTACGCATACAATGTCCAAATTGAGTTAACCACTCGAGACTTGGAGATGACCAAACAAGAATCCAATGAGGACTTTGCTACCTTTGTGGCAAGATGGAGGGAAAAGGCTGCTAAGATGAAGAATCGTCCCTCCGAGGAAGACCAAGTGAGGATAGTTGTAAAAAATTTGCAACCCAAATACCTCAGGCACATCTACACGCAGGCTATCACCGATTTCAAACGCTTGCATGCCACTGGGTTGCAAATCGAAGATGGAATCAAACTAGGACTCATTGAGAAAGAAGATGCCACTCCTCCACCTAAGAAAACCTTCTGTAGCCGTACATCTCACGCCTCCGTGAATGCCCTTGGCACATCCTTGTCTCAAGACCCTTTCCAAACTAGCCCATCCCGAAGCTCAAATCGACCCCGCCGCAACTTTGATCCTCTTTACATGACTTTATCCCAAGCTTTGACCATTCTCAGTCGTCAAGGGCATCTCAAACCTTTAAACAAACAGCTTCCTCAGCCACCCTATGGTCCAAACCATGATCCAAACAAACAATGCACCTACCACCAACACCCCGGGCACGAAACAGACAATTGCATGCATCTTCGTCACGACATTCAAGACCTTATTGATAGTCGAACCATAAAACCTCCAAAACCTGATGGGCAAGCCAACCCACTCCCTACCCATAATGCTGAACCGCCACCTCGAAATATCAATCTCATAAATCTATCTCACAACCCCACATACAATCCTAGCCAATACATTGTCCAAGACAACCAGACCAAACCAACCTTAACCTTCCCCGAGGAGGACGAGTGTTTTGTGATGGAGGAGGAGGAGGATAATGACTCTGATCAGTCGGAAGTAATCGATCTTGACACGTCCGACATAAGTAGCAAAGACCAATCAGAGGAAGAAAAGCTAAGAAAATGGAGGGAGCATTCCTGGGCAAAACACAATTTGGAAGATCCAAACATTCCATTTGTAGAGGACGATGAATGGCTTCGTATTTGGTTTGAGAATAGGAAGAAGGAAAAGGAAAGGGTCATCATGATGAGAAGGCATGCTCGCTTCGAGCCTGCCCAAATAGTGGTACGCATCAATCGTCCCAAAATTCCAACGTCGCCCATTATCTGGGAAACAATCAATCTCATAGGAAAAGTGGAGGAGTTTCAAATGCAGCCATGGGTCAACCCTTACAATGAGTGCGACTATAGTCAATGGATAGAGGAAAGAGAAAATCTAGATTTCATATGCACAGAGCCCTATAAGACAGGGGAAAGCGACTTTGATGAAATGGAAGAAGAGCGCGATGATCCGCTCGACGAAACCTCCTTAGCATCACTATTCAATCAGGAGGAAATAGCTGATGACCACACTATCAATGAGGAGGGAGAAAGGGAGATTCAAACTGACACTTCCATCTGGGGATTACTCATGACTCAAGGAGGTAGCCGTCATACAAGCTTCAAAAATGAACCCAGTTCAAAGGCTCTATTTGGCAAAGAAGAGGGTAGAAATGAGTATAAAGTTGCAAAAGGCAAGGGAAATGACCCCGACATGCTGCAGTAGCTGAGAAGTCATAACATGGCAAAGAACGTTAAAACATTGCTTTTATTTAAAACTAGAATATGTTTTGGGCCTCTGTTTGGGCACTTTATTTCTGCTAAGTGAATTTCTATTTCATCTTCTAGATTATGCTTATTTAACAATCTAAATTCCTAAAGTTGCAATTGTCAGTATGCTACAGTCTATTTGCCAAACAAAGGAAATTTCAAGGGATCAAGTTCTTTGTGTCGCTAACAAGAAGGAAGGAAAGGATGAACTCTAATTGCTTAAAGAAGCTAGGATTTTGTCAAAACTTAGAAGAAAGACACTATCTCCGTGAGAATACTTAGGGTTAGCTTACCCATTGTGAAGGTACAAATGCAACAGGAGATTCATAAGAACATCTCCATCAAATTTCTCTCCAAAACACTAAAACCCTCTTGAGAGAAAAATGCTCGTTGGGTAATCTATACACCCAAGCAAAAGTAAGAGCAGAGCCTGCTAGGACAAGAAAATGCAAAAAACGTAGCCTAGGCAAAAGATAAGGCACTCAAAAGCTTGCTAGGGACTCAACCTCTATCAGGTAACCTAGGCAAAACTTAGAGCATGTGAAAAGAAAAACCAAGAGTGAAAACCCAATCCCCAAAGGTGGTGATCTTGGAACTATGTAAAAGGCCTGATTCCCTGATTGGGATACGTAGGCAATCTCACATCGAGATACGGCCCAAACATTGGGAGAGAAGAAAACAACATCAGCAAATTTGTACTCAGCGATAGGTATAGCTAACCCTGCGTATTGAGCTCGCAAAAGATAAGTACGCTTTTCTCGAAGAATTGACAACAGCCATAGATACAAGAATTATAGTTCATCCCCTTTAACCTAAAGGTCATTGACACAATAAACAGGATACCTCGAAAGCTCTCGAATTTGGCAATCAGACTATGGAATATGGCAAAAGCAAAAGGCGAAAATCAAAACCAAGCATAAGAAGGAAGAGAAAAGGGGATGCCACTTGGCCAAAGCAAAATTTACCTTTGGAAAATCAAAGTAACAGCCGAAGAATTGATACATCGGCCACAATATCGAACAATCAATTCTTCGGCCAGTACTCAGATTACTGTCTATCAGTAAATAAAAAAGCCATGTCCTAACTTTCACATGCATATCTTGAAGCATTTAGGGGTACGAAAAGCCTTTCTCATTTCGTAAACAAAAGTTGGTTACAAAACTCTCGCTGTGGTTGCCTTCACTATACAATTTCTATTTGTCTCTTTTACTAACTATGAACAGAGAAAATCCTAAAAACTAGTCATGGCGGCGCCTCTGAGACGGTCTCTGAGATGGGGACTGCTCGTTGGTCCCCACATCCTCCCCACCAGCAGTCGGTGCTCCCTCAGCCTCAAGCTGCAGCCAAAGAGGATGCAAACATTCAGATTCAAGGGATGATACCAAGCAGATGAAATTCATGAAGAGAATCGTACCTCGAGGATCCTACGGCGCTGTCTCCGAACCAAAGCTTCTGCACTCTGGTAGGCATGAAGACATTCCTGCACTATCTCAGCAGGCACCTACAAAAACAGACCAAGCGTCTCAAATACAGGAATGACAGATACATTGACAAAGCAAGGAAAGCAAAGTTCAGAAATAGGGTGATACCTGTGAAACCCCGGCTGGCAGTATATAAAGCTGGCTCGCGCAAGGAGTAAGGGCCAAACGCTCCTCCTCCCCATCGTCAGAATGGAAGGAAATAAAAGAAGGGGCTCGCGGCCAAACAGGAGCAACAGGGGGAGCTACAACCGCTGAAACTAGGTGAAGGCGGCAGTACTCCATGTAGTCTCCTGCCTAAAGAAGTAAACCTGCCCAATCTCTGATCCGAGCATTTTTCAAATCTTCCTTAGACATCGAAGAAGTAGACCTCATCGATGTTGGAGGAAGAGGAGGAACAAGCTGAAGCGCCTCAGCACGTGGGCGCCACTGACTAGCCACTCGATCGCCTAAGTACCAGGTTCGGCAAAATGGACCCTCAAGCAAGCCACGGGTCCGGTCCAGGACTCTACAACGTGCAAGAGGGGCATCCTCTGGTATACCACCCCAAGGGTCAAACCGTACCTACAAAACAAGGACAAATCAGCCCCAATACAAGAATATGGAAGTCTAAAGGACAAGAAGTACGAAGAGAAAGGTACCTGATCGACCGTCAGTCGGTCCAAAACTCACCGCCACTCGGGAAGGCTCAAAACTGGTGACCGTGGCCTCCGTTGCCCCACCAACCATCGCTCATAGCGAGGTATACAGTCTGCATCTCCATGTTTAGTCTCAGGGGGAAACTGGAGAAGATGCTCGAAAGCCCAAAGCTGAAATATGGATTAGCAAAACAAGCTCAGAACTATAAAAAGCCAAAATAAGAACAGAGGTACAAAGGAATAATATATACCTCAAGCACTCGAAAGTGACCACCAAGAATGGGACTCTTGTCCCGTGAGCAAGCACCAAGATTACCATACAAGGTGGCCAAAGCAGACGAGCCCCAGTCAAACTCTCGAATAGCTCCCAAGTGCTGTAGAGGAGCCAGAAACTGCGTGTGTACCAAACCATCCTTGTTGGCAAACAACGTTTGCCCCAGGAGGTAAAGAAGGAAGGCCCGCGTCAATTGCTCAACACTCACCTGGGTCAGGATGTCAGCCACCATGAAAGTCTTGCTTAGCCAAGCAAGATCAATATGACCCCGAGAACGAACAAGGGGCACCTTGCCCAGAAACCACTCCAAAGCACCTGCTCGTTCCCAAAGCCTAGGATCGACTCGAAGAGAAACTCCGCCTACCCGCAGGCCAGTCAGCAAAGAGAAGTCACCCGGAGTGATAGTCATCTCACCAGCAGAAGGAAAGTGGAAGGTATTGGTGGTATCCCACCACCTCTCAACCAGCGACCTCATCAACGACCAGTCCATCTTCGGAAGATCGAGGCCTAGAACAAATGCCTCAAAACCCGCAGCACGTACCAGTTCCCGAGCTTGCTCTGGCAGCTTCAAGAACCATCTGTGCACCTCCTTGCCTCCTCCGCGAGCCTCCAACCTCCTGTTTCTCTGCCAAAGACAAAAGGGAGTTAATCTCACGGTTGCATAAGCAAAGGAAACGCTAAGGGGCATCAAATTAACATTAAAAAGCATGCATGCCTAGACAGGGGGCACGGTTATTTTAGTTTCTTTAAACAAAAACAAATCCAACCCAAACACGGGTCCCTCTCATTTGTGCCCCTAGCTAAAAGGGATTTCATCCCATAAATAAGAAATTCACTCCTAAACTCATGCGAAGATTTTCGAACTCTAAACTAAAGTAAACTTTTTGCTTTTTAGGGAAGCTCACCGGCACATTAAGAACGCTCAGGTGCAGCTCAGGTTCCCGGCGAACCACCTCGGCCTCTGGGCCACCAACAGGAGGGCGGTACTGCAGAAAACCGCCAAAGCCCAACCTACGCGAAGGAGGAATGTAGGTAGCAGCATCAAACAAGCCGGGCTCCTCAATCGCCTCCTCATCGGAAGACGGGTACTCGCACCTACATGAAGGGTGCAAGGACGAACCCGCAACATCCGAGGATGACGTGGTCATCACGTCCGAACCAAAAAGGAAACCAACGGTTCCAAACAACCAAGAGCCGGCAGCAACGACAGCGGTAACCGGAGGGGACAGTCGCCGAAAATAACGTTGGCCGACGGTGGTGGAGGAGAACGGCGGCGTGAGGCGGAGGTCGTCGGATGAGAGGAACGGAGAAGAACAAGAGAGCGGGAGGAGAAAAGATTAAATGGGCCGTGAAATCGATTAAACTGAACTTAAATCGATTTCCTGACCTTTGGCTTTCTCACGGCCGAGACATCGATTCCTCGGCCGAGACATCAATCCTTTAGCCGAGAGATCAATCTCCAGGCCCCCAAATCTATTTCCCTCAGCAACATCAGATCTTGCTTAGTGCACTAACTCAAGCCATTATGAACAGAAACAAGATCAAGTCAGCCTTAGGGGCATCCCCGAGCCAATACGACGTAATCAGAACCAGCCTTGGGGGCATATCCAAGCATAAGGTAGCTCTCTCTCCACAAAACTGCTGGCCACAAGCTCTTGCTATAGCAAACCAAGACATTTAATAACTCTGCTATTCATCACCATCAAAACAACTCAACAGCTCCGTGCCCATGTTCACCACTATCAAAGAACTCAGCGGCTCTATGCCTATGCTCACCATCACTCAGCGGCTCTATGCTCGCGCTCGTTACCACTCAACAGGCTCTAAGCCCAATCACCGTCAACAGCTCCACGCTCGCTGTTTCCGTGGCTCCAAGCCCACTATCTCAATAGGCTCTACGCCTATAATTGTATTCAAGCAATCTCAGCGGCTCGAAGCCTATTACATCAATAGGCTCGAAGCCTATGTCTACCATCTCAGCGGCTCAAAGCCCACTATCTCAATTAGCTCTAAGCTGTAACAGCCATCCCAGTGGCTCAACGCCCATTATCATAGCGGCTCTACGCTCGTATTCACTCACTCAGCGGCTCTACACCCTCACCTATCAACTCAGCGGCTCCAAGCCCACTGTTTCAACTGGCTCGAAGCCGTAAACAAGCAAATCTCAACAGGCTCTACGCCGCCCCAACAATCAAGACATCATTCTCAGGCTCTACACCTGAATGCTCAAAATCTGACATTTTGAATGCTCGAAGCTCTTCGAATGCCCAACCACTGTGTACTGGATGCTCAAGTTCTACACTTGAATGCTCAAGCTCTATGCTTGGATGCCCAACCACTGCATACTGGACGCTCAAAGCATGTACTTTGAATGCTCGGATTCTGCCGTCCGAATGCTCGAGCTCTACGCTCTGAATGCTCAAGTCCGGAACTTGATAGAAGCTCTAAGCTTAAAACAAACACACACGCACGGGCCCGTGCACGTATTGCATCAATTGCATCTTCAGCATCACATCGAGTCTGTATCATCATATCTGTTCACATCTAACAAACCATCATCACATATATACACTCTGCATATCTCTCTTGAAACAGGTCAACCCTGCAATCAACCGGCTCTACGCCTCGATTTTATTGATCGGTCCAACACCTCGATCCTTTGGCTCTACGCCAACACCTATGATGAGAAAGCTCCGTGCACAGACCATCAGAATGCAACCAGCTCTACGTTTTGGTTCAAAACTTCAAATCATGTCAAGCTCTAAGCTCTGACACCTCAGGCTCTCGCCTTATGTTCAATACCAGCTCCGCGCTTCGGTTCTATTAGAGCTCTAAGCTCTGACACCTCAGGCTCTCACCTTATGATCAATACCAGCTCCGCGCTTCGGTTCTATCAAGCACTAAGCTCTGACACCTCAGGCTCTCACCTCAAAACTGCAACAGGCTCCACGCCTCAATCCAGTCTTCTCACGCCTCAATCCAATCTCATCAGGTTCTCACCTCATGACCACAGCATGCTCTGCGCCTCAATTCTATCACCTTAGGCCCTCGCCTTGTGACTACAACCGGCTCCGCGCCTCGGTTCCATCACATCAGAAACCATCACTCTCCAGGCTCTCGCCTCATGACTACAACCGACTCTGTGCCTCGGTTTCCTCATCCCCAAAGCTCCGCGCTCTAGTTACTGGCCCTGCGCCCCCCATATCTCAAAACAAACGGCGTCCGATTCATTCCCAGCAGATGGCTTGGATTCCACCCCAATTACATCAATTCTTTCCAGCTCATTCGCAAGGATAGGCTACTCTATCGAGCTCTTCTCAGTCAAAATAAGGATGATCAAGAAAAATTAACGCACCTGCCGTGTACTGATCTACCCCAAAATACTGAGGAAGCTCTCCGCAAAAATTCCCCTGGCAGCCCCGCGCTCCTTCAACTATCTTCTGCCAAAACCCTAGCTCAGTCTAGGTACGTTGCACTACGGCTTTTTAAGCCCAAAGGTACGTCTTCTCTCTCTAACCCTCCAAACTTTTTATTTTTCTTTATTGCCCGAACTACGGTTGGTCTGAATTTCCCTTGTGGAATACATAGGCAGCCTCCCGGCCCGACCATAACAAAAATCTTTTTTGAAAACCCCTTGGAATAGTGGTTGGACCAAATTGAGTTGCTTTTTATAGCTTTGACTCTTACTCAAACATGTCTCGCGATCCGTCTGAGTTCAGTCAAAGAGGGGCATCTGTAGACACCCCAATTTGGCCTAACGATTATTTCAAGTCCCACCTTGGGGACCATCTCGATGTTGAAATGGATACAGTGATTGCTGATTGCCTTCTCGAAGACCTTAGGACTTTCGGTAAGAACTTTGAGCCACTTAGAGGACCTTATCCAGAGCCATACAGCCTTTTAAACAGAAAATACAGAAGCCTAGGAGAATCCATCTGTCGGCCGTAACATCGATCTCACGGCCTTAACATCATTTCTTCACCCGAGCAATATGTTGCTCAGAAAATCTACCTGAGAGAACAATCCCTCGGCCGCAAGATCTATCCTTCGGCCGCGACATCCATTCCTCGGTCGTGATATCCATTGCTCGGCCGCCAGATCGTCCTTTTTCCAGACTCTGAAACGTTCTGTCGATTGTTTGATCCAACTACACTACCTCTTCGATGCGTTCGGGCCACGATTAGAGATTGCAATTGCAATCGTGCCATTTGATTGGCCAGAGTGAATCACCAATTGCCTATATAAAGAGGCCCTTAGACCACGAAATTAATAAGTGAAAACACTCTCTCAAACTCCGATACTCTGTCAAAATACTCTCTCAAACCCCCTCTTCAAAAGCCCTAACCTCCCGAAGGTAGCCATCAATTCAGCAATCAAACCCCGAAGTTCAAACCCTAACCCTAGGGTTTTCTGAGGAGCAATCAGTCAATCACACCTAATCCAAAGCAATCAAGCAACTGAGGGATCAAGGTGGTGAGGCCCAACGACCTCTGGTTTGTTTTACTTATCGCATTTACAATTAATCGTAGCATTTAATCATCTGCTAACATTTCTATCTGGTGTGAGGAAGAACACCGACCGGGGCTTCGATCCCTCGGCCGGTACATAAAACCAGGAGGATCCCTCGGCCGTGACATCCATTCACCGGCCGCGGGATCCATTCCCCTGGGACAGCTTTGCTTTGTTCTGCTTTCTGATACATGCTTTATTTATCGCACTGGCTCACCTTATTCACTGTTTAAAGGCTTAATTAAACAGACTATGTGTTAGAATTAAACAAAGCATCTACATGTCTTATGTTTAATAACTATGGACCAGTCTCACGGCTGGGCAGAGAGGGGTGCCTAACACCTTCCCCTTACTGTACTTTTGGCTCCCGTACTCAGAATCTCTATCTGTTTTCCTAGTTTTAATAAACTGGGTGGCGACTCTGTTTTGATGATAACCGCTATCGTGTGGCGATGTTCCTAGCCATGGGAATGTCCACGATCTTGGTTTATGAAGCAAGCAACCAATCGAGCAAAGAAACGTGATCAATCTGTATGGCGATGCCCCGTTTGGGAGGTGTCTACAGACGATACAAACACAACCCTGTGCTCAAAAGTTATTTTCGACCACCCCACGGCAGATCGACGTCCAAACAGTCTCCGCCGCGCTTCGAGCCCCTTTTCCGACAGCTTCGGCGGAGTTATTCAACTGTTCCAACACCATCGTGTTCGTCTTTTCGCGATCTCCAAGACCCACTGATCAAAAAATAGATTCGAACCGAAGCCATCATGGCTGATCTGAAACACAAGACGAAACCTCCATGGCTCCAACCCAAAATCTTCGAGAAGTTTTCAAACAGAAACCAACGTACAGGGAAGCAAGTCCCCGGCAACAGCGCCAATTGTGGTGTGGTGGTTTCCGTCGGACTCCTTCGGATCTCTCCTCCGCTGCGTACCTGCACCAAGGCGCGAGGCGGTGGGCCGCCCCACGCCCCTCCGACGAGCAAGTCAGTATACAGGAGAAGGGGAGAGTATTGTAGTAGGGTTTGGGATTCTATACCTTTCTTAGGGTTTATCCTCTCCTTTTTATAAACAAACATACTTGCTCTCCAAGTCAAGTGTGCACGGCACATGCCCAAACCAGCCCCAACTCTGGAGTGTTCTGGAAGCTTCTAGAACCGACTGTAGGGATCTCAACGCAGCCCCCACATGGGTCGAACCAACCCTCTAAACCAACCAGCCCATTCGCCCGACCCGAAGGTTTGGTCATTGGGCTCACGAACTGGGCCTCTAACAGCGGTGGGCCGAACCCTTCGGTCCGGTCCACCTTTTCTCGACTCAACCCACTACACACACAGGGCCTAGGTCCAAACCGTGTGCACGAGTCCAACCTGTCACACTCGTCTCCTAGCCCCACCGAATCAGCCTACGGGCCAACCTGTGGCCAAACTATATTTGGCCCACCACAGTACTCCATGTCAACTTCCTTTGCTTGTACCTGAAAATGATAAGGTTGAGCATATACATGCCCAGTAGAGAAATCTATACTCAAGTTATATGAAAATGCGATGAACCATGCACCCAAAGTGAATGAATAACGATAGAAAAGCCCAAAGTACATATGATTATCAACAAACAATACACTCTAACCCTAGGATTCTAGACAATCCTCTAAGTAATTCCCTAATAGTTCTAAAGCCA
Source organism: Rhododendron griersonianum (assembly GCA_018127125.1). Lineage (NCBI taxonomy): Eukaryota > Viridiplantae > Streptophyta > Magnoliopsida > Ericales > Ericaceae > Rhododendron > Rhododendron griersonianum. The sequence goes on along the minus strand of CM030797.1, from coordinate 33,361,232 downwards.
AGCTAAAATCACTAATATTCCCACATCTGTCTAAACATACCATTAACGGGTTCTCAATTGTTCTCAACTGTTTTATCACATTTCATTACGTCACGTGTTTCAATTTCGTTTCTGAGTATTAGGGACCCCGTGTGTCCCACGTTCATTCTAGCATCGCACCATCCGGTGGATCCGTGGCTTTCCTGTGCACTTCCAGGCATTAAGGACCCTGTGCGTCCCATGTTTCATTCCGGCATCGCACCATCTGATGGATCCATGTCTTTCTTCGTATTCGTGGTATCGTTTTATTTCTTGTTTCCCATTTGACATTCCTTAATTACCTCATGCTCAACATATAACCAATCTATATCATTCATAAAACATGCCACACGATCTCATTATATCCACAGATCGATTGATCAATCACGTTTCAAAGCATTCCGAAACAATCGACCATGTCATAACATCAACTAGTAGATAGGTATACACCTTTCCCCTTAAGTACATCACACTACCCTACGTATCATACCAACCCATTACAACTCAACGGCATGCTACTCGCTATTATCGATACTTAAATCTCACGGAACGAGCGCCAATGTGGTTTGAAGGATAGGTGAATCGTGAGTGCACGGATTACTATGTTACCATTCGGGTCACTAGACAGGCCCACATCGACCAATTGTACCCACCACAACAACTCGTAGCCTACGGTACTCCTAAACAACCTTATGGTACATAGTCCAATTCACCAATCACCACAATAGTCATAGCACCTAGCAAGCCTATATCGTTTGTCATATCATGCTACAACGTCCATATACTCACTCTGTTACATAGACGACGAATGAATACTGCACTCGTAGGATTTGACACGTTTCTCTTGTACAACGAGATTCAAAAGAGATAGATCTATCAACGAATCATGTAGAGACCCGTATTTTCAAAAATCGTTTAAAGGTTTTATTAATGTTGGAATATCGAATAAATGTGAAATTTGTTGAATTAATTTGACTTGGGGGTCAATGTGATAGCATTGAAAGTGGAGGGAGTGCATGTGCGGTTAGTATGTGCCCTAGAATATATATGTGTATATATATATATATGTGTGTGTGTGTGTGTGTGTGAGGGTGTAGGGGATAAAAGATCCCCAAACCTCTCTCTCTCTCTCTCTTGGCTCCTCTCGCTCTCTCTCTCTCTCACACTCCAACACCCCAAAATACTCCAAACCTACCTCGATCCGCCGCAAAGTTTTCGCATTTAAGTGTTATAGAGCTTGGAAATTCATGGGTTTGAGCTCGGAGAGGAGTACTCGGTTGATTCAAGGTTTTTGGAGCTAGGGTTTGCTTGATTGAGCTTGGGTTTTGTTCTTCGACTTCGAGGTAGGGATTTCTCACTTCCATTATGTGTTTATGTGTTGATTTGGTGTTTGAATCGTGCCCTAGATCGTTAGTTTCGTTGTTGGAAATGTTCTGGTGAAGTCTAAAAATCGTGCACTGAAAACCCAAGTCCTACCGGTAGAAGTTTTGGACCTACCGGTAGAAACGCTGTCCAGTAGTGTCATTTTGTGAAATTTTGGTCTTCTACCGGTAGGAGATTAATTCCTACTGGTAGGTATTGAAAAATCAGCATTTTTGGAAAAATTTCGAACGAGCATAACTTTTTCATCCGAACTCCGTTTTGGACATCAATTTTATATCGAAATTCATGTACCAGAGGTCTACTTTCCAATGGTGGTGGTCTCATCTCCCAATTCTTAACCGTTAAGGTTTGGTAGCCAAAATAAGATAGATATGTTCATATATGTTGGGAAATCCTTTTTCCTTAGGATCGTTTGGGGGAGATACGGATGTTCTTAGGTTCTCTTGAGTACTTAATTGAATGGTATGATGAGGCTATTGGTATACTAGGGTTTGTAGTGGTCGTTGGGTCCCGTATGAGTCATTTGACACCGAAACGAGAGTTTAGAGAACATAAGGAATATAGGTGGGCGAATGTTGTATGTGTTGACATGCGATGTGAGAAACAAGTACGTAGATCACTCTTTTGAGTTAAACAATGCTAGGCATGAATACAAGGGACAATTCTCTTTATGTTTGATATGCGATACATTTCTTGCGTAACTTGTACAGTTTTATGAGTTACAAGGTGGAAATCTATGAATCGTCATTAGAGAATATCTCTTGATATGTGAGTGCTTGTATGATGATGAGAAACTAATAACGTAATAAAAGCGAGTTGATTGAGGTGAAATTATCCATGCTACTTCTATGTGAATAAGTCTCCGTTGTGGATTGATCGTTATGTGTGATTGAGATGAACGGCTGAGTTGTAAAGTGTATTGGAGGAATTTTGGGTACGATGACCTATGACGCGTGACTTGAATTAGTTCCATTAGTGAGAGAGGTACTAGTGGGGAGTATCGGGGCTCCGTAAATGGCCCGGCAGGAGATTTTGTTCATGACATAGAACAAAAAGGAAATTGTGACATAATGTGATTGGAAATGGGCTATTATTGTGAAAGTGCGAGTGATATGAAAGATATCGGAGTTGCGGCTCTTTGATTATGACGGTTTCATAAGTCCAGATAATGGATAGGAGATTTGAAATAAGATGAGGGGTAGTGACAATCATGAGAGAATCGTATAGACAGTACGTCCTCGTGGTTGAACTAGAGTCGTGATGTGTAGTCTTGGTACTTCAATTACGTCATCGACGTTGGGATAATTACTAGTTGTGTTTTGTTTCTCCTTGAGATACCGTACCTTGTTCCTGTTATTCATTCTACCTGTCATCCCATTTACATATAATGGTTGTGTAGATTTCTCTACTGGGCTAGTGTAGCTCAACCTATCATTTTTCAGGTGTGATCCCGGAGCAGTAGCTTGGAGTGAAGTGCATGCATTCAAGTGCATATTTTTCGAAGGAATTGGTAAAAGTGACTCATGGATAGTTTTGGGTAAATCATGTTTCGGGAATGTAATAGAACTTTAACTCCATTTCTTTTAATGATGTTATATATTCAAACTCTTGGAGTTGGATCTGGAATTTAATGACCAGTACATGGTGAACTCTTTTGGGGTATTATGTATGATAATGTGAGGAGTTTTATTTATGAAAAGCTATTTTATTTATGTTGAAAATCGAGGGCACGACAACTTGGTATCAGAGCATGAGTTTAGAATACATTGAGACCGTGGGGAGACTTTTAGTCTCATGGGTTCAAAATCACTGCATTTTAACAAAGCTTGTGCATACCTTGTGAGTGGCATTCATTCATCTATGTGGCATGGTATTTATGTTATTGTAGGTTGGCGTAGAGTCATTGGACCGGATTAGTGGGGTTAGAAGTTTGTAGTATGTTTGTTGTTAATGATCTCCTCATTGTTTTTTTGTAGCGAGATGCCACCGAGACATGAGAATAGACGGGGTAGGATTGGGAATCCGAGAATGGGGGCAGGACAGAATCAGCTTGCTAGGGAAATTGTAGCGGCACTTGCAGCAGCAAACCTTTTGCAACCACCTCCTAGGGATAATGTGGACAGTCGGGCCATAATAGCCATGCGAGAGTTTAGCCGTAGGAATCCACCTCAGTTCGATGTAGCGACCCCCTTGTGGCCGACCATTGGCTTGCACAAATTCGTAAGATCTTCAATGCACTTAAGATTACGGAGGACGACCTGCGGGTGAGTATAGTCGCTTGTCAACTTGTCGGTGAGGCGAATGAGTGGTGGGAATCAGTTTTAGGAGCAAGAAGAGATGCTAGGAGAATGGCAATGGCAATTAATCAAACAAATGAACCAAACGTAGAAAACCTGACTTGGGCTGAGTTTGAAGAACTCTTCGAGAATCAATATTTTCCAGATACGTATCATGAGAAACTTAGAGGATAGTTTGAGAAGTTAAAGCAAGGAAATATGACCGTCTCTGATTACGCTATAAAATTTCAATCTTTATCACGTTTTGCACCAGAATTAGTGGCGTTAGAGGAAAGGAAGTGTAGGCGTTTTGAGAAAGGGTTAGACCCATCTATTCGGAAGTTTATGGTAGGTCAACGAATTTGAAGGTTTTCTGACATTGTCGAGTGTACTAGAAGTATTGAGTATACGGAGGAAACACCAGGGGAAGTGAAAGTATGGGGACATAGACAACAAACCGTTGACAAGAGTGTATCTATAGAAGCGTCTGGAAGCCAAGGGAGGAAAAGACAGAGAGAACAGTTTCGGTCTACCTCGGGACAACATAGTTCAGAACCACCTAATCTTACCAGAACGTCAGGAGTTTTGTCGGGGTCAACGATTGTGTGTTATCGGTGCCGTCAGTCGGGCCATCGTGCAGTAGACTGTCCTCAGGAGAGGGAATATCATGGTCAGAGACCACCTCGGGTTTGTTATCGATGCCGTCATCCAGGACACTTAGCGGTAGATTGTCCACAACCGACGAGTAGAGGGAGCGTGTAGAGATCCACGGAGTTAAGTCATACATCTCATACCGAATTGCGAGGTAGCGTGAACTTACATGTTTGAGTTGCGATTACTTATACATATTTGAGATGCTTGATTGTTGAATAACTACTATAATGAAAGTCTGTGGTCCATATTAGTATTGATTAACACTGTAGAGTGATCTATGTGATTTTGTTTGATGGAGATCTAAATAGATGTGGCGACTAAAGTAGCTGACTGAGAGTACTCTAGGTTGTTGATAAAATGAATAGAAATTGTGTAAGGTCTTGTGGGATTGAAATGAACTTGATTACTATTGGGTTTTTTAGAGCCACAAGTTATGAAGTACAGGGCACTGTGTGAACCCGTGGTTATATTGGGTACTGTGTGAGCCCGTGGATATTTAGGGTACTGTGTGAACCCATGATGGTATTTTGGGCACTGTGTGAGCCTATTGTCGTATTGGGCACTGTGTGAGCCTGTGGTATTTTGGGCACTGTGTGAGCCTGTTATCGTATTGGGCATTGTGTGAGCCTGTTGTCAAATAGGGCACTGTGTGAGTCCATAGTGTATAGGGCACTGTGTGAGCCCGTAGTGTGCAGGGCACCGTGTGAGCCCGCTGGGTACTGTGTGAACCTGTTGTTGTATTGGGCACTGTGTGAGCTTGTGGTTGCTTTGGGTACTGTGTGAGCCCGTCCGTTAATGTGCTGGGTATTGTGTGAGCCCGCTGGGTATTGTGTGAACCCGTTGACGTGTAGACGTATTCGGTACAATGTAGTCTCAATAAATTGTGCAGTGAGCCTGTAATTGGTTGACTTATTATGGTATTTGGTGTATAAAATGTGTTGCTATTTAGTTTCAACTTACATGTTAGAACTAGTGTGCAGTGTTATCGTGTGAGATTCGTCCATGGAATGTGGTGCTGGATAGATAATGATGTAATGTGTGAGTACTTGCTACATGTTAAATAGATAGTCGATTGAAGGTGTTTGTGTGGACAATTGGACCTCTTAGTTAGATGTAACGTTATGCGATAATTGGAATCTCCCGTCTGAACTACTTATTTTGTCGTAACTTATAAATTGATGATAGTTTTGCATGTCTTTCAATTTCTATATTAAGGTTTCGTTGAGACCACTGCTAGATTGGCTAATCCTTCGCGAAGTTATTGAATAAGCAAGACTACCTTGGACGTCGTAGACATATGCTGAACATGAATCGAGTTCTTTACTTGGGGCGCCGCGTAAGTATAGTGAAATGTGTGGAGTGGTGAATTTTGGTTTAGAAAGTTGTTACACTTACGGATGTACATATTTTGAACTCAAAAATTTTCTGAAAGGGATAATGTTTTGTAAAAATTGAATCTTTGCATTGTTCATTTTCAGAAACGATAACGGTACAGACTTGGAGTCGGCTACATCATAGTTTATTTCTATGTTGTCAAAATTGTCATCATTTTCAACTGACTGAGTGAGGTGTTCGTAATTGATTGTTGATAATGTCTTTCCAAAATGAACGTTTCCTTTCAAATTCTATAGAATTTTGCCACATGGGCATGTTTCAATGGCTTTGTAACTACTCGAACTAGAACTCTCAACGGGGCAAATTTTTGTCAAAACCAACATGTCACTTTTGCTTTGGAAAAATGTAAGTTGGAAAATTCATGAACTTGTTCAGTTTAGATTTCATCGTGTTGGACACTTTAACATTTGCTCGGCGTTTGTCTTTTGAGGGAGTTTGCCTTGAGTTAGAATTAAGAACTATTAGAGCTCTACTGGTGTGAGTCTAGATAATGTGCGTAAGTCGGGAAGTAAAGAAATGAGGTGAAAAAGAAATGCATGAAAGTTGATTTCCCTGTAAGCGTACGTGAAGAATCTAGTAAAGCTTGGGATGGATGAGTAAATCTTAGAACTGGTTGATTATGTATTGCTTGAGAAGGTTGTTGAATTACTACATTATGAAATTCTCCTTTCTGTCTGGACACGGTCCATGGAACCGAAACTGGTTAGTCGGAAGTAATGAGAATGGGTATGGTTTGTGAGACCGGAATTAATTGGTAACATGATTATGATTTGTACGGTTACGATAACTTTGTGATTTGACATGTATGAACATTGGAACTTGGCGATTGTTTGGTAAGAAGCTAAGCTAGTTAGTTGTGGCATTATAGAGTTTTCTTGCATTTTGGACACGGAGGTTAGTGGATACAAAGCGTTGTGTAGTGGACTCCGTCCTTGAGAAGAGAAATTCATTGATGGTGTGCCTTTGTCTATTTTATGCAAATTTCGGAACGAAATTTCTTTAAGTATGGTAGGATGTAGAGACCCTCTCTTTGCCTATAAAAGAGCGTATAGGGTTCCATCATTTTAATGATATACTCCCTCCATCTCAATTTGTTGTGCCTTTATTCCTTTTTGGGTTGTCCCAAAATAATATGTTTGTTTCAAAAAATTTCATTTTTAGATGTTCATATTACCATTTTACCCTTAATTTGCTTTTACATTTAAAAAGGTTGGAATTTCAAATTTCAAATTTGATTTTCTAAGGACACTTAAGTGTGGAATTTTTGACGTCATTCTCTCCTGACATGACATTATATCAAATGAACAGTGCTACAGTCACGGAACCAAAAAGCAGTGGCCGGCCACCACTCGCCGTGTGGGGCCCACTCTGGGCTCCACATGAATGATCTGAGTTGTTCAATAATTTTTTTAAAAAAAAACTGAGTGGCTATCGCGGAAAATCAGCTTGATCCGATATGTGTAAGTGCTCGGATCAATCTTCTCATCTTTGGGAAATCGAAAAAAATGGAAGGATTGGTTTTCCGATTTTTCAAAAAAGGAAGATTGGATCCGAACACCTACGCATATCGGATCAAGTTGATTTTTCGCGTTGCCCACTCAGTTTTTTTTTTTATAAAATTATTGAACGGCTCGGATCATCTATGCAGAGCCCAGAGTGGGCTCCACACGGCGAGCGGTGGCCGGCCACCGATTTTGGGTTCGGTGACTGTAGACTTTCTGATTTCAAATTGAATTGGCTCCAACACCATCATCTTGGTTTAGTTATTTTTATTTTTTACATAATTTTAATATTTTGACAAAGGGGTAAAATGGTAAAACTAACAAAAAGTCAACGTAATTATGATGTTTCCTTAAATTACGGGAAAGTCAAAGTAAGCGCAACAAATTGGGATGGAAGGAGTACTAAACGACTAGAAAGAAAGACAAGAGAGAGAAACCCATCTTCCACCTAGGGTTTAATGCTAACTCTTGGTAAAATTATGGCTCCTTTGATAGATTATTGGATCGCTCAAGTTCCACATATATAAATAAGGGTATGTCTCTTAATTATCTAATTTTTGCTTTATGATTATATTGTGGTGATCATGATAGTTCTAGATCTTGATTTATTGAGGTTATTAAATATCTAACACCATTAAGAAAACTTACAATTTGAACCAATGGATTATGTTGAAATCTAGTAGATGATGACGAAAAAGATGCAGATCTATATCAGCTTGCTAAGTTGGAATAAGAATAGTGCACTAGTTTTATTAATTGCAAGTATATCAAACTAGTTTGAAGACTTTGAAAAATGAAGCCACCAAATTATTAGTTTAAAGAGTCGCAGGTTATTGAAACTAATATATATCCACGTTTAATTAATTACTAACTAAGAAGTTATTGACGGTCTTTTCTTGTTAAGTGTGGTTTTGACGACAGTGGCTCTCGTAGGTCGTACGTGTATATGTTGAACGAGTCATTTACCAACCAAATACTGCCATGTAAACTTGATTCTGTTCAAACCTTGAAAGGTTTCTCTCTACCCCTATTCATTATTCACGAGATAAGAAAACAGTTGGATTAGACAGAAAACAGTTGGATAAGACGCTACAACAAGGCGAAGCGACAAAACCCTCTTTCCTTGAAACGTCGACAACCCAAAATATAAGAGCATCCGCAATGTAATAATTAAAAGTGAATAATCAAAACTTGTCACGTCAGCTTTTGATTATTTATTTAGAGAGTTGTTAAAGTTAACAATGTAAAGTGTCTCACATTATTACTTTTGATTATTCAAATGCTCAAATTTGATTATTGGTAAGGAGTTTGTTAACTTTGATTATTACGATATGAGCACTTTTTAAAGCACACATTGATAACTTTAGCAATTTTTTGATTTTGATTATTACATTGTGGATGCTCTTAGGCTCTGTTCGTTTGCTAGTTTTAACTTTTTTTCTAATTATTATCCTATTTTTATCTCCAATTATTACCTTATTTTTTCAATTATTACTTTCATTTCCCTCGATCTATCTCTCTCTACTCATTACATCTATCTCCAATTATTATCCTATTTCGCTGTGGTTTTTTGAGGCTGAGGATGGAGTAGTTTTGAGGATGGAGTGGATCGGCGTTTTGGGGATTTGGGGCTCGGCGAGGTTGGGATGCAAAGTGTTTGCTGCTGGCAGCTATTGGAGTGTTTTCGGGACCGGCGACATACGGTGGGTTCACGGCGGTCCTCGTGGAGGCGGCGGCATTTTGGATCCGGATCTGGTTGGTGCTGTTTCGGCTACAGTGGTGGTTGGCTGTTTAGCTAGGGTTTCGTTTGGGCTTAATTGTATTGTGCTTTTCCAATTATTTGGGCTTTTAGGCCTCTGTGGTGTTTGGATCTTAATTGTTTGGGCTTGTCCCATTTTATTTGGACTTTTGGCCTTTTAGGTGTTTGGGCTTGTCCCATGGTGTTTTCTTTGGTTAGCACCTTGTCAATTAAAGGTTTGGGTCTCGAATTCGGCATATGTGTTGTTTTCCTTGTCCTGTTAGTCTTTGTACCTTGTTCAAAGATTAATAAAATTCTTTTTTGCCTTTCAAAAAAAAAGCAAACGGAACAAGACCTTAAGTTTCTCTATTTATCCAATATTATTCCAACATTAACCTTGCATACGCCCAAATGCACTGCTAAAACTATGGGTGATAAACGAGCTGAACAAGCCAAGCAAGTAGTTGTTCAAGCATCGCTCAAAAAACTTAACAAGTTTAAGAACTTGTTTACGAGACTAGCCGATCGCAAACAAGTTTTATCTGAGCCGAACACGAACCCATTTCGAGTAGTTTGATTTTTTATACATCATATGCTGAACGAGCCAAGTAATAGCTTGTTCGAGCTTGATTTGTAATTTTAACAAACTTCAACAAATTGTTCATGCTTTGTTAATTTGTTTATCCATTAAACCGATTTAATTTGAACAAGCTTTTAAAGAGCAAACACGAGCTCAAACTTGTTGGGGATCAGGGATCTCACAACCCAAACACCATGAGCTAACGTGGTTTACGTTTCATTATAAACAAATTTGTTTTTTAAAACGATGGAGTGGTCCTGGGCCAGTTTGCGCGCACTTCGGACTAATCCCTACAGCCACTTCCACTGCCGTTTCACACCCTTACGCATGAGATGAGGTGGCCAAAAAAAAAAAGCAATGGAGTTACAGACACACCCTCTCACTCGATTCACTCTTCGGTCTTTCTCTATCTCGCTACATTTCCTGACTCATTCATACACGTACATACAGTGGCGGACCCAGGAATTTGACATAGTGGGGGTACCAATTTTTTTTGTAACGCAGTAATATATGAGTTATAGTTAAGCAGAATCACACCAAAATAATTTTAGCATTCATGATAATGTAATAATTTTAAAGTATATATATGTATTTTAATAAAAGCTACTTGGGCAAACTGCGCACCTCGACTATATGAGTTAAATCAAAATTATCAAATGTTCATCATCTATTTTCATATTATTAACTCTACAAGTACGAGTTTCGGAGACCAAAATGTACAAATACAATGTGCAGATTCATATTGAGTACTACACAAATTATTGAAAATGTTGGGGAATGGGAGAAATATTGGTTGTGAAAGAGTTGTAGAATTTGACTAAAAACAAAAAGAAAGAGTTCTTTCCCAAAGAGTGCAACTTACTGGATACCACTGTACAATCTATAATACAATTCGCGACAGTGTGGTGGCCCACACATTTTCTCTGCATAAATCTTGACCATTGGCTTAAGACACATTTTCCTGCATAAATCTTCACCCTTGATTCAACCCTTGGCATTGAATGGCTCAGATTGATTTCATCCGACGATTGAGAGTGATTTTTACAATTTTTGGAAATGATTTTTTCAGTTTGAATGTTGAATTTTTGGAAATGTTCAGTCACTTAATTTACGGGAATCTTGATTGGCATGGCAAATACATATACAAAGATTTGATTGGGTGAAAGAATATAGTGACAGATTTTTTGGTAATGATTTTTACGGGATTGATTGGCAAATACATATACAAAGACTTGATTGAGAAGCTTGATTTTTGATAATAATTTTTGATTGCCGATTTTTGGTCAAATACATATACAAACACTTGATTGGGAAGCTTGATTTTTTGGTAATGATTTTTGATTGCCGATTTTTGGGTAAGGGATATAATGATAGATTGACTTTTATTCTCATTTTCAGTTTTCTGTGCCCACCCCCCCCCCCCCCCCCCCTTTTTTCCAGTTCTCTTTCGTGTTTCCTTAACCCTCACCCTCTCTTCGGTTCTCTCACCATAGGTATGGCTCTTTGTTCTAATTTTTTACCCTTTTTTTCCAGTTCTCTTTCGTGTTTCCTTAACCCTCACCCTCTCTTCGGTTCTCTCACCATAGGTATGGCTCTTTGTTCTAATTTTTTAAAACGATTGAGACGGATGTGAAAATTTGATTTTTACAATTTTTGGAAATGATTTTTTCAGTTTGAATGTTGAATTTTTGGAAATGTTCAGTCACTTAATTTAAAGGAATCTTGATTGACATGGCAAATACATATACAAAGATTTCATTGGGTGAAAGAATATAGTGACAATTTTTTTGGTAATGATTTTTATGGGATTGATCGGCAAATACATATACAAAGAATTGATTGGGAAGCTTGATTTTTGGTAATAGTTTTTTATTGCCGATTTTTGGTCAAATACATATAAAAACACTTGATTGGGAAGCTTGATTTTTTGTAATGATTTTTGATTGCCGATTTTTGGGTAAGGGATATAATGACAGATTGGTGTTTATTCTCATTTTCAGTTTTCTTCCCCCCACCCCCCTAAACATTTTTTTTTCCAGTTCTCTTTCATGTTTCCTTGACCCTCGCCCTCTCTTCGATTCTCTCACCACAGGTATGGCTCTTTGTTCTAATTTTTTAAAACAGTTGTGACATATGTGAATCCAAAAATTAGTTGTTTAGAAATTTTGGTTTTTGTTCTCTATCCATGGTGAATTCTATTTTTTTTTGGGCAAATTCTTTGTTGGGAAAAATTCAAAAAAACCCCTGAACTTTGAACTCAATGTCAAATAGGCACCTGAATTTAAATAAACTTCAATTGAACACCTGAACTTTCACTCCGTTATTCAATTTACCCCCTGCCGTCTCAATCCGTGACTTGCTGTTAACGGCAAAGGCACAGTTGCCCTACCACACACCAAAACGGCAACGTTTTGGTTAAATAAAAAATACTTACCACCAGTTTGCAATCCTATGAAGCAGAAACGTGATTATTAGAGCCTTAGAGGCAAAATTTGATTATGTCTCTTTAGAATAATATGATCAGAATAATAAAATCTTCACACCCGTTTAAACGGATTAAAAATTGGAGCACTTAATTTTTTAACCATGTTTTTTAAGATATAAACGGTCTTAAAAAATTAAGTGCTCAAATTTTCACTCCGTTCGAATCGGTGCAAAGATCTTTTTATTCTTATCATATTATTCTAAAGGGTCGTAATTCATTTTTATCTCTAAAGCTCTCATATTAAGTATGTGTTCTTTATTTAGGACCCTATGGAGCAGAAATGTGATTATGAGCACTTAATTTTTTGAGCACTTAAATATCTTTGTACTGATTCAAAACGGACGGAGTGAAAATTTGAGCACTTAATTTTTTATGACCGTTTATATATTAAAAAATATGATTAAAAAATTAAGTGCTTCAATTTTTAATCCGTTTGAACGGGTATGAAGATCTTATTATTCTGATCATATTATTCTAAAGAAACATAATCAAATTTTGTCTCTAAGGCTCTCATAATCACGTTTCTGCTCCATAGCATTGCAAACTGGTGGTATGAATTTTTTATTTAACCAAAACGTTGCCATTTTGGTGTGTGGGTAGGGGCTGATGTGCCTTTGGGGCAGCAGAGCCCCCGGGTCCGGGTAATAAGTGGAGAGAGATAGAGAGAGAAATGTTGGAAGTAGGGGGAATTTTTTTAAAAATTCTTTTTGAAAATTTGAGCACTTAATTTTTTTTTGAGACAGTTTATATATTAAAAATATGGTTAAAAAATTAAGTGCTCCAATTTTTAATCCGTTTGAACGGGTGTGAAGATCTTATTATTCTGATCATATTATTATAAAGAGACATAATCAAATTTTGTCTCTAAGGCTCTCATAATCACGTTTTTGCTTCATAGGATTGCAAACTGGTGGTAAGTATTTTTTATTTAACCAAAACGTTGCCGTTTTGGTGTGTGATAGGGCTACTGTGCCTTTGCCGTTAACGGCAAGTCAAGGATTGAGACGGCAGGGGGTAAATTGAATAACGGAGTGAAAGTTCAGGTGTTCAATTGAAGTTTATTTAAGTTCAGGTGCCTATTTGACATTGAGTTCAAAGTTCAGGGGTTTTTTTGAATTTTTCCCTTCTTTGTTCTCTCTCCATGTTGCTTAGAAAATTAGTTCTTGGTTTTAATTGGGATTGGAGAATCGAAAAATTCTTCCAAAAACCATATTGCATGGGTATAAGATCAGTATGACTATTTTTTAGGGTTGCACACGGGCATAAACCATATTGCACGGGTAGAGTTAAATTTTTTTTAATTTTTGGTAATGAACTAATAGAATTGCAGATTGTCGATTATGGACTAATAGATTATGGACTATAATGACTGAATTTTTTATTGGTACTCTACATCAACTTTAATTGGGCATGAGGAGCACACCGTTGTATGGTTCGGCAAGCGAAAAAAATAGTTAAGTTTTTTATTCGGCAAGTTTCTACCAGAGCTTTGGTTTTCCAGAAGTTGAACAAAACTTTGGTGACTGATTTGCAATGGTATTTGTGTTAATTTTCAGCTGATGAGCAATTTAATCTATTTCATTCTGGACAGAGCAATCACATTCCAAGAGCCAGCCGGAAAGCCATAATAGTTGAAAAGGGTTGCTAGGGAGTCGTATTCGGTGAATGTAGGAAAGCCACAACAGTATCAACTTGGTATTGTAGGTTCTGAGGTATATATTTCGATCTTCTCAGGCGGTGAGACCGTTTTTTTATCTTGCTCTTCATATCTTAGGAGGTGGGACTGGTTTTTTTTTTTTTTTTATGCTATTCATATCTAAGGTGGCGGGGCCGTTTTTTTATTTATTGTTGTTTGTCTTTGTTTCTAGCCCACTTGTAATTCTGGATAGTTGCAAACTCGCTATTCCATCGCATATTCTATGAATATGCTTCTTCTTTTTGCGTAGTTGGGTTCGTTGGGTAAGAGTTGAAATATTGCACGTGAGTCCAATGTTTATTTGTGTGTGCGATCGTTCGAGTCGAGCCTTCAGGCACGGACATGAACCTAATTTAAGTAAAATCTTTCCGTATATCAGCTTCGTTGGCAGGGGTGGCCAATAGTTGCATAATTCATTTTGGTTGTGTTCAAAAGGCGTTGCGCCGTGCCTTCAGGCACGGGCAAACCCTAGTTAACTCTACAAATTACAACTAAAAACATAAAAACTCAGAGTGGGGCTCAAACCTGTGTCCCATAGAGCGCCACTTACCACTGCACCACGCACTAACTTCTTGCACATGTAGGACATATATAGTATATATACATATATACAAAATCTGAAATTTTTTTTTTAAAAAAAAGGGCGTGGGGGCACGTGACCCCACGTGCCCCAAGGTGGGTCCGCCCCTGCGTACATATATGGGTTAATTGGGCTATCCAAAACCATTCAAGGCTTTAGACAATGCGTGGGGTGGCGCTGAAGGTGATGGGGGTATAGGACGTACCAAAGTCAACAATCACCCCCACGGTCCCACCACTCAATGTGTGAATCTTCCACACACACTAAACCAGAGTCCTTGTATCCCCAGCTGGGATGCCCGTCGTTTTTGCTTGTCTGAACTTGGCCACACCTTAAAACCCTGGTGTCTCCGGCCGTTGTGGCTAGGGCAACAACATAGTTTCACGGGGATGCCAGACGAAGATCATGTCACAATCCAAAACCGATCCTGAAAGTCATGACCAGCCAAGAGAATATTAACCTACCGAAGGCCGGCCTATTCATAAATCGAGTTTAGGGATTCCAAACATCATTTTGATTTAAACGACATAACCAAAGTAAACGCACGCGAAAGGTAATTAACATTATCCCCCAAGTGTATAGATATAATACTTACAAACCCTAAGACAAATTATGCAAGCCCACATAGCACAAAACGTGCATCGAGAAGCCGATATGTCTATGCATGTTGTTCCCTGAAAAGAAAATGAAAAGCTTTTTTTTTTTTAACGGCAAAAAAGTTGCATAAGGGAAAGCTGGTGTGACAAATTAATGAGTACCAAGATTAAATGTTTGACCATGGAATAGTATACTCATGTCAAAAATATTTACGACTTGTGAAGAGTAGAAATATTTTAAATCACATCCATTTAGTCAAAGAATAAAGCTCTTTTCAAAATGAGTACCAAGATTAGTATTTACGACTTGTGAAGAGTACAAATGAGTACCAAGATTAGTATTGCAAAATTGTAAAATCCCATCCATTTAGTCAAAGAATAAGGCTCTTTTCTTCGGCCCAAGTAGTATGACCCATTTTCATTCACACACCTATTTAAAATGATACCATTCAACGAAAGAAAATGGTTAACGAAGGAAAGTATTTTCCTCGTGTATTCTACCAGTGGAAAAACACATTTTGTCGCCTTTTCTAGTAATTAGCGATTAACAATGAGTATTTAATTTGTCAAATTCTACTTTTCAATTATCATTGCCCAAGGAAAAGTACGTACATTATACTGAATTGTAAATATTGAATAGGAAATATATAGATTTTTCTAAAAGATCAGTACTAATCTTCAAAGTATAAAACTGTCTATCTATTAAAAATTAAACCAATAAATAAAAATTACTTTAAAACATACATGAGTTGAATTATTTTGTGTTTACGAAATTTTCTCAAGTTCCATTGATTTTTTTTCAATTGCTGATTCATTTCATTGGGGAAAATTCGAAATCTAAATGTTTTTACCCACATCTAAATATTTACTAACTATTAAAAACTACTCTCAGAATAACAGAAAAAAGTTAAATTAGTCTATTTTGATTATACGATTTAAGTGATGCATTCGTAATCTAATACTGAAATAAGAAGGAAAATTTACTCAGACGATCCCTGTAGTTTGGTCTTTGGATCCCCACTGGACTTCAGCCAACAGACTTAGGCTATCTCCATGCCTACAACACTTGGACCTAATACCTATCTAGACCAAGGTAGCATATTGACATTAATTGAAAAACAAGTGGCTATGAGATTCCTGACCTCCATAACAGAGGACACAATCCTTAGCATTAGTTACCCCCTCTCCATCAATCTATCTTTAGTGGATAGCCTATTCAAAAGGGCCACCCACAAAATGAAAGACCAACAGGAAACATACTTTTTATGCCATACCATACGAGCCCAATCCACAGTAGGGGCTCTATTTCGAAGGGCCATCCAGACAGATTTTGCTGAATAACAACCATTCGGTATATGTTGAAAGCAAGTAGATGAAGAAAATAAATATCTGCTTGCTTAATTTGGAATAAAGAAAGAGTGGACTAGTTTTTATTAATTGGACATACATCGAACTTCCATAGCCTTTGAAAAAATATTCAAGCCGCCAAATTAATGTGAAGACTTCGGTTTTTTTTTTTTTTTTTTTGCTCGGCAAACGAAACAATTTTATAAATCTCGAAAGGGGAACATCGAGGAGAGGATAGGGATGAGCACACTAGCTCAACCCGAAACAAGAAATACAAAATGAAAAACTGAAAACTCAAACATCCAGCCGGAGGTTGGATGCGCAACTCCTCCGAGCTAAAGCTTCACCTTACGAATACCACCTAGAAAACATTTAAAATCCTCCACTGAGTAAACCTTGATTTCGAACTTGGCTTTCATCCACATAGCCACCCTTGTCTTAATCTGGTCCCCTACCTCGCTAGCTGACCGTGCCACGTTGTTGAAACTAACGTGGAGACTTCGGTTGTTGAAACTAACACAGATGTTTTACTCATTAATCACTAATTAACAAGTAATTGACGGTCATTTCTTTTTCTAACTGCCGTTTTGACGCCGGTGCTCGTAGGCATGTGTATTAGTTGAACGAGTCATTTACCAAAATCTTGCCGTTTTTTAATTTGGATTATGCCCCTAAAACTTGTTCACTGTGTTTTTTAAGGGAAAAACTTGATTATGTTTTCAAACCTAAAAAGGTTCGCACTACCACCATATTCTTTTTAAGCAAAATAAGAAAAAGTAGGAAAAGTTAAAAGTTTTCTCTATTCAAATATTTTTCACCGGAAGTCAGTATTATTAGAATAATTAGATTAGAATCTTGGAGGAGTAATAGAACTTCTGATCACCTCCTTTCTCATAGCACCTAAGTGCATCCCTGATGCCGTTAGGCCAAAGGCCTCTTGGCAAAAGTTTCTCTATTCATCCAAAATTATTCCAACATTAACCTTGCATGTGTCTAAAGGCACAACTAAAACTAGGGGCAACAAACGAGCTAAACAAATCAAGCATGTGGCTGTTCACAAGATTAATTAACTAGTTTATGAGACTAGCCGATCGCAACAGGGCCGGCCTTGAAATTTCCGGTGCTAAGCAAGATTACAAAAGGAGGCCTATACTTTTTCTTCAAAAAAAATAAAACAATAAAAATTACCTTCAAAATGAAATTAGCATAAAGCTTACACAATACGTACAAAGTAGAAATGAAAGATATAAATGTGGAACAATTGTTATCTCAAATTGTGGCATACATCAAAACTTTTTTTTTTTTTTTGAAACGACAAAATATTATTATGAGAGAACCCGAAAGGGTACATCGAGGGAGGGAGAAGGGAGCCCAAACTGAAGTTACAAGACAGATCATGTAGCCTCACTGAGCCGAAAACTTCCAACAAGAAGTTGAGAAGAGAGAGTACATTCAACAACACCACCAAAGAGAGATTAGCCTCCAACCATCCGTGTACAAACAGCGAATGGAGCAATCAACTCGTTGGTTAAGCGATGTTTCTCGAACAGCCTGAGTTCGAACCTTATTAATTAGTACGTGCTTATTTGGTAGTCAGTTTTGAGATAAAAAAAAAAAAAAAAAATTTAATAGGTTTGCATATTTTTTCGTCTTGAGTCAATTTTTTTAGCATTTTAACAAATTCTTTTACTTTTTGAACAAAGGTACGTCATGTACATTCAAAAAGTAAAAAATAAGTACAGAAATATGATGAAAAAATCACTAAAGACGAAAAAACACGAATAACAAAATAGTCAAAATTTTTGGAGAGAATATTTTTGAAAGAACAACCAAACAAATTAGCATCGTGATTTGATCCAAGACCTGAAGATTGAAGTGTCTATATCACTGAACCATGGAGCATATTCGTCTTCACTTTGGCATATATTATAAATTTATAATCCTAGTATTTGTTGGGGGTTGGGGGGAGGGCATTTTATGGCCAAAATTAAAACTGAGGATCTTAGGCGGTGGCTTGATGAGCTTTTTACGTCCAAATTAGCCCTTCCCGATAACAAACAATGATAATTGAGCTGAGCACAAACTCATCTCGAGTAGTTTGGACTTTTATACATCACAAATTAAATTGAACGAGCCGGAGTAATAGTTTGTTCGAACTTGGTTTAAAAGTTGGTTAGAGTTTAATTAACAAATTTCTAAACCAAACCATATTTAGTCTCAGAATGGTACCCCCAAAAAAAAAGGTACTTAAATTAGTCTAAACCCACCATATTGTCATACTATTATACTGTACGATTTACGTGATGGATTACGTAGTCTAATATGTCAATTCCACCGCTAAAGTGGAAGGGGGAACAACACGTAATAGATTATTGTGATTCTAATAAAGGTCGGTCTGGATTTCTGTTCTAATTATGTAAATGAGACTTCACCTGGCATGTGATGTTCACATGCCTGTCAAAAGCAATCTCTGTTTTACGAAAGCCAATAGAATTTAGTAATGAAAATAAATTATATACACCGGCGGTATCAATATTTATTTTCTCCAAATTAATTATATTGTGCCACGCCTTCAAAACACGTGGTGCAATGTAATTGATTTAGAATAAACAAATGTTTACACCGGCTGTGTAAATTATTTAATCCCTTCAGTAATTATTCCATGCCGTTGGGGACCACCTAACTCTTCTCTACCCCTCTACATTTTCATTTAATTTCGACATACGTATCGTTTAAAAAATTGTATATATCTCACCGTTTATGATATTTTAAATAACATTAAAAATATTTTGTCTAATAAAATTAATTTAAATCTATCAAACAATATTCATATTACATGTATAAAATATTACAAATATAAATTAAAAAATATAAACAATTTTTTGAGAGCTCCGTAATAGGGAAACTGGGAAAGTAGATTATAAATATGGAACAGAAGGAGTATACTATATTTGTGCAGGCTCCACACTTTGTAGTGGGGACCACACAAATATACGGTGAAGAAAGAGTTTAGGACGTGCACCACGTGCAGTGTCCCAGGGGCATTAAATAATTTTCCCAACAAAACATCGCTTTACCGCTTCAACTGCTCCTGATTCGGAATAATTTACTTATTGAGTTTGAACCCAAGAAAAAGAAAAACGGTGGTCTAAGTTCTCTTGATTAAGCCACCAGATTTTCTTCAATAGGGTAGGCGGGGTGGAGTTTGTAGGATTTTAACCCTTACCTAATACAATAAGTATACAGCGCCTATCATTTGGTTATCACTCCGTTAGATCATTACGTATTATGTACCCATACGTACGCAAGAACAATGCCTTATTTGGCCAGATACGAGCGTATATTGGATATTCAATTAAAAGTTTGACCAAGTTTGATAAGATGTATACTAAATTTCCATCTTACAAAACATGGTTTGTGTGTGTGTATATTGACTATTAATCTGATCATTGATAGTCCACCATAATTATTATATTCAATCGAATTTTATATCTAGAGACGGAATTTCCCGTTTTTTTTTCCCTAGAGACAGCTACGTAGGTATGCGTTTCTAGAGACAGCTACGTAGGTATACGTATATACAGAGTATATAATAATCATCACCCAACTAATTTCTTTTTGTTCGGATAGAAGTGGCCCACCCACTTTTACTCGAAATATACTTTAGTATTTTTTTTTTTGCAAGTCTAATGAAATTTCAGTCCAAAAAAAAAAATTTCTAGGAGAGAGACAGTTGAACAAAAATGAAATAATTGCTCCTACATACAACAACGACTATTTTGATACCTGTATTAGTTCTCCAGAACAAAAAACAAATCTTTATTTCTCCCCCTTCCGAATTCATTTTCTAATTTCTTTCACTAAATTAGTCTAGTTAAATAGACAAGCTAGTAGATGTGACTCTTAACCCATCTGGTAGTACCTGTTAGGCTTCCAAATATATGGTATGTATGGGGTTCGACTCGCAGTACCCGTTAGGCTTCCAATATATGGTATGTATGGGGTTCGAGTCTATGAAAAGCCGTCGAACTCTCTTTTTTTAACACCCCATTAATTCCTCTCTAACCCCAACTGATATATACAAATACAATTTTTGTAAATAAACGAGCTTATAATACATACATGTGTGTGTGCGCGTTTTTTACTTCCAGAGATTTGTGCAAAGGGGTCGAGCGTACGTCCACTGAATCCGACTAAAATGGTTAAGCGTGTTGATTCCTTCAACTTGAAAACAGAGTCAAAATTTAGATATATATTTATATAATCTGCGGGAATTGAGTACTAATTAAACTAAAACTCTTTTTTCAACTTCCCATTGTTTTCGGATCAAATAAAATAAAATAACTTCCCATTGTTTTTGTGTCCAAGTAGTACTTATCCGGGGAGCCAATATCTGTACGTATTTTAATGTTGCGTACATGCACCCACAACAAAACTGATCAGCCTGCTTGGATGGTTTTTTTTCTTCCGGTTCCTGGCGGCATATGATTGTCGGAGTATGGGAGTGTCTTCTTTTGTGGGTTCGCTCTTGTTCTGCTTTGATGCCTTATGTTTTGGATCCTTTTAATCTTTGTAATTTATTTCTAAAAATTAATAAAATTCTTTTTCCTATTCCAAAAAAAAAAAAAAAACCTGACCAGCCTGGTCCAATGGTAAGTAGAAAGTTCTTGAGAGCCGGGGCGGGTACCACACATGAGGGGGATTATTTTAGAAAGGGGGGTTTAAAAGTAATTATTACTTGGTTTGTTTAGTTTTTTTAGAAATGGGATATGTATATGCTTGATTTGTTTCGTAGTTAATATGAGGTGGCAGATGAAGTAAATGATGTAAAATTCCGTTTCTGTCCTCCCAAAAGTCCCAGCCATCAGGCCCATCACAAACATGTTGCAAACAAAGCTTCTTCTGTTTTTCCCCAACGTAAATGATGTAAAAGTTCTTTTTTGGTCTTGTTAACGTTTTTCCTTTTTCACCATAACAGAATGGGGAGAGGAGAGAGGGAGTCACGATTGATGCAGATGAAATTTTAATATTTTTTTCAAAAAAAAAAAGAGAAGAAAATACAATTATTGGCATCTATCTCCCTTATAAAAGTACAAATAAAAGTACAAACATTTTTTTTTTTTTTTGATCCGCAAGTACAAACATTTATTCCCAAAGCAATCCAACAATTATATGGGAGATGCTATCCAAACCTTGAAATGACGGTTGCAGAGGTCAAAGAAGATACACAATGTTAAAAGGAAACAACAGTCAATAGACAAATACTACCGCTGGTGGCTGCCTATGCAGCAGCAGAAACGGCAAAACAGGGGAAGAGTGAAGGTCTAGTGGGGGTATTTTGATAATGTGGGAAGGGGATATGTTATGTATAGGGGGTGGTTAAAATTAAGGAGGGTGATTGGGGATTATATAATCCCAGGACTATCATCTCCAGGTTCCACTTGGTAAACAAACAATGAAAATATTAGCACCCGAATATTTATATCCGGGTCAAAGTCAATGGCGGAACCACATATAAAGTGTCATGGGCTATAGCCCAGGTGGAATTTGAAAAAAACCAAAAATTTATATGTAAAAATTTAGCCAAATAAATTTTAGCCCACCTTATTTTCTTTTTGTAGCCCAGCTTATGAAGGAGAACCTGTACAAGATATCGACTCATATTCGATGATAAATTATTTATACCCTCTAAAACAACGTAGGACACAACTTCAATAGGGTACAACTTCAATAGTATACATTTTTCGTACTTTTCTTCTGTTTATTTTTCATCATTTACGTATTTTTGTACAAGTTTGCTAGACACTAATTATACAATTTTTAATATTTATATATATATATATATATATATATGTATTTATTTTTTATTAAAGATTGATTAGCCTAGGACATATTAAATTCCTAGTTCCGCCCTTGGACAAAGCTATATCCAGGGCTCTAATCCGCCTACCAAACAGGGCGTTAAAAAGATCCAAAATTCCACCACAGTGGAGGATTACAAAACTTGTGCGACTGGAACTAATAAGACTAATAAGTCAGGTGGAATGACCGCCCAATTATAAAGACCGTTTCTCTGTAGTTAACAGTAATTTCAGGCACCAGTTGAATACTGCTGTTATCTTTATCTGGGCAATAGGAAATTGACTGCCTAGTTGAACCCATTTGGGAAAAAAAAAAAAACCTTTGTCATAACCTTCCAATTATATATATAATAGAGATATAGATACCACACCAAGTCCCCACTTCCCTCCAGTGGTTTCATACTTTTGAGACCCACTGGATCAAATCTCCACTCTCTCTTCCTTTTTAAATACCAAAACTATCTTTCTCGATCCTTCTCCTTCTCCTTCTACTTCTGAATCAAATACAGTTTCTGTGATATCTTAAGAATGGAATTTGAGCAACCCATTTTCGGTAGCCAAAGCGAAAAGGCTAACAAAAACCCAAGCCATAGCCAACAATATTGCGCTGACAGCAGCAGCAGCGGGAGTGCAAGTTCTTCACCTAGGCTAAGCTTCTCACAACTATCAGCGCCAGATGATCTGATAACCGGCCGCGGAATGGAGTCGTTCCGGACGACTCTCCGAAGGGGTGTGATGCCAGGACGTACTGATTCCGCGGAGAACAAAATGGACTGGTTACGGTCCCAAATCATCGGTGGCGACATGGAATTCGAGTCCCCGTTTGGGGAACGGAGGTTGACCTACGCGGATCACACCGCCTCCGGCCGGTGCCTTCATTACATCGAGAACTATATCATCGACAATGTTCTACCTTCCTATGGTATGCTTTTCCTCATACGACTGTGCACTGAATTACACCGTTGGTATATGTGCGTGTGTGTGTGTGTGTTTTTTTTCTTTTGGGTAAGTAAAATTTTATATCACGAGAAAACGAAAGTCGCTACAGAGGCCACAGAACAGATGCATATATACCTCTGGCAAAGCAAATACAACACAAATCAAGCTAACAACCAATCCTGCACGGGCAAAGGAAGAATAATTACGACCGGTTAACAAAATTATGCAGATGTGTTGCTTTTCAAACCACCAATATTTATTCATTTCGCCAAGGTTTCACGTCTAGAATTCCAACTACCCTTGAAGATATTGCGCCAAGAAAGCTATGTTTCAAATATTAACCTCTTAAAATAAAAAAATATTCACAGCTGGTTCACAATTCCGAAACGAGTTCTCATTCTCTCTACTCATTTTTTTTAGGTACCCCTGTTTCGGTTTTATGTACCCTTGTTTCGGTTATCTCCAAATTACCAAAACACCCAAAAAAAAAAAAAAATCATTCGGTATTCCGAACAGCTTACACATATTTCAACTAATCTTCTAGCGAACCAAAATTGCACCCGTCCACCACTAAGGGGCCATTTAAAGTTGGAGCAAATATTAATATGAATCATGGGTGGACACACATAGAGGCAAGCGGGGTCACCTGATGACCCCACTCGATTGGAATTCTCCACAGAGATGTGTATATATTTTTGGATGTTTTGATAATTTTGCCCCATAACATTATACTCTCATCCCTATATGTTGCCCCAAGTAATATAGGAAAATTGCCCAACTTGTTTAACCCACCGCATGATCTTTTTTATTTTTTTGGTCCCAAGTACTTTTTAACTCAAGTAACTCTCTCTCTCTCTCTCTCTGTGATCTACTTTTTAACTCAAGTGTATCTCTCTCTCTAATCTACTTTTTAACTCAAGTCTCTCTCTCTCTCTCTCTCTCTCTCTCTAATCTACTTTTTAACTCAAGTCTCTCTCTCTCTCTCTCTCTCTCTCTCTCAAATACGAAAAAAAATAGAGAACAAAGACTTCATTGGATGCTTGAACTGTTGATCCATCTAATACTCCCTCCATCTCTTTATAAGTGTTCACTGTTCTATTTTGATTTGTCCCAAAAAAATGTCATATTAAAAAGTCAATGGGTAAATGAAAAGGGAATATATATTTTTTATCACAAATGAGGTTATCATGCGTCGCATCAACATATGAAAAATTGTTGTTGTGAGTTGTAAATGAAATGAATTCTTATCAATGGATATCTCTTTCTTTTTTTTATATTATGAATTTTTTTTTTCCGTTCAAGTCTGAATACAAAATTATTTTCCTTAACAACAAAAGAGAGCTTATTAATCTTTGAATAAAAATTACAAAGATTAAAAGGATCAGGACATGACGGCATCACAATGAGAAGCATCCATTGATTACCGACAATTATATGCTACCAGGACCCAAACGAACCAAACAAGTTGGCAAGAAACTAACCGCAGTTTTCCGAATAACCTAAAAAAAATGACATAACCTAAGAAATTTTGAACTTGAGATTTCCGGCCTTACTCATTGGTAAGTTTTATCTCTAGTCTCACTTACCTTAGTCCCTTCAATAGTTGACGAAATTCTCGTTGCCTTGGGTGGTTGATAGCGAAGTCGCTGTTTCAAGAGATTGATTTCGTCCAGAATTCCAACCACCAACCTAGAGAGAGAAAAATAATACTCCAATGAGTTAGCCAAACTAAGGTAAAGTCAATGCCAGATCTTTTATATATAGCTTGCTTAACCACTTAGAACATTTGACAATTTCACAAACTCCCAACGAGGCAACCAATAAACTAACTAACTTCCTTCTGTACGTGTACACGTATACTAGTGTCGTGCACGTGCTTCTAGAGTCTTAAATACCGAATGTTATACGGAGTCTTACATTAAATCATTATAACCTATATTAGCTACGTCACCTATTATAGACAATTATGCTAAATAGAGATAGAATTTTTATCTAAGATATTCTAATTGATCGGCTTAATTCTCGCTAATTATTTTGATAATGATGTAGTCTAGGAGTCCACATCGTCGTTGATATATATCATCTCCGCATGTGTAAATCGTCACTATTCTCGACTACCATCTTTGATTCAATCAGATTTTTTAATATTTTGGTAATTAGTCTCTGACCCGTACACTTTAATTGTGTACTATTTTTATTTTTTGTCGATTAACCATGTCAATTTCACCCCATCAATATTGGTGGTCGCCATCTTCATTATTGCCGATTGATATTCATATATTATTACTATCATATCCAACCGTTTACGTTATTTAGGAGAACATCATCAAGTTAATACAACTATAGAGTATATAAAAACTTGCATATTTAGTTCATTATTTACGGGTCTCACAAAGTCCAACTCATTAATTAAAGGTAAATAAAATATTGTGAGCTCTACTAAAATTATCTACCTCCGTCCCAAAATTAAATATTCTCCGATTCGCAGAACGAGAACTTAAAAATAATATATTTTTGTCCAAAAAAAATAATATATTCTTATATTCTTTCCCGAAAGTTTTTTTTTTTTTTTGAAGAAAGTTCATTTCATTAATAATAACAAATTATTACAAGAGGAAAGAAATAGAAAAACAACCAAACACAAACATAAGTCCCTCAATTTTTTTTATACAAATCTACCACTACACACCAAATATCAAATTTTTCGTGCATATACTCCCACATCTCCTTTGTGCTCTAAAGAGATCCAACCGATTCGAAAACCAAAAGCCTCCATTTAAAGTCTTTTTTGCCCTTAACCAAAAGCCATCTTCCCTTTCTATCTCATCAACTATTTCCACGGTTGATAACTTAGAAGTTAGAAATCCATTCTTCAAATGCCCCCAGTTTCAAATCCCCATTTGACTCTTCAAATCGTTGGTCTCCTGGTCTGTCACCTCCACGTGCTTTCGGGTTGCACGTGAAGGGGAGTATCAGACTTGTCCCACATCGCTCATTTAAGCCACCTATGCTTGGATAATATATTCTAAAAGTTACTCTACTTATTGCCAATTTATTTATAAGCTATCATTTTGCAGGTCGAACAATTTTTTTTTGGGACGGAGGTAGTAAAATTCAAGATTGTATAGTAAGCTTAATGTCGTGGGTCCCACTTGGAGTAACAAAATAGGGAAGGGCGTATTCGTTATTTAACACCTGTCAAGGAACCACGCAGCACAATACGACTTTTATGCATCACATGTTGGAAGTCAAGTAAACAAAAACTGATGAAAATGGGCCGTTTTCACACAGGAAATAGTCACACAAGTGACAGTTACGTGGGGAACAAAACAACCAAAACGGTGCACGAAGCCAACGAGTACGTGAAGCGATGCCTAGGCGGTGGACACGACGACGCCCTCATTTTCTGCGGCTCCGGCACCACCGCGGCCATCAAGCGTCTCCAAGAAGTCATGGGTGTTTCCATTCCGTCAATCATGAGAGAGAGAGTGCTCAAGTGCCTATCCATTGCAGAGAGGTAATCTTGATTAATTAATTGGAAAAATTTACAAGTTTCAACATTATAAGGAAAAGTTATTTTTCAAACTACTGATCATTAGAGAAACCAACCTTGTCAAATTGGTTGTCTCATTTCTCTCTCAAGTGGTGACCTGAGTTCGAGTCTCACGGGAAGCAGGTTTGGGGTTCAGGGCTATAGATAGCTTCTGAACCTCTGTTGACTAACATACTAATATCCCGCTAATCCCCTTTGATGTATACCGTATGACCAAAAAAACCTACTGATCAGTAACACACTCGAGCTATTACCGTGGGAAAAAAATAATTCACTAGCAATTGGGCATAAATCCCGTGTGTGCTTTCTCACTATAAGTTGATTATTTGGAGTAGTCACTAGTAATGTTTAAATCCCCAAACAGGTGGGTGGTTTTCGTGGGGCCGTACGAGCACCACTCCAACGTGCTCTCGTGGCGGCAGAGCCTGGCGGAGGTGGTGGAGATTGGGTTGGATCAGAATGGGTTGGTAAATGTGGAAGATCTACGACTTCAACTCGGGTCGTATAAGGGTACTAACAGACCCATGTTGGGGTCTTTCTCAGCTTGTAGTAATGTGACGGGAACTTACACCGATACTCGAGCCCTTGCCCGATTACTTCACCAGTTTGGAGCATTTGCATGCTTTGATTTCGCGGCAAGGTAGGCAAATTTTTCACGGATTTGCTTTTACGAATTTATAACAAAACTGATAGTATTAGCACTCTATATTTAGCATGAAAAAAAAAAAATTTCACGTTTTTTCTTTCCCAAACTACCCCTTTAAGGCTTTAACTTCTGGGATGAAAGAAGGAAAAACTGCCAACTCAAATTTTTTTGGTCCTTTTTTCTACTCTCACCTCCGCGTGTGCTCAGGCATCTAGTAAATGCATGTACTACCTCCGTCCCAAAATGTTTGTTCGGTCCGCAAAATGAGGACTCAAAAATAATGCATTTCTTTCAAGGAAAAATTCAAATTTTTTTCATAAATGAAAAGAACTCATCGATATCTGGTGAATTGTTGAATTTTTTTTAAATTTTTCTTGCAACAATTGTATTATTTGTACGTTCTCGTTTTGCGGACCGGATAAACATTATGGGACGGAGGGAGTATGTGTTTACTCATCAAATTGTTGTTTCCCATCCAAGAACTACTTTACCGTAGCTTGAATTCAATAGTTTCAATAAACTTCTACAGGAAAACTAGAATTGTTCTCGACAGTTTGTGTGTAGCCGTAAATCCTGTTGTGTTTATTGCGTGGGCAGCGGTCCTTACGTGGAGATAGATATGAGATCAGGAGAGATGGATGGATACGACGCAGTTTTCCTAAGCCCTCACAAGTTTCTGGGGGGACCAGGCTCACCAGGCATCCTTCTAATGAACAATTCTCTCTATCAGCTCAGGTCTTCTCCTCCATCAACTTGTGGAGGTGGCACTGTCGATTTTGTCAATGGTTTCAATGAAAAGGTAATTGATCAAACCGCCCCCTCGTACTACGTACTCGATCTTCCTATGTCTTGCATGCATTTTCCTGCGGTATGACTTTGGTAGTCGTTAGTGCCAATTTTCAAGTCGGGAGAGTGTGCTTAATTGACTCTTTTTACTCCTATGATGTAATATATATATATATATATATATATATATATATATGCCAATTAAACCTAATCTCAAAACCAAGTTTTTTGTTGCTAGCCATATATGACTATTCAAATAATATTTTAATTGGCACATTGAATAACTAATGCGAATATCTTATGAGCATGAGCTCACAATAACAAAGTATAATACATGTGTGTGCATGATCACAACATGATAGACAGTAAAGCACTATTATATATGCATACATACATGTATAGATTAATTTATGTCCACAGACCCAAACATATATGAAATCGGAGCCCGTAGATGCACATAGACCCACAGAACAACGAGGACGTGCATTGGACAGCTCCAGACACAAATACGTCTAGATCACAAAAAAGGTCTACGCACTAGACTTTTTGTTTTGTCGAATATATATATATATATATATATATGGATGAAAACAAGAAGAGAGAGTTCTGCATTTTCTTACTACTACTCTTCCTATGCCTAGCATGCATTTTCCTACGGTATGACTTTGGTATTCATTCGTGCCAATTTTCAAGTCGGGAGAGTGTCTTTGACTTTTATATGACGTAATATATGCCAAACCTAATCTCAAAACCAATTTTTTTGTTGCTATATATGACTATTCAAATAATATTTTAATTGGCACATTGAATAACTATTATCTTATGAGCACACAATAACATAGTAATACATGTGCGTGATCACAACAAGATAGAAAGCACTGTTATATTTGCATACATGTATGCTTTTGTCAAAATGCTAGGTGTATAAGTCCACGGATCCAAACACACTTGTGTTCGGAGCCCGTCGATGCACGTAGACCCGCTAAACAATGAGGACGTGGATTGGACAGCTCCAGACACAAATACGTCTAGATCACAAAAAAAAGTCTACGCACTAGACTTTGAATCATAAATTCGTAGAGCAGTTTACCAAGGAAGAAGAAAAAAGAAGAGTATCTAAAGTAGTGAGGTGAAGAACCTAAACTACTTTAGTTTTCTTCTTTGGTTCCTCTTTCAATTCTTTGGCAAAATATCTCCACAAATTTATGACTAACACGCAATAGTTCACACTGTACATGTAAGCAAATCTGTACATGCATAACAAATATTTGATGTTGCGCGCGCAACAATATTAGTCACCTATGAATCTTCATCTTAATCACCAATGAAACTTCGCTAATCTACGACTGATCTGTCATACTTACGAAAATTCAGGACACGCTATACGTAGAAAACATACAAGAAAGAGAAGACGCCGGAACTCCACCAATCATCCAGAAAATCAGAGCAGCATTGGCCTTCTGGGTGAAAGAATACATTGGGTATCAAGTGATAGAGAGACAAGAGCAGGACTACATACAGAAAGCACTGGAAAGGCTACTACCAAACCAAAACATACGGATCTTGGGTAACACAAAGGCCGATCGACAGGCAATTATGTCTTTCCTTATTTACACCACGGCGTATTCTTCCTCAGCTGAGATGATGAGTTCTAGCAACGCTGGGGGAGAGGTGAAAGGGCTTTATATGTGGGGAGAGACCGGGAACAAGAGAGGGAAGCCTCTCCATGGCCCTTTTGTGGCAAAGCTACTCAATGACTTGTTTGGAATCCAAGCTAGGGGTGGTTGTGCTTGTGCTGGACCTTATGGTCATAGTTTGTTGAATATTGACGAACCTCGATCTCTCGCCTTCAGATCCGTCATTAAGTTGGTGAGTTGTCTACTTATCGCAACTAATACACAGATTTGAGCTACACAAGTGCACGAAAATCGTACTTTGTGTCCAAGAGTTTTGATTTGTGCTTTTTCAAAAGAGCTTCAGTTCAACTTTTAATCCTGCATTTTTTTTGTCTTGAAAGATAAGTGGGAAAAATTCACTAAGTTCTCCAAAAAAAAATAATAAATAATAATTGGTGTGGATATTATTGAAATGGTAAGCTGGACTTGAGCCACAAACTCATATTATGCACATTGATCGGTTTCACAATTCGGTTTTTTTCCACACTTCTTGACCTCATTTGTTGGCTCAATGAATATTGAAATCATAGCAGTTACCTATTTTGTGTGACGACCTTGATTTTTCTTCGTATTTCGATAGGGATACAATGCAGTGAAGCCAGGATGGACGAGAATCAGCTTCCCCTACTACATGGCCATCGAAGAATTCGAGTTCATTTTAGCTGCACTGGAATTCGTAGCTGTATACGGCCAGAGGTTCCTGCCCCTATACCATTTGAACTGGAAAACCGGGGCGTGGAGTTTCAAGAAAAAGGCGATGAGAGAGACTCTACAAGCAATCGAGCACAACAGCAACTTCTATGGCCTGCCAATGGCCAGTGTGGTGCTGGCATTAAACCTCGAGTATCATGAAGCGAAAGACTGCGCCAACAAATGTGATCGGGACTCTGGGGTGATCGGAAAGTTCGCATCGTATCTGGAGACCGCAAAGCGGATAGCGAACCTCCTCCCCAAATTCCCGACTCAGCGTAAGGTTCCGGAGGACATAGACCTTAACCTCCTTCCCTTTCGGGTCTAGCTTCAACTTTAAACCCTTAATTTATAGCAAAAAAATCCAGTTCATCACACTGTATTTCGTTGATTTTTTTTCTTCACATGCTTTTGTAAGAGAGTATAGGCATACACACACAGATGGAATTATAGTATCCATGCTATATCTCTGTCTCTAGTGGCGGAGGCAATAAGGGCCCAGTGGAAGGTCAGGCCCCCACTATATTCCTTTGTTTTTTTTTTTGGTTTTGTATTTTTTATTTACAATTTTGATAGTAGTCTTGTTTCTTGTATAATTTGTCGATAGAATCAACAACGCAAAGCGAATTTGGAGGTTTAGGAATAAGTTTCGGAAAAAATTATTATTTGTAATTGGATCAAGATTGCTAAATATTGCCATTTTAGTTCTTGTGTATTGAATTGTTCTTATACTTCATCTGCTACTTAATTGTTTTGATAATGGTCTAATTCCGCTAACTAAAATAAGTACTTATTTTTATTTTTTTAATTAAAGGTGATGTATTGTGAGAGAATAACCTGTCTCGTAAAACAGAAAATAAATACTTAAAAAATAAGGATCTTAGCGGAACGGATAACTTTCTCAGTATATGTATTAGTTTTTTTTTTATTTATTTATTAGCACAAACGTTCTTTCATTACTTTGGCATTGCTTGTAACGAATTTTTTTTGGTTGAAGTAGTGTATTTAAAAGGTACCCCACAAACGTTAACTCGTCGCTCCGCCACTGTTTGTCTCTATCTATGTATTCTCAAACAAATACAATTGAAAATAAGCTAAAGAAAGAGAGCTCAAAGGAAAACGTTGCGTGCCTATAGATGCGCCTTGTTAGGCAAAGTAAAATGGAGTTTAGCGAAATAATACAAGAAAAGAAAAGGACGTATTGACACTGACAATCTTATTCTTAGCCAATGGTATAGGCATTTATATATGAGTCCTTCTACCACTACACCCATTTACACATCCATTCACACACCCACACTGGGTGTGTGAATGGGTGTGTAAATGGGTGTGATGGTAGAATTATTGTTTATATATAGTAGTTGAAACTCCAACCACCACCCCAAAGAAAACGATTTACCAATTAAACATATATATATATATATGGCTATTCAATAATTTCCCATTTCCCCAAAGAAAGAAAAAAACAAGCCGAGAAAATTCGACTCTTTTGCGACAACCCCATTAACGAAACCGGAGCACCTGGTGATGGTCAGACACAAGGGTTTCCGGACTCCTACACAACTCCAAATACTCCAGCCAGCTACTCCCTTTGTCATGCAAAGTTTGACACTTTTGGAAATTCCAACTTTTAAGAAAGGAAATTTGATATACAATGGAAATGCAAACCTTCCAAAAATACCCGTGTACTATGACTAGTAGTTGAATATTTGAAATTTGGTGGCCCAAATTTTGGCTGTGACGCAAATAGTTTGGCACTAAACAGCTTGCATCAGTCTGAAAAGTGTACTTTATCTATTTGAATTG
This sequence comes from Rhododendron griersonianum, assembly GCA_018127125.1. Lineage (NCBI taxonomy): Eukaryota > Viridiplantae > Streptophyta > Magnoliopsida > Ericales > Ericaceae > Rhododendron > Rhododendron griersonianum. The sequence continues at coordinate 33,329,025 of CM030797.1, read as the reverse complement.
GTTGTTTCATGTGCAAAAGGAAAGGGTAAAATGGGACATTCACCAAATTTTGCTATTGACTTTTCAAAGTACGCAAATTTTATGGGACAAGAAAAAGCACCAAAGTGCCTAACTTTTAGGGACGGAGGGAGTAATTACTAGTTTTTTAGGTTAATTTGGAAAAGCTCTATAAGATGTACTCGAGGGGGAAAATGTTCATAAAGTTACTATATGTGTGAAAAAGCCGTGTATGCATGTGTGAAAAAGTCGCTAAAACTTCCAGTTATAAACCATTTTTTGGTTGTACGTACAATATTAAATGGCGGTTACAAATATTCACAATCTTGTTTCTTTCTCAGAAAGAGCTAATGGCAATATATATTATGGATTATATTTTTTTTATTACTACGGTAGAAATATACGTGATTTGAACCTTGCATGTTAAATACAAATCTAGTGTCCGCCACTATTGGCAGGGGTTCTTTTATTACTACGGTAGAAATATACGTGATTTGAACCTTGCATGTTGAAAACAAATCTAGTGTCCGCCACTATTGGTAGGGGCGGTCCCAAGGGGGTGCAAGGGGGCACTCGGGCCCTTCAACTCCAAATATTATTGCGTATTGTACTAATTATCAGGTTAATTAAGAAAAATTCCAGGAATTGCCCCTGCAAGTCCCTTGAGTGAAAAAGATTTCTTAAAATTTCTACATTTGTGGGATAAAAATTCCCAAAATTTCAAGTTATCATTCACTTTTTAGGTTGCGTGTATAAAATTAATGGGTGACTACGCACATACACACAATATCGTCTCTTCTTCAGACCTCACAAGTTAGCAATATATACTCACAAGTATAATACAAAAATACACGTGATTTAGGCCTATGCTACAACACAAATTCTGCGTCCGCCACTAACTATTGGTAGTTAGTTACATATAGAAGCTATATGTTGGTGGAGAATTTGGGTTGGGTGGGAGAGGAGTCATGACCTCACAAGTTAGCAATATATACTTACAAGTATAATATGAAAATTTTAGGCCTCTGCTATACACAAACTATGAAAATTTTAGGCCTCTGCTATCGCAAATTATGTGTCTGTCACTGACTATTGGTAGTACATACAGCAGCTATATGTTGGTGGAGAATTTGGATTGGGTGGGAGAGGAGTCACAAATTCACACACAACAATTTTTGTTTACTGCCAGAAACCCTACACGATTATTACAAGAGAATAAATTCTTTACACCGCCGGTATAAACATTTATTTCTTCCAAATCAATTACATTGCGCGCAAACCTCTCAAAACTCTCAAGAACCCAATCTGGATTCTCTCCCACACACCTCTCTCCCCACACCTTCACATACACACAAACACAACTCTATAGAAGCTCAACCACTTTCCCATCAAACTTGATACTTGAAGACTTTATCCCCTTTTTATCCTTTATATTTTCTATTCTTTTTATAATCCTTTTTTATCCCCTATCTCGTCATCCAATCTTGGTACATCTCGTCTATCTTGAGCCTTGTGGGTTCTTCGTTCTTTCTTCAATACAAGCCACAACATCGTCTGGTATGGCCCATATCTCGTCAAATCTCACCGTCATGTCCACTTATTCATTTTGGGCTTGGATCACCAATAACGTCCAGAATCCCAAAATTTTGTCTGATTTCGCTTTTCCTCACCTCCTCCGTCTATTTCACGTCTGTTTGGCATTAGATAGCCAAAACATTGACTAAATCTAATCTGAAAGTTGAATATGTCATCTAGATTGGCTTGTTCTCAACTGTTCTCGTCTTATCTCACAGCTACTGAAATTCTCCAAGGCTTGCCTTCCTTCTCGGCTCAACTTGACTTAACTCAACGTTGATATACCACAATAACTCGTCTAAAAAATCTCGTCTACACAGGCATTAGACATTTGGGCATATGTAGGCTCGTCTAATCCGCACGCACCAAAGTTCAATGGCACATGCGTCGAGTACAATGATCTCTGCTGTTGGGTTGCTTTTGCTTTTACAGTACTACGATCGTGTCATTTAGACTATACTTCCTCCATATGCGGTCAAATTCATGATCCGACCAGTTCAGTTCCTGGATAGTGTGAGAAAACATGTTGATTTTTTGCCCAAATTTTCAACACCCCATATTTAAGTGAGTGTCGATTTGAAAAGTCATTTCTCACTTGTTAAATTTTAAGAGACATGTCAAAGATGACTCCCCCCTCAAAAAAAATCAAACGAAACTAGGTCCCAAGTGATTCTTTTTACAAGTATTTGCAGAATTCCTCTCTAGACACCCCCTTGTACAATACAAATAAATATTTTGTAAATATAGCTCTCATCAACTTGTTTTGCACTTTCATTACTGACTTTCGCCCATGATTGAGAGCGTAGCCATCTCCATAATCAAGATTAATGGCTATTGTTGAGCGGAGATTTCACGCGCTCGGCGCTTCCCAAAGGCATTCCTTTCCTCAAGTCATTCAATAAGCACGTGAGAGGGAGAGATGGATATATGAAACAAAATAAACAGGCCTTAAATTGGAGGTCCAGGAAACTTTTCCTCGAACGAAATGAACTTGATCATGAGTGCCCATGATTTTTAACAAACAAAGTCAACTTCTGGAGGATCGTAAACTTTCCCTCTGAATCCTCCGTCTCTAAAGATCTATTAAGCTATTTCCTAGATCATGGATTTACAGAGAAATAACAAGCAAATCAAAATGTAACATAAGGAAAAAATTTACCTTCTCACCACTGCCTTATCATCTCTTCCTTAGCATGTTCCTTCATCTCCACAAAAATGTGATCGAGGCACATCGCCTGGGTGTGCTGCCGTTACATGCAACAACATACAAGTGCTTCTGGTGATTTACTCCTCGAAACCAAAGACTTGCCATAACATCGAAACCCAACAATTTCATGCACAAAATATCCGTATTTTCCAAAAAAAAAGAACATATATGCAATAAAAAAGATAAGGAAAAAAAATGTTTGCAATTTTGAACTGCAGGCTTATTCTGTGGCTTTGTCATCGTAATGTTTTACTACTTGAACGGCAAATGCATTCCGGGTATGGATTTTGATAAAAGGATTCTTCAGTCCTGAACCGCGCCCTGCCTTTGATTCCTGGGAGGGGACCTCCTCTTTTCCTTGGAGCGCCTTGCCTGTTAAATACAGTCTTATAAAAGTCACATCAAACACTCCAGTCCTCCATGCTATTTAAGGCAATCCAATTTGTTTATTAGTCACTTTGATTCTTTATGAAGATTGAATTGTTCGATTTTTTCCTGGAAAAAGCAGTCCATTGCTGTTTCCCGTTGCAGTTTTCTACTAGTTTTAGAAAAGATACACATGGAAGCTTTCCGAAATAAGCTATTTCAATGTCTGTTAATTACTTGGAGGTTATTTGACAAGATAATATAACAAGATTTGCAAGAATGTTTGGTTGCTGTACAAAATCAATGGAAGGAATCCAACTAATCATACAAAATGTCAGATATGTTTATTATCTAGGTTATTTCTTTACGTCAAAGAAGGAACAACGGATTTTGCAACTGAATACCTGTTCTTGTGCAATTTCATCACGAGATTTGACAAGGATGATCTTTCAAACTGTGCAGTTTCCAGCTTATCAAATATTTCAACAAGGCCCTTCCTGCAAACGAGGCTTGTGAGCGAGAGATTGGAAGAAGAAAATCCAGAAGAATGAAGTAGGTACCACAAAAGTTTGTGCTGTAGCATGTGCCATCTAGACAGGGCCGCCATTGAGATTTCAGGGGCTCAAAGGTGAGCTCATAAAATTGGGCTATTCTATATTTTTACGAAAAAAATGAAATGCAAGTTCGAAACGTCTTGGTTTTGAACTTTTCGTAAATGCAAGTTTGAAACGTCTTGGTATTAAACATTTGACTTGTCTAATTTAGAATCTTAGATAATCCTACACCACATAAAAAGATTACCGAAAACTTTAGTTTAACATTTATAATGCTATCACAAAATTGAAAAAAGAATGCTTGCAATGTGATTCGAACTGATATCTTAATAAACAAATAGCAATCATTAAGTTAAGATATCTTCTAAACTGCAATATTAGATAAATTATAGTTAACCGTTTAGACTCTATTTTGGAAAAGTATTTTGCAATAGGCTACTTCGTATTTAGTACTAGCTATATTATATTTTTGGCGAAATCGTTCACTTCTAGTTTGTCGTAAGTGAAAAATTAAAAGACTGACAAGATATAGATCATATTTGTCAAAAAGCCACTAAAGTAAAACTACGCCAAAAATAGAGTTCTATACTTTTTTAGTTTCATTTTTGCCCACACAAATGTTTTTCAAATATAATTTTTGTTTCTACTTTGCAATTCTTCTATTAAAGACCAATACAAAACTCTAAAAATTGACCAAAAATCTATATGTATTCATTGAAAGAAAAGTAAGCCGAGGGAAAGAGCCTAGAAGCAAATAGACTTCACTACTAGGAACTGGACATTAGAAAACACATGCACTGGAAAAAGTACCAAAAACACTTGCAATGGAAAAAATATTATGGGGGAAAAGGATTTTGCAATAGGCTACTTTGTATTTAGTACTAGCTATATTATATTTTTGGCGAAATCGTTCACTTCTAGTTTGTTGTAAGTGAAAAATTAAAAGACTGACAAGATATAGATCATATTTGTCAAAAAGCCACTAAAGTAAAACTACGCCAAAAATAGAGTTTTATACTTTTTTAGTTTCATTTTTGCCCACACAAATGTTTTTCAAATATAATTTTTTATTCTACTTTGCAATTCTTCTATTAAAGACCAATACAAAACTCTAAAAATTGACCAAAAATCTATATGCATTCATTGAAAGAAAAGTAAGCCGAGGGAAAGAGCCTAGAAGCAAATAGACTTCACTACTAGAAACTGGACATTAGAAAACGCATGCACCGGAAAAAGTACCAAAAACACTTGCAATGGAAAAAATATTATGGGGGAAAAGGATTTTGGTAGCAGACTCCAATTGGTTAGGACTTAAGGCTTAGTTGGGTTGGGTTGGTATCTGACTCGAACCATAGACGAAATGGATTGGGCCAAATTAACTTGCCGCTAAGCCCAGGCGATAGGCCAGTGAATATAAGTACTTGTTTGCTATTTGATAAGTTGTGCAATTTATACCCAATTGCCGGCCTTGTTTTTTGGGGAGCCCAAACAGCCGCTTGGTGGGTTTATGCCCAGGGCCGGCCCTGCATCCAGACCGACGGTGGCAAACCCCCCCCCCCCCCCCCCCCTCCTTTTCATGTACTCATTTACCAAGCTGATAGGAAATGGTGGAAACAAAAACTGTTGATTTGGAAAAATTCTGTCATGTTTTCCCTAAAACTACAAGAAATTATTTTTAAAAGTTAGATTTGTCAACACAGTTATCCCTTTGTTCTTTCCATTTTATTAATAAATGAAAACAAGCTAATGAACACATTATTTTGTAAATTGAACACAGTAATACCTGTCTGGAGTGATTGTCTTCCGGTGGCCCAAGAATCTACGGTGCCCCTCAACAGCTCTTGCCATGTTACCCGAATATGACGGAATGAATACATCGCTCTCTACCGAGATGATATAATCAAGTGCTGCATTTTGCGATGCATGATTTGAAAATGCTTTCAACTCTTCTTGAGTTGCAATCATTTCCTGCCATTAATCAAGACACCCAATTCATAGCCATACAAAATGGCAGCGTAGCATCATCAAACTTATTTGCCAATGCAAATAACATCAAAATTAATGAAAACAAAATGAAAGAACCTTGAAAACAACATTTGGGAAGAGAGATGTGAGCTCTGATAAGTGTGTGTTGCCACCATAAATTTCACCAGCAGCAATATAAATTATTGTTGATGGAGCATAACCGAGAGCTTGCAGAAATATCCCCACCTCCTTGGGAGTAAGTGGACAAAAGCCTCCTAGTCTTTGTTCTGTTGAATTTATCTTCTTCATCTTCCAGTGGCTTGTGGTCTCCCTAAGAAAAGAATTTGTGAAAAGAAAGAAAAATAATCGATAAATTCAATTCAGTTCATCAAATTCGGGAGAAAAAAAAAAATTTGCCAGGAATGTTCATTGACAGCATTGAATATGCCATTTCCTGAGTCCCTCAAAAGATGCTCAAGGTACCAGACATTTTAATTTTAAATTTGATAATTAGGATTAAACTAAATTCCATCTAGTGGTAATGGCTTCTCGGCCTGGGCGGGTGCTGATGGCGGTGTTTGGTTTGCAGGGGTGGTGGTCGGCGATTTGGGGCTGCAGCGGCAGTGGTGATTTGCAATGTGCAGGGTTTCGGGGAGTTTGGTCTGGGCCGGGCCAGTTTGTTTTTGAGCTTTATTGTCAAATTTGGGCAGTTAGGCCCTTAGTTTTATCTGTTCTTAATGTCTAATCTGGGCATTTTAGGCCCATAGATGTTCGGGCTTGGCCCCACAGGTATTTTGGGTCTCGGCCCAATAGGTGCTTGTCCAACCTTTGGTTGGGTCCCCCTCTCCCCCCACTTGATGTACCACTATCAAGTTTCTTAATAAGATTTTGCCGTTTAAAAAAAAACCCTAATCTCCTATTTTGGAAGATATAGGACATCCAACAAAAAAGAACTGTGGAGATCCAAAGTAGAAATACAAAGTGAAACTCACTGATCTAGTTCCTAGGAACAAGTGATTGTTTTGAGGAGCTACAGAACTACATCCAAGGCAGAGGCAGGGAGTTTTGCCACGCCTCACTGTACAGTCTCGACATGTATGGATGTATGAAAGCACATTTGCAAGAATATCAATGTCCTAAATTGTTACCTCATTATTGTCAGCTCTTCAGATTCTGCATCAGTAAGACCGGAAGTGCAGCCAGTGAAAGATAACATGTCTTTTTCGTATCTCAGATGAAGAGCAATGTATCTCCCAGCACGTGATCTCAGCCGCTCCACCAGCTTCTGTGGTGTCACCGTCATGTATTCTCAGAACCTAAGTTAACAGGAATCCCTGTAGGAGGCCTCTTAAATGCATTCATAGGAAAGCAATAACAAACTGTGATCTTTCATCCTGCTCTAAGCCTCCAACTACATTTTATACATTTGTGGTAAGTCTCAAAGAACTTAACCATCCATTTCGAAGGAATAACTATCCGAAACTATGAATGGCAGAGTTGCAACCATTTACAGCCATTGTTGATAAAGAAAGTCCAAACATACATGACAATATACTTGAGGAGCATTCAGAATTCTGGAAAGTTCGTCTTATTGTCACTGAAACTATATACCCAATTAAGATTTTAACAGTGGATAACTATGTATTTAAAACCAATAGCAGAGAGACAATAGTTCTAACCTTCCCTAGATTCTCAATAGGAGGAAAGAAACGGAGAGCATTATAGAGTGCCCGACATCTCAACCGTTGAATATCAAGAGGTAGCTCGTTGTTTGCAAGTCTAGAATCTGATTTTGCGACATGAACCACCTGTAGAATTTGATTTGATAAGCGACCCCTGAAGCTTAAAAGCTAAATCTATTAACACAGAAACTGTTATCCCTCTTCTGTGGCTCAATTGGTGTTTTCAGCTATCCAAAAAACAAAAGGCCCTAATTTTGATTGCTATATTTTACTCATTGGAGAAAATAAAGATAACATACATGCTTGCTCAGAAAGTCATTAATTTTCTTATAACACACCATCAAGCAAGCACAAATAGAATAACAAAGAAAAAGGAAAAACCATAAGTGACTGTTTTCTGGGTAAAATATGTCTGGCATAAGTCTAATTTATTTTCCCAAAGCATTATGCTGTGTTGCAATAATAACAAATTCGAATGAGTTAGTAGTTGACATGAACTATTTAGTTATGTGTGCACAAAGGTTTGGATTACCTCTGTTGGCTTAAACTAAAATATTTTCCACAAAATGCGTCACAAACTCACCAGTTCCCAATGTTCAGTCGACCATAAAACATTTACAGAGTCTAGGGACGGTGATTTACCCAGCCCCACCTCTGCCCAGATTGGGGCAGTTCTCCAATTCTTTCCTTGGGTTTGGACGGTTCTGCATTGTTTATAGAATAACGATTCAGGTGGAAAAAGGTTTTTCTGTGTTGGTTTGAGTCGCATGTTTTCGCAACATGTTGTAGCTTCCAAAATGTGAAAATGTATTAAAAGATTTTGCCCATTTAGTCTTTTACGGAATAATTGGATTCAAAAAAAATGAATAAATAACAAGTACATGTTCTATGCGCGAAAACACAGATGCACTTAACCCATGCATGCATGCCCATACATACAACCACACTCAAAAGATTAGCCAAATACACACTTATAAACATGTAGCTTCACTATATATATGCTTTTACACTAATGCACATCTGATAGTATAAAGTACCCACATTAGCATAATGGCACAGATTTGTAACTGCTCGTGCAAGCACATGCCAGGCTGCTACAGTGTTGGTCAATCATATACAAGAACTCAACTTAAGACAAAAAAAAATGAGAGGAAAATAACGCGAGTATTTCCTAAGGAAACACTTGGCTGAAACACCTATCTGGCATATTGTACTTATATCCAAACAAACACTCCGTTGAATGCTTTTCTCTTTTTCACATATCTAGTTATTTTTCCTTGCTTTTTTTATGCCTGTAGATACACATCACAGGGAGGGGGAGCGGGTTGAATTGGGAAGAAGTAATGACTCCATTCTAGAAGAAAATGATTTCATGAGGACAGTGTAGAGAATAGTTAGGCCGGGAAATCTCCCAACCATATGATCCTCGGCAGATGAAGTACATCATGGAAAATTTGTACCTGATAGTCCTTCCACAAATGTGTCATTTCTTCATAGTAGCTCATACCAGACCAAGAAGAGAAGTGCTTCCTGGCTCGAGGAGCAGATTCTAATTCCTTGGGAAGTTCTTTCACAATCCTCACATCTCTTTGTAAGCTTGTGATGAAATGGTGCTCATTGAACACATCTGTAAAGGTACTGCAAATAAATTCCAGTTACAAAGTGCAAGTAGACATAAGCACAGAGAAAACCTGAACATTAGAAATGAAGAAGACTGCAGCGGCAGAGGGTTTTTGGGTGTTTCAGGCCAGACTTGGTCCTTTTGGGCTGGGCTTGGCCCGTATTTGAGCTGAATGTTTAGATATGGCTTTTAGACTCTATGGGTGTTAATGGGGCTATGCCCCAATGGGTGTTCCTGGGTTGGTTTCTTGCTAACCTAGGGTTCGGGTCTCGGGTTGGCAGAGGATAATTCTTAGCTGTGCTTAGGATTTGATGTCATCATCCCTTTTCCTTTTAATCTTTGTAACAATCTCAAGGATTAATTAAAAAAAAACTGCCTTTCAAAAAAAAGAAATGAAGAAGACCGTATGTGTGCGCGCGCATGCGTGTATGTGTTTGTTTGTGTGTGTGTGTGTGTGTGAGAGAGAGAGAGAGGAAGTAACAGTGGCTTAGCTCGAGGTTACCTTGAATCTTGCCAAAATGAGCGCTTATCCAATTGAGGAATTACTAAGGTGGCATTCATTATGCGTGCCACAGCCACCATATCGGATATCTGTGAGTACATCAAGGGTAAGTGGGGTTCCACAAACAAAAGAAAATAGTAAATCAGGTCCTGTTAGTGGCATGACACTGTTTTGCTTGCTAATAGACTTGCTAAGGTGAACGCGAGAACTAAGCTTAAAAAGTGTGTTCATTCACAAACAACAATATGCATCCAATAACATATGCCACACAATACATGCTAAACCTGAAATTTTGAATAATAACAAATAAAATAAACACTTGCGTTAATTTCACGGCTCAATCAAACAAGGTAAAGTCTGCTGATAAAACAGCGAGAAAGTTGCCATGCTTGGTTAAGCAACATATTCCTTCCAGGCGGGAGCTATTCACAGGGTCTGGTTCTTGTCAGAATTAATTTTGAAATGGGGCAATTTAAATTTCTACTTGTCGTAGCAGCCTATTGAAAGGGTTTACCATCATGCTGATCAGTTTTTGAACTCAGTTGACATTGAGAAATGATCATTTGAAGCTTTCTGAATATCATTTTGCATATCCTGGGACAGACCACACCTAACCATATCAAAAGCCAAACAAACCACAATACTACCAATGAGATGAGTTAGTGATTAGTAATTATTTGTTTAAAACCTAGTGCTAACCAATCAGATCGATATACTAGTACGTGTTTGGCCTGCTTATGAAGGAGAGTCTAGCCACACATCAGTGGCCTATTAGTAATCAATTTTGTCCTCCATGCCAATAGTCCGGCTTTTCAATAAACCCTTGGATTTTATCACTATGTTAAATTGTACCCAAGAATGCTGTCCCGAAAATGATTAGGGGCAATGTACACCCATTTCTTCTCAAAACTCACAAGACCTTGGAATAAAAAATAAAGAGCAAAGACATTCACATTTCACTTGTGGCCACACACATTGCCCTGCTGAGAGGCCATAAGACAAGAGAGAGAGTGAGGCTGTAAGACACGTGAGAGTGAGAAGCTAAAAGAAGTGTATGTCTGTATGAATAAAAGTGCTCAAGATAAATACGACTATCTAATCAAGAAACCTAACCCTCTTTCCTTACTGAAACGGATCCTCAATTAACACAAAGCTTTTAACAGCAAGAGTCCCAATTTCCTCAAAATTTACACTGCAGCTTTAAGCCCTAAACCTCCTTGGCCTGCTATCAAAGAGTTAACTTTAACTTCATTAAGGGATATACTATTGAATTTGAATCATGCACTCCATTCCCATAAATCCCCTCAGTTATGAATCTTATGATACCCTTCCTGGCCCAATATCCCGATTAATGAACAGGACTCGTCATTTGCCTCAACACTTTCAGCACTCCACGCCCATTGCTGCCAAGCAAGCCCTGCCTCCCTCCTTTCCTCAAACTAAGCGTTGTGAACATTGAAAAAAAATCCCCAACGATTTCTTCCAGGCAAGGCAGAAGCAAAAATCAGAAAACCATGTAAGCCTTCACCGTCCCTTGGGTTTTTGGTCTACCCACTGAATTGGTGGTAGCAGAATTTTCAGGGTCATTCATGACAAGTATTCTTTTATTTATTTATTTTTGGAGTTCTTCATGTTTAGATTCTAGGGTAGTATTTGGTAAAACTTAAAAGTGCCACTTGAATTCCACATATCAATAGAAAGGATCCCACCGATCAGGAAGTAAAATTATCTTGTTGACCCAAAGCTATGATGCACTGACACGGATACCGACACTGACACAGACACCGACACGGAGACACAGAAATTCTAAACAAATGGGGACACAGACACGGCGGGAGACACGCCACGTGTATATTTATTTATTTATTTATATAAATAATTATAGTTTGACACCCAAAAAAAATTTTAAAATTATAATTTGGCCCCAAATTTTTTTTAAAAATTACAGTTTGACCCCCAAATTTCAAAAAATACAGTTTGGCCCCTGCCGTGTCCCCAGCCTTGTCCCCGTAAGAAATTTAAATTAAATTATGGAACACGCCACGTGGCATGTCCCTGCGTGTCCCCGTGTCCGACACTGCGATACTTCAACCTCTAGAGGTGTCGGTGCTTCATAGACCCAAAGTAATGTGGTTGGCTTTGAACTAAAACTGTGGTTGCCTACCAGGCTACCATTGTTCTTGTTTCCATTCCAAGGGGCTGTCCTTGGTCATGTGGGGGGTTCTTATCCACAGTCTGACTTTCTTTCTTTCTTCCAGGATTGGATCTCGTCTGCTGAACGCATGCTTATAAGCTGCCATATACGTCGGTCAGCTAGTCTTTTAATTTAAATTTAATGGCAAAATCCCATTTCCCCTCAGTCTACGATGCATAACTCTGATGCAAAGATGGGTGCAAGTCTCAACTCTTCATCTTTTCTAAGTGTTTTGTTTATTAATTCTTCACAAATTTTCAAGTTTTGCGCTACCGAAACCCGGGAGGGAAATAGTCACCGATCCGGACCTCAATCAACACTAGAAAAAGCTCATTGTCCGAGACCTGTTCGAGCTGAGACGTCGGGTGTTGCGTCTGTTGTATCCTCCTTCTCATCCACAAAATATTTGTAGTCAGTAACATAAGCTTCTTTTTTGGCCTCTTAGAGCTGCTTCCCTTGACTACCTAGCTTGGCATCGCGTTTAGCGAGTATGCGGTGTGATGACGTTATTATAGCCGATGAGGCCAATATCTTTCCTGTAGGATGTAGCTCCTCTTGCTAGGTTTATATCAAGCTAGGACAGGTAAGACTGTTTTCTATCTGGTAGCTAGGCCACAAGCTGTCTGACAGGAATCTATCTTAGACATAGTCAAGGGGCGCTGTGCTCTAACCGCACACATTTAATCAATTCAAGGCGCAACGCCCGAAAACGCTCTGAAAATAGATCACTTTCTCGAGAACTTTCGAGAATGCTTAAACCTGAGGATTACTTGCCTACGTTTTAGAGCAAAACAGGATAGATTCTACCAACTTCTGGCTTCTTCATTGAGGGTAATAGAAGCTAAGGACATCTATAAAAAAAAAACACTACTACAATTATGGAGTAGATAACTCTTGTGATTATTAATTACAATGTCCAAGTTCATCCATCATTCTTTTTCCTTCAAGTTTGAGTACATCACTATTGAAGCAGCTAAACAAAATTTTGATTACTTGTGCTTATTCACTCATCCTTGACCCTAAATGTAGGGATACCATTTATAATCTTAGTTTCACGGTCAAAGAACAACAATTAAAGGGCATCAACCTATTTTTATAAGGACGTAAACAAGGAATATCTCATATCTTGCAACAATGCATCATAAAATCCCAAGAGATGGAGTGTATAAAACCCTGCATCATAAAATCCCAACAATGCATCATAGAACATGGAGTGTATAAAACCCTGCCAGGTTTATTTAAGATAAGCTGGCGAGCTTCCTTAAAAACATCAGGTCGCTAAACTACTACAAGCTGCAGCATGTGAATCTGCACATTCTTCTAGCCACAGAGGAATAAACATAGATTACATAACATGCTTAAAGGATTAAAAAAAAAAGTCATTGCTTACACCAGTGCGCATCTGATTCAGTCCCCCATTACTCCTTACAGTCAAATAGCGATCCCGTGCTTGTGTTGCTGAGATTGTAAAACAAGTTTAGAGAGGGAGAGAGAGAGAATCTTTCGAGCATAATAATAAAAAAAATCTACAATCAAATAGTTAGATATGGGTATGTGCTCACACATTGCCCAGAAAACAACAAGATGAAGATAAAGATGAACTAAGAACTCAAAAACAAGGTACGGCGTGCCCTTGCAGAATGCACAGTAACTTCTGCTCCCAAAAAAGTAGCAGAGATGTAACTCCAAAGAGTCACAAGAACAAGAAAGAACCCCAGAAAAAATACATCAGAGAAAAGGTGATGAGATGGACCTTTATACTTAGCAGTAGGCTCGACACATGGGCGTAAACCGTAGTCATCAAGAGCTCCCCAAAGCATTTCACGTGGCAGCTGCAAAATTGATGCAGGGGGACCTTGTTATTGAGGAAAATACCGCAGTTATCTAACCAAAACAAATAAACATGTGCAGAAGAATGTTTCTGCTAAAGGTCGTCCGCATTTGATAAACGAAATTTATATGGTAACAAAAGGGTGGCAGGTAAATAGCAATAAGAGCTCATGATCAAGCACATAGGTTGAAAACTTTGGCACAATCTATTTCACAAGGAAAGCATCTAAAATGAACGATTATCTCATCAATACAAAAACATAGGGGTTAAGATCATGTCAGAAGAGTTAATAAAGGTAGGGATGTGAACAAACCCTGGATCACATTTTAGGTTATCAAAGCAGTATGTTAAGATCCAGCAACTAACCGTGAGAGATAAAATTCAGCATTGAATAAAAGTAAACATACTCGGTTCACAACTTCACTTATTTAATACTCCCTCCATCCCAAATTGCTGGTCCTTCTTTTCTTTTATGGATGTCCCAAAATGAATGTCCATTTTGAAAAGTCTACATAAAAAGTTGTGCAACATTACTCTTTCACCCTTTCTTTTCTACATTAAGTGTCATCCCAAAGCATAAAGTAGGGGCAAATTGAGAAAGTCAATACCAATTATATTTTCCATCATCCTACCCATAAAAACATGCTTCCCCAAAAGGGGGGAAGCAAATTGGTACAGAGAGAGTATTTTCTTGACTTTTTTTTTTTTTTTTTTTGCATGTGTGTGCATGCTTTGCAAATTGGTTCGTTTGTATTCCGTACCTATGTAAATATGCAAGCTTTTAATCACTTGGGAGATAGTTTGCTAATGACATGAAATAATAAAGCCTAGACTAGATAACGAAAGAACAACGAAGGTGGAAGAGCTTTGTGAGGACTTTTCACAAATTTAGATAAACGAGAAACAGGGAATGGTTCAAGATTAATTTTCCTAATAAACCCTAAAGTGCAAATATGCAACAAGCCAACAAGTTTCATATACAAATCCAATAGATCGGTAAATCCCAAAGTTGTTCACAAGAGATTCATAATGGATGGTATAGTCACACAATATTCCTACATGATAAACGTAGATCGTAGATAAGTCCGTGTCACAAAAATACACCTTGATGATAATCATTTATCACGTTATTTGCCATGTCAAAACCACCACAAACCCGCATTGGAAAAATATAGGCACCAAGGGGCCTAGCCAGTTTCAATCTCTTTTGGTCATTCTATGGCCATGCCAGTATCTTTGTTCCGTATACCGTGCATCTAAACACGGATACCTCGCTGAGCCTCTGTGTCTAATACGTCTGGGACTCAGACCCGCTAGGACACATGAAAATAGGTGTCCGAGTATTTAGTTAGTTGTTTGAGTCAGACACGTTTCCGACACGCTCAGACAAGCATTCAACAATTTAAAACTCATATTCTCTGCTTTTTTGTTTCTCTTTCTTCTTCTTTCTCTGTTTCTGTTTCTGTTTCTCTCTTCTTCCTCGTATTTCTCCTTATCCCAACCCTGTCTCTCTCCTCTTCATCTGTCTTCTCAAATTTTAGAATAATTTGTCATCAATATCAAAGTTGTTTATTCTGAATTGGTTTTTTCTATAAAATAGGACTGCTTTTGAATATATTTAAAAGATAACAATGCAGTTATTTCTATTCTGAAATGTTCATGTAGGATGGAATTTCCACAACAACCGCAAGCAGGTCACAGTTCACTAAATAAGTACAGGGAGTATTTTTACCAAAAGCATTTTTACATATAACGACTAGGTCAGAGATATTTTGACAAGAGAGACTAAGATAAAGGAAAACGTCTATTGGCATCATGTGTCCGACACGCTCCGAACATGCTCAAATATGAAAATGTGTCAATTATTTTAGTATCTGGCTTTTGGTCGGACGCATATGCACTAAGGAGTAAGGACACATCAGGAACACATTAGCAAGTTAGAATGTAATTTCAAAAAATAGGTTTCCAGTCAAAATTTCCATGTGATGCTTAGTTCTCCAACTATGATGCACGGATACGGACACGGGGACACGGGAATTCTAAAAAAATGGGGACACGGACACGGCGGGGGGCACACCACGTGTATATTCATTTATTTATTTATATTTTTTTCAATTTTTTTCCAAGTTTAAATGGTAAAATGTGGATTGTGGACAAAAGGAAAAATCCATAGTTCCAATATCATTCAAACAAAACAAGACATCCGTAAGTTCAATACAACCCTATTGAAAAATTATAGTTTGACCCCTGAAAAAAATTTAAAATTACCATTTGACCCCCAAAATTTTTAAAAAATTACAATTTGACTCCCATTTAAAAAAAATTGCACTTTGACCCCCCATCGTGTCCCCAGCCGTGTCCCCCTCAAAAATTTAAATTAAATTATGGGACACGCCCCGTGTCCGACACGGCAATACGTTGACCTCTAGAGGTGTAAGTGCTTCATAGTTCTCCAACATTGTTGTTTTTATACATCTCCATAACAAAAAACCATTTGTGTTTGCTATCCCAAATTCGATAGAAATAAATTCTGTAATTCGCCTATCAATTCATAAGATATAACAATATATCTTCTCTATGTTCATCAAGTGTGTCCCTAGTTAGCACAACTAGGTCTTGTCTGGTTCCTGTTTGTGTCCTAGACACTGTCCTAGTTTTTTTTAAAAGAAAAGCCATTTTTCATGGTCATCGTGATCGTGCCCATGTTTTGTGACCACATCCGTGTTTCTTAGAACAGAGGTTTCTCAACATTTCTTTTGAGAGGACGAGTATCTTGGAGGAGGACAAAGACACAACACAACATGACACGCTGAAACAAGCTAACAAGACAATTTCCAATAAATTAGGACATGGACGTGTGGGTACACAGAGAATTAAAGGATTTTTATATTTCTACAACAGCCAAGTATATTTATGAGAAATACATATTTTTGCTCTAGTATTATTTTATCGTAAGTTCATAACCAGTTGAAAATAACTCAATGCTAAATTCACCTCAACTAATCACAGTACAAATTATCAGACTAAATGTAAATAACAAAGTCTAGCTCGGCCCCAGCATGTGTCTTTACGGCCCATAAAAGCTTTAAAGCAGAGCCTTAAAACAACCTTAGGCCCATGATAGCCCTTCTATTTGATTCCCAAGCCCATATCAACCTATGCACCAAATAATTACTTCAGCACATGCCATCCTTAAGCCCCAACAAGCACCGTACTCTTTATCTATCTGACTTCGAAACCCTAGCACCTCCGAAAGCAGCAATGCAAAACTACATTCTATCTGGACTGTACTCTTTGTACGGGGTACGAATACGAAACCTGCTAGAGTTCAGACTATAAACTTGTTGAAGGATCAAAGGCATGTTGAACAAAATACACCCCAAAATGGTTCCCTCTCAGAAAACAAACCTATATTACCTTTAACTAAATCCTCCGATAGCTACTGTTCAACAGGGTTGTTAGAAAGTCACTGGCAGCCTTTGGCAGTTCAACAAAAACAAGCAGAGTTTGTGTCCCACCCTAGCCATGAAACTAGACCCTGATCAATCATTACAGATGCCATTCATCGACACTTGTCATCCAGGAATTTCCAATTCACAGGATCATACACTTCTTTGGCTTTCTGACTCTTGGAAGAAGGTCCCAAATCCCAATACAACCAGACACAGCAGAAAAAACTGCATACAAGGTGTCCACGTACTTACTTATCTACAAGTCTGTCAAAGGCCAGCGGAGAGGACACAAACAAAGAACCCCTTTCTTTATCTCTGATATCGGTAGTCAGGAAAGCATGAATGAGATTGGTAAATCGTTCAATCCACTAAGCACATAAAAATTTATGGGTAACAAGAGCTGGTCTAATGTCTACTGGTACCATCAAGCAAGCTCGATCCATATTTGATATAGCCCATATTATTTTTTTCTTTAAATCCCGTTTCAGACACTCAGCCACTTACAATTATTATTTTCCTCAACACTAAGGTTGTAGATAATCTGTCACTCCTAAGTATCCCCTCTCTTCACAATTTTACAAAAACAGGAATGCTAATGAATACACGCGTGAACCTGCACACAATTTCCTAACATATTCAGAGACTAACCACTTCCAGAAGCAGCCCCAAACTACAGAGACACCAAGGATTTGAACCCTGATCTAAAACCAATACACATAGGAATCTAAAGAAAACAACTACCAATCGCCATATATAAGCGAAACCAATTCTCTCCTAATAACCAACAAGAAACATTTTCCGAACACGACACCCCCAAAAAAACCAAATCAAAAGCTACCCATCAACAAATACAACAGCGCAAACAAAAACCAACCCTGCAAATCTCAAGAAACAACCTGAAAACAAAATAGAACCCAGATCTCAGAATTACTGGAAACGGTATATATAAAGCAAATGAACCAATAGCACACCTGCAAAGATTGAGACTCTTCTGGCAGAGGATGTTTTTGTTCATCTTCCAAAATGTCTTTACTGTAGTAGTTAAACACGAAGATTGAAAAGGCAAAGAGAAAGATAATGTAGAGTGAGATTGAGGAGGAAGAGGGTTTTCTTGGGAGGAACTTATTTGCTGCCGTTAAGGTTCTTGAGTGAGAAAAGGCTCTGTCCTTAACCATTTCACTGACATAGGTTAGATCTCTCTTGTAGATCCACTTCTGGTTCTTTCATCAATCGCTTGCTGTGAGTTCACGATGTTTTTCCGTACTTCGGGAGAGAGAGGGGGGGGTGGTGGGGTGGATTGGAGGTTGGTTGACGATGCTGTAAGCTCTTTCTTATTTTTCCTTGGCAAATTCTTATGGGAAAATTACGGGCACGTGGTGAATACCATGTGTGAAGACTAGTCTTATTCATCAGACTCATATGTGAAGTCTTATGTCTTGTTCTCTTTGTTTTTCAAAAAGTATTTTTTGAAAAAAATTTCTCCAGATTCTTTTTAATTTTAACATTTCTTTCTTTATCTCTCTCCACTTATTATCCTTATTATTTTTAAAAAAAAATTTCAAAACACAAATCAAACACAGCTGACCTTCCAAATCACTACTATAACGACACAAGGAAAATTATTCACCAAGACATGGTAAGGCTATGTTAATTTGCAATTCTATCCCTCCATATATTATATATATCACATTGAAGTCCTAATTTTATCATTTACCATTTCCCACTCGCTTTCTCTAACAACCATTCTCTCTGGCGTTCTCTGCGCTCTCCTCTCTCTCTGGCGTCCTCTCCTTTGTCCTCTCTCTATCATTTTGTATCCCTCTCTCTCTAATATTCTCCATTTGGGACGAATTTTTTATTGTTTTACACAGATGTTAACCCACATTATTATGTGAATCCTGATTAAAGATTTGACAGATACTACTTTGGTGAGTTTACTGTATTTTTATGTCTATAAGTCCATATTTTGGTCACTTTGTTTGTTTTGGTTATTTCGTACTCCATATTTAGTTCATGCTGTTGTTTGGCATGTGGGTTTGTATTGATACAAATATGGTGTAACCATGAGTGTTTTGATTTGAACAGAGTTTATGATTTCCATGGTCGGTGTAGAGTTTTGGTCTTTTCACGTGCTTCATATGCACATTTGAGCTGGGTATATTTACTTGTTACTATTGACTCTATCGGAGTACCAAGTCATGTATTGGAATATTGATTGAAACTCCAAAAATTAGATTATTCTCATGTTTAGTGATTTTTTATCGTAGGGGAGTCATGGCATCTAGTTCAAATAGTGATACTCCAAGTTCTCTAAGGATACGACTCTGCAACCACAACAAGGAAGCGGTAATACACACCTCTTGGATGGATATGAATCCAGGTAAGAGGTTCTTTAGGTGTCCTTACTGAATTTTTGGTGCGCCAAAGAGGAATGGTCCACATAGCAACTACTTTGAGTGGTTGGATGGCCCTATAGGTTGTCACGACCCTAGCTTCTCCTTGAAGGTGTTAGTCACAATAAAGTGTCAATGATCCGATCACTAAGGCCATGTCAAAGTTAAACATCTTATTAGTAAATGACTAAAAGGGACACAAGTACGAATAGTGGAAGCAATACCTCATTTAATACATAACGAAAAAAGCTAGAAGTCTTTACATAAGGATTGCTACATGGCAAACCACCAAGAGCTGTGCATAGTATAAGAGTTAACAAGCTATCTATAGCTATTACAAGTCAAAAACATCTGCATAGTACAAAGCTCTATCTACGTGTCTACATGTACAAGTATATCCCAAAAAGTACCACGTCACCACTCTACGCCTCGTTGCTTGAAAGGTGAAAAATTACATAAGTCAAAGCTCGTATGAATAATTAATACTTAATTCACATGCATTTCACGGACAATGATAAAACCATTTCAAAATGAGTCTCATTTCACAACAACACAGCATAGTAATGCACATTGAGCATTCGAAGGGTAAAATCCGAGCATTCAAAGTACAGGCTTTGAGCATCTAGTACGCAGGGGTTGGGCATTCAAGCGTAGAGCTTGAGCATTCAAGTGTAGAACTTGAGCATCCAGTACACAATGGTTGGGCATTCGAAGAGCTTCGAGCATTCAAAATGTTAGACTTTGAGCATTCAAGCGTAGAGCTTGAGAATAGATGATATCTTGTTGAGAGCGGCATGAGCCAGTTGAGGATTGTTTATGGCGTAGAGCCAGTTGAGATAATGGGCGTAGAGCCACTGAGTATGTGAAGCTGATGAGTAGCGAGCTTAAAGCTGCTAAGTGAGCTTAGTGAGCACTGGCGTAAAGCCGCTGAGCGAGCGTGGAGCTGCTGAGATAGCGAGCATGGAGCCGCTGAGATGGTGAAGGCGGGCGCAGAGCCGCTAAGATGGTGGATATGGTGTGGAGCCGCCGAGATGGTGAATATGGGCGTAGAGTCGCTGAGGTAGTTAGCTTGGAGCTGTTGGCCAATGGTGAACATGGGCATAGAGCCGCTGATGGGCGTAGAGCTTGCTTGGCTGATAAGGAGCTTCGGAGCTGCTGGGATAGTGAGCGTGGAGCTACTGATAGCGGGGATAGAGTTGCTGAAGTAGTTGAGCTGCTGATAGCAAGCGTGGAGCTGCTGAGATATAAGCTATCGAGAGGTAGTGAAGCTGCTAAGATGCGGAGATGATGGGCTCGGGACTGTTGAGCTTAGAGCTACTGATGGCGAGCATAGAGCTACTGAGTGACCTGATAGTAGTGAGTACGGGCGTAGAGCCGCTTTATAAGCATAGAGCTGCTAAGTATGAGCATAGAGCCGCTAACAGTGAGCGCGAGGCCGTGGAACCGCTGAATATGACGAGCACTGAACCGCTAGGTGACCAAGTTTTATCAAGAGCAGTTTGATAGTGGTGAGCGACTTGATGGTGCAAGGAGTATGGTGCCGCTGAGGTAGCGAGCAGCTGTGATGATAAGTACTGAGCCGCCGAGTGGTCTGTATGGATTTTGAAGGCGAGAGCTCAAATTTGATAATCTTCAGTGGTCAAGTGACCAGCAGTTGTAAGCTTGCCGTTTACAGAGAGAGCTTGTGTTGGTTATGACGTTTTTCCATGCTCGGGCATGCCCCCAAGGCTAGTTCTGATCGCGTTGCTTTTGCTTGGGAATGCTCCCAAGGCTTGACTTGATTTTGGTTATGGACCCAAAACCTCATAATTTAGTGCACTGAGCAAGATCTGATGCTTTTGTAGGAAATAGATTAGGAGGCCAGGAAATCGATCCAGCGGCCGAATAATGGATGTCTTGACCGAATGATCGAAGTCTCGGCCGTGCAATCGCTTCATTTCCAGAGGTTTATAAAAGGCCACGGCCTCGGTTGTTTCATTTCATCTCTCTTTCTCTTCTTTTTCTCTCCACGCCCGAGAGCTCCACCAAGGACTTCTCTGCCTCTTTCATTCTTGTTGGATCCAGGCCATGGGTGGCATACAGTCAGTGATCGCAAAGGGAGACCGCGTTGTTCTTGGTCCTGTCTTGATGCTTTTTTAGGGACCCTCGCATGGGTGGCTTGCTTATGTGATGTAGAACTCCTAGGGTGACGGTGGTACATGGTATGATGATTTTTCTGGGCCACGTGGTGTTTCTTCTGCGCCGCAGTGTTTCTTTGGTACACGTTGCCCCGAGGGTGTCCTTTTCTTTTTTGCAGCTGGTCTCTGGTGTTCGGACCACTAAAAGATTCGGCATCCTCTTCTCCATCTTTTACATTTTCCTTCCTGCATAGGTTAGTCCGACAAAAAACTGATGTGTAGTTTGTTTAGGAAATGTGGGATGATTCACCTTGTGATGTAAAAGCTTTTGTTATATGAAATGAAATCTTTTGCTCTGATATGTGATTGTGTATGCTTTTGTTTGCACCATTTGTTTAGCATGAAAATCCGGTGAATTGAATAGAACCGTGGAAATCCTTTGTAAAATAGCCGTTCTGGCGGCCGAGCGATCGATCAAGCGGTCGAGAGATCAATTCGTCTTCCTGAGGTTGACTTTGAGTCAACCTAGATTTTCTAGGGCTGAGGAATCGATCCTACGGCTGTTACATCGAAGTGCCGGCCGAGAGACCGACTTAATTAATGCGTACTCAAAATCCGATTCCGATTTGAACTAGGACTCAACCTAGTCTGTAAGTATGCGTTCTACAAAACTCAATGGTTTGTCAGCAGTAGTTTCTTATGGCATAACCAGTCCTTGATCAGTGGTTGGATTCCTTCAATGGCCTCGACCGTCTACACTTTAAGTCCTTTGGTATGGACTTCATCTTCTCTCTTCGCCAAATTCCTGTGAATTTCGCTTTCCTTCGGGCAGCCACTAGCTTGTGGGACCCTATTCTTCACGTCTTTCGATTCAGAAGAGAAGAATTGTGTCCTACTATCGAGGAGTTTGCTGCTATTATGGGTCATTCGGATAGAGAAGGCCTCATTGTCCCTAACCCTTTGTTCAATCGTGGCAACCTACTGGAGGCTTTGCTCCAAGTTCAGAAACACGAAGTTAGGTTTTTCATGGCGAATGGAAGGCTAAAAACCTTACAGTTTGTTCAGTGTTTCGGTACAGCTGAAGCTCATCGTCAATTTTCTCGACAGAAAGCGTGCTTTCATGCGCTATGTGTCTGCCTACTCCACTATTACTTGCTTGGCCCTTCCTCTGGCCATGCCGATTCTATGCTGCTTGATTTCGCTCAACAGATTGGAAACAATGTAGGCTTTGTTGGTTTAGTGTTGGCAGAGACTTTGTTTCGAGGATCAATATTATAAGACCTACGACAAACTTGCTTTCGATCCCCCTATTGGGTGGAAGGGGTTCATGGGGCTATTAACTCACAGGAGGATTGGTTGGGTGGAACGACTAGGGCGTGATTAACATCTTGTTTAGGAACGGGAAGTTTAACTTCGGAACAAGGACTAGTAGTAACTTTGTAGTAGTAATTGTTTGTATTATTCTGGATGATATTTAGTAGGCACTTCGGAACCTGGACTAATGTAGTAACATCTTGGTTGGTGTATTATTCTGGATGATATGTATTAGTGCTATGGAAACTTTGATTTTCCTCATTTTAGTATTATGTTGTACTTATGTTAGTGCTATGATATTAATTGCTCACTTTGTGTTGAATTTTTTACTAAAATGATTTTCCTCATTTTAGTATTCCGTTTTATGATTTCTGTTCAACTTATGTTAGTGCTATGGAAAAATTGCTCACTACTCATATTGTTTGGAATTTTTTACAATAACAGATTAGCAAAGGTAAAAAAGTCACCATGTCATCAATTGGAATTCTACCGCATGAACTTGACGATCTTGTTGGAAGTGACGATGACGATTTGGCGGATCTCAAAGCACTAGAAATGTTGAAAGAGCACGAAAAAATGCCGTAACGAACTTCTAAAATGTTCAGTCAAGAGTATGTCACATTCTTGTTGCATGGACATCCTCGTACAATAAAGGATATTTTACATGTCGACAAACATACTTTTAGAGCCTTGGTGAGAGAGCTAATTCTTAGAGGCCAACTTGAATGGGATCATAAGAAGGTGTTTGTCAAATAGTAGTTGGCTATTTTCTTATACATTTGCAGACAGAGCAAACGACATAAAGTTGCTGCTGACAAGTTCCAGCGGTCTACGGCTACTATAAGCGACCACTTTAACTGGATGCGTTGCGCTATTTGCAGACTCGCGGCATACATAATTAAACCACCAAATCTTGAAGAAACGCCTTCGGAAATTCTCCATGACGAGAGATACTATCCATGGTTCACAATAAGTTCGAATCTGTCTTTGTCTGTCTCTATCTCCTGTACTTTCCCATGTCTGTCTCTAGAGCATCATCTCCCAATTCATGGAGGAGTATTTTGTTGTACAATCGATTGTTAATACAAGGTAATAATCGCAACTACAGTAATAACATCAATCTAACATAAATATCAAATATCTACCATTCTCAGGCATGACAATTACAGCGCGCAAGACTTACGTCTACTTTGATAAAGGAACTGCAAGTACACTGGAGTATATTTCAGTGAAGTGAAAGGATGATTCAATTATAGGAGTAGCTCTATAATCATTTCCCTACATAGTCCATGCGTCCCACCAACAAATGGCTGTATCTAAATGTTGACAAAAAGCTATGAAAATCTATTCTAAAAGAGGAAACATGGGTGCTTTAAGAATAGGTTTCGCTTCTCCCTTAAAAAATTACTTCCTCCATCCCATAAAATTTGACATTTTCAGAAATGCGTACTATTTTTAAATTGCATATATCTTTCAATCCATAATGTTTTAGACGATTTTTTGAACTTTGTTTAATAGAACAAATTAAAATCTATCAAATAAGATCCATATTGCTCATAAAAATATTACGGATTAAAAGACATAGTTAATTTTTTCATAGGGCTGGAATAGTAAAAATGCCAAACTTTATGAGATGGAGAGAATAGTGTCTATTTGTAATTTTCAGTCTTAAAAATAATAGGAATATTCAAATAAAAAATATGTGATATGGATCTTATTTGATAGATTTCGATGAGATCCATCAAACCCTACATGGAAAAAAAAACTTTGTAGGACCATCATTTTAATCTTGAAATAAGTCATTATAATAAAATACTTATTTGAGAATCTAAACATGCTTAATACTCCTCGCTGTACAATACCTATTCAGGTTTTGATTATACGGCTAATAAAGTGACCCTGTTTAACAAACATAACAAATCATATGGTAAGGCCTATAAAAATAGTTAACAACCTTTTTGAATACTTACCAAACCGTTTAAGTTGTAAACTTTTTGAGATACAGATAAAAAGTTGCACTTTTATCTGATAGCTTAAGCCTCTAAATAAATGGTGATTAAAAATAATATATGGTATTATATCAGATAAAATATATTGTGTTTAAATCCTACCACCTACCTCGTCTTAATAGTATTTATATGCATTTAGCCCGCTTAAGAAAGATGATTCGACTACACGAGAAAGAACGTACAAATAATAAAATTGTCCCTATTTCTAATAGCTTAAATTTTTTATGAGTTAATATTTAACAATTTAATCTAGTCACACTTCTAAATTATATACTATAAAAACATGGTAAACGAATATTGTATAAATGTTTGACAATGAAAATTGCAGGTTTTGTCAAATGTCTTGCTGGTAACATTGTTACACTTTATGTAGTTTTTGAATTCTGATCAAGATTTTAAAAATAGTGAATAATGTCATAGATTAATAAAGATGATCTTTTAACCTGTTTACAAAGTTTTCTTACCCCAATATGAACAATGATCAAAAAGTTTAAATATTCATTTGAGAAAAAAAAAGTAAGTGTCTTTAAATATGAAGTTTTGCACATAGTTATCGGTATACTAACAATTTCATCATTTGTCATCATTTTTAGATAACTTTGCTCCATTTAAACAAACTAGAGCAGTATTTATAACGAATTGGAGTAACATTTTAAAAGAAAATACACAAACATGTTTGTAATATTCTCGTTCCAAAATTAAATTAATATTTTAAAGGGTAATACTATTTCCTTGCTTATAAACTCCCTCTCAACTCCTCGGCCCCCCTTCCTCCCATCAATGCACTTTTATGCTTCACTTCATAAAATTCAAAACCATAGGCCATCCCCAAGGTTAGTTCACGTGATAACTTGTATTCCAGTTCTTCTCTGTAGAGAGCTGTATTTATTTTATTAATGTTGGTATTTCATAAGTGCGTGATTATTGAGAAAGAAATATGAAATAATAGCGCTTATGTGATTTGGGGCTAAAGTGATAAAATTGATTGTAAAAGGGTGCAAGTGTGATTTGTGGATATATGAGTATATATAGGAGGGTGAGAGTGTAGAGAATCATTTTCTCCTCTCATCTCTCAAGTCCCCCTCTCTCCCGACTCTTTCTCCCTCTCTCGGCTCTCTCACTCCCTCTTGCTCTCACTTAAATTCCCTCCCAAATAACTCAAAATCCACTCAAAACTACCTTTAATCTTTCATCCCTACGCGTATTGTGGTCCATATTTCGTTGATTTGAGCTTGATGGAGGCGTATCTCATTCGATTTCAAGATTTGGAGCTAGGGCTTTGAGGATCCTTGACTTTAATCCTCAATCTTTGAGGTAGGGAGTTCTACCTTTCAATATATGTTCATAACTTGTTTCCTATAGCTTAAATCTTGCTATTTGTTGTTGTTGAGGTTGATGTAGTTGAGAAACCCATAAAAATTTGCAGAAAATCTACTCGAACAACCCTGGTATTGATACCATTTTCCTTGGGTATTGATACCCTTGCATTACCAAACCCAGAAAACACACTGGTATCGATACCATCATCCATGGGTATCAATACCCTTGCGTCTGGAACGCTTCTTGATCTATTGGTATCGATACCATTTTGCTAGGTATCGATACCTGTTGCTTATGGACAGTTTAGGCTGTTTGTTTCACACTTCACTATTTTGAACCCCGATCACTTCTAACTTGTTCTAAACACCTTCAAATCACCTCATTACATGATTAATTGCATTTGTGGAGTATCTTTGCATCTCCTGCCCTTGTTCGGTAGAAATTTTACATTGAGTATCGCATGAACCACGGTTGAATTGGGATGACATAATATGAGGATACACGATGTTTGAACACTTATAGACACGACGAGGACATTCAGGACTCATCGACGGGTGAGTGTCTAGCAGAGGACATCGTGATCCTTTAATTGGCCCGGCAGGAGCTATATGCTCATAGTGGATACTTCAGGACCTCCCAATAGGTAAAGTGTCTAGCAGAGGATATCGAGGTCCTTTAATTGGTCCGGCAGGAGCTACAGCTCAGGACACTTGTACGAGACACAATTGGACACGTGGTACTTCCAAAGGTTACTCATCGAGTCATACGGTTGGTTCTGAAAACGAAGCGTTGGATTATTGGTTGTTGTTACCGTCCATTCTTCAAATCTTATTATTATTGTTCATCATGTGGTCCTTCCTACATTTCATTTGCATACATTGTTAGATTAGAGTTTCCTACTAGGCTAGTGTATCTCAAACCTATTTTCATTTTCAGGTACTAACCCGAGACAATAGTTGGCATGCTTGGAGTGCTTGGATGTGGAAAAATTCCTTTAAAAGCTAATCTTTGAAAAGTTACTTGTCCATATTTGTAAATCACCTTTTAAGAGATGTATTTGTAACTTCAATTGTAAATCTTTTGACCGTGGAATGTTGTAATTCCTTAACTCCTTCGATACTTCGTACCTATGTTAATTTGGGCCTCGGAGCCAAAGATGTAATCTTTTGAAAACCTTTGGAGGTTGAAATGCAATTATGGAAATGGAAATGTCTAACTTTTTTTTTTGGGTTATTGTACGGATTATTGTGAGATTTTATTTATGAAAATTCTTTATATTTATGTTGAAAATCGAGGGCGTAATAGTCCATTAATAAGCAGATGAGGGTACCCTAATAAAGGTCCATGCATACTAATTGAAGTCTATTCCTTGCTAACCTTCTGAATGAGAGCTATTTTATTCATTCCTAGATTGAATTTCGTAGTAGTTTGAATGCTTTTACATGCTGAATATTTTTCCTGTCAAACTCGTAACACAAGTATGAAGTATGCATATCCATGTACGTAGGAGCATGGTCCTGTGTGGTACATAAGAATCATATAGGGCAAGCACTTTCCAGGACCAGCCTTGTTTCTGCTTCTGCTCTCATCTTGTGCTTCTGATGTGCTGATGGTAGTTAGAGAATGGAGAGTTGAGTTCAAACTTGTCTCTACTGATTATGATTCCTGTTCCTGTTGAATATGTCACAATTTTCATTGGATTACATCCGAACACAAAAATGCCAAAACTACTTTTGATAGGATTGTGTTGGCACGATAGATGGAACCCACATAGAAGCTTGGGTACCCAACGATATGCAAATTGCATTTCGTGGAAGAAAAACCACGAAAATGCAGAATGTATTGGCTGTGTGTTCCTTCGACATGAAGTTCACATTCGTGTACCCAGGTTGGGAAGGTAGCGCACATGACGGGCGTGTGTTCTTAGCAGCAGCCACAAATCCGGCCTATTTGTTCCCACACCCACCAATCAGTAAGTAAAGATAAAATAAGATTGTTCTTATATTGTTTCCTTTCTTCCCCAAAATTTTAAACTACACTCACACATGTTATTTATGGTTTAGATAAGTACTATGTCGTCAATTCTGGATACACCAACATGGTAGGGTATCTGGCTCCATATAAAGGACAAAGATATCACAGGGACCATTGGAATGGGGCTAATATAGTATTCGTCACGCCACAGGAGCAATTCAACTATAAGCACTCGTCGTTGAGGAATGTAATTGAAAGATACTTTGGGGTGTTGAAAGCGAGGTTTCCAATACTGAAGTCAATGCCAAGTTATAGCCCAGCCCGTCAGCCGTCGATAGTTATGGCGTGTTGTGTTGTCCACAATATGATCGTAATCCACAAAGGGAGAGATGAATATTTCGACGGTTATATGGAAGCGGACGAATGGGAGGAGATAGTGATGATGATGGTGGTGGTGACGGCCAAGTAGAGCTTGTCAACACATCTCCTCAGAGTGTGCAAATGATGGGAAATAGGTAGGACGAAATGGCTATTGCTATGTGTGATGCATATTGATTCTCATTCATAGGCCTTGTGTGTTTGATCGCATTTTTAACGTTGTACTTTAAAATGGTAAGGATTGTAATGATATTTGTAGGACTTGTAATTTGAGACCAACCTTCTATCCAAGTTATCTTTTCACCTTAAAGTTCAAATGTACGACCATTTTTTTCCCACAAGTTTGGTCCTAATAGTACCCCATGGTATTGTTATCTTGAAGAAGCTATAAAGGGTTTTTCTAAGGTGCTTGAGAACCGCAACTCTACAAAATCTGGGGAGGTTATCAATGTAAAATGGGTGAAATGGGTGAATACAAACACAGGTCATGTAACGCCCCGGAAAATTCAACCTTAACACGTGTAAGAAAAGCATAAACATCGCGTTGAAAAGTCAAATATCCATTAAATATTGGAATGGTTGACCAAAATAAAAGACTTTCCTTTCTTTAAAACCTTGGAGCAATTTATCATTTTAAAAAAAATAAGAATAATTGTAACGAATAAATTCTTCACAAAAGCTTGAGAAGTTTCCTGTACTTCAAAAAAATTACCTCACTAATCTTAAACTCTATAGGATCAAACTATCTAGCTTCATTCCCATAAGTCCCAAGAACAACATACTCTTTCCATAAAAAAATAAGTTCTACAAGTCATAGTGTGGGCTTCCAAAATATGATTACATAACCCATAGTTTTACAATTCCAAAATAATAAAATAAGGTTTCGGTTTCACAATTCATACCATAAAAGACATTGTAACAAATCTAGCCTTATGACCTTACAAGTTCCATTAGATAAGCTAAACAAAATAATAGCACTTAAGGAACTCCATGATGTAACACTTCACTAAGTTCACGACGCCCCTTTGCCACCCGAAATGGTTAAACAACATGAGCCGAAGCCCGTAGGAAACAAGACTAAACCAAATACTATGTTCAAGTTTAACATGAATGCCGTGAAACAAGCATAAATTAAAATCCACACATAATTCTCAAGTGTCGATAAATTTACCATATTAATGACCTTATACATTCCCCAACTAATCAACCTAGCCCAACATTCCTAGGTTCAGCTCAAAATCATAACCATACGTTAACTCCAATATCTAACCGAGGGTAGCCGGTACAAGTACCAACCCATGATCCGGGGTAAATTGGTACAAGCACCACCCTCACAAACCAAGGGTAGTCGGGTACAAGTACCACCCCATGAACTGGGGTAATCGGGTACAAGCACCACCCTTGCACCCAGATAATCGGGTACAGAGTACCACCCCATCAATTTCCGATCTTTCACCAAGGAGCTGGCTAAGCCAAGCTTGCTTTTTCCTATTTGCACCATCTAGATTTAAACCAACATAATCCGAGCTCATATATCTCTACCTATCTCACCAATCAGGATAATTTTTATCCAAACATCATACGCATAATTCCCTACCGAGTATCCAAGCTCCAAGCGTTCAATAAACTTCAAACACACATAAACCCTTTCATTAACACAAGTAACCTTCACAAGTCATAAAAAATAAATCACAAGGTGCAAGAATCATAAGTTTTGCATCTCGAATTAATCTTAATTTCTCAAGTAAGCATTCTCTTTCCTTTTTCTTTAGATGTTAAACAAGTAGCACGGATATAAAGTCTCATATAAACTGCGTATATTCCCAACACTAAGCAACTCCACATATCAATTTCAAGAATTCAACAAGTACCACTCATGCTTTCCATGTGAGATCTTAAAACTCTAACACAATTTTTTTCACATAATCTAAAGAATATTCACATTCCACAAATAAGTTCGCAACATTTATACTAAAAATAAACATATCAAGAGGGTTAGTCATGTGTCCTATCTCAAAAGAGCCAAATCCCGAAAAAAGCTAAGAACTCCAAAGTTGGCTGATTAATATTTTGTTCGGATCAAAATGTAGCCCTTTGTCCGTAAATCACATTTGCTTCTTACCTTTTTGCGAGATTCTCGAATCTTGGTCTCCGATTTTGGGTTTGAAGCATAAGGGTTTGTATGGAATTATAGAGAGAGAAAGAGACACGCAGAAAAGAAAGAAAATGGGCTGCTGGAATAAAGAGAACGGGGTTCTCTGATTTTCTTTGCTTTTTAAGTACAAAAATTACACCAGGGCCATTTCAAGTATCTAGCTATTGCACCATCCTTGCTAAGTTGAATAACCATTACACTAGGGACCTTGTTACCACTAATTAATTACACAACCAACTTCAAAGGTAAGCTACACACACACGGCCCATGGCCCACGAACTTGAACAGAATCAATCGAGTCTGCTAACACATGTATATGCACCCATACACATAAAACAAATACCCATGGTTCACAAAATTAGTAATACTTACTCATAACCACATTATTAAATAAATTAAATTAAAATTAGGGACGGGTCTTTACAGGTCACATTGCGAGGTATCATTTAAAATATAAATGCATAGTATGAAATTTTATAACTTCATTCATTACATAATTAGTCATTACATACATAGCATGTAATACATTCATGACAAATACTTGACATTTCCAAGAATCGCATTTTTCCTCGTTAACCAAAAAATGAAGCATGCAACTATTACAATCCACCACTTCCATTTGTAGGAGTCTACTTTAGCCTCTGCTACTATCTTCTTCTTCTTCAACTTCTTGTTCTCTTTGGCTAGGTCTTGGTTGATTTTTTCCATACCTTAACACTACAGATGTAGACCACCATTCTCACCTAGCAAAGCTTTTATCTTTGCCTCTAATTCTTTCTCTGTGCGGGGTGGATCAATCCAATACAAGTAGTCGCATTGTTTTTCCCTTCCTCCTGCCAAACATTAAGGATGAAAATTACAAGTCAAGACAGATTTTAAGTGCTGCGATTAAAAAGAAATTTCATATCTTATTTCTTACCTCAAAGTCACCACACCCTAAGAACCTTCTTCCTTGATTTGCACTTGTTTTTGACTTTTGAATAAGAGATGGCTTTCCACACATGCAAATAGGGTATTAAGGTGGGTGCTTGAAGAGGAAGATGAGGAGTGTGGCATGGCACGACTTGGATGGGGAAAAGAGGAAAACGGAGAATTTTGGGGTATGGGAAAGAGGAAGGTCACTGCTCTATTTTGTGCCTCTATCACCCGTGCCCACCTTCATCCCCTAACCCCAACCCCAACATCACTACTGGATTAACAAAACATCAAGAAAAAACCTCACAAAGTAGCTCTATTTAGGTAATTATATAAATTCATGATGGTAATCCAACTGGATTGACAAAACATCAACTACCTTCTCAAATTTTAAATTGATGGGTTCCAAATTAATGCTAGATAACGGATCACATTAATGCAATTTTAATCACCTTTTAATCATGTTTAGTGATTCTCTCTCGGTGGGTTTACAACTGTCCAAACTAAAATGATTCTTTCTGAATCAATACATTACTAACCACCAGCATAACCATCCCACCTAATCACATTCAGTCCACCAATTGATGATGCCATATGATAGCTTAGACTTAAACCAAAAGAGCTGCCTCATGGAAGGACTCAACACTGGCAGCCATGGTTTTAAAACCCAAAAAAATGCATTGTGAATGTATGCATATAGAGAGAGAGGATAGTAGGCTAAAGAATGTATGCACAAGAGCTACCTCAGTGTTTGGGTTTGAACAAACCAAAAAATCCCCAATTTCACAAACCCAAAAATCCCCACTTTCACAAACCAGAAGCCACTGCACTTCTCTATCGAATAATTATCCGAAAACAACATAAATATTGATAAAAGTACATTATGAGTTTCCTCTCTTTAGGAAAGGCTCCAATCATCTGGTAATTTTAGCAGTTTCCTATTATGAATTGAATTTATCAAAAATAGATCACGGCATAAATTTTCAATTGAACCCTAATTATTTAAGGGGGTTTTCAAAGCCATGAGCCAAATCAGGACTCACTGAGAGAGAGAGAGACCTTGGTGGTTGTAAATGGCGTAAGTGAGTTTTTGGTGGTCAATTTTCGCTGCTTATGATGGTCGCCGGAAGTAGAGGGTGAGGCGGTGGTTGTTGATGTAGGCCTCGCCGGTGGTGTGGTCACCGTGGAGGGGGCCGTTCTTCTCCCTCTCCGTCTCCCCCCCCCCTTCTCTCTCCAGGTGCGTGTGTCACGCCATCGATTTTTAACATAAATATTGAATACTTTTCATAAAGAAGATCCTCACAATATATATATCCATAAATATTTTCCAAAAGAGTTTCTTGCCAATCTTCTCAAATTATAGTTCCGAAATATTACATCATGAGGCACCACGGCCCAAAACTTTATAAATACATGAGTTAAAGGGTCATAAGGTTTTACATTACACCTTCAAATATGAATGAAATGAGCTAGATGTCTCCACTTCCTCAACTCTCAAAAGAATGCATGCACGTCACTCCAAGCTACTGCTCTGGGTTCACACCTGAAAATGATAGGTTGAGTTACACTAGCCCAGTAGAGAAATCTACACAACTCTTATGTAAAAATGAGTAGATAGCTTGAATGAAGAACAGAGAAATGATACAATATCTCAAATGACATGCAGAACGTAAATGGTAAATGTCCCACCGTCGATTACGATAGTAAAAGCACAATGACTACGCTTCAAGATTCTAATCAAATCACGAAGATCCACAATTTCATATGTTTTACTCATGACTATCCTTGACTCTTACCTTGTTCTGGATTACCTATCCAATATCTCAACTCCACGATATAAATAACAACACATGTTTAAATAGAACAGATATATATAACTCTACGGTCTTGTGTCTGTACAACCAACATTTTCTTTTACGAATTCATTCCGCTAACCCTTTACTTATTTCCATTTCACCGTTGCATACCAACTTCACCCGTCACGAGCGAATGATCTTTTCGGACTATTTATGGTGTTCCATTACTCCCCACATATGCTTTCTCATTGATGGAGCCAAATCCAAGTCACACAGTATAGGTTACCGCACCACCATTCCCTTACCACATCTCACAACCCTATCATTCATCTCAGCTGCATATAAGGAATTCATAAACTAGATCCATTCAAATAGATATTATAAGGATAATCCCATTTCAATCAGCTCGCAAACATAACACAATCAATTTCCCACGTCATCATACAAGTATCCACATTTCTCATATCAAACATATTCATTCACAACGATTCAAGAGTTTCCACCTTTTGCTCATTAAACTTTACAAGTTACGCTAGGAATATCATTCATCTCAAACATAAGGGAAACATCTCTCACATCCCTCTAGTATTGTCAAACTTGGGGGAGTGTCCTACGTGTCTATTTCTCATATTGCATGTCAACACAAGTCACTTTCGTCAACTTTCATTCCTTACGCCCTCTAGGTTCTCGTTTTAGTGTCGTTAGGCTTCTATGGGTTCCGACAATCACCACCACGCGTCAACCATACTATAACGCTCCCAAGCTCAAGAGCATATGTAAACCAACCCTCATGAAGCTCAAACGATGTTTACAAAGTGGTTGGAAGGTGTCTCGGACATACAAATCTAAAGGCGAAAGAACAACTAAAATTTGTCAAAACGGGGTTTCGGGGTATCAATACCTCTGAGCCTCTCTCAGAGGTATCAATACCTCTGTCAGAGATGGACAGATTACAAAGGGGTATCAATACCCCATTTTGAGGTATCAATACCTCGAGTCCTAAATGTGCGATTTCTAGCAGAAAATGCGAACGAAAGGAGGAAAAACTCTTGACTAATCTTCAAGCACTCAACAAGAGAATGATCAAACTCAATATTCAAGTATCAAATTAACTCATTAACACATAAAAGTAATTAGATCTCCCTACCTTAAAGGTTTTGAGCAAAACCCCCAAATCTCAAGCAAGCCCTAGCTTCCAAACTCAAAACCCACCATGAAAACTCATCCTCCAAGTTTTACCCACGTGATCCACGAGTCAAGAACACTTCTATACTGTAGAGGGGAGGTAGATCTTCTAGTATTCAAAGTGTATGACAAGGTTTTAGGTGAGAGAGAGAGAGAGAGAGAATCGGATGGGGAGGGAGAGAGAGTGAGATCGATAGAGAGAGAAGGTAAGGTGTGTTATGTGGTTTTCCACCACACACACCTATATATACTCACTTACATATACCTAACACTCATACCCCAACTTCCAAATTCTATCACATTAACCCCAAATACACATTTTCACATAATATTTCACATTCTTTCATAATTCCTTTTTTTTTTTTGGTATAAAAATTGTCGAAATAAAATACAGGTCTCTACAGCGTGTTTGATGGCCTGGTTTGTTTTTGATTTTTTTTTTCTGGCATAAGAAAGTTGTTGAGCATTATAGGGTCACAGGCCTCACCTGGCCTCTTCCCCAATGGCTAGGGTCACCAACATGCAACAACAACATGAAGAGGCATAATTTTTCTGTACTTCCAAATTCTTTGACATTGGTTGGAAGTTGGAACTTGTAATTCTCTGCATTTTTGGGCTGAAAAATATGTTGTTGGTATTCTTTTTTTTAATCAATAATTATAACACCACACCCATTTACACACCCTCACTCACAATAAGGGTGGGGCCCACACACACTAGGTGTGTAGTGTGTGCGGGCTCCACTCCTATTATGTAGTGTGTGCGGACTCCACTCCTATTATGAGTGTGGGTGTGTAATTGGGTGTGTGAATAAGTGTGGTGGTAGAAGGACTCTTTTTTAATACCCTTGCTGGACTGAAAAATATGTTGTTGGTGAGTTGGTCTACCCCTTGGAATAAACATGCATATAATTAGTTGGGTTTTTTAATACCCTGCTATTTCTTTTTAATACCCCGATTTTCGGAAATAAAATCGGAGGCATTAAATATTAATTTTTGAAAAATTTACTAAATTAATGTTCAAATTCAAAAACAGAAAATTCAACATAAGATTCATTTATTACAAACTATTGTGGAAATACTAAAAATAGTCTTTGTGGTAATGAGATAGACAAAACACAGAGTCAACTCCTAGGCTTGATACGGATCCCAAGCATACTTTGGCTTGACTCCCACCTCTGGATTCTCCTCCGCATAATATTGCTCGCCTTCAGGATTTTGTGTCTCTTTTTGATTTTCTGCAAAATCTTGCACGGATGCCAGGCAATCCGTACTTGAGTGGTAGAGTTCACCCCGTAGAATAATCCAACCCAACCACCCCTCCTACTTTACAGCTAGCAAGCAATAGGATAATAATGGTACGAAGAAGTAAAGTAGAGATTTTTCACATAAACCAGTTTATTACTATCCATTAACCTAATGTGAAATCTAAGATCTCATCCACGAGATCTTTCCTCCCCAACCGCTAGCCATGCCCTGTCCCATGAGATCACTTTCTTTTGCTGTCGCGGATTGCACCTAAGTTATGTACCCAACGTGTATCCCTCTCATTACAACAAAAGGAAGCTTATCATACCCGAATCATAACTAGGGTTCGCCTATCTTATGCACCACTTTACAATCATCAGTGGACTCCTGCTAGTTTCAATTCATCACTGAACTCCCGCCAGTTTTAACTAATCACATCTCAAAATCACACCTGCAGGCAATCTCTAAAAAGAAAAACTTCCCAATTTATCCATTACCGAGCATTGTCTAGGTGAATTCTATTTCGCATACCACCTCATATCTCTAGGGTCCAATCTAGCATTCAAAGTATCGGTGCAATATACAATTAATCAAAGAATAATAAAAACAAATAACAAGCAGTGCAATCACACAACTTTTTATGAATAGGCTGTTGCCCTTAGTCTTGTATGGCCACGATGTCAATAATAAAGTAAGAACTTTTTAAAAAAATTAAAAAAAAAACTTTCTAGGCTCTCATTAGTTATTCCTAAGAAATTAGATTGATTAAAAACTAATCAAATACATTAATTAGGTAAAAATATTAGAATAATTTTCATGACCTTTCCTAAAGGTCCTATGCAACATGCTCGAGTGTCAAAAGTTGGGTTCGGAGGGTCGCGGAATTATTATAAATAAAGAAATTAATGAAAGTTGCCGAAAGTAAAATAAATAGATACGGAGTAATAAATAATCCAATAAATAAAATATATATTGAGGTTAACAACGTTTCTTCTTTGGAATGTAAAGAATCTGAAAATAATTACTTAGGCATTAATAACATGGTTTATAAGGTCGCAAAGAATTTTTCGTTTGGAAACATTGTAAAAATAATAATAAATAGTTAATTAAATAAAAAAAATGAAATTAACAAGATATCATCTTTGATATGCGAGGAGTCTAGGAAAAATAGTTTGGGTGTTAAAAACGTTGTTCGGAAGGTCGCAAAACGATTTCGAAACAAAACAGCACCTGCCGCAAGGTCTGGCAGGTTTGACCTTGCGGCCCGCAAGGTCCATTCTCTGGTTCATGCGGCTAGGCAACCCGAAGGTTGCGGCCGCGAGGTACAGTCCAGATTCGTTTTTTTGGCCTTTTTGCTGTGGTTTTGATGCATGGGTCCATTTGGGGCCTAGAGTTAAGCTTAAAAACACTTTATATACTTAGAGAAGAGGTTGGGATGGATTATAATACCTTGAATTGTCCGGATTGGATTGAAAACGAAACTTTGGAAATTTTGGAAGGTGACTTCGGTTTCTTCGATCGGGGAACCTTGGGGCCGAATTGGATGATGTTTGGGGATGCTTTGAGTTGTAAGAAGTGTTTGGAACAGTCAATTTGGGTTTCGGTTGGTTTTAGAACACAAACCCAATTTTCTCACTCTAACTTTCTCTCTCTAAAACTCCATGGATTGAGCTTCAATTGGCCACGATTTTCTCTTGGTTCCTACTCAGTGGAGGGTGGTGGTTGCAATGGGGTGAAGTGATGGGGTATATATAGGTGAATTTTGGAGTGGAAGAATAAGATAGAATTTAATGGAATTGGGTTCATGGGATTTGGAATGGATGAATTGGGGCCGAATATGGGATTAGAGAGGGAGCCAGAGATGGATAAGAATGTATTAAGTTTGGATTTTACCTTGGTGGTTAAGGGTTTTCTTGGTTTACGCATGGGGGGATGAATATGTTTTTCTTGGTGGGAAAGAAATGGAGGGAGTAATGGCTGGAGAGAGAGGGAGTTGTGGGAGGGAGAGAGAGAGACATTGCAGGAGAGAGTGAGGTGAGGGAGATGAAGGAGTGTTCATGCATGTGTAGGAAAAAATAAAATGCATGCATGCATGTATATATTGCATGCATAATTGTAAAAAAAAGTATTTAGAAAATTATTTCTATATTTATTAATGCTATTAATAATATTATTTATGATAAAAAAAATACGGTTGTTACAAAAATAGCCTTTCAAATAGAAATACAAAATCCTAGGAGAATCTATCCATTGGCCGTAACATTAATTTCACGGTCTCAACATCATTCTTTCACCCGTGAAACATGTAGCTTGAAAATCTCCCTGAGAGATTGATTCCTCGGCAACCAGATCGATTCTTCGACTGCCAGATCCTTTGCTCGGCCACCAGATCGTCCTTTTTCCAGATTCTAGAATGTTCTGTCATAGGTTTGACCCGATCACCAAAACCCTAGCAGCCTTTTTTCGATGCGTTTGGGCTACGAAGTAGATTTCATCTAGAGATCTTATTACACTATAATTCCTTTTTGATTCACGCCATTTGATTGGCCGGAGTGAGTCATCAATCCCCTATATAGAGGAGCCTTCGGCTCTAAAATTAATAAAATCAATCACCCTCTCTAGTCACAAAACTCTGCACACATACTCTCTCTACAAAACCCTAACCTTCCGAAGGCAGCCGCGATCCGACGATCAAACCCCGAAGTACAAACCCTAACCCTAAGTTTTCGAGAAGTAAAATCAGTCAATCACTCTCTAATCCGAAGCAATCAAGCAACTGAAGGATCAAGGTGGTGAGGCCCAAGGGCCTTCAGTTCGGTTTATTTACAGTTTTCACATGTTAATAATAGTATCTTGATTTTCTTTTAATCGTTTAATTTGGTGTGAGGAAGAACATCGGCTGGGTAGGATCCTTCGGCCGGTAGATTAAATCAGGAGGATCCCTTGGCCGTGACATCAATTCACCGGCCGCGGGATCCATCTCTCTAGGACAGCTTGTTTTATTATGCTTATTCTGATGCATGTTTTGATTATCGTACTGGCTCACCATATCAACTGTTTAAAGGCTAAAAACAGACTACGTGTTTAGAATTAGAAAAAACATGTATTAATCATACGTTGAACAACTATGGGCTAGTCTCACGACTGGGCAAAGTGGGGTGCCTAACACCTTCCTCTTATTGTACTTTTGGCTCCCATACCCGGAATCTCTATTTGTTTTTCCTAGTTTTTATAAACTAGATGGCGACTTTGTTTTGATGATAACCGCTATCGTGTGGCGATGTTCCTAGCCATGGGAATATCCACGATTTTGGTTTATGAAGTAGAAAGCAAATAAACAAACGAAGATCAATCTGTATGGCGATACCTCGTTTGGGAGGTGTCTACACATATATGGTGAATGAGGAGCGTCAAACGTAAATAAAACTGAATTTGACCGATTCCAAGCCAACATCAACAACTCCAATACTAGGTACACAACCATCCGAACACAACTCCTCACATACACATGGGTCTAGTGTGTTAAATGTGTGTGGGACCCACTCTTATGTGAGAGGTTGTGTTTGGTGTTGTATTCAGATGGTTGTTCACCTAACATCTTTGCATCAATAAATAGCTACCAAGTCTTAAAAAAAAGAAGGGTTGTACACTTTGTTTATACTATTTTACATATTTATATTTCAATATCTAGTTGTAGCCATATATACAAGTATCAGTAATTATAACAGCACACAAGATTAGAAATATCTTAATTTTAGGAGTAATTTACCGGTAATAAGTTCAATTAATAACATAACAAAAATTCATTGAAACCTAATCTATTTTCTTCATTTTTTTGTTTTTATGGTTGTCGAATTTTTTTAATTATTTTGTGAGAAAATGGAGTAAATTCCTAAAGTCATACCCCCAAATAGTTGCTTAATTTAAATCAATTGAATTGTCAACACAGATGAATTGCAACATGGTGCGGTAACTAAAGATTTTATACTAATTTATACCCCCTGTATCTCTTTTTAAGTATCTAGTTTTGTAATTTCAACTTATTAAGAAGAAATCATCTTTACACTTTTAATATCAACTTTTACCTCCACTTATCAAAATTATCCTCCACTGTTAGCATTAACTCTTTACCTATTAACTTTTCAAAAGGACAAAATGATAATTGTACAAACTTCTACCCATTAACTTTTTAAAATGGTCACTTATTAAGGGATAACCCAAAATGAAATACTAGAATAATATTTGGGGAAAGAGGGAGTAACAAGTTTTACCAAAGATTTATAGCAATTTGTAACAAATCCACATGTAGTGACGGTAGGTCTCATTTAGAAAAGAAATTGAGAGTTTCCATAAAGGTTGACATTTTGTCAAGTTAGAGCCAATGTTTTAAAAACCGGACCGGATCGACCGGTTCGCCCGGTTGACTTGTCGACCGGTCCTTGCTCCGGTCCGGATGTACACTAGAACCGCTATGTTGTAAGAACCGGCCCCTAAATAGAAAATTGTTCGAAACTAGTGGTTAAACTGCCAACCCAAAAGGAACCGGGAGCGGGTTTGTCGAACAGAACCGGAAAATTTTAGAACTGAAATTAAACTTCGGTACCATTCATTGGTACAGCTGGCACGCACAGGCTAACATAGCCCACGTCCATCAGGTAACTTCTCTGACTTGCCTTGTGAAGCATTTATAGACCCAAAGGTCTTTACTGATTCTCCTCCCCACCAATGTGGGATTGGAGCAAAACACATTCTAGAATGCATTAGCTCAACTCCTTCTCTTTTCACTCCAAATAATGAAGATGACTTATATTTTTTCTATACATTTATGGTTTAAATGCTTGTTTTACTTATATATATTTCATATATTATATTTTTGACATAATTATGACATCAGGGTTCGATTCCGGTTCAATCACGGTTGAATCGGTGACCCGCCCACCCGGTCGCTATTCTGGTTCGTTCACCAGTCCGATTTTCAAAACATTGGTTAGAGCATCTCCAACCCACCTCTATATTTGTTATTGAAAATGTTGATGTGACATACTGATGAGAGATTTTGTAATTTATTCTCTTTTTCTTTTCCTAATTTTTTGTATTTTAGAGGAACTAATCGTTCTTTTCAAATATTTGGAAACCTCAAATTTTGCTTTTGGGTCTTCAAATATAGAGACCCAAAAGTAAAATTTAGAGACCAAAACTCTAAAAAAGATGATGAGTCTCTCCAAGATTCTTGTATATAAAGTACATAAAGTTGAAGAAAAGAAAATATAGCATCTCCAACCCTCCTCTATATCTTTATTTGAGAGCGTGGATGCGACATATGGAGGGAATATTTTGTAACTTATTCCCTATATTTTTTAATTTTTTTAATTTTATGGGAGAATCTTGGAAGGACCCATCGTTCTTTTTAGAGATTTGGTCTTCTATATATAAAGAATCAAAATATGTTTAGAGGACCAAATCTCTAAAATGCGATAGTCCTTTCAAAATTCTCTTATAGAGTACAAAAATTTAAAGAAAAGAAGAGATAAATTATAAATCTTCTCTTAATTTGTCTCATCCACACTCTTACATTGAATCATGGAGGATGAGTTGGAGATGCTCTTTAAGAAGTCTTGTAGCTTTCAATTGAAAATTGTACAACCAACAGGAGTAATTTGCCACAAGTATCAAACTCTAGGGTTTCCTCTGTTAATCGTCGCCACATATATTCAATTTCTACGCGATCCCAACCAGCCCAAAATCGAGCAGGTACCCTCTTTCTCCCTCTCTCTCTCTCTCTCTCTCTCTCTCTCGTCGTCGTCTATATTTCTGCTTGCTGTTTTTTAATGCTTAATTCACATGCTTAAACATGATAGGTTTTCGGGCCTAGTAAACAATCACTTCTTGAAAGAGTATTCCCATGTCCGATCCACATACCAGGAGTGATTCAATTTAACGCAGACGCACTAGCACCATTCCTCTTAGCATTTCTTTGGTGGGTCCTTAAGCAGTTGCTTTCTAGGGTTCTATCCCGGGCCGGCCCTGTACTTAGGTATAGCTTGTTGAAATTGAAGTTCATTGGGTTGTTTAATTGTCCATTGAGAAAGAACAATTGTGGTTTTGGTTTTATGATGGTTGATTGAGTATAAATAATGGTGAGGCTTTTGGGATTGACTCGGTCCGAATCCGAGCCCAGGGAAATCACTAGGACCACCCCAACCAGTGACACATCTGGAGGAGATAACGGGTGGCTAATCCGGTTCTTCGATTCCGCTTTCTTTTGTGAGTGGATTGCTGTTAGCTATCTTTATAAGCATGATCACGCGGGGGTACGGGACTACCTGTGTAACCGAATGTACACGCTGCCGTTATCTGGCATCGAGAGCTACTTGTTCCAGATATGTTACATGATGGTTCACAAGCCCAGTCCGTCGCTCGATAAGTTTGTCATTGATGTTTGCTCGAAATCGCTTCAGATAGCACTAAAAGTGCACTGGTTTTTGATGGCTGAGCTTGAGGATTCGGATGATAATGAAGGGATCAGTAGGATTCAAGAGAAGTGTCAGATTGCAGCGACATTAATGGGGGAGTGGCCACCGTTGATTAGGCCCCAGAATGCACCTGCGAGTCCTGTGAGCAAGAACCAAGTCCTTAATAAGTTACTATCGTCAAAACAGCGGTTATTGTCCTTGACATCATCGCCACCCACTCAAAAGTCTTTATCCTTCTCCCCTTCATCCGGGAACTCTTTGCAGCAGGATGATGGAGGTGGGGGTAAAGCAACCCCTGAAGAGAACAAGATTTTCAAGAAATTCATTCCAAGTCCGAAAGTAAGAGATTCATTGTTTTTCAGAAAGTCAGTGGATAAAGATGAGGAGGAACCGGAGAAGGATGGTTTCTTCCGAAGGCTTCTGACAGCTAGCAGGGATGAGGATAGCAAGAAATCAATGGATAAACCGGAAGAGGAATCAGAGAAGGATGGAGGATTCTTTAAGAGGCTTTTGAAGGATAGTAGGGAGCCTAGGGATGAGGATGCCAGGAAATCTATGGATAAACATGATGAGGAGTTGGAGAAGGATGGATTCTTTAAGAGGCTTCTGAGGGATAGTAGGGACGAGGATAGCAGGAAATCAATGGATAAACATGAAGAGGAGTCGGAGAAGGATGGCTTCTTCAAGAGGCTTTTGAAGGATAGCAAGGGGGATGAGGATGAGGAGCTCACATCGAGCTCTGAAGGGTTTTTCAAGCGGTTATTTCGTGATAGCAAAGGTGATACCGAAGAAAAAGTAGTATCAAAGTTGGCAGAAGAGGATGAAAAGGATGGGTTTTTCCGCAAATTTTTCAAGGACAAAAAGGATGGGAGTGGCGTAAACGATGAGGAAGAGAAAGTGTCAAAGTTTGCACAAGATGATGAAAAAGAAGGATTCTTTCGAAGAATTTTTAAGGACAAATTTGAGGACAAGAAAGACGCCAATGACAGTACGGATGACAAAGGCAAGGGGCAGACCAATGGTGAGGAAGAAGAGTCTTCTGATTTTTCTTTGTTTCGGAGATTATTTCGGGTGCATCCAGAAGATGCAAAGATTACAGCAGGTAATGAAATTACTAGCAGTGGCCATTTTCTTGAAAGCAGTCCAGGGACAGAAAAGTTTTTTCGGAAGCTTTTTAGAGATCGTGACCGTACAGTAGAAGACTCTGAACTTTTTGTGTTAAAGAAGCAGAAAGAGGTCAGTTCACTTTTTGTTATCTTTTCCTTTTTCCTTTTCAGTTCATCTGATCAGTTGTTTACGGCAGTCATGCAATAAATATTGCTAAGATTAGTTGCTATCTCCTTCCAATGAGAAAAGGATGTGGGTTAGGTCATTGGTTTGGTCATAATGGTCAGGTTGCTTTCTAGTTACTGTATGT
Organism: Rhododendron griersonianum; assembly: GCA_018127125.1. NCBI lineage: Eukaryota > Viridiplantae > Streptophyta > Magnoliopsida > Ericales > Ericaceae > Rhododendron > Rhododendron griersonianum. The sequence goes on along the minus strand of CM030797.1, from coordinate 33,285,386 downwards.
TGCCATTTTCTGGATTATGTAGATTGTATTGAGAATTTGAGATTCCTAAATTGTATACACTTTTTTAGAAAATGCTTAGCAAGTTCCCTTCTTTTTATAGATAATGAACTTTTAGCTAGGTTGCAATGTAATGGAAGATGTGATCCCATGGACAGTGATAAATCTCTAAGGAGATAAATCAAGATAATACAACAATAACAATACCCGTGAAATTCCCAATCGATGGGGGTAGGTACGGGAAGGACTGGAGACGGACCTAACCTTTGGCAATATCTATTCCAATATATGAAGGGAGAAGTCCTTTTGGTGTGAACAACTTTTGAAGCTCTGTCACAAAATTAATCTTTTACCTTTACTTGTTTAGAGTTCTATTGGGTGGTACTCACAAGATTGAGTAGTTAATGTAGAAATTTGGGTGGGAAGGTAGGGACGAGGGGAGGAAAGACATCTTGGTTAATTGGGTGAAAATTTCCCTCTCTAAGTGCAAGAGGGGACTGACCATGGGCCACATTGTTGAAAGAGTACTGCACTAATGGGCAAGTGTCTACGGAGTTTCTTGCGGGAACTTAACTTTTTTTAGCACAAGATTATCAAGAGAGAACAGGAGCTACATGATAGAGGATGGTTAACTCGTAAGGTCTATTGGGTTTCTCTCAGTTCACTCCTTTCTCGTGGGCATTGGGGAGTTCATTCGTCTTGGGAGGATGTTTGGAGGTGGAGATTGCATTCTTGCTTGTTTCCACACATGTATGTGTTAACTAGAGCTTTAATTGTTTTGAAGTCCTTATTGGATACATCTCCAACCAGATGGCTTTCCAATTCGTTGAAATTTAACTGATCATGATGTCAATGTATTGTTTCATTATTGACAATAGAATGTCTTTGTTCAATGCTTGTATTGATCGAAGGTCGTGGACTCTTTCTCACTCTTCTTTTTTCCTGCTTGTTTCTTACAAGTCATAATTTTGGCAAAGTAATTGATAATCAAAGTGCACTGAACTTTGTCCTTCAAATAATTATTTTGAGTCCTTTTGTCCCTCTAACGGTAAAGAATCCACATCACAGGAAGCTTTTTACCAGAGGCATGGTTTGAAGTCAATTGCTGTGTTCACTCTTCATGGTTTGTTGTGTACGGGGTCCAATGAAAGTGTGCTATTTAAACCTTGTGAAGGGGATCAATTCCTAGCAAGTGGAGTGGTAGGCACCATGTACTCCCATGCATTTGACATGGGTTCAAACCTCACTATTTACAACTACGTAAACTGACTGTGCTGTGAAAGAAAAAAGAAAAGGATAAATTCCTAGCGAATTGAAAGCAGTTTGTAGCTTGTGATGTCTTTTGTATTTTTCTAGATTTTTGGTGGACTTCTGTATTTTCCTTTGGCTTTTTATTGGTATCTTCTTCTCTTATATCAATAAGTTTGTTTTTATTGTTAATAAAGAAACAGTTTGATTAGTTAGTCTAATCAATAACTGTTAAGCTAATTAAGCACACGTTAAGGCTGAGTTTCTTAACAAGCATACAAGTAGCACCATTCATTCCCCACCTCAAGGACTCTATCTTTAAACGAGCATCATAATTGAAACTTAGGAACTTCGAAGATACTTTTAATTGTTATGTGCTCAAACGTATTGGCACTCACATGAGAGGAAGGTAACATAAACATGTGAAAGTGCATAGGTGACGTAGGAGATACGCATAGTAATGCCGTGGCAATTACAGCAACGGAGCCACTTTTAAGGAGTGTCCAATGTGTTATGACCGACGCATCTCTGACCTTCAGTTGGCAAGCTATTGTGAGATGCCATAAAATTAAGCAAATTCTGCGAGAGCTTCTATCCATCTAAAGGTGAGAAAAGGACCTTTAATCTCAATTTGTGAAAGACAGAAGTTGCACTCTTTCTAACATTACCTAGTAAATCAAACGAAAAAAACGTTATGCATATGTGGAAAACAGTATACAACTTTCAAAGTAGAAGATTGTGGTACAGAGAGTGCTAGTGGTTTGACTTGTGAGAATTTTCAGTCCCTTGGTCATGCAGTCAATGTGCAGTCTGCACTGTTTGTGCGTTCCTTGCTTTTTCTTTTTTTCCCCTTCTTCAGAATATAATTTCGATAGCATTTCTTGTGAAGACATTTACTGTTAGTTATCTTTAATCTGGACTGAGACATATAGCTACTCGGGTGGTGCTCTTGTTTGTTCTTACCAAGTACTATTTGCAGAAGCGCCCCGGCTCGCCAAAGCAGCAGAATGAAAAACCTAATGCTAAGCCTCCGCTCCCAAGTAATGCTGCATCACAGTTTCGCAAAGGAACGTATCATGAGTCACTTGACTTTGTGCAATCACTATGTGAGACGTCATATGGCTTAGTTGACGTATTTCCGATTGAAGATCGTAAAAGTGCTCTTCGAGAGGTTGTCCCTACTTTCACTTCCTTTTATGTTGCCATGCTTACATTGTCCGCCCCATATCTTTTCCGTTATTATCGGCTACAAGTACTCATTATGCACTTCTTGTGTTTCTAGTCACTTGCGGAGATCAATGGGCATGTGGCTGCTGCTCAGGATAGTGGTGGTATGTATTAAGTGCATGGGTTTTAGTCAACGCAAAGTGCTTATGAGTTTCCTTATATTATGTTATCGAAGGCGTGGTAAGGATATTGTCGCTGCCATAACCAAAAAAAAAATATAGCGGTTAAAGAGGATATCGCTGTCTGTTTTAGTGAGGTTTAAATATCGTTAAGAAAGAAAAGGAAATGGCAGCTTTAGTGTTGAGTTCATGCAATTGTTTCTATTCCCTAACAAAGCATTTTTTTGGATGCTTTGTGTGAACTTCAGAAATACCATTGTTTTGTTGTGGTCTGCCCTTTAAGAAATGCCTTTGTTTTGATTAATAGTAACTCCAAAGGAGTGTGTCGAGTTCTAGTTTCTTGTTTCTGTTATTTTGGTGGACCCCTGGCCCTTCTTTTATTTTCTTGTACCTTTTGCTTTTCCTTTCTGGTAAAAATTATTGGCAGTGAAAAGGCTTGAAATGTGTGAAAAAACCTTTTTCTTGTGATGTCATTTCCGTTTTTATCGCTTCTTTTGAGAGTCAGAAAAGAGGATTTCTTGGACCTCAATAATTTTACTGTTCTTGTTTTGTGTGCTTGTGGGGACATGTGTTTTATTATATGTCGTCTTTTGAAGTTTTTGTTAGTCTTATGAATGTGTTCTTTGATGTCTCATCCGGGCCTAATATTTCACTCGTTTTTAAGTTTAGACAAACTGTCAAAAATTCATGAATGGCTTGTTTAGAGCATCTCCAATAGTCTCTGTTAGTTACCAGTAATCCCAGAGGCTTAAGTTGTTAGAGAATGGTCCCAACAATGTATTTCAGGCTATACACATCCTCCCTCAAGTGCAGCCCCGTCTTGCTAGTGGAGATGCAAATTTCATAGATGAAGCGAAATAGAGTACGAAGGGGAGAAGTATAATGCAAACAGGGGACAAATGCAAAGAGAGACTTGAAGCCAAGACCTCTTAAGACCTGAGCTTTGATACTATGTTAAGTTACTAGTAATCCCCAAAGCTTAAGTTGTTGGAAAATGAGCCCCACAATGTATATTAGGCTATTCAACAGTCTCTGCTATATCACTTACCATTCCCATATTTCGCATTAGCTCTTCAAATGGCTTTCAAATGGTTTGCCATATCACCTGGCCAATTAAGCAATTATAAAACGTTGCTCCAAACTTGGCCCAAAGTTCGGCAATTGCCAATGGCACGGTTCTTCTCTCTATCTCTCCTGATGGGGTTCACATATAGCATTTCCTTATCGTATGGTGTGAATAAACGTGAACTAATGATATTAGCGCCATAGGAGCAGGATTGCTATATTATAGCCTTTTTTAATGCTGCAAAACTTGGAATGGCATTCACATAATAGAAAAACTTTGATTTCCTTGTCTCTTAGCTATTGGTTCATGGTGCTTTATACTTTGTGAAAAAATCATTGAATATCAAGAGAACAAATTTTTTTGTTGAACATCATTGACTGTTAATGTCCAGCAGGGAAAAAGGAAAATTTTAATCAGAATATTGGTGGTGCGAACACTTTATGTAGGTCCGTTAATAGGTATCAATAGTATTATTAAAAAGTCTAGAGTCTAGCATTTTGCATTGCTTGGTAGTATGAAGACTTGACTATTAGGGTAAGTTACCTGATAGGTATACTGGTTCTTAGCATCTTTTATTGTGAAATCCATTGATAGGTAAGCTGAGGTTCTAAGCACATTTTGGAACCTTGGTGCTTATTTGGTCAAGATAGTCGCTATTTCATTACTTTATCTTGTCGGTATGCTTGTAAAATAGATCCTGATAGTTTACTTAGTAAAAGTAAACAATATGTCCTGACAATGCTGCAGGAGTATGCTTTCCAATGGGGAAGGGAATGTATCGCGTTGTTAATATACCAGAAGATGAGGCAGTTCTTTTGAATTCCAGAGAAAAGGCACCTTACTTAATCTGTGTTGAAGTTCTGAAAAGCGAAACACCAAGGTAATTATGTGGACATGGAACTTGAACTCTTGAAGGGAGTCACCGGTCTTATAAATAACAGAAGTTAGGATGTACTAGTTCTTTTTGTGAGATGATGCAAACTAATACATCTTGCCTTTCCTTCCATTTTCTTTTTCTATTAAGCAGCAATACAAAGGATGTATCACATTCTCACAAGCTTTCCAGAGGAGGAATCCCGTTGGCAAATGGGGATGCACTATTGCCAAAGCCTCCTTCATGGGCCTATCCTTTGGGGACTGCACAGGATATGTACCACAGTGGTTATGATAGGATGTCAAGCTCAACTTCTCAAGCAATCGACCAAGCAATGGCTCAGTTGTGGGATGCCAAAGCGAAATTTGTTCATGTCAGTCTTTCTGTGGAGCAGCAATTACCTTGTCAGGAAAAGAGAACGCCAAGTTTAGAATGTGGGACCAGTTGCAGTGGTCTTCAGCCTGGTTCAAGTCCATTGGAGGTTCTATCCTGTAGTTGTCAAGGGAAAGGCACATTTCATATGCCAAAAGGAGAATCTGGTAGTGATTTAGAATGGGTAAGGGTTGTATTGACAGCAGATCCTGGCGTTAACATGGATGACATAGTCGTGCAAGAACCACCCCGCAGGAAGGAGCATCGCCGTGTTCCAAGTACAGTAGCTATTGAGGAAGTAAAGGTGGGCCTTTGTTTTGTTATCTGTAGTTATTTTGCTGCCACATTGCCATGGTTTACTTACAGTCAAACTCTGACAGTTCATTTTATGCGTCTCTTTACATCTGGCTTTGTATGTGTTAGAGCAACTCCAATGGTAGTTGGTATGTGTTAGAGCAACTCCAATGGTAGTTGGTATTTGTTAGAGCAACTCCAATGGTAGTCGGAAAATGAGTATACTCATTTCCATAATTTGGCACCAAAAATGCTTTTGTGCCAAATTATGAAACTGCCTCTCCGGTGGTTGGTTTTATTTTAGAAACAAACAGTTCCAAATTTAACCAACTTTCCCTACACCTCATTTTCCCCTCCTTTCTCAACCGCAATTCAACTACCTAACTCGTTTTCAACCCTGGTTGATTCAACTACCTAACTCATTTTCAACCCCGTTCTCAACCCCCAAACAGTTTCAAATTAATTTTTTTCCCAGTTTTTGTGAGTGGGTCGTCAAACGCAAGCAGTGCGTGGATTTTTTTTTCATCTCTTTCTCTCTCATCGTCAAACACAAACCCCTCTGTAAATCCACCGCCAAACCCCTCTCTCTCCACTGACAAACCCCATCGCTATCTCACCCCTATCGATCCCTCCGATCAACCCCGCCCCCCTCCGATCAACCCCACAGAATATCACCTCTTGCAATTTGGACCGATCAAACCTTGGTTCACCCACAGATCAAACCATTTTCCGGCAACAATCGTCACCCACAGATGGAACCTCTCGTCACCCACAGATTGTCACCATTCTCTGGTGAGATTTTCCAGTATCCGGGCAATTTTCTAGATTCTGGCCATTTGCAGGTATACTCCGGTTTGAGATTGGTAGATGGCAGTTGGGATTTGGTGAGGTGGCAGGTTCCAAATATAGAACCAATTATCCATTTGTTCCATTTTCCAACCAATTTTGACTCCCCATTGGAGCTCCTAGTTGAATTTTTTCCCCGTTATATTTGTATAGAACCAGTTATACATCCCCATTGGAGTTGCTCTTACTGTTTATATGTATTATGCTCCATATATTGACCATGTTAGATATTATACACAGTCCATTCTATGTTTCTTTTCACATCTGGTTTTATGAGTGTTTACTCTCTTTATATAACATGGTTCACAAAAGTAATTCTGTTTGGTGATATTTAGGTCGAAACTTCTGCGCTGAAAGATTTTCATCTTGCAGTTATTAGCATTTTGAGTAGTAGTGGAAGTAGACCACCATGTTCCAGCAGTGCGCCTAAAATATGGTGTAGTTGGAGTCTGCAGCAGTATGGAGAAGAAATACTGGTTTTTTGACTTCATCTAACTTTTGTGATCTTAGCTGTCTTAAAAGGTTCAGGGGTCTAGTATAATAGAAAAGCCTTGCTACGATATGCAACGTGCTATTGTAGCCTTTTGCTGCTTTTTAGAGCCTTACAAACTGCAGCCATTTTTCTACCTAAGTAGCAACAGGCAATGCATTAGCCATGTCACAGCATTTGCATTGTCCAAATTTTAATTATATGAGAATGTTGAGATAGATGTTTGGTACTACTTTGCGAGATAGAAATAGAAATGAAAACCTTAGTGGGATGGTAGGGGTAGCACTGATAGAAGATAAGATTGGAGAGAATAGATTGAGGTGATTTGGACATTTCTATCATAGATCTGTTGATGCGATAGTTAGGAGGAGTGATATGGTCATGATTGATGATAGCACTAAGGTGACGGTTGGGCCAAAATTGATTTTAGAGCCGGTAGTTTGGAAGGACCTAGGTTTCTTGGAGATTATGAAGCACAATGGGTTCGACAGAACTCAATGGAGACAGCGGATTCAGGTAGCCGACACCAAGTGATTGGGACTTAAGGCTCCGTTTTGCATCTTTTGAAGAGCCATACAGCTTATTCCACGTTAGCGACTTGGATATTCTACACATGGAATAATATGATTGGCTGAAGCTGCTTAAAGTTAAATTTTCTTTTAAGTTGCAAATTTGGTCGGATATTTTGTTGAGTTTGTCGACTAGTGCTCTAGCGTGTAGTCCGGCCACCTCATATGGCTAATTGTGACTTAAGTAAGAAATACTTATTTGTGGCAATGATTCATTTATGTACATATGTACGCTATGGATTTTAGACCAAGGGCCTGCTTTGAGTACTTACCTCTTCGCCTTAGTTATAGATAAATTGATTAGACATGTTCAGGATGATATCCGATGGTGCATATTGTTTGCGAATGATATTGTATTAGTATAAGAAATTGCAAGGTGTTAATGCTAAATTAGAAGCTTGGAGAGAAACATTGGACTCAAAAGGATTTATGATCAATAGGAGTAAATGGAGTACATTGAATGTTAAGTTTAGTGGTAGTCAAAGTGCTAGTGTTGATAGAGAGACTCGTCACTCTCCAAAATCAGGATTTACCAAGAAGTGAGTGTTTTAAGTATCTTGTCAATTGTTAGCAAGGATTGAGACATTACGGAGGATGTGATGCATAGAGTTCAAGTTGGATGAGTCAAGTGGCGGCAGTGCTTCAGAAGCTAAGAAGCACGGATACGGATACGAGATACGGATACGATACGATACGGATACGTGGATACGTGATTTTTCCAAAAACTAGGATACGATACGTTAGGGGATACGTTGAATATAAAATTAAATAAAAAATATATTATATATATATATATAATTTTGAAAAGTGTCTGACTGTTAAAAAAACAGAGTATATATGTAAATCTATGAGGGTTTCAGTCTCAGACAAGCGAGAGAGAGAGGGGGGCGAGATATATATGTAATATATATATATATATATATACACAATTACACATACATACTGTACAGCAACACAGTGAGAGAGATGAGAGGAGAGAGAAAGAGAGAGACAAGGGAGGAGAGAGAGACGAGCAGGTCAGAGAGAGATGAGAGGAAATCACCGTCTTTCTTCCTACCTTTTCTTCGTTTCATCGTTTCTGATTTTGATCGATAGGGTAAAAGAAACATATATAGCCCTAATTGCACTTTAACCCATATTTTTTTAAGAAATAACATATTTACCCCGCGCGTATCCGAAACGTATCCGAACGTATCCGAACGTATCCGAAACGTATCCGAGCGTATCCGAAACGTATCCGAATACCAAAAAATAAAATAAAATATCGGATACTCTAAAAAACGTATCGGATATGTATCCGGAGCGTATCCGTATCCGATACGCGTACGGTACGTGATACGGAGGCCAAAATAGAGTATCCGTGCTTCATAGTTCAGAAGTGTTGGCTCCTAAGAAACAACTTGAGAGTAATATGAGTGTAGCAGAAATGAGAATGTTGAGATGGATGAGTGGCAGGACTTGCGAGATAAAATTAGGAACGATAACTGGTAGACCTTGCCCCATATTGGTTAATTATAGACCTACAAAACTAATATATGAGCCTGGCTGGCCTCTCCACTCATTGCCAATTTGTTTTGAGTTGGATGTTTGGTAGGGGTAGCACCGATAGAAGGAGAATAGATTAAGGTGGTTTTCACATGTCTATTGTAGATGGCTAGATGTGTTAGTTAGGAGAAGTGACATTGGTACAGACCTGTGGTAGAGGGTAGCATTAAGGGGAGAGGTAGGCCATAATTGACTTTTGAGGTCATAGTTCGAAAAGATCTAGGTTTGTTAGATACATGAGACCCGATGCCCTTGAAAATGCTCAGTGGAGAAAATGGATTCATGTAACCAACCCCCAATTGATTGGGACTTAAGGCTCAGTTTGGTTTTGGTTTGGTTTGGTTTTGTCTAGAAAACAAATCCAATACCCCCATAGATGGGAGATTACATGGGTAGTATTATTGTTGTTGATGTTTGTACAACAAATGTTTATGTTCTACATGTTATTGATGTTCTACGATCAATGATTTTGCTTCTTTTTTTTTTTGTTCTAGACGAGTAAGTTGATACAAGTGTTTGATGCTGACATGCTGTATGACTAAATGATTGCTCTTTCTTTAAATCATTAGACAAGGCAATTTTTTTTTTGTCACGATAGATAAGGCAGTTTATGGTACGAGTTTAGGACTTCAGGCAGATCTGAGTTTGTTTGGATTCTGTGATTGGGTTTTTGGGATGTTTGGGCTTCAGGCAGAGCAGAATGTCTCTCTTCCAGTGGATGTTTTCATTGTGGTGCTTTAAGTCCATGTACCAGTGTCATGCTTACTTTTCGCTATTACATTATTACATGCGGGGCTTTTAGTTTGCGGTTCCTGGCTCTTTTTGGTTTAATTTTGACTAGTTCAAGGCTGATTTCCTTTAAGTTTGCAGATATATGCTCTGAGGCATTGTGACAATACATGTGTTGATGGAGTATGTCATTGATATAATTACTTTTGTAAGCATGTTGAGTGGATTGCGATTTGGCAAATGGTGGTCTCCCATCCAAAAAATGAAAAGAACAAGTAGATGAATATAATAGCAAAAAAGTTATATTCTGGTGGAAGTGGAATAAATTTATGAAGTACTTTGGAGCTTTATCGAGTGAAGCATTTGGAGCTTTCTGATTGATGCTTCACCCTTTAACAGAGCACTTTAGAGCTTTCTAAGCCTTGTAGTGCAATTGATATTTGTCTGCATTGCCGTTAAATGAAAATCGCCGAGTTCATCTTTTGCAGGCTGCCACATTAAAGGGTGAAGCACCTCCTGGACTTCCTCTGAAAGGGGCTGGTCAGGATTCCTCAGATGCACAACCGAAGGTGAGCACTTGCTGAAAGTTGGAACATCTTTTCTTTTGCTTTTGCTGCTTGTGTTGAATCTGACTGATGGGCCTCATTTGAAATAGGTTGTGAATGGCGGTGGCCCGAAAGCTGATGATGCATTATCTGGTGAACTTTGGGACGTAAAGAGAGAGAGAATACGAAAAGCTTCGGTTCATGGAAAATTACCTGGTTGGGACTTGCGTTCCGTAAGTTCTGGGTTTATTAACTCTGCTATCCCCCCTTTTTCTTTCAGTGTCTGGTTTGTGAAACAAGCGTGTTTTTGGAGAATTAATGTGTGTACTTGTATAGTTCCAATCTGTAATGCTTGTTTGTGTTAGTGAACAATTTACATGTCAGCAATTCGTTTAGTCTTATGGAACTTAAATGCTGCATTTTTCGTTGTCTTTTCTCCAGTATGTTTTATTTAGTGTACCCATTTATTTGGTTAAGGTTCCGGTGGGTGTGGCCGACAACACTAAGAGAAAACAATCAGAGATTTATGTGGGAGACATTATGATTAACTGGGAGGTGGTATCTCACGTAGAGGTATCAAATGGGTCTTGCCATGCCGACCTTATTTCCATACCTTATGTGCTTCTTGCCGTGCCTGGCCCAGCCCGTTAATTAATCGTGTCGTGCCATGCCATGTAAGAATACTCTAGGCCCAGCCTGGCTCTGGGCACACTACAATGCATGCCGCGTTGTACCTATCTCATGTTGTGCCCGTATTGTGCCTAGTCACGCCTTGTTATGGTCAAAAATAAAAACCTTAAACAAAAATTGCCTATATTTTTTCGAGTCTTGAAACAAAAAAAATTTCAAATAGCTATCACTAAAATAACATAATAATCTGATTTCTAACTGTTTCATTTATATTATCATGAGTTTGCGCTTCAATTTACATAATTTGAATTGTGCATCTTGATAGAAGTGAAAGATATAATGTTTCAAAACTATCCAAGTAGTTCAATTGATTCCAGAAAGAACAAATTTCACTTTTATGCAGTTAAGGTAAGTTTAATGGGTTAATCTTATTTCGAATAAATAAATACAAATGATACATCCATGCCTGTGTTGTGCTCGTGATTAACTGCGTCATGCCATGCTGAGTGTTCCAAAATGGCAGCCCAGCCCGGCCCACTTAAGTGTTTGTGTTTTGTCATGCCAGCCCAAATCGTTCCGTGATGTCCTTACTTTTATATGTGTCATGCCCGTGCTGGCCTGGCCCAGTTTACACCTCTACTCTCAAGGCGATAAGTGTGGGATTGGGATTCTTGACGCCAGTGGAAAAATCCATTGGATGTTTGGATTGGGAATGCCTGTTTTCATCCATTGTTCCCTCATTTGCGTAGCTTTGTCAAGAAAATTTCGTTTCTTCTCTCACTTTTCCGGATTCCACATTCTCATAATTTTCCAATTGCTTTTAGGGTGGAGCCTTTTTTGGTTCCAATTTCCTAGAATTTCATCTTTTTAGTGATCTTATGTGGGGTTTCATCTGACCGGATGCCGGTTTGTATCCAACCTTTGAACCTACCTGAATCTTGAGCATGCAAGGTTCCAACATTTCGTTCTTCAAGCCTTCATTCCCAGATATAGTCTTTGTTGCAGCTATTGCTATTCCATTCCAGTTGGATACTGTAGGCCGTACCACTTTGTTGAAGGCTTGGAGCCCCATTTTTGTCAAGTTAATTGGGCTATAGATTAAGCAGAGAAGTGGGTGCTTCTGCTCCTCACATGAAGCAAGGAAGGATGTTTTGATATTAAATTTTGCCGGAGTTATTTACCAAGCTCCATATGCTATCTGAGTTTGTGCGGATTGGGTGGGAAAATCTTTTGACATATTGGGATTAAGGACTTGTTGAGTTTTCAACACTATACACTAGTCAACTCACAAGAATAAGCCAAGAGGCCTTTGGCGCAATGGCATCGGGGGTGCACTTAGGTGTTGGAGAAAGGAGGTCAGGAGCTCAATTCCTTTTCCAAGGTGCTAATCTAACTATTCTAACAATATTAACTTTCGCCAATAGGAAAAAAAAACAGGAAACTCACAAGAATAAAAAGAAAGAAAAAGAAAAGGGTGCTACTCTTTCTCAAAGTCATTAATTTAGTATCAGCAATTTGTTTTATTTTTTTTTCTGAATTTTAAACCCTCAATGAAAGTTGTATTGTAGTTTTTGGATAGCTGAAATTAAAACGAATACTATGTTTGGAACCTATGGAAAGAGAAAAGAATGAAAGATAAAGAAAGGAAAGGAGAGAGTTTTAAAGAAAGTGCTATCACTTTTCTTTGTATTTTTTTGAGGAAAAAGGAAAGTAAAGGAGAGGGAACATAATTGTTGATTGGTATTGAAAGAAAAGCAGGAGAAAAATTCTATAACTTAACCAAGAAATGTTAGAACGAAAAGAAGAAAATGAGAATATTTATTTCCTTCCGCATGTTTTTCTTTGCTCTTCCCTTGTGATTTCCAAATTCTATCCGAATCAAGTACCAAACTGAGAAAGAAAGGGAAAATTCTCCTTCTCTAGGTTCCAAGCACTGTAAAACTGGTAGTTGATGTTCAGGAAGAGGATTTGTTGTCATAATAAGTAGCCATCTGTATTCTAGTTTTGCATTTTCTGAGAATGGTGGATTATATTGTATCATACAATCATTAATCCTGTTTTGTGTTTTGGTTCTCTAGGCTATCGTGAAGAGTGGTGATGATTGTAGGCAGGAGCATCTTGCTGTACAACTTATTTCTCACTTTTATGGTAGGTAACTTTTTTGTTCCTGACAACTTCATTGGGTTCGGAGGATGGTTTAGTATTTTTTGTTCGCGTATTTCTTACTTGATAATGAGAGCTCTTGGCTATGAAGCACCATTACAGGTAGCCTATTGGTATGGTACTGTGTACTGTGGTATGGCAAAACCTAAAAAAACAAGTTCCGGTATGGCTGGGGTATAGCTGTGACTTATACATATTGTAATATACTCAATGCAAAAATATAAGTTGACAACAAAAAACAAAAGAAATTAGCAACAAGCCCAAGAACACTTCATCTTGATCTAGTTAATGTTAGTTAAACCTTAAGTGTTCATAAGTTTACCGTCTTAGGGATGGTCTGATCTATTTAGAATCTTAGATAATGTAGTTCGTTTGTAGGGCTACTGTTGGGCCAGACTATCTAATATATGGTAACCTGCTTGATAAAATTGGTAATCCCTCTGCTTGTCATTTTTGTAATACAACTCCAAAGAGGTACTCAATTTAGATTGAAATTAAACTCAGGTGAATTTTTTTTTATTATGTAACTTCAAAGACAAGCATTATCTTCTACATTCATGTATGTCCCACCTCCACTAGTTGTACTTAAACTTGGCAAATTTCCTGAGTGCAAATTTGCTTTACTTTGTGTACTTGAGTTTTAACAGATGATAAATCGTACTGTCAAAGATGCTATACCCAAACTCACATGAGTGACATAATTAGAAATGGCTTAGTTGTTACTTTGTTAAACTTTCGAAGCCTTTTAATCTCCATGGGCTTGTTCGTTTTGGGTTTTGAAGGAGGTTTGAGTGGAGAGATAGATAGAGAAAATGTATTGGGGACCGTGCGCAAGGGTTTTAAAGCCCCCAAACGAACAAGATCCATATCTTGTCACCATTAGCAAAATTAAACCTGCATCCCTTGCCATACACATTTTTCTTCACTACTTTCATTCTGGTGTTTAGAAATCGTAAAATTATTTAGTTTATTCAGTTCCTTTTCTTTTTTTAAAATATCTAAGTGCCCTTCCTTTGGTGCATCACCGCATTTTTTCATGGCAATGTAGGCTGAAGAAGACAATCTATCTTGAGGATTTTATTACTGAGCTGTTCTCCATCTTGAACAGCCCTGCTCCATTAGGGATGTGATTTGGATCTCACCCTCATAGCTTTTTGGGTATCTTGATCTTTTGGTTTAGAACCAAAACTATACTAGGTCTATGAGAGTGAATTAGTTATTACGAGACCAAAGGCATGGATTACGACTACCTTACCAATTTCACCAGAACAGAATGCAAAACCATCGCGTTTTCTATAATAGTGTGTTTGTAGGGCTTTTATCTTGAATGTCTTGATTGAACCATGTCACGTAATACATGTAGACCTAAGTATTTTCTTTTAGAGGCTAAAACGTTTTTATCATTTTTTCTGATTCCAGATATATTCCAGGAAGCAGGTCTCCCTCTCTGGTTGCGCCCTTATGAAGTCCTAGTTACTTCTTCTTACACAGCACTGATAGAAACCATTCCTGATACGGTAAATTTGGACGTTTGTTTCCTCAGTGGACTTAATAAAAGATAACTTTGATATTGCAATGATAGCATATGAATTTTTTGTAGGCCTCACTGCACTCTATCAAGAGTAGATTTCCCGACATTACAAGTTTTCGGGACTTTTTTGTTGCCAAGTATCAGGAGAATTCTCCTAGTTTTAAGCTTGCTCAGGTAAATGAATTTGGAAAGAAGTAGATCTCATTGCAATGTGTAGCCATTAGCATGCACATTCTTTTCCAAATGTCTTGCCTCCTGAAGGTATCTTATTCTACTATATTTTCTCCTTAACCGTTCTTCTTTCTTTTTTATGTCACACGAAACACTCTGGTTTATACCTACTTCGGTGAAAAAATATTATTATTATTATTATTATTATTATTATTATTATTTTGTTGATGTTGAATTTTATTTTATATAAGAATTTTTTTTGATATATGATATATGAGAAATCATGTTTGTCTTGGTACCTAAGAAATTAGTCCAACTAATGAGTAAATAAGTGGAGAAGATACCATCAACTTTTCCTGGTGCCAATTTCCTAGCATCATGTTTAGGTTACATCTTAGGTATGTATATGTCTTTGTATCATGAAGCTTATGAAAAGTTGTGGATAAATATTAGGGGAAAAAAAATCCTTTTCTCGAACCTAATAATCTTTATCTTATCTTCAGCCTATTTGTTATGCTAAAGCATTGTCAAGGCAACTTGAAATCAGCAATAAATTAATGCAAAAGAATCTTCACATCTGACAAATGTCATAGCTAGGGCAGTGACCCCCTCTGTCCCCTGATGTTGGGACTGGTCCCTTGGGAAGGGTTTGATGTACCAGCTTTACCCCCGCAAGCAGAGAGGCGGTTTCCGCGAGTCAAACCTGTGACCCCTAGGTCACATTGGGTACCGTTACACCTGATCTGCCCTTCGGAGTTTCAACTTTTTAAGGAGATTGTAAGGATTGCACTTGCATTCAAATTTAAAGACATCATTTCCATCGTTGCTCCTTCAGTCTAACTACTTTTGATGGATTCCTAGACATTTATAAGGGATAATTTTGGAAAACCCCCAATTTCATACCTTTTCAAGAACGACTAGCATCTTGGGACATCCCAAATGGAATAATTGAATTAACATTAGGGGCCAAGGGAGTATAAGGTTCTTAGTGGGCATAGGCAAGCTGAAACTCCATGGCCAGCTAACAACAAAGAAATAGATATCTGCATCTGCTTGTCGGAACTTTTTCGTTGCTATAGTACGGGAGGCAACTGATAACTAATTTTGTACCAAATTAATCTGAACTGTCTTGTTCGAAGCAGCTATGTATTGGGAGGGCCTTGGATCGTTGTGTCTTTTTTTTTCCAATGCACAAGAACTTCCTAAATTCTGCATAGATATTCGTCCTTAAGATGTTGATGTGTTTTGAGAATGGAAATTCAGAGTTATCTAAAATAAAGGGAGTGAAAATTGATATTTATTCTTGTGGAAAGGGGATTTATCTTCTTGTTTTGACTAGGCAATTCTTGTTACAGAGGAACTTCGTCGAAAGCATGGCTGGCTATTCCCTAGTTTGCTACCTTCTCCAGGTCTCTCTCTCTCTCTCTCTCTCTCTCTCTCTATACAGATACTTGTGCTGGGGACAGTGGCGCAAGTTTTGTGTTCAATTAAGCAACCTGGAAGCACAAAAGTCATCAGTTTTTGTTGAACATACACAACCAATGGACATGCATTGGATGAATAGTGAATACATGCCTTACATTATTTTTTGACCTTTCTTAATATCTGAATCCTATTTTTTCTTGGTGGTCTACATATATTGTATGTTGTTTTGAGTGGGTATTTATTTTCTAATGACTCGTTAATATGTGAATTCCTTGTGTTTTCCTGGGCCTCTTATGATTAGGTTGTCGTTCTCATTATTACCGAAAGTCTAACTATAGAGACTTTGAGCACAGATTACGGTGTGGGGCCCACTACAGATCTCACACAAACGATCGGAGAAATGTAAAACATTTTTTCGGGCGTCCCCACGAAAAATCAGCTCAATCTAATACCTATAGGTGCTCGATCCAATCATCTAACTTTTTATCTTGAAATGTGAATGAAAAGTTAGATGATTGTATCAAATACCAGTAGGTATTGGATTGAGCTGATTTTTCGCGAGGCCTTCAAAGAATGTTTTACATTTAATGAACCGCTCGGATCGTTTGTGGGGGACTTGTAGTGGGCCCTACACTGTGATCTGTGCACGAAGTCTGGGCAGGTAGCAGCTCTCTTTAAAAGATGAGATTAAACAGGGTGTGTAACACGGTGAAATGGGTAGCATTCATGGTTGTCTTATTACTATGTAGGAGTAATGTCATGGGTATTAATTAGACCTCAGTGTCATTACTATCCAGCAGTTGGACATGGTAAAACGTGTGACCTAAATTTAAACCAAAGCAAAAATACAAGGAATAAGGTTTCTTTGGTGGCATAAGATCTAAATGTAGAACAAAGAAAAATTGCGGATAGTTCTGTTATTACTAATATTCTTGATTAGTAATCAAGAAGCCCTCTAAAAGAGTGAATTCGTTTTTGAGGGAAATTAGGAAAATAAAACGAATTTCATCTTTCATGGACGTTGATAAGATCTTTCCATTTAGCAGCACCTTAGGATGGCATAGCCTTCGGTGAAGGGCGTGGTTCAAATGAATTTGATCAAAATCGTATCGATTGGTTGGAAGGCTTGATGGTAATAGTCATGTTATAGAGTGATTACTTGGAAAAATTGGACAAATGATCTGCTCAAGTACTGAATAAAAGGTAATTTAAAAAGCCCCTTTTCATTTTGAAATTATAAGAGCATCTCCACTGATACAAGTGACCCTTTTTTTTTTCCCTAATTCATTTTTGTGCCAAATTTGGCTCGATAAATGGCTTTGGCTATTTTTGCAAGGGAGTTACCTAACTAGTGGAGATGCACTTATGTTCGCTGTGGCAAATTTTGGCTATGGCAAGAAATTTTCCAAACCTGTGGGGACTCTAAGAATAAACAACCTCTCTTGATTAGACTTGAGTCCCAATTACTGATTTATATGTAGTTTATAACTCTTTTAATTTTTTGGTAATATAGAAACTATTTTTGTGTACTGACTTTTAGGTATTCAACCTTCTGTAAACTTAGCAGTATCCTTGGAAATTCCCAAGATACGAATAGGTTTAGCACTTACTGCTGAATTGTCACTTCTTGTGGGGATCTAAATCCTTGAAGAGTGGGGTTCGTGTTGAGGGTCGAGAATAGCACATCCGGCATCCCAAATGAGGGAAATCAGGAATAGGATTCCTATTTCATCTCTGGATTCCTGTCGCCAAACATAACCAAAATAAAATGTGGCTTCACTTTAGTTGCCTATTTTTGATGTGAAGATGCAAATAAGAGAAGTTGAGGAGGACCAATGTAATGGAAGCATGGTATTGCTTTTCCCTTGTACCGAGGTACTGCAATCTGGATACTGGGCTTTGGTTGGCGAAAGGTATTTAAAAGAAAAACTACAAAACATAGGCATGTAAATCGTCCATGGTCAAAGCCCGTGTTTTTTGCAGGTGGACATCTGTTGGTTGAACCCAAATCTGAGTCCTATCCTTTCTTTCAACCGAAGAAGCCCTTCATGTGTTGGTTGAAATCAAAGACAAAAGTTCTAGTAGACAGTCTGTTCTTAGCTTAAGAGGTGTCTCTTGCGACTTCTAAAGTGAAGTATCAGCTTCCATTCCCTGCTGGGAAACTGAAACCCAAAAAGAGGGTTGTCCTCTTTTATTGGTGGATCCCACTGAGACTAAATGGAGGTCCTACAAAGTGTATGCTAAATAGGTTAGCAATTAACTTGGAACACCTTTCAAATTCTTCCACTTAACCATTCCCGTAGAATCTTCATTTTGGATTTCATGGAAGAGTTTTGAATCATTCCATCCAAGCTCAACCTCGTAGTTTGGCCGCTAGACAGATCAGTACTTAAATCTGTTGGGATTAAAACGCGGAAGCACCCAAGAACCGAGATTCAAACACAACCACAATCGCAACCAATGGAAGTACGATGAAAAATAAAACAGAGAGAGACATGCAAGAATTACGTGGTTCGGCAATAACACGCCTACTCCACAGAGAGGATCCCGTTCTTTCACTATGAGAATTTCCGTACAAGTACACTTGAGTATGAAATAACCCTCACCCAACCCTTGTACACTCACTCATACAAGAACACACTCTCACCAAGTACTAAACTTGACCCTTGCACACACATTGTTTTTCTTCACTCTCTGCCGAAAACTCCTTCATTCATGCCATTATATAAGCAGTTAACCACCTACCAATTAACCCCTGCATTAATAACATTTTACATGTTCCATCAAGGAAGTTGGAAGGTCACACAGCAAGAAGGAAATCAGCCAACACCAGCTATCACTTCGGTTCCAGAGACAAAAAACCATGTGCAAGTCTTTTAATTAAACTGGAATTTGAACCATCCCAACAAAATCTTGTTGGTTTGATAGTCAATTCCTTTTTTGTCCTGTCCAAGTACTTTGGGTCTGTATTTCCTGTTATCTCATTGTGCTTTGGATGTGTAGCCAAGATACATAAAATCATTGTATCTTGGGCTTATGAGTTGCTTTTCAGATGTTGGATTCTTGCTGGGAACATGTGATGTAGGCATCTTGAGAGTTGGCAGGATGTGCTCTTTTGTTGTTCTTGGTGGGAGTTTCTTGTGGGTTGGGCTTATGACTTGGTGGGGGTAGACAAAGAACATTGATTTGTTAGGTGGAGTCCTCCTAAGTTTAGTTAAGGCGTACTTTAAAGGTTTTATTTGGAAGAGAAAATATGTTCACAGGAGATGGTACATTGTATTCAATAATTATGCGGACTTTTGGGTAGAGCTCAATTAGGTTTTTTTTTTTGGCTATTATATGGGTCCACAGATACACGTGTCATGCCTCTGCATTTCTCTGTAATTGCTCCTTTCTGAAGGTAAAACAAGCAAATGAATAAACAAATAAATGTTGAGAGCGAGCATAAAATTCCTGTGGGCTTGAATCTTATGATACCTGCAGTAATTTTTGATGGATATGCATCAATTAGCAACTTCTTCACTTGGTTCCCTAACCTCTTGGAAGTTAAAAGATTGCAATTGTGGTGGTAGTAAATCCATGTATGTGCAAATTGTTGAGTTTAATCCATCTGGAAATTTCTTTTTATTACTAGCTAGAATGTTTCCGGATTAGGAACTTGTCATATTGCAATTTATAATTTTGTTTAAGTGTATTAGGTGCATTGCCTACAGGTACAGGGTCTTCTGGTAAATTGGTATATTTGATAAGTAGTTTTCTTTTGTGCCTCTGTTTTGAAAGTTCTTTTAGTTGTCGTCTAGGTGAAGGATCGGCATAATGGAAACCTTTTGTTGGATGAAGAAGGTCATATTATCCACATTGATTTTGGCTTCATGCTCTCTAATTCGCCTGGAGGCGTCAATTTTGAGAGTGCACCATTTAAATTGACGCGGGAACTTCTTGAGGTAAGCAATTATGGCATGAGATGTTTTTGGCGTGATAGATGTTTTTTGTCAGTTTTGTTTGATTCCTTAACAGTCTAAGACTATGGCATGGTGTTAGGTCATGGATTCTGATGCTGAGGGCGTACCAAGCGAGTTCTTTGACTATTTTAAAGTATTTATCAATTTCTCTCACCTTGTTTAATTTTTCAATGTTTTGACTTAAAACCAGACATGTCTTCTACTTTTATTGGTAGTGATTATTTGTCGTCCATCCTATGTGTTCAGGTTTTATGCATTCAAGGTTTCCTAACATGCCGTAAGCATGCAGAGCGCATAATTCTCCTTGTTGAGATGTTGCAGGTAACACAAAGTTGTATTTTCACGTTTTTCTGTGGTTTCATAATTCTAATTAATCATACTACCAAAAAATGATGTTCCGAGATTCATATTTCCAAATGCGCTGATGGGTCCACAATGGAGTGTTAGCTATGATGCACCGAAACCGACACCGGGACACGGGAATTCTAAAAAAATGGGGACACGGACACGGCGGGGGACACGCCACGTGAATATTTATTTATATATTTATAAATATATAAATAATTGTAGTTTAACACCCAGAAATTTTTAAAAAATTATAATTTGGCCCCAATTTTTTTAAAATTACAGTTTGACCCCCAATTTTTTCAAAAATTACAGTTTGGCCCCCAATTTTTTTTTTAAAATTGCAGTTTGGCCCCTGCGTGTCCCCGTAAAAAATTCAAATTAAATTATGCGACACGCCACGTGGCGTGTCCCATACGTGTCCCCGCCGTGTCCCCGTGTCCGACACTGCGATACCTCGACCTCTAGAGGTGTCGGTGCTTCATAGAGTGTAAGTATTTGAGATCGAACTTATACCCAATCCAAAATGAAAGATTCTTGAAACGACTCTAAGGCTCCGTTCCGCAACTCCAAATAAGTACTTATTTTTTAAGAAGGCAATTTCAAGCTCAAAAATCAAGTGCTTACGCAAATAATTTTCCTACCACTATGGATCTTATTTGATAGATCTCATTGAGATCTTTAATACGGTGCAAAAAAAATTGAAAAATTATTTTTCATTTACATTATTTTTGAGTTTGAAAATGTGAAATAAGCTGCTTATTTTTTAAGAAGGTTTCTGAAATGGGGCCTAATTCTGTAATCGTTGTGTAAAGTTCTTAAATATAACGTGCATGAAGATCCATTGGACTGATTGATTTTACTTACTAGCCAATTTTGTTAATATTTGGAGTAAGCAATGTAGTCCAGGTATGTAGGTGACAGCTAGATTGTTGAACCTCCAGGGGCATTAGGGATGACAGGCTTTGCTAGCAATGTCAGGCAGCAGCCTAAATATTACTTGTAGGGCTGAACTGTTTGGGGGAAAAATAGGTGGTTTGAATGTAATGTTTTCCTCGTGGACTATGGTAGTTAATGTAATGTAATGTTTTCCTCGTCAGACATGTCAAACCTAGAAATGAAGGATGCGCAGATATAGATCCAAATTTAGATGCGGCTAAGAGCCTAAGAGGGTATGCTAAATAATTGCTGAGTGATATATTATTTCAAATAAACATGAGGTAAAAAGTCGGTCACTAACTTTTTTTTATATGTAGTTTGTTGGACAAAAAACATGGATAAGTCAATTAAGGCTCCAAAGTCCAAACTCGTTCGTAAGTTGTCATCCCATGAGCCTTATTAACTTCCTGTATATACTCATATATTTAGTAAGCCTTTCAGACATTTTCCTAACTATGTTCAAAGTTTGTTAACCAATTAGGACTCAAATTCCATATAGTAGATAGTGCATTTGGCAAAATTCAGGTTACCCTTTGTGGTTCAAAGATAGTGAGTTCACTCCCATATGATTTCGGACTAAAGTGCAATATCAACTCAGTAAACGACGAATATAAAATGATCTCTTTATGTCTGGAAATAACAGTAATGGTTGAGAATCAGCCATCTTGGAAACCAATACGCATTACGAACTGGCCGATAGGCAAGCTTTGCAATTCCACCGTTATAATGGGGTGTTATGATGTCAGGAGGCCCAAAAACCAGTATGTACTCCCATTGGCTCAATTTTTGAAACCCTATTAGTAATATGTGATTAGTTGAAGTTAGAGAGGCCCATGGTTATGATTGTATTTCTCTCTTGTTAAGTTGACGACATTGTAGGGGTTCTTTGTGTTGGATGTTAGTGATGTTTGTTGTAGCACATCGCATTGATTTCTTTCCTCATGAAATAGGCAGAACAGTTGCTTTACTATATCAATACATGCAACACATGGTTAGCTCAAGTTAGTTATTTTCTAATGCTTTGAATCAGGATTCGGGTTTCCCATGTTTTAAAGGTGGTCCTCGGACATTTCAGAACCTAAGGAAACGATTTCATCTAAGTCTAACAGAAGAGGTTTGATTCTTCTCTCATTCAGTCTCTTAAACAAGCTGTAGCTTTTTACTTCTATGGTTAACATGCTAGTTTCTGGTGATTTCTGGCAGCAATGTGTGTCCTTGGTGCTTTCTTTGATCAGCAGCAGTTTAGATGCATGGAGGACACGGCAGTATGATTACTATCAAAGGGTGTTAAATGGCATATTGTGATATAGGATTGATTTCCACTTACATGATTGTCCACTTGGAAAAGCCAGATCCTAATTCTTTCCACTAAAGAAAATGCATTCGAGTGCCATTCGATAAAGAGCAATTGATATCTTATTTTATGAATGGATGGGCTTCACCAATTTTTGTCAAAGAGTTAAAAGGACTACTGATAGCAGATTTGGCATGTCTTTTATCAGCGAGAGGGATTTGGAATTGTGAAAGGCAGAAATAGCTGGGTGGGGTCTACCGAGCCAAAACGAATTTGGCAGTTCGTTTCCATTTTCTTTATTTGTCATCTGCTTTATTTCAAGAAGGAAGAGTGCTGCCGCGTGAAGGGGGATTCCTCAGATTTAATTTTGAAGATGGTATGCTGCCCTTGTCGCCATCTTTTGGGCTACACATATTGTACAGAGTGATTACACTGGAGGGAACATTTAGATGGGAGAGGACAGTTGGCGCCAGGTTTTACAGATGATCAATATATTTGTTACAGTCGGGTGTCCGGAACAGCGAAAGGGATTGCCAGGTTGTATATCTACCTCTTCCTACTATACTTAAGATAAAAGGTTTGGATACATGTTATCATAGGAAAAGCGATACGCCAATTCTTCTCAGTCTCCACCTCCTGACAACATCTGTCTTGGAGCTTCATTCACAATTCTTCCATTGGTATTTGCTAATTGCTCAGAAACAGCAATTGATTGTACTGTGTATAGTTTTTCATTGATCACAGTTCTCTTATTAGTGCAATTTTTGCGGTGATTTTTGTCTTGGTGTTGATTTTGGTGGTATATTGATTTGTGATATCCATTTTTGTACCTTATGGCGGTGTAGATGTCATTTCAAGTGCATAATATATTCCGCAAAAGAGATCTTATAGTTCTTATTATTTGAGCTTTCAAGCCCACAAAGTTCATTTATGTAATGTGAGGGTTTTTTGGTGGCTGAATTTTTCTGCTGTCCTGTTTGTCACCTGATTCAGAATTCTGAGAGGGAGATTATTAGTTTGGTTTATATTTTGTTGCAGTATGTGTTTGCTTTTTTGTAACATTGTCATAATTTGATACAAATGAGGGGGGCAATTAAAGACTTTTGTAGGCTTCATCTAATTTTATCACCGCTTAACTAAGCTACTATTTGCAGTGAGGTAGTGCAATTGCACCTTTTGTGGATAATTTTACGTTATGCTTGGCCTCAGATTCGGTTTATGTAGGGCAGGAAAACTAAGAGAAGCTTATGATGGACACTCATGGTAATTTCCGCACTAGTTAAAATTTTTGCGAATTGTACACTCATTAACTAGCCAGACTGATGCATACTTACTAATACCATAAGAAGTTTTGACAAATGAGTTGGAATATATATGTAACAAAGCGAATTATAAGAAACAAGTGATGGCCCTTAAGGGTAGAGCGTATGGAAAAACAAGTCCCTAGATGGACTTTTATTCAGTGGGTGGCAGCAATCCTACCAGAGACGGATCGAGTGCTTGGGGTGTCATCAATGATTGCAGCTGTGTTCTGTGTGTTCTCTTGGTGTAGATTCTGCTATGTTTAGAGTGGTGGAGCAGGTCAAAGCTTGTGTGTTCTCTTGGTGTAGCCTCATTCTCTTGGTGAGGCTTTGTATAGATTGGGGTATCCCCTTTTATGTGCTCCAGCATTAGGCTTTTCTTGTGTCTACTTGTTTGTTTGTTTTTTATCCTAGAAAATCCTACTTTATACTATCCTATAGGCGACATGGGAGTAGGGGGTGGGGTTTGAACCCTCACCTAGTGAAGAGCCCATTACCGGCTCTACCAACTGAGCTACGAGACTACTTCGCTTTTCTTCTGCTGTTGAAGCTGTTTTTCATTTGATTCTGTGTTGTTTCTTTTCCTGGTAAGGAAGGGTGTGTATAGGCTTGCCTAGTTTTGGTTGCGGTGTATTGGAATTTCAAGGCTATCCCGTGATTCTTTTAGTTTGGTTCCTTGATAAAAGAAACTGTTCCAAAAAAGTCGGTTGCTAATTATAATTGCACAATTTTCAACGTTTCTTAGTTCTAAATTCGTTCGTTATTAGTACTCCCTCCGTCCCTAAATAAGTGTCCGGCGCGCAAATCTAGGCCTTACAAAAGATGTATATTTTTCGTTAAAAAATTTAATTTTTTTCCACGATCTAATAAAACTCATTGCCATCTATTGATTTGTGAAAAAAATTTAATTTTCTTAACGAAATAAATGCATTTTTTTAAAGGCCTAAGTTTGCGCGCCGGACACTTATTTAGGGACGGAGGAAGTACTAATATTCAGACAATGCGTAACATCTATCTTTCTATACTATTTCCAAAAGAGAACCTCTCTTGGGTATTCAGATACTGTTTGATTAGACTCCAAAGCGGTTCCTGTAAGTTTTCATTCAGTACCCAAAAATTTATAGTATCAAATTTCTTATGTCCAATACTCCCTCCTATTCTTTGAGAATTCCAACTTTAAAGTGGTCATTCAACTTGGCGGAGTTTGCAACTTAATTAAGGATACGCTCGGAAGCCAACACCATTTTCCCCATTTGACAACGGTTGAGGATTCTAACTCCTTAGAGCATCTCCAACTCATCTCCAAAATTTCAAAATGGAGAATGGATAAGATATATTGAGCAGAGATTTTATAATTTATCACAACTTTTCTTCAATTTTATCTTGTACTTTATGAGAGAATATTGGAAGGATTCATCGTTCTTTTTAGAGATGAGACCAAATATTTAAAAAGAACCATAGATCCCTTCAAGATTCTCTCATAAAGTGCAAAACGTTGAAGAAAAGAGGGGATAAATTATGAAGAAAAATGATTTTCACACTCCCTTTTTATCCATTGGCACTCCATTTTTGTCTTTTATTGATGTGAAATTACTAAATTACTCTTACCACTTGAGTCACTTTTTCATATGAAGGGCAATTTGGTACTTTTACATGAATATAAACCAAAAAAAAAAGTGACAATAAATAAAAGGGGTGTTAAAATAATTCTTCATAACAAAATCTCCCCTCAAATCTCAATATGTCATCCATTCTCCATTTTAGGCTTTTAGAGATGGTTGAAAATGCTCTAACCAACCACACTCCAGTCCCTATCACTTGTCCATTTGTTACCGTTTGGCTTGTTGTTTCTTAACATGAAAAGCTCTATTTTTATGCCAACAAAGAAGTTGAGTTTGATTTCTAATATTTTCTCGTGATTTTCAAATAACTTTTTCTATTTGCAACCACTTATTTCTTACATACAATTCTTTGCTAAATAGAATTCACACCCTTTTAACAATTTGCTAAATACAAGTATACAACCCAAAAATACCCCTAGAACTTCCCTATTTACCCTTCTCCTCTCCGTTCTCATTCCATTCTCCACCACCACGACCGTCGACCACCACACAACAACCACGACCAGCAGCCACTCCACCACCACCACCACCATCGACCTTCCACTACTAGCGCTTCATCACCAACCACCACCGTCAACCTCTCTCCACTACCACCGTTGGCATTCAATTAGTCTTTCTTGACATTGTCGGACTTTAATATCCAAAAGTTGCGCATATTTTTGGAATTTTTATATCCGAAAGTTGGACATATTTTCGGACTTTAATATCTAAATGATTTTTGAACTATGTGTGGAAAGTATGTCCAACGTTCGGATATTAAAATCCAAAAATATGTTGGGACAGACTAATTGAGGGTATAATGGTCAATCAAGATGAGGGGTATTTTTATTCAAAAATTTCTGAGTTTTAAAAGGGTGAAATATATTCAGGAAATTTGTGGTTGCGAACAGCAACGGCCTTTCATAAACTTTTACGTTGCATCTATATTTTGATGTTATTTCCCACGAGATCAGACTTCTATTTTAGTATTATCAATCTCTGTCATAATCAAGCTCTGTTGGTTCCATAATCGATTTCTTTTATGATAAGAGATCACCTGTAAGGATCATAGTTTTTCGCACACCTTAACTAAATAGCGCATCTCGATTTTTGCGGATTTATATTAGTAAATCCTATTTCGATTCATGAAATGTTTTCATCATCAACGTGTTTAAACTACGTAGTTTACTAGACTTAATTAATTATGTAGTGTGATAATTTTTAGCTAAACACCGGCTGAGCGTCGCAAGTGGAACCGGACCTTAGCCTTTAATTAGGCCTGTCAATGGACCGGATTGGATCCGAATCCGAAATTGCTCGAATCTGATCCGAAATTGCCCTTAAGATGCTATGCATAGCTTCAAAAAATCAACCCAACTTAGATTTTTCTTAATAATGCAATCTCCTCCCTACCCGACCAAAAGCTCCACGAAACTGCAAAATAATTGCTTCCGAAGTTGATTTTTTCGCCACCTTTCGCGGTTTTTTTCTCTCATTAGACCTTTTGTGAAGCCCCTAGCTCTATCTTCTCTAATTAGACCTTTGTTAAAAGCCCCTATAGCTAGCAACTCGAATACCCACAAAAATCTGTCAAAATCCCAAGATTCTAGCTCTGCGATTTTACTAATGTGATCATCCTCATCGCCTTCGAAAACTATGCTCATCATCTTCCCGACCACTATGGCCGTCTCAGCGTTTCCAATCATGCATGGCTCGATTTCTATGGCGAATTTTATCCGTGAAATGGATGTAACTAGGGGTGATTTCTATTCCGTTTGGTTCGGTTCAGGGTAAAATTTCCGAAGACCTACCGATTCGGTTCGGTCCAAATATTTCTAGGACCGATCCCGACTGGAGTTGAGTTTAGTTCAGTTCGGTTCGGAGTGGGATCGGTCCGATCGGAGATTCCGGGGAGTTTGGTCCGCTCGAAATATAAAATTTCTATTTAATTTTAAGTGTGTATATGTAAAAAAAAATATTTATATAAATATTATATATTTTTTAAATATAAAATATATAAAAATATATATAATTTATAAAATATATAGTCGTTTGATTTTTTCAGTCCGGCGGAAATATATATAATTATAAATATATATAATTTATAAAATATTTATATAAATATTATAGTTTGGTCCGACGGAAATTCCAGGAAACCAAAACCGAACCGAAATCGGTTCGGTTTGATCCGATCCGGAAAAATTCCGCCAATATCACCCCAACCGAAAACTGAACCAATCGGTCGGTTTTTTCAGTCCGTCAATCTTTGCAACACCCCTAGATGTAAAACTCCTTGTCTACGAGTATTTGAAAGAAAATATAAATTCACGAAAGAATCCAGAAGATGGAAAAAGAAAGATCGACAAAATACTACAAACATGCATTGCTGATATATATACAAAAATCTGAAGTAGGAAAAAAATCATCAAAATGGTGCAGATGCTATCTCTCTTGGCCCCGGGATTCCAACTTCGCTAACCGAGCAATCGAACTCTTCCCCGATGTCCATCGTTGGGTTGCCATTATGTTTGGCAACAGTTTCAACCGGCTCCAAACCCTGAAATAAATCATTAAGGATTAATGTCATCGGTCAATCCAAGAATAAGCTACACCGATCTCTCAATAAAAGAACTATAAATCGTCACTCTTACTACCCCTATATACAACTAAAACAATACGAACAACATATCTCCTAAGCTATAGAGGCCAAAATGTTTTGGGTTATATGGTCTATGTATGATATGCTTCTTTAACCCTCCTCGATGTACCCTCTTCGAGTTTTAATTAAAAAAAAAATTTATTTGCCGATCAAAAAAATAAAATAAAAACAATACCAACGACAAGAAACATAAATAGTAACAACTAAACCTTCTATATATTACGGACATCAAATAAACAAATTAGCTAACCTAGAACCTAGTTGATACCTTGGAATAGAATGAGGGATTTAGAGAATCAGAGATACTAATTTTTCAGCAATACATAAATGGTTACAGTTTATGCTGCATGCGGTGTTTCTCTAAGCTGAGGGCCACGTCTAGTGAGGCCTCATAGCCCCATATGGCCAAGCCCGCAAGTCGGGTTTCATATTGGGCTTCTTACAAACATCTAAAATTAACGATCCTAATTACAAATGCCTCGGATATATAATCCCACAATATATGAGACATGACCATGCGTGGCTTGTGTGATGCTAGTTATCCACTTACTACGAGTCCCGTTAAAAAAGGAAGCATTTTTTATTTTTTAAAACACTCACTAATCCTATGTGAAATTTTCCCTCAATTTCTACTCAACATTAAGCAGAAGCCAAAAAATTTCAATTGGTAATCGTGAATGATCATCAGCGAGAATAACAAAAAATTTGTTGCCGATAAAAAAAAAAAATTATATTTCAATTTCTTGCACCTTTCAACTTTGTAATGTGTTTTTTTTTTTTTTCGTTTTTCTGTTGCTAAGCAAATGGACCATGACGAGCTGAAAGTCGACAAAAGAAATCAGTCATATATAGGGTCCCTGTACACCTTTTTTTTTTTTTTTTCCCATCGGCGAAAAGAATTTTATTATCTTTAAAAATGATTACAAAGATTAAAACGATCAAGAGCACATTAATGAAAAATGCCACCCAAACCTAAAATCATGCTCACAAATATTTTTCTCCCCCCTAAATCATGCTCATGAATTAACCCATCTGACTAGCATAGTTGGTTAGCATTTTACACTCCTTACCAAACATAAATAGTCAAGCGATCAGATCTTATCAAAGACGACGATTATAGAAGAGAAATTAGCTCTTAGTTTTTTTTCCCCCCCCCCTCCCTTTCTCCATACATATGGAGCCATTAATTTCTCTAGCGGAATGTCCTATTATGTAACTTTTTTTTTTCCCTTCACAAAAATGGAAGTGTAGGGCTCATCACCGGGAGTAGTATTACCCTGTCACGCCACACCACTGTCTGTACCTATCCCACTGCACCTATGTTAGCTAAAATCTGACAACGCGTGAATAGTGTTAATTAGGTGTATGCTTAGCTCAAATATAAGGGATATGGATACTCTGAATCTGGACCTTGTACAATAGGATCATTATCAGTTCCCACCACTGAGTAAACCCTCATTGGTGTGTAACTTTTTGAATAATAATAAAAAAAAAAATCATGTTTAATTGGATCGATGTCTGAAATGCATATTAGATGCGGTAAATTGAAAAAGGAATTTACCTCTGTGAAAATTCTCAAGGCTTCTTCGATGGTACTCGTATTTACCACATATTGTGCTGCGTCCTGTTATATCAACCATAGTTAATATTTCCTCTCATGACCAGAAATATAATGTATTTGTAAATTAAAAAAAAAAACTCATTGAAGTGAGAAAAAATTGAACTTTTTTTTTTACAATATTTGCTTTATTTGTGTTACTCGATTTTACAGACCGTTTTTTTAAATTTTTTTCCTTAAAAAAGAACAGAGTTGGAATACTATAGGTAGATAGCCATTTATCAAGAAATTAAAGTATTTGCCACACATGAAAAACACGCATAAATATTAAGCTAAGGCATAGACATGCATCCCGTTATAAAAAAGCAAAAAAAAAGAAAGAAGCTTAATAACATACCCTAGCAAATTGGATTTGATGAACATTAAGAGTTCGAGGCTCGTTCTCAATTGATGATTTTCTGTCCATTCTCATAATTTCTGTTTCTCCCATCTTCAAAAACATGTATATGTACGTGTGTGTATATATAGAGAGAGAGGGAGAGGGAGAGAGAGAGAGGGGCCTGAAAATAGGTGATGCATGTGATTAGGCCATCTCTATTTATAAACAAATGGGTCATGGGTAAACCACGCACGTAAAGTAACCGGCCACCTGGGGAGTGTACACATATATCCGGACGTGGCGGTGTGTGTTTGGAGCGATATAACACGTGGCGAACGACGAGGGTATGCTGTTCTTCTTTGAGTAAAAAAACGTGACGGATGGGTCTGACTTCTTCCAAAACGAGAAAGAGGCGGCAGAGTGGTGGGGTCGGGTCTTATTACGTACGTGTTTGTCTGTTTAGAACAACCAACCACGAGCTGCCGCGATTTGGATTGCTTGTTCGTATCTATCCGATAGGGGTGACCAACACGTACAAGCGTTGTTTTTTTTCTTTTTTTTCCGGATATTTATGCAGCGGACGCAGAATTTGTGTCAAGGAGCGTCCAAATCCCGTGCATTTTCATACTCCCTCCGTCTCCAATCTTTAGTTATTTCTGGGAGTCCGTATCGCTTTTTAAATGATTATATCTTGCAATCTACATATTTTTTAGGTAATTTTGAAAATATCGTTCAAAAGAGTTTATTCAGATCTATCAAAAAATATTCGTATTACTTATAAAAAGTTTTTCAATTTAAAAGTTATAATTAGTTTTTTATCCGGTTGAGATAGGACGAGGGACGAAAGAATAGGAACGAATAAGTATTAATTATAAAAAATATATTTTATAGGTATATATTGCTACTTGCAAGGATCAAACAAGAGACCATATTATATGTATTTGCAAAGCCGCCGTTTAATTTTTTTATATATGCAACCTTATAAATGACTGATAATTTGGAATTTTGAAGATTTTTAACCAACGTATATAAAAGTTTTAAGAAATTTGTTTCACTCAAACAACTTGCAGGGACTAATCCCATAAATTTTTTCCTAATTTACCTAAAATGTAGTATAATATGCAAGATAATTTGGAGTTGTGCATAGTCCCGTGTCCTCCCTTGGGACCGCCCCTATTTATTAGGAATTGGCTTTTTAAGGATTGACCGACACCAACAGATGGATTTCAATGGATACGTCACCACAAGATTTAACACCATTTACAACATAAGAACTTATATTAGAGTAACAAGTTCTAGCAGATAGATTATTAGAGGTAACAATGATGTCCAATCCTACCAAATAGGTCTGGGCAGGCAAACAGATACGAAATGGATACAAGTCCAAATCACATGATTTCATAGTTAAAGAATCAGAACGAATGTTGACATCACAGTTGATAATGGTAGCAACAAAGTCTAAATTGGCAGTACCAACGAGTTCGTATGTCAAACAGTGTGTGACCATAGGTTGAGTTTGATAGGTTGAGGTTGCAAACTAAATACTCACGTGGAATAACGATTACAAGCAAACGACGAAAGTGATAATCGCATCAAGGGAATCTAAACTGACCAATGAGAACTTATCTCATGCAGGATGATGTCAAAATACGACCTCGATTAGGGAACGAGGAACATTCGTCAATATCAATAGTAAAAGTATCACATGATACTTCGCCACAAGATTTTGGATATTTCCAAGAAAAGCTAGGAATGGATAGCATAATAGTTAACTTGAATATCAAGGATTATGACAGGTCAACAACACAACAGACTTCACAGGGATAGCTTACGATACAATTCTAACATTATTCAGCTAGGCCAATGAAAGAGGATAATAAAAGAAACGACTCTCACTAGATCACGTTCATAAAATCGCCACCCATCGTGGTTACAACCAATCCCTGTCCAAATCAGATCAAATCTCACTATAAGCAAATCAAAGAGGCCAAGGGGAACACTTCAATATGGAACAATTAACCTCTAATCTCGGTATATGATCTATCAATGTTTTTAACACACGAGGACTAAAATTTCTTGATTTTCAATTCTGAACATGAATAAAGAGATGATTCTTAATGGATGAAATACTCCCATATCAAAAGTATTATAACAGGCGGATTGTACAACAAAGAAGAGAAGATACCTCAAACAACCAGTATTTCTGAGAGCTAGAGAGTAGAAGGAATTAGTTTAGCTACGGAACTGCGTCTGTTGTTTCGGTGTACGTTTATGCTGCTGCATGGAGCTCGATTCACTAGGTACTCCCAATCCTTGAGGACAATTTCTTGCCATGTGGCCAAGTTTGCCGCAAGTATAACAAGATCCTCCATGCCACGGACATTGAGAACGTATGTGGCCAGACTGACGACATCGATAACACACAATCGGATGCTTGAGGAGAACTCTCGGTGCCCCAAAATGAGGAGGTGGCTTAAGGTCCTGCTGACCCTGAATCTCTGGCTTTGATATCCTAGGTTTCTTCTTTCTTGAACTCTCAACACTCTCTGAGGATGACCTCGCACTAACGACTCTACGTCTAGTTTCCCCCGCATTCACACCGATCTGCACATTCTTCAAAACCTCAACACCCTTCACGCTCTCAACAATTTCAGGGAACATTACCTCATCCCTAGTATGCTGACTCGCCCCGTCCTCCATGCACGCACTATGGCCCTGACAATCACGATCCTCGATTTCACCCCACCTAACTTCATATCTCGAATACATCTTACTACGAAAACATAAGAAAGAAAGTCATCGACGTTAGCCACACCGCTATATTGAGCAAGTCTCCGACCTTTCCAGCATGGAAAACAACACTACACCACTCTATTGCAATTAAATGCAATGCCATATCAATGTACTAACTCATTCATGCAAGCACACATATGGTTTTGTAAAAAAAATGCGGTGACTTTGAACCCATGAGACTAAAAGTCTCCCCACGGTCTCGAGGTGTTCTAAACTTATGCTCTGATACCAAGTTGTCACGCCCTCGATTTTCAACATAAAATATAATGATTTCCGATAAACGATACCTCGCAATAATACAGATAATACCCCAAATCATGGTTCATTCCCATATTTACAAATTAAGTTCAAAGTTTCTTGTCAAGCTTGACGATCCAAATAACATAATAGAAATGAAGTTTTAGGGTTTACAGTTCCCCATGATCAAACGATAGACATAATAGAAATCAATATTACACTGCCAAAGGGTTTTACAAAACATGCCAATGAAATTTCCATATCAGCTTTCAAAGGGATGATGTCAAAATATGCGAGCCAAGCACTCCATGTCGCTACCTCCGAGTGTACCTGAAAGAAGGATAGGGTTGAGCAAAACACGTGCCCAGTAGAGAATTCTATACTCAAACTATATGAAAATGTAATGAATCATGCACCATGAATGAGTGAGTAAAGACAGATACACCCAAAGTACGAAGGATTTCCAATGAGCTGCACGCTTTGATCAAGAATTCTAGACTTCCCCGGGAGGTCACTAACCTTTTACTCCTCAACTAGATGCCTCAATAAACTCACGTCTATCCACCATAATCTATAACCAGTTCTAATCATCTTATTAGTCTTCGTACACTACTACCATCATACTTGTGTCCACGTTCGTCATCGTTAAATCCCTTATTTACAAACCTTTCCTTTCTTTTAATCAAGTGTATCCCATCAATGATCACTAGGGTCACCTCGGGTCTAGTTCCCTCGAGCGTAGGGTCACCCCGAGTCTATTCCCTCAATAATAAAATCACATGGGTCACCTCGGGTCTAGTTCCCTCAGCGTGGGTTCACCCCGAGTCTATTCCCTAAATAATAAAATCACTTGGGTCACCTCGGGTCTAGTTCCCTCGAGCGCAGGGTCACCCCGAGTCTATTCCCTCAATCAGTAATAATCATTGGTTAGCGGAAACGCACATCGCTTAACCGACCATCCGTCATTTCACAAACAACTTCATCATCAACTTGTCGGTCGTACCTCTAAACTTTAATCCACCGTTTCCTAATTCCACAAATGTACATGTTTATACCTTTTCATTAATTAACAACTCCTCATTTTACTTAACGTACCTAGCCCGAAAATAAAATCTTACAAAACTCTATCCATTTGTTGTCCTCGTTCATTCCACTTCTCATTTCACAAACCTCAAAACATCCAATCAAATCCAAAGACCATTTAATCAATGCATGGTCTCACAAGACCCACAATCTACCGTATCGCATAAAAGCAAAGACACACGTGCTCACCGTATCTCTAAGTATATCCACGCACCGACACATCGTGCTACTCACAAGCAATTTCTAAAGTACCCGACCTACTAGCTCCTATACTTGAATCCCATAGCAAGTGTACCAAGGTGAATCGATTGGTTCAACGAATCGTGAAGATACAAGTTACTACCTTACCCTTAAAGTTATTGGACCACTCTCATCAAGCATCTATACCCACCACGATGTTCATACAACCTACGGTACTCATAAACACTCTACAATACGTTTTCCGTCCACAATAATATATACTAAGATCACACTTAAACAAGGCCTAGGGAATAAGAACGATCAACGGATCATCAAGGGACGAGCAACCAAGCTTAAGAAAGGTTTAAAGATGCTTTAGAGGTGTTAGAAGTGATTGGAAACCAAAACGGTGAAGTACGTAACAAAACAGCAAAAGCTGGAGATAAGCAACAGGTATCGATACCTAAGACAAAGGTATCGATACCTCTGGGTCAAAATGGCTCCAGACGCAAGGGTATCGATAACAAAGGCATAGGGTATCGATAACAAGTGATTTTCTGGGTTTGTAAGCCAAAGGTATCGATAACAAAACCAAAGGTATCGATAACAGTTCAGTTCGAGGGATTTTCTGCAGATTTTTGAAACTACTCCTAACAACCAAACCAATGATTTCAAGCACGATCAAAGCACACATTCAACTCATAGACATATAGAAAGAGCAAGAAATCCCTACCTCGAGGTTGGAGAGCAAACACGAAGGGAGATCGGGCCACGCAAGCCCTTGACTCCGAAATCTCGAAATCGACCGAAATACTCCTCCTCCGGTCAAGACCCACGAAATTCAAGCTCAATAACGCGTGAGAAAGGTGGAATGGAGGTTGGTTTGTGTAGGTTTCAAGTGATTTTGGTGGGTTTTTGGTTGAGAGAGGGAGAGGAGCCGAGAGAGAGAAAGCCGGTGAGGGATGGAGAGGGAAAAATGATCTCCTACTCCCTCACCCTCCTATTTATACCCAAATATGCATAAACTACACATTGTACCCTTCTACCATTAATTCTATCACTTTGACCCCAAATAAACTAAATCCAATAAATCCCTCATTTTCCTTCTATTGCTAATATTAATAAACCTTTAAATAACTTTCGAAATTACGGGTCCTTACAGTTGGTGTCATCATAGTCGTCTAAAAGTGATTTTAATGAATCAAATTTGGTGAAGAATTTTTATTAGTAAGATTTTTTCATAAATTTGAATCTTTAATTGTCGAAATGGACAATAAATATGTGATTCCATTTGTAACACAAGTTGGACTTTATTAGGTAAACTGGACTGACCTTCTTGAGACTTCTCATAAATGCAAAAAGTCTCATGATATTCTAATAACCGTGTTGTCTTCTCTGAGTATATTGTCTCGATTTCTCACTCAATTCATTGTCATGTGCAACAAAAGATGTAAACGTCTAATTTAAAGATGTAGTGAGTACCATTTATCTAATTTTATTACGTATGCGTAAAAAAGTAACCCCAGTTAAAAGGGAAATGATATGAACAATCTTTCCTTTAAGCACTGGAATAAGAGTACTGAATTGTTGTTAGAGAAATAAGAAAGGTGTATAGGGTGTTAATTAACCCTAACACATAAATAGCTTTATTTATATTATATTGAGACCCATTACATAACATATATGATTATCCGATGTGGGACTAAACTATTCTAACACTCCCCCTCAAGTTGGAGAATAAATATCACAAAGTCCCAGCTTGTTACATAACAACTCTAAACGTGGTTTGAATAATGATTTGGTGAAAATATCGGCCAACTGGGCTCCAGTAGACACAAATGGAGTAGTTAACACACCACTGTCAATCTTCTCGCGAACAATGTGACAATCTACCTCAATATGCTTGGTTCTCTCATGAAACACCGGATTCGAGGCAATATGTATCGTCGCCTGATTGTCACAGTACATAGGAATGGGCAATTGCACCCGAAATCCCAGCTCCTCAAGAAATGATTTCAGCCAAACAACCTCACATGTAGTATGAGCCATAGCACGATATTCTGCTTCCGCACTAGACCTTGCAACCACAGTCTACTTCTTACTCTTCCAGGTAAATAGATTGCCACCAACAAAAGTACAGTAACCAGATGTTGAACGTCTATCAGAAGGTGACCCTGCCCAATCTGCATCAGTAAATGCCTCAACACGCAGATGACCATTGGAACGGTAAAATAAGCCACGTCCAGGATGAGCCTTAAGATACTTCACAATGCGAATACAAGCTTCCCAATGTGGAAGACGAGGAGCAGACATGAACTGACATAAGGCAACAAGAGAGAACGTATCAGAATAATCAACGCCATAAGTTTGGGTGTAGCCTTTGGCAACCAGGCGAGCTTTGTGACGCTCAACAGTGCCATCAGGAAGATACTTGACAGTATAAACCCAACGACAACCAACAGTAAATTTCCCAGCAGGAAGAGTAACCAACTCCCATGTGCCATTGGTATGAAGAGCAGACATTTCATCCACCATAGCTGTCCGCCACTCAGACCGGGATAAGGCCTCCTGAACAGTTTTAGGAACAGAAACGGAGGAAACAGTAGTAGTAAAAGCATGAAGGGATGGAGAGAGATGAGCATAAGAGATAAATCGAGAAATAGGATGAAAAGTGCTTGAGATAGTAGTATAACCATATTTTACCGAGGAACGACGATTCTCACGAGTCGGATAACGAGTGGTAGGCGGATCCGGCGACGGGGGAGAAGACAGAGGCGTGGGCACGGAGAGTTCGGCAGACTGGAGTGGTTTAGGAGGCGGAGGCAGAGGCGATGGTGGTGCTCGTGCTGGGAAATGACGAACATATACCTGCAAAGGGTTAGGCGAAATAGTGCCAATAGGAATAGCCATAGGTAATATAGATTCAAGTAGAAGAAGGTCGGTGGTAGTAACAGGATCCGTGTAATAGGGCAACGACTCATTGAAAGTGACATCAGCACAAACAAAGTGACGACGTAAAGTAGGAGAGTAACATCGATATCCTTTCTGGGTGTGTGAGTACCCCATAAAGATACACTTAAAAGACCGAGGATCAAGTTTACTCCGATCAGGGTCAAGCGCGTGAACATAACAGGTACACCCAAAAACCCGAGGAGGGAGAGAGTGGAGAGGCTGACTAGGAAATAAGACCGTATGGGGAACCTGACCACCTAAGACCGTAGAAGTCATACGGCTGATGAGGTAACATGCAGTGAGAACGGCGTCACTCCAATATGACTTAGGGACCTGCATGTGAAATAATAGAGCACACAAAACCTCAGACAAGTGCCTAATCTTGCACTCAGCAACTCCATTTTGTTATGGAGTCCGAGAGCATGACGATTGGTGAACAATGCCATGATCAGCAAAATACTGAGAAAGTAGATGATGAAAATATTCGCGGGCATTATCGGAACGAAATATCTTAACACAAGTATCAAATTGATTCTTGACTTCCATGTAAAAAGTTTGAAAAACAGATTTCAATTCAGATTGCTCTTTCATTAGATAAAGATATGTGATACGAGAAAAATCATCCACAAAAATAACGTAATATTGAAAACCAGAAATACTGGGCACATGAATAGGACCTCAAATGTCTGAATGAACTAACTGAAAAGGACGTGACGCACGACGCTCAACCCTAGGTAAAAAAGTAACTCTACAGTGTTTACTAAACTCACAGACCTCATAGACCAACTTATTAATGGAACAACAGGAGGGCACAAGCTGCTTTAGACTCTGAAGAGAGGGATGACCAAGACGGTAGTGCTGTTAGTAAGGAGATTTCGATGTCTGAAGAGCTGTAGGCTGAGTGCCCCCACCAGCCTACAGTCAGGTAATATAGGCCACCTCGTTCAGTGCCCCCACCAATCTTCTTCCCCGTCTTGAGATCCTAAAAAACATAGCCATGAGGAAGAAATGTGACGGAACAATTTAAAGATTTTGTAAGGCGGCTCACAGACATAAGATTAAACGGTAAACAAGGAACATGTAAAACAGATGACAAAGTAAGAGAAGAAGTGATAGGGACGGAACCAAAACCAGTAACAACAGTGGTAGAGCCATCAGCTAAGGTAACATGAGATGGTCTACCAACTGGCTGTCGATCAAAGAAAATAGATGTACCAGTCATATGATCTATGGCGCCTGAGTCAATAACTCAAGGAGAGGAGAAGATGATGCAGCACAAGTAATAGATGTACCGGTCTGAGCAAGCGTAGCAGTAGAGGATCCTGTCGCAGCCTGAAATGACATAAAGCGTTGGTACTCCTCAGCTGGAATAGCCACACTATTGGCAGAGGACTGAGTAAACTGTCCAGTATCTTGAGAGCTAGCAGCTTGATGAGCCTGGGGAAAACCATGAAGATTATAACAGAACTCCACTGTATGATTCGTACCCCAACTGTCGCGTCCTACATTTTCAACATAATACCATAAACCTTTCCGATAATAGACCATTACAATAATACTTCATACAGCCCCAAAATATATTTCCCATAGTCCATCCAAGTCAACCAACAAGTCTAAGAGTTTACAACATTGGCACTCCGGCCCCAAATTTCAGAATTTAATCAAAAGAAGATAAGATTAAAGGTTACATGATTTCCAAAGTCAAAGAGTTCAAATGAGTTACAATTACATCTTTTCAAAAAGGAATGTACAAAAGATGCTAGAATAACTCTTCTATGTCAGCTTTCAAAAGGTTTGATGCCACACAAGCACTCCATGCACTCCAAAGTCAAGACCCTTGCGGTGTACCTGAAAATAATAATAGGTTGAGCTACACTAGCCCAGTAGAGAAATCTTTGCTCAAACTATATGCATATGAGATGGATTATGCACCGAGATGAACATTGACACAATAAATTCACCCACATGAACAAGAGTGAGAGGATAATACATGACATTCAACACCGTACACATTCATGTTACTAAGTAATTCTCCAAATTCCCCGTTTTCATCATCTCAAGTGTTCTTGGTTTCCATTCCGAGCATTTAGGACCCCGTGCATCCCGATTTCATTCCGGCATCGCACCATTCGGTGGATCCGTGGCTTTCTTGCACTTCCGGGCATTTGGGACTCCGTAAGTCCTATTTCCGGCATCACACCTTTTCGTGGATCCGTGGCTTTCTTCATTTTGTTCTATTATTTCTAATTGTGACTTTTTACCTTTACAAGCCTCAATACCGTAAAGCATGACGTAAGTCAAATCCATATCATTCATAAAACATGCCACAATGCTCAAATAACAACCCGAACGCATAGACAAACGCATAAGTTTCATATTCATTTAGTTTTACACTTCCCTTTGTTATAACGAGAGCCAAAGGAGTGGGGACGAACAACAAATCCTTGGAACACGAATAATCAAGTTTAGAAATGATTAGAATGTGATAGGAGGGTGTTAGGAGTGATCGGAGTTCGAAACAATCGAAGAGGGATCAACAAAGTTCAGTACTGTTTTTCTGAATCATAGGTACCGGTACCTCAAAAACAAGGTATCGATACCAAACCAATCCAGAGAGCAAACAAAAATCAGGTTATCGGTACCTCAAAAACTAGGTATCGGTACCTCAAAAACAAGATATCGGTACCAAAGGTATCGGTACCTCAAAAACAAGGTATTGGTACCACTGCCTTACAGTGGCGATCTGCAGAAAACTCAGAAAATGAGCGAAACGTCGATTTCAACCAAATGAAGCACGATTTTGGTACAACAACTAACCCATAAACATGTAGAGAGAGTAAGAATTCCCTACCTCGATTACCAAAGCCGAAACCCAAAGAATCGAGCAAGCCTTAGAACTCCAAAGTTCAAACCGAGCAAGAAAACTCCTCCCCGAGCTAGATCGAGCGTGATACGAGCTCAATAACGCAAATAGATGAAGGATTGAAGGTTGTTTGCCATGGGTTTTGAGTGATTGGGTGGGATTTTGGGTGTTGGAGGAAGAAAGAGGTCGGGAGATTGAGGGAGAGTGTGAGGAGTATTTTTACTCCTCTACACACACACCCACACACCTATATACTCACATAAACACAAATTGCACATATACCCTCCTATAAACAATTCCATCACATTCACCCCAATTCATTTATACTCAATAAAACTCCATATCTTCCTTATTTATAATTTCGAATAAACCTTTTATTAATTTCTGAAAATACGGGCCCTTACACCAACAATGTGTACAAAATTTGGAATCACGACCGCGACCGCGGCCACCTCCCCCTGATATGTGACCGCCACGATGATCAAAACAGAGTCACGACCACCAAAGCCACGACAAAAACTACGGCCTCTAGAGTCACGACCACGACCTCCATAATCACGGCCATGATTTCTAGACCTAGAACCACGACCGCGACCGCGACCATGACTGATAGAGAAAACAGAGCTGATAAGCACCCAATAATGCATATTCTTGATGCTTAAGTCCTCTAGTATGTTGTGTTTGTACATATATGTTGTCGTTTTTATGCGATATTGCACGTAAGGTAGGTTTTTGTGTATTTCAGGTAAAACGTGCTAATAAGGCGTTTGAACGCCAAGGAATGCTCCGGATGCAACCAAGTGCTCAAGGCCATGTGCCACCATGTTGTGGTGCCCGAAGAGTCATGAAGAGATGGTTTGGAGGTTGTTCGGGTCGCCCAAGGGTCAAGGGAAGTGAATGAGAAGTGAGGATTTTACCAAAACTACTCATCTTCCGACCAGCTGAGGGTAGAATTGTCATAACTTTTTTATGTAAAAATGATATTGGATCCAAACCACTTGGGTTAGAAAGTAGACTCGACAAGCTTTCCAACGGACCAAAGAACACCCAAATCCGAGTTCGGGAGTGTCCGAAGCGAGCCCGCGAAGTTTGCCTAAAAATCTGTCTGTCAAGCGGGTACCAGTACTGGTACTAAGTGTCCAGAGATCATTTTTTCCAGCCCGTTGAAGCCTTGTACCGGTACTGAGGCATTTCCAGTACCGATACTGCATGGAAAAATCTGCAGATTTTTGTTATCTTTTTCAACCTTCCATTTATGAAAAGTTTCCACTTATGGAATATTTTTGGGATATTTTTGGGGCTTTTTGGTCCTTTGTAACTTAACTTTAGAGCCCTATAAATAGGCTTGTATGCCATTTATGGAAGGATGGCCATTTCTAGTCTTTTTAGGCCTAAGCTTTCTTTTTTGCTTTCTAGGATCTCCATTAATGTTCTTCAAGCTTTCTTAGCTAAATCCTTCAAGAATTCAAGTAAGTATTTGTCTTATGTTAATTTCTCGTTTATTAATGTTGTAGCTATGCTTTGGATCTTTGCATAAATCAGGTTTATTTTCGTTTTCTTCGATTAAATCTTTTGCTCCACTTTCTTACCATGTCTAGTCTTTTAGCTATGGTTGAGTAGTCTTTTGGCTAAGTCTTCGGCTAATCTTTCCCAATGACTTAGGTTGTTATTTGGTTCTTGAACCTTCAGGCTTAAAATCATGATTTTCGGAATCAAACTAACCTAGCCATTTTGGTCTAAGCGAGGGGTGTTAACTCCTTGATATGAAGTTTAGTCAAGCGGTCTTGGCAAGCAACATACTGAGGGCTCGTGGCCTCCTACGTGTTAGATACATTAGCAAAAATAAGTTGGTTTAGTTTCGACTAATCACATCTTTTGATAAACGTAGTCATTAAAGCTAAATCTTCCGGGCGTGAGCACGCGGTCGTGACTCTCGTTTGAGTTATAATTGAGAACCGGTAACGACCTTCGTCAAGGGAAATACGATCCTTAGACTTGCCTCTTTT
Source organism: Rhododendron griersonianum (assembly GCA_018127125.1). Taxonomy (NCBI): domain Eukaryota; kingdom Viridiplantae; phylum Streptophyta; class Magnoliopsida; order Ericales; family Ericaceae; genus Rhododendron; species Rhododendron griersonianum. Next base: position 33,243,393 of record CM030797.1, on the reverse strand, counting down.
AAGTTCATTAAGTCTTTCTAGTCTCTTGTTTTAGTTTTTCCACCTTTCAAAGCAAAACCTAGTTGGCTGCCTTAAAGGCCGCAAACCACCGTTTAACACCTACAATCCAATTAAGCTATATTCGATTCTCTGTGGGTACGATCCCGGACTTTTCGGTTATTATGCTATCGACGACCTAGCCCTACGCTTGGGGTATTTCAACCTTATTTGAAGAGCTGTCAGAAATAGCGAAAGACAAAGCAGAACGGCCAGAAGTCGGTGAAGAAATAGACGATAGCTGTTGAAGACGACTGAATACCTCGCTGAGAGGAGGTAAGTCACAATCCCCCAAAATCTGATTACCCACAGGGCCAAAAGTGGATGATGCACCGGATAGAAAACGAGTAACCCTCATGCGCTCACGCTGGCGCCGTATAACCTGAATATCAGCAGAAAGTGGCTCACATATATCCAATTCATTACAAATGCGTCAAAATTTAGCATAATAATTCTCAAAAGAATCATCACCCTGAGATATATTAAAGAAAGACATATGAAGATCATACGTGCGACAGAGATTGTCGACACCTGAATACAACTCTTTTGCCTGTGTCCACACCTCTCTAGCTGTATCACAGAACATCAGTGTACTAGCAACCTATTACGTCATGCTATTCCATAACTCTGAACGAATACGAGCATCAACGGGTTTCCACGCCCCATATGTGGGTGCATCTGCAGCAGGGGGCTCACTAGTCAAATAAGAGTTCTCGGACTGTCCCATATAATACACCTCAACAGCTTTAGCCCAAAGAACATAATTGTCCCCATTTAATGATGTGGAGGTAATAGAATGCCTCTCGCGGGACTGAGAGCCACTAAAAAGACAACCAATACCAGTAGAACCAGAACTAGAAATAGTACCAACAACTGTAAAAAGAGGGCCCGATTGAGTACCAGAACAAAATTTCTCATCAGACATTTTTCCAAACACGTAAGAAGCAGAGACAGATTAATCACCAACTAATCGACAATAATCAACAACGAGTAAACAGTAACATCCACCAAAAAAGTGATTAACACCGACTAATTACCAACAACCGACATTATCGATACAAACCCAACAAGAACCCCATATGCAGTCGTAAGAAGACATGAGATTAATAAACAGGCAGCAACAAAAAATAGTCATAGGCCGACTGAAGAGACAATGTGGAGAGGTGATAAGCACCCGAGAATGTAATAAAGGGTGCGCTAGTAACTAGTTTTAGTTTATTTTATCGCTTAATTAGTTGCTTTTAATCTCTTGTGCTCGTAAGGTATTTTGGTTGCATTTTGTAGGAAAACCGTTTAAATCAAGAAAGTTAAAACTCAAAACGTCACAAAGCGTGGCCCGAGCAACGGCCAAGCCAAGGCGATGGCCAAAGCAACAAGTGGCCCGATGGCCCAAGGCAAAGCAAGGCCAAGATCAAGCCGATGGCATGGCCAAGCCAAGGCAGCCAAGCAAGTCCAAGTTCTGAAGATAAGCTCTCGGTACCGATGGCTAAGATTGGAGACATCGGTACCGAGCTCTTATCTCCTGTCAGCCACTAAGCAGCTTGGCATCGATGGCTAAGATTGGAGACATCGGTACCGAGAGCTTATCAACACTTTAAGCCCATTGCCATCGGTACCGGGAGCTTACTAGGGGATCTTCAGAGCATCTTTGGGGAATATTCCGTGCGCGTCCTTGGAGCCTATAAATACCCCGTGATATCACCATTACACGATTTGGACAGAAATGTACCCATTTTTAGATCTAGATCTAGATTTCAAATTTATTTGCTTGTTCTTGAGTGTTCTTAATTTCCAGCCCTTAATTTCTGCATTTTCAACCCTTGTAAGTTAATTTTTGCTACTCTCTCCTTAATTAAAGTTGTTTAGTTTCTCCCGATCTATCTTTCTATTTAATTTTCTCTTAGGCTTGTGTTTACACTTATGCTAAGTAGATTTTTGCTTGCTCTTATCTTCATAGATATGTGTGAGTAGTTTCATAAGGTTGGGTCATGGGGTGACTAGCACCCCATGGCTTGAGTAAAAATTGCATTTTTTCACCAAAAAGTTTACAACTTTGTTTTGGAAATTGATGTGGGGCTTGGATTTGTTTGTCAAATTACCGAGGTGATAACCTCCTTGATCATGTGTAGGTAAGAGTTTCGCCTACTTACCACACATGATGCTTGGAGCTCGGTCGCTCGAGGTGTTTGCTAAATAAATTCTATAGCTAGCTTGATTTTCGAACCTTCTTATCTTCCGGGTAAAACCGTGTATTGGGGTGAAAAATGTGGTTTTGCTTGAGTCGTGGGCGCTAGTAATTCCTAGACCTAACCTTCTTTTTATCTAGTTTATTCTCGTTTAATTTAGCCTCTTTACTTTCCACCGCATACGAAAAAACCAAGTTGGCTGACTAAAAGCCGGAAACCATACTTGCATCTACAATCCATCAAGCCGTATTAGTTATCCCTTGGGTACGATCCCGGACGTCCGGATTTATTATGCTTCAATTGGACGCTTATACCCTACGCTTGGGGTGATCTCTATTGGATATATTCGAGCGAACGAAGCATTTTTGGCGCCGTTGCCGGGGATTTCTTATTATGGCTTTATGGAGGCTCGACAAACCATTGTGAGTATCCCGCTTCTTTCTTTTAGTTATAGTTAGTAGTTTATTTGTTAGTTGCTCGTATCTAATTCGGTGGATACCTCTAACCTGGTTTCATGCCAAACTTGAGGTGTAACGAAGCCGGAGTAGATATTGAGTTAGTTAGTTAGTTTAATTTAATCTGCATTGTTGAGCCGAGGCGGTGGCATAACCCCTCGCACTTTCTGTTTGTTTTGTTGAAGCGGCGGCCTAGCCCCTCCGGTCTGTTAGTTTGCTGGTAGTTTGTTAGTTTGTTAGTTGGTAGATTTGCTTGTGTATGTCTGTTTACTCTGAGTAGAAAGAGGTACTATGGCCTATTTTGCAAGGTGCTATGGAGGGTATGCGAAACAATTTGATTGTTCAGTATCAATTCCTATATTTTATGGCTTGGCCTCTGAAAATCCATTTTCGCATATTGATGACCTTGAGAAAGTTTTTGCTTACGATGAAATGGCTATTTTACAAGTATTCCCAGCGTCTTTGCGTGATAGTGCTCAAGATTGGTTTTATTCTTTGAGTCCAGGATCGACATGGCAAGAGATTACGGAACAATTTTTCAAAACTTTCACTCCCTCTTATGAGACTCATGCTTTTACAAGAACTATCTCATTTTTATCAACAAGATAATGAGTCTTTTTCGCAATATTGGCAGCGTTTTAAATGTTCCGTATTCTCTTGGTCGAGTTTTAATTGTGAGCTTGGCAGTCTTCTAGCTATCTTTTGCCATGGTTTAAATCTTAAGACATGTCAAGTTGATTTTATGTCCAATGATGAATTCCTGGATAAAAATGCTGAAGAGGGTTGGGATTACCTTGATAAATTAACCCAAAAGCTCCAATTTTGTGAGTTGTCTGAAAATTTTGAGGATTCTAACTCGGATGCCATGAAAGAGGAAACTAAGCCATATATCTTGGTTGAAACTGTTAGTTTAGATTGTGACAGCTCCTCAGAGCCTATTGATGAAACTGAGGTCCAGAGTTACCCTCTTTGTGATGATCTGTTGGCAAAACCTCTCACCGCTAAGGAAATGGATGCCGAAGTGGATTACTTGTATGCGTTGTTGGCTAAACAAGATGCTTATGGACCAATATTTGAAGAGTTAGAGCCCATGGAAGCTACAATTGTCCCTTCGAATCTTTCGTGCCTTGATCCTCTCATCGCTAAAGAAATGGATGCTGAGGTAGATTCCTTACACTCTTTGTTAGAAAAACAAGATGCATGTGAGCCTATTCTTGAGAAGTTACCAATCATAGAAGTAATTGATTTTCTTGGTGTTGATGATTTTCTTGTGGTTTTTCATCCTTATATTGTAGATTTTGTCAACAACTTGAAAATTGATTTTGTTTGGGCTATGCACTTGGTGGAACTTAAATTTTTAAAACGAATTCGACAATTGCTTTACTCAAAGTATCTTATCTTGTGGCATGGTCGAGTTCAATTTTTGGTAAAGAGTGTAGCTTGGAGTGCTCTATTTCTTCTAATAGTTATTAATGGCGTGCTAACTGTACATATGTGTTTTCTTTCTTGCTTTTTACGTGTTTCTTTTTTGTTTGTTTAGTTTGCATGTTTAGGTTTGTCATGTTTGTTATGTGTTACTTGTTTCGAATAAAGTCTTGGAGACATTTCACATGAAAAGATTTCACCAATGTGTTAGTGTAAAAAGGGCTTTCATTAGTTCTTCTTGGTAATAGTTTATTGTTAATGATCCATGCTCTCCGAATAGGCCCCTATCGGTGATAACTTAGGTCTATGGGTGAGGTGTGATATTGCCTGGAGTGCACGCTAGGTTGTATCTTATCTTGCTTTGTTTTGATCGTAGGGGACGCTGAACTTCATTGTTTGGCGAGGTCGAGCGATAAATTTTATTACGGGCGCTAGCATAACAAATTCTTGACGGTCTAGTATAGCCACTCATTGCTTACCCCACCGGTAAGGAATGGGAAGAAAAGTATGACTCGTTTGATCGCGTGATGATCGGGTGGTGCATTGCATTCTGTGTTGCATTTTCTAAATCATTTTGCATGATCTTTTGTGTTTTTCTTTGTTTTCTGTTTTTATTTTGGTTTGGTTTGAAGCCGGATAACACGGGCCGGTGTTACTAATGTCATTTGTTTTGTGGAAAGTCTTTCTCTTAAGTCTTCTGCAGGGTTTATTTGCTACCACACCAGCCTTGGTAGTTTGGGTCTAAAGCCGGGGTGAGTGAGGCATTCAGGAGCCCTAAGCATGGGTGCGGCTATGCGCCGCGGTTATTAGTCCGATAAAGCTTTGGATATGACCCAGTGTGACTAGCTGTGGTTTCGAGTTGGCAAAACCGAAAGAGTAAACCCTGGAAGCATCTATACAGACTGGAGCAAGCAATTGACATGAAATCCTCCTACTTGGTCGAGATATTTAGGGGTTGACATTCCCCTTGGACGATACATTCGCGCACTCTTTCCTTCCTTCGCTCTTGTTCTTAATGCTATGAGGGCATAGCATCGCTTTAAGTTTGGGGGAGGGGTTAGCTTATGTGCTATTTGTTTGCTAGTTGCTAGTTGTTTGTGAAAATTTTGAAATTTGAAAATTCAAAAACAATAGAAATTGAAAAATCCAAAAAAATGAGAAAATTTGAAAATTTTAAAAAATAAATAAAGGTTTTTAACTTGCAATTCTTTCCTTTTGTCATGTTTTTAGTTCTTTTTTCATAACTTGTTGCATGCTCAATAATTGTTAGTTGGCAAGAGTTCGTAGCAATCCTAAGAATTTTGTGCTTCTCAATTTGCATGCTTAGTTAAAAATTGTACGCTCTAGGTTTTGAGTTAAGTTTTTGAGCAAGTTTTGGCCATATCCCCACCTTTTCAATTCAATAAAATGCTCGTAGTTAGGTGAATAATCGCATGTCTATCTCTAGTTGTGTTTTAATGTCGACTTTCAATCATTTTGGAATCCAAAGCGCACTTAGGAGAAGATACAAGGCATTCTTTGCATGATCATACCACATATGTGTCACCTAATCCTATTTTGCAACCTGTTATTTCTCTCATTCTTTGCTTAACCTAGGAAACCGGTTGTTCGGAGGGATGTTGGGATGAGTTTTCATTATTCAAGGAGATTTGGGGGTGGTGTGAAACGATAGAAGTGGTGGGAATACAAAAAGGCAAAGAATTGATATGTGATTTTCTATCTCTCCTCTCCAGCTACAAAAGCAAACGCCCCAAATTTTCAACTTCCTCTCCAAAAAGCCCCAAAATTGGCTCCAATCTCTCTTATTACAAATCTAATCTCAAATGACCCTATTCCTTAAAGAAAAGAAGAATCAAAGAAATACCATGAAAAAGAAAAAGCAAATTCGAAAGAGGGTTGTATACTTTTATGAGAGAATTGGTTTGACTTATGGGCTAGCATTCATTCGGGAGGAGAAAAAGTTCAATAAAAAGGGGGAACTCGAGGCTCAATACCGTGGGAAGCCGGATGAGGATGGTGACTAGTTGTGAAGGGGTTGGTGGTAGTAGTTTCTCAGTAGCTAGTGTTTGGTCGATATTGGTTTGGCCAGTGTGGCCCTTGACTTGGTTCTTTTTGTGTTGGCGGCGGTCATTCGGGTAGATTAACCATGCTAGTATAGACCGTCACCCATTTTTGTGCTAACCTTTTCTTTGAAACCAAGGTTATTACAAGCTTAAAAAGTCCTTAGTTGATCTTTTGCGCGCTTGGATTCCTTTATGATTGACTATCTGATATTTGCATGATTAGTGGTATAGCTTGCTTTCCTTTCGTTATCCCATAATCATCTGTTAGTTTGTTAATTCTGTTGAATAAGTGCTGTAGTTGTTTGAGGCATAGTATTTGTTTTTCACTATTGCCTGTTTATCCAGCACTCTTTGGTGGATATGGTTTAGTTTGATCTCGCAAGGTTTCGTGTCCCGTATCCTCCCATTGTTCGAGGACATGAACCTTTTTAGCTTGCTCTTAACTTGCTTATACTTGGCCTGTTTAGTTTGAAACTGAAACTGTGAGTTGAAGAAATGAAATAAAACGTTGGATTGTTTGAACTCTTGTTAGGTTTCAAAGTTGAGCATGTTCTAAGTTGTGATAGCGGGGGAATTGCAAGTTGTTAGTTTTCTGTTTTTTTTCCGTGTCTTATTTGCTAGGGACTAGCAAACCTCAAGTTGGGGGGTGTGATAAGCACCCGAGAATGTAATAAAGGGTGCGCTAGTAACTAGTTTTAGTTTATTTTATCACTTAATTAGTTGCTTTTAATCTCTTGTGCTCGTAAGGTATTTTGGTTGCATTTTGTAGGAAAACCGTTTAAATCAAGAGAGTTAAAGCTCAAAGCGTCACAAAGCGTGGCCCGAGCAACGGCCAAGCCAAGGCGATGGCCAAAGCAACAAGTGGCCCGATGGCCCAAGGCAAAGCAAGGCCAAGATCAAGCCGATGGCATGGCCAAGCCAAGGCAGCCAAGCAAGTCCAAGTTCTGAAGATAAGCTCTCGGTACCGATGGCTAAGATTGGAGACATCGGTACCGAGCTCTTATCTCCTGTCAGCCACTAAGCAGCTTGGCATCGATGGCTAAGATTGGAGACATCGGTACCGAGAGCTTATCAACATTTTAAGCCCATTGCCATCGGTACCGAGAGCTTACGAGGGGATCTTCAGAGCATCTTTGGGGAATATTCCGTGCGCGTCCTTAGAGCCTATAAATACCCCGTGATATCACCATTACACGATTTGGACAGAAATGTACCCATTTTTAGATCTAGATCTAGATTTCAAATTTCTTTGCTTGTTCTTGAGTGTTCTTAATTTTCAGCCCTTAATTTCTGCATTTTCAACCCTTGTAAGTTAATTTTTGCTACTCTCTCCTTAATTAAAGTTGTTTAGTTTCTCCCGATCTATCTTTCTTATTAATTCTCTCTTAGGCTTGTGTTTACACTTATGCTAAGTAGATTTTTGCTTGCTCTTATCTTCATAGATATGTGTGAGTAGTTTCATAAGGTTGGGTCATGGGGTGACTAGCACCCCATGGCTTGAGTAAAAATTGCATTTTTTCACCAAAAAGTTTACAACTTTGTTTTGGAAATTGATGTGGGGCTTGGATTTGTTTGTCAAATTACCGAGGTGATAACCTCCTTGATCATGTGTAGGTAAGAGTTTCGCCTACTTACCACACATGATGCTTGGAGCTCGGTCGCTCGAGGTGTTTGCTAAATAAATTCTATAGCTAGCTTGATTTTCGAACCTTCTTATCTTCCGGGTAAAATCGTGTATTGGGGTGAAAAATGTGGTTTTGCTTGAGTCGTGGGCGCTAGTAATTCCTAGACCTAACCTTCTTTTTATCTAGTTTATTCTCGTTTAATTTAGCCTCTTTACTTTCCACCGCATACGAAAAAACCAAGTTGGCTGACTAAAAGCCGGAAACCATACTTGCATCTACAATCCATCAAGTCGTATTAGTTATCCCTTGGGTACGATCCCGGACTTCCGGATTTATTATGCTTCAATTGGACGCTTATACCCTACGCTTGGGGTGATCTCTATTGGATATATTCGAGCGAACGAAGCAAGAGACCGCAAGACCAGCAGGTAACAGCCAATTGATTTTGAGTGCAAAATAGGAGAAAAGACTACGTAGTTGATGTCGGAAGATGCCAAATACGAAAGATCCAGTTCTAAAATACCTTGGAACTACAAAATATCAACTGGACAGGATCACAGGAGACTGGCGAGGGTTGCCGGAGACTGGGTGATGGTCGGCGGTCGCCGACGAGGTTGATTCAGGTACAAACACGCACTAGGTATAAGGTTTAAAGGGTTTTCAACACATATCAGGCCATCTTCGAACTGATTGGGAGTATTTCAAACGTTGCCGGAGTGATTTGACTATCGCCAGAGGGTTTCAAGCTTACGGGTTACGATTTCGACAGTTTCGGAGGCAAACCGAGGTCGCCGGAAGTCACTGGAGTCCGGCGAGGGTCGACAAGGGGTCGGCGAGGGTCGGCGAGTAGGCAGTGTGAGGTCTCGACAGTGATGGTGGAGGGCTGTTTCGACTGTGATGGCGGAGTTAGGGCTTCGGCTGGTTTCGGCAGTGATGATGGTGGATGGATGATCCGGTTAGGGTTTCGGTTGTTATGGTGGCAGGCTAAGGTTAGGATCAAGCTTTGATACCATGTTGTTAGAGAAATAAGAAAATGTGTATAGGGTGTTAATTAACCCTAACACATAAATAGCTTTATTTATATTATGTTGAAACCCATTACATAACATGATTATCCGATGTGGGACTAAACTATTCTAACATGAATGATACTGTTCTATTATGATACTGTACGTGTCATTAGATAAGATATATATGTATATATATATATATATATATATATATATATATTAGCAACATCTCGAGATTAATTTTAAATTCTTCACTTTATTAGCATTGTTCTAAAAAAAATTAATTGACTCAATTTAATTTTAAAAAATCATCATACTAAAATGTATCTCTTAGGTTTGGCCACCCTCGAGTTCAATTGGTGGCCCCATCCCTGCTAATGACTGTTCGTGAGTCAGTGTTTTTTTTATTACTGTCTCTCTCTCCTTTTTTAGGAGGACATACTGTAAGGGTTTAATTTGCTATAATAAGGACATAAATATTTTTTCGTAAAGTCTAAAGGGCATTTTGCCCAGGATTTACAAAAAACCACTCCCAAGGTTGACCGGCGTTGACCAAGGTTGAAAGTGCCTAAAACCCTAGGGTACCCTATCAAAGTGCATAAAACCTTAGGGTACCCTATATATGAAAGTGCCTAAATCGCTAAAACCCTATAATAGGAAAGTGTACTTTAAAACCCTATGAAAGTGCCTAAATCGCTAAAACCCTATAATAGGAAAGTGTACTCTAAAACCCTATGAAAGTGTACTCTAAAACCCTATGAAAGTGTCTAAAACCCTAGGGTCTATGAAAGTGCAACAAGATCGAAAAACACGAAAAAATATATTTTTTGTGTTAGTCAAATAAGGCCCTTGTCTCATTTAAGACAATTTAAATGAAAAAAGACATTTTTTATGTTAGCCAAACAAAGCCCTTGTCTCATTAAAGGCAATTTTGTCTTTTCACGTACTCTAGACTCTAAAATATTTTTATTAATAGACTCTACACATCACAGAAAATTAGGCTGGACTAAAGCTCCTATGAGATTGTTTCATTTGGAATTTAGACTAATATGTTGTTTTTAAATATTTTTTTATTACTCTCTCTCTCTCTAAAAACAACACGTAATAGAAGTAAGAAATGACAACCAACGGAGTTTCGTGATAATAATAATTTGATATTCTGGTAATGATTATCAAGTCGTCTTTTGCATTTCTCATGGCATCTTCTTTATTTTTTGGGTAACTTAGCTTGAAATAGAAAAAGGCTAACCGAATATACAGCCTACAAGAGGCATACCACAGGAGGAAAAGAGAAAAACAAAAAACCTAAATAACACATAGTAGATATCCAATAACGCTCAAAGCACAACAAGAAAGCAACACAAATGACAAGCAAGCCTTAACTCCTTGAAGCCGTTAACATCTTTATTTTCTCCCGAAGCTTCTTTCTTGTTTCACCCACCACCTTATTCAAGCTCGGATGAGGTCCAATGAAATTGCCTTCCAAAGGGATCCTTGGAGGCTCTCGAAAACGTGTTGATCGACGGAGAGCCACGGGGGGAAGCTCTTGTTGATTGTTACCCTGACCTTGGACAACCGGAGTATTGTCACAAGATACATGATAAAGCACAGCCGACTGAGGCACAATCCATGCATCATCTTTGTTTGTTACTTTTACCACGGCGGAGGCACCCGAATCCTCACATCTCTCTAGATTCCCAACTTTGTTTGCTGTAGAAGAACCACATAAAGAAGAAGAGATGGCCAAAGGAGTTCTTTTGGCTTTCTTCCTCTTCACCTCGACCCATTCATTTTTATCTCCATCTACTCTCTCCTTAGCAGCTCGCTCTTGAACAACTGGGACTACTTGTCCTACTGGCTCTTTGGCAATTCGCTCTTTAACGACCGAGGCTTCCTGTCCTACCGTCTCTTTAACTTTCCACACTTGAGAAGAAGGAGCTTGGGGCTTGACTCCACAAGCATTAGTAGTATGGCCAAAAATTTTGCAAAAGTGGCAAGCTTGAGGTTTCCAAGGAACCTCTACTCTAATTTCATATGGCTCACCGTAACCCAAGTTGACAACAAAGGACTTGGGAATCTCTTTTGCCGCATCCACTTCTATACAGACACGAGCAAACGTCAACCGGCTATGATCTTGTGTGAACTCGTCAAGGTATAGGGGGTTACCGATATAACTAGCAATATAACTCAAACCATCTTCGGTCCACGATTCAAGGGGAACATTGTAGAGTTTAACCCATATCGGAACACTAGAGAAGGCGCCTTTAGTAAGATGCATTCCAAGATGCCACTTTTTAATCACAATATGTTTGCCCCCACAGAAATATGGACCGTTCTCAATAATGTAGTCCAAAGCTGCTGCGTCCTTAAAGTTGAACAAGAAAAAACCATTGTCTAGAGTGACGACATCCTCAACGTCGATTTTCCATACCCGTTGAGCCCATGATCTAACTTGGAAGTAGGATAAACGTTTGTCTACAAAGCAGCCCACAATAGCATTTTTCCATTTCAAAGCTCCATTTTCAGAAATTTTAGTCGGAATCATTACTTGACCATTCTCATACACAATTGGAAACTTCTTAAGGTGTTTACTTAGCTTTCCATTTTTTACTAAAATCTTTCGGTTTGTCCAAGCATTAGCTTGACTGTCCGATTTATCCCCTTGAACAGGATGACCCTGAGGAGGTGTCTTAATCACTCCTCCACCATACTCAGTTGCCTTGGCCGAGGATTTCAATCCCGGACTAGGATCAACTGTGCCGAGTTTCGGCCAAACATCAATGGTAACCATCGACGCAATAGCCACTTCCTGGACTATGTTGTCAGTGGCCACAACTGAAAAATCATCATCTTCCTCATCAATAGAGACAATTTCGACATCAGAAAAATCATGCCCATTATCAATTTGGTCGTGAAAGTCCCGTAGAGTTAATTTCTGAGCCGATTTTAGTTTACCCATGATTTGCAAAGACCCGAACGTTAAGCCCTAACAAGAGCAGGGAGGGTACTTACCTTTCTGACTAGAGAAGAACGGAGAGGCCTAGGTGAGGCCCCTTGAGTGAATGACTGATCGACTGACCTGTGTGGAGTCGACCTTCCGGTTGTTCCACTGCTAACCTGCGCACATCCCTCACTTCCCTTCCTTCCCTCCGCCGTTCGCCGCCGTACACCCCACAGATCGAACCCCCCAGCGAGCTCTCTCAGACCAGTCCTCGAGAATCAGCGTGTATCCAGAGGAAATCCACTGCTGAAGATGAGGAAGAGAGGAGAGAAGAGGCGGGGGAGGTGGGGAGGCACGGCCGGCGAGGATTGCCGGTGGTCGGAGCGGCGGTTAGGGTTTGGGGAGAAGTCGCCTCATTGCCGTTTTCTATCATGGCATCTTTTAATTCCTCTAGGAGTCTTTTTATGTTCTTTTTAAGTTGCTAAGTGGCTTTTAAGTTCTCGAGAGTCTTCCTAATTTTTAGAAGTCAATTGTCTTTATTTTTCATTAAGTTCTTTAATCTTGAAAATCTAAGTTTAATTTTTCTATGCTTGGAGGGATGTTCCAAGTTATCTATTTAAACCTATGTGGTGAATGAAATGAGTAGTTTCGAGAGTTGAGTTGAATTGAATTAGCCTTTGGCTTGTGAGAAGATTAGTATCTTCTTGTAAACTCTTATCGTTCGCTGGATTCTGATAGGTGGCGAGTTTCTTTAGCCATGTATCCCTTGTTAGACACCTCGGGTAGTGATTATCTGATCCCTTGACGTCCTATCTCGGGTGGTGAGCTTTAATTTTCTTTACTTCCTTCTAACATCCGCTGTCAAATTGGAATAAGAGCTCAGCTATCAATCCTGTTGAGTTTTCATTCTATGGCGTTTAAAGATAATGTGTTCGAGGAAATCTTTTCGTATGAAGAGTCGATAGTTTCACAACCACAAGTGGATTGGAGTTTGCCTCCAATGTAAGACGAGTATAATGAAGATGGATTTTTGATTATCCATGGACTTCAGAATTTCGATCACTTCACTGCCTAGTGTGCAATGCGATTCTAGTTTTGAAGTTGAGAGTTTTACAAAAGTTTTAACTCTTCAAGATACCCAACAAGGTCTCCCATCCAATTTAGTTGCAGGAAAGCTGCTGAAAAAGGGATAGGAGTATTAATTGTCTATCGAGGTCGAACAAATCTTTATGAATTAAAGGTGAATGGTCAACTCGTAAAGTTGTATCCGAAAATAAAGAATATGAAGTGGGAGAAGCTTTCAATGGTCATGAAGGAAGTAGCAAATAACATCTGTATAGAATTAGAGTGGAAGAAGTCATTATTTGTAATTGAGAATGAGTGTTTCCTATGGGTAGAAAAGGAAAGAAATTGATGCTCATGGAATTAAAGATTTGCTGCACATGGAAAGGATTTGCTAGACATGGAAATGGATATGCATCTTCTAATTAATTGCAAGGCATATCATTTGTTCGGAAAAAGAAAAAAAACAGTTTGGTTAGATTAATTTACCGATGGATTGGTAAGTCTACTGTATGGTTTTATTAAGCTGAAGGTTTTTTTTTTTTTAAATCTATATAAGGACATGTGGATTGTGGACAACTGAGCCTATAAATTGAGATCTTTCGATACCGTAAAGGAGGAGGAACCGAGGAACTGAAGAGGGCTTTTTGTTTTTTTTTATCGGCAAAAGATGAATTTTATTAAAACAGGGAAAGGGGAAAGGGATCTAACAAAGAGTTGGAAAATACATCTGAAGGGCAAAACCCAAAACACCCAAAGGTCTATAAGAGTCCACAATAATAAAACATTACAGCTCAACCCTATACCTAAATAAAATACAATGAAAGCCCAAACACCTAAATCCGATCCAACCAAGGATCGGCCCACCCAAACCAGCACCCAAACCCTACCCACTTCAATCTCCACCGCCTCACAAACCACCGGAAAACCAGCCTCGCCGTTAAGCCAAGCCGACCACTCCCAGATGTAGAGGCCGGCGGCGGTAACCGGCCTACGACAATGAAAATCAAAGCAGACAAGGCATGGGTGAAACCAGCCACCACCAACAGCTTCAAAACACCCCTGCCTCCGATGACCACCAGCAACAGCATACCCAGAAATGACGAACTGTTGGCCCCGCGCCCGGATGAGAACTCGGATTAGCCGCCGACCGGACTTCGGCACTCAAAACGGCCAGAGCAACCCAACCATGGGAGCCACACCCACCTCACCATCACCAGAATAGACCACCACCGATCAACCACCGCCATCTTCACCGATCATTTTGAAAAGTAGGAAACCTGCAAAACAAAGTTAGGGAAAAACCTACGGGACACCACCTCGTCACCGCGCCACCGCTCGCCACCAACACCTCCATAACCAGATCTGCACCTGTTGTAATTAACTGCTGTAAAACAAGAACGGATTACCTCGAGATGATGCTATTGAAATACGGAATACTAGATTGTTAGAACTACTGCTGGGTTGAGTCGCGGACTAGGTCGCTCTCTTTAAGACGTTTCGCGGCTCTGCCCAGATTGTGCAAGCAGTTCGTGAATGCCTCGCCGTCTCCAGGATAAATCAGCCCAGAATTCTGTACCTCTGCTCGGTTTTCTCTGCACGGAAGAAAAACCGAAAACAAGAACACAATCGACCTACTGCTCGAACTCAGAAAACGTTTTTAGGGGAGGAAGAGAGAGTTGGTTTTTTTGGTGTGTTAAAACTGATTCCGAAGTGCTCAATTTATAGGTGCGGACTGGGCTGATTTCGGAAACGTAAATCAAATCAAAGCATTGATTTAGCACATGTTTTATAATCAATCCGAAATCATCCCTTAATCAGCAGCTAATCAAATCCCGCTGATTATGAAATTTTATTATAAACGTTTTTCATTTTATCAGCTGAAATCAAATCAAATCTCGTTCCTTTGATTTAGCACACGTTTTAATCACGTTCTTGACCAGCAAGAATTTCCATTTCGAAAAGATTTGATTGACTGAAAAAAAAACGTTTCAGAAATTTGGCAAAACGTGGGTTTAACCGTGTGTGTGCGCGAGGCTCAAATCCCGGATTTGCACCCCCCCTGCGCGAATAACTCGTGACGCACACCCGGTTAACTGGTTTCCGAATCAGTTTTCCAAATTGCCGCCCATTTTCCTGAGCGCGCGAGACTTCTCCTTGAGTCCTCTTTTACAAACTCATTAGTGTGCAACATCATTTAAAGTAGAAAGAAGTTTTGTAACTTCCCAATGTGGGACTAGAGAAAATACACTTAAGTTCCAACAATCCCCCACTTGTATTTTTAAAAACAAAATATTCGAGCAAAGGTATAAAGATGTGCATAAGTAAAGGTGTCTTTCGACTTGAACCATTACATAGTAATAATGCTTCAGATAGTAACTAGAGTGACTTGTGATCTTGAACTCTAAGTCTGAGAGCACTACACACACAACTCTACTAATGTGTAATGTTTAAAGCCAGCACTTTATGGCCATGTGCTTATATCCCAGTTTCATGAATGACCTAGAGAATTTGCCCAAATTCTCCCAAGAAGCGGCCACACTTCAACATTCATATAGGTGAGTCTATCAAGAGTACTCCTGTAGTCTAGGTACTCCACTCCACATAGAGCTATAGAACTCATTAAGTGTTAAACACAACCTCTTTCGCTACAGGATGTCATGCTTCTTAGGGATGGACTTGGAGTGTAACTCCTTATAGCATGATTCTTACCATATCACCATGTAACTCGTTTTTCCCTTTGAACCTATTTCTTGGGATCTCCAGTCTATAGGTTGGGTATCCATCACAAGTGACTCATTTCTCAATGGGCTTTAGCCCCATCCCTTTCGAGGTGTCCCACACCTTCTCCCGAGCTAATCCTTTCGTCAAAGGATCAGCCAGGTTCTCAGCTGACCGTACATAATCCACTCTAACAGCCCCTTTTGTTAGCAAATCTCTAACTGTGCTGTGCTTACGACGTATTTGTCGTTTCTTATCGTTGTAAAAACGATTCTGAACTTTTGCAATAGCCGCGGTACTATCGCAATGGATTAGTATGGCCGGTATCGGTTTTTCCCATAAGGGAATCTCTGACAGGAGGTTTCTCAACCAAACTGCCTCCTCACTAGCCACAGCTAGTGCTATCATCTCAGACTCCATAGTGGATTGTGCCAAAATTGTTTGTTTCTTGGACTTCCAAGAGACTGCACCTCCTGCTATGTTGAACACATACCCACTGGTTGCTTTGGAGTCATCCGAAAGGGTGTTCCAATCGGCATCACTGTATCCCTCTAAAACAGCGGGAAACTTCTGATAGTGTAATCCAAGGTTCATGGTTCTTTTCAGATACCGCATGAGCCTCTCAATAGCAAACCAATGCTCCATTCCTGGCCTGCTAGTAAACCTGCATAATACCCCCACTGCATAAGCAATATCTGGTCTCGTGCAATCACAAGCATAACGAAGACTACCAATTATACTAGCATACTCAGATTGTCTAACACTGTCTCCAGTGTTCTTAAACAATTTAATACTAGGATCAAAAGGAGTGCAAGCAGGTTTACAGTCAAAGTAATTATATTTCTTCAAGATCTTTTCAATATAATGTGATTGATCAAGAGAAATTTCATTTGCAGATTTAGTAACTTTAACTCCGAGGATTACACTAGCCTCACCCAAATCCTTCATGTCAAAATTTTGGTTAAGCAATAATTTGGTTTCATTCACAACAAATAAGCTTGAGCCAAATATCAGAAGGTCATCCACATACAAACAGATAATAGTGCATGCATGATTATCAGACTTGTAGTATATGCATTTATCACTCTCATTGACTTTGAAACCATTTGAAACAACTAGACTGTCAAATTTTTCATGCCACTGCTTTGGAGCTTGTTTAAGGCCATAAAGAGATTTAATTAATCTACACACTTTGTGTTCTTGACCATGGACAACAAATCCCTCGGGTTGAGCCATATAAATCTCTTCTTCTAAGTCTCCATTTAAAAAAGCAGTTTTAACATCCATTTGATGTACAACTAAGTTATGAACAGCAGCTATGGCAATCAAGACTCGGATAGAAGTAATCCTTGTCACAGGAGAGTAGGTATTGAAAAAATCTATGTTCTCCCTTTGTCTATATCCCTTAGCTACGAGTCTAGCTTTATATTTATCCACAGAACCATCAGGTTTCAATTTCTTTTTAAGCACCCATTTGCAACCTATAGCTTTGCAGCCTTGTGGTAGGTCTACTAATTCCCAAGTTCTATTAGTATCCAATGAGTCCATTTCGTCATTTATGGCTTCTTGCCAAAAATCAGCATCTGGGGAAGTCAAAGCCTCATTAACAGTAGTGGGGTCCTCTTCTATAGAGAATGCAAAGTCAGGACCAAAGTCCTTAGCGATTCGAGCTCTCTTGCTTCTCCTTGGTTCAATCTCAGTGTCGCTAGAGTTCTCGTTTCTAGGTTCTTCTAATCTAGGCACGCTACTACTAGATTCAGCGCCCCCACTATTTCTAGATTTAAAGGGGAATTTTTCTTCCTAAAAATCAGCATCTATAGATTCTATGATCACCCTATTGTTAATATCGAAGAATTTATATGCTTTACTGTTCACAGCATAACCAATAAAGGCGCATTCATAAGCTCTACTTGCAAGTTTTGACCTTTTCGGGTCAGGAATACGAACATATGCTAAACAGCCCCAAACTTTAAAATATGACACATTGGGCTTCTTGTTTTTCCACAATTCATAAGGTGAAATTAAAGATTTAGAATTAGGAATTCTATTCAGCACATAACATACAGTCAACAGAATTTCACCCCACCAATGTGAAGCTGCACCCGAACTTAGCATAATCGCAACTACAAGTTCACATAAGGTTCGATTCTTGCGTTCTGCTTTTCCATTCATTTCGGGTGAGTATGGAGCAGTTTTCTCATGTATTATACCAGTAGAGTTATAAAATGCAATGAACTCATTCGAATCATACTCAGTGCCTCTATCACTACGGAGTCTCTTAATCTTTCTATTAAACTGGTTCTCAACCTCATTAAGAAAGATTTTAAACATGTCAAATGCTTCACTCTTATGTTTCATCAAATAAACTGAGGTATAATTTGAATGATCATCAATAAATGTGATAAAATATCGATGTGCATTTCTAGTGAGAACTCCATCTAACTCACACATATCGGTATGAATCAACTCTAGCAATTCGGTTCCTTAAGAATTGATTTATGAGGTTTCTTTGTAATCTTAGCCTTGCTACATGATTCACATTTATCAAAATCATTTAAGGAAATATTAGGGATAAAACCTAAGTTGCTCATATTCTTAATCAGTTTCTTGTTAACATGACAAAGTCTAGCATGCCACATATTAACAGAACAAACAATGTAAGAAGAAGATGCAGTTTTATTCATATCAATAGTAAGTTTAAACATGCCATCAGATGCATAACCCTTTCCAACAAACATGCCATTTTTAGTAAGAGTATACTGATCTGCTCCTATAGTCTGGGTAAATCCGGCCTTGTTGAGGAGGTAGCCGGATACAAGATTCTTCCTCATTTCTGGAGTGTGCAGGACTTCCTTCAGAGTGACAGTCCTTCCAGAAGTGAATTTGAGATCCACCTCACCAGTACCAAGAACCTTAGTGGTGTGGGAGTCTCCCAACAACACTTCTTATCATCAGCCTCAGAATACTTCTTGAACAAGGAGCGATCATAACAGACATGGCGAGAGGCGCCAGTGTCTATCCACCACCCTTCTGAACCACTTATCAGATTGATTTCTGATATCATAGCCACTAGTGGTTCTCCATCCACCAGGTTCGCCTGTGGAGCGCGACGCCTGGGGTTCTTGCAATTTCTTGCCATATGGCCAGGCTTGTTACAATTGTAACACACAAATTGGACAGAGTCCGTGTTTTGAGCCTGGCCTCCAGAAGGGGGTAGCTTCTTGTTCTGATTCAGTCTTCTGTTCTGGTTCTGGTTCTGATTTGGCTTCGCAATCCCTCCTCTCGGCTTGAGCACCGCCGAGCTATGGTTCCTTTTGTTTGCAACAAAGAGAACCTCATCCTTCTGATCCTGTTTCCGAGCCTCCTCCTCAACACGGAGCCTAACAATCAAACTTTCCATAGAAAAATCTTTTGACTTGTGACGGAGATCCTTTTTAAAATCTTTCCAAGTAGGAGGCAATTTATCAATAAGAACAGCAACCTGAAATTGTTCACTAATAGACATGCCCTCAGAAACTATTTCATGTGCAATTTTCTGTAAATCGTGAGCCTGGGAAACCACGGATTTTTCATCAATCATAGAAAACTTCAAGTAACGACTAACAGCATATTTCTTAGTCCCAGCCTCTTCGGTATCATACTTTTTCTGGAGGGCATCCCAAAGTCCTTTAGCAGTATCAAAAGTGGAATAGTAATCGTAAAGCTCATCAGTCAAAGCATTCATAATGTAGTTCTTGCACAAAAAAATCCTCGTTGGTCCATTTTGAAATCTCTTTAGTGTTTTCAGCAGTAGGGGGATTCGCAGCAACAGGTTTAGTTGAATCACAATATGCAGCAAGTTTTTGGGTCGTAAGAAAGAAAAACATCTTAGCCTTCCAACGTTTAAAGTGCAGCCCCTCAAAGCGAAAAGGTTTGTTGATATCAGTGGTGGTAACCGAAATCTTGTTTTGAGAATCCATGGCAGATTGTAACGTCTTAAAATTGTTGTAATTAACTGCTGTAAAACAAGAACGGATTACCTCGAGATGATGCTATTGAAATACGGAATACTAGATTGTTAGAACTACTGCTGGGTTGAGTCGCGGACTAGGTCGCTCTCTTTAAGACGTTTCGCGGCTCTGCCCAGATTGTGCAAGCAGTTCGTGAATGCCTCGCCGTCTCCAGGATAAATCAGCCCAGAATTCTGTACCTCTGCTCGGTTTTCTCTGCACGGAAGAAAAACCGAAAACAAGAACACAATCGACCTACTGCTCGAACTCAGAAAACGTTTTTAGGGGAGGAAGAGAGAGTTGGTTTTTTTGGTGTGTTAAAACTGATTCCGAAGTGCTCAATTTATAGGTGCGGACTGGGCTGATTTCGGAAACGTAAATCAAATCAAAGCATTGATTTAGCACATGTTTTATAATCAATCCGAAATCATCCCTTAATCAGCAGCTAATCAAATCCCGCTGATTATGCACATGTTTTAAAAACGTTTTTCCCTTAATCAGCTGAAATCAAATCAAATCTCGTTCCTTTGATTTAGCACACATTTTAATCACGTTCTTGACCAGCAAGAATTTCCATTTCGAAAAGATTTGATTGACTGAAAAAAAAACGTTTCAGAAATTTGGCAAAACGTGGGTTTAACCGTGTGTGTGCGCGAGGCTCAAATCCCGGATTTGCACCCCCCCTGCGCGAATAACTCGTGACGCACACCCGGTTAACTGGTTTCTGAATCAGTTTTCCAAATTGCCGCCCATTTTCCTGAGCGCGCGAGACTTCTCCTTGAGTCCTCTTTTACAAACTCATTAGTGTGCAACATCATTTAAAGTAGAAAGAAGTTTTGTAACTTCCCAATGTGGGACTAGAGAAAATACACTTAAGTTCCAACAGCACCACCCCACCGCCCTCCTCTGCCCAAACCCACTGCCATACCCATCAGCCACCAAACTCCAAAAACGGAACCAGAGAACCAGATCGGAGCCAAAGAGGCATCCGGGCATGGAGAACCCACCACCGAACGCCGCCGCCGCACCCCAATCACGGAATGCAAAACGGTTGGGGTCCAGTAGAATTGCATCACCACAGAAACGCGCACCGTTAGGCCCAAAGTCGCCGTACCAAAGTACCGACGAGGCGAACTGCAGGGAGGGCAAAACAGAGGGAAAAACGGAAGAGGGAAGGAAGGAGAATGAACACGATCAGGAGAGGAGGGGAAGGGGAGAGAGAGTGAGCGGGAGAGAGAGGAGGAAGAGGAGCCCGGGAGGAGGAGGGAGGGAGGCGCCTCCCCCCCAGGCGGCGGCTGCTCCCAAGGAAACCTACCAGAGGAAAAGTTAGAGAGAGAGAGGGCTTCTTTCCGAGGGCTTTTTGTTTATGCGGGTCTTGGAGTCACTTCATCGATTCAACTAGTTTGATTCGCTTTCGGTAGATTTCTGGAAGAAGTATTGGGAAAGGCTTGTGGGACGCAAGGCTGTTGGCGATCATGAACTATCCCAACTAAATTGGTAACTACATCTATTAGGCCCAAGGACGGAACCAGGATTTTACCCTAGCAGTAGCGAAATGTATACTAAAAAAATCTAGTAGTGGCGAGACTATATAAGTTAGGCATTTTTTTTTTAACATATAATAATTGCATTTTCTAAAATTCTTGTCGTGGTGGTCGCCACCACTAGACCCCCCTGATCCCATTCTTGATTAGGCCATCCACAGTGGTATAATCAAAAGTCAATTGTTTTTAAAGTTAACAATGTTGATGCAAAAAATGGCTCATAATGGTATAATCAAACTTAACAACATCCTTAAAAATAATCAAATTTTGGGCTTTGGATAAGGCCATCCACAGTGGTATAATCAAAAAAGGATAACCAAAAGTTGACACATCAGCTTTTGATTATTCACTTAAGAGGTTGCTAAGCTTAACAATGTTAAACTTCACAATGGTCACTTCTAGTTCATAACCAAAATAAGGGGTCCACTACAATTTCTCTATCTCTCTCTCTCTCTCTCTCTCTCTCTCTCTCTCTCTCTCTCTCTCTCGCGCGCGCATTCACTTCCCTCCATTTATGTTTTTTGGGGCAAAAATTTATTGATTTCCTCTTTTAATTTTGGAAAAAAATCGGTGACTTTATTCCCTCTTATTATGAATTTTTTTTTTTTTTTTGGGGGGGGGGGGGGGGAAAAAAAACGAGAAAGAAGAGTAAAATACCTTAATCCGGCGATGATAGGTTGGATTGTAGATGATCGAGAGATATGAGTTTCACTTTTGGAGGGAAAGAAAGAGAAATAATTTGTCGGTGAAGTGAAGAAGATATAGAGTAGGCGAAGAAGAGAAGAAGAAAATACCAGTTAAAACACACGTGTATACAAATTTTGGAACTAGTTAACTTATGTGGTGTGAAGTCCACAAATTTTGATTATTGAAAAAGGTTGCTAGTTTTGGTTATCCAAAGCCTAAAATTTGATTATTTTTAAGGATGTTGCTAAGTTTGATTATACCATTGTGAGCCATTTTTTGCACCAACATTATTAACTTTAAAAACAATTAGCTTTTGATTATACCACTGTGGATGGCCTAACCGAAACTAGCAACCTTTTTCAATAATCAAAATTTGTGGACCCCACACCATATAAGTTAACTAGTTCCAAAATTTGTATACACGCGTGTTTCAACTGGTATTTTCTTCTTCTCTTCTTCACATACTCTTTATCCTCTTCACTTCACCCACAAACTATTTCTTTCTTTCCCTCTAAAAGTGAAGCTTATATCTCTCGATCATCTACAATTTCACCCTTCATCGCCGGATTAAGGTATTTTACTCTTTTTTTCCCGTTTCTATTCCCCCACCCCACCCCAAAAAAAAAAAAAAAAAAAAGAGAGGTCAAAATAAAATAAAAAATCATAGTAGGAGAGAAGAAAGTCACCGATTTTTTTCCAAAATTAAAACGTGAATGGCAGGAAACAGAGGGAGAGAGGGAGAGAGAGAGAGAGAGAGAGAGAGAGAGGGAGAAAGAAATTGTAGTGGACCCCTTATTTTGGTTATGGACTAGAAGTGACCATTGTGAAGCTTAACAACCTCTTAAATGAATAATCAAAAGCTGATGTGTCAACTTTTAGTTATCTTTTTTAATTATACCACTGTGGATGGCCTTAGTACCCGAACTTAAACAACACTAAAGGAAAGAAAAATATTTATCTTATTCAATCAAAAAAATTCCTCAAGATAAAGACGTTTATCTCTTATTTCGTAAATTAAAAGGCATGCTATATTGCGAGTTGACGGGCCGAGTTGGTACCTACACACAAATTAATACCTGACCTTAACAGTTCGAAAGTTAAAAAACATTAAAGTAAAGAAAATATTTATCTTATTTTGCATATTTAAGGAATGCTAAATTGCGAGGCCGGGTGTCAACAACCTATGCTCACGCCCAACCTTTTACTATTTAAAATTGAAGAAATTGACTGACCGGTCCTAGATTTCGAGTTTGTAGCCCACCAAATCCTATGCACTATATGTGTAATGCCTGATAAGTTATGCGCCCAGCCAAGATAAGTACAGTACTCCATGTGTCATTCTCTCTCTCATGTGTCCCCCTCTCTCTCTCTCTCTCTCCCTCTCTCTTTCTCTCTCCTTCCTGTCACTTTCTTGCCTTTTTCGTCTCATCCTCTCTTCCTCTCTCTTACTTTTTTTATTTATTTAAAATCTTATACTAATAGTAGTAGTTTTTTTTTGTAAATAAGCATTTTTTATAAAATTTATATTTTTAAAATTTACTCGGCAAAATATATTAAACAAGACTAATATAGGGTGTAAAATTATGTTAGGAAGAATGATTTTTTTTTTAGGTGTGGACTTTTTTTGTTTTGTTTTACACTATCAATTGTTAATAAAACGTTAGGATGTTAATTAACATTATTAGTTTTAAATTTAAACTGTTAATTAATACTATTAGGTTGTTAATTAACACTATTAATATTTAAATAAACACTATTAATTATATATTTAAACTGTTAATTAAAAATTTAAACACAATTAATTATTAAATAAATATTGTGAATTGTGAATTTAGACAGTAAATTATAAATTTAGACAAAATAAAACAGACATTGAAAAATAAAATTTTATTTTTTCACAATTTTAAATTCAATATTGGTCTCATTAGCTAGATCTCTACGAGTAGATTTCAAAAATATATACTTTGTAAATAATAGATATGTACAAAAAAAGTTATAAAAGGTTTTAAGTTTTTTGAATTCAAAAAAGTAGAGAGAGAAAATGATAGAAGAGAGAGAAAAAGCACCCCTGAAAGACTGAAAAGAGAGAAGAGAGAGAAAGAGAGACCATTTTGCACTTACATCACTGGGTCAGACTTTTTTTTCTGGCTTTTACTTTGCTACATGGAATAAAGAGAGGGAGTGGGGTGTGCGTGGGACAGACGGAGGAGAGAGAGACAGTGAGGAATAGTGCGCGCGTGCAAATAGGACTTTGTGGAAAGATACTTGTGCGCAAGGACCTAATGAGACATATTCACATAGGACCGGCCTAGAAGAACCCCTATTCCATGTAGCAGAGTAAAGCCAGAAAAAAGTCTGACCCAGTGATGTAAGTGCAAAATGGTCTCTCTTTCTCTCTCCTCTCTTTTCAGTCTTTCAGACGTGCTCTTTCTCTCTCTTCTATCATTTTCTCTCTCTACTTTTTTGAATTCAAAAAACTTAAAACCTTTTATAACTTTTTTTGTACATATCTATTATTTACAAAATTTATATTTTTGAAATCTACTCGTAGAGATCTAGCTAAGGAGACCAATATTGAATATAAAATTATGAAAAAATAAAATTTTATTTTTCAATGTCCGTTTTATTTTGTCTAAATTTATAATTTACTGTCTAAATTCACAATTAACAATGTTTATTTAATAATTAATTGTGTTTAAATTTTTAATTAACAATTTAAATATATAATTAATAGTGTTTATTTAAATATTAATAGTGTTAATTAACAGTTTAAATTTACAACTAATAATATTAATTAACATCCTAACGTTTTATTAACAATTGATAGTGTAAAACAAAAAAAAAGGTCCACACCTAAAAAAAATCATTCTTCCTAACATAATTTTACACCCTATATTAGTCTTGTTTAATATATTTTGCCGAGTAAATTTTAAAAATATAAATTTTATAAAAAATGCTTATTTACAAAAAAAAACTACTACTATTAGTATAAGATTTTAAATAAAAAAAAAGTAAGAGAGAGGAAGAGAGGATGAGACGAAAAAAGGCAAGAAAGTGACAGAAAGGAGAGAGAGAGAGAGAGAATGACGCATGAAGTGTACTTATCTTGGTTGGGCGCAAGACTTATCAGGCATTACACATATAGCGCATAGGATTTGGTGGGCTACAAACTCGAAATCTAGGACCGGCCAGTCAATTTCTTCATGGAATAAAGAGAGGAGTGGGGTGCGCGTGGAACAGACGGAGGAGAGAGAGACAACGAGGAATAGTGCACGCGCGTGCAAATAGGATTTTGTGGGAAGATACTTGTGCGCAAAGACCTAATGGGACATATTCGACTCACATAGGACCGGCCTAGAAGAACCCCTTTATGGTTCGCCAGACAAACAATTTGATAACTCTAAAATCCAATAAGCCTTCAGACCCACAGGTAAAAGGAGCCATTTTCCTTTTATGATAAAAGTTCACTATTTATACCGAACAACTGTTCACAGGTAATCCATTAAAATATTGTTCTTCCTCTCTTTCCTCCTTACTACTCGTGATTTATTTAATGATGACTGTTCACAAGCAATCTCAAAAAAATTAAGTGCTCCTATTTTCAATCCGTTTGAACTAGTGTGAAAATCTTATTTTTTTAATCATTTTATCATAAAAGGGTCATAATTAATATTTGTCTCTAGAACTCTCATAATTAAGTATCTGCTCTTTATTTGGGACCATATAGAGCAAATACTTGATTATGAGAACCCTAGAGACAAATAATAATTATGACCTTTTAGAATAGAATAATTAGAAAAATAAGATCTTCGCACCGGTTCAAACAAATTGAAAATTGGAGCACTTAATTTTTTTAGACTGTTTATATATTACTCCCTCCATCCACCTTTGTTGGTCCATTTTAGAAATTCGTGCCATTTTAAAATCATTTTATCTTCTAATTTATAATATTTTTCATAATTTTGAAAACTATATAATAATAAAACTAATTGAGATCTATTAAACAAGATACATAGTGCAAATTTTTTGAAGTCCCTATTGAAAGATATGAACATTTGAAAATGGCATAGATTCCCAAAAGGGACTAACAAACACGGACAGAGGGAGTAAAAAATATGATTAAAAATTGAGTTTTCCAATTTTCAATCCGTTTGAATCGGTGGGAAGATCTTATTTTTATGATCATTTTACCATAAATGATCATAATTAATTTTTGTTTCTAGAGCTCTCATAATCAAGTATCTACTCTACAGGTCTCAAATAAAGAGCACATATTTAATTACGAGTGCCTTAGAGACAAAAATTAATTATGACCCTTTAAAATAATATGATCAAAAATTAATTAGTATAAAAATTAATTTTTTAACAATATATAAATAGTCTAAAAATTAAACAGAACAAAAATGTATTTTTTTAAATTATTGTTAGGTAAAATAGATAGTATTAGTGTAGTTGTGAAAGAAAAAGTTGTTAGTTAAACCAAAAATATGCATTGTTCATAAGATAGTGTTTTTTTTTTTTTGACATTTTATTAATCCTAATCTACTCTATCCTAGGGGACTTGGGAAGGGGGATGGGTGCTTACGGGAATCGAACTCTGCCCATGTGCATGAGAAAATAAGGGATGTACCAACTGCACTCCACTTCATTTGCGTTCATAAGATAGTTTAGCTATTTATTGGTATACATGTTCTTACGGAGGTATGCTCCATGAGCAATAAATAATTTTCGCATAAAAGAGATTCATTTATGTAACATCTAAGACTCATCTCAATGTAATCTATCTGGATATTCATGATATGGCCCTAGGGAGGACCACCACACGCACATGTTGTGGTCCTTCGAAAAATATTTCAGAATAATGAACTGTTAGATGATTGGATCGAGCATCTATAGGTTTCGGATTGAGTTGATTTTTTGCGGAAACCGTAAAAAAAATATTTTACATTTAATGAATGGCTCGAATTGTTTGTGTGGAACCGTGGTGGACCCCCCAGAAAAATCAGTGTACAATCTATACGTGTATAATCTGTGTGGACAGATTTTCTGTTATTGGTATACATGCTCTTAGGAGGTATGCTCCATGAGCAATAAATAATTTTCCCATAAAAGAGATTCATTTATGTCACATCTAAGACTCATCTAATCCATCTTGATATTCATATGGCCCTGGGGAGGACCACCACACGCACACATTGAGGTCCTTCGAAAAATATCGACTGACCATATCTCATAATCTCGTACAACTTGAGAAAAACCGAAGAGAAATAATTTTTGCCACTCCATTTTTTTTGTTAACGCTATTCTTCTGTAAGTGTATTTTTGCACAAAAAATAAATTTATAGGAAAGTTGCGTTAACAGAAAAAAAAAAAAAAAAAAAGTAGCAAAATCGGATTCCTATACTATAAAACTTGAGACATCCACAGTGCAAACTCTCTCGCTCTCTCTCTCTCTCTCTCTCTCTCGTTCTGACTGACTCATAAGAAAAAGGAGGGAAAACAAGTGCACCGGAGCCCCTCGTTCGAGCCCAACTACATTCGGGGCCATTGGAAGTTTGTAAGCAAAATCACATTTCCGCTTCTGAATTTTTTGCCTTCTCGACAAATTTTTTTTTCTTGCAATTCGAGGATTAATAGATTTTCTTTGCTTCTGGGTTTTTATCTCATGTAATTGGGTAGAGGTGCAATCTATGTTTTTTCTCTTTGTTGCTTGTGTTTTGTATCCCATTCGTGAATTTTTGTTGTTGTTTGTTTTCGATAGTATTTTAGCATTTGGGTTGGTTTCTTCAATGTGCTTAATTGTGATCTTTCAAAGGGGTAGAAGAAGCTAGTTCTTATTGGTGGTATATACATGCAAATGCAGATGGGGATGATATACATATATGGATATAGTATTTTTTTTGGGTAAATATATGGGTATAGTATTTGTAGGTACAACTTACAAGAGTGTTGAAAATCAACGTATCAGACAGATAAACTGAATCATTGAAATTGGAATTGGAATGAGGGTTATGGATTGGAGAGAAAGGAATGGGGATTTTAAAATTAAGCATTGATGCTTAATTACCACTTTTTCTTACCAAAAATGGCTCCCGCAGATAGGGCCGACCCCTCGGGACTGTAAGTCTAACGAGACTGAGTTTATAGAGCCCTTTTTTTTTATTGGTAGTTTATAGAGCCATTTGAGTAGATCATCCATGCAAAAAATCAGATTGATCGGACTATTTGAGAGTGGTAGTGCCCGATCGAATTTGTCTTGGAAAAAATGGACGGTCCATTTTTTGAAAGCAGAATGTGATTCAATTTTATGGCTACTAAGACTATCCATGTTTTTCTAGACGAATGTGATTCGATTAGGTGACTATGCAGGTCCGATCAACTTGATTTTTTGCATAAGGGACTGCTTAAGTCATCGAATTGGGACCGGAGGTGGGCATCAGGGCATTATTTGCTCGTTGTAGTTCATCCCATGGACCAGAGAGGAGTTGGATCCTTTCTATCTCATGTGTTTTTAACTAAGGCATCCCACATTAGGTCCATGTATATCCCCCTGGTGGTTCTGACATTTTTTTTATTCTATCAGGACCCAAAACATGGTGAAAATACTCAAATAGTGGTAACTATAGCACTACGAGTAATGCTAGATTCCAAATATATATATATATATATATATATACCGGGAAATTTTAACAAAATATATGTCTAGCTCATATCCCACTGTACCAGTTTTAATCTGAGCATTATTAATCTTTCTGTGCAATTTTATTTTCACTTTTCTAAGTTCCTAGCTTTAATTAAGCACATTACAAATTCAAAGGGAGATGATTGGTAAGAGATAGAGGGGTAATGGTTATGGATGTGCACATCCACATTTACACACTGACACATCACACATGCAGTGAGAAGGGAGATTTGGAAATTCATACAGTAAGAGAGAGACGGGTTATGTATGTGCACACACACATACACAAACATATGCAATGAGAGGATATGCGGAGATTTAAAATTCATTATGATCTCTCGACAAAGTGAATGCGGAGAATTTAGGAGGTACCAAACAGTAGCATGTTCTGGTTAAAGTTTCCTATGTCAATGTGACTCCAAAATAGTTTGTTTGACTGCGTTTGTTTATTGGCTTTTTCTTAAAATCGTTAGATATTGAAAAAGAAAGCAATGACATGTTCCCAGATTGGCAACGTTTTGCTGCTCTGTGATAGTGTTGTATGATTATATCGGTAGGACAACTTGATTTATGAAATGCTTTTAAACAAAGTTGGTTTGTTGGTCTGTTTTTTGTTTCCACTACTATCTGTCCAGTGTCTAGCAATTCAAATTATTAGGAACTCAGAATGTTTTGTTTAATTTTCACGAATCAAACAAGGCCTTAGTGTTTTTTCCTGTTAGCAAGGCGAATAGTGGAGGTATCAGGAATCATGTTTAGTATTGGAACTTTTTTTTATGTAGAAAAGAATTGCACCTTTTTTGTGCCAAGTCTAGTAAATATGTGAACTGGTTCCGAGGTCATGAATCTATGTTGTACTATATTTTTTTCTGGGTTCATAATAGTTTGACTTTGGCATGTTGATAATGTCCAGCATCACAAGAATCCTGTCTTCACACTTTGCAATTTTCTGATATCATGGGTTCAGGTCTTAGTTGGTTGCAGCTTTCACATTCCTTTTTGTGGATTTAATACTGTAAAACTTGTTCAGCTGATGGTTTTCAAAATTTATTCTCCAAGAAACTTTGGAAAATTACCCATTTAGAAACATCAAAATCAAGTTCTCATATTCTCCAAAACTATTCTGAGCAGAATGAAAAAGATAGGATATCAATTCCCGTTCTTATTTACAAAAAAATAATAATTTTGAATACTAAGTAGTCAGTGGAACTTATTTGGGAAACTGCAACGAGACGGGGCTCAATGACTTCACTAGCATCATTTTCTTCACTCATCTCGCCGCAAACACATTCTGACATGGATATATTCTTTTGACTTCATCAACCATCTTGTCGCCACATCCAGTTTTTTGAGTGAGTTTAAGCTCTGGCCTTTCAGGTTTATCTAACTTTTGTCAAGACCAGCTAATGTCAATTCCATCTTGACACTAGTCGCTGAATTGTCAACAACAATTAGGGAATCAACAGTATCAGTTACAACAACAAATGAATCATCAGAATCTGAATGAGAGATCTCCCTTGAGGGCAGTGGACCCGATCTATCAACCAGGCATGGGTGCTCGGCAGTTGACTTGGTACATGCACCAGCAACTGCAGAGGCCGAAAGTGAGATATTTTCCCTTATGAATACGTATTATCTCGAAACAGGTACTATGCTGACATGGTGGTGAAATGGTTTTCGACACAGGACAACAATATAGAATTCTGGCGAAATTTTGTTACAGAGTTTTTTGCTCTCAATGCCAAGAAGAGATGGTGCGTCTCTTTGTACGGAAGTAGCCACCAAACAAGTGGTGTTATCCCTCAGGTTTGCTACATGTTACATCATTAAGTTATAAAAGAGAGTTTGAATATTCAAATTTCAGCACTAGCGGAGCAAAAGCGAAAAATTCGAGTTTAAACTAGTGAAAATACAAACAAATAAGATCGAAAGCCCAGGGATCCTGTGGTTATTTCTATAAACATAAACCTAATAGTTTGAATTTTAATGCAAACAGTCCTGTTAAATGAAGACAAGTAGGGCGCCAAGTCCGCTCTTGGGTAACCAATATAATAAGTCTGCTCTTGGGTAATCAATTTAATATTGTGATGCTTTTGTAACAGTAAAAGACATTTCATAGTAAATCTTGAACGAAAGTGAAAAATTAAAGGGAACTAAAGAAATACTATATGTTTCCTCAATATATTAAGAAGGGACAACGGGTTCATGTAGTCGACCACGATTGATTGGGAACATGTAGATAAACTAATCTTGAAAGAATGTATTGGAATTTGTTTGAAACACAAATTTAAATAGAGAAAGTATCATATATTCTGCAATTCAATGGTGATTTTTGTTTTCATTCTTTCGAAACAAAACTTTTTGCATGCTTAAAATTGCAAAATATCTTATACACGTGAAAGTTGAGTAAGGATGCTCTTTTTTGTTAGGTAGAATTCCTGCCCTGGAGATAAAGGAATACAATGAGTGAGAAATATATGTTAAAAAAGAAAACCATGAAAATGGAGAGGTCTTGAAGGTAGTCCATGTCAATGTTGTCTTGAGCTGCATTTGATGATATGTGATTGCTATTGGATTATATTTCCTAGTTCCTAGTTCCTACATATGCCATTCTTTCTTTGTTACGTCAGAGAATCTGAACTATCCCTTTTTCAGGATACATGGCACTGTGAGATATGCAATATCAAGCCAAGCAGTGGTTTTGGTATGCTTGTTTTTCCTAGCTCTAATGCATTTAGGATTTCATACTTCTACTGAATTCCATACAAGAAAACTTGGACTTTGGTGTGTGAGTTATTCAGTGTAGTTGGTGTCAAATTTTTGCCTGCGACATCAAGAGGATCCAAAATAGCCTAGGAAACAATCCTTCTCCCTTGGTAAAAATGTAAAAGGATTTGGATAAAACATAACTTCTAGCAGCTCTTTTGAAATTGCCGATTTCAAAAAAAATATTGTGGAATTGGTGAAAAAATATTGTTGTGGGATATATTTGAACAACCTTATTTGTAGTCTATGCTCTTTTGTGGTTGACTTACTCTGAGTACTAAGTATTTAGGAATAATGACCGTCTTTGTTTATAGGGAGGAAAATAATTTCACTCGTCATGGGCTTTTGAAAAAATGAAGTTAATGCTATCAAAAACTAAGAGCGTTAGACCCAAGTTGCTCTAATGGTTTTGCCATGACTTAATATAACTGCACTTACATTTTAAATAACCACCACCTCCTTCGCAAAATGAGCAACCATCTCGATAAACTATTTCTCTCATGAAGGATGGACTAGAATATACACTTTGTTCTTCTCTCTCCTTTTATACATTTGTACTGTTATAAATTTTCATGCATACACGGGTTATTCTGACATAAGCTACAAGTTGTGTATCCTAGAGTAAAGTAGAATTTTACAGATCCAAAATTAAGGGGGAAAATAGTCAAGAGTACAATAGATAAAGGGAGAGTGTACAGGGATAAAATCCGCATAATGTTTGAACAACTCCTTCCTAGACCAACCTCACGTGCCTCCTCGCCGAAACCCTAGACTGCAAAACAAACATAGTGAGTGCACCTTTGCTTCTCGTCGGCAAAGGCCCTCCGATACATAAGTTAGTAATCACGTATACTGGAAACCCAAATATCACATATTTAAAGTAATAGCTAATGATAACGTACCTCTTCCCTTAGGTTTGCCTCTTTATTTATAGACTAGGGTTGGCTTGGGCTCCAGGTATCCTCTTCTACCTAGGTTTCCTTTCACGTTAGGAAACCTATCATACATAGAAATCTTCGTCATATGGAATCACAGTCCATTCTTGATTTGGAAACATAATCTTTATCCCATATTCATGGGATACTGCCCTATCACGTTGTGTCTTATTCTGGAATGTTCTAGAGTGTCTTTGCGACTTATCGCTTAGGGCGGCTCTTGCTAGGGTTTTCCCCTATTCGGGCACTAAGTCGTATCCGAACATGTCTGCTCGATAATGCCTCCGTGCACCTTTTCGTTGTGCCGCCAATCAATCCCACGATCGGCGTAAACTGTGCGCCCTCACGTGGTGTTGCCTTACTGGTCATGTGCTATGCACGTGTTCGGCGCTAGATTGCGTTGTTCAGGAGAACCCCACTACAGAGAGTGCTTGCTCTATATTAGGGAGGGAGGAAATAACACATATGGGAGGACCAATTGCAAGATATACAAGGAAGAATTTATATAAGTCAAGCAAGTTATGGATTATGTATCGTGTGATTTGTGATGTGACTCTCCTAGATTTACTAAAATATGCTCCCAAATGGTGATAATTTATCGTTTGCTGAATGAATTATTGATTAAGCGTGATCATAGTGTCTTCGCTTACAATCTTTGTTGAAGTAACACTTACTTGGCAAATGTTATACTTTACTTTGTTGATGTGTTTCTATTTCACTTTCAGAAACAACTGCCGATCTTCTTCCAAGGCTATACCAAATCAAATATGATAGTGGTACATTGGAAGAGCTGCTTTATGTTGCTATGCCCCATGAATACCAGAATCCATCTGGTCACATTATCCTGCTATATGCAAAAGCTATACAACAATGTATTTTTGAGCAGCTACATATAGTTCGTGATGGTCAACTTCGCATTGTTTTTACCCTGGATCTAAAGGTTTGTTGGGCATGCATTTGAAAAGGCCTTCTGTGCTTAACATATTCAATTTGGTTGTCAATGTTGGTCATAGTCAGTCTTCTCCTGATTGCACATGACAGATTTACTCTTGGGAGTTTTGTGCTAGGAATCACGAAGAGCGAATACCTCGACGAATTATAATCCCTCAGGTTAGCAATGAGTGCTAAGTGGTTTCAAAATTTCAATATATGACATGGTTACGTGCTTTTTCGCTTAAGTGCTGAACTTGTTATGTACCAAATGGCACTTCGATGGACACGACACCCTCTGATGTGAAAGTTTAAAAAAAAGGAGGACATGTTAGTCAAACACATTTTTATACTTTTATAACATAGTGAATGTCCCAAAAAAAAAAAGAGGCGAAAAAGGCTCCGCATTATATAAATATCCCATAATTGCTTCCATTCTCATGTCTTACATCATTAAATATTGTCGTTACACTGTTCACAGAAGTACTCCAACAAAAAATGGTATGTTATTGACACTTGTAATTATACTCAATTAATCGTCATCTTTCATGCACAAAGAAAACTTCTTATTCTTTTACTAGAGCCGATTATTTTGTTGACACCCCCAGCGTGTCCCACAACTTTATGTAGGTTATCCTAGCATGTCCCCAGTGTGTCCAAATACAATATTTGGAACAAAAACCTGGACAGCTTTAATTTGAGTGCTTCCATTGATTTGGTTGGGCGTTATGCACTATTTATAACAACTCTATTCTTCATCCACTCTTGAGTGACTTAGTTTTTGGTTGGGTAAGGAAGCTCATTGAAGACAAGTTTCAAGAACAATGACAGGATTCATTAAAGATGATATTGTACCTGATGTCTTCAAGATCAAAACTCCTTTGCTGCTTTAAATTTTAGAAAATGAGATTGGATGAGCATCACAAGTGGACTTACAATGATGTACATTGGGTACTTAATATCTGTGCACATGAAATGGACACTTCATGACTTGTCAAAAAAAAGGCCTAAGAACATACAGGGCAACGGGCAAAGCATTAAGCAGTGCCTAGTGAACGCCTTAATCACTGGATTCATAGTAAGGAGATTTGCATTTCCCAGCTAGATTCCGTTTGTCGTCCATCCAAACATAGGCTTGTATCTATAGGCTGCTCCCTGCAACCAAAAAAGAAAAAAGAAGGTTTCTGGAAACAAAGTATGGTACTTCCTTCTTTATAATGCTTGATCAGAAAGATTTTACCAAAAAAATAAACTTCTATAAGGGATAAATTTTAATTCCTTCTACATTCTTGATTCGCCACTGGAAGTGTGTTGACTGAGGAGCTTGGGACTCAACGTCTCTAGTTATGGATTTTCAATAATTGGTTCTCTTATGCCATGAAAGAGAGAAAAGGATAAAGCTGTGGCCAAATGGCATCCTAAAAATGACGTAATCTTTATAGATTACCTTGAATCTAGTTTGGCTTTGTGGATTCTATGCATCCTGGTTGTCTATGTTTCCTACCCGATGTTTTATATTCATTCACACACCACCTTTTCTTTCGTTTCTATGTTATGCATCTATTGCTTACGTGGAATTCAAGAAGCATTTTTGATTAAGTATAATGTATAAGACTTTATGTTGCATTGAGCAGAATTTTATCTTGCAGATTGGTCAACTTGGAGAAGCAGCCCAGAAGTACCAAGCTGCTGCTCAAAATACCACATCCAGCATACCTACGCAAGAGTTACAGAGTAATTGCAATACGTAAGTTGTTCTTCTATATTGGTTCCTTAATTTTCAAGTTCATTCAAATACTATTTCGTGATTTCTTAATTGCTTATTTTTGCTTTTCACATGGAGAATCAACATGTATGCCTTCAGATTCTTTTCCCAATAAACCAAGGAGTGAAACTTAGGATTATTTCTTTGTTGCCATGTGTCCCATCCAGAGTTTTGAATACCATTCCGTCCCGCCCGGTACATACCATTAGGTGTGTGGTTGGTGGATAGCAAGAGAGTGTTAGTAAGCCTTTTTGTCATTTTGTTGAAAGTATTGGGCCCAATATGTGCCACGCAAGAATGCTGTGTAAACTCTTGTAAGTTTTGTTGTGACAGTAGGACTTTCCCTTATTGCATGGGCCCCTTGCTGAACTTAAGTCCTCCTAGTTATGATCCCTTTTAAGCCTTCTGTTTCTATTGGGCCCCTCTTTTATCTATTTATCAAGAGAAGCCCTAGTTGCTCCTCAAACAAGGCCCATAATATGCTGTCATTATTCTCATTGTCATCCTTTCTAGCTGCATTTATTCTTCTTCTGTAATCCATTTTAATATTTAATATGAGTGTTCCGCAAATGTCTTATCCCTGTACAAGGTCCTACTTGAAGTATGGAGTAATAATTTGCACTGAAATCTGATAAATAAAATCTCAATCTCCTCTTGCAAAGAAAACATTAGACACATATTTAATTTTTGCTTGCATCTGAAACCTATAGGCATCATTTGTTTCTATATGGGCTTTAGTTTACTCTTAATTGACAAATACATGTACTTTTCTAGGTTTGTTACATCAGCTCATCAATTTGCAAAAGCCTTGGAGGTGCCTTTAGTTAATGATTTAGGATACCCAAAGAGATATGTCCGATGTCTTCAGGTACTCTAGAAGTTACTATAACTTGCCTCTTTTGCATTTTGTAGTTGTAGGTTCAAATTGCAGATTGGTTCGTCTAAGACAACTAGTTTCAAATTATTCATGTTTGCATTTAATAGAAAGGCAACAAATGCAGAATGTTCCACTAGAACATTTGCACCAAATGAATTGGGATATCATGTTGAGAATGTTTATTAGGAACATGAATTAGTTGATGGGTACATGCACATCTTGCGATATGCTACTCATGATTTCCTTTTTGGCATTTTTGGCCCTTTAATGTGCCTGTTCTTTTCATACTTTTGGTTTATTGCTTCCATGCAGAAAACTTTTTCACTATTGGTTTTCTAAATTTGTAACTAGAGATACTAAGCATTGTTTTCAAAGGGGTGATAAAAGATTTTCAGTACACCATATTTTCATTCACCTATTTGTTAATTTATTAATTTGTTATCCAAGAGGATCGATCCTTTCCAAATTGCTAATGACAAGGGACCTTACTGGAACATGTATAAGAGAATTTCATAAATATCTAGCAAATTTTGTGAAACCGTAAAAGTTTTAAATGCAGCTGTTTATTCTCCCTTAGACCCAATGGAAAATGAACTCAAGACCGTGCTCTAGGATGACTTAATGGTTGCCTTTGCACCAATACGCCAAGCAAGGAGTGCCATGAGCCAACCTCCATCTATGGAGGATCCTGCTTGGGAAAATAACATTGTCCTTCTGGTGGGAAACATCGAAGCAACCTAAAAGAAGCAATTACGAATGAACACACTTCAATCCATGTACAATGGATGAGCATACAATGGATCTCATTTGAAAGATGTATTTCGGAAAGGACTTTCACATTTTAAGTCATTTTCCAATATATCCTTGAGGGTTTTAGCTCTACCTACCAGTTAAAGCTATATGTTGCCCCTCATAATCACCTTCTTTTGATCTCCCAACTCCATACACACTCTAAGGGTACCCTCTTACTATCTCAAGTAGGGATGCAAATGGACCAAGCTGCTCGTGAGCAGCTTGAGGCTTGGCTCATCTCGGCTCTGTTACACGGTCTTGGATAGAACTCAACCCCAAAATGAACGGGAGTGGGTGACCCGAGTAAAAAGGCAATGACTAATTAAATATGGCATCAGCACAAACAAAATGGTGACATAGAGATGGTGAGTAGCACTTGTACCGTTTCTGAGTGCGCAAGTAACCGAGTAAGATACACTTGATTGACCGAGGATCAAGTTTGTCCCGATCAGAATCCAAAGCATAAACATAACAGGTGCACCCGAACACCCGAGGGGGTAATGAGTGGAGAGGACTACCAGGAAGACTTATGGGGTATCTAACTGCCCAAGACGGTAGATGGCATACGATAGATCAAGTAACATGCTGTAAGAACAGGATCACTCCAGTAAGTCTTAGGAACCTGCATTTGAAATAACAGTGCACGCATAACTTCTGATAAATGTCGAATCTTGCTTTGGAGTGGAAGATTGGTGAATTATTACATGATTGTCAAAGAACTGAGAAAGAGCACTACAAAATATTCACGTGCATTATCTGAATGAAATATACGAATGCAAGTGTTGAACTGAGTTTTTATTTCTGTATAAAATGACTTAAAGATAGAAGATAACTTTGATCTCTCTTTTATAAGGTAAAGATATGTAATACAAGAGAAATCATCGACAGAAATAACATAATACAGAAAACCAAAAACATTGGGAACACGCATGGGACCCCAAATGTATGAATGTACTAACTGAAAAGGGAGCAACATACAACTCTCAACCCTAGGATAAAAAGACACTCTACGGTGTTTACTAAACTCACAGACTTCACATGGTAAATCCTGAACAAGACTACATGAAGGCACTAGCCATTTCAAATTCTGACGAGATTGATGACCCAATGACAATGATGTTGATATGTTGACACCAATGACTGAGGGTGAATATCATCGGCAAAGTAAGATGCGCCACCACGTTCAACAGTAAGAGATGAAGTGAGAGAAGCAAAACCCAAACTAGTAATCTCAGTGGTTGAACCATTAGCTAAGGTAATGCGAGATGGTTTACCAACAAACTGACGATCAGAAAAGAGAGTAAAAGTACCAATCAAATGATCGGATACACCAGAATCAATAACCTAAGGAGTAGAAGTAAGAAAAGACGCAACACAAGCAATGGAATGACCTGTCTGAGCTAGCCTAGCAATGGAAGAAGAACCCGCAGATGACTTCAGATTCGATACAAGGCACTGCTACTCCTCAGCAGAGATAGTTACCAGATTGTCGGTAGGGTGGGTAAATGGCCCAACATGCTTAATAGCAGTAACCTGATGAGGGAAAACCATGAAGATCATAACAGGTCTCAACCGTATGTGGTTCTAGTTTTGGTGGCCGTGACTTTGGTGATCATAACAAGTCTCCTCTGGAGAGTATAGAGTAGGAATTGCGTTCCCAACTAGAATGGGACCTTTCATGCATGTGAAGTCCAAAGAAATAATTGAATAGACATTAATGCAGTAATAATTGCACCAACATTTATGTGAAATCTCTAATGGCTATTTATATTTCAGATCATTTTTCCAGAAAAAGTAATAATTGTTGCAATATTTATATTTACGGTTATGAAGTATGGATGCACTCTTAGAACTGCTCCAATCTTGCAATGTTCTATATGCTCTTGCTCCCCCAACTTCGCTCCCTCTCCCGCCCTGTACCCGCTCTCACTTCTTGCAACTAAGGTCATGTCACCTATCTATTGCTTGACTAATGAAGTTCGTTTGAATTTTCAGAAGAGTAAAGAGGATTTCAGATTAACAAGTTACGAGAATAAAGGAAGTAGAGCCACAAAAGATTGTTACACTCTAATGGTGAAATGCTTAGTATCTTGAGATAATAGTAAATATGTTTGATACAAAAAGCAAAAACATATACGAATTCAAAAAATTTATTCTAAAATAGACACCGAATAGTAATTATGTCTTTCAAACAGGGAAATTGTGTCCTCCATAGTCCATATTTAAATGAATACAAGCATTATAACTATTTTTGTAGTGCAAAAATTGCATATTTGCATTAATATTTTCATAGATAGTACGAGCATGTGATTAGGATGGTGAGAATAATTTAAAGCATAAAAGTAATGGTGTGCAGATACAGGAAGACACTAATTAATAACCATGCTATGAGATACACTCAAAATCAATTATGTGCTCTATTGTGGCATCACGCCCCACATCAACCAGGGAGGAAATGTCCTTAGGCAATATGAAGGACTTCACATCCCTTCTTAGTAACCACGCATTTTAAAGCGACAACGGCCTAGCCCAAATAGAGCATTATCATTACGAGTTGAGATGGGAATACTATTTATGCTATTGTTCTCCCAATGATTTTAGAGGAGCTTGTGCAATGCGAGTCCCAATGATTTTAGAGGAGCTTGTGCAATGCGAGGCTTTGTATCCCTCATGAGGCAAGGCGTAGGCCTTGAGGCACTGAAGCTTAAGCTCTTAGAATGTCAATTTTGAGTTCAACCAAAACATATGCTAAGTAAAATACATAATATTTCTTTAATAAACATACCCAAATAGGTACTATCTCTGTTTTACTAAACATTGACTGGTTGAGAGAGAGGGTGAGATTGTGAAGATAGCATATAGGCCATGTATTCCTGAAATCCGTACATCTCACATGAAAAGTGTGAAAGTACGCAAAAGCCGCACCTTGTGGAAGCACCCATAGACAGGGCATAGGCTTTTGGAGGGTAAGACACAAATTCCAATGCCTTGAGGGATTTTTCGATAGTCTAGCTTAATTTGATGCAGTCCTCAAGGCGAGCCTCAACTTACCCTTTGAAAACGTTGGTCCCCCCACATGTGTGTAACATATCAATCCCGTATTAAAATTCGATATGGTGATCTTGTGTATAAAACTAGGAGTGGGAAACAGAAATGACACCCACTTGGTTAGTCTGTTGGGTGAGCTCCCGTGGTTCTAAGTTTCTAATGTATGGTTTCAGAGCCAAATTTACCTCTTGGATCTGTGGTTTATGCTTAGTAGCAGGATCCTTCTAACTAAGATGGGAGCTTATTGGGCCCTTAAGGTAGTTATTCTTACTTTTAAGGGAGTTATGCCAATGTGGAAATAAGAATATGAGAATCATATTAGTCAAGAAGTTTTGCAAATTGAGAATATGTAACTTCCGATAATTACACTTTAAGATCGGGAAAATTTACAATAACACTTTTTCTTTAATGGTTAAGTATTCAAAGATATTTTATATACAAATTTTTATATAATCTATATATGCTCCTCCTTAGGCGCTCCCAACTTTAGGAGCTTTTAGGTGCCTTCACTCCCCCGCCCCCGCCCCCGCTTCGTGCTACTAAAAATTTATGGTCTCACAATGCCATACCTATTAGGTCAAAAGAATCTCTCATACCCAAATTGTCCCTTCTAAGAATAGCATCTATCCCCGCCGGACAATTAGAATGCTTCGCTGAACTCTCTACGAGTTTTGATAGAAAAATCTCTTACACCCAGCAGATGACATAGAGTAGAAAGATCTAACCATGAAACTTCCTCCTTTGTCTTGCCATTCCAACTTATCTTCTTCCAGTTACACCTGATAGATAGCCGCTCGTAAGAAGCCTCGACTGATTCCAATTCTCCCTCCAAACATGCTCTAACAAAAAAAGGTTGTTCAATGTTCCTGCTTCCATTTCATATCCATGCGCATAATTTTTTTACTGGTTGGGGATCCTATGTGAATAAATGAGCAACCCCACCTATGAGGAACATAAAGGTTTTTTGCTTCCAAGCATCTTCAAAGCCAATTTCCGGGTGACGCTAGAACGTGGAATGCCTCATGCTACATTGAATATGCTGGTTGTACATGCTTGTTGAATGATCAACCATATACTGCTATTTTCTGTATCTTTTCAAGTTTTCATCAAGGAAGAACAAAAAGTTCTTCTGTGGTCCTTTCTGTTCTTCATTATTGTTTTCATAGTAAGATAATTACTGTCTTTCTCAAGTGGCAAACTGCAAATTAAATGACATGGTTTAGTTTTGTTACTAGAGGTGCACTGATGTGATTTTCAGACATGTAGTAGTGAATCCATTTAGTCAGCAATTTGCTTGATCTGTGTTACTGGGTGAATTGCAGATATCAGAAGTTGTTAATTGCATGACAGATTTGATTGATTATAGCCGAGAAAATGGGACCGGAGCTACGGGTAAGCATTCCATTATTTTGCCGCTTTCGTTGAAATTTTCTTCTACTTTCATTATCTTAGGAAGATAGTCTTACTGTTACTCCATTGACGATTGCTTTGGCAAAGACCTAGCCTACAACAATGGGAGATGGAGAGTATGTGTGTGTGATAGAGACAGAGAACCTAGCCTTCCACATTGGAAGATGGTGATTGTTTGCTTTTCTGTGAGTGCGTGCTTTGGTGAGAGAGAGTATGTGTGTGTTTGTGTGTGTGTGTGTGTTCGTGTGTGTGGGTGTGAGAGAGAGAGAGAGAGTTGATATGCTTGAGGTTGAACCATGATAGCATTATCTGCATTTTGTCCATCTTCTGATCTTATGTTAACTACCAACTCATCTAAAAGCTTAAGCTGTTAGAGAGAGATGGAACTTTATTATTCATATCCTTAACACTCCCTCTCACTTGTAACTAGGCTCTCCTCCATTAGCGGGCTAAACACGGGCAGGTATTTAATTATTAGGTAGGCGGTGAGGTTCGAACGCATGATTTATTGCCTACTTTGGTATCATAGTAGATTGTTAACCGCCAACTCATCTAAAAGCTCAAACTGTTAGAGAGAGAGGTAACCTTATTATTTATATCCACAACACAACACATTAGTAAAATTTGTGCAATTGGGAAGAAAACGTTGAGATGGATGCAGGGTAAGACCAAAAAAATCGAGTTAATGATTAAAACATCTACGAAGTGGTGGTACATCCCAAGGAAGGTTCGCTAGTTGCTCTCCTAATCCGGGTACATATTTCCAAGGCATGTACAGTGCTCTTGCTATGGCTTTGCGCGGCAAGTCTCTGTTATAGGAAATGTCATCAATCTAGTAAATTTAAAGCACCATGTAGACGTTTAGCGGGATGGCTGAAAATGATTCGTTTACCCGACCCCAATTGAGTAGGATACGAGGCTCAATTTGACTTGGTTACCTAAGATGGAACCTCATATATCGTGAGTGTGATTTGCTGTCTCAAGAGCTATGAGGATTTGTTAATTCACTTACGCTATTGCTATTCGACCACGCTTCTTGTTCCATTTTTTTACCTTCCTTTATAAATGGCAAAACAATGCCCTCCTTCTAGTGTAGTGCACTGTGCACAATAACTATATTGGTCAATGACATCCATTTTATGTTTTCAGAGAGTTTGGGGAAGTTCACACAGAGGACAA
Organism: Rhododendron griersonianum; assembly: GCA_018127125.1. Lineage (NCBI taxonomy): Eukaryota > Viridiplantae > Streptophyta > Magnoliopsida > Ericales > Ericaceae > Rhododendron > Rhododendron griersonianum. Next base: position 33,201,265 of record CM030797.1, on the reverse strand, counting down.
GTTTGTCATCTCAGCTGCATGTGTCAGGTCAACAAACTGAGGGCTGGCACCAACTAATTTCAGAAGAAAACATAAACAATGACTGTAATTCTGTACCATCAACTTCGCAGCAGCAGTTAATTTCAGAACACAACTCAACCGGCAATGGTAATTCCGTCCCAGCAAATTCTGTCCAGCTTTCTACCTCCAATGATGTTCGGACTGTGTATGACTCCGTTGGTGCAGCCACCGCCATTTTTAATGGGCTTCCTTTGCAGAATTGGACGAATTCCAGGAATGATAACCTGAAGAATTATCAGATCCCATCTACTTGGCCATCAACTCGACAACCCACATCTCTGCTATATCCTCATGCTCGCTTGTCACCTCCAATACAATCATCTGCTAGCGATCCCCCTCAAGTTTCTCAGAGTTCCTTACCAGAGGCATTCCCACCACCACCACCACCACATACTGGTGAAAATTCATCAGCACATGTACAGTTGCAGGAGCAGTTCAGTCAATCAAATGAAGCTGACCTTGAATCCATGAGCTCTGTTGAGAAAATCATACAAGAAGTAATGGCTTTACCACGGTTCGGTGGAATGGGTAGTACAGCCGGTGTTGTTTCAGTACGAAATAATCAACAAAATACTAACCGGATTATGCAATTAAGCAGTAATTCTCCCAGCAGTGGCGCCACAAACAACAACAAAATGGATAGGCAATGACAATTCAGCAACTGGATGCTAAGCAATGGGAATTCGCTAACCAGTTGCTTAATAGGGGCATGGAGCAGGCAAATAGCTTCGCCTTCCATACTTGCCAGTCTAATTGTTAGTAACCTGCACAGGTTCCTAGTCTTAAATGCGAAAAGTGTTGTTTCTTTCCACCATGGCTTTGGGTTTAGGTGTTGTGTCTGGGCAGACCACCGTATGGTGTGAGTTAAAGTGGGGCCCACGTAAGCTCGGTTATCTAATCAGAATGGTTTATTTTGCTGCGTTAATCAATCTTAATTGTGTGTACCCAACAGGACTTTGTCCGGTGCGATCATGACACAATACTATTTTCAGGCCGTGGTCACACCTAAGATCCAGTCCCAGTTATAGCTATGTTCATCTTTCTTTGTGCAAGATCCTCCATGCAATTTTTGAACATATTTGTAAGCTGGATGAATCATCATATTTATTTTGGAATGTATCTTCAAATGATACGTATTGTCTTACTTCAATTAGAAACAAATAATGTAAAACAGGCAATTCATCGTAGTCACCGTGCCCATTATTGATTTGGCACTGCATCCTTTCATGTGTTCCAGTACTCGTTTCTTTATCACTTGTGACTTCAAGAAAATGAAGTCTATTTTACCATTGAAATGAAAACATATTCAAGAAGAAAAGAAGCTTGCTTACTCATATTCCCTCAAAATTAAGAAATTCATTTCTTCGTTACGGAATTCAAATTATTGGCATTGTTAGGTAGAGACGAATGAAAAGGAAAGGAAGAACAGGACTCCAAACCACCCCGTGTACGCATGTAATCTGGAAACATTTCTGCACTATAGATCTGTAACAATTTTTTTGTACTATGATAGAGGGGTACATAGAAAACTATCCAACAGGGATCAAGGTAGAGAAGTACACCTGAAAACATCATCCAACGAAGCATCTCTGAGACCCAACTTTTCCATACATTTCCGTCTCTTATTTACACACACTCTCTCTTTATCTCTCTCTCTAACTGCAACTATGCACAGCAAGTTACTTCTGTTTCTGCTTCTTCCCACCAGCCAGAATACGCTGAATCTGAAGCCCTCGGCTGAAAGCTTGGTTGAATAGCAGCCTCGTCTGGAAATCCGTGACAAATGGGAACCAAGCCAAGACAGCCACGGGAGCAAAAATGATTACCCCCATCAGGTAGTCGTATCCTCTCGCTAGAGCTCTGATAGACCCCCACATTCCCAATCCCTCTACCAAAGGCCTGCACGCTTGTGCTATCTGCATCCACAATACCACACCACCGACTAAACACAGAATAATAGCACATTTTCTTCTATGAAACAAAACTATAAAAACGTGGTCATATGTTATGATGATATTAAGGCATGTTACTATCAAAGGGTGATCCTTATGTTTCGGTTAGCTAGGATAACAAAAGGTTTTGGAAACGTTTTGGTATGTTACTATCAGAGGGTGATACTTCTGCTAGGTGTTGAAACACCTCAATGTTTTTTTTTTTTTTTGGTAAAATGAAACACCTCAATGTTCGGTATTTCAAGGGCACTTCGGTGGAGACATTGGAATATCGGGATTCGTTGCAGATAAACAAGGAAATAGCAATGTTCCGTACGTTTTGATGGAAACAGAACAATATTTTGTTTCTTCAGGATGACAAGAAAGAAAGCAGACTAGCATCAATGGTGGAGCTAGAAAATTAAATCAGGAGGGACAGTGCGCATAAACACACAGGTAAAAATTAGTTGAGTAAAACGGAATAGAGAAGAGAAATTGTGATTTTTTCTCTTTTACCATATATAAACCTTGAAAGAGAATTGTACGCATTTTTAGTTGAAATACAGAAGAGAAAAAGTCTTCCAGAATTTAAGGGGGCAAATATTAAATTTTAGAGAGACTAAAAGGAGAATATGTATTGTTATTATAGTTACATCTAAATCCATAAAACTGAGAAGGGGTCTCGTTCGTTCCTAGTCCTTGTTTGACATCCGCCACAGCCACTGGTCTACTGATTGAAATGGAAAGTATACCGAAAGATGGTAAGGTATGAGAAAAAGGGGAACTTTCTAATGTGCAACTTGATAACCACTGGCCAGTCAAAAATCCTCCCTTCCCTCACACAGACATTACCTTGATATACATATACATGTGTGGATATTTATACGTATGTATCACACACACACACACACAGAGATACCTGTAGAAGAGCCCATCCCGTTGGCAAGAAAGCCAGCAGGCTGGCAAAGATGTCTCCAACGGTAAGATTGAGGAAAGTGAACATAAGGACAAGAGTGACGACGGATCCAATAAACAGGAACAATTTTAAAAGCCTGAACACCAGCTGGAAATCTGCGCTGAACTTCTTCCCGCCCATGGATATAATCTTCAGTTCAAAGACACATCATTTGACCAGCAAGGTATTGTTATTTACAACCACAAACTGTACTACAATTTTGAAGACATCCAACCCAAAACCAAATGGCAGTAGGTGGAGAGGCCTCCATGCTATGCGGGCCAAGCTTCTCTATCACTTGGACAGTATTTTGGATCAAGTATTTGGGCAAGCAAAAGCTAAGGTAATGGAAAATTTGAAGGAACTAACCAAGTTAAAAGGATCTAACGGTTCACAAGGGTTAGATCCTTCAAATTTCCCATTAACTTTGTTTTTCCTTGCCCAAGAAATCACAAGCTTTTTGGAGCCCGAAAAGAGGGTGTAAACGATATAGAACGAGCAGGTAATTCAATGAAACAGAATACCAACCTTCAAGATGATCATTACGGCAACAATGACCAGCCAAGACAAACCATAGACCTGTCATTGAAGTAGCCTGTGTAAACATGGATCCTCCTTAATGCATAAAATACCCGTGTCAGACACTTGACTCTCGGATAAGGTAATCCGTGTCTGACACATTTAACTGGATATACACCAAATTTTTTGTAATTCGAATTTACCATGAACTATATGTTGAACTTCTATACCATGCATGAAATGCCCTTGCACTTTGTATACACTATCTATATAAGAAAATCGACACAAAAGGGATTGAATGTTTTGCTGTATCCACAAATTCAAGATGGATTTTGAATGAAGTGGACACTTAAACACATACCCGCATCCAATACTCATATCCAAGTCCATGAACATAGGAAATAGCATATTAGATAGCAATTATTTGCACTGTATGGACCTTTTGGGTGCATGCAAATAGGATACGTTAATATAGCATAGGGAAGTATGATAGAACCTTGGGATCATGTTTGGTAAAATTAGTTGATTACCACTTACCATTTTCAGAACAACGTTGCATAACACTTACTAGAAACTGTTTTGAGAAACAAATCCATCGTCTTCATGTTATTCAACTTGGAGCAGAAATGGTTTTCGAGCATCAGAAAAACAAATAACTTTGGTGTTTTTCTAAACGAGAATGGGTTGTTATCCAAAAATTCTCTTCCAAACGGATCTCACAAAATCTTCTCCAAACAATTGTGTACTTTCTGGAAAATAACAACAGAAAACCAAAACTACACCATACCTTATTTTTGCAAAAATTAACGCTTGGAATCAAAAGGCTAAATGAAACATACATGTCAAGAGGACAGTAGCTCATGCACTTACCAAAAGGCTTGTGTCACTATTGCTCACATGCAGGTGATACACAATTCCATATTGGTAGAGAAGGAAACGGATGGAAAGAACAATTTCACACAACCGCCCAATAAATCCTGTGTGCTGCAAGTGTTCTTCTTCCTCCTCCCACCATGACTCCCAGCTCTTATTTGCCGGCACACCAATACCACCCCTACTGCTAATCCACTTGGTCCAATCCTCCAAGTCTTCCACAATCTTCTGCCACTCAAATCCCGAAGGATTAAAAAGGAAAGGAGCAAACAACCAAGAAACCACTAGAAACCAGATTGAGCCACTGAGAAGCATGTAACTAGTAGGATCAGCATTTATGCCATAATTTCTGTAAATTATAAGCAGGGTCAAAATTTCCAGAGCTTTTACAAAATGGCTCCTTGAGTACATCCTGTAGTTATCTGCAAACTTCTCATGTCGAACGACAAAACCTCGTCCAGTGGCTCTGTACTTGGCCCCTCCATGCAAGATAGTGCGCCCAAAATAGTGGATCTTTGTCCCAAGAGAGAAAGTGAAGAACAAAGGAGCTAATTGAAGATACATTATTATCATATCACCTACTGCAGTTCTGAACCCTCTTTCAAGCCCCATTTCCATAACCATGGGCAAGGCCATCAATACACCTATTTGAACAACAGACTGTGAAGCAATGGCTGCCTTCAGAGGATCGCTTCCCTTGGACCTTGCAGATTTCATGATTGCCGTTTCCAATCCACTCAATGACAGGTAGAGTTTACCGTACAAAAATACGTAAACTGTTAAGACGACAATCTGCACAGTGACAAGGAAAAAACTTCAGTTGAGAAGGAAAAAGAAAAAGAAAAGAGAAGGGAATTAGAGATGAAAGTGAAAATCTTATAGTAATGGCTATAGTAGCTGGATTGTTCCAGTCTTCCAGAACTTAAAGATTTGTCATCTACATTTGTACAAGCTGTTCAGTCATCGTACCCCAATTGCAAATTAAAGTTTCAATAAGGTGTTTCCACAAAAGCTTAAATACATGTCTCAGCTGAATAAATCAAATCAATTAGTTTTAAACTAAGAAGCTTTGACCTTACACATCCAACTAATGCAATTACATTTATTTGGTATATGATCTCCACAATTCCTAAATTATGCTTGTTCAAAAGTTTGTCTGCAGCACTACAGCTTGAAGCATCAACCAAAACCAGGTGGTCTGGGGTTAAGGTTCCCATCCCCAACATGACATACTTTTTTGTAATAAAATATTATATGCAGATGTTCTCCCCACTCGAAATGCTGTAAAGTTTCATGTTTAGATAAAAGTAAGAAGAGAAAACCCCCCAAAATAACTAGACTGTGAAGTCAGGTCAGTTATAATGCTTCATGTTCATAACTTGTATGTAATCGGAATTACCGTTGAGCTAACATAAAACCCAGTAGTAGTAAAATAACATGACATCATGCGGAAGAAGTCAAAACGATGGCCTAGTCTGTATATATCGCGGCTGAGCGTTTGCTCCCCATTACCACAGGCCACTTTTGCTTCAAAAAGTGAAATTTGGTTGAGTCCAACATCTCTCCCCTTTCCTACTTGAACATACTCATGGTGCGTGATATTCCCACGCCTTAGCGTTGAATTGAAACCTACATTAGGAAATCCGCATTAAACAATGATCGAAATTATATGCGCAAATTAAGAGATAGAAGACTCAAAATGTACCAGCGAATATATCCTCGCTTAAATTGATGCCGCGAGAGGCTTTGCTGATGCCACCACGGGTAATGTGGAAAATTCTATCGAACACATCTGGATGCCCATAGTGGAACCGAACCCTACGTCCAACCAATTTATAAAGACACAATTGGTTTCATGTTTAGAGGTGCAATAGTAGATATCAAAAGATTTTTATCTGAAAAGATATATAAAGATGGCTCACATTATCTTTTTCCTGAGATTGGTATAGAGGATTCACATTCCATGTAACTAATTCCAAAGTATAGGAAATGAGGAGCTAAGTTTCAGTGCTGCCAGAAGAGAACGCATGACACGTATAGAGACAGAAGCACTTAGATGCACCCACACAGCCATCCAAGCAGTATGCACATAACCACAAGCACACAACTAAAAGGTTCTAAATCAGTGGACCTCAAGATATTACAAACATTCAGGACAGATTCATTAAGATCTTATTTTAATCTATATATATTTGCAAAAAAAAAATATTTAATCTATATACGTACTACCAGGTATCAAAGGTGTTATAATTCATTAGCTATTTAGCCTGATGATTAGTTGTCGAAAACTCAAAATTCTGTACATTCCTTGAAAATAATAAAGACTTAGAAAACAAGTTATTTTTCCTTTTTGAACTAATTACTAAAAAGGAAGATCCAGAGAGAAGAAAACAAGTTATTTTTCCTTTTTGAACTAATTACTAAAAAGGAAGATCCAGAGAGAAGATATACTTCAATGGTCTTGCAAGAACTCTTTGACCCAAGGTGACAAAGCTCGATTCTTGATTCGACATAAACCAAGCCAAAGAAGAAACACTGGAGCAAAAATGTAATAATGCGTTAGCTATAGGAAAATCCAACGTCAGATCAATTCATAGCTCCAAAAAGATGTCAGAGTAGTACAACCTTCCGGTGAAGATATTCTCACGAACACCAAGAATTGTAGGTGGACGCACCCCATGATCCTCGTTAAACTCTTCCAGTAGGTTACGCATTTTCAGAGCCTCTTCCAAGTAGTTGTCCTACAACAAAAATTGACTATTTTGATTCCAATCGACCCAAGAAATCCTAGTATAAGAGTCATTGTTCAAACTTCCAAGGACCTGGTTCATGTCAATCGTCTGAAGTGCTTCCCCTCGAGTAAAAATAATAGCATGGTTCTGATTTTCAGGCTTTCCTTCTCCTATCTTTGCTGTACCGGGAAGTTTTATACGGTAGATTTCCTTGAGGGAGAAATCAGGAGGCAATTAGGGTTTGAGGTACAGTTAATCAACATGGTTCGTCTCCTTGAGATTAAAAGTATATACCTGATCAAGATTATCAACAGCTTTGACCAGCACAGAATAGTACACCTTCTCCGTCTTTCCACCCACGCTTTCTTCAACTTCATCAATGTATGCTACACGGAGAGATGGATTACTGAAGAGGAAGGATCAAGGAATCAGATTCTCAAATAAAAGAGAAGGTCAAAATGTACGTTTAATCTATTTTCACCTTTGTTATAGCTTTATCTTTATGGTGGAGAGTATTTTGTTTTGCAGAGGCAGATTGGGCAATCCCACCCTCTTTTGATTATAACGTTATGGTCCTTATGGACTATTTTTAGAAGATTTGGTTCAATCTGGCTCTTTGTATGTGTTCTGTGCAGTTCTTCGAGCTCCATCATTAGGAGGATACCAGAAATGTTTAGGGTAAATAGTTATTTTCTAGAATATTTGAGTCAACATTTGCTATTTGGCTTCTTTTGGTTTCATTTTCCCTATCTTTAAGGGGATACTATTTTCATCAACTTCTAGAGATTAGAGAACCATGTGTACATGTGATGTGTATTTTCTATAACCTTCTGATTTTGATTTTAATGATATTTCCTTTTTGTTGTCAACTAAAAAAAGATCCACAGATGAAAGAACTCGTCAAAAAATGCAGAACTCTTTTCTACTGTATTGGACGGATAACATACTTAACCATCAAATTTAAAATATCTGTTGCACGACGATCTCCACCCTGCTTCTGATTTCCATAGATCTGGCAAGTAGTAACGTAAGTGAATTTCATGTCGGCTACAGCCTCTAATTGAGCATACAAGGATCTCTGACTCTTCTTTTCCTCCTCTAATGGAACTGTGACGGATTTGTAGCCTTCAAGTATCACTGTGAAGTCATACACAAAGAGTCAGAGCCTGCATATCTGCTCCAATTTAATTGCTAGAAAATAAGAAACCTCTCAATAAACACCATGGTATGGGATAGAAAAGATACCATAAACAAAAGCCAGTTGTCTCTATGAAAGCACCAAACTAAGACGCCTCTAAATAAAACCACAGCATGCAATAGAAAGATCTCACAAATAAAGGTCAGTTGTCTCAAGTTTCAGACGTATGATGCTCCTCTCAGCTTATTGGCAGTTTGAATTCTCGATCTGGGAATCATACAATATCACGTATGCATATGCTTGACTAATTTTGTTGCTAAACACTGAATAAGCAACTCCAATTAATCATAAATTTTAGGCAACTCATTTTAGCAAGCATATTCCCAAGGAGGATAAAGCCGTAGGAGAGTGACAAGCTTGTTGTAACAGATTATACGTGGGGAAAACATGTACACCAAAAGGTATTTGGCTCTCACCTTTTTCCTTAGCCATGTCAAGAAAAGCCTGAAGCATCAAAGCCCTTCGATAATACATCATCCCTCTAACTGCAGCAAAATCCATTAAAATCAGAAGAAAAAAATGGAGGACTTTCATAGAGAGAGAACTACTTTTAAGGTACCTGTCCTGGAAAGTGTCTGCCCTCTTAAGGAAATCCAATAGCGTAGTTGCAAAACAGTATCTTCATTTTCCAATACCTCGACCTCGTTTTTACAATTGATTCTCTCCAGGAAGTTATTCCATTCATCTAGAAAAAAAATTACACAAGATTTCTGAATAAGCAGCATAAATCATATGAAAACCATACAGAACGATGCCGGTATGCTAACACAAGTAGTAATGTGGGTGTTTATAGTATTTGAAACCTGGGTGGATCTTTTGCAAGTAGAATAATGTTGAAATGCCATCTTCGTTCTCCATCTCGAGGTCACTTCTAGAATAGAGTGTTTCCTCGCTGTAGTATGGAGTCATGACGCTGCAAAGCCAAGAAACAAATAAGATATTTAAGGAGTGAAAGCAGCAGGCAGGCCTATAAATTTTGTGAAAGAAACATTGGGTAAGAAGTGTATTAAGAGGGCATACTTCTAAATTCACTTTGACGAATCCTATTATGCAGTAATCAAAACCGCACAAAATCAACATTAGTTCAAACACAAAGATCATCGATGCATATAGGAACAATTGATCTTTAAATAAAAACAAACAACGAAAAAAAGCAGAAGATAGCTTAGTGGTGAATAACCACAAGATGTAAAAAATAGATGAATCTTGCTAAACAAAGGAACTAATAAACTACAATACTGTACACTACTATTCAAATTTCTAATCTTCCACCAAATGAAACTTAGGTACATATTGTTGAACACTAAGTTATGGAAAAAGAGTAACTTGCTAAATAAGGCAGATAATGGATGAAGGCGAGGAAGCTCAAAGTTAAATAAATGACACTGTAAATCTGTGGCTTTAAATTCGTAATACTGGGGAGAGTAAAGATATGAATTAGCAAAAATTAAGAAAAAATAAACAAATGACTCTCTAAAATGTAATGAGTAGACATCAGGCAATATAGGCAGTCTACATAGTAAATTAAGGCCTAACAAATGCCAGGGAGAGAGTGGACGTAGGTTTATTATGATGGGCTGTATTCTCATGTTACTCTAGCACGATTGGTGAGCTTGTCTCAAGGGCGCCCATGCGGGCAAAAAAAATGCCCCTTGCCTTTACATATCACTATACATGAAAGGATTTTTTGAAGGTTGGGAGGTCCAGAACAAAAGAAAAACAAAAGGTGGGGAGGTCCACAAACCCCTCAGACTGTGTGCATTTCCGCCATCGGGTTGAAGGATGACAACAGCCCAACACATTCAAAAATTTGCACACGAATCCCTATAGCATGAACCTGACAAGTATCCTTTCTCTTACAATTTTGATTAACAGGCATTCAATATGTTAAAAGAGGAGTTAATGCTCCCATTTAATGCGGATGATGATGGTCATATAGTAAATTCAATAACTTATTACAAGTATAATAAACTGACTAGATTATTATATCAGTGTCATGGTACTATAGTAAATTGACTATTTAATTGAGTATCTGCAATTCTTGATTGGGTGAAGATCTTTTCTTTGCAGTTAATTTTCATGTCTTACGGCATGGGAACTCGATTGATTGAGGTGGGTTGTTTCAGCAAGCAAAGCATGTCCGTGGATATGACTGACATTTTGAACTACTGATTTCACATGACCAATACGCATATAGTACACTTGACGAAGCATGAGCTCTACCTGAATGAGAGCATTTTGCGAACTGGGGGAGCTCGTGGCATATCCATGAACAATGAATTTGTAAAGAATGATATCCTTCGGCGTGCTTCAAGGTTAGTGGGCACATCAATGGCAGATTCTTTAACTGTCAAGAGCAAATATAGGCGTCTTATCTACAACAAATGCAAGCATAACAAACGGGTCATTTGCTGCAGAAAAGATAGGATATTTCATGTGTATGTCGGTGTATTGCTATATTTGTAGCATCTGTATATTCTTTATGCTGATTATTTGTATTCACCTGTTCTTCCCATTGTGCTGTAGTTGCAGGAGGGAACAAAATAGCAGGTTTTGCGTCAGTATTATCAAAAACTTGTCTTCCGGTGCTGTTACCAAGCTCTGCCACTTCGCTGAAATGTTTCATGCGAACAAAACAATCGTTATAAGGCCATGATGGTGAATACAAGGAGTACTCCATTTGCGTATCAAGAGTCCTATAAGAGAAATACATAATTCACCAACCGAATCTCATTCACCATCATGTCACGTGTAACTACTTCTAGCATATCTTGCAGCAACAACACCACAAGATTTTGCTTGGATGGATCAGCATCTTTCTGAAACAAACAGAAAGTGTAAGCTCACATAAAGATGAAGAAATATGACATATGTGTAACAAACTATATAGCAGATCTAGATACTGCTACTTGTTAGAACACTCACCAAAAATTCCACAAGGTTCACAAATTTATTGCAGAGGGTTGGTAAAGGAGCCATTCTAAAATTTGTAAGAAATGTATTCTTTGCCATGCTATTTTCGACTTCTTTGATAATAATGCCAATTATCCTGTTAAATAAAAAAACAAGACAGCTTGAGTGAAGGATAACTAAACAAGATGTAGACATTTTTGGTGCATAGAACATCACTTAGATATCACTTCACATATTAAGTAAACTGATCACACAAAATAGAAGAAACAAAAAATTGAAGAATAAAATACTTTTCTAAGTTTGAAATGTGAACTATTAGGTTGTTTTGAACAAGGACACAAATAATCATGGTGTTTCACAGAAACAGAGATGTCTAAAAGGGACAAGAGTAAAATTGGAGGCTTAGCTATGGATTATTGATCCCTTTAACTGACTTTCAGCCCAATACAGGTATGATTACAAAAATCATGACATAAACAGTTGAACAAAAAATAAAAAAACGAAGAATAATCCGAATGCAACAAACTCATATGCTCCTGGAGAGTAGCAGGAAAGTCCAAAAATCTAAAAGGTACGCAATTCAATAACAATTACAGCTGGTGCATGCAACTAAATTGCCTAATGAACAAAGCACTAGAAAACAACCTTTTCTCTGTTTCTCCAACAATCAAAGCATTCAAGATAAGTTTGAAAGATTCATAGCATTCAATAACAACACATTTCATGTATTCATCCGCACATATACGCCTCCATAGGTCAGAATCTTTTGATCGAAACTGCGCTGCAATATCCAATGCTATCGGAATCTGCAAAAGCAAACAGTCAACAACAAAGAAAAGAAAAAATACAGTTTGGTCTTAGAATTGAATTCAAACCAGTCAAACTACTTGCCCTTCTGTCGCTGCACTAACCTTGCTTGCAAGCATAAAGGGCGGCCACTGAATTAGTTTCAGGCTAGGCTCTGATGAATAAGGAACTAGCATTAGATCCATCTCCCTGGATTTAATGAAAACCCAATATCAATAAACTGCATGAGGAATCCATAGATACATAACCTGAAGAAAACAAGAAATCAATTCAGGGGGCCTTTCCTGTCACTTATGAGATCTTCTTCACGGAAACTTACAATTACTTCATTCCATAACTGAGCAAATTTTGCAGCTTCGCTTCTATTGCTTGCTTTAGCCTAAGTTTTTTGAGAAGGCAATTATTAAATGAAATAGCTAGATTTGACACTAAATTAAGTTTAGTAACCCAAGATGAAACCTCTTCAAAACGTTTTGAGAAAGAAAATCCCATTTTCTTAGTCTTGTCCGAAGGAACCAAATAAGTATTGAACGCCCCAGGTAAAGACTGGAACCGTGACCTCAGCATGCCCAGCGTCCGTATCTGCAAGAGAAGAAGTAAATATGAGTGTTAACCAGCACTATATTTTAATCAAGACTTAAGCATTGATAGTTTGGATGTCATGCCTCTAGTTTGGACATTAGCATTGATAGTTCGGACGATAGTGCCAAAAAAAAAAAGTCGAATCACTCACAAGTTCAAGTAATTGTTCCAAGCTTAACAAATGCAAGGCTTAAAAACTAGTAATGGAAATTAGCCAAGTTCACAAAAACAGAGACCAAAAATTTAATATGGTTTGGCATTCCAAAACTATCCACTCTTGGAAGATTTTTATTTCCAAGTATAATTCTTAGAAAGACATGAACTTTTATTTGGAAAATGATTCTGCACTCAAGATCCAAAGCTATACAACTATGTTGTAATGGTTGTTTGCTAAGAAGCACAAACACATCTACCGGCTTCACATCCCTGTTCACAGTGAGGGGAAAACAGTCACATAATCACATTCAGGACATGTGTTGGACAGGTAAAAATGGTATTTTTTTATTTGCTCTAGTGGGGAAACGTAGGGGACAAGCTAGGATATGCTGATACACTCTGGAGACGTGCTGGACACAATGGAGACACAAGCTAGGAACACATTAGTAGGTTGCAATATTCGTTCAAAAAGTTGAAGTGGGTCATAAATGACATGGATGTTTGGTTCTGGAACACTTACATAATGCTTTAGTTGTTCTTGTATTTCATAATGCTAATGTTGTTTGTGTTTAATAGTTTATCTTAATTAGGAAATAATATTTTCTTTTTTTGATATGAAAGTTTCTCCAATTAAACTATTCATGTTTAACATGTCACCAACGTGTCTATCCCATAATTTTTGATAAATATCATGTGGTGTGAGTGTCCCTAGTCGTGTAAGAAAAGTTGTGCTTCTTAAGTTGTCCAACCAAGTGTGAAACTTCAATATAAAGGCAAATTGCATAATTCAACAACCAAATAAGGATATCTCGATCTTAGCAAAGGCGTACATTTCTGAATACAGCCAAGTTTTGAGTTATCAGCCCAGGTAAAGTTCCAAATAACATATCAACTAATGGGAGTGCATGGCCATTTAACATGAGAAGGAAATAGCAATTAATGGGATGTCATAGATAAGTATGGTAGTCCATGACCAATGAATGAACAATAAATAGAAAAAGTGGAATGAACATGTTTAAAGGAATCACCTCTCCTAGACGATCAAACGCCCCTAGAAACCCACCACAGAGAGTCGAGAAAATGGCATACCATATTTGTGTATCCATGAAATAAACCTGCATTAAACTTCTAATGAATATGAGATACTTTTTCATGGTCAATGTAAACTGCTGACCACCAAAAAGCTGAAGAACTTCTAAATATTTGAATCAAACAAGAAAAGCATAGTAAAACACACCAATATAATAGGTGCCCATAGTGAGGTTACTGCTCCATAGTTGTTTTGAGCTGCATTGACTTGAGACTTTAGCAGCAAAGAACAATTTAAGAAGAAAAGCATAGAAAGCAAGCACCAAGAGTAGAATAAAACCTTCAGGGAAAAACTCATGCCAAGTATACCGAATGTGGTGAATATTCATTATTTCTTTTGTTTGCTCCATCAGAGGTTTTATCTGTTCAAAACATTAACACATAATTAAAAGAGAACTAAACTCTTCATCACATCAGATTTTTAAGAATATCCTTGTAAATTGGGCACTCACCTCGACAAAATAGCTAAATGCAAATTTGGAACAGAGAAGCAACACCCAGAAAATAGTATAGCTGAAAGTGTGAATAAATTTAAATCATGAAGCTAATTCAAGCAATTAAAAAAAAGAGCATTTACAGCAGCAGACAATCACAGTTGGCCATATTCACCGTATAAGTGCAAATTGACTTTCATGCATTCCCCTCCCAACATAAACTCTGGGCTGTAAAAGTGAACAACCATTCCAGATAAGTACTGTAGTTAACTACTCAATCATAAAAATTTAACAGCAAGCATCCATCCATACAGTGGTCCTAAATTTAGTATCACATTCTGACACCAAAGCCGAACCAGATGGTACCAAGAGCTTGTATCTAGAACAGTGACTGCTAACGAGCATAATCACCAGAGCAGCGATTGTTATGTTAGTCAGTCACTCGGGTAAGGATGGCAGGGGCGAGTACCTGTCTAACTATTGGATTGCTCTAAGTTTTCATTTCAAGGATACAGGGACGCACCCAAATACTAAAAATCCTTAATATACAATTTATATTTTCTGGCTTGCTGTTACTAGTTGTCTTATAGACCTTTTCATGCATGTTGTAGGAGCTCTATGCAATAGCTCATGAGAAATTTGTATTAGAACATATGCTTGCTCAGATATTGTCCAATTAATCATGTTTGACAAGGATCACAAAGCCTTAGCCTAGTGTCGAGTGACGAGTGTCCAAGACTTTACACATTTTGAGCATCTAAAAAATAACCAAATAAGTCTGAATTTTGAATGACATCTGATGCTGATCCCCATTCTTTACCCCTTCCTCATAATGACTGTTAAGCATATTGCCGCAGTTGTCATCAAATTCAAGGCCCCAACCAAAAATTATTTGAATTATGAATCTAAGCTTCTCATTTATCAATTGACATTAAGAAAATTTGTTCAAGGAATTTGAATTTCTAGGAAAAAATACCAGATGTGATCGATAGGATGGATTTAGAAAAAAGAAGTTTAAAACTGACAGCTCAACTAACACATCAATCAAAACATTACTGTTAGTCTCCTCGAACAATAAATAAGTCTACGACCCTCTAATATATGTAGACATTTGAACAAAGCTGGTACATGCATAAGAATATAAGCAAGATTCCACAAGGATACCTGTGACCACCACATAAGAAGCCTTGTGATATGCCAGTCTGAGTTCTCAATCCATCGTCGGAGCATAGGAAAAATAAACAATGCTGCTGCCAGTAAATTTGGAAGCAAATATATTGCTACAGCGATGATGTACAGAGAAGGAATGCCCTTTACTTTACTAAGGAATGGAAGCAGATCTTGAATTTTCTCATGGGCAACTTGGAATGAAGCCACATAACACAGTGGAAGAATGAGACTCCATGCAAGACTAACAACAAGCTTCAGAATGTTTCTCATCACGTCAGTGAACGTCCACCTATGATATCCCGGGAAGTTCAAAATAAGGTCCAACATACCTAATAATTCCACATTGAGACAAAAATGAGATCTTATTAAGGCGCATATCTAGTACACAAATGCAAAGAACAAATCAGAAATAACTGACATTGAAGCACCCAAAATGTTTGTTTTTGCAGATAAAATTAGACCTATTTTCACAACTAATTATATCATGAGTTGACGCCTGATCTATACAGCAGGCTCCAAATCCTTGTACATAATATAGTAAAGATCAAGGCATGGAGTTAGATACCGCCAAACCACTCTCTAGATTTCGTTCATTTTTCGAGTTTTGTTAGGGCTGTGCAATTGTTTTGGGTCTTATTACGAGGGTCTCTTAATTTTCTTTTTCTTTTTTTTCCAAAAATTACAACATTGTCAGTCAGCATGGTCGCCTCAAACTTCACAAATTCTCTCCTTCGAAATGATTTCTCATCTTTTTCTTCTCTCCTGCATGTCATTCATTCCTCACTTGCTACTATTTTCATCTATGGTCTAAATTGAAACAAATTCTAGCTATCTTAAACTTACAAAGCAACATATGCTCTATACTGAAAGTTGAAAAAACTTATCTATTTGATTAACTCTCTAAGCAATCGATTAATACTTAAATTCTTAGTTGCAAACATCAATATAAGTCAAAGTGATCAAAGTTGTGACAGATAGAAGAATGGTCACAAAACTATGCATTGTGGAAAGTTACTGGTAGTGCAGAATTAATTAAGTCAGCCACTCTATCCATGAGTGTCAAACACTTCTGTCTATTGTTATATGGTCATATCTAATCACTGTGGGTGAATGTCCATACACACATGGCGGACATATACTGTGTTCTCACATCCATGTAACATTCTAGTTCTTACTACTGTCAAGATTTGGTAAAGCAAAGGCAGCTATATGTTTTGAACAATATTCAAAAAGAATGCCTGAATGACATGGTTACAAACTTGCAGCTCGCAGATCAAAAAAAAAACTTGCAGCTCTAATGTAAGTTATGCAACATATCCATACTTTGAAGGAAGCGAAGAAAGGCTGCTGTAATGAAAACACTGGACAGGCTATAGACATCCTTCCGGAATATATCCAACAGGGAATTATCTTTCCATGCAAGGATAATCATAGCCTGCAATAAAACAGGTTAAATAACTTATCCATCAGAGCACTTGAGCTTAGGAGCAAAGATAACGTCCTCTCATTGACTATTATGTTGCATTTAAATACCTGTAAAGCAAGAATATAAAATGTCCACAACCGATCAAAACTTCGGAAGATATGCCAGAATGAACGTGTCTCATTAAAATTTGATTTTCCAATGCTTCCAGCCTTTCTCTGAGGTTCTTGCCTTCCCTGGAATAGCAGCTATGTTTAGCACAAAATGACCATACGGCCCAATATAAAGCCACAACATCTGCTAAAAAATACACAAGCACCTGTTTCAAGCCACGCGTTGATTTGAAAAAATCGCCGTCATCATGCATAGGCCAACCCAAAGAGAAGCACTCAGTGGACCTGAGAAATATGACGTAGAATCATTTTTGGAGCAAATAAAGAAACCTAAGCACCTATCAGAATCGGTATTAATGAACTTTGTCAATTAATCCAAGTGAAAACCAATTGCAGATGAGTGGAGAGGCCCTCAAAAGTAATAGCACTATTATTATACTGATTTCAGATGATATCCAACAATCCCCCGCACTTGCAACCCCCACTCACACTTGGTCGCACGTGGAGGGCTAAATAGAAGAAATAGGGGACTTAATTGAAGATATAATAAGATACACCAATGTATGATAAAAGGAGAACTCCACTGTCTCTCAGTGACGAAAACTTGGGGTAAATTACCTTAAGGTACAAAGAAACCATGAGGTAAATAAAACACATTCTGTTATAGGAATAAATTATGCTAAGGTAATTGATCCCCTTCAGAAATACCAGGTAAAGAGGAATAAAAAAGAGTCCAATTTCTGGGTATATCCCTTATTTCCCTGGGATTGTAGTTAATTTGGTCAGAGCACTGCCCTGTCTAGGTGGAAACTGCGGTTTGAGCCCCATCAGTCCCAACGAATTCAATCAATACATTATGGTATAAGAACTGGGCTTCCAGAAAACCAATTGCCCATTGGCAATCAGTGGAGCGGCCTACAAGGCTCATATACTAACTTGGGAGCTGCTATACGAATGTGAGACATGAACTAACAAACTTGCCTTCCCTAAAAAAAAAAAGAACTAACAAACTTAATTTTGATTTTATCTAATTGCATACCAAAAGTACTCGTTTAAGTCATCATAATTGCTCCAAGCTGTGTGAGCAGCTTTTCCATTTTCACTCTTCATGGCTTCCTGAATTATCATAAGCACCAGGAGTTCATAATATACAATATAAAAAAAAAATGCCACAGTCTGACAGCAGCAAACATCTATGAAGAGAAATTACCATTTGAATTACTCGGTAAATGGGTGTTATAACCTTCCGTAGGAAAGATTCATCGTCTCCCCCATAAGAAGGCTTAATGTTTTCTCCCGTGACAATGCTAACATTTCCAGCCAACAAACCATGAAGTTCATATGCCATCTGAACATAAAGTACAGACATTGGTATGAAATAATGTAGCAGAAACCAAAAAGGAATCCAGACAAGTAAATGAAACACTCACGTTATGGAAGATGTAGCATAGGCATTCTGGCATAAACCGTATATTAGCAGCTTCACCCCAGATAAGTAGATAAAGGCCCATGTAAAGTATCTTTCTCTGTTGCACTTCTTGTTGCCCTTGCGGGATCCTACAAACAACAACATGATAGGGTACCAAGCAGAAGAAAATGCATAAGAACATCAAGATCACACATCAAAATGCCAAACAACTACGTCAGTTAACATAGATGCATATAAAATTTGTAACTCACCATAAACTGTGTTTTCTTCCCAAGAACTTGCACCATGTTTTGTAGTTCTTAAAGATCTTATTCATGATTGCATCCACAGCACAATCATCAAGCTGGATATGAAAAATGTTCAAGAGTAATGGTGACCTCGGTACATACAGTCATAGAATTCTGACATAGCAAAGACAATCGGAAAATTCTAAACACACACACAAGAGAGAGAGAGAGAGAATAGTGCATGACTATGAAACAAAGAAATACACGCGCATAGCTGAATTCCAGATTAGCTCCCAACTTTGAATGCCGTGAATAAAAAATTCTAAATGCAGCAAAACATAGGGCTGTGAATAAAAAAAAACTCTAAATGCAGCAAAACATAGGACATTCATGTCACATTTTTTTCAGAAGATACAAAAAAAAAAAGGGTATGAATTGCCCAAAATAGATACAAGTTGATCCGAGAGTTTGGTGCATGCCTTGTTAAGAGGATCAGGCTTGGGGCCAAGCCTTATATGATTATTGGCAAGAAGCAGAATCCAATGCTCCCTCTGGTTCCTGACATTGTCTTTCTGTGGATTTGAAAGTTAACCAAGGTCATTACTAACATTCCAATAATCATACAGTGAGTCTTACCGATTCACTTCTTTGTTTAGATTAATAATGCATGCCTGAAATCCAAACATCGCCCGAAGCCAATCAAGAACGTCCAACTCCCCTGCTTCTGCCCTCTGCTGTTCAGATAAAGACGGCCATTTCAAACCATCTGTGTTCCCTAATGCAGCCACAGCCACCTTAACCTGGTAAATACACAGAGCGAGATAACTTATGTACCAAGCTGACATGATTATGCATAAGCATACAAGTCTCCATACTCATAACCAGTGATTTATGCTACGGAATGCACATCGCAAGACATGGCACCTTTTTTTACCAGGAACAAAAAACTTAAATCCCCCCAAAACGAAGAACACATATAGGAGACCAAGAAGTCCTCAAAAGGGGATATCAAAATAACGAATAATATGACAATCTATAGAAACCATAAACAAAGAAACCCTCTTAAAGAGAGATGACACTGAAGCAGGAAAGAATTACAAAAAGGGAATCTTATCCCGTAATCTCCTATATCGTCATACCTATCTTCCAAGATCCTTCAATTTTAGTGTTACCCATAAGAGGAGAAATTTGTGTTTAACTGGCAAATGTAATAAAAACTCAAGGAGTGGAGTTATGGCAGGGTAAAATGTACGATGGGCCATGGAAAGTCAGGCTCTTCCCCTATGACATAAGCGCTCCACGCTTTCAAAAATGTGTATTACATAATATACCACGTAACATCACATATGCTTACATAAACACGAATTTATACATTTTTTCCGTAGGAAATATACCTCTTCAAGCTGCATGATGGCCTGCGATGACCCAGCTGAATCCAAAGGAAGAATGTTAAAAGGAGCGTAGATTTCCTTCTTTGCTTGGACATCTCTGGCTGCAGCAATAATCTGCTCTCGCAAAGTATTGAAAAACTAAGTACACAAACCAATAACAACTATATACCATCAAATTGTCTGCCAAATATTCACAAAGAAACGCATCTCAACTCAAAAGACATCCATTGGTTGAAGAGGAAATAGCTTCTCTTTGGATTGCAGAGTAGTTTGTGCAATCTTAGCCATCTAAAAGTGTTTATTATAGTTCAAATTTGTAAAAAAACTCATACCAAAAAGAATCTATTCTTACTACTACGAGTCTTTCATAAATCTAGACTATTGAGCCGAGATATGAGCATTTTCTCAAGTTTGGACTGCAGAGAAGCCCGGTCCAATTGACAAAAGAGTACTAGCACTTATACTGAAATTGACAACATGCTGGAGAAGAGCTTACCTCAGGAGCAACTTCTTCAACTTTTCCACTCCCGTTAACGAAGACTTCAAAAAGAATTCCGGCTGTCTCGTAAGCTTTGCTGAGTTGGGCTCTGTCAAAAATGATACTGGCAGCAGTGAATCAATTGACTGCCACTGAAATAGATAAAAACCTGGATTCCATAGACGAGCAATGAGTCCATTTATGAGTATGTATTCAGCCGTGGAAATTACCTATCAGCTTGTTCTGCCTTGTCCAGTGCTCGGACGCAATGTTCGTAGTATTGTTTGTAGAAGCTCTCAATTTCCCTCAAATCAGTCTGCTTAACCCGAGAGGGCAAACTCGATATATTGTCCTGAATCAGTGTGTTCACACTAATCACTCAACTAATAATTAATATGAAATTCATGCATCATGTATGTATGTCAGTATATGCGATTTATCATCCAAATCAAATGGCTCTTACCAATTTTCAAAATCCATGTTGTGGCCTCAAACTATGGGTGTATGAGCGCGCTGGAATTTTGAAGTTACATAATGCGGCGATGCCGGAGCGTGAGAAACCTCTCAAACAACAAAAATTCGTACCACCGGGAGCACAATGGCGCGCGGGCGAGGATTGAGAAAAGACTGTTTTTGAAGGGGACGCCGTGTCCCTATAGTGCTCCTTTCTCGCGGCCATTTGCAGCGCCGCTAAACCACACCGTTTTGGGGCCAAGCTAGTAACACTTTACTTTACCTTCTGCTCATCTCTCTCGCACGTACGGTATTTTGGGCTCACTCTGGTGTCTCATGATCCAATCCGTTCAATAATTCTAAATACGGAGTAATTCTTTAAGTAATCTTGTAAAATGTCAACTCAATTGAATATTTATAAATAATTTATTCAATCTTTGAAGATTTTATTCAGAATTTAGAATCTTGAATACTGAATGAATACTAAAAAATTATTAGACAATTGTGTGCTCGGTATCTTGTGATCTTTGTGATCTGAACCGTTTATATTGTAGAAATGATTAAGAAGACCATTCAATAAAAACTTATATCGATTGGACATCAATAGGTATCGAAACACAAAAATTATTTAAGAAATTGGAGGAAGACACGATGATTTTTTTCAGGAAATCCCCAACAAAAAGACACTATTCCTTCTTTTCGATCGAATCGATCATAACCACTACCTACATGCCACAAAATTGTGCACCACAAATAGGCACTAATAAATAGACCCGCGATCCCATAGAATGTTTCGATACCTATTGATGTCCAATCAAAATAATTTTTTTACTTAAGGCTCTTCTTAACAATTTCTACAATATAAACAGTTCAGATGACAAGCATACCGAATACAATTGTGTAACATTTCTTTAGTATTCATTCAATATTCAGGATCCTAAATTCTAGTAAATTCTAAATTCAAAGATTGGATGAATTATTGATGAATATTCAAGTGAGTTGTTTTTTACAAGGTCACTTAAATAATTGCTGTAGAAATATTTAATGACTCGGATTATTTGTATGAGACCCCGAAATGAGCCTCAAACAACCATACGTGCGAGAGAGATGAGCAAAAGGTAAAAGTTTCCTAGCTTGGCCCCAAAATGGTGTGGTTTAGGGACGCTGCAAATGGTAACGAGAAAGCAACACTACAAGAACAAAGCGTTCGTTTGAAGGATTATGTGACATAAGGACAAACAAGTCGTGTTGAGTCGAAATTTTCTAAGTACTACCATCAATTCTCATCCTGTGTTGAGTCGAAACTTTCTTAGTATTACCATCAATTCTTATCGGGACAATTCATGTAAAATTTTGTCCTATATAAGAATACATACGGACTTTTGTCCAACTTTGTCGCGAGAAATTTGAAAAGTAATTTAAATATTCTAAGTCATAAAAAAAACAGTACGTACCACAACACAAATACCAGAGAGTATCTCCTCTCAAGTAACTTCCAGAGTTGTCTCACACAAATGTGATTTCTACATAAATACTTTACACGTAAAATAATCTAATATTGTGAGAAGATATTGGAATGTCCGGATCTCAACCCAATCATCACAAATATATTAGCTACAAAATGTAGTTGTCCACATTATTTAGTTTAAATTTATATCATGCTTACATTGAGTGCCTGCTTTTAGATATGATGTGAAGTGTCACTAATGTATAAATAGAATATGATTTACATATCATGTATTGAAACATATTCTATCACTGCAATGTGACACATTTCATGGTCACCGGAATGTGATAGCGTAAACACTACTCATTTTACATACATGTATACTACGAGATTAAGTTATTTCCACCATCAGTGAAAATTATGGGTTTTTCACCATCATCATTATAGCTCCATCGTGTGACTATTGTTAATCTGAACCGTTCATCTTTAAGGACCCATAGAATAGTATATTTTCTTTTGAATATTAGCTTAATCGGACATCGATAGGTGTAGTAAAATTTGAATTTTGTTTGATAAAATAAATGGTTATTGGCAGTTTAATTTAACAGAATCAAACCAGACCATCCATTTAATATATTAAAATTAAACTTTTGACATACTTATCGTTCAATCAAACTAATTTGATGTAGTATTCTGTGGATCCAACAAGATGAATGATTCAAATTATAAGAATAAACACACGATGGGGCTCACAACGGCAGGTGATGGAGAACCCACTGAAAGAACTTTTTCACATATAAACAATCGTTTTTGGCCACATGTACAAGCATCAGATAAGCACAACCACGTCCTATTACTCCCCTTAATCACCGTAACATATGAAGAAATTATTCAATGCCCTAGAGTAAGTTGACCATAAACTTGGACCACACAAATGTATGTGAAGGACAGTCCCAATTGTGCATGCTCTATCTATCTATTTATTTATTAATATAGTATAGAAATGTAGTTGAAGCCAAAAAGCTCTTAACCCTCAATCTTAAATTCCTAGAATTTAGAGTTTTGTTTTAAAAAAAAATGAAAGAGAGAAAAATGTGGGAGTGGGGGAGGGGGAGGGGAAGAGAGAGAAAAAAAGGGGGGATGTAGAGACCCGGAATTTTTTTTAATTTTTGAAATGTATATTAAATGCCCAATTAGGAGAATATGGTATGTTTGGTGGTTAATTGAATTGAGGAGTTAAGTGATAAGATGAAAACTTGAGGGAGTGTGTGTGTAATATAAAGATACAGGGGTATAAATAGTGGGTGTGTGTGTGTAGGGAATTATTTCATCCCCAAATATCTCTCTCTCATCCGTTCTCCCTCTCTCTCTAGCCGGCCTCCTCTCTCTCTCTCCTCCCCTCACTCAAAACTTCACTCCATCTCACAAAAACATCAAGGATCCATCTCTATTTCATCTCTAGAACGCAACCTCGGGCTCGTATAGCGTTGGGTGAGGCTCGGGGGGAAGATCTTGGAGGATTTCGGAGCTTTGGAAGCTAGGGCTCGTGTGCTTGGGTTGGATCTTCGCGTATGCACTTCGAGGTAGGGATTTCTTATTCACTTTATGTGTTTATGAGTTGATTTCGTGCTTTAATCGAATTTTGATCGTCCTTCGTCACCCATTCGAAAAGCTGTCAAAATCTGCAGAAAATCACCCAAATCGCCTAGGGATCGATCCCCCAAGCTTGAGGGATCGATCCCTCATTCAAATCTGGACTTTTTGCCCTTGGGGATCGATCCCCAATGGAGGAGGGATCGATCCCTCCCCTCTCTGGAAGTTCTGCTCACTTTCTGGGTTTCAGTCCAACTTCAAACGGCCGTAACTTCTTCGTCCGATGTTCAATTCATGTAAACTTTATATCAAATCGAAGGTCTTGAAGTTAGCTTTCATTTGCCACTGGAATCACCTTAAGACTCTTAGTACACAGAAAGTTATGGTCATTTGAGTAGAGGTGTGTCAATCTGTCGATGTTTGTGGCTATCCCTAAGGTTATTCTCGTTCCGTATGATGATTCCCTATATAATTAGAACATGTTTAAGTCACTTTTGAGCATGATTGCTTGTGTCCTAATGAATCATTGATCGACTTTGTTTCTTGGCATTCATTAGAGCATAATATCAACGACGTTGGTTAGGGAAATGTACCGTAAGGTTGATAGGTGTACTGTGGGCTGTAAGGGATAAAGTGGGGTGTGTTGTGAGTAGACATGAGCGTGTCTAGAGATCCGATGGGTAGTATTGTGACTCGTATCCTCGCGCTTCGTCTTGTTAAGTTCCCTAGGTTCCTTTGGCACTCGTTCTATAAGATTCTCGTTTAGAACCTAGTGGGTGGTGTGTCGAGAAGTCAATTGTGGTTTCGATACGTAGAGAAGGACGTTGTGATAGACCTAGAGAAATAACGTGAACTTAAGTTAATTATCAATGTACGATGTGACATGTTTACGAGTTTGTATTACAATGTGAATTTGGGAAATGTTACCTGCTTGTACATTGAACGATGGCTTAAACGTATGTATGCTTGAATTGAGAATTTGCATAAAGGGCCCGCAACGCAAGGTGTGGTAATGCGAGGACTCTAGAGGGCCCGCAACGCAAGGTGTGGTAATGCGGAAACCCAGGTGGAGAGAATTCACTGTCACGCAAGGGGTGGTAACACAGTTGAATGTCTCTCCAGGAGGAAGAGAATATTGATTGATTTTAGAAGTTTATGTTGAAGTTTGGATTGTTTGTTTCTTAGGATCGTGGCTGTCGAAAAAGAGAATGAACGGTTGATTCTATTAAGTTTTTACTAAAGAAAGGATTTTGGGTTTTGAAAAGAGGATTTTTACTAAAAATCCTCCGGTATTCTTGAGCGAATCAACGGAGCTTGACCTGTGGTGGTCTTGAGTTTTCTCTAGATTGTTTCTGGAAATCAAAAAGGAAAGTTTTATGAAATAAAGCTCTATGGTGAATGGTATGAAATGAGGAAGTGGTTTGTGGCATTCATTCGAAAAGTTATGAGATGGTTGAACTATTGTTGTTATTTGTTTGGCTGATATGAGTTTAAAAGTTGCTTCTAGTCGATGTGTTGATGGTTAGGGTTATCTCTAAGATGTCCGAAATCCCGAAGTCTAATCGTTTGTTCATCTTGGTAACCCCTATTGTACCTCTTGTCCTTTTATTGAAACTCATTAACTCTTATTGCATGTTTCACCGCATTTTCATATAACTTGAGTATAGATTTCTCTACTGGGCTAGTGTAGCTCAACCTATCATTTTCAGGTAAAAAGAAAGGGCAAGAAAGTTGGCATGGCGTGCATCTCGTGCTTATTGATCATATGTTTCAAAGGTATAAAGAGGCGATTTTGTGCTTTTATATTGAAAGGTGTATTTGAAGGATGATCATTGCAAAATGTAATATTAATTTGGTATTTTGTATAACCTGGGGCTTCGAGCCAGGATTGTAATTTTTGAACTTAACTTTGAGAACAGGGAAAGATATGTCATTTGGGTATTATCAGTACTTCGGTGATGGTATTATTTATTGAAAACGATTATTATTTACGTTAAAAATCGAGGGCGTGACAGGGGAGGGGAACGTGGGAGTGAGAGAGAGAGAGAGAAACTTATGAAAAATTATTCTATGCCCCAGCAAGGTACCGTCACGTGGTACTCTAAATTCATTTTACATCACATATGTCTTTCAGTGTACAGAACGAGACTATTGCTAGCGTGCATCGAACATGGGACAAAAAAAATTAGATTATATTTTTTATCACTAGAGTTATGCCCGTTCGATACATATTGTCAAAAAAAACTAATGTTAATTTTTTATCCCATGCATTGAACGGGTACAATATTTGATTTTTTTTTACAAATTAATTTGATTTAGTTTTGTTTGAAGTAATTTAATTTGATTTAATATTTGTTGCAATCTGAGTCGCAAAATGCCGAGCATGGACGACCCGGATTTGCCCAACACTCATGTTGTTCTTGAGAGACAGCATGCACTCCGGATTCCTTTTTTATCAACTAGCGTGGTTCTCGTTCGATGCACGGGACAAACAACAATTTTTGTGTGGCTCCATTGCAAAATATCGAACTCACACAAAAATTGTTGTTTGTCCCGTCCATCGAACGGGAACCATGCTAGTTAGACTCTATTTGAATGTGTCATGTGTGGTTCACGTTCGGGTTCAACCTTAACCCATGACGTGAGCGCGAAATCGATCACACCTCACCAACCGTTTTGCTCTCTTTCATCTCTCCGAATGAAGTTCCTCACCGACAGTAGAATATTTTTCCTCTCTCTCCTCTCTGTAACAGTATAAACCTCAACAATGGCAGGAGAAATTTCAGATTAAAAATAAATAAATAGGTGTGAAAGGCGCTTACCCGCTCCAATCGCTGATACAAACTTGTTTTGAACTGTCGCACGCCACGCCCCTTCGAGTCCGGGTCCACTCGGTCCGCTTTTTCAAAGGCGTAACGCCGGCCTAA
The DNA here is from genome assembly GCA_018127125.1 of Rhododendron griersonianum. Lineage (NCBI taxonomy): Eukaryota > Viridiplantae > Streptophyta > Magnoliopsida > Ericales > Ericaceae > Rhododendron > Rhododendron griersonianum. The sequence goes on along the minus strand of CM030797.1, from coordinate 33,174,365 downwards.
TTTCCATACGAAAACACGAACGGAAAACACTTTCAGAAGTCACTCGAATTAACACATTAATCACAATAATCGCAAATACTAAATCGTCACAGTTTAACCACTAGCCACTCCCAAGCAAAAATTAAAAATATATATATATAAAAACGGTGAATCGAGTAAGATTAGGGCTCGTTTTGACTACGTACAGAGATAGGCGACGCGTGCACGCTCGTTTTGGAACTCGAATTAACACATTAATCACAATAATCGCAAATACTAAATCGTCACAGTTTAAACCACTAGCCACTCCCAAGCAAAAATCAAAATAAATATAAAAAAAGTGAATCGAGTAAGATTAGGGCTCGTTTTGACTACGTACAGAGATAGGCGACGCGTGGACGCTCGTTTTGGACCTCGTTTGCGACGAGGAGACTGGGCCGGACTGCGGAGACGAGAGACGGCGGCACCACCTCGTTGTCAAACACCTCCGTCGAGAATGTCGTGGTGGCGGCGCTCCTTGAAGGCCGCCTCATCAGCGCTGACAGCGCCTGTGGCTGTGGCTGTGCTCCCCCTGAATCGCGGCCCGCCATTGTCTGCTACAACTTCCACTGCTCTATATACGTATATTATATATGATAACAGAGGAAATAGTGAGAGAGTTTAATGTTAAGTAAGACAGAGAAATCTATTAGTAATTGTGAAGAAGAAGGCATGCAATTGCAACGCAAACGAGTAGAGAGAGCTGACATTGCGATGCTTGTGTGTACGCGTTTGATTAACCGTACGCGCAAGAGCGATCGACCGAGAGAGCCTTCGTCGCCTGGAAATTAATTGCAGCGGACGACGATGATGAAGAAGAATTTTAGAGAGAGAATGGAGAGAGGAGTTTGTGTGTGTGTGTGATAACTGATAATGATGTGTGGCGTGAGGTGGGAAGTTAGTTATATAGACGTACCGGAGTCCGACGACAGGCGTGAGAGAAAATCTGAACGGAGAGAGAGAGAGAGAGAGAGAGAGAGAGAGAGAGAGAGAGAGAGGGGCAAGGCGGGAGGAATGGTGTTTGGGGGAATAAACGTGACCGTTGAGAGATTAAGACACGTGTCATCTGGTGAATGGGTATATTAGCTACGCAAGAGAGGGGGAGCGGACGTACAAGATTTGTGGGGACCATTTGACCGCTTCAGTTATTTCTTGACTTTTGTGAGAATGGAAGTCCGTTTTGATGATTTTCTTGTCATTCCAAAATCGTACTCCCTCGATCTCAATTTAAATGTTTTTCCTACAATTTTTCGTGCATTTTTAAACTTCAAAAAATATACATGTACATATTATTTTTAAAATTTTCTTACACCAAATTAAAGTACTCAGTAAGCACTTTAATTTTCAAACTTCAAAAAATGTACTTCTACATATTATTAGAGTGTTTTGGATGATCCAGGTTTCATTAACATTCGGATCGTTCCAAAGCGAAATGGACGGTCAAGACTTGCGCCGCTCTGTGAACAGTCTATTTACAGCAGATTCGTGAATAAGTCTATCTCGTGTGTTATATGTGTTGAAGAAGGTGTCTTTAGCCATATACCTGTCTAGGATGTTTTCAATTGGGTTTATATTTAAATTGGGCTTGGTATTGGGCCAAGAACAAGTCTTGAATTGATATGAGTTTCAAAATGAAATGGATTGGACTGAGCAAGTTGGATTGAGCTTCAAAGGTCCGGTTTGATTTGACCGGAAAAATATATATATACTAGTGCTTGCCCGTGCCTACGACACTACCAACGATGGTGGAAATCACGTAAAGACCAAGTTGTATTGAAAGGATCCAAATCCAATTATTCCCTCCGTCTCTAAACAAATATCCGGTCTGGAAACGTAGGCCTTTTAAAACATCCAATTTTTTCGTTAAACACCAAGTTGCATTGAAAGGATCCAAATCCAACTAATACCATGTTACATTCATTGAAGCCAAGTTCAAACATGACACGATAAAAAGACTCAATAAGAGGCAAACTCACACACAAATGTAACAAAAACGGGTTGTCGGAAAAGGATGTAATCAGCAAAAGGATCATTGTCCCAAAAGTGTTTCCTCATTGCTCTTCTAACTATCTTGAAATTTTCTCTTCAGCACTCTTCCAATAGTTCGTCCTTTTTGGGAGAAAAACCAGCCTTGGTGGCAGCCAAATGGAAATCCCTCACAAGTTCGTTGAACTCTGGCAAGAGGAACCCATCTTTATCTCCACTACATCTGCTGCTCGGGGAGAGACCAGCTATGGAACTATCAGGGGAAGCCTTATGGTTAGTCCAGTCTTCCTACCTACAGATGAGCAAAACAGATCTAGTAAGTACACACACACAATAAATTCAGCAAGATAACAATCAACTAATTCGGCTTCGTTGTGCAGGAAAAAAAATGTGATTCGGGCTAATTAAACGTTCATTAACAATCTTAACTAACATTCAAGCCAAGGCGCCATTGAGGAATAAAAATTTGACCGAAAAAAAAGAAGGTCCGGTTTGGTTCAAAATGGCACGGTGGAGTTCGGTCGGTAACCGATACTTACACTATGCGACTATTTACCTAATTAATCAAACTAACACTAATGCATTGAAATCATTTAGAATGGATTGAATTCAATTAAAAACAATCACGGACTTACTGAAAATTGAAGTACGCAATTAATAATGCATGAGAAATTCGCGGTTTTGTTTCGAAACACGTAATTCAAAATGCTTTGGGCAGATAATTCCGACTATGGCTACATTTTCCTCACCTTATGCGGTGGAATCACACGAATATGCACACAAATGTTAAAACTAGACGAACGTACATATAACTTGAAATAGTGCCGAATTGGATATGCACTTTATTTCTATATATAACGTTGTCGTATATTTTCTGGCTTACAAGAAATTTGTGAGAGAGGTTTCCCTTAGACTGAGGAAAACGTTGTCGTATATTTTCCAAAAAATTTCTGGCTTACAAGAAATATGCACTATATAATGTTGTCGTATATTTTCTAGCTTACAAGAAATTTCTGACTTCAAGGCTTAGGGTTTTTTTGTAGAAGAAAAGTTTTAAGAATTTTTGTCGAAAGAGGGGGAGAACTTCTGCAATCAATTTGCTTTCTTGAATAAACAAGAGCAAATTAATCAAAGTAAATCGATCATTTTATAGTGCAAAAAAAGAAATTACATCAATCCACCACTTTGCAAAGTGAAAATAAAAAAACAACTATCCACATACGTAATTAAAATACTTCCAGTTTAATCCATGTTAGCAACAAAAGGCTTTGTCCAAATTTTATGTAATGAACTCCGTTATGTAAGTGCCGCTGGGCAATTATTAATATAATCTTCTCAAATTTGTCAAAAAAAAAGAAAAAAAGAGCGTGTCTTCATCACCCTGATGTTGAGGATAAAAAAAATATATATCACCCCGATGTTCGGCAAAATAACACGAAGGCGGTTGGATAAAAGAATTTTGTATTTTCATCGAAAAGTCAATAAGAAAATAAATGAGAGGGAAAATTTCTAAGATGTGCGGCAAATCTTTAGTATTCAATTTGAAAATCATAAAATCTAAGATTACACAAATCTTACTGGGTGGTCTGCACGAAAGGTTGAAAAACGACAAATTTGAGAATTTCACTTTCATCCATATTATTAGTTCATGTTTTCTTATTATAAATCAGAATATTAGATTACATAGATCTTTGAGATATTAATTACAGTACACTGATATGCACGGTAAATCAAAGATATCTTGGATTATGTACGCGTATATATATCGTCATCCATGAATCCAGGCCATCAATTTTTTTTTTTTTAATACAGAGTGTCCCGTGCTAGATTGCTTGCACCTCGAACTAATCACGAACCTACCACGTGGTAGCTTGCTTGCCCGTCTATTCCAGTGCTTTTGCTTAGGCCACTGGAAAAGCCTCATTTTAGCAGCTGCTAGAAAAAGTGCAGGTGTAAACCTCTTGTTATATAGCATTTTTTTCGAGCCATGGGTAGAAAAAAAGCTAAGAGATCTCGAATTTCTTGTAGTGCGTGCACAGCCCGCTCCGGCCAGATACTACTGCCTAGGGTGAGGTGGTCCAAAAGGACCAAAACTTGCTAGGAATTGGGGTCAAACCTGGACCGTTGTATGGAGCAAGGACCCAAATGTCAGGCCTCCTTCGTGTTCCATGTCATTAACATTGCCATTATCATAAGAACGCTGCTACAGGTACAGCAATGGCTGTACAGCAGCCGTGCAAAGACCACTTTTACTCCTGTCTCGGGTTCCGCAAAGATGATTGGAGTCGTTCATTTTGTTCAAAATTCATCGTTTAGGGTCCCTATAAAAAATCACCTCAATCTGATATCGGGAAGGGTGTTTACGAATCATCCAACTTTGCTTCAAAGTTTAGCCCTGCTAAACCATACTTCACTAATTAATCAATATGTTGCCGAATAGTTACATGGGGAGATTCGGAACAAATTTCTATTTGGTTATGTTTTTAGTCTTCCATGTTGTAGTTCATATATATATGCCATAGTCCAGAGTGTTCGGGGCCTCGGGGGTTGGTTTTGCTTTTATTTTCTTGGAACGGCTTGTTTCGCTTTTAACAGTATGCGACCTTGTGATCTTGTTTTGGTAGAAATCTAACATGGTATCAGAGTTAAATCTTGGGTGGCATCACCTTACGTGGGAAAGTTTCTGTCATTTCTATCGCCCTAGTTAATCGCTCAGCTCCTGATCTTCTAGTTTGTCATAGGAGTGAGCATGGTCCGGATTGGTTCGGTTTTATAGTAAACCAAGAACCAAACCAATACTTACGGATTATGAATTTAGAGAACCAAACCAACCCACAAAAGGCATAGAACCAAACCAATCCAAACCATTAAAGTACGGTTTGGTTTCGATTTTAAATCACAGTTTGTTTTGAATTAAACTATCATTTTCAAAAAAATATTTAAAGTACTTACAATTACAAAGATAAATTAAAAAAAACTAATATTAAAATCAATTTCATTCAAATTATCAAAACACACTAACATCAACTAACGAATTAAAAGTGGAATACCACAATTGCCTGAAGTCTCGATAGTGAAGGAATTATAAGTTTAGAATTTAGAGAAATTTAGGAATTGGGCAGTGTAAGTTGATTGATCTGGTGATCCCATGAACTTTTTGTGTATGATAAATGTAGAGACTCGCAAATTGGTCTTAATTTCGAAAATCGTTTATTCCGTTAAGTAATTGTATTGCTGGTAAAATCGCTCGTATGTTGTGGGAGTGTACGGAGATACGTATCCAGGTGTGTATCGGACTTTCGGAAAATAGTATAATGTTAGTTTTGAGGTTATATTGATGTTTGGTAGTGTTGGTACCAAGTCGGGTTTGTTTCGGGGTCCGTGGAATAAAATTCCTTTTTCGGCCCTGCATGAACCGGTACAGCTTTTCCCCGTACCGGTACATGGTGTCCAGAAGTTATGTCTTCTGACAGTTTGAAGGTTCATGAACCGGTACAGCTTTTACCCGTACCGGTACATGGTCTGTTTTCTGCACTTTTTCAGCACGCTTTTTGGACCTCTATAAAAACCCCTTTATGTCATTTCTCACACCCTTGGGCCACGAAATTAGATCTCAAAACTCTCTCTCAACTCCCCCTCAACTTCTCTCTTTGATCTCAACACCTTAGAGCGTGATTCCGGACGAAGTCCAAGAATTAAAGTTGCTATACGGAGCACGGGCTTTCCGAATATTCAAGAAAAATCATGATCGGACCGCGTGGGAGCTCGGTTGACTTGGTCAAAGGTTTGGGTTTTGCTCAAAACCCATGAGGTAGGGATTTCTTACTCTTGTTATGCGTTTGTGTGATGTTTATGTACCTAGATCGTGCCTTGTTTCGTCATTTGAGATTGTTTCTTCCATTCCCGAATTTCTGCAGAACAGGTCCCTGTTTATGGGGCATTTTCGTCATCCTAAACTTAGAAATAAATTTTGGTTCCTTCATATGAAGTAGAGTAGACTTAGAACCCGTTCTAATGCCGCTTGAATCACCCAAAACCGTTGAGAATTGAATAAATGGTGGATTTTAGAAATCAGGTCTCGGATCTGTCTCGTTTTCTAGGCTTCAGCCAACTTCGGACGACCATAACTTTTTCGTTTGGCGTCCGTTTTATGCAAATTTTGTGTCAATTCGAAGGTCTTGAAGTTAGCTTTCGTTTGCCGCCGGAATCACCTTATAACTCTTAGTACACTGAAAGTTTTGGCCATTCGAGTAGAGGTGTGTCAGTCTACCAATGTCTGTCGGCTATTCTAAGTTGTTTTCGTTCCATGCTATGACTCCCTACATGATTAGAATATGTTTAAGTCACTCTTGAGTATGTATGCTTGTGACCTATTGGCTCGTTGTTCGATCGTGTCTTTTAGCACTCGTTTAAGTACAACATTAGGGTCGTTGGTTGGAGAACATACCACGGGGTTGATAGGAGTACCAAGGATAACAAGGGGTAAAGCGGTGATGTATCCTGGAGTCATGTGGGTCCGGTACGTGGCATAGGGCGTCGTGACAGACCTAGAGGGATAACGTGAACTTAAGCTATGTGTCTATGTACTATGGAGTATGTTTTATTAGCTTGAAATCATTTGAATGTTAATAATTGATAGCATGTGAGAATTGGGAGACGTTGTCTTTTGAATATGGATTGGTATTGCACGTGTGCATGTGAGTTGTGAATTTTGAATTGAGGGTCCTGCAACGCAAGGTGTGGTAATGCGGAGACTCTAGAGGGCCCGCAACGCAAGGGGTGGAAGTGCGGAAACCCAGGTGCAGAGAATTCAATGTGAAGCGAGGGGAGGTAGCACAGTTGAATGTCTCTCCTGATGAAAGAAGTTATGATTGATTATGGAAGTTCATGTTGTTGTTTGGGCTGTGGTATGCCTGAGATTGTAACTGTTGAAAAGGGAATAAACGATTGATTTCTTCAAAGTTTTGAAAAGGAATGAATTTGGTTTTGGAAAAGGATTTTTATGAAAATCCTCCGGCTATTATTGAGCGAATCAACGGTTTCCGGTATTTGGGCACAAATCAACGAGCTCCGGCTATTCAAGCTCGAATCAACGGAGCTTGACCCGTGAAGGTCGAGAGTTTTCTCGAAATTGTTTTGGTAATAAAAAAAAAAGGGGAAATGTTTTTCCCTCATAAAAAGGGGCTCAATATCGAATGGTAAGACATGAGGAAGTTGGTTGCGAAGTTCATTGAGGAGTCTTTATATGGCTTGAGAAATTGTCGTATGTTATTTAGATTGATGTGGGTTTATTGTTGTTTCTAGTTTGATGTACAAGTGGTTAGGGACTTCTTTAAGACGTGAAAGTTCCGTTGTCATAGTTTGTCGGTCATTGTGGTCCCCTTTGTATCCCTTATCCGTTTATTGAAACTCACTCATTCTAGTTGCATACCTCAGCACATTTTCATATAACATGAGTATAGAATTTTCTACTGGGCTAGTGTAGCTCAGCAAAATCCTTCTTTTCAGGTTCAAAAGCTGGGCGGTTGCTTCCATTGCATCGGGTGCTCAAAGTGAATGACCTTTTTTGGAAGCCAACTTCGTTTGTTAGTTAATCATCATTGTGACGAATTTTCTTGACCAAACCGTTTGTAATTCAATAACTTGTTCGTATTTGTACTTAAGTCTAATTTTGGGCCGGAGTGCTAAATTGTATTTGTTTTAATCTTGGGGACTTGTTTGTAAATTAATCAGGCAGAAGACTCTTTTGGGTATTATCTATTGTATGCGATAGACTTTTATTTAAAATAGATTATTGTTTATGTTAAAAATCGAGGGCGTGACAATAAATTAATAATCATAGGAAATTAGGAATGGGTTGTGATATATAGAAGTTTAATCTAAACTATCTTGGCAGAGAAGGAAAACTAAATATTACAGTGAATTTAATAGGATCAATAATTGGAAAAGTAGTTAACTAAGGCTCCCATATTTATTAGGTGAATCATAATTAAATTATATGTATATATATCTATATACGGATCGGATCGGTTTGAAATCATAACCATGAACGTGAATCCACAAACCAAACCATATAATGCGGTTTCTAATTTTTTTAAACCATGACCAAACCATACTACTAAAAACCCGAACCAAACCTTTCGGTTTGGATTGTTTTGGACTGGATTCGCAGTTTGACGGATTTTTTGCTCACCCCTGGTTTGTCTTTGTCACCTCCACGTGCATCCGAACGGCACATGAGGAAAAGTTTTAGACTTGTCTTAGAGCATCCACAGTGGAATAAGCAAAATAAAAAATTGTTAAAGTTACCAATGTTGGATAAAAAAAGTGCTCACATTGGAATAACCAAACCTAGCAATCTCTTAACAACTCATCAAATTTTGACTCTTCAATAATCAAAGCTAGCAATATTTTGTCAATAACCAAATTTTATCTCTCAATCAAGTACACCAACATTACACAAAAATCTTCTCTCTCTTCCATTTTCTCTCTCTCAACAATGTTTTCAAAAAATAATTTTAAAAAACTGTAACTTTCAGATTATTATTTTTTTGTTTTTTTCAGAAACTTTTTTTTTTTACAAAAAACAAATTTTTCAAAAATTTTAAAAACTGTAAGTAAATAAAGTGTGTTTTTCAAAAAACCGTTTTTTACACAAAATCTGTTTTTAAAAAACTGTATTTATAGTTTTTAAAATTTCAAAACTATTTGTGTAAATACAATTCTTTCAAAATATTTACAGTTCTTAAGTGAACAAAGTGTGTTTTTTGAAAAACTGTTTTTTGTTTCGAAAAACTATTTTTTTTGAACTGTTTCTAACATAAACTGTTTTTTTTTCCTTCCAAAACCTCTTTTTCAAAAAATATGCGTGAAATGAAGGGAAAAAGTTTGGAGGGCCCATTGGTTTTGATTATGGGCAAAAAATAACCAATGTGGGATTTGACATTGCTAACTTTAGAAACCTCTAAATGAATAATCAAAATCTGACGTGGCATGTTTTGATTATTCACATTTGCTTATTCCACTGCTGATGCTCTTACATCGCTCATTTAAGCCACTCAAACTCTTGGCTAATAAAATTTAGATGGTACTCCACTTATTGCAAATTTGTTTTAGATTGGAACCCTAAAAAAACAAATTTGGATATGAGAGAAGTCACTTAGCTGATTCCTTTTTTTATATAGCTCACTTAGCTGGTTCCTTTTTCTTTTTCTTTTTTATAGCTCGGTACCCTCGATCGTCCAGCCCGATTAAATATGAAGAAGACAAATTTGGGAACCTTAAATACTAGGTATATATATTACTCCTACTAGCTAGTTTTCTGATTGGATCCGAGAGAGACTAATTTGGGAAGCTTCAATAAAATATTACTCCTATTTGTGTTGGGATAACGGTGTGACGTAACTTATATCTTAAGAAATCCAGTGGTATAATACACATATATTGTGAATCTATTATGGCCGCTGATTTTGCCACTCCATTTTTTTTTAACGCCACTCCCCTGCAAGTATATTTTTAGTGTAAAAATACACTTGCAGGGGAGTGGCATTAATAAAAAAAAAAAAGTGGCAAAATCATTTCCCCTATTTTTTGACTTTGCCATCCTGTGATCTCCAACTATTCAACACTTAAGCTTTCCTGTCTCGCTGCAGTCGTGGGCTATCGCCAATTTGTTGGGCCGCAGCCGGTGCTCGCCGTGACAGCGGGGGCTCGCACCGGACTTGCGTCCAGATGTTCTTATCTGTGAGGATTCTTCCGTCAGAGATTTCTTGCCGGCAATTTGGGTGCTTCAGATAGGGGCGTGCAAGCAATTGACGTTTGTGGACAGCATTTCCAGAGTTTGGCGTTTCCATTGGCTTTTGTTGTTCCTAATTGGTGCTGGTTTGATTGGAGATTTTCTCTGTATGCTTGCGCACTTGGTTGTGTGAGGTTCTGATTTTTCTTCTGGAGATTAGGCCTCCCTTGTGGTTGCTTTATTCTCTCCTATGGGATGGCAGCCCTTTCTATGTATTTCCCTCATTATCAATAAATTATACTACTATCATTTTGACAACAACAAAAAAATAGTAAACATGAACGAATTTATTCCTCAGAAAGTTGTAGTGAAGAGAAAAGATCCTTCGGGTACTCCCCAGGTCCAATTTACAAAGTAATTAGTCTTTAATTCGACTACTTTGTTAGTAAGATTCAATAATATTTAGTGGCGGCTCCAGAAGTATATTGGAAGGTGTCAGAAAAAGATTCTTAATTGTATGAGAAAGTCTATTAAAGTTACTCCATTAACAAGCAAAACATACACAAAGGGAGATCAAAATATATAGTACGTATCATTTTATTTTTAAATTTGGCAACAACGAATTTTTATATTTGGAGTCATGCAATATTAAATCAGCGTATTGTGCTGAAAAGGCTGCACAAAATTTTTTGGAAATTTTCTCTTCCTAGCTATTTTGTCCTTGCCGTTAAGACGACATGATAAGATTTTTTTGTCGTACTGGATTTGAAAAGGTTGGGACAAATCTTTTTGGGGATATTCTCTTCTTATTTTGTCCCAATCATTTTTTTTTTGATTGAGAGGGGACAACCAGCGTAGCAACTCCCCTTGGGCGTGACCATAGGGGCTTCCTACCCACCAATGGAATGTCCGGTTCGAGCCATAGCTACCGTCCGGGAGGACGGGACGTCACCACGGCACCACTTTAGTGCACAATTGGTGAAAAGTCCCCCCCTTTAATAGTTTCGACCACCTGCTGGGACTCGAACCTTCGTCTGCGTTAAGGGAAGTGGTGACCCTCACCAGCTGGGCTTGTAAAATAATCTATCATGCCGTTAAATAATTAACCAGCCCAATAAATCCAGGAACTAGAACTATCATGTTCTCACAATCATAACATAAGGCGGAAATTAAACATACGAGGAAGCGTACCCGAATCCATGTGAACTTTACTGATCCGAGAACTTTAGCAATAATGCCTGCAAACCCTAACGGAAAAGGTTTCTCTCTCTTGACCTTCTTTCTAGCAATATAGTATATCACGTTAATTTGATGGAACCCTAGACGCTCTTTTATAGGTAGAGAGAGGACCGATTTCCTTATTAAACATTGATGCTAACTTCCCATCAAAGTATAGCGTATCTAGGAAATAACTTCTCTATTTGACCAATAGAATAAATCTTAGGCATAAAGATATGGAGAATCTCATTGGACCCATTATTCGTATGTGCCATACTTAAAACATGTGGGCCATAAAGACTAATTACAAAATTAAGTCTTACATTCTCCCACTTGGCACATATGATAAACTTTAGTAGGTCTAACAAGGTAAACATAAGGCGCGCCATAAGTCCATATCTATCCTTCTTAATTTGGTCACAATCATAATACTATTATTAAACAACCCACTAATGCGAGTCATGGCGGTTTTACATCACGATGACATAGTCCCTTCCATGTACCACAACACTAGCAAACTGTTTAACATAGTCTTTAAGGGAGAAGCAATTTCATAAGGTCCAAAAATAATGTCTTTTGTCATAGACTATTCCTGTAATCATAAACCATTCACATATATGTACGTACACTATTCATTACAGGAAATTATCAGAAACACTTAATTGAGATCTCTCAAAGTGTCAAATACTATTGTCATCAAATTGTAATCCATAAGTTACAACTGTTATGGGTTACGTTAGACTCTTTCTATTAACATATATCTTAAATGTCCTTGCGTTAACCCCTTCATAAGTGGATCCGCAATCATAAGCTTTGTACTTATGCCTTTAGTGACACTTTTGTTTCTGAAATTTTTCTTAGAAAAGAAAATAGTTGCGGAATCATAAACTCCTAGCGACTTGGTAATGGTGTCGACAACCCCAAGTTCTAAGATAAATTTCCCAACTACTATCCACGAAGTATGGCCTCAAAGCATGCCAACAATTCTATCAACATAATAGATGAAGCAATAATAGCTACTTTAAAACTTTTGTTTGCTCCTTTACATAATAGGAACAACTAATCAAAAGTAGACTTTCTACTATCAAAGCTTCAAACAAAATCTAAATCTGAGTAGCTAATAAACTCAAGATCGCTAGATTTCCTTAATGTGAGCATATAATCTTTAGTTTAAAAGTTCATGAGAAAAACTTTTAAGTGCAAACAACATAAGTATCACTATAGTAAACAAAACACAGTCAACATACACATTAAATATATAAACTTACTCCCACTAATCTTTGGATATATACACTAGTTAATAGTGTTTTTCCTTAAGTCCAAAGAAAACCAATAGTATCGACAAACATAAGAAACCAATGGTAGGAGCTTGTTTAAGTCCAAAAATTGACTTCTCAAGTTTGCAACAAAGTGTGCTCTTTTACTTTAGTTGAGAAACCTTAGGTTGATTCATATAGACTACATCATCTAAGTTTTCATTCAAAAGTTTATTTTCACGTCCAATCGTAACTCCCAAACATAAAGAGTTACCTATCAATGCCATGATAATTTTATGCGAGTTTTTCTCGGATACAAGAGAAAAGGTCTTATTACAGTTACGCCTACTTTCTGAGTGTAACCCTTAGCCACAAATTTGACTTTATATCGTTCTATGTTGCCCTTTAAGTCAAGTGTAGTCTTGAAGACCCTCTTGCAACATTCTTTCTAGTATCCTTATGGCAATCCAACGAAATTTCAAACTTCATTATGTTTCATTGGTTCAACTCATTATTTATGGCATCAATCCATTTAGCAAAATTATCACTTTATGCGGCTTGTGAAAATGAAATCGGATCAAAAGCATTCGTGTAGATAAATCAAATAATCATTCAAATAGCAAATCTCTTGTTCCTTCGAGATATTCTTAATGCTATCTTTTGTGATTGTTCTACAATTTCTTCATCAGTGTCAAATCTTGTAATGGAGCGATTATAAGAACAACATCATTCTAAGTTACGGGTAAAGAAACTTATACCCTAACTTTTAAATAACCACATCCTATGGCTTACCACTCCCACTGATTTCACCATTCTTAAAGAATCTGAATGACCGATTTCTATAATTGTCGTACTATGGTTAAGTAGTAAAACTCATACCCTTTGAGTCTTCTAAAGCAACCAATAAGGTCACCATAGCTCATTCTAAAATTCAAATTCTGTCATGTGAATTACAAATTCTAGCCTCTGCTGGACAACCTTAAACGTTCAAGTGTCCTAAGTTCAGGTTCCTTCCTATCCACAGTTCAAAAGAAGTATTTGAAACTGTCTTACTAGAAACCTGATTCACATAAATGCAGCAGGCTTAGAAGTATCTATCCACCACATAATGGGTATTTCGGAGTTACAAACATACTTCTAACCATATCTAATAATGTACGATTGCCTTTCTTCATTCTGCTGTAGAACAGATCTTTCATAATATTTATCACTCATGTACTATTTGATGACTTTTACATTATTTTCTATTTGCCCTTCCTACCTCAATAATGTATACCTTTAGAGTATTCATTAATTGAGATCTTCGTAAAATAGAAAAGTTAACATAAAGTAAAAGGTCATCCTACAGGTGATAAAATATGTCTCTTATGTCTATATGAAACACTTTAAGAAGCCTATTAGTTCTTGTGACTTACTTCCTTATGTATGTGATTTGCTTGTACTTAATGCAAATCACACATACAAGAGATTAATAAAAGTTCTGTCATATATTAATCTCTTAATACATTTCAAAAGATCATGTCACAAGATGAAGTAATTTTCATTCATGAAGTTACTAACCAAACTAACATTATGATGCAACATAAGGAGAGTTCTTAATAAAATGGTCATCAAACTTTAGTTCATTCAAACATAATAAAATACCATAAGACAATAATTGGTATTTTTCAATCACCATAAATTTGATTTCGAAACTTGAAAAACATAACAATAAAATTTAGTTTGAACGAATGAAACTAAATTTGTAAACATTATAGAAAATACAAAATGATGACCAACTCTTAAATAGCAAACAAAATAAGTCACAAAACCCTTTTAATAAGACTTTAACCTAATTTTTAGAACTTAATGGGCTTGTGTTTATAATAACTTCAAATCTCTTCGCATCTTGGTTATAAACATAAGTAGTAGCTCATAATTAAAACACTTCATAATTAAGGGGACTTCAATTAGCTAAGTTTGATTCGAACATACAAGATTAATAACCACTTTCCCTTTTCGAATCATTTCTTCCGTTAATAACGAACTTTTGATAATGTCTCAACTATTTACAGAAGTGACATATATCATTGCCCTTACATTCTTTCGAGTCCAAAATCATTAGCACACTACATAATGCCAACTTCATGTCCCATTTAGGCTTCCTCTACTTTAATTCTCAAGTACTTTAGTTGAGTAGGCCAAATATAACATTTCAATGGCATCCTCAAGCATTCTAAGCACAATAAACATAATAGTGCTCACTTTAAACATTCACACAAACATAAGGTTTAGTCTATTTCATTTCATTCATACTTAACCAAAACAAAGGAATTTCTCAAAAAACAATAATTTATCAAGATCTAGTATTCAAAAGGAAACTAATCCTTTTCTTTTTCAAAATGAGAAATTCAATCATTTAAATTAAAATGAAACATACCAAGCATGTGAATGTGAAGCAGATATAATTAATAATGCACACATAATATATGCTCACTACAATAATGCTTTGAGTAACCAATAAGTTGACATAATAAATTGTCCAAACAATAATAAATAGTGCAACGGTGATCTGCTTTTGGGTTCATCTAATGTTACACTATTAACAGTTATGGTGATTCCCTATCACCAATAGGACTAATCGATAAGGATTCACAATTAAGTAGGTTTGTTACCTTTGAGTATCCAAATCCAATCTCAATTATGAATACTTATAAATTATCCTATTCCAATTCACTAATCACTTAGAAGTGGTGCACCTTTGGGCCTACCTAATATCCATGCAACTAGAGAACTGCGATTTGTAAAGTCATTATTCTTAACACTTAAAAATGGGAATAAGTTTCATATATAACTTGATATTTATGAGTCATTCCAGTTGGGCCACTTTGGTGACTACCAAACTGTATCGTAATATAAATATCAAATAAAATAAGTGTTAAGTTTCAGTAATTTTATTGAAATCTATGATACATTCCAGTTGGGCCACTTTGGTGACTACCGAACCATGTCTTAATACAGATTTCAATCAAGATAATGACTTTTGCATAGGTGATTTAAAGAAAGAAAAAAACTATTTAACACCTAATCATAATAGGTATTAAAATTTCATAATTTGATTAACATCTATCAACATTCCGGTTGGATCGCTTTAGCGACTACCAGACCGTGTCATTATATAGAGTTAAATCAAAATAGTGACCTTTTTATGGACATTAGGTGAATCTTAAATTATTCATCATTCCATAATATAATTTGATATCTATTAGTCATTATGATGGAGTCACTCTGGTGACTACCAAATCTCCCATAATATAGATTCAAATCAGTAACTTTCTTATGGACATAAGGCGAATAATGAAGTATTAACAAATAAAATTGTAATCGACTAATCTACGAACCATTATGATTGTGTCACTTTGGTGACTACCAAATCGATCGTAATGTAGATTATTAGTCGAAACGATAATTTTTCATGTAAACCATATGGTGATCAAAATACATACGATCCATCATAAAGCCCCAACAGATCATAAGAGGCCATAAAACTTTTATCTTTGATCATAATCGGTTCTACACCTCCATATCCTTTACAGATAAAAGCCCAATTTTAAGTAGTAATCATAATCCGCAATTTATATGCTGATAATTCAACGTCATAGAAAAACAGTGCATGAATGTAGAATCATCGAAATTGACGTGAGGGGTCCGGCCAAAATCACATTAGGCACAAATACTACTTTATTCTCTGGCTCCAAGAAATTTAAGGTACTGTATTGCATCACGGCAGCACATACACCGAAAAAACAAATTAACGAACCCAAGTCGAAACCCCAAAACATAATATGCCACAAAATAGTTAGAATAATTAATTGGGGCTAGTCCAACTCTGAACGTGTCTCTGTTGAAATAAACTTAATACACAGATGACATGAATACATACATCATTCATATCCATTGAGAATAGAAAACTTTGGATACTGGATACATGCATATAAACAATTAATTGGAGACATACATAGCTTGCACATATATACATGATACATACCCATTGATCAGAAACAATTTACCAACAGGTAGGATCGAAACCATAAAAGTTAATGGGTAAGCCTCATATATTCTGATTGGACCGAAAAGTATTTAATCAGAAAACCAATTTAGAAACCCACCGAACAAGAGCAATCTGATTATACAAAACATCCATAAGGTCGGCAAGCATTAAACAATTAATAATGCTTACAGATTGGATTTGCCGAGACAAGTCTTCGAGTGAAACCGACATTAACAGATTCGATTAATAAGTGACAAATCTTACCGTTAACGTACGTGAAAAGGGTTACGTAAGCCCAAAACCAATTAATCGGAGAACATAATAATTCATAACCATGCTCTGATACCACATGTAAAATAATCTATCATGCCGTTAAATAATTAACCAGCCCAATAAATCCAGAAACTAGAACTATCATGTTCTCACAATCATAAAATAAGGCGGAAATTAAACATACGAGGAAGCGTACCCGAATCCATGTGAACTTTACTGATCCGAGAACTTTAGCAATAATGCCTGCAAACCCTAACGGAAAAGGTTTCTCTCTCTTGACCTTCTTTCTAGCAATATAGTATATCACGTTAATTTGATGGAACCCTAGACGCTCTTTTATAGGTAGAGAGAGGACCGATTTCCTTATTAAACATTGATGCTAACTTCCCATCAAAGTATAGCGTATTTAGGAAATAACTTCTCTATTTGACCAATAGAATAAATCTTAGGCATAAAGATATGGAGAATCTCATTGGACCCATTATTCGTATGTGCCATACTTAAAACATGTGGTCCATAAAGACTAATTACAAAATTAAGTCTTACAGGGCTACCACCTCAGTGGTTGTCCTATCATTAGGATGAAGATTTTTTGTCCTAGTTCTAAATCTGAAGAGAGATTGTTAAGTCAATAAAGCATCACTTAGAAGAGTATAATTAATCTTGAGGGTTACCATCATCGAAATTCATGTAGTATTTTGATCCAGGATTCATTGCCTATACCTTATCTTGAATTTGATGTCAATAGGTAGGAAACGAAATTCTTTGCTTAAACTTTTAGCAAGGCTCTTTTAAAAATAGCAGAACCTTTTAATAATAGCTTTTTTTGTAGTGTATTCTTTTATTCTACTCCTACATACTTGTAATAACTTGAAGGACCAATTTTGGGAACACTCCAAAATACCCTTCAAACTTTATCCTTCTTTTTTCGGTTTTTTTTTTTTTTTTTTAACTGCAACCACTGTTACTGCTTTCAAAAACATATTGTACAAAGTTATACAACGAAAGGCCAAAACATAGTACACTCCCACTTTTTACTTTTTCATGTTCCAAATTGTTTGTCCATTGTAGAAAATCAATACTCCTACAAATATGTATGAGTTTCTCTTTTAGCCTTATTTCAAGAGTTAAAATGACAAATCTAATTTAGAGGGAATGTCATTTTTCGGAAAGTTCAAAAGTTTATTTGGGTCTCCAAATTGCCTTTTGGTTCTCCAAATATGAAGACCCTACTCCCATTTTGGAGACGGAATTTCTAAAAAATACAAATGAGTCCCTCCTAGATTCTTTCATAAAGTGTAAAAAATGAGAATAAATTACAAAATCTTCCTCCAATATGTCACATCCATTCTCTATTTTGGACTTGCAGATCGAGATGGGTTGGAGATGCTCTTATTGAGTTGGATTTTCCAAAATAGACAAAAAAAAATTGGGACGGAGGGAGTATTTGAAAAATGCTACTCACACTTCCAAATTTGAAGATTAACAAATAAAATTTGAATGGTGAAATTTTTAAGTGTTTCTTTTTTAGTGCAACAGAAGTGTAAACAAATCAACAGAAAACAAACCAAAACAAAAAACAAACAAACTACCTAAGAGCAACCCCAATGGGGTTGTAAAATAGAAGTGGTTGGATAGTTATTTTAGATGTAAAAAGTGGTTAAAAGTTAGTTGGATGTAAAATAGAACCTACCTCCATCCAATGGTGAGATGTAAAAAAGAGATGGATAATTAATTAACTTTCACTCCTCCTTAATTTTCCCTAACTTTCTTAACCCTAATTCAAGTATTACTTCCGTTGAAAAATAATTTGCCGTATCCGGTAATCGAGGACTTAAAAAAAAAAATTATTCCGAAAAAAAAAAATTTCCGTTCTAATTTTTTTTTTTTACTTGTCATCCACTTCAATTACACCATTTACTTCATCCATTTACTCTCATCAAACTCTCAACCACATCATTTACCTGATCCATTTACTCCCCTATCAACTACACCATTTATTTCAGTCATCTACTCCCAACTACACCATTTAATTTAGTCATTTACTCTCAACTACAGCATTTACTCTCACCCACTCTCAACTACAGCATTTACTCTCACCCACTCTCAACTACAGCATTTACTCTCACCCACTCTCAACTACAGCATTTACTTACCATCTATATATAGACCTATCCTCCCCATTATTCATTCTCACACTCAAATATACATACAGTCTCCTCTTTCAAAAAAAAAAAACGACATAAACAGTTAAACCCAAAGAATATTATTGGGAGAATTTGACGGATCTTCCTCCGATGATGATGAGATTGCAATGGCGCAATTGATCATGATGAGGCAGTACCGAAAATTTCATAAAAGACGCCAACAAGGAGGTCATGTTGGTTCTACAAGCGGTCGAGCCTGGATCCCCCGTGACAGAGTTGGTGCCGACCAACGACTCAATGCTGATTACTTTTGTGAGTATCCGCTCTATGACGAAAACTTGTTTCAGCAACGTTTTCGAATGAGTCGACCCTTATTTCACAAGATCTTGGGTAAACTCCAACAACATGACGTGACGTTTGTCCAAAGGAATGATGCGACGGGAGCTGCAGGTCTTTCTGGTATCCAAAAGATGACAGCAGCTCTGAGGATGCTGGCATACGGGACGCCTGCTGATAGTCTTGATGAGTATCTCAAGATTGGGGAAAGTACAGCAGTTGACTCTCTTCAAAGTTTCTGTAGGGGCGTTATCTCCATTTTTGAAGCAGAATACCTGAGAAAACCAAATGAAGCAGATACTGCAAGGCTCCTACATGTGGGCAATCAACGTGGTTTTCCTGGAATGCTAGGCAGCTTGGATTG
The DNA here is from genome assembly GCA_018127125.1 of Rhododendron griersonianum. NCBI lineage: Eukaryota > Viridiplantae > Streptophyta > Magnoliopsida > Ericales > Ericaceae > Rhododendron > Rhododendron griersonianum. The sequence continues at coordinate 33,155,002 of CM030797.1, read as the reverse complement.
TATGCATTGGCAGTGGGACAAATGTCCAACTGCTTATCATGGATTCTTCAGCGGCCGCAGCGGAAAACCAACTATCGTACTTGAAGCAGTTGCATCGTATGATTTGTGGATTTGGCATGCTTTCTTTGGCATGCCTGGGTCATTCAACGACATCAACGTACTTGATCAATCTCATCTCTTTGATGATCTCAGTGCCGGTCGTGCCCCTCCAGCCCTTTTTGTCGTTAACGGTAGTCAGTACGACATGGGGTACTACCTTGCTGATGGTATCTATCCAAAATGGGCGACTCTCGTTCAAACCATTTCTCAACCACAAGGAAGAAAGAAGCAACACTTTGCGAGGATGCAGGAGGCATGTCGCAAGGATGTTGAAAGGGCATTTGGCGTACTCCAAGCACGCTGGGCAATTGTGAGAGGACCGGCGCGATTCTGGAATGAGGAGGATCTAGGCTACATCATGAAAACATGTGTCATTTTGCATAACATGATAATTGAAGACCAACGTGATCACGATGTTAGTGATGAAATTACTGAACTTCTTTCTTCCAGCCCAATTCAAGTCTCGAGAGATGTGACACCTGCATTGGTTGATTTCTTTACAAATAACCGCAGGATTCGATCGAATGAGGCACATCATTCGCTCCGCAACGATCTTATTGAACACCTATGGGCCCGTAATGGAGATGAAGACTGAGGTTCCCGTGTCGTGGACATTAGCTAAATAAAATGCATTTTATTATCGAGTCTTGTACTTCATTTTCGAGTCTTGTATTTCATTATCGAGTCTTGTACTTCATTTTCGAGTCTTGTATTTCATTATCGAGTCTTGTACTTCATTATCGAGTCTTGTACTTCATTTTCGAGTCTTGTACTTCATTAGCTAAATAAAATGCATTTTATTATCGAATAGTACCTAACGATTACATCAAAGTCATAATTGCTAAAGACTATTACATATGATAATAAAACTTTATTACAATCAATAATCGGGAAAACTAGGAAAATAACCGTTCGAACTTGAGCTAGCCGTCCATTTAGCCAAGATTTCACCCTTGCGATACTGGTAATAAGCCTTCATTTGGGGGTCTTGAACCAAATTCAAGTCCATTTGCATAATCCTATCTTCCATCTCTTTTTCTTTTATTGCTGCCTTCCTCTCCTCAAGCGCCACCCTCCTCTCATCATTTGCCGTAGTCCTTTCCAAAGCCGCGAGTCTTCTTGCTTCCATTTCAGCTCTCCTATCTTCCTTGTCAGATGTAGTTTGGTTGAATTTTTCCATCAAGTTTATCCATTCACGTTCCTCATTATCTGTTTTTTTGGTCTTCAATAATTTTGCCTTTGATGCTTTACATCCAAGAGGCCTCTTTCTTGGAGACTGAACACTACCTCCACTCGTAGGATTGCTATCTTCCAATGAAGTCGCTGTGTTTGGAACTTGAGAGAAATCAGGAGACTCGTTTGGATTTTGAGAGAAATCAGGAGATAAAGGGACCGAACTCGTATCCATTTGTGAAGATCTTGGGTCGGACCGGGGTGGGGTTAAATCTGCCCACTTCATGCTGTGTTCTAAGATTGCCCAGCAACAATCCAAATTGGCGAAAGGTTTTTTCTCAGTGTCTTTGTACTGTCTCTTCGCTAGATCAATCTATACACATTATAAAAAAAATTCTTTAATTAATTATCAAAATAATAATATTAACAAAATTCTTATGAAAACAGAAACTTGATAGAACCAAAATAATTCCTCATTTTGTTATACAAATAAATTCTTATGAAAACAAAATAATAATATTAACAAAATAATAATACCTCATTTTGTTCTGTCATTCCACTTTGATGTTGCCTTTGAATTTGTCTTAAAATTCCACGATATTTGTTGCAAGCCTGCTGGATGACTTGCCATCGAGACTTGATAGAAGCATCCGAACGTACATCGCCTCCTGTGAATTCGGTGTATTTGTTTGCAACCCGATCCCATAATTTAGATCGTGCTTGATTGGTACCGACAATTGGGTCTTGACTAACGCACAAGTAAGCATTACAAATTGCTTCATCTTGATCGGAGGTGAACGATTTTCCTCTCGCACTACGACTTCCATCTGCCATAATTGATACACTATTTTTTTTGGAGTGTGTTTGTAGAGAATGGAGAAATTTTTTTGAATGAAAAATCCTACTCAAAACACACATATTTATAGGCAAGGAAAAAAAAATTACCGTTGCAATTTTTTTACCCGTTGGGAAGCCAACGGTCAGATTCAATCAAAAAAAAAAAGGGCCAACGGTTGGATCAAAAACAAACCAATCCAACCCAACACCCTACTTTACTTTACTCTTTCATCTGTTCTCTCTCTCTCTCTCTCTACGAAGAACAACAGAGAAAAACCCTCGGCCGCTCCTCCCAAAAGCAGAAGACACATCTCTCTCTCTCTCTTAAGCAGACCCATCTCTCTCTCTCTCTCTCTCAAGCAGACCTCCCTCTCTCTCTCTCTCTCTGAACCGAAGGGTACTCACAGCCGAAAGGGCACAACCGGCGAGAGTTTCAGAAGGGCAGGCCGGCGGCATGCATCTGTGGCGTCCATGGATCGTCAAGAATCGGGGTAGGAGACGGTCATCTCCGGATTCCAGCATGTTCTACCATATTCCGGCGAGTTCTTCCCATTTCCGACGACTTTCCGACGACTTTCCGACGATACCAGGTAACCTCCGGCTGTCCAAAATTCTGGTATTTTCAGTTGGGTGTGACCTGTCCATTATAGCTGTAGTTAAATGGGGATGGAAATATCCATCCCCTTTTCCATCTCTGCCATTTTAGCACCTGTTTTTTTCTATTTTACATCCCCATTGGAGGGGTTTTTTTTGGCATTTGGTGCTATTATAAGTATACAACCCACTTTTACATCCCCATTGGGGATGCTCTAAGGAGGGATCAAACTTGCAGCAATTACGACATAGATTTAAGCGTACCCAGCCGCCATTTTTTTTAGGGTGATTTGGATTGAAAAGTCCAATAGTAACTTTTTTTTGGTCTTTATTTAAAAAAAATATTCGCATTTGTTTGTTTTGCATCAATTTTTTGTGACTTATTGAATCGTCTCGGTGAGAGGAATCGGAAAAGTTAAAAATTTTGATCGAAACTCATAATTTTTTTTTTAAAAAAAAGTTGTCTTATTGACTTATTTTTGTTTTTATTCAAAAAATTATGAGTTTTGATCAAAAAATTTTACTTTTTCGATTCCTCTCGTCGAGACGAATCAATAATTAAATAGCAAAAATTTGACGCAAAACTAACAAATGCAAAAAAAATTTAAATAAGAACAAAAAAATAAGTCTTTCAACTTTTTAATCCAAACCAATAAATACACAACAATAGCCAAATCTGGTATACTTTAGAAACCAAAATCTATATATTGGGACTTGACAGCGATAAAAGCCATGATTTCTCCTTGCTTGACAAACATAAATTAGGGCTAGTTCCAGAACACCTTCTTAAAAAATAAGTACTTATTTCACATTTTTATACTTAAAAATAATGTAAATAAAAAATAATTTTTTTATTTCTTTTGCACCGTATAAAAGATCTTTCAAACAACATCCATATTACATATTTTTAGATTTTAGTAAGCCCATTATTTTTGAGTTTGAAATTGCCTTCATAAAAAATGAAGACTTATTTCTCGTTCTTTAACGAGCTATAGAAAAACCCATTCAGAACAATGTGACAATATAGTCACATATATATATATATATCATAATGCATCGTCTAATTTCAAATTAGCTAAACCAATCAGATAGTCTCAAGTTGATGATCTTTGATGTGTCAAAAATACAGCTTACAGACTAAGACTAAGAAGGAGGCCAACTATAAGAATGTACCTCAATTAGAACATTCGTTGTCATGACTTGCGTGCGATGATATTTGATGTGTTTGTGGAGAAGCTTGATCAAGGGGCCAATTACAACCGTGTCAAACCTAAGATATGCAATTGAAAATTTGCATAAGCATCTAAACGAATACAACTATAGACTAGCTTAAGTGGTATTTTGATAAATAAATAAAAAATTAAGTGGTATATACACATTACATGATGAAATATTTCATCAAGTTAAACAAATGTAATAACCTGTAATCCAGTATGTCTCATAAAAAAAGTCACTTGTTCTTTTAAAGTGCTCATTTCAACCTCTTGAGCTTGCACCTAATCTTCTAGTTTACGTATAGTTTCTTTGTCACTCATTATCTCTTCTTCATTAGCCACATGAAATCGTGGAGAATTATTGTTGCAGGTTGAGCCGCTGCTTTTAGGAGTAGGCCCAAACCCACAACCACGAACACGACCATGCCACTCAATTATGTTTTAAACTTGTGGTTCTCATATTACTTTGTCGTAATTTCTTTAATATAACCAACATGCACTACAGATAGTGACAAGGACGCAGGTAAAGACAGAGATACAAAAACTCTCTTAAGACTTTGTTTGGAACTTATAAAAAGAAGAGAAAATTAAAAAAAAAAAAAATCTTTTCCTTGTTTGGTTCTTAAAGAAGACAATGGTTTATGTTGTGTTTGGTTTGGTATTTGAAAAGTTTTTTGAAAAATAGTAGGGGTAATAAGTGGAGAGAGATAGAGAGAAATGTTGAAAGTAGGGGGAATCTAGGGGGAATTTTTTGAAAAATACTTTTTGAAAAGGAAAGAGAACAAGGCTTTAGCTTTTAGAGAGTTATTTTGAGAGTAATGAGAGATAATGAGTGGAGAGAGATAGAGAGAGAGATTTATTGAAAACTGTGCCGAGAGTAAAAAGTTACTCTCAAAAAGTTGAACCAAGCGGAGTGAATGAAATTTTTTAAATTTTAGATCAACTCTACTCCCAATTTCTCTTCACTTTTCCTTCTCATTTTCATTTTAATTATTTTCTCTTCTTTTCCCGAGATCCAAACGGATCTCGTTAATTCCATCTCTCTCATCAAACCTCCCCAGTCCCCGCCTTGTTTAATTCTCCAAACCTTAATTACACCAATAAGTCTACAGACCTGGAAACCAGCCCATGCCCCAACCCTGGATAGCCCAAAACGACGTCGTTTTGGGTGTCCCAAAAATTTTTTTTTTCAAAAGACGCGTCTTTCTGTAGAGAAAAAGAGAGAGAGAGAGAGAGAGAGAGAGAGAGCGAGCGAGCGAGCGAGCGAACGAGAGGGAGGAGGACGCCGACGACCAGACCAACACAACCACCACGTCCGCCACCGGCGATCACCACCGCGACCGCTACCACCACCGGCGACCTTCCCTCCACCGAATGGCACCACCACCCGTGGCGATTTTCGCCTTCGCAACTTCTGACGCGACCACGCACAGCCAAGGTCTCTCTCTGTTTGTTGATTTGTTCATCTTTCTCTGTTATTTTTTGTTTGTTGATTTCTATAATGGTTTCCCGGGATTGTGCCCAGGTCGAACCTGGTTTCAATTGAAAGTTAGGGTTTTAGTTCCTTTGCTTTTCCTTATTTCGTTTCTGCTTGGAATTGAAACATAAGATTTTTGATATGTTCAGTTTTTGCGTGAATCTGTTGACTATATGGTAAATATGTGAAACCAAAAGCTTAATCTGTTAAAGTTTTGCATTGAGTTTTGAACAAGTTTGAGGAGAATTTGGCCTGACCATATGATGATCAGTAGTGAACACTTTGAGAGGCTTTGCTTCGTAAATTTCTCAGTAGGTTGAGTCACCTGAAACTTAGATTCGTTCGGTTTAAAAGAAGCACCACAAGCATGGTCTTGTTTCAGCAAGACAGAAAGACAAGGGTAGTTCCCAGACTGGGCTTCGGCTTATTGCTGCGGGTTTATTTTTCTGAGTCCTTGTTTCTGTGACAGATCTATTTGATTGAAAAGAGTGGTGTCTGTGTTCAGATGATATGATGTTGTGTTACTTTGTTGAGTCCCTTACCCAAGCTTCACAAGGTTCTGTTACTGAAAAAACGCCTCTCTATTGTACCAAAAGTTGAAAGAGTGTCTTGATTAGAAATGGGATTTTCAATTCCTCTTCATAAATACCATGACTATCACAGGTTATGGGCTTCTGTGGTATGCTAGTAGGTGTCTATTTGTCAATAGTGGATCTTGATTAAGGATTGGAATATCATAGCATTTTCTGCAAATCATTGTCTATTTTTTTGGTTTTGTTTTGGTGCAGTTGTTAGTTGTTACCATCAAAGGCTTGGCAAAATGGACACATTCTTTTTTGAGGAGCAAGGACACATTCTTGTTTCTTTAGCAAGCACCCTTTAATCAGATCAACAAAGTAGTGCATTTATGTAAAAGAAAAAATTGAACTTTCCTCCATCCATCAGAAGACATCGGTGTGAAGGAAGTTTTTAACTCCCTTTTTCTATAACCACACCCCCTTTTTCGTCTTATAATGTGAATTTGTAATGTTGTCCTTCCGTGTGAAGAAATATATAGTTGAAAGGTTAATTTTATAATTTTATATAGTTCAATGGCCTAACTGATGTTTGTTTTAACAGGTGCTGGAATTGGCCGGAAATGCGGTGAGGGACAATAAGAAGACCTGTATCATGCCGCGACACATTCATGTTGTAGCTGTTTTGGTGCGATGGTGATGAGACGTTTTTTGATCATGGCCTGAAATGATATGCTACTGTGAAGATCCTAATGATGCTTCAAACATCTTCTAGTGTCGATGCCGATGATGACGAGGATGAGAATGGAGAGGAGATCGGTAGCGAGTACGAGGATGATGAAGAAGACGAGGAGAATGAGGAGGATAGTGAGGGTGGTAGTAGTAGTTCTTTTTCTTTTGTTTTTTTTGTTTGCAGCTTAAGGGAGAGGATAAATGTAATGCCCGTATAATGGTTTTTGTATCCGGAAGACTATGTATTACACTCATCATTCTAGTAAATGCCATAGTTTGCTCTATTTATTTTTTGTTGCTTTCGTGGTTTTCTGAAGACAATGCTTGGTTTTGTTTGTTGTTTCCAAACTTTAAACTTCAATGTCCTTGATGATTTTATGACTTTCGCTTTGTGAATGGTAATTAGGATGATAAATGCCCGATGTGGGCTTGTGCATAACATGTTCTTGTTGTACTGAACGAGACGTGAGACGTCGGGTTAGGACCAAAAATAGGGGAGGTGCTGCCCAAATTTTACTAGAAACTACCTTGTGTCCACAAGTGACCCCTTTTGCCAGCTCTAGGCATTATCATGAACTTGGCATTGGCACCAACTTTATATCAATCAGCAAACAACTCAGCCTCATAGAAACTACAGGATCAGCATGTTGTCGAAAAAGAGGGCCAAGAGGTAACAAAAATACTCAAGTGAGTTTGAAATCCTAACTTTTTGATGACGAGGAGAAAAAGGAGCTGTATCTGACACGTGTCCGATACGGAAACGGACACGACACAAGGACATTCCATAAACTCAATATCCAACACTCTAGAAACCAAAAGTGAAACTCAATTTCAATTATGGATACGACACAATACATCTTTCATGATGCGATACGGATATGGATACGATACAGATACGGATACGACACAATAACTCTCCATTAAGTGAGTTTGAAATCCTAACTTTTGAAACTCAATATCCAACACTCAATTTCCAACACTCTTGAAACTAAAAGTGAAACTCAATTTTAGCACTCCAAAAACTCAATTTCCAGCACCTAAGTGTTATCAACATTGAAACCCAAAACTGAAATGATAGAAAATTTAATTTCCAAAAACTAAAAACTGAAATGCATACACAATTATTACCAACATTGAACGTGACACCTTTTCCATTAAACAAAATGATGACACATTTTCTATACACTTAACTGGAATTGAGAGTGGCATTCATTTTGAAGTCAGGAATTTGCTCAACATGTAAAGCTTTGTATTTACTTCCATGGAGTATCAGAGGTGACATGAGGAGCAATTTTGACCCCCAAAATTGATCAACTGGAGTTCAAATTATCCAAAAGGGCATAACTTCTAAACCTATTTCTCACCACAATTGAACTACTAATTCCAAATCACAGTAAGCAATTTCATAGTCCACGTGGAAATTTCGGCAGAGTTTTCCCTATTTTTGGTCCTAGCCCGACGTCTCGCGTCTCAGTCAGTACAACAAGAACAATGACAGGAACAACATTTTACTTTCAAGCCCACATCGGGCATTTCACATTCTAAATCACCATTCACAAGCCACATTCATAGCCAAATTCCATTGCCAAGCTATCCATTCACAACAAAAAGGTCATTCTCATTTCACATCCAAATAAATAAGAGTACTATCCATTCACAACAACAAGGCCATTCTCATTCTAGTTATCATTCACATCCAAATAAATAAGAGTACATAATACATTCTCCTCTCTAATGATTTAAACCTCCTTTGTAAAACAAAAATTGGCCACATTTCAATGTTCAGATTTTGAATTGTAGGACAAATTTTCCTAGGAATTACATCTCCATTTTTTTTGCTATCAAATCATTCCGCTCTTATTCGCCACCAAATCAGGTGGAGTTGCCCCGAGTTTGTTATGGAGGTCATTGATCCTTTGCAAAAGCTCCTTCAAGTATTCCATGGCATCCCCAATACTGAAGCTCTATCCACAAACAGAACCAAGATAACTCAGAAGCAAGTTTATTGGGAAAAGAGTGCAGCTTTAACTTCCATATGCTGCGCCAAGTGTGCCATTCTCTCTTTTTTTGCCAGTTCTGCCATTGCCATTCTCCCTTTTTTTGCCAGATGTGCCAATAGTAAAGTGGCTCTGAAACCATCATGTGCAGTATTAGACAGCAGAGAATCCCCTTTGTGTTCCACAGTGGAAGACAGGCTAGGGAAGGGAGACTGAAGTAGGCCAACAACCCACAAAGGCTTGAAGAATAATAAAATTATCCCTGCCAAAATAAAGACACAACAAAATGAAAACAAAATCACATTGTTTAGATGAAACTGCAGTGGAGCAAAAGTGCAGAAAAATACCAATCCCACTCTCTGTCGATTTGCTTGAAATCTATGCCAAGTTGAGACACCCGGCGATTGCGGTTTAGGAAAAGCATATTACTGTAAGAGCTCCACAGCTGGTGAATTAGGCCCCTTAGGGAACATAAGATGAGAATATGCATACACCAACTATCTCTCTGAGTCCCTTCCCAAACAGTTGAATGCAGGAATTTTGCCACAAATGGTCCATATAGCAAATACTGTTACACCCCATAATATGTTAACAGACAAACTACTTGCAAAATACAAACCCATTAGATTGGAAGTGTAAATAAAAGGGGCAAAAAATTGCTTGCCTTGAATATACCCAAATTATCCCATGGCCAGGCAAATAGAGGGGAACCCATTTTCCCTGGAAAACAGTTTCTTTCATATTCAGGAATATCATCATTTTGTTCATTTGCACCATTTTCCCTCTCCATTCAAGAAACCAAGCAGATTGGAGAACAGAAAAAGATACCAATTTCTTGCTAAATTTTTGCAGCTTTCTCTTGCATGACTGGGGACATGACTCCAATTTCCACAAAAACCGTATAAGAATTAAATCCATTTCCGTTTTTGTGTCGAAAATACCACACCTCCATAGCTGACGACTTTTGAGCTTTTATGACATTCCAATCCAAGAAACTTTAGGAGTAGCATGAAAGAGAGAGAACCAGAAATACATGGTCAGGGTTCGACAAAAAAAAACTGTAGCAACCAGAAATACATGGTCAGGGTTCGACAAAAAAAAACCCCAATTACGCAAACCCTAATTTTTTTTTTCTTGTTTGAACAAATTATAATGAAATTAAAGGCTAGAATTGACAACACTCTAATATATAGATGAGGAGAGAGAGAGACCTTGGCCGTGGGCTTGTCGTCGGCGAGAGCGTCGATTTTCGCGAAGGGTTGGTCGCCGGAGGTGAACCCGATGATGGTGGTGGTCGCCGGAGGTGGAGGTGAGGCTGGTGCTTCGTGGAGATCCCGCTATCAGTTTGTCCGTCGACCTCTTTTTCCTCTCTCTCTCTCTCTCTCTCTCTCTGTTGGAAGACAATCAAAGAGGTGGGGGGGGCGATTCAAAATTTTAGTAATTGCTTTGGTTTTTTTTTTTTTTTTTTTAGGGACGCCCAAAACGACGTTGTTTTGGGCTATCCAGGGTTGGGGCATGGGCTGGTTTCCTGGTCTCTAGACTTATTGTAATTACACAACTTCGCCTTCCATTTAAAAACCAGAGCACGAGACCAAAATCCAAATTCCCTCTCTCTCTCTCTCTCTCTCGCCAAACTACCAGGCCAAATGCCTTTTTGGTGGGGAAGAAAACCCACCAAGAATAAACAACGACAACACCCACAAGGGGGTTACCCCGATACGAGCGAGTCTTCGATCAACAATGATTCAAAGAAGAGAGCAAATGACAAGGGCTTTGCTATTTGCAGCCACAAATTTTCTGAACGTAATCTGTGTACCATATTATAGACAGGTGTGTACCATAGTATATACAGGCTACGCTTAGAAAATAAGTGGCTGCAAATAACAAGGCCATTTAACAAGCGTAACACTGGCTCTGACGACGTCGTATTTGTATCGACAATATCGCCTCTAAAAAACAGCGGTTCCAGTGGCAGTAGTAGTGATGGGTCTTCGGCATTTTCGGGTTTTGATTCGGGTAGGAGCCAGCCCATTCCACTCCAGCGGTCGTCGGGGATGGGTCACCGGGGTGGGTACGGGTTCGGGTCAGGTTCGGTGTCCAGTGTGAGCTCATCTGGGTCTTCAGATGATCGTACTCCTGATCTTGGACATTTTCGTACTTTGAGGTTGGTTGGTGCTCTATTTTTCGGATTTGATTCAAGTAATGATACCTACACAACTCTGACCACAACTCCGGACACCCACATGTGCATCGAACGGGCCCGGATACAATTATTTCCGGAGTTGTGGTCGAGAGTACTGTACGTAGACTTATGGGATATAATTAGGGATGTGCCCGGGTTATGCAATAAAATCTCAACCAACCCGTACTTGGCGGCTTGAAATGGAGTGGCAGCCAAGTAGCAGGTGCGTTGTACTCCTTGCACAATGTGAGGCTTCAAACCTCATTAGCACCTCTCCTTTTCCGATCAAATTTTGATGTCCGAACCGCTCAATATGATCAAAACGTGATTTTAAGGGTACCCGCGAAAAATAAGAAAAAAAAATGACTGGAAAATGCTTGATATGAGTAGTTTTTTATTGAACTATTCAATAACAAACTGTTCAGATAAAGCCTATTCCTGCCATTTTTTTTGCTTATTTCTCATGAGTACTCTTAAAATCACGTTCTGATCACATTGAGCGGCTCGGATCATCGAAATTCAATCGAAAAAAGGGAGTTGCGGACCGATCCAGATTTTTTTCAAGTCCGGACATCCGGATTTTGCTTCGGTCCGCACCTCCTCTTTTCTGATCGAATTTTGATGATCTGAGCCGGTCAATGTGATCAAAACATGATTTTAATGGTACTTGCTAGAAATCAGCAAAAAAATAACCAGGAAGGGTTTCATCTGAATAGTTTTTTATTAAATTGATTTTTTATTGAACAATTCAATAAAAAATTGCTCAAATCAAGCCCTTTCAGGTCATTTTTTTTACTGATTTCTCGTGAGTACCCTTAAAATCACATTCTGATCACATTGAGCGGCTCGAATCATCGAAATTCAATCGAGACGCTATTTAACGGAGCCTTTAATGAAATTCGTTAATCATTCGGACGAAAGAGAGCGTTTTGATTAACGAAAGATAGCGTTGAGAGTAAAATTGATTTTTTTTAAAAGGTTGAAAGTCTAATTGAAATTTAGAGTAAGGGTCGAGGGGTGTTTTGAAATTTTCAATTCATATAAGACAAAGGACTGTCTTTTTAGTGAACTTTTGAAGTTTTGGTAATATTTTTTAGAAATACTCTTCACATTCCCTTTTTTGTCTTTAGTTGGTGAATTTACTTAACTACCTCTCAACGCAATAAAATGCGTAGACTATTTAGTCACACATTAAAAGACAAAAAGGGAGTGCCATTAGTAAAAAGGGAAGTGTGGATATTTTTTTTACTTTTATAATTCCTTTTGTCAGGACGAATGATTAATTAAATTTTTTTGATAAAAATTTAACAAAAAATCAGAATAAAAAAAAAAGGCACTTCCAATAGTTTAGGACAAGTAATGTCTTCTAAAAGATTACAAGAGAAGGCCCTATGAAGAACGAATACTCCAAAATTAGTCATGTATGTACGGGTATCAGATGCCGATAGACATAATAAGGTATGTCAATTTAGGGTTTAAATTAGATGTTTTTAATATTGGATCCGCTTAGGATACGCGAGAGATACATATGTGATACGGCAGGATACTTTTGGGGTATGGCGGGGTTAAATCGACTTTTTCGAAGAGTTAAAGTACCTTAGTAAGGAGCAAACTGTAAATTAAATATAATGCACAAAGTATTAGTCAATAGATATCCAACAGAGACGTGGTCACCTAAGTGTCAACAATATATGCATATATATGTATTGTTGTCTTATCTTACACATAGATATGACATGTGCTAAATAATTGGTATTAGCAATTCAACTACTCTTGAGGAATTTGACACTATTAACTATATTTGTTAAATGAGACACTATTAACTATATTTGCTAAATATTTTAAAATACCAATGTTTAAAATTTTGGAGGAAATTTGAGTTTCAAAAAAGAAAGAAATGAGTTCTGAAAGCTAGAAATGTAAATAGAGAGTTGCGGTAGGAGTGCGTCTGAATAATGATCCTCTAAATGCAATATTCAGACGTTTTTTGAGTCTCCAAAATGGAGACATGGGTTGTAGTTCCTCTATAAGAAATTGGTTGAGATAGAAATTATAGAGGATGTGAATGGGCTTTTTTCTACTTCTCATCCTTGGCATTGAAAAATGGAAAAAAAAAAATTACAGAATCTCAGTCTCTTTTATGTTCTTTGATTCTTCTGCTATTAGCCTTAAGAGTATTTATTAAATATCAAATTCCAGTACCAAAGGACTTGGGGAGACCAAGCTCAACCCAATGTCAAGAAGCCCAGGTCCGTGGTCAAGAGGGACTGCCACTGCCATTTCACCTCTCCATCTGAGATTTGGTGGTACAAGTTGGGAGTCTCCGACTAGAAAGCATGAAGAAGGGAGGGGCCAGTATCATCCGCTGCCTCTTCCACCGGGTTCTCCCACTAGCCCTCCTACTTTGCCCAACATAAGAACTTGTACAGTTACCGATAACACACATTCTAACGTATCAAAATGGAAGAGAGGAAGGCTTCTTGGAAGAGGCACTTTTGGACATGTTTACGTTGGATTTAACAGGTAATAATGATTCTTACTTCTCGTTTTTTAAATATAGAGAAATAAACATGGGATAAATTTTTTTGTTACGGAGTTGTATGTTTATGTTGTGAAGTTAGAAACTCAGTAGCCGTTAACGCTTGTAACCTTGGAGAACGTAAAAAATTAGAAAGAGCCAAGAGGTAATCAAGACTGAAGAATATATCAGGAAGGCCGGTATGTAAAGTAGAACTAATAAGACATGAAATGTAAAAAACACAGGTCTGGTTTACATACTGTTTAATCAAAGTCCAAACCCCTCATGGTTTGCGCCATGTCGGATATCTCTCTCAAGGTTCAAAAGTGAGCACATAATCTATCCGTGGCTTGTAAGAGCATCTCCTACCCATACTCTATATCTCTATTTGAGAGTATCAAAGCACTCCAATCCATCCTCTCAACCCTCCTCCATTTGAGAGTATTGGATTTTGATCCTCTATATTTAGAGGATAGAGAAAATATAGAAGATCATCTCTAAAATACTATTCACATTTTTAAAAGATATTTTTGTTCTTATTTGCTTTTCTTACTAAATTTTTATATCAACCATATCATCATGAGAGTATAAAAAAAAGGTTTTTTTCGGTAAAGTGATTTTAGAGACAAAAATAGAGTGTTTGTGGTTGGTGTAAACATGAATAGTAATTTTCTCTATAATCACTATATGAGTAAAAAAATATTATTTTGATACTCTCAAATGGAGTATTAGATTGGAGAGGCTCTAAAAGGGGTTCAGTGCTTACGCCGTTAACGGAAACGAGAAAATGTCTATTATGCCCTTGTACTCCGTATATAACTATACACAGTGGGTTTTGCCTTTGAAAAAAATTGAACTCAGAGAGAGAGTTTTGCCTTTGAAAAAAATTGAACAGAGAGAGAGAGAATGGAGGGTAATTAAACTGATACAGAGAGGCTTAAGGCCCTCAGCTCAAATACCCTCCCCATCATCAAAAGCCTAATTCCAAAAACGCCGTCAAGCTCTTACTTCACATCGGCGGCAACACCCCTAGGGCCAAGTGGATCGTCTCCGACGAACTTACCCACTACAATATCTTTAAAAACGCCGACCATAGGCAAGTCAATTTCGATCGATAATCAATGGGGTTTCCATTGTTATGCAGTTGAAGATGTTCGGGGAGCGCGTCGATTTCGTCTCGAACCGGGTGTGGGCGTTGAGGTTTTTCAGTGACGAGGAGCACAGGAGGTTCGCCATCCCTTCTAGATGGTGTTGGGCGCCATTTGGATTTGTTGTGATGTTTAAGGTTCGCCGGAGACTGGAGCTCGCCGGAAAAAATGGTGGAAAGATGTGGTGCGGAAGAAATGTGATAAGCATGAAGGTTACAAGTGCAAGATCTGATAGTGTAGGGAGACAAAGTGTAATTCTTTTGTAATTCTCTCGTTTGTTAGGCTGAGAAGGGAGCGGTGGGGGTTATATCTGTTGTATCACGTAAGTAGGAGGATAGGCGAAATCAGTTACTTCTGTTCTCTCTCTCTTTCTCTCTTCTGTAATTCTCTTCTTCCTTTCTCAATTTCTCTCTTCTGTAAATTCCTCTCTGAAATAGCAATGAAACTCCATTCTTGAATACTTTACTTAGTCGAGTCTTATCAGTGGTATCAGAGCCATTCTCCTCCGACTGTGGGCAGGCTTTCCTATGGCAGACCATACCAGATCTCAAGACCTCAAACGATTGGATGAGACCATCAAGAAATTATCCGACGCAACTACTGATTCCATTCGTCTACTCACGGAAACCAACGAGAAACACGCAGCAACAATGAATCGTCTCACGGAATCCAATAATAAAACCACGGAAGCAATGGAGGGCATCAAAGAATTGGTTACGATGTTGAGCCTCAAGTATACTTAGATCTCGAAAAAGGTACTAGTTCATCCCCAGAATCCTCCATTATTATCCAACCCTCATGTCCAGAATCAATTTCCCCATCAGACCCAAGGGCTCTTTAGGCCTTTCCAACCCAAATTAGAGTTTCCAAGATTTTCTGGTAATGAACCTGAAGCTTGGTTGTACAAATGCGAGAAATTCTTTGATTTCAACGCCATAGATGAAACCCAAAAGATACGACTAGCCTCCTTACATTTGGACGATAAAGCAATACATTGGTTCCGGTGGTTTGAAAAATCGCATACCTTACAGACCTGGAGGGAATTTTCTAAGGCCCTGTCACTTAGATTTGGGGAAAATGTTTATGATGATGCTGTAGGGCAATTAACCAAATTGAAGCAGTGGGGTTCTGTGAAACTGTATCAAGAAAAGTTTGAAGAACTAGCAAATAAGACCTCTGGACTATCAGAAGAGTTTTTCATCAGTTGTTTTGTAAGTGGTTTAAAAGAAGAAATTAGGGGTGGCGTACAAATGTTTAGGCCAAAATCCATATCTGAAGCAATGGGTCTGGCAAGATTACAGGAGGATACTTTTGAAGCTTTGAACAAGAAGAATCGGGTTTCAACAAAGCCATACATACCACCCTTAACACCATCACCAAGACTCCCCGAAACAGGCCCCAAGCTGACAGAAACAGGAACATCAATCCGAAAAATGACTCAGCGAGATTTCGATGACAGAAGGGCTAAAGGGTTATGTTTCGGCTGTGATGAGAAATACTTCCGCGGGCATGTGTGCAAGAAAAAGCAAATATTCATGTTGGAGGCAGAAGAGGAGGAAGAGATTTTTGAGGACACACAACAAGAGTTGCTACAAGGGGATACTCAAGAAGAATTCCAGATTTCCCTACATGCCTTATCTGGTATTCAGTCATACAGAACCATGAGGATTATTGGTCAAATAAAGAAAAAAATGCTGCACATACTGATTGATTCTGGCAGCACACACAACTTCTTGGACCCAAAAATAGCCAAAACAACAGGAGTGGAATCACAGCCCACCAATCCCCTAACGGTAGTTGTGGCAGATGGTACTAAAATTTTTAGCAAAGCAATAGTGAAAGATTGCACATGGACTGTGCAAGGAGTGGAATTCACTGCTGACATGAGGCTGTTACCTTTGGGAGGATGTGATATGGTATTAGGGGTGCAATGGTTGTCCACTTTGGGTCCAGTGTTATGGGATTTCAAGAACTTGAAGATGGAATTCACTGTTTTGGGGACAAAACATACGTTAAAAGGGGGAGAAGTACCAGTAGTTCAGTTGGTAGATGCTAAGGCCATGGAACAGTAACTTAGAAGAAATCCACAAGGTATTATGGCACAGATGTGTAGCATTCAAGTTGAGTCATCAGAACAAATACAGGTAAATCCTGAAATTTCTATACTTTTACAAAACTATGAAGATGTTTTTAGTGAACCTAAAAGCCTACCACCTGTTAGAGCTCATGATCACCAAATACCCCTCTTTCCTGGCACACAACCACCCAGCATTAGACCTTACAGGTATCCATACATTCAGAAGAATGAGATTGAGAAAATAGTAAGGGAAATGATGGCGACTGGAGTGATAAGGCATAGTTTTTCACCATATTCTTCACCTGTGCTGTTGGTAAAAAAAAAAGATAATTCTTGGAGGATGTGCATAGACTACAGGGCATTGAATAAAGAGACTGTAAAGGATAAATACCCCATCCCAATCATTGATGAGTTGTTGGATGAATTGCATGGGGCAAAGTTTTTCTCTAAGTTGGACCTAAGGTCTGGCTACCATCAAATAAGGATGAATCCCAAAGACATAGAAAAAACTGCTTTTAGGACACATGAAGGCCATTATGAGTTCCTAGTCATGCCTTTTGGTTTGACAAATGCACCTTCTACATTTCAAAGTTTGATGAATGATGTGTTCAGGCTTTTCCTCAGGAAATTTGTACTGGTTTTCTTTGATGATATACTCATTTATAGTCAGAATTGGGCAGACCACTTGCAACACATTTCCCTAGTCTTGGCTAAACTAAGGGAACACGAATTGTATGCCAAAATGTCCAAATGTGCTTTTGCACAACAGAGGGTGGAATATTTGGGCCATGTCATTGATGAAAATGGAGTGGCAGCAGATCCTTCCAAGATTCAGAGCATGGTGAGCTGGCCTAGACCTCAATCTCTTAAGGCCTTAAGAGGTTTCATTGGTCTCACAGGTTATTACAGGAGATTTATAAGGGATTATGGGAAGATATGCCAACCCTTGAATGCTTTATTAAAGAAGGATGCTTTTAGATGGAGTGAGGAAGCAGAACAAGCTTTTTTGCAGTTGAAAAGGGTTATGACCACAGCTCCTGTTCTGGCCTTACCAGACTACACTAAACCTTTTGTCCTTGAAAGTGATGCTTCAGGTAAGGGAGTTGGGGCTGTATTAATGCAAGACGGCAAACTAGTGGCATTTTTCAGCACTGCTTTATGTCAAAAAACTCTGGGATTATCAACTTATGAGAAGGAATTTTTAGCAGTAGTCTTGGCTGTTAATAAATGGAGGCATTATCTCCTAGGAAGACATTTCTGCATCAAAACCGATCATCAAAGCCTGAAGTTTTTATTGGATCAGAGGATTACTACCCCAATGCAGCAAAAATGGCTTCCAAAGTTGATGGGATTTGACTATGAGATAGTCTACAGGAGTGGCAAATCAAATGTGGTGGCTGATGCCTTGTCTAGAATGGTGGAGAACATTGATCCCATTTCAGAAAACCAGGGCAGTTTGACAGCTATGACTGTAGTGCTTTGCAATTGGGTAAAGGAATTACAATTAAGCTGGGAAAATGATCCTGCTTTACAGATCATCATCACAGATTTGCAACAAAATCCATCCAGCCATCCCCCTTTCGTGTGGCAACACCAGATGTTGTATTATAAGTCAAGGTTGGTGGTGGGCAAAGATGACCAATTCAGATTCAAGTTGATCCAAGAGCACCACGCTAGTCCTATTGGAGGCCACTCCGGAGGAGAAAGATCTTACTACAGACTTAAACAAGCTTTCTACTGGAAGGGTATGAAGAGGGCAGTTCTTAAATTCGTGGCAGAATGTGACACATGCCAAAGGAACAAAAATGAGACAGTCGCATCACCTGGCTTGCTTCAACCCCTGCCTATTCCTGACAGGTTGTGGAGTGACATTTCAATGGATTTCATTGAAGGCCTACCCGTTTCTACTCAGAAAAGTGTTATCTTTGTGATAGTGGATAGATTAAGTAAGTATGCTCATTTCATTCCTTTGACTCATCCTTATACTGCGACTACAGTTGCCCAAGCTTTCTTGGATAATGTTTTCAAGCTGCATGGCATGCCAAGGTCTATTGTATCAGACAGGGATACAATATTCACCAGCTCCTTTTGGCAAGAGTTATTTCGTTTACAAGGAACCTCTCTGAATCTAAGTACTTCCTATCATCCCCAATCTGATGGCCAGACTGAAGTTGTGAACAGATGTCTAGAGAATTATTTGAGATGCTTGACTGGGGATAGACCAAAAGTTTGGGCTCATTGGTTACCCCTTGCTGAGTGGTGGTATAACACCACTTTCCACATATCAACTGGTATTACCCCTTATGAGGCCTTATATGGTCAGTCACCCCCAGATTATAGACACTACACCCCTGGTGGTACTACAATAGCTGCGGCTGATGGTCTCTTAAAGGATAGGGAAACAGTGCTGAAATTGCTCAAAGAACATCTCAATTCATCTCAACACCGAATGAAACAGATAGCTGATTCTCACAGAACTGAACGGGTGTTTGCAGTAGGTGATTGGGTGTATCTTAGATTGCAGCCTTTCAGACAGGTCTCTGTCGCTTTTCGAAGAAATGCCAAGTTGGCTCCCAAGTATTTTGGTCCTTACCAGGTGATACAAAGAGTTGGGGCAGTAGCTTACAAACTGGACCTTCCACCTTCTTCAAGGATTCATCCAGTGTTCCATGTGTCTTTACTTAAAAAGAAGTTGGGTTTTGGAGCTGTGGTACAGACGGTATTACCCTTAACTGATGACGAAGGTCGGTTGCAGTTAGAACCACTGGCTGTTTTGGAAAGGAAGCTTGTTAAACGCAACAACAGACCTTATACCATGGTTCTAGTTCAGTGGACAAATTCTATTCCAGAAGACGCCACTTGGGAGAGTTGGTATGAGTTGCATCAGAGGTTTCCAAATTTTCAACCTTGAGGACAAGGTTGCTTTGAAGGAGAGGGTAATGATAAGCATGAAGGTTACAAGTGCAAGATCTGATAGTGTAGGGAGACAAAGTGTAATTCTTTTGTAATTCTCTCGTTTGTTAGGCTGAGAAGGGAGCGGTGGGGGTTATATCTGTTGTATCACGTAAGTAGGAGGATAGGCGAAATCAGTTACTTCTGTTCTCTCTCTCTCTCTTTCTCTCTCTCTTCTGTAATTCTCTTCTTCCTTTCTCAATTTCTCTCTTCTGTAAATTCCTCTCTGAAATAGCAATGAAACTCCATTCTTGAATACTTTACTTAGTCGAGTCTTATCAAAATGTGGAAGAGATAAGGAGAAGAGAGAGCGAGAGAGTGGGTTTTTGTAGACATTTGAGGGTAACATGGTTCTAAATCTATATCTCCCAATGCCTCAAAGGCTCAAACGATTTTAATGCGCATGTTTCACACTTCACGTTAAAAATGGATGGAAAAGGGTTTATCTGCTCATTTGTAGATACCACGGGCAGGTTATGTGCTCACTTTTAAACCATGAGGGTATCCGTACATAGCACAAACCATGAGGGATCAAAGTGGACTTTGCCCTAGTAACAAATTGACCATCTGAAGGTATTGGATACATGTATCTACATTAGCCTTAACATCTTTTAAAGAGTCTCCCAGTGTTTTTCGGATTAAAGAAGTCTCCTTTTGTGTTTTGCCGCCTTGTGTTTAGTTGGTTGTTCTCTAGAAGCAACACCCATGATTGAAGACTGAAAGGTGTCATTTGAAGACTAAAAGGTGTCATTTGAGACTGAGAAATAACTAACTTTTGGTCTCCATAACTAACTTTTGCTATGGAGAAGCCAGTATGAAGGCTTTAATTCATGTCTTAGCAGCATTATTATGTGCTCTTCATTTCTGATTTGTTTCCAAAATACCGTGCATATTTCTTTGATGTTGCGTTTTGCAATTTAATAGTGAGAGTGGACAATTGAGCGCAATAAAAGAAGTCGGGGTATTGCAGATGATCCGACATTGAAAGAATGTCTGAAGCATCTGAACCAGGTTTTCTTTCCTATCCTTATTTTAGTTTTGGAATTATACTGCATCATGCCACTACCACCTTCTGTTTCTATTTAGTTTCTTATTGTATGTTCTTGTGAGCAGGAGATCATTTTACTTAGTCAGCTTTCACATCCAAATATTGTTCAATATTACGGAAGTGAACTGGTATGAGCTAGTTCAATATCCTTCTCTTTGCAGGGAACTCTGCCTATCCATTTAATAACCACGAATGCCCAGCATTAATATACAACAACACTAATTGTTTTTCATTTCTTAGGGTGCTGACAAGTTATCGGTTTATTTGGAATATGTCTCCGGTGGTTCCATTCGCAACTTACTTCAAGAATATGGGGCATTTAGGGAACCTGTTATCCAAAATTACACTAGGCAGATTCTCTACGGGCTTGCCTACTTACATGGACGGAACACTGTGCATAGGTAATTGTTGTTATTGGCACTAAATAAATTTTGTTTATATTTCCTGCTACCTCAAAGATTTCTTTGAATATTTTATTGGCCAGAGATATCAAAGGGGCAAACATTTTGGTAGATTCTAATGGAGAAATCAAGCTTGCAGACTTTGGCATGGCAAAACATGTATGTCTTGTCTTAGTACCATGGACACACAGTTCATTTCTTGCATATGAGATTTTTATTTATTTAGTTTCCATGTACAAAAGTCATTTAGGAAGATAGAAAGTACAGGTTTATGTACTTTTTGCTAATTCTGCATGTAGTTACTGTGATTTGTGAAGATGAACCTGTTCACCCCTATGGTTGCAACGTTATAGTTTTCTCCTTATGGTTTCCTAGAACTGAAAACCCTTCCTTTCAATTGGTTATAAAACCTGGAGTTAATTCTTGATTTTCCTGAACCAGACAACCCGTTGTTCTCCAATACGTTCCTTCAAAGGAAGTCCTTACTGGATGGCACCGGAGGTATTTCTCTCTCTCTCTCTCTCTCTCACACACACACACACACACACACAAAATTGAGGTACTCATGTTTCTGTCTAAGCTCAGGTTGTGATGAATACAAATGGTTACAGCCTTCCGGTGGATATTTGGAGCTTAGGGTGCACAATTATTGAAATGGCAACATCAAATCCACCTTGGAGTCAGTTTGAAGGGGTGAGATATAACTCTTAGATTCCATCTTTCTTGCCCTATATTGAATACGTTTGTGGTACCAAAATCTTTAGATTACTTTTGAATCCACAGGTAGCAGCAATTTTTAAAATTGGAAACAACAGAGAAAGTCCTGCAATTCCGGACCATCTTTCACGTGATGCTAAAAGTTTCTTAAGCCTATGTTTGCAGCGAGATTCATTGGCACGACCTACTGCCTTACAGCTACTAGATCACCCGTTTGTTCGAGACCAAGTGACCACAAGAGCTGCCAATGCCAACTTAACCAAGGAAGCCTTTCCTTATAATCGTGATGGAAGTCGCACACCGGTAATCCTTTAAAGAACCATTATATTTCAATCGATGCAGAATGGTTCACTTGGATTTCTTTACCTTCTCACTTCTGCTGACATATAGATGTTCATTCTTGTGCATTCTATCTGATGCTATTTTTGAAAGATCTTTCAATAGCATATTTTGGTTTGCGTATCGAGGAAGGCTTAGCTTCGTGTTCAGAGAATCAGTTATAGTACATCCAGGGAGCTTTGTTGGTTCTGAACAGTAACAATTGAATTGATCAATTATTGCATGCACGGGCATTGTGATCCGTAACCTTAACAGAAATGAAAATGATGCAACCTTGGTCCTAAGATCTCACACTATTTTCCTCGCATCCAAAAAAATTTATTTTTTGGTCACCTGCCAAAGATAATAACCATAGCAACCTAAGCTAGTCTGCCCCATCAGGCTGGGAGTAAAGAGGTCTAACAATGCAGCACTGGTAAGAAATAGCCCTCCAAACTGCTTTGGTTATGTAGGAACGAACAAAGAACACAACTAGCATCCCCTTGTCGAGTATGGAATCTTTTTCCATGTATTTAACAATTTATATTCATAAACATAGCATTAGATTTGGAAAATAGGCATTTTATTATCTGTAGAATAGCATATTTGTGATCATCTATCTTGCGTTGCAGTTTGAGCAGTTATTGTGATCTTGTGTACAGTTTCAATGAATTCTTGATGTCCTGAATGTCACCATGAACGTTGAATGGAGATAGCTGTGAAAACCCTGTGATATCATATGTCTCGATCGAGTGCTGTCTTATGAAACTATACCACCATGCGAGTCTCCCTGAAAAAGAAAACTATTGAACTTTTCATTCTTCATATGATTTATTTGACCAAGTCGTCGAATCATCAAATTCGTAGTAGATTAAATTTCTTTATAAAGGACGAAGGAATGTCAACTTCCAATGCTCTTAATTTGGTTATTGCCTTGTGGTTTTGCTGTCTTACTAAAGTTCCTTCTTGCTGCCTTTTCTTTTGAAGCAGACAGCATTGGAGCTACACTCCAGCGGTAGAAACACATATTTTTGCAATGGAGGCCATGTTGTTACAAGTGCTTTGATGAGTCCGAGGTATAGTTCAACGCTATAACCCTTCCCTATATCGAAAAATAATCTTAAAAGTCAGTAATATACTAAAAAACGAAAACCCATTTGACTATTATTCTTGTTGTCTTTCTATATCCTCATTTGAGACTTTGAAGATTGAAGTAAATTCAACCATGCTTTTTGTGCCCTGGAATAGCGCAAGAATGACCGCGTCTTCACCTGTGTCTCCTTGTTCAAGCCCATTGCAACAATCTGAACCAGCGTACAATAGGAGTTCTCTGTCTCCTCCTCAGTCACCTCTTGCTTTAGTTGGGCAAAATGGTCACAATTTGATTGAATACTGCCCAGGGTTTCACACAAGTTCCATGCCCCAGTGCGGTTATGAGCCATGGCGTGAAAACTTCCGGTTTTCGTCCCAAACTCCCTATGGATCCCCAAGAATAACGCGTTTTTATTGAGAATATCAACATGAACGAGGCCACTTCTGTCACCTAGTCCCTAGAAGGAGTGAAAACATACATGGGGTACAAGCATTTGACACTTCCTTGGTCTCACTGGCAATTTGGTTTAGCTGAGTGGTAAACTGTAGATAGAAATGGAAAGATATGCTGTCAATAGATACGAACACGAAAGGATTAGTGCAAAGGTGCACAAGGAAGGTACAGTGGAAAGATCAAATTCGATATTTGTTGCAATCCCAGCTCTTGATTGATGAAAATAAAGATGGATCAAGATAACCGCGGAGGTGGAATTGTACAGGCGAAAAATCAAATTTGGTAATTGTAGGAATCCCAGCTCTTGATTGATGTAAATAAAAATTAATCAAGATGGTTGAAATTTGTGTTGTACATGCATAAAGTGTTTCTCAATATCATGAGAGCATTACTCGTACTAACACTGTGCTAAGTTTCGATGTAAAGTATTTGTGGATGAAAAATATTTTTCAATGTGAAAAGAATTTGCATAACATACTTTTTTTCCCTTGGGCTTCTTCCGGGCTGGTCCTTTCTAAGTTGATTTTGCCTCATCGGTCCTAGGCGCATAATTCCAAAAGTGTACATAACTGACAAGGTTCTTTTACACAGGCATCTCCTTTCTCCCTCTTGAGAAAATTTTCAATACGACGCAGCAACGGTTATTTGTAATGCCCAGTGGCAAAGCAAGGATTTTGATCCAAGGGGGCCATGCTTAATAGATAGATATTTTTCATTGGAATGTATATTTATTATATCATAAAGTTTGTTTTCCAATTTATTAAATTTGTACACTGAAATGATTCTAACCTAATGTAGTTAAAGTATACTAATCATTTTGCTTTTTTTAGGCTACTTCAACGGTCACATGTAAATTTTTTATTTAGAAAAAAAAATTGAGAAATGAGAAAGTAGAATAACCGGGTTTTTATATCAAACCAAACTAAAATTATTAAAATCATAAGTACCTATATATGAATAATTATCGATAATATTCAAAATCATGAGTATAAAAAATTAAAAATATTAAACTCAGGGCCAGGGCTCCCCCAGGCTCCAACATAGCTCCACCCATGGTAACGCATCTCTCACATGGAGTGGGTCCCACACATACATGGAACCCACATCGTGTGAGAGGGAGTTACAAATAAAAGTTGCATTGAAACTTTTTTCCTTCTTGGCGCATGTTCATTGTACTAGTATTTTATTAAAGATTTACACTCATGCCACAATTAATAAATTAATTACTCTTCTTTTTCCTTCTTGTCCGAACTACGTGTCATTTAAACATTTTCATTTCCGTCTCCCCTTTTTATTTTAAATCTTAAAATGTCTATAAATTTTATTGCAAATATCTAGTTTTGAAAAAATAAATATTTTTGAAACTTACTCGACGATATTTATCAAATAAGAATATTGAATGTGAACTTATGTATAAACGAAAAATGATTTTTTGGGTGTAGGTACTTTTTTTTATTTTTTGCATTATAAATTTTAAATTTTGAAAGGCATTATAAATTATAAATTGCTATTATAATTTTTATTATACATGGGACGAAGGGTGTAATTGTTAATTTTAACACGGTTAATTGTGAATAGGGGAAATTACAGAAATCCCCTTTGAACTACCACCCGGCCAAAGAATGCCCCCTCATACTACAAATTTCAACACTTAATTAAACCACCTCCAACTACCAAAAACAGAAAACTATTGGATGGTCATTTGCAATCCGTTAAGGATTTGGACGAAAATCAAATCTTGGACAACTTTGCCCTCTTCTCCCCTTTTATATTGCAAAGGAAAAGTGGAAAATCCTTTATCGTGTTTGCAACTGCAACTGATATCTCTCTCTCTCTCTAGTTCGATTTCTCTCTCTATCTCTCTCCCTCTGATCAACTCGCTTCAATCCTCCTTCCCTCTCTCTTCTTGATGGAAGGGAGTAATTTCAGTGACAATGGCAGAGATGTTCTTGATTTCGACATCTTGTGTTTCTGTGGAGAACCAACACCATTGAAAAAATTTGGCACACAAAAGAACCCAGGTCGAAGGTTCTTTGGATGTACAAAGTATATGGTACGCTGCATTGTCATAATTTAGTTGTTCTTGGTTTCAACTGAAACCCTAACTTGATGTTATTGTACTTTTGTCATAGACGAAAAAGGATTGCGGGTTCTTCTGTTGGTATGAGCCTTCTATTTCGCATGAAATGAGTGATTTGGGGCTAATGAGGGATCAGACAAATGCTACGGCTTTGAGTATTGTTGAACAATGATGTGAGAGTTCATCATCCATGAACATTAGTGAAAAATTGTAGCTGAAAACGATTACAATGCAGATGAAGATTGAAGCAATAGAGAAGGAGATTCATGAGTTATATGCTTTAAAAGAGTTGCAGATTAGGAATGGGGGAAAATGAATTGGAATTTGTGTTGGGTGTTTTGTGTTTTTTTTTGTTTTATGTGGTACATGTACAAACCTTGAAGTTCAGGCAATGACTTGGCCCTGTCTTAAAGTCCTCTTGTATTGCAATTTCAAAGTAAATATAATGAAAAGTTTGGCCCTGACTTGCTCTGAAAACATTACAATTGCTTATAAACTGGTTCTGATATATACTGGTACTGCAAAATGTATTCAAACAGGTTACAAATTGCTCCATTTGCATATCAAAATTGCAAGACATAAACTGCTTAAATAGATCAAAATTGTGCCATAAACTGGTACATTTATAAATTGCATGCCATAAAAGAGATCAGAATTGAGCCAAAACGTGTTAATGCCATACACATGTTTGCATAAAATGGTAGTGCCATAAGTTCAGATGCCTGCAAAATAGGTCCATAAACAGGTCCAAAATGTAGAGACCCGGAATTTTTTTTAAATTTTTGAAATGTATATTAAATGCCCAATTAGGAGAATATGGTATGTTTGGTGGTTAATTGAATTGAGGAGTTAAGTGATAAGATGAAAACTTGAGGGAGTGTGTGTGTAATATAAAGATATAGGGGTATAAATAGTGGGTGTGTGTGTGTAGGGAATTATTTCATCCCCAAATATCTCTCTCATCCGTTCTCCCTCTCTCTCTAGCCGGCCTCCTCTCTCTCTCTCCTCCCCTCACTCAAAACTTCACTCCATCTCACAAAAACATCAAGGATCCATCTCTATTTCATCTCTAGAACGCAACCTCGAGCTCGTATCGCGTTGGGTGAGGCTCGGGGGGAAGATCTTGGAGGATTTCGAAGCTTTGGAAGCTAAGGCTCGTGTGCTTGGGTTGGATCTTCGCGTATGCACTTCGAGGTAGGGATTTTTTACTCATTTTATGTGTTTATGAGTTGATTTCGTGCTTTAATTGAGTTTTGATCGTCCTCCGTCGTCCATTCGAAAAGCTGTCAAAATCTGCAGAAAATCGCCCAAAATCGCCTAGGGATCGATCCCCCAAGCATGAGGGATCGATCCCTCATTCAAATCTGGACTTTTTGCCCTTGGGGATCGATCCCCAATGGAGGAGGGATCGATCCCTCCCCTCTCTGGAAGTTCTACTCATTTTCTGGGTTTCAGCCCAACTTCAAACGGCCGTAACTTCTTCGTCCGATGTTCAATTCTTGTAAACTTTATATCAAATCGAAGGTCTTGAAATTAGCTTTCATTTGCCACCGGAATCACCTTAAGACTCTTAGTACACAGAAAGTTATGGTCATTTGAGTAGAGGTGTGTCAATCTGTCGATGTTTGTGGCTATCCCTAAGGTTATTCTCGTTCCGTATGATGATTCCCTATATAATTAGAACATGTTTAAGTCGCTTTGAGCATGATTGCTTGTGTCCTAATGAACCATTGATCGACTTTGTTTCTTGGCATTCATTAGAGCATAATATCAATGACGTTGGTTAGGGAAATGTACCGTAAGGTTGATAGGTGTACCGTGGGCTATAAGGGATAAAGTGGGGTGTGTTGTGAGTAGACATGAGCGTGTCTAGAGATCCGATGGGTAGTATTGTGACTCGTATCCTCGCGCTTCGTCTTGTTAAGTTCCCTAGGTTCCTTTGGCACTCGTTCTATAAGATTCTCATTTAGAACCTAGCGGGTGGTGTGTCGAGAAGTCAATTGTGGTTTCGATACGTAGAGAAGGACGTTGTGATGGACCTAGAGAAATAACGTGAACTTAAGTTAATTATCAATGTACGATGTGACATGTTTACGAGTTTGTATTACAATGTGAATTTGGGAAATGTTACCTGCTTGTACATTGAACGATGGCTTAAACGTATGTATGCTTGAATTGAGAATTTGCATAAAGGGCCCGCAACGCAAGGTGTGGAAATGCGAGGACTCTAGACGGCCCGCAACGCAAGGTGTGGTAATGCGGAAACCCAGGTGGAGAGAATTCACTATCACGCAAGGGGTGGTAACACAGTTGAATGTCTCTCCAGGAGGAAGAGAATATTGATTGATTTTAGAAGTTTATGTTGAAGTTTGGATTGTTTGTTTCTTGGGATCGTGGCTGTCGAAAAAGAGAATGAACAGTTGATTCTATTAAGTTTTTACTAAAGAAAGGATTTTGGAATTTGAAAAGAGGATTTTTACTAAAAATCCTCCGGTATTCTTGAGCGAATCAACGGAGCTTGACCTGTGGTGGTCTTGAGTTTTCTCTAAATTGTTTTGGAAATCAAAAAGGAAAGTTTTATGAAATAAAGCTCTATGGTGAATGGTATGAAATGAGGAAGTGGTTTGTGGCATTCATTCGAAAAGTTATGAGATGGTTGAACTATTGTTGTTATTTGTTTGGCTGATATGAGTTTAAAAGTTGCTTCTAGTCGATGTGTTGATGGTTAGGGTTATCTCTAAGATGTCCGAAATCCCGAAGTCTAATCGTCTGTTCATCCTGGTAACCCCTCTTGTACCTCATGTCCTTTTATTGAAACTCATTCACTCTTATTGCATGTTTTATCGCATTTTCATATAACTTGAGTATAGATTTCTCTACTGGGCTAGTGTAGCTCAACCTATCATTTTCAGGTAAAAAAAAAAGGCAAGGAAGTTGGCATGGCGTGCATCTCGTACTTATTGATCATATGTTTCAAAGGTATAAAGAGGCGATTTTGTGCTTTTATATTGAAAGATGTATTTGAAGGATGATCATTGCAAAATGTAATATTAATTTGGTATTTTGTATAACCTGGGGCTTCGAGCCAGGATTGTAATTTTTGACTTAACTTTGAGAACAGGGAAAGATATGTCATTTAGGTATTATCAGTACTTTGGTGATGGTATTATTTATTGAAAACGATTATTATTTACGTTAAAAATCGAGGGCGTGACACAAAAGTTGTCTGCATATACTAGCAGCACATAGTTACATAACTTAGCTATGGCAAAACATCTATTACCAACCAAATAGGTCCATAAACTGGTCCAAAAACAGGTCCACAAGCTGTCTGCATATACTAGCAGCACATAGTTACATAATTTAACTACGGCAAAACATCTATTGCCAGCAAAATAGGTACAGGTCCACAAACAGTCTGCATATACTAGCAGCACATAGTTACATAACTCAGCTAATACTTAGATATGGTCCACAATACTTGCCAAAGTACTAAAATGCTGCATATCCATATAGTGTCATTGCAGAGCTTGGTGTGGAAGTGGGGATTTGAGAAGATGATTGAGTGATTACTAAGCTTTATGTTGGAGCCATGTTTGATGAACTTTGTGAGGGGCCAACACCATCTCCCCTTGAGAAGTATACATTTCCATGTGTGGTGGACATCATTTGTATTTACAAAATGAAAGTAAAGCCTACATTTTAGAACAATAATAGAAGTATAACATATGTTCAAGAAATTAAAGAGGAAATAGTTACAGAAGCAGCAGTGTTAAGCCTTGGAAGCTCATTTCCATAAGTGGTAGACATCATTTGCATATGCAAAAAGGAAAAATTCATCTCTTCCTTTGTTTGAAGTCTCCCTCCATCTTCCTCTTCCTCTCCCTCTATTTGCTGCAACTGGCCCTTTGCAAGTTCTTGTGTTATGACCAAATTCTTGGCAATTGCTACACCTTAAAGACTGGTGGGTCCTCTTAACTGCATTTGGATTCTTAGGCTCATCAACAGCTCTCCTTCTTAGCTTTTTTGACCTACCAGATGGCCTTCTTAATGGTGGAGCCATAATTGCATCATATTCTGTGTGTAACCATTGGGTTTGGTCTGGTATACGATTAATAATTTCTGCATAAGATCTCATATATGATTCCTTATGAAAAAATTCATGGACAAAAGCCTCAGGTTGCCTTTTGTCTTTCACTATAGCAGCAATCCCATGTGGGCATGGAATACCAGTGACATCCCACTTTTTACAACTGCAATTGTGCCTTACCAAGTCAGAAACATGTATCATCATACCATCTCTTACCTCATATATATCATTCCCAGCATATGTTGCTTCCAATAATCGAGTTTTCTCTTTTAGCTTCTCTAAAGTTGATTGAATCTTGGGACATATGACTCCATTGCATGTTGCAATCCAACTTCTTTTCTCCTAAAGCCTGCTCATAAGTTTCCTTCTGATCATCTCCATCATCGTTATAATTGGTGTATCCCTTGCATCTTTTAAGTATTGATTGAATGACTCAGAGATGTTATTTGCTAGCACGTCAGACTTAGGCCTTATGCTAAACATTGTTTTACTCCACAAATTGGCAGGCACTTTCATCAACCATTCAAATGCCTCTTTGTTGATAGCTTTGATCTGCTACATATTGTCATTCCATTCTTGGACAGTGTATGAAAGAGTAGCAACCCATAGAAGGTCTTTCAAGTCCTTTTCCTTATAGAGAAGCTTGAACTTGGCATACATGTGTCTTACACAGAATCTGTGGTCTACACTTGGCAGCATTTGATTGAAAGTCTCAACCAAACCCTGCAAAAAACAATTGAGGAACAAGTACATTTATGCAAAAAAAAAAAAAAAAAGTTTACACCAAGTACAACAAAATAATTTCAACAGTTTATAATATACCTTCTACCTATCTGAGATAAAGGTCCATTCTTTCTCTTCAAGTCTCTCTATTACACCAAGCAGATTATCAAAAAATCACATCAAGCTATCCTTAACCACATCAAGCTATCCTAGTCTCAGCTTCAACCACAGCCACTGCTAATGGGTACATTTGTTCATTGGCATCCTTCCCAATAGCACTCAAAAGTTGACCACCAAATTGACCCTTCAAGTGACATCCATCAAGCCTAATTATAGGTCTACAACCAGCTAAGAAACCCTTTAATTGTGCAGCATACACCACATACATCCTTTGGAAGATAGGGGATGTGCTAAGTGGTGGCCTCTCCACCCTTAACAATGCAGTTGAGCCATTGTTTTGCCTCCTAATCATGTCACAGTAGTCCTATAGCCTCCAATATTGTTGTCTATGATTGCCCTCAATTTCTTCTAGTGCCCTCTTTTTAGACATATAGGCTTGACTATCAATGACCTCCACTATGTACTCCCTCTTTGCTGCCTTTCTCAAAGCACTGACCTTCCAGTTGGGATCATCAATCAACCTGTCCATGTATGTTCTTATTAACCATGCAGAGTTGGCATGCCTAAGCCTGTATTGTCTAGGGCAGCTGCATGGATGGTTGACTAAGCTTTTGATTTGAAATGACTTGGTGTCTTGGAAGTAACTAGCATGGACTCTCCATCCACATCCATTGGAACAAACAGCTATCACCCTATCACTATCATTTCTTACAAAGGTAAACTCGGTCCCATTTTGGATAGTATGCTTCCTAAGTGCAGCCCTATATTAACGTAGCATTGGCAAATATCATACCCAACTCAAGGTCTAGCCTTTCCATGTCTCTATCCTCAAAAAATTCAGTAAATTCAACTTTACTCTCTTCATCTAATGAATTATTTGGATTATCCATGTCATCTAACTCAACTTCTTTCCCCTTTCCATGTGATGTACCTTCTCCACAGCTATAGTTACACCCATTACCACTGCCATTCCACCCCCATTCCTTCAATGTCACAAGTTTAGAATGACCTACAAATGTTTCACACTCCAACTCAGTGCTAATGTGACCACTCTCCAACTCATCTCCATCTGCAAAGTACTCAAGATCACTATCACTAATACTATTCTAGGACTGACTGTATCATCATCACCCTCAGTCTCACTCTCATTGTCATCACAATCAATTATGTCATCTTCTAAATTCACCAAGTCAGCACCTTGACCCTCTTCTACCACTGGATTAACCACATAAATACTTATAGTTTCCTTATCATTACAAATAGCAAACATGACCACAACATCACCATTAGTTTTTATATCCCTCAATCCACCATCTAAATCACAATCTGGAAGCTTGTGATATATGTTGCATTTTTCAGAATAACCTAAGTCCTTGATCATGTGCACCATCTCAAAATATGACACCAAATCTTTGTCCACATCCCTTGCAAAGTCAATCTTGGCCCCATTGTGGACCTCAAACACAAATCTTGGATTAGTCATCCTAAACATGAGATTTACAGATTAAACAAGTACACTTTAGCTTGAATTTCATCAATAAAGTAGTACACCTTAGCATGGATTTAATCAATAAAGTAGTATAAATGTTAAAGAATCAAATAAATCATATAAGTCAAAGACTAAAAAACAAAACAATCCTTCACCATTCCCACTGATTTCGGTGGGTAGAAATATGAGTAACTGCATTTGGGACCACATCCAACAAAAAAAAAATTGAACTACTCCCGAAAATTGACTACACAAACTTTTCTAATCATTTAATACTCAACCACTTCTCTAAATCATTGAATACTAGTGTATTCAATTCAGCTTTTCGGAAGGAAAAAAAATGGGGGACAAAAGGAACATACCTTTCAGCTGGAGCAAGAGCAGACAAGGAACTTTTAGGGTTAAAAGCCCACTATTGCTTTATATACTATGGAAAGTGGAGGGAAATGGGGAAGCATTTTTGTGCCACTTTTTTCGTGAGGTAAGGGGAATTTGGTCCCACATATGTGTGTGTATATACTGCAAAAGAAAGAGGGGTATTAAGGTAACTTCATGACTTCTGTTAACAGAGTTAGTTGCGTTTTCTATTTTTGGTAGTTGGAGGTGGTTAAGTGTTGGAATTTATAGAATGAGAGGGCATTTTTTGGCTGGGTGGTAGTTCGAGGGGGGGTTCTGTAATTTTCCCTTGTGAATAGATTATTAATTATTAATTCTAGCACAGTTAATGTTAAACGAACACTATGAATAGACTCTTAATTGTTAATTTTAACACAGTTAATTGTTAAATAAATATTGTTAATTATGAATTTAGACTGTTAATTATTAATTGTGAATTTAATCTGTTAATTATAAATTTAGACAAAACAAAAAGGATATTGAAAAATGAAAAGAAAATTGATATTCGCGCTCCACTTTTTACTGATGGCGCTCCACTTTCAACGTGAAGTTACTAGTATTCATAAACAAAGTGGAGCGCCATTAGTAAAAATCGAGCGCGAATATCAAATTCCAAATAAAAATTTTATTTTTACAAAATTTATATGTAATATTGGTCTCCTTAGGTAGATCTCTACAAGTAGATTTCAAATATATAAATTATATAAAAGAAAATTGATATGTACAATAAAAGTTATAAACATTCTAACATTTTAAGCTTAAAAAAGAGAGGAGAGAGAAAGAGCACGAAATGAATACACGCATGGTAGAGAGAGGGAGAGTTGAGTTAATTTGGGAAGGATCTAATAAGACATGGAATAATTAAAGGAGGATCCTCCCAACCATGAACTCAAAAAATAAGATCGGCCCAGAATTATTCCTTTTCGATTTTGTTTTTTGGTGTTTGGTTGCACTTGAAAGACTTTTGCAAGAATTAAACAGAATTGACTTGTTACTAA
This sequence comes from Rhododendron griersonianum, assembly GCA_018127125.1. Taxonomy (NCBI): domain Eukaryota; kingdom Viridiplantae; phylum Streptophyta; class Magnoliopsida; order Ericales; family Ericaceae; genus Rhododendron; species Rhododendron griersonianum. The sequence goes on along the minus strand of CM030797.1, from coordinate 33,121,561 downwards.
CTGAGGCTAGCTCAGTTGGTCAGAACTCTTGAATCTCATTAGGAGGTTAGGAGTTCGATTCTCTCTTGAGGGTGTTCTTCCCTTAGAGGATTTTTCTTTTTTTATTTGTTTCTACCCTATAATGGGCTTATTTCTTGTATTGGTTGAGTTGTTGAGCTTGATTATCTCGTGGACTCTCACAATTGATGTAGTGTCCGACTCTCACAATGGATGTAGTATCCCGGGTTTGTACTTTGTACTTCATATCTGATGTAAAATGATCTCTTCTATCGATTGAGGAAAAAAAACAGAATTGACTTGCGGAAAATATTATCGAGGCAAGAAAGCTTTGTGGAAAAAACTTATCGCCATTCCTGCGTAAGTCATTTTCTGCCTTATCATGGAAATTATTTGGCAATGAAAATGTTTTTACTTCTCATTCATCCAACCAAACACTGAAATGGGTATGAATAATTTTCTTTGATAACGCAAACTTTGATCAGTGTGAATCATCCATCCCTCTTGAGCATTTCTGCTAAGATATTTGGCACGAAGTTTCTCTATTTCTTCATCATGTTGTTGAGCCTCAATTAATTACTCGAGTCAACAACGTCGATTGAACGGTCAAATTGTATAACGTAACTCCATCCTGAACTTTCTCGAAGTGTAATGTGTACAACCCCAAATCTGAGGAAGTCCTTTACTCATGGATACCTAGACTCGCAAGGTGTGTCAATTTTTTACTTAACGCATCCACCACTACGTTCGCTTTCCCTGGGTGATATTGCAATTCGAAATCATAATCTTCCATGTGTTCCATCCATCGGCGTTATGATTGGAATAGACTCCAAACCTCTCACCATACGGGTAATGGCGACAACTTTTCAAAGCAAAAATAACAGCCGCGAGTTCCAAATCATGTGTGGAATAATTCCACTCGTGAGTTTTCAATTTGGCGCGACCCATACGCTACCACTCGCCCCGTTTGCATCAAAATGCACCCAAGTCCTTCCCTCAACGCATCGCAATACACAGAGTAGCCAACTCCATGTTCGGGCACAAGCAAAACCAATATTGTCGTCAATCGCCTCTTCAACTCCTCAAAAGTTGTTTCACACTCGTCACTCCAAACGAAATGTACTCTTACGTGTCAATCTAGTCATCGGAGCCGCTAAGCATGAAAAATCAAAACCAAAACGACGGGTATTATCGTTAAGGAGTGTTTCGACTAAATAATCCATTTGGATACTTTTTTTTTGTTATTTTTCTGTAAGTTTTGCAACAATTTTGTATGGATTATTTATTCGAATTGACAAGAGGAATTTAAAAAGTAAAAAAATATTATTAAGCCAAACAAACGGGATGGATGTACTATTCGAGCCGGCCATTCGACAATTCAATGATTCATATATGCAATGAACAGCTCATGCACCATCCCCGTTCCCCTCTAAAGTCGGTTGTAGTAAGAAAAATGAAGTGGGCCACTTTCTTCGACCTCCTATCATACAAGAAGGCAAAAAATTTCCCACCTAAAATTGTCCCACAAAATTTCCTTCAAAATTTTCTCCCTCCTTCTGCCGCCGGAGGCTTTGCAGACAAGATCAGAAGGAAAACTACCTCTGATACCCTCTCTCTCTCTCTCTCTCTCTCTCTCTCTCTCTCTCCTACATACTACATAATATATTAGTCGCACACCCACAAGGCCTCAAACACACGTAGTAATTACAAGGATGCCGATAGAAATGCCCAAAGGGTTACCATTTACGGTAGACACATGGAACCCATCTTCAAAGACGAAGAGGCACCATTTCCTCACTCACGCCCACAAGGACCACTCCCAAGGGATCTCCACGCACTTCTCATACCCAATTTACTCTACCCACCTCACCAAAACCCTAACCCTCCAATATTACCCTCAGGTTTGGTCTCAAATTTACCATTTTTGCCTTCTTTCTAGAAAACCAATTTGATCATCTGACTGTTTATGTGAAATTCATTTTTTTTCCTTTGCAGCTTGATGATTCAGTGTTTGTGAATATTGAGATCGGACAAAGGTTGGTCATCAATGATCCGGATGGAGATTTCTCTGTAACTGCTTTTGATGCGAACCACTGCCCTGGTATATGATTGATCTTTAGATTATTCTAGTGGGTTTTGCTTATATGGTTTTCTTTTTGGATCTTGTTATGAACTATCATTGCACCTTCTCTTTTGGATTAATTAGCTCATATGAGTTTCCGGGGCTTTTGTCACGTTAGAGGTTCAAGCTGTTTTCTAATTTTATTTTGGTGATGATTTTTCATGGGTCACAATCAAATATTATTTTGGTGATGATTTTTCATGGGTCGCAATCAAATATTATTTTGTGGTCAGTATCAAATTTTCTGATACTGGTTTGTGGTTGTTTTCTGGGAAGTCCTCAACCATCATTGCAAGTGTACAATACAAAGTGAATTATTGTGGAACAGTATGACCTGTTGACTCTCTTAGCTTCACGATCGGAGACTACTAATGATTTTTTGGTAAATAAATTTGATTACTTAGGAAAGGGATGGTCAAAGACTCTAGCTAGAGGAGAGAGTAATTGAAGGCCTGAGATACCAACAAGATGCTGAAGGCTTGGGCAGTCAAAGGTGGAGAGGACAGAAGTGAGAACCCCAAGGCAAATCAGAGAGAGAAATAGAGAGGGGACGAAGATTCGTATGAGATGCTCTGGAGCTAAGGGGCTTAGGTTGTTATTATGCTTTATGGTAACATAAATGTCTTTATATAGGTGGAGGTACCCTTGAGGGACATCTGGGTGAAGGGCACGTGGCAGGCCCCCAATGGCCGCCAAGGTGAAGGATCAAGGCCGATGATCCAACGGACCAAACCTATGGTATGATAGGACAAATGCTATTTGGGTTGAAGTCGGCTGATGAGGGCCATGTAGAAGGCTCTTAGTGGTTAGGCAGAAGCTAGGGATCAGACCTATGAGGTCTAGGCCTTAGGCATGAAGGACCTACTGGTCAGAGGTCAGTGATGTTGGGGCTGCGTACGAAGGATAATCTCCAAAACGCAAAAGGTAAAACTTAGCAGCTTGAGAATATCTTATCCCTAGTCTAAGGTGGTTTATCTTCATGAGTAGTTGAATACTTTTTCCTCTTAGATGGAGGAAGACCGGCTATGTTTTGTGGGATACCCATCTCAGCCAGTGCACCTCTCATTTGATGCAGCTTATCCTTAAATCTCTTCTTATTTTTGTCTTTGGCTGAAGTCCTACTGAGATGGTGATCATTTGTACATCCTTGAATACCTTTTCTTTGCACTTCACTGATTGAGACTAAAAACTCTTGCAGAAAATTGGATATGTTAGAAGAAGTAGATGCTTTCTCTCTCATATGAGACGAGGATGAACAAACTTCTTTCCCATTACCAGTACCATTTCCATACTACCAATCACCCGACTTTTGTTTAAAGTACCTTCAATCCTCTTCTCCTTCTCCCTCCAAACTTGATGTGAAGGTTTTAAGGAGGATTAAGGTGACATCTAGTAGAAGAATGGCCAAAGGAATTACATTAAAATATTAAATACATGCTTGGGATGCAAAGTTTTTGCGAAAATCAGTCAACTCATATTTTGAGAAGCTTCATCAAGGTACAAAGGCCTTCCTAATACACTTCCCAAAAAGCGAAGCCCATCCTTATGCCAAAAGCTTAGGTCTGGCAAATAAGAGAATTGTATAAGTGCTGTCATGCAAGTAGTTTCTGTTTTCTCATACGTCGTGGGAAGTAGTTGACATGGAATGAAAGTTACCTCCGGAAAGCTCTTTAGCAACTTGTTAAAAAAAAGGCAAAACAGTAAGCTTGTTATGAGTCCGAACTGCTGAAAATTTTTGAACAGAGTAAAAAGGTTTGTCTTGAGACCGAAATTTTCCTTTGTTTGAGGTGATCTCTTCTCCCTCAAGGCAGACACTGCTTATCACTCTTATGATGGTGTCAGACGAGACGTGTTTGAAACTTAAGTTCATGGCGTTATTTAACTCAAAGTACATACAAGGAATATCATTCTTCAACAGCAGCACATTAGTAGTAAGTTCCCTAGGGGATTTGTTTTCCTGCGCTTGCTGGCTACAGCTCAATTGTGCTGAGTGTTGTACTTTCGATGCATATGCAGTGGGCCAGGGCCGGCCGTTGATGGTCTGGTACTGGGCAGACTACAAAAAATGGGGGAGGGGACTGTTTTCTTCATTCCAACCTTCTCAACTTCTCTCAAGACTTTGGGCAACTCCTCCAAAACTTCCAATTCCTTAACTAAATCATTCATGCTCTACGTTACCGATTATGACGATGATGCTTTAGAGCTGGCTGTGGAATACCTCCATAAATTCCCCGATGCCAGGTGTTTTTGTTACCCGGTAACAAAACCCCTTCAATATATATCAACTCACGCTTATTCGGGAGTGGTAAATATTCTTCTCCTAAGTCAAATTTATGCTTGAATACTGTTAATCTAGGGTTTTAGTGTCTCTTGTTATTTGTTATTATTTTAAGGGTAGTTTAGTCCTTTTGTTATATTAGGTTTATCTAACGTTATTAGGGTTAGCCTATATAACCTCTTTATTATTCTTGTAATCATAATCTCTTTTGGAATACAATACGTAGTTCTCTTCTCTGAAGTTTCATGGTATCAGAGCAGGTCTTCTTAGACCCACCGGCTGCCGTTGCCGGTGTTGCACAGTAGCATCTCTCCTTTTCTCTCATACGACAGCAACATCCCCATCTCTCTCTAATACGGGACTCTCTCTCTCTCTCTTTCTCTCTTGTACGCCACACTCAATCTAACAAGCACCACCATCGACATCTCTGATCACCAGCAACCACCTCCGATCACCTTCTAACCATTGCCGACCATCGCAGACCTTGTTCCAGTCACCGGCAACACTGGGTTGTTCTTGAAAATCCCTCGATCAGTTGTGCAGTGACAACTTTGGATGTTTCTCTTACTGGTTGGGGTCTCTCTCTCTCTCTCTTCAGATCAGTTTTGAACCGGATTTAGGTTACCGCAGTTATCTCTCTATAATTTTCTTCAGTACAGTACTGAATTTTCTTATCTGTTTATCATCATGGTTGACGATAAAACTCAAGCTATCAGTGTGCGTTTAACTGGTAATAGCTATTCTTACTGGGCATATGTTATGAAGAATTTTATTGTGGGTAAAGGAGTATGGGGACATGTAGATGGTTCAGTACCATGTCCTGTTCTAGATAGTAAGTCTGAAGGGTCTGCCACCGCTACTGAAAAATGGAAGATTGAAAATGCACAGATACTTACTTGGATTCACAACTCTGTTGAACCAAGTATTGGAATGAATTTCTCGAAATATGACACATCAAAGAAAGTGTGGGATTATTTGAAATCTATGTATCTTGAATCAAACTTTGCTAAACAATATGAGCTTGAGATGTCTATTCGCAGTGCTACTCAAAAGGATAAATCGATTCAGGAATTCTATAATGAGATGACAAATTATTGGGATCAGTTGGCTGTTATGGAACCGTCAGACTTGCAATTACTTGATAGCTATTTGCAGTATCGTGAGAAAAACCGTCTTGTTCAGTTTCTGATGGTTCTTCGAGGTGAATTTGAACCCCTCCGTGGAGCTATCTTACATCGGTCTCCCTTACCTACAGTGGATGGTGCAGTTCGTGAACTTATTGCAGAGGAAACTAGGTTCAAAGTATCCTCCATTTCTCCTCCTACTCAGTCTGTGTTTGTCACTCCAGCAGCTCCCCCTATTCAGCACTTGGCACCCCTTCTACCCACTCCAGCTTCACATTTGATACAGGTTACTGGCAAGCCCAAGCCTCGGGTTGCCATGGATGAGTGCAGTTTTTGCCGTCAAAAGGGACATTGGAAGCATGCATGTCCTAAGCTTTCGCAGCCAAAAGGACGTAATTCGACTGCACCATCATTTTCTCGGCCACCATCACAGGCTCCTCGACCTCCAACAGCCTTTGCAACTCCTACCGCTAGCGGAGTCCCACCTTCTCCCTTATTTGATCAGTGGCAGCAATTTCAGGCATTTATAGCTACCCAAGGGAATCATTCACAGGCTTCTGCTATGACCACTACCATGCCAGGTTTGCACAGTGCTTATACCACAGGTATCTTACCCACCACATGGATTTTTGATTCTGGTTGCTCCAATCATATGACTCCTGATTTGTCGTTACTTTGTAATTCTATCTCCCCTGTCCCTCCCATTAGTATTGCTACTGCAAATGGATCTCATATGCATGTTGTGCTTGCTGGGTCCATCCTTCCAACTGCTTCTTCTTTATTGTCACTTCCTAATGTCTTCTATGTGCCCCATTTGTCTTTAAGCCTTGTTTCGATAAGTCAGTTGTCCGACTCTGGTTTTGACGTCTTGTTCTCTTCCTCTGGTTGTGTTGTGCAGGACCGGGTGTCCAAGAAGCAGATTGGGACCGGCCGTAGAGTTGGTGATCTATATGTGCTGGAGAGCTTGCATGTTCCTATGGAGTCTACTTCCACTGCATTGTCGTCTTTTCGTTTGGATGAAAAATCCTCTCCTTTTTATCTTTGGCATTCTAGATTAGGTCATTTGTCTAGTGAGCGATTGAAACTTCTTGTTCAGTCTGGATTTTTGGGTAACATTTCTATTAGTGATATTTCTGAGTGCAGTGGTTGTAAGTTAGCAAAGATGTCTGCTTTACCATTTAATAAAAGTACTTTTTCCACTTCACCTTTCCAAGTTGTTCACACAGATTTGTGGGGGCCTTCCCTGATTGCAACCAAGGGTGGTTTTGTTTATTATGTCTCCTTTGTAGATGATTACAGTCGATATACATGGGTCTATTTGCTTACACATAAATCTGATTTTTATAAAGTCTATCGCACATTTCATATGATGATTCAAACTCAGTTTTCTGCCACGATTAAAATTCTTCGTTCTGACTTGGGTGGGGAATACTCTCTTACAGAATTTACAGATTTTTTAGCAACTCATGGAACAATTCATCAATCCTCGTGTACTGATACACCTTCCCAAAATGGTCGTGCTGAAAGAAAACATCGCCATCTTCTTAACACTGCTAGGTCTCTTCTTCTATCTTCTTCTGTTCCCGCTATATTCTGGGGAGAAGTTGTCCTTACTGCAGCTTATCTATTGAATCGAATGCCTACCCCTCTTTTCTCTGGTGCTTGCCCTTACGAGCGTCTCTATGGTCAAGTTCCCAACTACTCCCTCCTTCGTGTGTTTGGTTCTACTTGTTTTGTCCTTCTTCCTAAGAAGGACCGCACTAAGCTTAGTGCTCGATGTGTCCTCTGTGTTTTCTTGGGGTATGGTATCAATCAGAAAGGCTATCGATGTTATGACCCTGTGACAAAGAAGCTGTATGTGTCGAAGCATGTTACTTTTCTTGAGCGTTTGCCCTATTTTTCCCTTCCTCCCAAAATTGCTCCTTTCACTAAGGCAGACTTGGTTCATATTGACCCATTTCCTTCTGAGGTCCCTTCTGAAGAGTACATTTCTACTGTCAAAGTGTCCGATCTTCCTGTGGCGTCTTCTGCTCCCTCTCGGTCTACTCTTATTCCACCCTTTCCGTATGCATACTCTCGGAATCGACACAATGCAGTCTCTCCTGCTCCTCCTCCCAGCTCTATTGATCCTCCCGCTGCCTCCTTGGACCCTGGTCCTGAACCTCGGTATCCTCCTCGTGAACGTCGTCCACCGGTAAGACTTAGCTTTACTAATACCTGTTTCTCTTCTACCTACTGCTCTTTTCTCTCTCGTATCCATACTTATGTTGAACCCAGGTCATATAAAGAAGCTTGTAATGATCCCAATTGGGTCAATGCTATGAATGATGAACTCACTACTCTTGCTAAGACTCAAACTTGGGATTTGGTACCTCTACCAGATGGTAAGAATATCATTGGTTGCAAGTGGGTTTATAAAGTCAAAACTCATTCTGATGGTTCTTTAGAGCGGTATAAAGCTCGGCTTGTTGCAAAAGGCTTCGCTCAAGAATATGGGATTGATTATGAGGAGACCTTTGCTCCTGTCGCAAAGATGACCACGGTCCGCACATTGATATCTGTTGCTGCGGTGCACCAATGGTCTCTCTTTCAGTTGGATGTCAAGAACGCTTTTCTCAATGGGTATCTATCTGAAGAAGTGTATATGCGGCCCCCTCCGGGCCTTTCTCACTCTCCTGATCTTGTATGTCGTCTCCGCCGTGCTCTTTATGGCCTTAAGCAGTCTCCTCGTGCTTGGTATGAGCGGTTTCATTCTGTTGCACTGCAGATTGGGTTCCGCCCTAGTCAGCATGACTCAGCTCTCTTTATTCGTCAGACTTCTGCAGGGATCGTTCTTCTTTTATTATATGTGGATGACATGATTATTACGGGCTCTGATTCTGCAGCTATTAGTGAGGTTAAGTCTCATCTATTTCGTGAGTTCGAAATGAAGGATTTGGGTCTGCTTCGCTATTTTCTCGGTATTGAGGTGGCTTCATCCCCAAAAGGTTACTTGTTATCGCAAACTAAATATGTCTCTGATATTCTTCATCGTGCTCATCTCACTGATGACAAGATTGTTGATACTCCTCTTGAATTGCATACCAAGTTCAATCCTTCTGATGGTGTTCCTTTAGATGATCCTACCCAGTATCGTGAATTGGTTGGTTGTTTGGTCTATCTTACGGTGACTCGCCCGGACATCGCTTATGCGGTTCATATCGTCAGCCAATTTGTTTCTGCTCCTCGGTCTACTCATTGGGCTGCCCTCCTACGTATTTTGCGCTATGTTTGTTGCACTACCTTTCAGTGTTTGTTGATCTCTTCCACTTCCAGTTTGACTCTTCGGGCCTATGCTGATGCTGATTGGGCTGGTGATGTTTCTGATAGGAAGTCTACCTCAGGTTTCTGTGTTTTTCTCGGGGATTCTCTTCTCTCTTGGAAAAGCAAGAAACAATCGGTTATTGCTCGCTCTACTGCTGAAGCTGAATATCGTGCTATGGCTTCGGCTACAGCTGAAATAGTTTGGCTACGATGGCTTCTGTCTGATATGGGTGTCTCTCTTGTATCTCCCACACCTCTTTATTGTGACAATAAGAGCGCCATCCAGATTGCCCACAATTCCGTCTTCCATGAGCGTACTAAGCATATCGAGATTGATTGTCATTTTGTGCGCCAACATCTACAGTCAGGCACGATTGACTTGCCGTTTGTTCCATCCTCGCTACAGTTGGCTGATTTTTTTACGAAAACTCACACTGCTGCTCGTTTCCGTTTTCTTCTAGGCAAACTCATGATGCTCTCTGCGCTCACCTCTTGAGTTTGAGGGGGGGTGTTAATCTAGGGTTTTAGTGTCTCTTGTTATTTGTTATTATTTTAAGGGTAGTTTAGTCCTTTTGTTATATTAGGTTTATCTAACGTTATTAGGGTTAGCCTATATAACCTCTTTATTATTCTTGTAATCATAATCTCTTTTGGAGTATGCAACTCAATAGATCGAGATTCGTATTGCAGGCTTTGCAGCTCCATTAAGTGTTCGTCAAAAAGGATTAGCATACTAGAATATGGGACTCTAGGACCTACAAAGTACAATGTTGTTGAACTTTTATAATAATTGTTCAAAGGAAGTTCCTGTTAACAAACTACTTTCTGTAAACTATCTGAATAGGTTCCTGACTTCTCAAAATCGAAGGTGAATAGAATCATTCAAGGGGTTATAATAAGATGGCGTTCTAAGCTGTTCATCATTTTCATTTGAAATTTCAAAAAATGAAAACCAAAAACAAAACAAAAATGACTGGATATCAGACGTTTTGTTTTGCTGCATTTGTTTAAAGATTCATTTTTCTTCACATAAGATGTATGTGTTATGCTTTATCATTTGTCTTTTTAGAGGACTTTGTTTTAATTGAAACTAGCATTGCTGCTAGGTTCCCTTTCATTCTAATCTGTGCGCAAGCTCTAAAATTCCTTATTTGGCTTTCTGTGTATGGACTCCAGGAGCCTTGATGTTCTTGTTTGAAGGCAATTTTGGCAATATCCTGCACACAGGAGATTGTAGACTCACCCCCGATTGTTTGCAAAGTCTACCAGAGAAGTACATAGGCAGGAAAGGAAAAGATCCAAAGTCTCAGCTTGATTATGTTTTCTTGGACTGCACATTTGGGAAATCCTCTATGAAAATTCCCAGCAAGTATTCTGCTGTCCGGCAGGTATTATCCGTTGGCTTTTAATCAGTTTGGGTCTCTTAGTTTTGTGTAACCTGTCAAATTACTTTATTTGAGCTGCCACCCAAGTGTGGTAAACCATGTCCTGTTTTCTGATTGTATTGATTTTGTATGAGTTACCAAAGATCTTGGAGATACAAGCTAGCTGTAGAAGTGCTTGTGTATTTTAGTTTTATGTTTTCCTCCTGGCATTTGGCAGGCTTAACATGAAGAGGCGAAGTTACACTTGTGCAGTGCACTATGACTCTGCTCAATATTGGCTTTCAAACATACTAGTGTTACTGGATAAGAACACGTCCTCCACATTGTACCATTTTCTGACCATGCATATGGTTAGAATATATGGTTGCCCACGTATAAACATGCCTAAATGGTTGCATAGAGTCCCTATCTTAAATGGAGCTCCTTCCTTAGAAATTAGAATTGCAAAACTCCGCTCCTTGTGAGAAACTAGTGATAGTTCCAGAATTTTTTTTGATGATTTAACTATCTTGAGAGCTGAGATGGTTTGTGTTGGTTAAAAGATTCAAGTAGTTCCATTGAGTTAGTAGATACAAACCAGACTGGGAAAAACAACTTTTGAGTAGCAAATTGTATCTACAAAGTTGCAAGAGAACAAGTATTAGGTTTCTTGTTATTTGAACTTTTTTATATGGAAGGGTAAACCTACTGTAGCGGGCCGAACACAGATGTTCGCATGGTGCGGGTCTGACCTGCCATGAACCAATCAGAGGCTTCGTGCACGGCGTGCCGACGATGATTCATTGTGTATTCAGTTTGCCTCAGGCTCGGCAGAGGACAAACCCATGCTCGGATTGTGCCGTCGGCAGAGTCCCCGTCGACGTTACTTCCCTCGTTAAGCTCGTGGTCATGCTCGGCATTGTCCGCGTTCGGCTACCTTCGGAACATGGCATGCAGCCGACGGTGGCTAGCTGTAAAGCCACGCGTCCTGCCACGTGCAGAAGCGGTTATAACAGAAGATGATCACGGGCGCACATGGGTATGCCAGCTCAGCCCTGAAAACGGTTATCAGATCTATTCTTTGGCGTCACTATGACGTCACTTGGCCCGTGGAAGGCACGCGATCGTACTTGGAGAGCAAGCCAGAAGGCACTATAAATACCTAGTGATGGTAACCCTAACAGGTACACGCGACTCAATACTGACACTGACTCTCTCTGAGCTTTATGCTTCCTCTCTCTGCACTATACTCATCCTCTCGCCGGAGGGCCTTGCCGGGACAACCCCTGGCCAGGTCTTAGTCGTGCGTTCCCTGTGCAGGCTAGGAGAAGAAGGCTCAACAACCATCGAACCACCAACGGAGGAGCGAGGATTAAGGATCACGGGCCACACACCTACCATGTGGTGTACTTGGCATACAAATTGGCCTTTTGATTTGTCAATACCATTGGTTGGTAGTTTTGCGTTGGTAGAGTTTTTGAAAAATGATTCTGCTCTCTAAGCCTCTCTCTTAGATATATCAACTTGTTTTTGTTCTCGAACTTACAGAAAACAGGAACCATGGTTGGAAATTCTTGTGGTTCATTGTTTTCAAAACTTTTTCCAGAAAATTGAGACAGTTAAGAAAAACAAAATTTGTTATCTGGTGTTTTCTGGTCAGAATACTAAATGCCCACAAGGACCAGTTCTCAAATTTTTTATGATTCCATGAAAACAGGTTTCTGGAATCTTCCGCACAGAAAAATATTGGAAATGGGCCAAAATTGCCCCCACTGGTTAGATGGTAAAGCACAATCTTTACTGGTGGTGAAAATGGGAAGTGAAGTGCTAGTAAGTGATGAGCTCCTTCTGCACTCAAAGAACATAGTGCGAGCCAACCGGCCTAAGGTGGTCAGCGGACACTCTGATGGTCGGGTCAGTGAGTGAAGAAGAAGCAAAACTAGCAGAGTGACCACCAGTATGATTAGATATTGAGCGTACCTCTACCCTTGGGAGTGTGTTGTAGACTTGTAGTTGTAGGGGGTAAAGGACTTAGCTAGCAAGCCAGGGTTTGGACCCTTGGGGCCACATCACTTTCCTCCCTCCGCCTTTTGGAGTTCCCTCAGATGGTATGGGTATGTGTGTGATCACAAGGCAAATCCTTTCCTCCCATGACATCACTGCATCACACAAACTGGTCATGGTGACCATGGATGACCTGCGTCTATATTGGCCTTCCACAATTCACCTTTTAGATTTTGTTTCTCATACGCAGCAAGTGTTTCCAATAAGTGGCATGCATTCACGATGCATGGATGTTATTTAACCCGATGCTTCTTATGACTTTGAGTTCAAGTGTCTAATGACAAAGGATCTTGCTCTGCACTTAATTTCTCTGGAAAGTACGTAATCACACGCATGCACGACATACACACGTACATAGTCATAGTTTAATGTTTGTTGCAATTGCTGATTATAAGACTGACATTCAGGCTATCCATGAAACAGGTCATTAATTGTATATGGAAGCACCCTAACGCCCTGGTGGTTTATCTGACCTGTGATCTTCTTGGTCAGGAAGAGATACTTGTGGAAGTATCCAAAACATTTGGTTCCAAAATCTTCATTGATAAAGACAAGAATCCAGAATGTTTCCATTCTCTGACACTCACAGCGCCCGAAATACTCTCTGAAGATCCATCCTCTCGCTTTCACGTGCTAGAAGGATTTCCTAAGCTCTATGAAAGAGCGCAAGCTAAATTTGCAGAGGCAGAGACTAATTTCCAGCCGGAGCCTCTCATAATCCGTGCTTCCTCCCAGTGGTTTGTGTTTGATGATGAGATTTTAGAAACTGAAAGGCAGAGAAGAGGGAGAAGCAGTCGAGCAGTGAGAGATCAGTTTGGTGTTTGGCATATATGTTATTCGATGCACTCATCTAGAGAAGAGTTGGAGTGGGCTATGCAAATTCTTGCGCCCAAACGGGTTGTGTCGACAACTCCCAGTTGCAGGGCTATGGAGCTTGATTATGTGAAGAAAAATTGTTTTGGCACACAACTTGCTTCTGATGATCCTTTATGGAAGCTTCTAGACATAAGGCTTGAAGTTGCTCCTACTGATAATTGTTCAGTTGTAGTGGAAGACGCTATCAAACCCAATGTAGAGTCTCACTTGCAGCCTGTGAAAACATCCATTACCCAAAAACCACTCTTGACCCTCTCTCCTCCCAGCAAAAGGCCACCTGTCACGTTATTTGGAAGGGCAAGACTTGGTAATCCCGCGGATTTTACTTTTCTACTTGCAGAGAATAAAATTAAAACCACTAAAGATGAGACTCCTCATAGTGTTTCTGATAAAGCAGAACCACAATGTTCGTTCCAAGAGGATGTTTTCGGATTGAAACATGAAAAATCATTTGAGAACAAGACAGATATAACTGAAGCACAATGTGGGATTTCAGTGGAGATAGAGAGGAAGTTTGAAGTGGAATGTGAAAATCCATTGGAGAACAAAGTGGAGGCTAATGAAGTCCAATGTGAAAGGTCAGTATTGGAGAAAGATGCCGAAATTCGTTTGAGTGGTTATTCGCCGGTTGGATCATCACAGAGCTTTAATGAAAGATTTAGGAAGTTGTATCGGTCCATGAATGTGCCTGTGCCTCGACCTCTTCCTTCCCTGGTGGAGCTTATGAAGGCCAACAAACGCACAAAGAGGGTTCAGTGTTAGTTTTGCCTCCGCCTGCAATTTTTTTCCGAGCATCAACTCGATGCAATGATTTTACGTTCACTAACCAAAGTATCACAAGGCTTCATATTCCTCATCATGTAATGCCGATGAAAGGAAAAGGGGTCGTGACAACTTTCATTGAGATACATGAAAGAAGAATAGCAATAATAGTTTTCTGCAATTATATGATGTGGGGGAGAGTGTCATTCACTTGGTTGAATCGTCAAATGAGGATCAAAGAAGAGTAACAGGTATCCGGCAAGCACTCCTAAACCAAACATCGCTGAGCTTATTGATATTTTTTTCTTATTCATTGGTCTGCCAGAGGTAATTGGTATTGTGGCAATGATTTTTTTCCCGATTTTTTCCCTGTACCAAGAGAGGAAATTCACATTCATACTCAATAGAAGAAAAATTGCAGACGGCCACGAAGTTCGATTATTGCCTTGTAAAAGTGGAAACTTCATTGTGTGGTTTGTTTTTTGTATGTTATGTATCCAATGGCTGGGGCTTTGTAAACTTTTAGAGAGAGAAAGACATCCTTTTTTTTAACAACTCATATGTTCGGACCAGCTTATGCGCACCTCAACTCAACTCAGATTGTGATACATACTCTAATCTCTTGATTGTGGCAAGCATGACAATGCTATTGGGTTTAGGGGCATTCTATTTCTTGTTACAATTTACATGGCCTTGTTCATTGTTGCTGGTGGTTTTTTAATTTTTTGGTGAGGATTAAACAGTTGGTTGGTGGTTGCTCTTGCAATTTTGAAACTTCTGTTGTCCCCTAGAAGCAAAGGATAAAGACTAAGAGGCTAAGTTTGACTCCTGGATTTATGGAGGAATACTTCAAGGAGGGGAAAATGAACTGAAAAGTGAATCTAGTCTTATGACTTTACGAAAAAGCTCCGATGGGCTGTGCACATACGGTGCACAGACCGGCATGCAGGGCTCGCTTCCGGATTCCGCACTGACGATCCGAGCCATTCAATAATTTTAAAATAATTTTTCAAGTGGCCTTGAAGAAAATCAGCTCAATACAATACGTGTAGGTGTTTGATCCTGTAATTTGAATGAAGAAATGTAAGATTGGATCAAACACTTACACGTGTTGTATTGAGCTGATTTTTAGCGGGAGCTTTTCGAAAAATTATTTTAAATTTATCGAACAGCTCGGATTATCTGTGCAGGACCTGGAGTGAGCCCCGCGTGCCGATCTGTGCACCGTGTGTGCACAGCCCGTCTCTGTCCATAGAAAGAAGGTCATGATTTTATCTTTTCTCGTCAGCCATAATCCAATTACGCCGTTAGGGATCCTTCAAGAGGCAGCCTATACAGAGATACATACAACCGTTATTGTTTCGGGGTTTTTTTTTTTTTTTTTTTGTATTTTGGAGAAAGGCGAATTGTCGCATACCTTTACCGGGTCCAGCTTTAGGTAAGTATGTTATATGAATCTCTGTTGTTGCCATGGATGCAGCAATCAGAAATTTTGATAAAGGTCATACAATTAAATATATAGTCACAATGGTAATCTGCCTTGCCATGGAGTTATGATTAATGGTGGCACGCAAGATGGCAACAAGATTGTATGATCATTTTTGGGAAGACGAAATCGGTTATGTCGCACGAATATGGAAAATAGAATTATAAATAGATCGCGGACGTCAACTTATGTACAATTTCTCTGAGGTTCATTCCTTCATAATATACGCGAAAGAACCCAAACCGTGAGCTAGTGTTAAATCCAGTACAAACAACCATCACAGTTTACTCAGTATATATATAAGCTAGCCTTTTCAACATTTTACACACAGGTTTTCTCCCTCTAATTCATAGGCCTGTTAGAAGCAGCTGTAGAAGATTGAAAAGAAGATATATTATTTGCAGCAATGCTCCATGGAATAGAAGACTTATGTTACATGAACTTGGGATACAACAGAAGACCTCTGGTGACAGAGAAAAAAATCGCAAGATGTGGACTTTGTTGTCAGGTGACTTTAGCTTGTCGAAGCTGGTTATATTCTCTCGTAGTTGAGCCTGTCAGACTGCAAGTAAGGTAGAGAAATGAAAATGAATATCGATGAACATCTAAGATGCGTTTAAATCATGAATTTGAACAAGGAAAAGAAAATGAACGGAAAAAGTATGCAAACACCTGCCGTTTTTTATGAGAATATGTTTTCTGTCTCCTGTTCTTTTCAATCCACATCCCCTTTGGAAAAGGGGATGTGTAGAGAAATGTACCAACCATTATTTCTCTGAGTTATAGAGACAAAATTATCGTTCTAAACTTGCACAAGAATATCGATGAACATCTAAGATGCGTTTTAATCATGAATTTGAACAAGGAAAAGAAAATGAACGGAAAAAGTATGCAAACACCTGCAGTTTTTTTATGAGAATATGTTTTCTGTCTCCTGTTCTTTTCAATCCACATCCCCTTTGGAAAACCCCATTACAAATTCAAAGTCCATGAAAAACATACCGAAAATGTTAAGCATACCTTGATAAGCATATCTGTTGGAAGCCAAGCTGGTGCAGTAGGAATCCCAACCCATGCAATCTGTGAGCAGTACAACATCGTGATCTCAATATGTATTGATGAGACGTATAGAACTGAAGCACATGTTTTTGTGCCATTACATTTGGACATGAATGGCTTTGTGCCATTACATTTGGACATGAATGGCTTTGTCTTGGTATTGAAGTTGATAGTTGAGAATCACAGGGCAAGAAACCCAGTTTTTTACACATGAGATAATAAGGGAACATCCTGAAGTGGTTTGCGGTTTCAAACTTCACCAAATTGCCAAGAGACAAAGAGGTATGAATCCATTTGAGTGCAATTCTTATGCAAACTGTTAGATTAGATTTGGACTACGTCCCACATTGGTTACTTATGTTATGTAACTAATCATCACGTAATATAAGTAATATAAATAAAGCTTACTTGTGTTAGGGTTAGTTAACACCCTAAACACTTCTCTCACATTCTCTAAACAACATGGAATCAAAGCCAAATCCTAACCCACCATAGATTCTAACCCTAGCCCAGAAATCGACTACTGTAGCCGTCGTGAACAGTGTCACGACTGTGAACAGTGTCACGACTGTGAACAGTAGCCCCAGAAACCCTAGCCACCATATTTCAGCCAAAGACTCAGATCCAGCCATAACCCAGACACCGTGACCCTTGCCAGCCACCAACACCCCTCCGGCGACCCTCGCCAGCCTCCGGCGTACCTCCGGCGACGCTTGCCTGCACCCCTATGACCCTCGCCTGAACCTCAAACCCCTTACCTGGTTCCGACAGACCTCAAAACCTCAGATCCAGCCTCTGCACACCTCCGGCGACCCTCGCCTGAACCCATATGATCCTCGCCTGACTCCACGTCTCTTACCCAGCCCTGTTTCATCCTCCAACGTGGCTCAACAAACCTGTTGGAAATTACCCAGGTCCCGTCGGAACTCCTGAGCCTTGCCGAGGTTGTAATCTGGTTCGTAGATGCATCACGTACACGCATCAGTGGTCTTCGGTGGTGATATTCAGTGGTATGTGGTATTCAGTGGTATTTCAAGTGGTATTTCAGGCTTATAAGGTATCCAGTTGTATTCCTGTTTCAGTTGTATTCCGATTTCTGGCTTCCTGTTGATTAAAACTTTGGTCAGTGGATGTAGATGTTGGGTTGACTGTTGGTTGATGTTTAGTTGGTGGTGGTGGTCCACTCAGTTATAATAGTTGATTCCTATTGGTTGTTGTCACTTTATTGTTTAGTATAATGTCTGAAAAGAAATCTGAGTCCCCTTCTAATTCTGTTGGTACTGATCGTTTGGCTAGCTCTTCTCGGTTTCGTGAAAGGTTGTCCATTACCTCCACCTCTTTGAATGGTAAGAATTATGCTGTTTGGGCTAGAGCCGTCGAAGTTTATTATGTAGGTCAGAAACGTTATCATTATTTGACAGATGATCCACCCGCCGCGACTGCTACTACATATGAGACATGGGTATCTGAAGATGCTAATATTCGGTCTGATTTATGGAATAGTATGGAAGAACATATTGCTAGCACGCTGGTTTTCTTATCTACGGCCAAACAAGTATGGACACAGGCTCAGGAGATGTATTCTGGTGTTAACAATCTCCGTCGCACGTATGATCTTCATCAGTCCTTCTTTTCTATCTCACAGGGTGACTTATCTTTGGAGGCTTATTATTCTAAGTTCCGTGGTATCTGTGAGGAGCTTAATATATGTGAGCCAATTTCCTCTGATGTTCAGGTCATGCGGCGCCAGCGTGAGCGTATGCAGGTTGCTCGGTTTATATCTGGTGCATCAACCACATATGGTCTTGTCCGTAATCATCTATTGGGGTCTCGTGATCTTCCTTCTCTCAGCGAGGTATTTAGTCGCCTGCGTCAGTCTTCTGTATCTGTATCTGCGCCACCTCCTGATCGTTCAGCATTGGCTTCCGTTGTTTCTGGTATTTCTGGTACTTCATTTAGCCGTGGTCGTGGTTGCGGCCGTGAGTCTGGTTTTAACAGTCGTGGTCGTGACTCTGGATTTAGTGGACGTGGTTCTGGCCGTGGTTTTGGTGGGCGTGATTCTAGTATGGGTAATCGTGGTTATGTTGGTTCTGGTATTGGAGGTTTTGGTCGTGGTTTTGGTGGTCGCATGTCAGGGGGAGGTAATCGTGGTCGTGGCCGTGATTCCCGATCGTGTACTCATTGTGGGGGAACCAATCACACTGTGGAAACGTGCTATGATCTTCATGGGTTCCCTCAGGCTCATCAGGCTGCTATTTTTGAGGATGCTGAACCATTTCCTCACCCTACCGACTCTGTGGTGACTATTTCTGCAGAAGAGTATCAGCGACTTGTGTCAAATCAGACTTCATCCTCTACTGCTACGCTTGCTCAGACCGGTACCTCCATTGCTTGTGTTGCCTCTTCTCATTCTTCCGCCCCTTGGGTTATCGATTCTGGTGCTTCAGATCATATGACTGGTACATCTACTATCTTTTCCAGTCGTCGGTCTATTGGTCCACCATCTCGTGTCACCTTAGCTGATGGTTCTACTTCTAAAATTACTGGTTTAGGTCCCGTTTCTGTTACTCCATCCCTTACTTTGGACCCTGTCTTTCATATTCCTCGTTTTCCATTTAATCTTATGTCTGTTAGTAAACTTACGAAATCTTTAAACTGCTCCATCACTTTTTCTTCTCATGGTTGTGTGTTTCAGGATCTAAAGACGGGGAGGAAGATTGGTGGGGGTACTGAACGTGGTGGACTATATTACTTTACCAATGACATCTGTCCTGCTTCTGTTGCTCTTCAGTCATCAGTTTCTCCCTATCAACAACATTGTCGTCTGGGTCATCCCTCACTTCAGAATCTGAAGCGTTTGGTGCCATCATGTAGTCATGTTAAAGACTTGCAATGTGAAGTCTGTGAGTTTAGTAAACACCGTCGAGTGTCTTTTTATCCTAGGGTTGAGCGTCGTGTGTCACGCCCTTTTCAGTTAGTACATTCGGATATTTGGGGTCCTATTCATGTTCCCACTTTAGCTGGTTTTCAGTATTATGTTATTTTTGTCGATGATTTCTCTCGTGTTACATATCTTTATCTTATGAAAACGAGATCAGAGTTGTCTTCTGTCTTTCAATCATTTTATGCAGAAATAAAGACTCAGTTTGATACTTGCATTCGTATTTTTCGTTCCGATAATGCACGTGAATATTTTCATAATGCTCTTTCTCGTTTTTTTGATGATCATGGGATCATTCACCAGTCTTCTTGCGCTCGGACTCCACAACAAAATGGGGTTGCCGAACGCAAGATCCGACACTTATCTGAAGTTATGCGTGCCATGTTAATCCAAATGCAGGTTCCTAAGTCTTACTGGAGTGATGCTGTTCTTACAGCATGTTACTTGATTAACCGTATGCCCTCCACTGTTCTTGGTGGTCAAATACCGCATAAGGTTTTATTTTCAGGTCGGCCTCTCCACTCACTACCCCCTCGGGTATTCGGGTGCACATGTTATGTTCATGCACTAGATCCTGACCGGGACAAACTTGATCCCCAGTCGATCCGGTGTATCTTTCTCAGGTATTCCCGTACTCAGAAAGGGTATAAGTGTTACTCACCCTCTCTTCGTCGTCACTTTGTCTGTGCTGATGTCACCTTTAATGAATCATTACCTTTCTTTTTGGGAACCCCTGAGTCTGAGTATGTCCTTTCTGAGTCTGAGTATGTTATTCCTATAGATGTTCCTCCTGCTCCTGTGCCACCCTTGCAGGTATATGTTCGTCAACGGAAAAGATTAACAGCCCCACCAGTACCTGCTGCCGCGCCTCCTCCGTCCCCAGATCCTGCTACCCCACCACCACCACCACCTCCACCATCCCCTGATCTTCTTATTGCTCTTCGCAAAGGTATTCGGTCTTGCACTACTCATCCTATTGTTCAGTTTGTTTCCTATAATCATCTATCTCCGTCTCTTCGTGCTTTTACTACTTCTGTTTCGTCCATTTCTGTTCCTAACACTGTTCAGGAGGCATTATCTGTATCTGAGTGGCGGACAGCTATGGAGGCTGAGATGTCTGCTCTCCATGACAATGGCACTTGAGAGTTGGTTTCTCTTCCGCCAGGAAAGTCTACCGTTGGATGTCGGTGGGTCTTTACCGTCAAGTATCATCCGGATGGCACCGTCGAACGGTACAAGGCCCGTCTTGTGGCCAAAGGCTATACCCAGACATATGGCGTTGATTATGCCGAGACCTTCTCTCCGGTGGCCAAGATTAACTCTGTTCGCATACTTATCTCTCTGGCCGCCAATCTTGGTTGGCCCTTGTTCCAGTTGGATGTCAAGAATGCATTTCTGCACGGTGACCTGCTCGAGGAGGTATATATGGAGCAACCCCCTGGGTTTGTTGCTCAGGGGGAGCGTTCTCAGGTGTGTCGCCTTCGCAAAACCCTCTATGGTCTGAAGCAATCACCTCGAGCTTGGTTTGGCAGGTTTAGTGATGCTGTGTTGCAGTTTGGTATGCGTCGCTCCCATTCTGATCATTCTGTCTTCTCTATTCAGTCAGATCGCGGGAAAATAGTATTGATTGTGTATGTGGATGATATCATCATTACTGGGGATGATCCGAAAGGTATTGATGAATTAAAACAGTTTTTACAGCGTCAGTTTCACACCAAAGATTTGGGTAAACTTTGATATTTCTTGGGTATCGAGGTAGCAAGATCCAAGGACGGGATCAGCCTGTCCCAAAGAAAGTATGCACTAGATATTCTAGAGGAGACTGGTTTATTGGGAGCAAAGCCTGTAGAAACCCCTATGGATCCAAACGTCAAATTGTGTGTTGATCAGGGGGAGATATTTCCTCATCCAGACCGTTATCGTCGCTTGGTAGGCAAGCTGAATTATCTCACCAATACACGGCCTGATATCTCATTTGCTGTTAGTATGGTAAGTCAGTTCATGTCAGCTCCTCGTCTTCCACATTGGGAAGCTTGTCTTCGTATTGTGAAGTATCTCAAGGCTCATCCTGGACGTGGCCTCTTTTATCGTTCAAATGGTCATTTGCGTGTTGAGGCCTTTACTAATGCTGATTGGGCTGGATCACCATCTGATAGAAGGTCCACAACTGGGTACTGTACTTTTGTTGGTGGAAATTTGGTTACCTGGAAGAGCAAGAAACAAACTGTGGTTGCTCGATCTAGTGCTGAAGCAGAGTATCGTGCCATGGCTCATACTACGTGCGAGGTTGTATGGTTGAGAGCTTTGCTCGAAGAGTTGGGGTGTGGCGTACAATTACCTATTCCTATGTATTGTGATAATCAAGCAGCAATACATATCGCTTCGAATCCGGTATTTCATGAGAGAACCAAACATATCGAGGTAGATTGTCATATTGTTCGGGAGAAGATAGATAGTGGCGTGTTGGCTACCCCTTTCGTGTCTACAGGCGCTCAATTGGCAGATATCTTCACAAAACCTTTATTTAAACCACGTTTAGAGTTGTTATGTAACAAGCTGGGATTTTGTGATATTTATTCTCCAGCTTGAGGGGGAGTGTTAGAATAGGGTTGGACTACGTCCCACATTGGTTACTTATGTTATGTAACTAATCATCACGTAATATAAATAAAGCTTACTTGTGTTAGGATTAGTTAACACCCTAAACACTTCTCTCACATTCTCTAAACAACACAAACTATAGGCTGCCCAAACTTAAATTTCCTGCCAGGTCCTGCTTACTGTTCGAGAGAGGTAATAGGTAGACAGCCTTATCCCGACCTCTTGTTCTTTCCTTCTTTTTTGTGTTTGTTTGCTTATGGAGAGGATGATATCAGAGTACCAAGACACAAAAATATTCACCATATACACTTTTACTGATATGTTTTGGTACATAGAATTTCTGCTGACTAAAATACAAAGTACGCTAATTTTACTGAGCTTACCACCAGCTAGCCACTAACCCCTAGATAGATTGTTAGTTGGATTAGAAGACTGGATCTAGCTTCAGCCCAGTGACATATCTTGAAAGAGAGCAGATGAATCCCCAACAAAGCTCTATTACTAGAGTTAATCAAGCTATAAATGTTGTTTGCTATTGGAATTTGTCCCACATCGGTTAATAATCACCTCAAAAACTAGTATACGAGCCTGGACGGCCTCTACCCTCATTGGCAGTTGGTTTTGAGTTGGATGCTTTAACATTTGCAATGCAACATATATGGGGATAGGGAGGACAAGGGAACTTACAAGTGCATATTCTCCTGTCTCAAAGTTGCGGAGATCCAATACCTAATACCCGTGTGAATGTGTGATGCAAGAACTGTCAGAAACTATGATACTTAACAATGTGTACTTGAACAGCATCACGTGAAGTTCTAGGTAAGAAAACTACCTCCCCGCGGTCTTCATAAATGTAGTCCAGGCCTTTGTAATAAGTTGGATGTCCAACTGATAAGTACTGATATGCGAAGAAAACACGTGTTTAGTCGCAGCATTTCTCTGTATTACTGATGTCTAAGGTATGCCAGAAAGAAACTTTGAAGGCAAAGAGAAAGAACAAGAGATTATACACGAGCTAAAGGTAAAATTTTCACTTACTGAAGAGGCCAAGTTACTGATTTCTTTGGCATACACTAAAATTAGATCAGGGTTAAGCAAGGGTGTCCCCTCTGTCCACCCTTGCTTAATTTGCTTTAAAATGTGTAAGTTTGGCTTGTTTATTATTCAAGAAACTCTCTAGTGAGCTTCAATTAAGCCAAACTTGGGTAGCTGTGTTTGGTGTTGTGTTCCTAGCATTTTTGTTTTCTAATCAAAGTACTACATACACAACAATCCAAACACAACCTCTCACATACATGTACGTGAGAGGTTGTGTTTGGTGTTGTGTTCCTAGCATTTTTGTCTTCTAATATCCTACATAGCTCCGAGAATTAAAAGGCTTTAAAAGCTGTTCAAATATGGGACACTAGGAGTTGTTTGATAACCTAAATTCAGCACTTAAAACTGAATCAATTAAGTAATAAGTGATTCAGTAGGTTTGATAACTACATTTTACATTACTTAACAAATTAAGTGTCGCTTAAAATGTAAGCTAAAAAGTTGAAAAAAATTAAGTAGCTTTGAGCTACTTAATTCTGGCTGAATTTTGTGTACTTGCATTCAACCACTATACCACCACCACAACCACTCCTACCAACACCTCCACCACTCCACCACCACCACAACCACTCCCACCAACACTTTCACCACTCCACTACCACCACCTCCACCTCCACCTCTCCACTACCACCACCACTACCACCACCACCACCACCACTCCTCCACCACCACATCACCACCACCAACTCCACCACCACCACCACCACCACTACTCCACCACCCTCCACCTCCACCTCCACCACTCCACCACCCTCCACCTCCACCACTCCACCACCACCAGCTCCACCACTCCACCACTACCACTCCACCATCACCACAACTCCACCACTACCACTCCACCATCACTACTACTCCACCACCACCACCAGTACCATCACTACACCACCACCACTCCACCCACCACCACTACCATCACTACATCACCACCACCACCACTTCACCATTACCATAAATATATTGTGACTATTAGTAAATTAAGAGAGAATTGGAACAAAATTAATTCATAATTTTTTCAATTCAGTACTTAATACATTTATCAAATAACTTTTCAGCTTAAAAAATTCAGCATTCAGCTTTCAGTACTTAATTTTTCAGCTTTCAGTTTCAGTTTTCAGTTTTATCAAACAGCCCCTAAGCTTACTTCGGTTTTGATTTGGTTTTGGGTAGTTTATTGATGCTAATTGAACATTCATGGAACTAGAAAAAAGCAAAGAAATTTACCTTGATGCTATTCAGCCTCCAGAGAAATAGAAACGTTAATAAATTTAAGAAAGATCAAAGTTGGACTCAGACTTATCCTATTCTTTGCTGGTACAAAAAATGAAAGTGGCAGTATGGTAACCGTCACCGCCAGGGAGTATTTCTTCGTCACATCATACCACTAACTCCACCGCACCTACATCGGGGCCGAAACTAAAGTCTCAGCACTGTGTGGGTCGTGTTAGGAATATGCTTAGCTCGAATAAGTGGCTAAGGGATTGGAAGCCTTGTCCAACCAAGTCCTTGTTTCCGCCGCTGAACCAACCCTCGTTGGTCAGACTTATGCCATGGAGACTTCACAGAAATAGAAAAGAAAATTGACTGACCATTAAAAGAGACAGGAATTTGTGAGAGAAACAAACATCACTGTAAGACTCACATTGATGCTATTGAGATACTTCTCCTTGTCCACTCTCACAATCTGGCCTTTCTTCACTGCACAAACATTACCCACAAAAATAAATAATCATTGAACAGATTTCATTTTCATTCTAAATCAACAAATTCAACCCATTGCACAAAAAAGGACATTGTTATTATGGAACTGAACTGGAGTAAACTGGTCTCCGCCGAATAACGGTGGGTTGAGGAGGAGGAGGTTGGGCTTTCGGGGGTTCCTCTTCAGTCTTCTTCTGTGCAGCAGCAGGCTTTTCATTATCGGCTGCTTCTGCGGATTGCATTACAGCTCTGAATACGTGTAAACGAAGAGGTGGTTTTGTTGCTCTGTGGGTGTGCGAGAATGGTGATGAAGATTGTAAGTTGGGGAAGAAGGTTTGTGAGAAAGTTGCAGAGAGAGCCATGAGAGGTGATGCTTTTTGGGGCTGGGCTTGGAATTTCGTTGATATGGTGAATCTCGGATAAGGAGGTGATCAAGTCTGCACCTCAAATATGGCCACAATTCCAAGATATTTTGTGTTGGCACTGTGTTACATAGGTGGCACTGTGTTACATAGGTAGCAGCATAGTAATGTAGTCGTTCGAAATGCCTTGCGCTCACGTTTCAATTTGAAATGCTTTGTGCTCGCTCGCTCAATCCTCGCCCGTGCTTGTGCTTTCAATTTGAAATGCCTTGCGCTAGCTCTCTCAATCATTCCTTGCGCTCGCGCTTTCGATTCTCGCCTTGCACTCGCGCTTTCGATTCTCGCACTATGCTTGAGCTCTCAATTCTCGCTCTTGCGAATTTTAGTAGGTTCGGATGTATTTCAAAGACCCTTTCAAGTTCACGCTCACGATTCCGCTTTCAATCACGCATGTGAATTACGTGACTTGAGTAAGGAGTATATAGGCATGGCAACGAGGCAGGGTGTGACAGGTTTTGCCATACCCAACCCAAAAAGTACCACACGGCCCTAACCCGACCGGTAATTCTTGGATGCTCCAATCCCCGCCCCAGTTGGTAGACAGGTTTACGCGGCCCCGCGCCCACTTTGTAAGAAATGAGGAAAAATTTAACTTTAAAACAAAATGGAAAGAAATAGTTATATATATTGTAGTATTTTGGTATGATGGTGAAAATATAATTTTTTAATCTAAAATTAATAATATTAGGGTAAAAATATAAAATTTCAAGTACAATGATAAATATATTATAGTAGAAATATAATTGTATATATAAAAATACTTCGGGACGGGTAACGGGCCGATATAATAACAACCCGAATTGCACCAAACCCTGATTGTATTTTTGTATTTTTTTCCGAACCCACCTTAGTAACCGAAAATTTAATCAGAACCGTCCCGAATAGGTCAGGAGCGGACGGGGCCAATTGCCAGCAGTAACTAACTAAGGGCGATTGGAGCTGGTGAAAGTTGATAATAATGTCCCTAGTTAAATAAATAAATAGTCCCCCAAAATAGGTACCCAAAGAATCATCATAAATAATACTTGCCCCTTATTATGAAATTCGTTAGAATCAATTTCAAAATAAAAGAAAGAAACAAAAGGGGTAGAACCGTAGAAGAAAAAATAGAGGCGAATGACCAGATGAATCACTCTGCTCTCATCCCCACCTCTTCAACTCATCTTCCCCTCCCTCCCCTCCACTCCACTGCACCCACAAGGTTCTCTCTCTCTCTCTCTTTCTCTCTCATTACATTCTTCGGATTTCCTATTTTACTTCGATGTTTTCTTTAGCTATGTGTTGTTCTACATATGCAGGAATGCTGCTTTTACTGAGAAATTTTCAATTGAAGGTCGCAATTTGAGTTACTCAATCCCCACGGGACAGGGGAGGCATGTGCCCATTCTTAGGGACTGTTCGTTGCGCATTCCTTCGGGACAGTTTTGGATGCTTCTTGGGCCTAATGGTTGTGGAAAATCCACCCTTTTGAAAGTACATCATCTTCATTCCTTTCCACATATTTCGTTCTTATGTAGGAGTATTATTACTATTTTTGCATATATTTCTGCAGAAAGTCTACACACACATACAATCTGCACAGATTTTGTTGTGGGCCCACTTGGGTCCCACACAAATCATCCGAGCCGTTCATTAAATGTAAAAAAAAATATTTTTTCAAGGGTCCCGTAAAAAAATAAGCTCAATCCGAAAAATGTTTTACATTTAATGAATGGCTCGGATGATTTGTGTGGGACCCGTGGTGGGCCCCACAACGAAATCTGTGCACAATCTGTGCACAGATTGCTGTGTGTGTAGCAGGACTCATATTTCTGGTTCAATTTGTTCAATCAATTTTTTTGGCTGCATAAATATGATCTTTCTTTAAAATTGTACAATGCAGATCTTGGCTGGTCTACTGAAACCGACTGGTGGATTTGTTTATGTGAAGAAACCCAAGAGCTTTGTTTTCCAAAACCCGGATCATCAGGTCATCTTCGGTTGTGTTTCATTGTTGCTATGCTATTATTTTCCGAATTTATGGTCTCAAATTGTGTGTGTGTGTGATACGAGTATCCGATATGTGCTCTAGTCAAGATCTCCAATTTTGTTTAGTTAGAGAAATATACTAGTATTGTGTAATGAACTTAATTTTTTATTTTGATTAGTTATTAATCAAAGCAGTTATTTTAGTTTTACTGAGAATTATCATAGGCAATGCTGTGTTATATTATTCATTTTTTATATTATGCATGTGTATCTTTTGTTCTAATAGTAGATGATTTGGTAAGTAGAGTTTGGCTAACACTCAAAGAGTAGGTCACTAATTTTTGTAGAGTATATAATTTTGTTTACCGTTATAGATAGTATTGGACACACGATTGGTAGGACTAGCAGTCTAGCACACTTTTTTGGTAGTTCTGTCTTGACTATGGAAAACCTAATAGTGTTTAACTCATTAAGCTATTGCACTCCGTGCGAATTGGAAAAGATTGCTTGGGAGTAATTGTTTATCTGCTGACTACATGAGATGCTTTTTACCCCGTAATATAATGAGTGTTTATGCTCTAAATCTGAAATTCATTACTTGACGCATGCATTTAGCTCTGGTCAATTTGATTCGTAAAAGTGTAAGATCGTTTTATGGCTCAAGCTCGATGAATGGGGTGATCACATTATGTGTATGGTTGATAATAATAATCTATGTTCTGGAATAGGACTGCTGATACACCTTAAGAAACCTTAGAAGTTTTTATTACGTCAGACCCTACAAGTAGATTTTGTATCCCATGTACCAAATTAGAGAAAGGTCTTAGAACAATATAAGGATGTCGATTGTATATAATTGTCAATAATGTATTTACTATATGGGTATTCGTAATCTTAATTTGGGGAGATAAATAACTATTTAGTAACGTTGAACTCGAAATATGAGTTTGAGATTAGGATGGAAGTGCAATTATAAATGTTTAGTGGCATAAATTTTGACTTATGTGTCGAAAATTATAACTCAGGTTGAATTAAGTTTTCTAATCTTATGAGGTGTCCTATTCTTATCTACTTCTAATGGTCCTTACAGTGGTCTTTAAATATGCGCCTTTGCTGCTCTCTCTACAATCACTTGAAAGAAAAGAGAGAGCAAATGCAGTTCAGGTTTTTTTAGCCCACACTCTATTCAAGATCAGGTATTGGGGGAATACGGTAGAAGATTCAAGATTGTAAGGTGAACTCGAGTATTATCCATTTGTGCTGTTTGTTACTGTTCGTGTTCACTCAATCAGATGTATTGTTCAGAGTACTTGTGCTTTATTGTTAGTTATTTGTCAGGATCAAGCCAGAGAGATCTTGAAGTTATGACCGTAAGTCCGTCTTGTAGGGTTTGATAGATCAGGAAGAAATATCACAGCGTGTATAGTACGCGATACGGTTCGTTGGAATTCATTCCAGCAGTTAAGTATGAGAATGATGAGAGCTTTGGCTAAGAGAAATTTAGTTGATAACTACATATTCAATGCAGCATAATATGCTTGTTCTGCGGATACCGAACTCAACAGGAGTTTTTTCCTAATTACTTGGGTGAGCTTCATGGATCCGAATTCTCGCGAAGATAATGGAATAAGATGTCCTTTTACACTTTCATTAGAATCTTGCAGCTGTGAAATATGATCATAAGTTCCCTTCCCTTACTGCCGCATAAAGCAAGGCTGGTTATATTGTAGTTGGAACTAGGCGCTTTTCATGCATCATAAGAACCGTCTGGTTCTCTCTGTGTCCAAAGGATTTAAAGCCACTTTTATACTTCCATCATGGTACTCTATGGGATTATAATCAGGCTGTGTATACAGAATAAGTGAATAGTATGGTTTTATGTAAATTTTGTTTTTATACCTCTTTGTTAGAATAAAATTCTTCTGACAGTTATATAGGGTTTTCCAGATCAACAGAAAGATACAGTGGGATTCCATATGACGAAAAACAGTGACCATATATTTCTTCATAATCCTCATTTGCGAGCTTATGATTAGATTTTCTATTCTTGCATTAGTCCTAAAACAGGACACACTCGTAAATATTCATCTTTGAGTTCTAGCCTAAGACCCAATGCTAATAATCTAACGTTGTCAGGTGTAAATTAGTTTTTCAGTGACTTTTGAGTTTGTTGTTTAAATTTGGGAAACATTTTGCGCATCAGTTACAAAGGTAGAACCTATTCTACTTTGCAGGTGGTGATGCCCACAGTAGAAGCTGATGTGGCATTTGGCCTCGGTAAATTCAACCTAACTCAAGATGAAATTAAGTCCAGAGTAGCAACAGCTTTGGATGTTGTGGGCATGTTGGAGTACTTGCAAGTATGTTGTTAACAATATTTGAAGAATATCTTAAAAGCTGTTCCAATTCCATTGATATTCATCTTTCTGTGCACTTCTTAGAGACCTGTTCAAACTCTGAGTGGTGGTCAAAAACAACGGGTGGCCATTGCCGGTGCTTTGGTAGAAGCGTGCAAAGTACTTTTACTGGATGAGCTCACAACATTTCTGGATGAAAGTGATCAGGTATTATACTTCAAGGTGAATGGCCAAGTTTTATTCATCTACAAAAGCTTAACATGAGCTAATTTATGTATGCCAAACTACGAAATCGTGATTGACCATGTTAAGAGCAATTTTACATTGGTTTCACATTTTAACAGGATGTTAATCCGTCGGTAGAATTGAAATGTAACCGAAATTGAAGAAGAAAGTATGTTAGTGAGGGAAAAAAAAGTGTCAGTGAGGGAAAGACTGCTCCTTATTTCATAGGTTATACCCATAATGGGCTCCCTTCCTTTCCTCCACTTCAATCATGACACCATTGAGAGGATCCTCACCAATTGACTTAATCTCACACCGTTGACACTTTAGATGCAAAAAGACAGAAATTTCCATCTTTCTCGTTCTCCTCTTTTTCTTATTCACACTTATCAGTCATTCTGTCATCCCAAGTGGTGACTGACTGTCATTATTTTATTATTCGTAAACTTGTTCGGACACTTTTGAGCCATGCTTCAGATTCCTTTGCATTCAAAGCGTTGAATGTGCTGAGATTGTGACCTCACCCATTCTTGTCAGTTCACTTTTGGGCATAAAACCTAGGTTTATCCTTATCCTTAGGACCTTGATCACCCTTGGAGAATGACCTTGCTTGGTTTTTGGATCGTTATCTTAATAATTTTGCTAACATGGCCATCTCCTCAAGGTCCAGACCCTCAAGTTTCAAGCTTGTGCAACATTGTTGGGGCTTGCAAAGACAATGCTCATCTGTTTTTGAGCTTTTGTTGGGATGACAATGCTCAGAAGTCAGAACTCTTGAAAGTCTCGTGCATAGGATTTTAGTCTAGCCTTCGCAAACCCAACTACTTTGTTAATATTTTGTAGATTGCGAAGGTGCACAGCGGCAATTAGGGGTGTGCAAAATACCCGCGGGTTCGCGGACCCGACCCGACCCGACCCGAAGGGGTTCGGGCGGTTTCGACCAACTGTTTCGGACGGGTACGGGTTGGAATATACAAAATTTTTTATTTTCGGTTCGGGTTCGGGTCTGCACCCAAATTACCCGTCGGGTCCGACCCGACCCGACCACATTATATATATACATAATAAGTTAATAACCCTGTGGTCCCTGTCCCTAATTCTCACTTTTCCAAAACGCCAAAGGAGCCGCCGGCTCAGAGCAGCCAGCACACCCCCACGCTCCACGGTCTTCCAGTCCAGATCTGATGCCGCCGACTCACCGCCAACACACGACGCACACCGTCCAGTCCACCCCTCTCTCTCTCTCTCTCTCTCCCCGCCAGATGCACACCGTCCGGCGTCCAGACTCCAGCCGTCCGGTATGTTTTCTGCGTTTTCTTGTCTTTCTTCTTCGGGTCTGCGTTTTCAGGAATAGATTTTCTGCATTTTCATGTCCTTCCCCTGACGATCTGCATTTTCTGGCTTCATTTGTTCCAACCCGACGGACCCGACCTTACCCGACCCGACGAAAACATTCGGTTTTCGGACGGTTCTTTGAGGTACTCGGTTCGGCTTCGGTTCAGGAATTTTCCAACCCGACATGGTCGGGTCGGGTGGCGGGTACAGGCCAAACCCGCCCCGCCCGCCCCGTGCACACCCCTAGCGGCAATGCAGTCACTTAAGAACACTGACAAGCAATCGTCAGGACTTCAACTGCTTTATCCTTCCAGAGAGCAAGCAAATGCCATCAACTAGCAGGAATAGTGACGCATTGCACATATAGCAGCATATACTTTTGCAGCAAAGTTTTTTTCTTTTCGTTTCTTTATGAAATTATTATTATTTTTTTATTTTTATAGTTCTTTTGTTCCAATTGTCTTCAATTGTTAGATTGGGGTGATAAACGCAGTCAAGAACTCTCTGGATAATTCGAAAGATGTTACAGCACTATGGGTGACCCATCGGCTTGAGGAACTTGAATATGCGGATGGTGCTGTCTATATGGAAGATGGGAGAGTAGTCATGCATGGTGATGCTTTGAGCATAACGCGCTTTATCAGTGCCAGGCAACGATCTTACATTGATCAAATAAATTCTTGAAGACCCAGTCGGTGTTACTAAACAAATGTCAAGGTGTACTATATCCATGTAATTACATTCTTTATGTACAGTTACTGCTTTTCTTCTTGGGAAATCGTTTTCTCTATTTCTCTATGATCGTGGTTGAGTATTGGAGCCAGATGAATGTATACGTGTAGCTCACGAGTGACCCATAATACCTAGGACGTCACACATCGCAGGCATCTATTTATATTCACCTTTTGTTGTTTCTTTCTCGGTCTACAGGATTCAACGTGGAATGTTCTGCCAACTTGTTGATTTTCATTATGTTATGGTGGACAATGGGTCAACTTGATTTTGGGGTACTCCGTGCTTCCCCATTTGTCCATCTGTGTATGTTCTGCTTTGATGTGAGAAGAAATTGAAGAATGCACATCTTGCATGATGGTATTATTTGGTACTCCCTCCGTTCCTTTTTAAATGTCCTGCTTCGTAATTCCAACTTATTAAAAAGACATCATCATTATACCTTTCACATCAATTTTTTCCTCCACTTTCCCTACTTACCCATCATCATTACACTTTTACTCACTAACTTTTCAAAATGGAATCTACTTTTAGGGACAAAATAGACAATTCATCAATTTTTACCCACTAACTTTACAAAATGGACACTTATTAAGGGACAGCCCAAAATGGAATACTGGACTGTAATAAAGGGACGGAGGGAGTATATAACAAGAAGGGTACTTTTATAGTTGCTCTTGTACGACATCATTTCGAAACTAGAATACTAGCCGGTAGCCTCCCGACTAATGGGTGAACTGGTATAACGTTGGATGCTATACTTAGTTTGGTTGGATGCTTTAATTTGGTATTATAATTCTCCTGTCAGAGTATATTTCTCAAGTGCAGGAAGTTCGAAAGCATATATCACGGGAAAGTCTTAAGGCAGTTTGCACAATATTTTACACAACATGTCAATGTGGCAATATCTTGATGGTAATTGTGTGATTTGCTATTTGTCAAGATGAGACAATGCTACTTAGCGCGGTACGTATAGCATTATACAAATTATTGTTTTGTAGAATCACCTTTTGTCCGAACTTATCTGAACTGAGCTAGCCAGAAAATCATCTCATGCCAAAGCATTCTAAGCTCAGTTGG
Organism: Rhododendron griersonianum; assembly: GCA_018127125.1. Taxonomy (NCBI): domain Eukaryota; kingdom Viridiplantae; phylum Streptophyta; class Magnoliopsida; order Ericales; family Ericaceae; genus Rhododendron; species Rhododendron griersonianum. Next base: position 33,088,669 of record CM030797.1, on the reverse strand, counting down.
AACTCTTATAAATAACATTCACTTGTGTTGGGCGGTGAAGGAAGATCGTGACAATATAACACCCTCCAATCATTGCTACGCAACCAAGGATCCTTCATATTCGACCGTTGGATCCCATAGGAAGAATATGTATTTATGGTTGGACCATTTGTGAAATATCCTTTCTCAAGTAATCAAATTAAGTGAAACACATCATGCAATATCCAAATCATTCGATATGCACCACTATACGACTCATAGATATCGATATATCTGTATAATGTTTTAGGAAGTAGAAACAGCAATAAGATTAAAAAAAAAACAAAAAACGAGTACAAAGTTTAATAAAAAAAAACATAATACAAGAAAAAGCCACTAAACAATAAATAAACCGTGGCTTCTCATAGTAGTTGTATGAAGACCACATCTGCAGACAACTTGGACTTTAAGGAATTCTTGTTAGTTCAAACCTAAGATGGTCTGGTAAGCATCCACTATGGGAGTATCTAGGATTGACGTTGCACTAGAGTGAGGGGTCATTGTTTAAGCTTTTTCCTCTTTTCTTCTGAAGTTTGGTATTGTATCAATTGCCAGACCTTTCACCCCACAAAATCACGCACCAAAACTTAAAAACGCTCTCAACATTCTTTACAGATAACATCAACCGTACTAGTTGAGAAAACCACTTTTGCACAAGTTTAGTCTCTATTACTTATCGGGTATCGAAGAGAAAGATTGGATTCAGATCTAACTTTTGCTCTTTTATTTACAAAAGTACGTAGCTATCCTCAAATACAAATCCAAGGTTAGTATCTGGAATTTTAACCCTTAAACTAATGGCCTCGTTAGTTTCAAAAACGGAAAAACTAATGCCTCATGCATGCAAAGGCGGACTTACTTTGGTGTCAGTGGGGCACCAACGCACTCAATTTTTTCTCACACTATTTTGATACCCTTTTAAGTAAGTGTGATATGCCTTGTAAAATTATCGGGGTGCTAACCTAAATTTATACTAAAAAGTACGTATATGAGTATTAATTTGGGTATTCATTTTGTTTTCCATAGAATAAATTTTTTTCACCCGGCCCAAACGTATTCTTTTTCTGTCTATTACAAGGTGAAATTTAAAACTATAATCACCTGTATGTATGATGATACTAATAAACTATAAATACTGAGGTATGTCATATTCGTCGAGAAATTTCGTTATGAAAGCACAATAGGGCTTGCTGCCCTTAGGAGCACAACAACTCCCGAAACGACTTCCATCCGTGCCTCTTTTTTCTTTTTTGGGTGTGAGAATGGGTACCGTGGCTTGAACCCTTGACATGGCAAATGACACCGCAAGTGTGCCACCACAAGGGAAATCAAAGCTTTGATGTGCCTCTTTTTTCTTTGATAAACGCTCTAAAATCTCTCACATCAGGCCAATGACGAAGAGTGAATCTATAGCATGTCAAAATTAAATTGGCAACGTCGGCCAACTTCATTAGGACCTAACGGAGTTGACCCCCTCGTTGAACTCTTGACCTTCTTTCTCCTAACACCTATGTACCTAAGTGCACCATGAGGCAGTTGGACTTGGGCCAAAGGCCTCTTGAGTCCTTGACATGCCGATAAAAAAAAAAAAAAAAGGCCTCTTGATAGAATATAAGATAGGAAAAATTTCAAAAAAGCTCAACTTTCAGGAATTTTACAAAAAAACACATGAACTTTAACTAATGACCAAAAGACACCTAAACTTACAATTCCGTTAACAAAAAAATCACCGCCATCCAATTCTGTCAATTTGTAATGAATGGAGCTAACGGAAGGCGTAAACCTCCCCCTTTTTTTTAAAATTTTTAATTTAAAAAATTAACTATTTCTTTTTTTAGTAGTAAATAAATAAGCAATAAAGTTATTTTTTTCGTTAGTATTTATCAAAAATTACTTTAACCTCATTTTATTTTCACACTCTCCTTTCGATAGCCACACCTTTTTTTTTTTATTAAAGTGTATGAATTTTTTTTGCTAAAAGACAAAAAAGGAGTGTGGTTATCAAAAAGGGGTGTGTGAAAATCATCTCCCCAAAAAAAGTAACTTCAAAATTCTGAAATTGGGGTTAGGGCTTTGGCGGCTATTTATGGGGTTGATTGGTAGTGTGGGGTCGAATTTCTGAAGAAAAAAAGAGAGGGAGAGAGAGAGAGAGAGAGAGGAAAAGGTAAAATTTGAAAGTATAAAAAGGGGGTTATTTTTGTAAATAGTAAAAAAATGGGGTTTAAAATAATTTTTGACAAATAGTAAGGAAAAAATAATTTTATTGTATATTTATTTATTACTTAAAAAAGTTAAAAATAATTATTTGAAGTAAAAAGTAAAAAAAAGGAAGGTTAACGCCTTCCGTTAGCTCCATCGGTTACAAATTGACGGAGGCGGAGGCTTTTTTGTTAACGGAATGGCAAGTTCAGGTGTCTTTTTATTATTAGTTAAAGTTCAAGTATTTTTTTTGTAAAGTTCTTAAAAGTTCAGGGGCTTTTTTGAAATTTAAAATAATTGATTTTCACTCTTTTTTTGGTCCTAATAACTGCACTCCCTTCTTGTTTTATTGTGATGTGAATTTATAAATTTAACCTTTCGTTTGCACAATCTTTCGCACTTTGAAGGATAAAGTTGTAAATTTATATCACAAGAAGACAAAAAAAGAAGTGTAATTATTAAAAAAGAAGTGCAAAAATCACTATACTTGTGCCCCTCTGTCCCAAAATCTTGTTCTTTTTCGAAAATACGTGTCTTTTTCAATTGATTATATTTTATAATTTATAATCTTTTAGATAATTTTAAGAACTTTATATAAAAGAAATCATTGAGATCTATATTTGATATAAAAAATATTATAAATTAAAAAAATATAACCAATCTTTTAAGCATTTCAAAAAAGAAAAGAGGACTAAGAATTTGGAACGATGGGAGTATATTTTTGCAAAATCTCAAGGGTTATAATATAACTAGACAGAAGTCTTAGGGGAGGTACCCAAAGTAAATAAAATTAGAAACAAGGTACTACTAATAATTAGGTCCCGTTCCGCAAACCTTCTTAAAAAATAAGTATTTATTCCCCCACTTCTTATTCAAAAATAATCCAACCTTCTTATTTTTCCCAACTAAAAAGTTCCTTCCACATTTTCAAACTCAAATATAACATAAATGAAAAAAAAATATTTTTTTTTGCACCGTATTAAAGATCTCAATGAGATCTATCAAATAAGATCCATAGTGGTAGGAAAATTATTTGCGTAAACATATTATTTTTGAGCTTAAAGTTGCCTTTAGAAAAAGAAGACTGTTTTTACCAATATGGGGGCCGGCGGAGGGAAATCGGTCCGGCGGCCGCGCTGGGCCGTCTTCGGCCATCAGCCGTCCAAAAATTCTAAAAATTAAAACCAAAGGGGCCATCAGCATCCGAAGTGTGTAGGGTGCTTGATCCGAGCACCACTTTTCCGTGTACATATGAAACTTCATATGTACACGGAAAAGTGGTGATCAAGCACCCTACACACCTCGGATGGGAAAAGGGGTGCTCGGATCAAGCACCCTACACACCTCGGATGACGTTGATTCCCGCGTGAGCCCCCTTGGTTTTAATTTTTAGAATTTTTGGACGGCTCGGATCGGCCGTCCGGTGGCCGGAGACGGCCGAGCGCGGCCGCCGGACCGATTTCCCTCCCGCCGGCCATACTATCTAAGGGTGAACAAAAAATAAATTCTTATTTTGTGGAACACACCTTATTATTGAACAAAAAATAAGTTCTTAAAAGTTTTGTGGAACACAGCCTTAGAGTAATAATTAGTCAAATCAATAAATTTTCAAATCTACACAGAGAGTTGAGCACTTCTGGTTTTTCAGTCGTTTCTTTCCATATTCGTCATCTGTTCTTCGTCTTCGTTCACAATCCAAAAAACTCGTCTGGGCCTGTTTTGATATTCATCTTAATTTTCTTGGCAATCCAAAAACCTTGTTCTCCAATCATCTCTCTCTCTCTCTACAATCCAGAAAAACTCATTTGGGTCTGTTTTGATATTCATTTGGATTTTCTTGGCAATCCAAAAAACCTTGTTGTCCAATCAGCTTTCTCTCTTATTTCATCAGTTTCCTCCGGCCTTTCTTGTCTTTCCCAAATCGCAAAAAGGGTGTCCATTTTTTCCCCCCTCTGCCCAACCCTTGCTGATTCTCCTTTTGGGGTTCGGTGAGATTCAAATGCATCTATACATATATACACATGTGGGTACTCTTCATTTGCGAAGAATTGACAATCTTTTGGCCTAACTGGTTCAAGGTAAAAACCTGTTTCTCTCTCTTCAGATGTTTATGTTTATTCTCACTTGGTTCTGATTGAGCGTTATTTAACGCCAAATTCATGTGTAGTATCTGGTGTTGTTTGATTCTTTATATTGCCCTTTGTGGTTTTCACACACACACACACACATATGTAGTTTGTACAATAAACTCGTGGTACCCACAAAATCATAAAATTCTCCTTCCTAGATTGAAGAAGATTCTCTTCGAAAATCAGCTGATCTTTTAGTTTGGGGTCCTATTTCTGGTTCATTTTTGTTTACTAATTATCCAGTTGAGCCATCCACTACGCCAAGGGAAAGGAATTCCAGTGACCTTTTATTAGTGTTAAACTTTAAATTCTGCTTGCTTAATGTGGCATAAACATGGAAAATTCAAATTGTTATATTCGCAGGACACTGGCTGATAAACAATAGGTTCAAATATAGCAGTGGTTAATCTGCAGAGAATTTGAACTAGAAAAGTGCTGCCACCTTGTAGTTATCTCTCTCTCTCTCTCTCTCTGGCTGTGCGGGAAGTGGGAATTAGAAGACGAAAGGTGCTAGCACGATTTGTGATTCAGTTATTTTGTTTGATTAGGAGATTGTAGGGTTCATCGCATGTGTCATCTCAATTTTTACCGCCTGTCTGGATGGTGTAGTTAATAGTTTTTCTCTCCTGCTTTGCTTGGAATTATGGGTGTTAAATTTGATACTTATCCTTTCAAAATGAAATGAAAAAGTTGTTGGATGAGAAAGTCCTCTTGGAACTTCTCTAAAAGTTGGTTGGTTGCTACTTATAATACAATCCTGTAAACTTTAGTTTTTAGCTCCAGCAGAAATGGGTCTGGTTGAATAAGATGGTAACAAAATTTATTTCCTAGTAGGAAGTTACGAAACGTTAACTTTAGATTAGGTAGACCTAGGAGTGTTTAGGTGCCCAAGGACTGGGTCAGATGATGCACGAGTGTACCATGTTTGCGAGATGGATATGCGTGGCACTAAGCACTGTTGTTGCATTTATTCCGCTGTGTGATCTCCCTCCAGATTTTGTTGATGTTGTTTTTGAGGATTTGTTTCGGAGAGGAGACGGACATGATACTTGATAAAAAGATGGTTTGCTTGATGAGAGTTTCTATTCATCATTTGCCGACATAATTGCTCTTCATCAGTTCATCTTGTTTCCCTCCTTTCTTTTGGTGATGTTGAAGCCGTTTATTTTGAACTTTAAATACCTCTTGCAATACAAAATCTCTACCAAATGGATTAGTATTTGTACTTCCAGTGTTCTAATAGTCAGCCAGTGTTCTAATAGTCAGCCGCCTTGGCCGAGTGGTCCTTACTTACATTCCCGTAATGAACATACATGTCTTAACTTATTATATCCTGAATCTTGCTTGTCATCACTTTAGCTTTATCTAGAACTGGTTTGAAAGCCAAGAAGATATTAGTATATTACTACTTTATTATGCAGTTCCATTATATCTGACTTGGAAGAAGCCATAAATGGTAGTGTACTTTGAAACAACATAACGAAGTTGAAACGAGACTACTTGTCGCAATCAAATTTGATACTGTCCAATCTTCTCCAAGTTTTTTCCCCCCACTTTTGTGTATTCAAAGCAGTAAGCTTCTCATTCTGTAATGCTGCCAAATGTATAGTATATTTATAAACATATGGGTGTATGCATATATTTTTCTTTCCCTACCTTTCTCTGATTTAAAAGCCGTGTGCAATGGAATTTTGATAAGTTACCACATGGTTTCGTTTCTGTTCGTATAGGTCAGCTGTTGCAATGAAGACTCTTAATGATGATGAGATTGATGTTTTGGAAGGTGGTAAATTGGAAAGAGACAGAGAGAAGACCATACGAAGTAACAAGACAGTAAAAATACGTAACCAGGCCTTGTTATCTGGCTTTGCATATTGCATTTCATCTTGTAGCATGATACTTGTTAACAAGTATGTCCTTTCCAGCTATGATTTTAATGCCGGGATATCTTTGATGCTCTACCAGGTTATTTTCCACGCTTACCTTTGTTACTTGGATGGTTCTACTAGGCTCAAAGCTCTGGAATTTCACTGTTATTAAATTGTATTGACTTGAAGAATTCATTTGGAAGTAACCAATTTTTCTGTGTTTGGTGGTGCAGAACCTTGTCTCAGTGGTTATTGTGTCGCTGTTGAGTGTTTTTGGTTTAATAACGACAGAACCTCTCACGTGGAGATTGATTAAGGTCTGGTTTCCTGTGAACGTTATATTCGTCGGGATGCTAGTCACAAGCATGTTTAGGTTAGAAGTCTTTCTTTCGTTTTCTGCATTCAGATGTTATCCTGGTTTAGTTTACTTTCTGCTAACTTAATGTTGTTAACTTTTTGGTTTACACATCTTAATTATGATTAACCCATTTCTGCATCTAATAGATTGTTCTGTTAATATCTGTATATATGTGCTTACGCACCTACAGATTGTTACACCATTCTGTTTCCTAAAAGACCGACCAAATACTCTGAAATGGAATTGTAAAGATTTGAGAGCCGCTAAATGGAGTGTTTAAGATGATTATATGCAGTCTCATTATGCTTAACTGGGTTGGCTTTTGATATTGTTTCATCGTGAATTCAAATATATGTGTAACTGGTTTGTTCTCTTCCTGCTTGGGAACTAAGTAACTTGCTTACAATTATGATGGGTAACTAGCATTTCTCATGTATAATGGTTTTCACTATTGCATTCTAGAGTATTCTCAATTGTTCTGATCGCATTTTGAAATAAATGTCTGCATAATGACGAGGAATTTGTTTTTCATTGAAAGTGAAATTCCTCTAACTAGATGGCGAGGATTTAGTTTCTAATGGATGTGTTGTATCCTTTGTGTGCCATCTGTTTCCGTTTACCAAGTTTCATAATCTTTGTAACAAGGATGTGACGTGTGTAGGGTTTTGAACCACCACAGAGAAGCACCCTATGATTACATGCACACAACAAAGAGGAAAACACAGAAACTTCTTGATTTTGCAAACCACCAACTTATCTAGCTGGCACATAAACCCGAACCTATGTAACATAGCTGCTCACTGGTATTCTTTGCTCCCTTGTATCTCTGCAAACCCTCTCACTGATCCTCAGAATTTCGATATGCACTTTATTGGTAGAGTGTGGCTTGATCTGCAATTTATCAGTCGATCTGCACTTTACACCAGCCTATCCTAGGTTAGGCAGGTGGAAGGAATCTGAATGCATGTTGGAGATCCCCTAATGGATTTCGAGCTCTCAATCTGACTGAACACATGCACATACCCATTAACTGTATGAGCCTACAAAAATATCGGCCTTACATGCACTGATGCACATGACGATCCCCACTTTGGCTTGAATTTTGCGTACTATCTTGAAGACCTAGTCTCAATGTCAATCCTCTTGTTTTTATGTTTTGTTACACTCAAAACAGAAATGGCCAGCCCTTTCACTCGGAGAGTCCGCTCACTCAGCTGTGGTTTACTTTGTGGCTCTATCTCTTCTCTTGAGCGAGCTCATTTTACTAGATCTTACCAACTGAACAAAAGAGTGAAATTGGACTTGCTTTGTCCTACATGCATATCTTCTTACTATGTCTACCATCTCAATCTTTCCAACAGAAGCCTTTCTTTCCATCTATCTTCCAAGCAGATATAGAAACTCCTTTCTAACGTGAATGAGATCAAGATATCAAGAACGCAAGATCTAACCATGGCTCTGCAAAATCAACTATGATACCACTTCTTGGTTACAGAACCAAGCTCTTATGCCATATGCTAGGATTAAAGCCACACACAATGCAAGTACATAGAATTTACATGGTTTAGCCAAATCTTTCGTCATTAATTATTTGTAGCAATAGATATTCACCACAGATCGTAGAGATTATAAAGAAACTAAAAATACCTCAAACCGTGACAGCAATTCTCAAGCCCTAAAACAAATAATGTTTGCCCACTCTATGGTAGCTAAATGTGAAACAATTCCATGCTTCCCTGCCACTCCTAGTGTCTATGAGTCCTAAAGCTACACTAGCTTCATGCTCTCTAGTATTTGTTTTGTCCTCTACATCACTATACACCTCTCACGAGCTTCCTATTTAATAGGGAAATTCTAGAAATCCTAGACGCCAGACATTAGGCTTCTGTTTGGAATGCTTTACTTGCCCCAACTATTTGCTCAAGCCCACTAATTCTATGGGTCCACACAATACAAGAATACACCGCACATTCTTTCAACTTGGCTTGAAGTTGGCTAATCATTTGGAAGATTACTAGCATCGTTATTGATTTTTGTTGCTTCCTATTAATCCCTTGCACTCAATCTAGCATGGACCATTCCTCCGCACTAGGCCACCCTCAACTACTCACCTAGGGTTTCTTTCCTCTTGCTTGAGCTCCAACCATTTGATCTTTGTATATACTTGTGAACTTTCAATGGTTGTTGCTCTCTTCTAGGTGGAATTATACACATAACCCATTCTTTCACTTCCGCTTGCCTATGTTGTTTCTGGAGAATCTGGACACCCATGTACCAATTTTTGTGTTTTTACCATGCCTTACTCACTTACGTCATATGCATGTACTACTTTTCTACTATTTAACTGTTGGTCCACCCTTCACAACAAGCCCAACAGCTCATTCAAGAAGCCAGCCATCTTTTTGGTTCGTTGATGACTTTTAGTCTGCCGCTAACAACCAGCACCAACTAGAGGTTGTTTTCTCATCTATATTAAATGACAATAACCCCTTTTTCTCTTTTGCTCCAATACCGATTGTGGGGTTGAGTCCTAAAAGCTTTGATGCTAAATACTTTTTGGTTTCAAACCTACGAACGCTTGGAAGTGCCCCCAGAATCACAAGACTGATATAAAATATTAGAGCACAGTGATTAAGTGCTTGGTTTTCATAAAAATGAGACAACCCAAAACATGTACACATACCCAAGCACTAACATAATCCCTGTTTTGTTCCCGTAAGTGTAACTAAGCCCTAAAACTATTCAGGCCTCCCCACTTTGTCCCAATGTTCCTGAGCATCGAAGCCACGCCTACATTCGCTATGGTGTCTGCATCTTTCTTTTTATTTTGGCCCCTCCGATCCACTAGTTGTGAGGCCTGGATTTTGATAGGGCCAAGTGCATTTTTCCAAATCTGATGAAGGAGATGCGAATTTTAATGTCTGCAGTTTATGGGAACCACAATATGTGACATTTTCAAGTATTTTTTTGCTGTTATTTTTATCATATCTGCGTTACAGTTAGCCAGAGCAAGTGGAATACTCTCGTTTGACAGCTTTAGTTATTATGATTGGTTTCGTTTGCAGTCTGAAATATATAAACGTTGCCATGGTCACAGTCCTGAAGAACGTTACAAATGTGATAACTGCAGTTGGGGAAATGTATCTTTTCAGTAAGCACCATGACAACAGAGTTTGGGCTGCTCTATTTTTAATGGTAAGTGGAATGATAAAGAATTCTTTTGGGACTTGGTTTATTATTACTTGTAGCTATTTGGGATTTTTTTTAATCTCAAAACTGTACTCCTGATGTATTTTATTTGCATTGTACCATACCAATTTTGAGAAAATATGGCATATTTTTTCTACGATCCCTTGCAAATGACACAACTGGGGAAGTAAATCTCCAAATTACCAAAGCTTAGGTCCCTAGGATGATGACATAAGGTTTTTTAATCCGTCTCTGGTGGTCTAGTGGATCCTTTCGGAATATATATTCGGATATGAAGTATGGGGTTCACGGGTTTCAAGCTCTTTGAAGTACGTCCAGTAGTGTAAGTTGTGTAACTATCCCACATAAGATGCTTTACTTAGTGATGAACTTGAATATAAATTCGATTCTTGGGAAAGGGGATTTCTACCTGCCATCCACATGGAGAGGCTAGAAATTATTCTTCGCTAGAAAATGTGATTGTCAATCACATATAGAAGAACAGCGTATAAGTTATCATGCTTGAATATCCATCATTTAAGTCTCCAACTGCCATCTTCTATATGTGATTGACATATTGTGATGAACTTGTGAGGAAGCATTCATGATGGTTGAAGAGGCAACGCATTCCCTTTTGCAGATTATATCTGCAGTCTCTGGAGGGATTACAGATCTATCTTTCCATGCAGTTGGCTATGCATGGCAGATAACTAATTGCTTCTTGACAGCATCATATTCTGTGAGTATCTCGGTTGCATTCACTGGTTTCTGTTTGTTGCTTCCTTAGTCAACCTCCTTTTATTGGTTACTGATCATATCGTTTACTTTTTTATGTCTTCATTTACCCAGTTGCTGATCATATCGTTTACATTTTTTTGTCTTCATTTACCCAGTTGCTTTTAGATATCCTTTGTTTATTTATTTTACTCTAAATTTGATCTCTCTTCACATTCTTATTTCCAAAGAAATTTCTGTATATTATCAGGCATTTCTTTAATCGTGCAATACTGAAATAAGTTTAATAACATCACTTCTCGCACTTGGTTTAAGAAAATAAGAGACTATGTCTGCAATTGTCATTAGACTGATCCTTAGTGAGCAACTTTAGGGTGTTTGAGTCTATGACTCTATATGCTAGTTGTGTATTCACCTCAATTATAACACACTTTGTAGACTGGGTATAGCTGCAGTTCTTGTGTTACTAGGGTTGTGTCCCTAAATGTTAGTTAATGGATGGAACCTTTAGCTTATGTCTTGTTCAAGTTACTTGAATATGTAGTCAACTTTGTTGCTGAAGGACTTTCTATGTTTCAAATCTTTGCGCTGCAGCTAACACTACGCAGGGTCATGGACACAGCAAAGCAAGTTACAAGATCTGGGAGCTTGAGCGAGTTTTCAATGGTCTTGCTCAATAACACGCTCTCGTTGCCCTTAGGGGTTATACTAATCTTCATTTTTAATGAGGTCGACTATCTTTCTAGAACGTGAGTTCTTTTCTTTCTTTTCTGTTCTTATCTTTTATGACTTGGAAAAGTAAGCTGATGCATCAAAGTCTCCTAGATCTGTCTATCGTTGTTTTGCTGAACCTATTGTTTCAACTTTCCAGTAATGACATGCTGGTTTATTGTGGTTTTGTTGGCCAAAGTTCAATGTTGAATAACTTGAATGTACTTAATAAGAGTTATATAAATTTTACTCATTGAAACAAATTGTAAAAAATGTTGAACATATACTGCATATTCTCCGTTTTATGATAACAAAGTTGGAAGAGAATTTATATTTTCTTTATTATTATTATTTACTTTGTCCTGCTTGTCAACTGATACTTATAGATGGGTTTGTGGAGATTGAAATCCCATCGCTCATTTACATTAGGTTTTCAACCTTTTGTTATATTTGTCTAAGCAGACTTTTGTCAACATATACTAGTGAACAAGTTTAACTTGCAAGAATGGTGCTGTTCAAAAAAAAAAAAAAACTTGCAACAATGGTATTTGCTTGCACCTTATGCAATTCTTTGCTTCTATTTGGTCTGTTTTACAGCATAACCATGGTCAATACATGCATAACTCCCGTTTTCAGGAGGGGGATACTTCTTTTGTGGTCACCCTCCTTTGGTACTAAGATAACTCGTTGAGTCCACCAGTGGGTGGTACCTGTATCTTCATGCTTTTGCTGTTTATCTCTATAGAAGCGGGAATTTCTCTAACTTGTGGTTTACTCTATTGTGTTTGGTTTTTCTTTGATTGTATTTCACGTTGGATAAGAGCCCTTTTAGCCCTCAAGTGTAGGACTTTCTCTTTTTAAGTTTTAATGGAAAAAATCAAATTCTGAAATGAAAAACTCAATGACTCTAGCAGACTTATTGCTTGAGTTAGTTGCTAGAAGATTTTTCCATTTAGTGCGTTGCTGCTTTGCTTACTGTCATTGGAAATTTCCTGACTTTGAACAAGTGATATGTTATGCACAAGTTTTGGCTTCCACATATTACATCCTTTTTTCCTTTAACTTCTATTCTCTTATAGTCGTTTGATCTGTCCTTTGTTTGGTATTCTTTGATACTCGTATTTCATCTCTTCATTTCTTGCTGTAACCTTAGATCTCTGCATCACGAGTTTAGCTATGTTCTACTGACTTTTCTTCGCGACATATTTAGTTGCTGCTTAAAGTTTCCCTTTCTTCTGCTTTTCCATGTTCAAGTCTTCAGCTTATCTTATGGACGCTTATGTGTTTTTCAATAAATGGCAGACCACTTCTAAGAATGCCTACCTTCTGGTTGGTGATGACATTAAGTGGATTTTTGGGTCTAGCAATCAGCTTCACTTCAATGTGGTTTCTTCATCAAACAGGGGCCACTACATACAGGTAAGTTTGAAAGATATGCTGAAGAATTTTGAGACGTGGGTTGTTTTGAAGCTGGCTACTTGTGCAATGGTAGTTAGATCATTATCCCTTGCTTTGTAGGTTTGCCATTGCACTGGATTGGTTGGATGGTTAGATTTGGGTTAGGGTTCAGGTATTTGGTCAGGAATTCGTGGAATAAAATACTCCCTCCGTCCAGGTAATTGGTCAGCAATTTATGGAATAAAATACTCCCTCCGTCCCATTGTTTGTCCATTTTAGGAAGGGTTATTTTCAAAGACACCTCTTCAACTATCACATTTTGTCAACATGACCCCCTCATGTTTAAAAGTCATCAACCTCACCCCTACATTTATCAAAATTCATCAACTACACCCCTTCTGTCCAATTCTGTTAATAAATGTAGACATTTTGGACGGAAAAGAAGTAACTTGGATGGGGGAAAAAAAAAAAAAACCCTAAAATGCCCGTGGTCATCTCCATCTCCTCTCATCTCTCACCTCCCCCCCCAAACCCAAATTTCAACCTAGATTTTTCGGACAAAATCATCCAATTTCTTTGAAAAATTAGTGTTCTAATTACAGTAAAAAGCTAACTAATTTACATTCACAAAACAAACCACCTGTCACAACCTCAACCACTGTATGAGCATACAAATTTTTCGAAAAACAAAATGGATGTAGTACAAAATAATCTCTAAAGACACCAAACCAGCCACCGCGCCCAGGCATTAGATACCCCATCTTCTCCTCCTTTTCAAATACAACAGAAAGTACTTGTTTTGGGAAGAAATTAACAAAGCGGAGTTTTGCAATAAACACATAGACAAGTTCAGAGATAACCCAGATTTACCCAGGTAAAAATCGAAGACGATCGGGGTCTCTGGGTGTACAATGAGCTCTCCTCCACTGGACAACAATGGCGACGCAACAAACGTTGACGAAGCCGCCGACCTTCTCTTGTGTGATCTACCGTCGCAGCCGTCATCCCGAGGCGGCGACATGTTACCCATGTATTGGTGTATCGTCTGCCCCAAACCCACGCCATTTTCCCTGCACCTTATAACCCCATTTTCCCTGCACCTTATAACCCCAAAAATCTATTAACCGCCCGTTCTGAAACCTTTGCGTTGAGCCTTTCCCACCCACCCCCCCGCGTGTATTGGTGTATTGTATCTACCGTCGCAGCCGTCATCCCGAGGCGGCGACATGTTACCCATGTATTGGTGTATCGTCTGCCCCAAACCCACGCCATTTTCCCTGCACCTTATAACCCCAAAAATCTATTAACCGCTAGTTCTGAAACCTTTGAGCCTTCCCCCCCTCTCTCTTGGCCTCTTATTACTCTCACTCTACAGCACAACTTGAAGAAACGCAAAGCCGACGAGAACGACACTGCATTATTCACCCCCTTCAAAATCGACACCGCTCCTACTGCCCCACCAAACTCTAACCTCACCCTCGACGACGCCCGCAAGATCATCTCGCCCTTCACGCAGCCCCAGCTCCTCGACGTCGTCCAGCCCACCTTCTCCCCCACCCCGCCGTCTGCTTCCTTGTAGACGCCAATCTCGCCACAGCGGTGGGCCTATATTCAGAGAGAGAGAGAGAGAGCGTCCGCTCCCTCACAGATGCCAACCTCGCCACGGCGGTGGGCCTATATTCAGAGAGAGAGAGAGAGAGAGTGAGTGAGAGAGAGAGATATTTGGGTTGAATTTCTTTCAAGTCCAAAAATTTTAACATAGAGGGGTAACTTAGTCTCTTTCTTCGTTTCTGTCCAAATTTTTAACGGAAGTGAACGGAGGGGGTGGAGTTAATGGAAAATGAAAGTTGAGGGGGTGAGGTTGATGAGTTTTGAACATGAAGGGGTCATGTTGATAAAAAGTGATAGTTGAAGGGGTGTCCTTGGAAATAACCCTTTTAGGAATTCCAACTAATTAAGGGGACATCATCTTTAACAAATTGCAAACTTCACTTTTCACATTATACCCCTATATTTTTGTGTTTCCAAGAAGATATTTAACACTTTAATACAAATGAGGAAAATAAAAAAATTTAATACTTTTGAGTTTTGACTTTTGGAATGGACAAACATTTTGGAGCAACAAAAAGGGGAATATTGGGACAAACAAAGTGGGACGGAGGGAATACTTGAAAGCAGAGACAAACAAGAATATCACATTACGTTGTTCACCCAGTTTGGGCCATGCCCACAAATCACTGTGGTTATTTCACTATTGTTGAGAAGAATACAATACCTCAAGCTCAAGGTGGTCTTACGCTGTAATATCAATAGTTAGAGTTACAAGTCCATGGAAAGTACTAAAAGTAACATTATGTAACAGATGCCAAGCATGGCTAGGTGAGCGATACCACATTCCACAACATACTTGATCCAGAACGTTATTATGCCATAGGCTTTTCCGTATGTCACATGTTCAACTCACATTGATCGAGTTTTTGAGGCAGTAGAGTGTCTCATGTTGGCGCCCAAAAACTAGGTCGGGTTCATGTCAAACCTGGAGGCTGTAACAATGATGCGTTTGCGTTTTAGTGTCATATACTGTTTTTATTTTCTCAATGGTCAATAGGGTTTCTTTTTAAGGAAAGGATCTAGTTCTAAATGCTTGTGTTTATTGGCAATTGTCTGCAGCCTTGTGGGATCACTTAACAAAATACCCCTCTCTGTTGCTGGTATCTTTCTGTTCAATGTCCCTACGAGTCTAGAGAATTCTGCAAGCATATTATTTGGTAAGCTTTCTTGCTGACAAAAGACTCCCTTGCGTTTGCAAAATCTATTTAGCCCTTTCAGTTTTCCCAAGAAAGTTTCTTTCTTCCGGAGACCATAATGTCCCAATGCATTTTTGCAGGTCTGGTGGCAGGCGTGTTTTTCGCTCGAGCAAAAATGCGGGAAAAGTCTTAGTCTTAACAAGTTATGAACTGCTAGGTGTCTGTAGACTAGTTGTGTTGTATCTCAATCAGATTGCTTATATATTTCACGTCAGGAATGTCAGAAACATTCAGAGCACTTCTCTTCGACAGGTGACTGGAGTGAGGACTCTCACTCCATTGGGAAGTTGTTAAAATTCCCTTATTACCTCGGAACAGTGCTCTAAAAGGCGGCCGCCTAGGCGCTAGGCAGTGGTCCGACGCCTAGATTAGACAGCCGACTAGTCGGGCGCCTAGTCCCCACCTAGGTGCTAGGCGGCTGACTAGTCGGCGCCTAGGCGCCTCTTTTCCGCCCGACTAGCGCCTAACGATTTTTAGTACATTGCCTCGGAACTGATTCTTGATCTGTTTGGTCTGTATTTGAAGTGGGAGACAATTTCCTCTAACCTTTGTAATTTGTTAGATGCACCTCACTGTAGTTTAGAATTAATTACTTGTGTATTGAAGTGTAGTCAAATTAGCTCAGAAGAGGAAAATTGAAATGAGAACTTAGACGGTGGAATCTGATGATACATTCCTTTTGAGGCTAGGAAAGTAGTTTTGTTTGCTACAGTATTTCATTCTAAGCCATTGCTTGTGGAGACCATCCAAATGTTCCCGTTCGTATTTGGGCATGATTAGTGGCAAGTCCCTTGATATGGCAACGTTTGGGTATCAGTTGGAGATCGAAACCAATTATATTTGTAGATTACTAGTGAGAAGGTCGCGGTCAAAGGCCCGTGGCCAAATGCCCACTATTTGTAAGTTTCGAAAAGATATAAGAAAGTGAAATTAAAATTGTAGATGTAGGTGTACTTCATTAGTAGAATGGCATTGGAAAGTACTTGAGATTAGTGTGCATGAGAGAGGGATAGCCTTTTTCCATGTACTGTTACAATCTCGTGTATCAAATTTCTCACGCCTCTCGTCATCATATACCGCTACCGTCCTGGAGGCTAGAACTCTCTCCCTCTCCCTCCTGCTCCTGCACCCCGTCTGTGCTTGCGACCTTATTGTGCGTCAGAATAAGATTATCCCAAGTGTAGGGCTAGGTCGGTTGAAAGCATAATAAAACCCGGAAGTCCGGGGTCGAATCCACAGGGAGCCAATGGAGCTAGGCCAGAGGTTTGATTTACGAAGGGTTTTTAGCGTTAGGACCGCCAACCTGGTTCGGCGTTGAGACGGCCAACTACAAGATTTAGTTAACTGGCTACTTAACCTATCTACGGCTTTTTAACTGGAGATTAAACTAAAAGCTAGGTTTAGGGATAATCAACACCCATAACACAAGGATAAGCTCGATTCTTCTCTATTTAACAAAAGTGTTAAACATGTCTAGGGTTCTTTTTGAGACATTTAAACAAACACATGGAGGGACATAGCTCCAAGCATCAAATGTGGCAAGTAGTCTAACCCTTGCCTACATTTGATCAAGAAGATTAACACCTCTAAGTTTTGATACATAAAATTAACCCTAACACATGCTTAAGCTAGAAAAACGAAAATTACAAGAGAAGAACAAGCAACACCCTTGGTTACGGGATGCTAACCATCCCACAACCTAGCCTTACTACACTACTCACACATATCGAAAGAAGACATGAAATGAGCAAGGGTAAAGATAAGGAAAATGCTAAACATTGATAAAATTCGAAATAAACACAAGATCCACGAAGAGAACGAGATTCCTTACAACTTTAATAAAGACCAAGAGCTTCGAAAGTAAATGGATCGTACCTAAAAATCCACTCAAAGCATAAATGAAGAGAGAGGTGAGAGCTCCATTAATGGAGGTAGAGAGAGAAAGTGCAAAAGAATAATGCCCTAAAATCGGGCTAAGGGTGGTATATATACCCCCTTTACAAAAAAAACTACAAAAATGCCACTAAAATGTCCGCGTAGGAGTGAGGGATCGATCCCTAAACATTGGGGGATCGATCCCGGTGCTTTCTGGATGCTGCAGGAGCTGAAAGGGTGGGGGGATCGATCCCTAGTGATAGGGGGATCGATCCCTGGCTGGATTCTGCAGGCATTTTCTCAACTTCGCGGGGTCACTCCGGACACTCCCGAACTCGGTTTTGGGTGTTCTTCGAACCGTTGGAAAGCTTGTTGAGTCTACTTTCTAACCCAAGTGGTTTGGATCAAAAGTAATTTTTACATCAAAAGTTATGCCAATTTTACCCTCAGCTGGTCGGAAAATGAGTTGCTTTGGGTAACATCCTTGCATCTCCCTCACTTCCCTTGATCCTTGGGCATCCCGAGTATGCTTCAAAGCTTCTTTTCATGACTTTTGGGACTCGGTCGCGGAGTGCCATGTGGTCTTGGGTACTTGGACACACTCAGGGCTATCCATGGCCTTCAAATGCGCCTTATTCGCACGATTTACCTGAAAACGCCAAAAACACACCTTTCGTGCAATATCGTTCAAATCAAGCAAGTTATGCACTTGTGTGTAACAAAAATGAGAGAGATAAGCCCTATTATTTACACTATTGAGGGCTTATTAGTCTGTCCCTCATGAGATTACCTACAATGGAATTTGTTATAGATTTAAACTTTTTCCCAATTTGTCCGATGCCATAAATTATATTGAGGGCGAAATTTTGGAGTTGTCTTACCAGAATTACTGTACTTGCTAATTATATCATGTGGATTGATTCAAATTGGTCAACTAATTGGCTAAACACTTAATAAAAGAAATCGATCCATTGTGGTCAATTGGAGTGATCTGAGAAATTGGTTCATTAAACACTTAGGTCATGTTTGGTAGCCATTCTATTTTTCTATTTTCATTTTTAGAATTTTCAAAAATTAACTTTGAAAGTTTGTTTGGTGCACTACTTCCATTTTCAAATTATTTTCTCCGGAAATGTTAAACTCTTCCCTAAAAAAGGTTTTTTTAAAATCCGGACCGTCCAAAAGCGGTTTCGATGCATGATCGGGTACTAGGTGGAATATACCCACCTGGCACTGAAAAACTTCTCCTCTCTCTCTCTCTCTCTAACCTAGGCCGTCAAAGCTATACTCTTTCTCTCCCTCTCCAAATATAGCTCTCAAGAAATCCACTCCTAAACTCTCTTCCAAATACAGGCCAAGAGAAATTGTAAAAACCTATTTTGGATAGGAGCCTATGGAGCTTCAAAACTCTTGAGAAGCCGGCAAATCACTCGCGTCAAGCCCAGAACCGGCAGGCTGTGTTTTTTGTTAAAAATGTGAGAGAAGGCAACAAATCTTCAGATCTTTAGGCAAATTAAGCTGTGGATACATGGATTTGAAGGCAATTTCGAGGACAATATATGTTAGTTGGAGTGTAAATAAACAAAAATGTTATTCAATTAAACTTGATTGAGTTGGGTCCTTCGATGTTGTTATGTGTCACTGTTCACGTACCAACTAATTTGTTTTTTGTTTGTTTTGAAAACAAGTTAATACAAACATGTTTTCTGCTTTCACTTTTTTTTTTTTTCAAAACAGTTACCAAACAGAGCCTTAGTATGCAGTCGTTATTTCCTTGCAAAAGGGTGTAGCTAGGTTTTAATACGAATTTGTAGTATGCTTGGAATAAAAAGTGATGCGTTACAGTGGTAAGTATTGTAATCTGTAACCACACAGTGGTAGGCATGATCAGGTTTTGTAATATCTCTAGCCTTATTTAATGGTAAGTATGATTTTATTGATAGGTAAATACGCTTTTATGTATCTACAATAGTGCACCATAATAAGGGACCTGTAATGTCACTTGGGTTTAATTTGTACTACCCTATGGCTAATTAGATAAAAGTGTATTACCTTTATAATTAATAAAAATTAACGGTTTATTAAATTTTGGACATTTCAATTTAGTGGATCAATAGTTAGTAGTAGTTACTTCTACATTAGTTATTTTTTTTGTCGATCGGCATCACTTGTATTTATTGCTGCAAACTTGAAACATCAAGGGTAGTCTCCCTACTAGCCCAGTTCAGAAAATTTCATTGACAGGTCGCATGGTGCTCAATAGATATGGTATATTTGGCTACAACATGAGCCACCCTATTACATGTTCGAGAAATGAACTTAAAAGAACAAGAATGATCACTAACTAGATTAAAACAATCGATAATGATCACTTCCAGGCTCGCTTTGGCACTTAATTTTCCTTGAAGCATCTGAACAATATTCTTTGCATCCCTTTCCAGCAAGTAGTTACTCTGTCCATGAATGATTGCTGTTGAAACCGCAGCTCGAAACCCCAACGTTTCGACCAATTCGGGAAGGGATGGAGTTGGTGTTGGTATTGTCATCAGGGACAATCTTGGCACCGCGCAGAGGATCTCCTGTCCCACTATAGGAGATCCTCTGCGCCTCTGCGCAATCCCAAGATCGTCCCTGATCACAACACCAACACCAACACCAACACCAACTCCATCCCTTCCCATTGTGGCATTATAAGCACCATCTATTGTTTTCATCTTCCCGGCATGTCAAACTTTGCGAACGAACCAGTATGATACAAATGGAAAGGCGCCGATTTCAACGTTAATCTTTAGCGAACCATAATTAATTTGGTGGTACCTAACGTTGCGGATCCGATGCTTGGGTTCGGAGATCAGGAGCTGCCTTCAAATTTGCTCGGTAGAACTCTCCTCAAACTCCGCCAGAGCATCTGCTACCACTTAGATTCCTCCACCCATACCTGGTTGAATAACCATTCATTCCGTGCTTTGCATATGTTCCAACAAAATCACCGCACAAAGGCCCAACATCTTCCATTTGTCTCCACCATGATCTCTAACTAATCAAAATCAATCATCGTACCTGTTAGTAATATTTAAATTTGCTAATTGTGTCAACTTGATTGATTCATATGTATTAATCAATTGGTTAAATAACCAAACAAGTTAGCAAACCAACTTGGGCTAGCTCAGTTGGCCAGGACTCTTGCATCTCACTAGGAGGTCATGAGTTCGACTCTACCCACCTACGTGTGAGTGTTTGGTGGATGTAGTGTCCCGTGATTTGTACTTTCTACTTCATAATGTAATGATTTCTCCTATCGATTGGCAAAAAAAAAACCCAAACAAATCCCGTCTACTTTGGTCAATTGTATCAATTCTCATTGATCACTGTCAACCAACATAATTGTTTATTACCACATGTGCTAATGATGTCATATTGATCAATTCGAATTGTTCGATCGGTTGGTTAAACTCTTAATTAGATTAATCAATTCACTTTAGTCAATTGTATCAATCCTCAATGATCGCTAATTCGCTATCAATCAAACACTATTAGTTTTTACATTGCAAATTATGTCATTTGATCAATTCAAAATGGTTTGATCAATAAATTAAGCTCTCAATCAATTTCGTGCAATGTAGTTAATTATAACAATCGTTTAATCGTCATTCTGACACTAATTGGTCGACAAATCTTTGTTAACACAACCAATGGACTGACTAATCTTTGCTTTCATTAAATACGCTACATTAATTCAATTGAAGGTCGACTAAATTATTTAGTATTTATTAATTGTTAGTTTAACCTTTTTCATTGAATTTGATTATAACAATTAACTTGTAGGGTGTATTTATAATATAATATTAATATTAATTATTTTTGTAAGTTATCAAAACAATAAATGAATACCTTGTTTTTACAAGAACATATATAAATTGATAGTTATTTAAAAGTAAGTCAATTAAAATTTATTTTTAATTTTATTTGGAAATTAATACAATTATTGGTATATTTTTTTTAGTTTTCAAATAAGTATTCTAATAATGCTTCATACACAATTAAAATCTAAGCTAGATTTATATTCTTATTCCATTTTTTAGGTTGCCCACTACACAATGGTTATAAAAAAGACAAAATAAAGTGGATATGACTTAAAATGGTGCGGGTTTATAAATTACCAAAAGCTAAAATAATTCCCGCAAAGCATACCAACACAAGGTGTCGGCATAGGGTCTGTCCAATATTTAGTAGTAAAGAATCCATAAGGAAAACCCATTTCAAACCATAATCATATAACACAGATGAAATCATCGACAGGAATCTGCTATCCAAAAGGCCAAAATGCCGGCCGACTCACAAGAGAGAAAGACAAAATGCCAACGAAAAGCCGGCGAGTCTTTGCTGCCACGAGCATGAACGCCAGTCCAAAATTTTTCATCTTGGGTACATGCATAAATATAGTATACTCTTCAAGAGAATCCAAGTTAATTGGTACACACTTAGCAAGCATGGATTTAGTGATACAACCGTTCTTTATACAAAGTAATGATGATATCAACTACCTGTATCCAGGCGCTTCATATTCGCTTGGATTACACTGTAAGAGGACAACTACAACAATCTATTTTGCACCCTTATCAGCGAAAAACTAAATACAAAGATTTAACGACCCATTTCGATGCTTCAACAACTTATACTCCCCTCACGGGAATGTATCAGTAGTTTTTGAGGCCTAAAGGTTCCTGCATGAGGTACATGATACATTGGAACAGGCATCTTCATAGGCAGATCAGGCATTGCTGCCTCAAACTGAAGTACTTGAATTGCTTGCCTTATTGATGGCCTAAGGCGATGGTCAGGGAAAGCACACCACAACCCAACAATCATCAAGCACTCTATTTCCTCCGTTTCGAAATTCGATTGCGGTTCCTCATCAAGAGCAGAAAGGATTTGCCCCCTTCCGTAGAGATCCCAAACCCACTCCACCAACCCTGTTTCTGTTTGTCCGTCCATCGGATCGGAGGATCTTCTCCCGGTAGCGATTTCCAGCACTACCACCCCGAAACTGAAAACATCTGCCTCTTTACTTGCCTTGCCAGTGCGTATGTATTCTGGTGCCAAGTAACCTAACGTTCCGGCAATGCCAGTTGTTTGAGGTCCGAGCTCGTGGTCCATGAGTCGGGCTAACCCAAAGTCTCCGAGCTTGACATTGAATCCCGAGTCTAGCATAATATTGCTCGGCTTGATGTCCCGATGCACCACACATTGTTCCCCCTCTTCGTGTAGATAGAGCAACGCCGAGGCCAAACCAAGAGCAATTTTGTACCTAACAGCCCAAGTTAGAGGAGTCTTCTTGCCAAAGAGGTGATTGTTGAGGCTTCCGTTGGGCATAAACTCGTAGACAAGAAGGAACTCTCCTTGATCGTGGCACCAACCGATGAGTTGCACTAAATTCCGGTGCCTCAACCGGCTTATAATCTTCACCTCCGTTACGTACTCGTTTTTCCCCTGTTTAGACCCCCTTGAAATTTTCTTCACGGCTACCGCCATATCTAAATCGTTTAAGTACCCTTTGTAAACACATCCAAATCCTCCTTCACCCAACTTTCTTTCTTCCGAGAAGTTGCTAGTAGCCGCGACAAGATGTCCGTAGGAGAACCTCCTGGGTCCGGCGCCTCTTTCTAGATCATCATTGATCGACGTCAAGCTAGTTTTCTCCGTTTCTTCCCGACGCCTCCTTTTCCTTAAAATCGCAGATCCTATCAGCATCACCGCTCCAAAAATCACAACACCCATTGAAACTGGTAGAACAACTATCAATATCTTATCTTTTGCGCGCATCGCACTTGTCGTTTTCGTGTCTAAACTCGAGCTAAACTCCCACGATTGAAGCTTGTTTTTCTCCAGGAACTCCCCCGTAGAGGCTGAAATTCCAACCATGACCCATTCCGGTAGAATCTCCATCAGGTCAATTGTGTAAGAAAGACTGGAATTGCCTTGGGAACTAGAGTTTCCCTCGTAAGACCAAAACACACTCAAATTCTTTGTACTGCCATTGTATGTGAAAACTTGAAAGTAATTAGAAGAGAATTGTCTTTCTTTCATATTCTTTACAGAGAAATATTACACATATATATAGAAAAAGACTAGCAAGTCTGGATCCTAAGTCGAAGGTCTCTATACAAGGTAACAAGCAATCTAGATCCTACATCAATGGAAATACAAATAAGATCAGTAGAGATTATGGAGCTTCTCCTTTTATGGTAATTCTTTGGTCTTCAATCAATCTTCAATTACATGAATCAAGGTAAATCAAATCTTAACACTTCCCCTCAAGTTGGAGCATGTATGTCAAGAATGTTCAACTTGCGCATTAAATTCTTGAAGATATTTCCTCCCAAAGCCTTTGTGAAGACATCAGCTAGCTGGAAAGACGATGGGACAAACTTGGTGATAATCTGACCCGTCTGAATTTTTTCTCTCACAACATGGCAATCAAGCTCAATATGTTTGGTGCGTTCATGATACACAGGATTTGCAGCTATATGAAGAGCTACTTGATTGTCGCAGAACAATTTTACAGGTCCCAAGGAAACTTGTAAATCGTTGAATAAATACCTAAGCCAAGTAAGTTCACAAGTTGCAGCAGCCATAGATCTGTACTCAGCTTCTGACGATGATCTAGAAACAGTTTTTTGTTTCTTTGTCTTCCAAGAAATTAAAGAATCTCCAAGAAACACACAATAACCCGAAGTAGATCTCCTTGTCATAGGGCAATTAGCCCAATTAGCATCACAATATGCTTTTAGTGTCAGAGAGCTATTGGAAGAGAATAACAACCCAAGTCCTGGACTGTTTTTCAAATACCTCACAATGCGGAGAGCAGCATCCCAATGAGGCTTTCTTGGAGCATGCATGAACTGACTTAGAATGTTCACAGAATAGGTGATATCTGGTCTAGTAATTGTAAGGTAAATTAACCTACCAATCAATCTTCTGTAACGAGAAGGATTAAGCAAGAGATCACCTTGATTATTTGTAAGCTTCAAACTCTGTTCCATAGGAAAATCAACTGGTTGAACTCCAAGAAATCCAACATCATCCAAAATTTCCAAAGTGTATTTACGTTGTGATATGACAATTCCAGCTTTGGATCTCGCCACTTCCAAGCCAAGAAAATACTTTAGATAGCCAAGATCTTTAATATGAAATTGTTGATGAAGGAAGAGTTTGAGATCTTGAATAGCCTTTGCATCATTCCCTGTGATGATCATATCATCCACATAAATGAGAACCACTGTTAGAGATGAATCTTTTACTCGCACAAACAACGAGTGATCAGAATGAGATTGAGAAAAACCAGCCTTTTTAATGGCCGCTGAGAATTTAGAAAACCAATTTCGGGGTGCTTGTTTAAGTCCATAGAGGGACTTGTGCAGTCGACATACGAGCTTCTCCCCCTGTCGACAAAGACCTGGCGGTGGAGTCATATAAACTTCTTCATCCAAGTCACCATGGAGGAAGGCGTTATGGACATCCATTTGAAATAACGGCCAATTTTGAATGGCAGCTAAAGCAAGGAGACACCGCACAGTTGTTAATTTGGCAACTGGAGCAAAAGTTTCATGATAATCCAACCCCTCTTTTTGAGTGAAGCCCTTGGCTACCAAACGGGCTTTGTAACGTTCCACGGTGCCATTAGAATTATATTTGATGTTAAAGACCCATTTGCTGCCAATGGGTCACTGGCCCGGGGGAAGGGGAACCAATGACCATGTCTTTTGATTTGCAAGAGCACTGAGCTCACAGTTCATGGCCTCACACCATTTAGGATCCTGTACGGCCTGAGTATATGTAGTAGGCTCAAAAGTGCCGGAAATGGTGTTAACAAAAAATTTATGGGAAGGAGATAATGAATTGTAGGAAATAAAATTTGATAAAGGATATCGAGTACCTTTCCGTGAAGAGGGTGACGTACCTGGAGTTGAAGTGCCAGAAGCTGCACTAGCTTGACCACAATGAAAGTCACGTAGGAGCACGGACGGTTGGCACAACCGATCACTGTGACGAAGAACGGGGGCGGGGGGTGTTGGATTGGGAAGAGGTGAGGAAGATATGGGTGACGATGGTGAGGGAGTAGGAGAAGAAAGAATATCAGGAGATGAGGATGAGTTGTCATGGGAAAATTGTGATGGAGATATGGGAGATGTAGCAGGAGGATGGAGATTAAGAGATGGGTCTGTTGAAGAATTGATAGGTTCTGGGGTAGGTGGCAGTAACGTGGAGTTAGAGTCAGGAGTTGGTAGAGGAACTTGGGGCAAAGGAAGGGAATCTGGTTGTGTGTCTAGGTTTTGGATGAAAAAAGGGAAGACCTGCTCATGGAAGATAACATCACGACTCGAAAAAATTTGTCGAGTGGCAATATCATAAATGCGATAGGCCTTTTGTCCTGTTGGATAGCCTACAAAAATGCACCGGCGGGCACCAGGTGAGAATTTAGCTAACGGCTGAAGATTGGTGGCATAACAAAGACACCCAAATACTCGTAAATGTGTGTAAGTGGGTGGTTTGTTATACAGTAGTTCAAATGGGGATTTGTGGTGTAACACCGGGGTAGGGAGGCGATTGATAAGATAAGTGGCAGTAAGTACACTTTCGCCCCAAAATTTTAATGGAAGATTAGCTTGAAATCTTAAAGCTCGACCAACATTAAGAAGGTGACGATGTTTGCGTTCCACTACGCCATTTTGTTGTGGTGTAGAGGTACAAGAGCTTTGAAACAAGATACCAAGCGTAGAAAAAAATGATTGCAGTGAGGTGAACTCCAAGCCATTATCACTTCGAACACATTTAATTTGGCAATTGAATTGAGTGTTAACAAATGCAATGAATGATTTTAGCAAACCTTGAGTTTCAGATTTAAACTTCATTAAAAAAATCCATGTGAATCGAGTGAAATCATCGACAATGGTCAAAAAATAATGTGCTCCAGTGTGAGTTGGAACGCGATGTGGCCCCCAAATATCACAATGAATAAGGTCAAAAGAGTGCATACTTTGAATTGAACTTAAAGGAAATGACAATCTAGTTTGCTTTGCTAAAGGACAGATTTCACACAAATGCTGAGAAGCAAACATAAAAGAAGGGATTTGTTTTGACAAAAAAAGAGATGGGCCTTTGGAAGGGTGCCCCAGCCGTTGATGCCAAGTGATATCGGACGGAACGGAGACATGGTGGGATGCTGGTGATGGTGACAACTCCTCTGAGTGTGGTACAAGATAGTTAGCCCCTTATGTTGCTTCCCCAGGCCAATCATCCTCTTCGTAGCAAGGTCCTGCAGGATACAAAAAGTAGGGAAGAATTGAATTGAACAGTTTAGATCAGATGTTAGTTGACTAACAGAGAGGAGATTCATATGAAAAGAAGGGACACAAAGAACATCTTTAACATGCAAGTCATGCAAGAGATGGGTAGACCCAACACCTGTGATTTTAGCATGAGAGCCATTTGGCAAAGATACTTGAGAAGAAATGGGAACACAAGATGCACTGGTTATTGAAGAGGCTATGTGATTGGTAGTGCCACTATCAATGATCCAGTTAATATATTTGGAATTTTGCAAGGTGGATGATGAACAAAAAGGTGTTGAAATACCTGCATAATTTGCACAAGGAGGGTTTTTACCATTACAGAAAAAGGCCTTTATTTGTGAGAGCTCTTCGGGAGTGAACTGGATTGATGGATCAGATGTATGTGCTGTCTTGGTTGAGACATGACTGGGCTCAGTGCCGATTTGATTGGCAGCAATCTTACGATTTCGATTTGGAGGTTGAACATCCTTGCCATGAAGCTTGTGACCAATAGGAAAGCCGATCAAATAATAGCACCGTTCCACTGTATGAGTGGTGCCGTCACAATAAGAGCACAAGAGTGGTTTCTTAGACCCTTGGGATTTTGAAGAGGATGTCCATGGGCGAGAATCGGCATGGCGTTGGGTATCAGCTCCTTGTTGCTTGAAGTGCGGGTGTGTTTTGACATGCATAGCATGAGTTTGGTCTATGCTCTTGTGTTCAACTAGTCCACGTTGCTTTTCCTCCTCACAGAGAAGTGAATAGGCATGCTTGACTGTTGGTAAAGGCTGCATCATCATTATGTGTCCTCTCACAGTGGAATAAGACCCATTCAATCCAAAAAGGAATTGTCCTAGCCTCACTTTTTCTTCTCTTTCATTTAGATGTTTCATTCCTCCACAAGTGCGAGGAATGGGTGGGCTACATATCTTCAACTCATCCCAAAAAGTTTTGATCTTAGTATAATAAGTGAAAATAGAATCTTGATTTTGTCTCAACTCAACGATGGAACGTTGAACCTGATAGTGATGAGAAAAATCACCTTGAGAGAAGCGTTCTTGTAGGTCTGCCCAAATTTCTGAGGGAGTTTCGACATAGAGAACACTATTGGCAAAGTCTGGACTCAATGAATTGAATATCCAAGAGAGGACCATATCATTGCAGCGTTGCCACGCTGGATGTGTAGCATCAGTCTCACTTGGGGTACGTATGGTTCCTTTGATGAACCCCAATTTGTTTTTAGCACTGAGACTCACCAACATTGATCGTCTCCACATAGCATAATTGGTTCCATCAAGAACCTTTGGAACAAGAATCAATCCTGGATGATCTGAGGGATGAATATAAAGAGGATCGGATGGATCTATAGTGAGGGAAGTCATGGCTTGATCAATACGCTTTTTAGGGTCGGATAATTCAGAAGTCATGGCTTGATCAATAGGCTTTTTATTTCCTTGATCAATAACTTCTATGGGAAAAGAAAGGTTGCGGAAGCTTTGCAGAGGCGCTAGGATCAACGCTCTGATACCATGAAAACTTGAAAGTAATTAGAAGAGAATTGTCTTTCTTTCATATTCTTTACAGAGAAATATTACACATATATATAGAAAAAGACTAGCAAGTCTGGATCCTAAGTCTAAGGTCTCTATACAAGGTAACAAGCAATCTAGATCCTACATTAATGGAAATACAAATAAGATCAGTAGAGATAATGGAGCTTCTCCTTTTATGGTAATTCTTTGGTCTTCAATCAATCTTCAATTACATGAATCAAGGTAAATCAAATCTTAACAGTATGATATCGAAGCATTACAAGTTAATCCGCTGTGTGCGTTCCATGGAGTTGTAATGATCGAATCAATCGAGTTGCTGTTGATACCGATATGCTCGTAAGGAGGATCCCATTCAGGATTCGAAAAGGAGTCGAACTCAACCGCCACGATTTGGTTTTTTACTGAACCATTACTAGTGGTGTTGAAAAGGCCTAGCATCCCACCAGCCGAGTTAGGGGGGATTTGAAAGCCAACCGGAGCCAGGAAGAACGCGAGCCCTTGGCCGTACGTAGATGCCCCTAAGGTGTCAATAGTGAAGGAGAAATTGGTGGTGAAGTCAGAGAGGGTTCCTGATGCGGAGTCCCACAACCGAACCCTCTCAGCATATGTCACCCTACCGACGCGACATGGGTACGTGACTATATCGAGTTCTACGGCTCCAACCGATGCCACTGCATCTCCTTCATACAGTACGTCGGTTGCGGTTGTAGCTGGATAAAAGTTAGGGAATTGGAAATACAGTGAACTGGCGATGGGAAGAAGAAGTAAGATAAATGCAGTGAAGAGAATAATTTGAGCATGTAGTGATGGAAATGAAATTGGAGTGCAATTAGAGGTACATTTAGCCATTTTCTAGAGCTGGTGCAGAATATTGGCACTGGTACTTTATAAAACCATCTGATGATGAAACTTTGAACTAGACTATTTAGTATTTACTGGTTTAAAGTACCCCTTTTTGTTTAATACATGATAGAAGATATAGTGAAAGGAAGGAATATATAGCTGATAACATAGAAGATTTGTTTAAAGATTTAGGGTGTGCATGGACTACATCATTTTTCCCTAAAGACATGGGTATTGTTGATATTTAGTGATCTTTTATATAGTTTTTTTCGTCAAAATTCTGGGGTTAATATTCGTTTCGATGAGACGAATCGAAAAAGTATACAAATATGACCAAAAGTTCAAAAAAGTCCGTATAAAACCAACAAAAAGACGGTGAAAACTTTTCAAACTCTTTTCGTCTCTGGTGAATTTTTTTTTTGGGGTAACTTAAAATTTCATTATCCAAAACAAAGCTTACAATAGCACGAGGCATTCCCCAGCCAAGGAGAAGAGACCCCAAGCAGAGGAAAACACCAAAGCTAAAAGCTAGAGTCTCAAAGGCATAATTAATGCAGGCCTGTCCAGCACAACTAAAAACAACACTTATGCTGAGTCAAAGATTCTAACTCAGAGTAAAGCCTCATAGTTACAGATGTATCCTTAGAACACCAAAAACATTACAAGAAATGTTCCAAGACAAACAAAGGATCTGATGCGTAGCCGATTTCTTCAAATCAGTAATAATTTTCAGAATAACACCATCAGATGGGCTCCCTCCATAGGTGTACAAAGTTATAGGATCTTTGTTTAGAGGAAAGGATCTGTTTTTCATTTTTATTTTTACCAGATAGGAGTATCAGATTTGATTGCATTTTCAAAGATCCCGCATAGCCGATGTTTGGTTAGAATTCAACAAACCAAGATTTAACATTAATTGGATATACGATTTCACAAAGAGTATCATATAGAATACTCCTGTTCATATACTTATTAAGGGAAAAAACCCGAAACGGTCCTTATAGTTTAGTGTTTGTGTCAATTTGGTCCATGTGGTTTGAATTGGCTCGATTTACACTCTGTAGTTTTCATTTTGTTCCAACTTGGAACAATTACTAACTGTCGTTAGACTTCGTTAACCCCAGACACGAATGGGCCTCTTTTCTAGGGTTAAAACCGTAATCTGTCATTCTCCTCTTATCTTAATATACCTTTAAACCAAAACACAGAGCCTCATTGTTCCATTCTCCATTTTTTTTTCAAGGCTTCCATTCTCCATTTGTCTCACCCGGGATTTTACCTTCAACCGAAACGTGTCTCGTTCGCCTTCGGGGGGAAGGAGTGAAAGGGATTAGGGCCTGAATAAGTGATCCGATTCCTATGGATTGCGACGTGGTTCTTGAAAAACAAGAAAAAATGAGGAGTTTTGTATTCTATAAAAATGGTTCGGATATTTTTGAAAAATGTTTGAATTTTAGAAAATGAAGTGGGTTTTATTTTAAAGAGAGACCGAGTTTTCATCAAGCTGCCTACATATCTCCGGTTAAAGAAGAATCAGGTCCGGCCATAGTTCGGGCCACAAAAGGGGTTTAGAAAAAAACTTATAGTCTCCATCGGGTATAGAGTTTTGGTGTGCCTCACCTCTTGAATATCTGAAGAATAATTCAAGTATTTTAGAAAAAAGAACACGGGCTAGAGAACCCAATTTTTAGAAAAAAATGACTCCGTTTTGCTTTTTAAGAAAAAGCTTTAGGTCTGTGAGGTTAAAAAAGAAAGGGCTCGGTAATTCACTAGAAAAAGGGACCCATTTGTGTCTGGGGTTAATGGAGGCTAACGACAGTTAGTAATTGGACCAAGTTGGAACAAAATAGAAACTATAGAGTGTAAATTGAGCCAATTCAAACAGCAGGGACCAAGTTGACACAAACACTAAACTACAGGGACCATTTCATTTTTCCCTACTTATTAATCTGTCACTGTTAGTCTCTTTTCTTACTGTACCTATGTCATTTTTTTTATCATTGTGATGAATGAAATCTTACTTTGCTGTTAAAAAAAATCTGGTCAGATTAGTGAATGGAAATTGGGGCGCACGAAGGGTCACCGAGGCAACCGAAGGGTCCCGTTTTTGGGTTCATTGTATCTAGACGAGTTCCTCTTATTTCCAGCAGTTTTCAGCAAGTTATTGCCCTGTAAAGTGTGGTTTATGGCAGATTTCAATCACCAATTCCCTCTGGCAGTTTCGTGTATTGAATTTCCACTATTCAAGGCTGTGAATTGAAGGCCCGAATTCATTTCTAGATGTTACAATGCTTACCAGAGGTGTATATATAGGCAGTCATGTATAGTATTCTTCACGAAATATTCCAAGTTCATTATGATATTGTTCTTGTGTGAGAGAGAGGTACATAGCATTCAGTTCGCCAAGGCGGCTTTCCGGTGGTGTTTCGATAGCCGTGGTCTAACTGTTCTATCATGGGAGACATACTCCAGTCAACCTCTAACACCCAACGGTGAGGAGGTGAATTTGTCTTAAGGAGACTAATTCAGGGCTCGGCTCGGTGTTACAAATCTCAGTTTATTTCGTATTCTGTATATGAACTTTGTAATTTGTTATTCGTTCATCAAATGTAATGGAATCTGTATTTTGGTATATATCCGATCATATTGCAATTTTCCCAACAAGCTTAAAAACAGATTTTTCATCGGCGATCGGTTTTTTCAGAATACATATTATGTTTTGGTTCTAATAGTCTTGTGCAGATTAGTTTCATCACAGGATGTGATAGAAAATACATGTTTGGTTTAGAAGAGTAATTTGCTTGATAGTCGATTACTCAACGAAGAGGAGAAAGGATAAAAAAACAGAATCTGTTCGGCTTCGGCTAGATCAGTCGTGCGCGACTGGATCGTGTTGGTAACAGAAAGGCTATAAGGGGAAAAAATCCGCTTAGTGCTAACTCTAGCTTTTTGGTGAACGGCTTCACGTGCCTCCTCGCCGAAACCCTAGCCTTTTGCCGGAACCCTAACTGCAAAACAGACAAGGGTGAGCGCACATTTGCCTCTCGTCAACAAAGGCCCTCCGATGCCAAAGTCAGTATCACGTACTCTTAAGAAACCCTAATTATCAGTAGGTAAATAACTCGATTGCTACAAATTGCGTACCTTTAACCTCTAGGCTTACCTCGTATTTATAGATTCATAGACGCTTGCTGCCCAAGTATCCCTGTTGCCCTAGATTTCCTACCTCGTATAGGAAACCCAGAATATCTTGGATTCTCGTTCCCTTATCAATTCATTATCTTAGTCCCTTTAGGACTCTTTTTCCATAGCTGGCCGAACATCCCATTCCGTTGGGTATCTTTCCCAGATCCTACATTCTCGAGATCTTATTCCTTCACGGAATTCCACTGTTCTGGAACCTTCCAGAGTGTTCCTTGCATCTGAAGCTGTTTTCCCCAGAACTCTCCTCCTGTTCGGCCCTCTCATCGCTGAACAGACTACTTGGACCAGTGACTTCTCATGTCACTGGTTCAATCTCCTAGACCAATAACGTCTCATGTTCATTGGCCCTTGGCCCCCGTACAGACTCCCTGGACCAATGACTTCTCATGTCACTAGTCCATATCGTCGACCATCGTCTTGCATGGCGACTTATCCTATCTTACTCATACCATGGTCCCACGTACCACGTGTTCGGGCTCTATTTGAGCTTGTTCGGGAAGACCTCCCTACAAAGGCTTCGACAAGATCAGTCATGCGCGACTCGATCATAATTTATTGGTAAACTGAATGGCTACGGCCTTGGCTAGTCGTGCGCGATTACGCCTAAGATTGGTGGATTGATTGGCCTCTGGAGCAGTCTACTAGGTTTCTGCCATGACAGGGCTCGACCATAATCTGTTATGTGATCTGCTCGATGGAGGCAGTCTGTGTGTTTGGCCTTTTGAACAGCCAGTGGTAGGCTTGTTACGGCTATATGTGCTATGTTTGGATTGAGCATCCAAGTGGTAGGATTGATTCACTCAGTCATAGTGCGCGGCCTATGTGGTATGGCCAGTACACAGATTATTCGAGTGAGGAGAAGTTGGACAGTCACAGTCCTGCACATAACAGATCCCCGTTGAGGGCCACCCTTCAAACTCCCGCCCAGGGGCGCTGCCCCTAGGACCCCTGTCAGGGGGCACGGCCCCTGAGATCCCCACCAGGGGGTGCGCCCCCTAGGACCCCCAGGGTACATTGTGTTGTGGGGGTTGTCAGACTTAGCTTGTTTAATAGATTGTTAATCTATTCATATATAGCTTGTCATTTTGAGATTGAGATTTGTTCTCTTATATGTGGTTGTTCCTATTTTTAGGAAAACAACTAGCACTGGCAAAGACATTGGTAATGTCAATGGCGATGGAAGTGGCAATAGTGCTATTTCAACTCCTGCTCCTACTCTCAGGGTACCCTTTGTCCTAATGTCTCATGTGGAGAAGCCAAGCAAGTTTGCCGGGGTGGATTTCAAGAGATGACAACAAAGATGCTGTTCTATCTCACCACTTTGAACTTGTTGAAGTGGCTTACTGAGGAAGAACCAGTTGTTGATGAGGATGACCCCGACACCCAGAAACGAATTGCTGTGGCCAGATGGAAAGACCAGGACTACATGTGCAAGAATTATATTCTGAATGCTCTGGATGATTCGCTATATTCTGTGTATGCTGAGGCTAAGACAGCTAAGGAATTGTGGGAATCCTTAGACAGGAAATACAAGATCGAGGGTGCTGGGTCCAAAAAGTTTATTGTGGGCCGGTTCCTTGATTACATGATGGTGGATTCCAAATCTGTGGTAGTCCAAGAGCTGCAGCTCCTCCTCAAAGAGATATGGATTGAGGCGATGATTCTAAGTGAAGCATTCTAGGTGGCTACTGTCATCCATAAGCTACCCCTTTCTTGTAAAGAATTCAAGAGTTATCTCATGTTCAAAAATAAGGAGATGACCTTGGAGGCTCTTTTGATCAAGCTTCGCATTGAAGAAGAGAATCGGGGTATGGACAAGACTATGAAGTCCTCTTACATGGCCAAGGCAAATATGGTGGAGCATGGTCAGTCTTTCGGTAGGAAGAAGAACCAAAATGATAGGCGTTCTGACAAACAATCTGGTTAACAGAAGGACAAAAGTGTCAATCTGGGACTGAGAGGTGATGTTGCCAAGAAACAAAAAGAGAAGTTTTAGGGTAAATGCTTTAACTGTAACAAGTTCGGGCACCGAGCTTCGGAGTGTACGAAGCCACCAAACCCTCGCGCTCAGGCGCACTTGGCTCAGGTAGAGGCAAGAATGTCCGATATCAACCTCTCGGCTATGGTTTCTGAGGTGAACATGGTTGGTTCCAATCGGTGGGAATGGTGGATAGACACTGGGGCTACACGCCATATCTGTTGCAACAGGCAGTTGTTTACTACCTTCAAGCCTGCTGCTGACGGTGAGAAGTTGTTTATGGGGAATTCAGCTACCTCAGATATTGCGGGGTAGGGGAAAGTGGTCCTGAAGATGACTTCGGGAAATGAGTTAACTCTGAATACTATGCTGTTCGTGCCAGATATTCGCAAGAATTTGGTGTCTGGTTCTCTGTTGAGCAAGCACGATTTCCGTCTGGTTTGCGAGGCGGATAGGGTTACTCTAACTAGGGCTGGAATGTATGTAGGGAAAGGTTATATGACTGATAGTCTGTTCAAAATGTATGTAATGACTAAAATTCCCTATGAGAATAAAATGAAATCCCCAGTTGCGTATGTGCTTGAGTCTTCCTCTTTGTGGCATGGTAGAAAAGATCATGTTAATTATGATTCTCTGCGTAGAATGATTAACCGGGACCATATTCCAGCTTTCCAAATTGATAAGAAGCATAGGTGTGAAACTTGTGTAGAGGCTAAAATGACAAGATCTTCTTTCAAAGCGATAGAAAGAAACATTGAGCCGTTGGATCTAATCCATACAAATGTGTGTGATTTGAAATACGTTCAATCACGGGCAGGCAACAAGTACTTCATCACTTTTATCGATGATAGCACCAAGTTTTGCTATGTATACTTGCTAAAGAGTAAAGATGAGCCCTGAAAAAATTAATTCTTTACAAGAATGAAGTTGAGACACAGCTTAGCAAGAAGATCAAGGCTTTGAGAAGTGATCGAGGTGGTGAGTATGAATCACCTTATGGTGAATTTTGTGCCTAACACAGGATTATATACCAAACCACTACGCCTTAATTGCCTCAGTCTAATGGGATTGCTGAGCGCAAGAATCGTACTTTGAAGGATATGATGAACGTTATGTTGATCAGTTTTGGGCTACCTCAGAACATGTGGGGTGATGCGATTCTCACCGCTAATTATATCCTCAACAAGATCCCTCGTAAGAAAGTTGACAAAACCTCGTATGAATCTAACATACCCGATATTCACAAAAATACTCTCATGGAATCTAGGAATGCGACATTTTTTGAGCACATATTTCCTTATAGATCCATTGGAGAGTCAAGTTTGGTTAAGCAAACTTTGAGGACTACTGGTGAAAGTAGTCATGACCAAGAAGAAGAAGTTGAATTTGAATTCGAGCCAAGACGTAGCAAAAGGGCTAGAACTTCTACATCTTTTGGTCTAGACTTTCTAACGTATCTGTTAAAAAGTGAGCCTCAGACTTTTAAGGAAGTTGTAAGCTCTCCCGAGGGTCCTTTGTGGAAGGAGGCTATCAAGAGTGAGATTGACTCCATACGTGGGAACTGGTGGATCTTCCTCCGGGTAGTAAGCCTTTGGGCTACAAATAGATTTTCAAAAGGAAAATGAAAGTAGATGGGTCAATTGATAAGTACAAAGCTAGGCTAGTTATCAAAGGATACAGATAGAGAGAAGGCCTAGATTACTTTGATACTTACTCGCTTAATACCAGGATAACATCCATCCGGATGATAATCGCAATTGTAGCATTGCGAAACCTTGAGATACATTAGATGGATGTCAAAACAGCTTTCCTAAATGGTGACTTAGATGAAGAAATCTGCATGGAAGAACCTAAGGGTTTTTCTGCGCCATGACAAAAGGGAAAAGTCTATAAGTTTGTTAAATCCTTGTATGGTCTAAAGCGAGCATCGAAACAATGGCATGGGAAATTTGACAATGCTATGTTGTCAAGTGGTTTCAAAATCAACGAATGTGTCAAGTGTATATATGTCAAAGAGACAAACGAAGGTACGTTATTTTGTGTCTCTATGTTGATGACATGCTCATTGTTGGCAGCAATGATAAAGTTATCAAGTCTACCAAAAAGATGTTGAATTCGAACTTTAACATGAAAGATATGGGCCTTGCAGATGTGATACTGGGTGTCAAGATCACCAGAACATCTGACAGACTTGTTTTGTCTCAATCTCATTATATTGATAAGATTCTTGAGAGATTCAACAAGTCTGATAAGGAGATAGCGAACACTCTATGGATGTACATCTCCATTTATCCAAGAATATGTGGGAAGGTGTTACTCAATTAGAGTATTCTCGGATAATTGGGAGTCTGATGTACCTGATGATTGTACAAGGCCTAATATAGCGTATACAGTTTGCAGACTAGGTAGGTACACGAGTAATCCAGGGCACGGTCACTGGAAGGCGATAGTCAGAGTACTTCGCTACTTAAGGTATACTTGTGATTTGGGACTACACTATACCAGATATCCAGTAGTACTAGAAGGGTACTCTGATGTGAACTGGATATCAGACATAAAAGACTCCAAATCCACGAGTGGATATGTCTTTACACTGGGTGGTGCAGCAGTCTCTTGGAAATCTTCAAAACAGACGTGCATTGCACGCTCTACGATAGAATCAGAGTTTATTGTTCTAGATAAAGCAACTGAAGAGGCAGAATGGCTACGCCATTTCGTAGAAGATATTCCAAGGTGGACAAAACTCGTGCTAGCAATCTGCATACATTATGACAGTTAATCTGCGATTGGAAGGGCACAAAGTAATATGTACAATGGTAAGTCTAGACATATCTGTCGAAGACACAATACCATTAGACAACTGCTCTCTAGTGGAGTTGTCACTCTTGACTATGTGAAGTCAAAGGACAACATTGCGGATTCGCTAACTAAAGGGTTAAATAGAGAGCTAGTTAAGTTGGCATCGATGGGAATGTGGCTTAAGCCTATTATGCTCACGTTACCGTGAAGGAAAACCCAAACTAGTTGACTGGAGATCCCAAGATCTAGGTTCAATGGGACAACCTAATTGCGAGTGACAGAGAACGATCACTGAGGAGACGAGCTCTCCTGCCCATTCCTATGGTGTGAAATAGTGAGGTTGAGCATGGCTCTTAATGACTCTTATCCGCTAGAATGCCAGGCGGGGTATAGCAGAATACCCTATATAAGAAGGTCACCCATGTTAGTATGAAGTGGGGCCGCTTATTTGAAAATTTAAGAAGGAAAAATTCTCAAGAAAATACTTGCAGGACCATGCGGGAGTGTCATGGCCAAAATGAACCCAACAATGAGAACTGAACTGCGTTAAGAGAAGTTCCTGTGTGAAGTTTGTTGACTCGGTTTACACCAACGGCAGGACAGTTCAAGACATCACGTTATACTTATGAGAAAGTAGGGAATCAATTATTCTACCTCGACTCTGGCTGAAAACAAAAAATGGGTTTCGAACAAATTTCGAAAAAACAGGCAAGATGACAGAGCAACGGGTCGTCGTGGTTGACTTTGGACAAGTGGTGGACGTTGCTGAGATGTACGGGAACTTAATGGATGAATTTGTGAACTGAATTTGGGTTCGGCTGGATGCAAACTCAAAACCCACCTCCACACACTCTAGCCTAAACCTCCAATAATGGTGTATGGAGCTTTCTCTCTCATTCAGTCTTTTTTGGACTCAGCAGTAGAATTTTTGTGAGTTATATGGGTATATATATAATGGAAAGGTGGGGTGTTGTAGTGGTTGAGGGCATAGAGGGGAAAATGGGAAGTTACAAATCTACAGAAAGGAGTCGAGGGGGAGCCTTGTTTTCGGCTGAAATGGGAGAGGGAGGTGGAAACTAATATAGAGGAGTAGTGGAGGAAGGTGGGAGTGTGGGAGGATAAGGGTGGAGGTGATGGAGTGTGACAGGGAAGTGAGAGAGAGAGAGAATCAGATAGATGAGGGAGAGGGATTAAGATCCTAATCCCATAAATTGTGGGATGGTTACTAATATCTATTTTATAGATATATACTGCTTGCCCGTGCCTACGGCACTACGCACCCCGGTTGGAAATGCTTGTGCCTAAGGCACTTGCTAGCTAGTGGCTCAAACACTAAATCGATTCATTAGTGCGTAGTATGTGATCATCTTCTTAGTGGCACGAAAGAGAATTACTCGTGCTTACGGCACTCCCCAACTAAACTTTTAAGCTAGCTATAAAGAACTATCAATTTGCGTATAGAGTTTTGGAATTGGAAGATCGATGGCATTTGTGCAATTACTACAAAGAATGTGGGCCATTACATTACATTTGCAAAGTTCCTTTGCGCAATTACTACAAAGAATGTGGGCACTTACATTACATTTGCAAAGTTTCTTGTCAACCCTTGGATCAAATGAATCTCAGTCCTTCTTTCAACTTCTGTTAGTGTGGTCCCCACACCCTTGTGTTTTATTAGGTAGATAGACACACATATATATAGTTAAGTCACCAAAAATTAATCTAGGTTCTAGTTTAATCTAATTATACTTTTAAATAATTATTCGATTACTATAGACTATTTGATTAAAAATAATTTCTTTATTAAAGAAAAATAGGGCAAAAATCCAGTTCGTTACAAGTAAGAAATTAGACTTTTTGAGTGTTAGGGTTTGTTTGAGATGTGAATTCTGGATTCAAGGTGGGAATTGTGTAATTTGGAGGTATGAAATCTGCAAAAGGAGTTGAATTCTGCAAAAAAGAGTGAGTTATAGGGATGTGAATAGTGCAGATGAGGTATGAATTATGCAAAAAGGGTGAATTGGGTTGAATTCTACAAAAGAGTGAGTTCTGGGGGTGTGAATAGTGCAGATGAGGTATGAATTATGCAAAAGGGCGTGAATTCACACCAAGAATTCACACTCTCAATACTTCACACCAAGAATTCACACCCCCAAGAATGTGAGAACCCACACTAGTCCCACATCGGGAAAAACATGAAAGTAAAATTGGTTTATTAGTGATTCTGACCAGCTACTGTATAACTTGAGGTTAACCTTTTGAGCCATGTGGTTAGGCGAATGGCTTGCAAGTCAGTTAGGGCAGATCGTTACAGTTGGTATCAGAGCACAACCCTAGTTTTCATGGTGGGGGCCACCTATAGAATCTGGTACGAGCACATTGATTGTGTTGTACGAAACTAAGCGCCACACCATGGCCATCAAGGGAAGGTTGCAGCCAAGGTAGGGAGATTGTGAGAACCCACACTAGTCCCACATTGGGAAAAACATGAAAGTGAAATTGGTTTATAAGTGATTCCGACCAACTACTATATAACTTGAGGTTAACCTTTTGAGCCACGTGGTTAGGCGAATGGTTAATAGGTCAGCTGAGGCGGGTCGTTACAAAGAATTTACACCTCCAAGAATTATGCAAAAGGGTAAAATTGTAAATGCACCTTTAAAAAGGGCCTAGACGGGTTAGATCCTACAAAAGGGGGTCTGCATGGAACCTAATACAAAATAAGGACAGGCAGGTAACTTTTCGTAAAAGAAAAATACCTTGGCCACGTTGTAGAGACACAGACACCTTAACCAAAACCAACCAGAAGTGTTAGGACCACCACACTTTTTTTCACCGCACATTGTGTGGGGCCTACTCCGGGCCCCGCAAAAATATAAAAAAATATTATCACGCCCTCGATTTTCAACATAAATAAATAAATCATATCCAAAAATAATCCTCACATATCAATAGTAATACCCATAAGAGTTTTCCCCCTGTCTAATTTACAAATTTAGTCCCCAAGTTTATGGAATTACAACCTTGGCATTATGGCCCAAATTAACTTAAATACAAGTACAAACCTGTTTAGAGTATTACAAACGTTTACTCAAAAGGTTTGAAATGATAAGTTACAAATACATCTCTATCAAAATAAAGTTAATACAAAGATGCTCATGTAACTACATGGGGTTAACTTCCAAAATCTTCACATCCAAGCACACAGAGCATGTAAGCTATTGCCCAGCATTTGAACCTGAAAAGAAAGATTAGGTTGAGCTACACTAGCTCAGTAGGAAAATCTTTACCAATTCTATGTATAAATATGATGGTACGTGCAAAAGGATGAAGGCAAGAGATTTAACTCAATTGATGGTCAACAATCAGTTCACAGGAGTGCCAACAATTAATATGATCATTCCAAGATATGCTATTATCAAAATATGCCCAACTAGTTCACAAAATATTGACAACTCAAGCTATCTCGACACGACTCTCTATCGCCAATCCCCACCATCGATATTTCCACCCCTTGCGTTACCGTATAATACCATGAGGGTTACCATATTACCACCCCTTGCGTTACGAAGCCCTAACAACTAGGATCGTTGTATTACCACCCCTCGCGTTACGAGACCCACACAAGTCTCCGTATTACCACGCCTTGCGTTACGAGACTTCCTAAACCAACTTCCAACCCATACAACAACTTTTTCACCCTATATGCAAGTCAAGACTTTCCCATGATCATATTTATACATGAAACATCTTACAATATGCCAACAATGTCACGAAATATGCCATAAACGTCCACAAGTAATCAACCAATCACAAGGTGCATATTATCAACGTTTTAACCATGTAAACTATTATTCATTCCTTTTTAACGGAGGGCCAACGGATCAAGGATAATATCGAACGATCGTAGGAAGTCAATTGGATATGCAAGGGATAGGTTAGAAGGTGTCCGAAAGGGTTTAGAAGTGATCGAAAGTCACAATGGTCGAAGAGAAGCAAAACAACACGAAGCTGTCCAGAGGGGAGGGGGATTGATCCCTCCCTCATCAGGGATCGATCCCTGCAGTCACTAGATGATGGGAAAACAAAGGGGGATCGATCCCCCAAGCCTAGGGATCGATCCCTAGGCGATTTCGAGTGATTTCTGTAGTTTTCTGACAGCTTTCAAATGGACAAAGGGAGACGATCCAAGCTCGATTCTCACACCATATCATCATATAAACACATAAAAGAGGTAAAGAAATCCCTACCTCGCAACGATAGCAAAGATCCAAGCGATTGAAGCGAGCCCTAACCTCCTTGAACTTTAAAATCAACGAAAACTCTCCTCCAAGCTTAACCCACAGATTTCGAGCTCAAGAATGTGATTGGAAGGTCGGAGGGAGGTTGAATATTCTTGAAGATCTTGAGAGATGGAGTGGAAGTTTTGAGAGAGAGAGAGAGAGAGAGAGAGAGAGAGAGAGAGAGAGAGAGGAGATGAAAATAATCTCCTACAATACATACACCACTATATATATATACCCTTATATCTTCTAATCACATCAACACTCCCTCAAGTCTTCTATTCTACCACTTCAATCCTCAATTTAATTAACCACTAATAAACCATACTTTCCAAATTAGTCCTTTAATAAACATTTCAATAATTAACAAAAATACGGATCTCTACAAATATTAATAAATTTTAAAATAACTATTTATGGGGTTGTAAAAAATCAGCTCCAACGGATATCGGTAGGTATGTTTTCTGAATTTGTAGAGGTGAAACTGTGAAACGATAAATAATTATTTTTAAATTTATGAATATTTTTTGGAGTCTAGAGATGACGGGTGACTTTCAGTCCAGTTCGTTGGTTTTTTGGTGAGTCTTATTTGATTTCAGTCAGTCGGTTCCTCTTTTTTTTGAACCAACGGTCTGTTTCTTTTGGATCCATTGAATTTGAATCTTTGATAATTGATAGCTATTGTTTATTCTTAGGTAAAGTTTTGCTAAGATTTTTAAGTTTTTTCTTATTAAAAAATTTATTCACGTTTGTAAGTTTTATGCCTAAATTTTATAAATTATTGATTCGTCTTAAAAAAATTATATGATTTTTACCCAAATATTTTTAAAAACATTCAAGATAAAACCCAAAAAACTAATTTGAATAAGGACCAAAATAAGAAAAAGCCTTAAAAATCCTTAGCGGAACTTAGGCTTACTCTTTAACCATTGTTTGATAACTATCTATGACAGAGGCGGTGAGATTCTTTATAACTATTGTTTAATTTTAATCTTGATTTCATGTATTCTTTATTCTTCATCAAGATTGAAAAATATTTGTTGATGAAATTCCCTTTTTTTCTACTGATCCAATAATCAAGAAATAATAGGAACGAAGAATAAACGATAAACACCAGATATACGTGGAAAACCCCAAACAGGTAAAAACCACAGGAAGGAATCAAGCACTATAGAAAACCATTGTACGGTTACAATCGAACTTACTACACAATTGAGAATCCTTATAATTGACTCAAGAACGATAGGCGAATCCTCGTTCACCGTACCCCGTGCTTGATTGCCGCCGCCTCGAATCCTCAAGCCTTCCAAATAACCCTTTGGAAATCCACCGAAGAACGAACCTATGTTTGTTGAAATAAAAACCGTGAGCAATACCTCTGGGAGTTTGAATATTGCTTCAACATTCGATCAATCAGATTGCAACTCCCAGATTCATGCTAGACATCTTCTCGTTTGTGAAACCCAAAGCAGCTTGTTCTTTAAAAACCCAAAGCCCTTAATGTTTTGACTGCTGTGTTTTCTATGTCGTGCCCTAGCTGACAAGAAAAAGCCCTTTTTATATTAATAGCCTTCCGATCGATCTATTTATCAATCCGTCAATCCATCTGCTCAAATTCCAAACGGCTGCCACACTAAGTCAGTAGGTTCCAATAGATGATAGCTTGACGACCCCGATCGATCCGTTCCAATAAAGCTCAAAAACACTTACTCTCGATTACAAATAATGATTCCTTCCACTCTAGTCCTATACAGACTCGCTACGCTTAGAAAAGATAAAAAGACATTACAACTCGATAAAGAAGGAATACAAAAGAAAATATGTTTTGTCAATGGAATTGCCAACCAAAACAAAAATGCCACTTTTTGGAGCTAACAATCTCCCCCTTTGACACTTCCATGACAAAACACAATACAAAAAAAATACCGTATCCCTAATTCGTTAATTCCACTGCAACCACAACTCAAACAAAATCAAGGATTAGGTAACAAGAATTCCTTCTCC
This sequence comes from Rhododendron griersonianum, assembly GCA_018127125.1. Classification (NCBI taxonomy): domain Eukaryota; kingdom Viridiplantae; phylum Streptophyta; class Magnoliopsida; order Ericales; family Ericaceae; genus Rhododendron; species Rhododendron griersonianum. The sequence continues at coordinate 33,045,386 of CM030797.1, read as the reverse complement.
CCCTTTTTGTCTTGGAATGACAAAGGATGAGCATGATATAGCAACGAGAATAATGCATGACCAGTAAAAGAAAAAAAAAATAATACCCATTAACGGAGCAACAAGCCATATATATAAGCCCGGCACATGATTAGTCTAAAACATCAACAAGAACAGCCAAGATGCATAAACGATAGCAAAGTGCCAATTAAACAAAAAAAAACTGACTATCCCAAAATATGAACCAATAATAAACTACTACCACCACAATTAATTGGTGAACCAACGAAAGGAACAACAAAAAACTTTTAAAATAACCCGAAAAACATGCAGCATTGTAGTACCAATTGAGCAGTTCTCCGTTATGAGACTTGATGAATATGAACTTATTTAACGAACATGTGCAATTAATTTGAAATCAATCATGAAAATATTGAAAAAGTAAATGCACATGATACATGAGTCCATGACAGAGGTGTGTGTGTGACACGTCAATAGCCATCAAGATCGTCATTTAGAAGCGAGGTTTCTCATGTAACCCTGGGCTATTCAACTATCTCCCCCTCACGAAGTCAAACCACGCAAAAATGATAAGACTAAACATGCCACAGAACAAAACACAACTCCCCTTCAATCAATGAATTTTTCTTCTAATAAATATTTAATAGAAATTCATAACCGTGTTTTTTTTTTTTACCCCACTGCAATTTGACACGAAAATTGAGAGTAAGAGTATCTCATACCCAATCCCCGGTTACTAAGCAAATGGTCCAACACGGATGCCTTCACAAGGTCTATCCATTTTTTTGACACGAACGCTCAGAGGGAGAATACCTCACCCCAATTGCCCGATTACTCAATGAACGCCCGGATAAGCAATATCAACTCACATATTTCACATACACTCTCTTCTCCCCCTCTATTTTTCATTTAAATGCATAGAACATAGAATCCACTAGTCTATCTTTATTGCGCAAAACAGTCAATCGTCGAGGGAGTATAGAAGATAGATTAGCAGGGTACATGGGAGATAACAGACCTTAGCATGCCATCTATCAGACACTGACGTGTATTGGTGAAGATCACAGAACCATGTAACATGACACACTTAACTTTCAAATGTATTCCATGACTAAAATCAAACAAATTGTGCATGCCATGTTAAATACGCAAATATGCACTAATCTCATATCAGATAACTAAGGTCTCAAGACACACAGTGCATTAAAAAAAATCTTTTTGAAGAATTTTAAAATATTTGAATGTTTTTTTTTAAATAAAAGATAAATTCCAGGCTGCAAACAAATAAATGTAAGATGCTAAACAATAGAAGTAATAAAACTAGATAAACGATTCTACTCATAGCTCTAGGAACACGTTAAGCATTGAAAAACAACCTAGACTATGAACACGAGAGCAAGCCTCAAAAGGCGAGGTCAACTTCTCCAGATGGTCCAGTGTCATCAAGAGTGGTGATAAACAAATTCGTATAAGGTCGCAAGTTTGACTTCCTCACCCAAATAGATCTTGTTTTAAGGGGAACTATTTGACTCTGTTTGTTAGGCATAGGTTGAGGTTTCATATCCTTAAATGTCGTGCTACTATGTTTATGCCGCATATCTCTAAAAGTCGTATTTCCAACATTCTCATATTTAGCAATATTAGGCCAAATTTTAGGAACATTGCCATGTTTACCAGAAATCTTAATATGGCTGATATTATTGCGGTTCGCATGATCAAAAGATTCAAAACCAATAGAAGGATATCCATGCAATTTGAAGCAGTTAGGTCTAATGTGACCCTTAACATTACAGTAATGACATGTGGGAACAAATTTTGCAACATTAGCTTTCTTATCATCATGAGGTTTCTTTGCAATGTTTATGATTTGAGATTTACGAGTTACCTCTTTAGGTTTCACCACAATCACTTTACTTCCATGAGGATTTGATAATGAAGCTCTATGAAAGCCAAGACCTGACTTGTCACTTGTTGGTCTTTGAGCACCAAGAATGTCATCTAATTTCTTTGAACCTGTTGTGGGCAGCATGCCCTTCGGAGAGAAAGGATTTCGTTCCTTCCCGCCGTTTGCGGCCCTTTTTCGAAAAATCGAGGGAGCGCGAGCGCCGGTGGCAAGCGCTCGAAAATACAGAGTTGCCACTTGAGTTTTGAGGGTCCGACACTCAAGGAACCGCATTTCGAAGCACCTGCCGCGCTGTTTGTTTGAAAAAGTTAAGGAAACCAGTCCGTCATAACCATATCTGGGTTCGGGAGCCAGGTTACGAGAGGGGAAGGGTTTTAAGGCACCCCTCTCGCCCAATCCGGAGATCGGTCTCTACTTAGGCATTTTTATGAAAACTTTTGTGATTCTTCTTCTTTTGATTAATTTTAGCCAATTAGGGCGGGGGAACAGTTAATCGGGGATTAAAACTGTAACAATTTGCAAGATGTGATCAAATGATAGCATGGATGGATGGTATGACGAGTAATAAATGGGATGAACTTAAAAACAGCGATCAGATGCCAAAACTAGGCTCGGGACAGATTTGCCCTGCACGATGGCCAACTTGCATGCATGAACAGATCTGCATGCAAGAAAACCATCGCGCGAGACACACTGACCCTCGCGCGATTGTTGTTATCTCACCACAGTTCCAAGTTCATCCCCTTCTGGGCTCTGGAAGAACCAGTGCACACCCAGGAAGCAAACCAAGTAGTTTATATGGAACTGTAAAAATACTAATTATTACAGATTGCTTCAAAAGGGACCAAATGAAATGAAACACAACCCCTAAACAGAGGGGGTATTATAACAGAGACCAAAGGCCTAGTTGCCCATGCAAGGGCTATTCATGGAAATCACAGAACTGTCGCGCGACAGAGAGTGAGTCTCGCGCGACATTCCTGACTGGACTTCCAGGAATTGCTTTGCATGCTTAGGGTCCTGAGACAGATTCAGGGGATCCCAAGGGCATTCCAAACTATTTAAAGTATCAAACTAAGCTACTGTATTTTATTTTTGCATGCATAACAGTGATCTAAAAATCAAAATAAAGTACAACAGGCATGAATATATTGCAAAACAGACAAGGGCTAGCCTCCCTTCCCCACGAGGTCCATTCTCTTGCTGACACAAGTGTCGCGCGAGTGTGGTGGACCATCGCGCGAGGGTGTAACTGCCACGAATTCTTGTAACTCTGCTAGCTTTAGGACCAGGACATGGTATTAATTACCAGTCTGGGCCCTGTCAGCCCCCCTCAGAGATCAAAACAGAAACAGGTTAAATGTTATACCTTTGCTTGGAAAGGGTTTGGAAATGGATTGGATTGATTGGTGTGGCCTTGCAACTAAGTATACATTGAAACACTAAGTATGGAAGATTAGGATGGGGTTTGGAGTTAGTAACTTTGTGCTAGCTATTGTTTGCCTTGTAAAATGATGGTTGAACTTCTTAATCAAATTCTTGGAACCCTTAATATGGAGGATGAAGGGGGGTATTTATAGGGAGAGTGCAAGGGCTGGTTAGTGACCAAACATGGCCTTAGGACCAGCCAACAAGGCTGGTCACAACTTGGTTGTAAAGCTAGCCAACAAGGTGGTGAAGTGGTTGGGAGATGCATGTGGTTAGAACCTGCCAGAACTCTGTTCAGCTAAGGAAAACGGGGTTCCAGTCCATGGGGACCCATGTGACATCCACTCATCACAAGTCCAGCTGGACCATGTGATAGGGACAGAAGAGAACTATCGCGCGAGTGTCAGTAACCATCGCTCGATGGTCAACAGTCAACAGTTTGACTTTGACCACACCTGGCAAGCTGAGTATCGCGCGAGGAACATGAAGGGTCGCGCGATGGTCAAATCTGACCCTAGGGTTTGACTGAAGGTTCTGAAAGGTTCAAAAGGTTCAAGCAGGGTTCTAAGCATTCCAAGCTTAATCCATTCCCAATCCAAGCTCGTTTGATCCGATTTCATCATCGGGGAAACAAGAAAATCGTAAAACAAAGTAAAACGATTGGGAGATCCAGATTGGGGTGTCTACAGTAGTCCCTCTTTGACGGCACGCGGAGCACCATTGACTGGTACGGGTAACGTCAAAGATTTCTAGACACCCACCAAATCGACCCAAAAGCCGATTAAATGGAAAATGCAGACGAGTATATAAAAATACCGTGCACCAAGGAGAATTGCAGATCGGACGGATAGATCGCCGATGGTTGACGATCGGACGGATGGATCGTCGCTGATTGATTGATCGGACGGATGGATCTTCGCTGATTGATTGATCGGACGGATGGATCGTCGCTGATTGATTGATCGGACGGATGGATCGTCGCTGATTGAAGATCGGATGGATGGATCGTCGCTGATTGATGATCGGATGGATGGATCGTCGCTGATTTGAAATTGGACGGATGGATCGTCGCTGATTGATTGATCGGACAGATGGATCGTCGCTGATTGAAGATCGGACGGATGGATCGGCGCTGATTGATGATCGGACGGATGGATCGTCGCTGATTGATGATCGGACGGATGGATCGTCGCTGATTGATGATCGGACGGATGGATCGTCGCTGATTGAAATTGGACGGATGGATCGTCGCTGATTGATGATCAGACGGATGGATCGTCGCTGATTGCGAGCGGACCACTGCTGGGGATGTGAAAGTCTTCGGGCTTGAAGGCGAGACTTCCAAAAATGACCCTCAAATTTCTTATACGACATATCAAAGAGCCATGGACCCTAAAAAGGGAGTAATTGAGGTTGGGCCAGACTTAGAATCTGGATTGGGCTGGAGGCCCAAGGAAGTGTCGCGCGACACTCAAGAACCATCGCGCGAGGGTTTTGAGTTAGGGTTTGGGTCTGAACAGGCCCAGACCCGTTCCAATCGTTTAAACTCCGCGGGGGACGTTACAGGAACAGTTCCAAACAGTTTCAAATTTTCGAAACTCTCCCAAACTTTCGTCTCTCCTCTCAAATCTCTTTCAAACTTCGATTTTATCCACGAAATCATCAAGACCACCTTTGATCGTTCATCCATGGCTGACCACGGCAACGGGGAAGACGGGGGAGATGTTATTGATCAACCAGAAGATCGAGGAGGGCTCATGGTCGTAGAAACAGGGGATCAACCTCCGGCGGAGGCCACCGTAGGGGCCGGTGCAGTAGTTGCAGGCGGCGGAGATGGTGAACTCGGTCGCGAGCAGGAGGCTGGTAGTGGAGAGGAGTGTCGCGTGAGAGAGCCAGAGGCTCGCGCGACAGTTTACGCTGGGGCCGTGGGGCCTGCTGTCGAGCAGTTGGATCCAAGCCTGGCTGTAGAGGGCTCGGTAGTGGCCGGAGCGGGTCCAGGAGACACCGGAGATATTGGTGCTGGAGAGCACCCTCGCGCGACAGAGGAGGAGCCTCGCGCGAGGGTTCAGACTGGGGAAGCCAGTGGCAGTGGGGCTGGAGATGATGATATTGAACCGACCGGGTCCCCGCCGAGGGATTCGGCGAAGGGCAAGAGTGTTGTAGATGCAGAGGCGGAGGTCCCAGAGACTCCGGTTGAGGTCCGAGAGGAGGACATTTTGTTTTGGCCCGCGGTGACGTCGTCGAGTCATAGGCCGATTACGAAACACGACGTCGCCGAGCACCTGAGCGACGAGATGTTGGCAAAGCTGCTTGAAGATAACCCCGCCATCGGGCTATATGTGCTACAGGCCAAAGAGGCGCGGGCGAGGGCCATTGAGGCGTCGGAGGCCGCAGAGAGGGCCGATAGAGAGAGACAGGAGAGAGAGGAGCTTTTGAGAGAGGCAGAGGTCGAGGAGAGAGCCAGGGCATAGGCACAGGGGCCTAGGGTTACGGCCGTGGCGGAGGCGAAGGACACGAGTCGCCCGGGCTTTTCAGCGGGAGCATACGTGCTTCCTACGCCGCACCTCTTTGTGCCGTCGGGCATTGCGACATGCGTACCGTTGCGGAGAGACTACGACGACGAGTTGGTGTTGAGAGATCCCCGGGCCCACATTGCAGCGACATGGATGGAGGTATATTCCCAGAAAACACCCTTTGCAATTTGATTTCAATATTTTGCTTTCCATAGTTCAATTTCGATACTTGCTAGAACATGCTTGAACTTAGGATTGTATAGATGACCTGCGAGCCAAACCATGCCAAAACTATGTACTTCTTGTAACGTACGCCCAGCATGACATAACTTGAACCAACCATCCGTTGCAGACTTCATTGATTACCTAGAACTTGAAAATGAAAGCTCCGTATGCACGGGAATCTAGAACAGCACACCAAACTCCCAAGTTGAGCCATGGCATAGAACTAAAGCCGAACATGTGTCCTAGGCTTCATTGATTACCTAGAACTTGAGAATGAACTTCCTGTATACTGATGAACCCTTTTGCTGCTTGTCTTTGTGTTTGAAATAGGCTGGCGCAGGACAGAGGGATATCCACGGCTTCGGGGGCGCGTGCATGTCCTTGCAGCTGTACGAGGGGCTGCCGGAGAGAGTGAGGCGGCTGGTGGACGAGGCAGGCTTCGGGGAGTTCGTGCGGACTTTGACCCCAGCGAGGATTGACCATGCCGTCCTTGTTGCACTTGCTGAGAGGTGGAGGGATACCTCCAATACCTTCCACCTACCTCCTGGGGAGATGACGGTGATGCTTGCAGACTTCGCAGCGATCACGGGGCTGAGGGTTGGAGGTGAGCCCATCCCGTTCGACTCGGGGATCCAGGAGGATCGGGCCGCTCTGGAGTGGTTTCTGGGCAAGGCGCCCAGGATAGAGGAGGGGATGGCGAGGTACGACCAATTCAAGGACTACTTGAAGAAGGAGGTGACGAGTGACCGGGAGGCGGAGCAGATGGCCCGGGTGTTTCTGCTATACCTGTTTGGTGCCACTCTGTACCCAAACAGACGAAGTAAAGTCCACCTCTCTTACTTGCCAGCGTTGAGGGACTTGAGGACAGCCTCACGCTTCGACTGGGGTGGAGCTGTTCTTGGGACGGCCTACCACTTCTTTGGCCACTCGTCGAGGACGGGTAAGAGCACGGCTGGCTACTGGAGGGTCTGGGAGGTATGATTCTAACCCTTTATTAAGCACAATTTGATTATGCTTGTCCATTGTTTAGTCTGCTTGAATGTTTCGATTTCAAATACTGTATGCCTTGACTAATGTTTGAACTTGTCTAAACATTGCAGCTTTGGGCCTACGAGGTTTTGCGGATGTATCCGCCGGAGTGCAAGCATCCAGACCTGAGCACTCTCCCTCGCACGCTGAAGTGGAGTAAGGCAAGCAAGGGGAAGAAAGAAGGGAGAGGTGAGCTCAACGCCTTCAGACTGTACTTGGACGAGCTTAGGGCCTCACAGGTATGAACACGTAATCATAAGCATCAGACATGTGTCCATTTCCTTGCTTTAATGCTGTTGCTGATCAATTGTTCGCATTGCTTGTTTGCCTTGAATCGCAGGTTAATTGGGATCCCTGGAGGAGAGCAGGACTAGAGCCAGAGTACTTGGCCCGAGCAGGTTGTTACACCAGCAGGTGTTACCGAGTCGGCCTTCGGTTGGCGGTGGTACTTGGGGATCGAGTGACGCGCCAGTCGCTTGGTTACTGAGTTCTGGGTGCCTGGGCCGCTCCCACCTCGAGCTTCACACACGAGAGAGTACACACGGGCTGGCTGGAGAGGTACACGAGGCCGGATACTGAGCTTGCACGCTACCTGCGTCTTGGTAGGGACTATGCTGTCTACCAGAGAGACTTCCTGGCGGGTCCACTGGGGATCCGTGGCCTGAGAGAGGTGAGGGGCCAGGTTGCAGGGGCTGCTGAGGAGAGGAGAGCAGCTGGAGAGGGACGGAGCGGAGATGAGAGCCAGGCAAGGCGAGCTCCGAGCGGACCGGTAGTTGGTGGACTTCCTCGCTGTTTTGGAGGATTCCTGTGGTTGACAGCCAGGGGAATCCTGTAGAGTTACAGTTAGTGCCCGCGAGAACGGAGCCCACACCTGTGACTGTTCCGGTAAGACCCAGCTTCCAATATTGCTTTTCAATTCCCAAATACTTGAATCATATGCTGAATAGCCTGATGAACTTGAATTGCATGCAGGTGCCAACTGAGTGGGTGAACGAGGCCGTTCAACGCATGCTGGCGTTGGAGAATGTGGTGAGAAGGGCGGCGAGCGGCATGCCAGGTATGAAAAACGATACATTCCTGCTTTCGATACATTCCTGCTTTCGATACATTTCTGCTTTGATACATTCCTGCTTTGATACATTCCTACTTTGATAGCTTGATAGACTGTACCTGTTTTCAATACAGAAATACAATATGCACAATAGATACTCATGCTTTGAAATGAAATGGCAATGCAGGTGCAGGGGAAGATGAACCCTAGGAGGAAGAGTGCACGAGATCCGCCACCGAAGAAGGCGGCGGCGAAGAAACCCACACCTCCGGCCACTACTACGCGACGACAGACGAGGGGCTTACAGACGGCGCGCGTACGCGAGGAGGAAGACAGACGAGTTGCGAGGCAAGCTGAGCTTCGGTACCAACTCAAGAAGCGCGAGAAGCCGACATTGGAGGAGCCGAGCCGGGAAAGCGGCTACTCTTGGGTCGTACTTCCGAGGATGAGGAAGAAGAGGATGCAGAGGAGGCAGAGAATGAGGAGGAAGGAGAGGAAGGAGAGGACGAGGAGCATTCGTCCACTAGCAGTGGCTCCGATGACTCCATCGACGATCCGGGGTACAGAGACGACCCCCAGGAGCTACGGGACGATGTGGGTAGCGGTGACGAGCTTTGAGCGCGCAGAGGGCGATGACAAAGGCTCTGCTTACCCTTTCGCATGCTGCTTTTGCTTTTGATCCCGGGCCTGCGTGCCCAAGTAGATAGCTTTTGACAGATACTTTGAGGGCCTGCGTGCCTTTGACCAGCGGGCGCATGTGCCCTGACTTGACTTGGCGTTTTTGATTGGCCGATGTGCCGTTGATATAGCAGTTGACATGGATAGATCACGGTTATTTACAGAAATTTACATTTTTCAAGTTTATTGTTTCTCGTTATGAATAAGAGAAAGTAAAACCTGTCACTAATACCAAACTTGCATTGACAACACACCGAGACTATTTACAGACACATATGAGCGTAAAAACTGGCCTAGCTCTGAAAGAAATGAGAAAGGTACCCTAGGATACGGCTAGGATACAAGGATACGAGAAATAATGAAATTTTGAGCATTGATACGCCAAAACTCACAATATTCTGCTAAAGACAAAACCGACACTCCAGATAGGTCGATGATGGTCAACATGACCTGTACCAATCAACGGATCTGAACAAGACGTCCCCAGAAAAGACTTTTACCGAAAAACGCACAAAATGACGCAAAATGGCATAAAACGTTCAAGAATGACTCAATTATGTCCCGGACTGAAACCGACACCTCCACACAGTCACTTAAGGTCTAGGTGGCCCGTATGGCATGACCAAAATGGGTTAGAGCCTCCATGGCGAGGTTCGACCTCCCGAAACCTCGATTTGAACTTGAAACGGGCCTCCGAGGGTCCAAAATCTTCGTTGAGCATGGCATTTGGAAACCGGTGCTTGGATACAGTCATAAATGCTCATAATGACTTGACGGAATCATTAAAAGTGCAAAAAGACCCTTGGAATGAAAATCGACCAAATTGGACAGTAGCTGTTGGAATCTGTCAATACTGCAGATCAACCATCGCGCGATGGTTTGGAACTGTCGCGCGATGCTTTGAGAGTGTCGCGCGATAGTCAAATCCTGCTAAGCTGCCTTGTTTTGACCAAATTATTGCCATTGCCCTGTTCATTGTTCCACGTCTTGGGGGCTGTTCTGGGGTTGCAGAAGGAGGTTGTCCTTGGCTGGGCAAGGTGGAGGGACACCTAAGCTCCAATCCCACCAACATTTTGGTTATAAGAAGAAAAATCTTGGGAGGAATGCAGTGTACGCCCCTCTTTAATACCAAATTGGGAGATTCATTGATAGAAATGCTCGACCCTTGGCTACTGAGGGAAAAAACCATAAACTGGGCGAGCCCCCGGTCCCGATGCTTGTCCTCAATTCGAGACCTCCGATTTGCTCGACCGTGCGTCGAGCTCCTCCAAGCCGCATTGCCTTTCTGGGACCCGATCGTGCATGTCTTCCGGTTCCGACAAGACGAGATGTGCCCCACCATAGAAGAATTTCAGGCATATCTCCAAGGCTTTGCTTCGAGCGTGATTGTCGTGCCACCTTACAGGCAAAGTATGTCAAAGCAGTTAAAAACCTGTCTGAACATTTCCAGGGGTGCGACGGAAGGCCTGCTGATTGGCTGACAGATAAACATCGTGCGCCTAATGGAATGGTACGGGCCCGACGGCGATCCAGCGGATACTGTTCTGCAGGCTCGACGTCGATTTGCCATGTCAATTGGCATACTGGCCGCATATTTGCTGGTGTCTCCGCATGGACGGCCCGACCCCTCGTTGGTTTACGTGGCTACAGAGATGGGTGTTCGAAAGAACATAGTTCCGCTGGTGCTTGCCGAAAAGCTCATTGGTTTGGATTTGGTGGCCACAGGTCAGACGAACACGTTTGGTGGCAGTCCACTCCTGTTGCAGGTAAAATCTCACTCAGCTCACCTTTTTCCGCCACACACCGCTTTTACCTCAACTCTCGGCTAGGGCTATATAGAAGCTTCTTACTTGTTTTCTTTCGCTCAGGCTTATGTGGCTTCTTACTTGTCTTTTCGCTCATACAGTTGTGGCTGTGCGACAAACTTGGACTAATCTCGGCTCCTGGAGCGAACTGGCCCTGTCTGCCCGGGCGGATGCACCAAAGGGGAATGTTGTACCCAGAGATGTCTGAGGAGGAGTGGTACACCTTCATGAGAGAGATGTCTCCGCGCGAGATCGTCTGGCGGCATGGAGCCTTGAACATCCTAGATATGGCTCTGCACTCTGCAGGTTTCGAGAGAATGGTGATTGCTGGGCTGTCCAGTTTCACGTTTTACATTCCAGGTCGTATCCAGCGGCAGTTAGGCATGAGCCAAGGCTTTCATCGAGCTGGGATAGAAGATTTCCAGATTCCAGCATTTACAGCCCAACACCTAGCAGGGTATGAGCACAACTGGGGTTTGAGGGAACTCGGAGGAGTGGAAGACGACTTCAGCATAAGACTCAAACGCCGCTACGTAGCATGGCTAAGAGAAGAGGTTGCAAGGAGACAAAACACAGACTGACTCCTGACTTTACTCCAATGATCTAGAATAAACTGTGAGCCCATGAGGGCTTCTTAGCATTTCGTTCTGTTTTTGATGCTTTACTGTTTTTCTTAGGGCTCTGCTCAGCCTATGTAATAGAAATAATAGTTTTGAATAAAGGTGAAAGATTAAGAATTTTCCCCTTTTTGGTCCAAGTGTTGAACGCCACGCCGTTTGAATGTCGAGGTGCGCTCCGGTAATGGGAAAAACCTGGATCGAGTTGAAAAAGGGGCAACTGTAGACACCCCAATTTGGACTTTTCAAAATTCCTTGATTTGTGGCCCAGAGGCTCCCCGATGATGACTTTGGATTGAAACAAGCCTAGTATCGATCGGAACATTGCTCCTTGAAAGATTTGAAGAGGGATTAAAAAAATGGTCAAAAGCATTTTCAAGCGCTTGGGAGAAGTCCCGAGCGCTCAAAACCATTTTCCAAAAACCTCTGGCCTGGCTCTTTCTCGAGCGCTCGAGAGTGAGGTCCCAAGCGCTCGGAAGTGATCCCAAGCGCTCGAGACTATTCTGTTGCCCAATGGATGGCCGTATCACCCACTACCCTTGCAACTCATCATTATCACCACCTTGAGCCCGCCGATGGCTCGGTCCACACTCAACCTCTGGTGGCAGATATTCAGGCCAAAGATTTTCCTATTAAAAAAATGTTTTTATTAAGCCCATTTGATTTTCAAAACCATGGGTTACTTGGCCTATAAATATGGCTGGTTTTCAGCTGAGAAAAAAGGGGGGGAGGCTACGAAATTTGATCCCAGAGAACCCTTACTCTCTGCTCTCTTTCTCTCTCTAGCTACAAACCAAAAATCTCCAAGTTCACCTTCCAAACTTCAAAAGTTTTAGAAATACCCAAGGAAAAGGGCAAGAAATCCAGAATACCCTTCTGATCTCTAGCACTCTCCTCTCTTCATCCACATTTCAAAATCATCCCAAGGAGCAAGAGTTCAAGAAAAAGGTAGAAACTTTTACCTTTGATCACAACTAAAAGGGCTGTTCATCTCTCAGCCTGACCCAGTCTTCAATTCTGGGTGCATGGTTGGGAGACCCTAGTGTAAAAACAAGAGCAATGGGGTACAAAAAAACGTTTTCACAAAACCCTCACTGGAAACGTACTCTGAAGCGCTCAGGACTGTTCCCAGCTTCCATGCATGGTCCTCTGTCACATAGCAGGTAGGGAAGGAGGTGCACTCTTAAGTTAAATGGTTTTTATTTGGCATGCATGCACGAGGAAGTCGTTTTCCACTAAAACATAACCATTTTCTCACAAAGTCTTCATGTGTGAATAAGGCTTCTTGCTTTTAAAGATTAAAAGATGTTTTCCTCTTGGGAAATACCAAAACAAGGGTGTGTGCATGTCAAGTCAGTACCATTTCCTGTTTGAGGGTAAGTTGATATGCAGCTCATTCCCAAGCGCTCCAAACCTTTCCCGAGCGCTCGGGAGTGCATGCATGTCATTGCTTCCCATTTTCCAGTCTGCTGTGTCACCTGGTCTCTGCATGCATGAGTGTAGCCTGTTGCTCTTTTAAATTTGTAGATTTGGTCTTGTTAAGGCAGGGATGCAAGATCTGAAAGATTGAGGTTTCTTTCCAGTCTTTCAAATCCTCTGCTGAGCCAGTAGTGTATATAGCAGCTTTTCAGTTCCTATTTTAGCATTGTAATTTGACTGCGCTAACAACTCAAGCGCTCGGGACTGCTCTCGAGCGCTCGAGAGTGAAGTCAGTGACAGATCCTCAGTTTTCTGTCATTCATGCATTTGCTCACCGTTATTCCATCATTGCACTTCCCCCTGTACAACTGCACATGCATGCACTGCTTACCTGGTTTAAATGAAACAAAATCCCTTCGAAAAATCCCACAAACGTTTAGTAGAGACCGATTTCGAATCGGGCGAGGGGGGTGCCGTAAAACCCTTCCCCCCCTCGTAACATGGCTTCCGGACCCTTGAAACTGATCTCTGGTTTTCAAATTCAAATCAACGATTTTCCAAACAAAACGGTTTCTCGGGTGATATACCGCAAATCCAGGTGGCGACTCTTCAAACGGCGTATTTCTCTTCAAAGCGGGGGGAAAATATAAAGCAAAACATCATTTGTTTGTTTTATTTTTCGGGCAGGTAGCCCACAGTATCCCAAGCTAGGGAATCAGGTCAAAACGTAGTTTAGGCTAAGGTTCGCTCGTGTATTTTGGCTCTCTTTTTGCGCTCTAATTTTTGCCTAGGACTGCCCTTGCAGGTTTCCAGTCTAGCGAGCTTTTGATTGAATGCCTATTTATTTTTGCCTAAACTGCCCCCTAGGGTTTTCAGTCTAGCAGGCTTGCTCTAATTTTTGCTTGGGACCGCCCACCCTTGTGGTTTTCGGCCCAACGAGCTTCTCTCAAGGATAGTAACGTTTAAGTTGATCCAGGTTGACCAGAGTGTTGAACTCGTTGCCGTCCAGATCAATGAGCTGAGCCGCCCCACCTGAGAGGATGGTCTTGATAATGTAAGGTCCCGCGCGTTTCGGGCGGAACTTACCACGTAGATCGAAGATGGGAGCCCGGATTTCCTTTGTGACCATATCCCCTTCAGCCAAGTCACGAGACTTCACTTTCTTGTTGAATGCCCGCGCAATTCTGCGCTGATACCCCTGAACATGATACAAGGCACGGAGCCTCCTCTCATCAAAGAGCATGAGTTCAACAAACCTCCCGCTAAGCCATTCGGACTCCGTGAGTTCGCATTCAGCCATGATCCTCAAAGTTGGTACTTCAAGCTCGATGGGAAGCACAACTTCCATCCCATAGACTAGGGAAAAAGGGGTAGCCCCTGTCGATGTTTGAATTGACGTGCGATACCCCCAAAGGGCTAGAGGCAGCTGCTCGTGCCAGTCCCTGGCGGACTCTGCGGACTTCTTAATGATAGTCTCGATGTTCTTGTTGGCTGCCTCAGCCGCCCCATTCGTCTGAGGGCGATAGACCGTTGAGTGATGAACCTGAATCTGGAATTCCTCAAAAAGTTCTAACACCCTGCCTTTGAAATGGACCCCATTGTCAGAAATGAACGCCTGTGGAACCCCGTACCGATAGATGATGTTTTTCCGGATGAACTGAGCAACCTGAACCGCCGTCAGGGTCTTGTAAGATTCAGCCTCGACCCACTTGGTGAAGTAATCTATCGCCACCAAAATGAATCGATGCCCGTTCGAAGCAGAAGGCCTGATCATGCCGATAACGTCGATTCCCCAGACAGAAAAGGGCCAAGGCGATGTCATGCAGAACAGTTTAGAAGGAGGGACGTGGATGAGATTGGCATGGATTTGACAACTATGGCAGCGGCGTACATAATCCACACACTGAGATTCCATGGTAGACCAAAAGTAACCTTGTCGTAGGATTTTTCTGGCGAGTATGAAACCGCTCATGTGAGGGCCACAAACTCCCTCGTGAATTTCCTCCATGATCTTGATGGCCTCAGTACCACTGACACAGAGCTTATGCATTCCGCAGTAAGATCTCCGATACAGCTTCCCTCCGCAGATAATATATTGAGCAGCCAACCTTCGCAGTGCTGTTTGATCCTTCTTAGTGGCGTCATGCGGGAACTGACCACTTTCAATGAAATTCCAAATGTCATGATACCAGGGTAGGCCATCATCAACATCGTCGACGGCGTTGATGTACTGATAAGCTGGCAAGTCCCGCTGTTCAATCAGAATAGGTCGAAGCTTGACACCAATCGGAAGCTCGACCATGGAAGCCAGAGTTGCTAGAGCATCAGCGAACTGGTTCTTCATCCGAGGGATGTGCGTGAACGTGATTTTGTTGAAACGAGGAATGAGGTCCTCTAGGTCTTGGTGATAAGGCTTTAATCTGTCCTCCCGAACTTTCCAGTCCCCGTTAGCCTGAGAAACGACAAGGTTGGAATCACCAATGACTTTGAGTTTCTCCACACCGAGCGTAAGAGCGGCTTCCATACCAACGATGCAGGCCTCATATTCGGCTTGGTTGTTCGTGACGTCGAAATTGAGTTTAAATGCCAATGGAATATGAGCACCTTCGGGGGTTATCAGCAAAACTCCAATCCCGTATCCCTTCTGATTGGCAGCTCCATCAAAATAAAGGGTCCAGGTATCCTTGACCACCACCATTATCCCTTCATCCGGAAATGCAAAATCTGAGTCCTCCGGCCCATTGATAGGATGATCAGCCAGGAATTCGGCGACCGCGCGTCCTTTGACAGACTTCCTAGTGACATACTTGAGGTCAAACTCTGCGAGCAAAAGCAACCAACGTGCTAGCTTACCAGTAAGCGCAGGCTTCTCAAACAGATACTTGAGAGGATCCATTCGAGAAATCAACTTCACTGGGTAAGCCAGCATGTAGTGTCTTAATTTCTTGGATGCCCAAACAAGAGCCCAACACGTCTTTTTACTCAGGTAGTAAATGGCTTTTTCGACTCCCTTTTCTCCCTCTTGAGCTAGCAAACACCCCATAGATGAAGGATTTACAGACAAGTAAAGTATTAAGGGTTTCCCTGGCACTGGTGGCATTAAAACCAGAGGGTTCTACGGTAGGTTTGAATGGAGGTGAAAGCCGCTTGGCACTTGTCTGTCCAAACAAACGAAGTATTTTTCTTCAATAGACGAAACATCGGCTCGCAAGTTAGGGTCAACTTGGCGATGAATCTACTGATGAACTGTACCTTTCCCAAAAAGCTTCGCACCCCCTTTTCCGAATCTGGTGGCTTCATATCAAGGACTGCTTTGATTTTCGACGGGTCGACCTCAATTCCACGAGAAGTGATCATGAAACCGATCATCTTACCCACTGTAACCCCAAAGGTGCATTTCTGAGGATTTAGACGCATACGAAACTTTCGTAATCTCTCGAAGAACTTCCTAAGCACAGGAACGTGGCCTTCTCGAGTTTTAGATTTGGCGATCATGTCATCGATGTAGACCTCGACTTCTTTGTGCATCATGTCATGCAGGATGGTGGTAGCGGCTCGCTGATAAGTGGGCCCGGCGTTCTTCAGGCCGAAAGGCATGACAAGATAGCAATAAGTCCCCCACTCAGTGATAAACGCGGTTTTCTCACGGTCCTCGGGTGCCATGAGAATTTGGTTGTAGCCAGAGAAGCCATCCATGAACGAGAGCAAAGCGTGCCCCGCAGTATTGTCCACAAGCACATCGATGTGTGGCAGGGGAAAATCGTCTTTGGGGCTCGCTTTGTTCAAGTCCCAAAAATCAACGCAAACTCGAATTTGGCCATTTTTCTTAGGAACAGGGAAAATTTTGGCGACCCATGTGGGATACTGAGAGACCATGAGAAAGCCAGTGTCAATCTGCTTAGTAACCTCCTCCTTAATCTTCTGAACCCAATCTGGCCTCATCCGTCGGAGTTTCTGCTTCACAGGCTTGGCATCCGGAAACAAAGGAATGTGATGCTCCACGATCTCGGGATCAATTCCGGGCATATCTCGATGAGACCACGCAAAAACGTCACTGAATTCGGTGAGCAGCTCTTTGAAACCGCGATGCTCCTCTGGCGAAAGTGTGGAGCCCACTTGAACCATCCGGGGATCGTTTTCATCTTTCAAATTTATAGAAACTATTTCTTCTTTTAATGGTTGAGCATGCCTTTCGTCCTCCCTTTCGATGAAGGCACGGATTTCCTTGGGAATGTCCCCATCGAAATCTATTCCTTCATCGTCAGGGTCGACACAGTTTATATAAAGATTATTGAAATAGTCAGAAGATGCTTCGTTCATTTCACAAGCCCCTGAAGGGTCACCAAGTACAAGAGAGTCAAACTCGAAATAAAAGCTATGATGTGGAGGGCCTAGAGGCACAAACTCCGACTCAGAGCTAGACTTAGAGGACGAAACAGACTCAGACTCAGACTCAGACTCAGAAGTGTTGTCAATGCACGTCAGGCGTGGCTTGAAAATGCAATTATTTAGAGAGCCCGTGGCTTTCACAATGAGAGAGGTGGGATCCTCGAGGGCGTCGGGCCCGAGCATGAGCACTTCGGCCTCTTCAGCTTCCCCAGCCAAACCCACTTGGGGGAATTCCTGGAACAGCAGCTCCAAATTTCCCTGATTGATAGATCCCAGCCAGTCAGTCTTGATCTTCACCTGATTAAGCTTCCTCTTGAATTCTTCCTTTGCTGGTTCATCATCACTGCTTGACCATGTGTCATCGGCGAAAATCTCAAACCCAGGCAGCAGCTCCCCGATTTCGGAATGAATAAAGTGTTCAGCCTGCCCAGTTTGGGACCGCTGCAGAGGGTCCGAGGTTTTCCCATATATTTCCTCCGCTTGGCATCTTTGGCAGAGGCGATATATCCCAAACCAAAGCGGCCCTCGTTGAAAAGAAAAGTAGGGAACTCCGGGACCCCTTGACGGCGAGAGCCTAAACCAATGCCTGGAAAATAAGACATCCTTCTCATAATGTCCAGCGCGACAGAGCTTATGAGGAAGTTCCCGTCCACATTGATGGCCATTACTGCGCCTGAAGTATCAAAAGAGAAACCCCCAAGATCGACGTCTTCTTCACCATGTTGAATTCCCAAGACGGGAGTCCCGTCCTCCTTGAGCGGGCGGATGCCAGAATCCCCGCAGATGGTTAAAGTACCAGTAGGTAGTCCCAAAATAACTTTTTGGTGGAGGGTAGATGGCACAGCCACGATGTCGGACCGATGAAGCCACGGCCTGCCCAACAGAAGATTGAAAGTCGCGGGAATATCCACGACATGGAACTCCACGTCCATCTCAAAACCCTCAGCATCGAGTTTGAGCTTTAAAATACCATCTACTACGCGACGGGTGCCGTCATATGCCTTGACAGCCAGATTGGAAGGTGTCAGATCCTTCTTGGTGAGGCCCAAACGATAAGCGACCCACAGAGGGCAAACGTTGATGGCGGAGCCGTTGTCAATAAGAACAGTCGGGACCCAGAGTCCTCGACACTTGACGGTGATGTGCAAAGGGCGGTTATGGTCGACACCTTCGACTGGCAGATCCTTGTCCGTGAAGATCACTGTATGCTTGGAGGTTGGAGGGAGGATGAGAGATATCATCGCCTCTGGCGTGACGTCGGCCTGAACTTCAAGGCGGGATAGGGCGCGACACAGCCTCTGACGATGCTCCTTGGATGAACAGATCAGTCCCCAGATAGAAATTGCAGCAGGAATCCGCTCAAGCTGCCGCTGAACTAAATCAGGAATCGGATTGCCAGCCGATACCTCAAGAGGTGCAGACCTCGGGAAAGAAACAGGTTCGTTCCTTTGATTAGCAGGATTGGAAGAATTCCCAGCCTGCAGATTAGCAGGCTGAAAAATCCGTCCACTCCTTGTAACATTGTGAACGTTCCCCAAAGAGGGCATGACTTGAGGGTTTTCCTTCACATCCCAGAGATCAGCAGGGACATCTCCCAGTTTGCACTTTCCCTTGTCAGTAGTTGGTGTAGAGACGGGCACTTCCATATTTAAGCCCAGATCCTCAGCCAGATCTTTCATCAACAAGGAGTCCCAGAAGCTCAAGTCTTTCACAGCAGCAACTTCAGCAACAGGTTCCGGATTTGCAATGAAGGGAACATCCCAAAGACCAGTGTCAGCCAGGGTACGATTGACAACCCAGACTTCATTTCAAACTTGGACATCCACTATGTCGTCCACTTCCCAAAGGTTAACGGGCGGAGCGCGGTCCGTGACCATGATACTGCAATCCCTGTTGTTGGGGTAAGGCACCTGAGGGCGCGGATTTTCCTCGTCGACAATGTAGGAACATGGGTCATGGTCAGTGTCGGGATTAGTGTCACAAACTGAATCAAAGACCGAACCAAAGAGGGAAACGTGGTCCCCCAAGGCCCGTGGATCTTCCTGGACAAGTTCATCCTCTGCGTAGTGAAGCATGTAGTCTGGTATAGCATAACCTTGAAGGGGGTTAGGTCAACGTCCATGGGAGCAAACCAGGTTGGCTCAGGATCCCAGTAATATTCCGCTTCGGGAACTGGAGGCTCGATTGGGTTGAACAGCATGTACAAGGAGAAACCATCCAGAGGATCGAGCAGGGCTGCTTCATAACCAGCCAACCAGCCATCATACCAGGCTTAATCAAACGGGAGATTTTCGGGTTGTGGAGGAATCCCGTCCATTTCAAAGCTTGACCACTCGTTGAGGAGAGGAGTGGCATAGTCCCAATTGTCTGCTATGGCCCAGTCAGTAGCTTGCATGTTATTATCCGAGGGCGGCACCCAAGGCTGGTAGGGATCAGGAAACGGGCCAGCGCTGGTCGCGTACGGGCTGTCAAGCGACGAGGCAGAGCTGATCTGCACAGCAGGGATTGATTGATGGAATAGAGAGCTGACAGATTCTTCGGAGATAGGTGATCCCACTTGTAAAAGTTCTGAAGGTGCATCCGCGTCAACAACCTGGCCTTCAATCACATGTATATAAGAAATCTCGGTGGACGGCTCGAGCGGGAAAGGCACGATGGGCCTGGGTTGATCGGTTGATGCTATATAGTCAGTGGGTTTAAATATGGTGGAGCTAGGGTTGATATAAGTGGAGCTGAGGGATATCTGGCTGATATGTGGTACGACGTTGTGTTTGGGAAGAGAGTTGGCAATGACATTGGGTTTTTGAGGTGGTGGAGGGGTTTCCAGCGTGCCATCGTCAATGAGATCCTGGATCGCATGACGGAGGCGAAAGCAGGAGTCAGTGAGATGACCCGCTCTTTGATGGTAAGCACAGTAAAGGTTGGCTTTGAAGCCGGGTGAAGGGTTCTTGGGTAGAGGAGTTGGATCCAGGGGCTTCAGATGCCCTGATTTGACCAACTTTTCCAAGACCGAGGATAGAGGTGCCTCGATAGCGGAAAAGCTGCGGGGTTGGTTCCGAGGCCGGCTATTCTGCGGATTTTGGACTTGATTGACATCCGCAATACGATTAGCAGTGTTGGAGGAAGTGGTGTTGGTACCGGCGGTTGCCGTGTTGGAGTAAGTCCCTGTTCTGAATAGCGCATTTGCGTTCCCCGAATAAGCCCGAGGCTTTGCCTTGGCGGCGTGCGAGGATTCTCCCTTTGATAGAATTCCACTCTGCAGAGCATCTTCGATGGCCAGGCCAGAGTCGAAGAAGGTTTCAAAATTGGCAGATGCCTGAGCCAGGACCAGATGCCTAGCATAGTCTGGTTGGAGATTGCGGGAAATGATACGGAGCTGATCCTTCTCACTCGGGCGATCAGTCATCTGTGCAGCTTTAGCTCTCCACCTTTTGACAAAGTCCGCAAAGGACTCCTTAGCTTCCATTTTGGTGGATTCAAGTTCCCGGGTGGTCATTTTCAGCTGGGAGTTGTAGTTGTACTGCGAAATAAACGCAGTCCCAATGTCTTCCCAAGTCCTCCTTTTGGCAATGTCGAGTGACAAAAACCAATGGAAAGCAGGGCCTGAAAGAGTCTGGGGAAAGAGCTGTGACATGGCCTCCGGCTCGACAGACAGAAGTTTCATAGCGGCGTGGCAGCTGTAGAGATGAGTCCTGGGGTCACCGCTTCCATCGAACTTAGCCAAGTCCGACATTTTGAACTTTTCAGGAAGTCTGGCATTGGGATATAAGCAAAGGCGATCCAGATCGATCCCTCCGGCACTGATCTTTTCCGTTTTAGCAATGGATTCCTCCAGCTTGGTCATCTTGGCCATGAGTGCGACCACATCCGGGTTCTGAGTTGGCCCTTCTTGGTTTGGAGGCAGTCTGCCACCCGCAAGGTTTGCAGCGGGTCTGCGGCCTTCCCTCGGGTTCATCACTATGAGACGTCCTGCGTGAAGCGGATCTGGAACCATGATAGGTTGCTCCTGGTCAGACTCATCGTCCTCGCCTTCTTCCTCGAGAGGGGGCGGAAGGCGAGTGTGGATGAGGTCGTTCAGGCGGGCAATGTTAGCATCGGTCTGAGCCGCCCTCTGTTGCATGGTGGTGATGCTGTCTTGGAGGTTCATGAGCATGGTTTCCAAGGTAAGGGGTTCTGGTTGCGACCGTTCCATCGTGACAGGTGGTTCAGAGCTGCTTGATGCGGATGCTGGGGTGGTCGGACGTCCTTCCTGTAAGATTGGCGGTGAACCTTCCTGAGAATCTGACTGTAGAGTAGTCAACAGAGTGTGCGGAGAGTCTTCTGTGGCGACTGATTGGGATTGTGACCTGACAAGCCTTTGAACGGGATTCAGATGCAGACGTTCCCAAGCGGGTTTGGCGACTGGCCTCGATACTTTCCTTGGCGGTGCAATGATTCAGATCTTTTGCTTGCAAGGCAAAAGGAGGTTTAATAAGGGTCCTGCAGTAACTTTAATCTAAATAAAAGACTAAAGCGGATGCAGCCAACGTCGTCAGTGTCACCCTAGACTCTAGAACCAGAAGACAAGTCTGTCTCACGACACTTCAGACACTGTTTTAAGCCCTCAGAATTCTTTTCGAAGATGTATCCTTGTTTGGAACGAGCGGTCCTAAAGGATGTCAAAAGGAGTCTAAACCTTTGTCGGTTTCAATGTTCGGGGTTTCAAGTTTTCTGGAGCCAGAACAACTTGGTATGAATATCATGATGCCATAACCAGATTGGCGTGAGCAGCACTGTGCTATTAGCCGGGCGGTGTAAGTGACAGGGCACTTGTTACCTTTTGGTGTAAGCATCATGGCATTTTACTCCGTGGTTCCTCGTTTTTTTTGTTTGAAACCCTAAATAGGTACACGGGCAAAGGTGTAGAAAAGCTTCTGATTTCCTAAAGTCCCACCGTAAAAGGACTTAAAAGATGATAACGCGCATCACTGAGATGCACAACTCCTCATCGGGCCATGACAGTGTCCTACTAAGCCTAAAGACAGACTCGGAACAGATCGAGAACCTAGGAGCCATCCTAGACATGCTTCTACGCTGAACGAGATGCATGTACAGTTCATGCGATAAGAAAAAGCAGTAACACATAGGCATTTACGGGTTTAGATGCAAGTAGATCTTAACATGTGGGTACCTGTCCTAGTTTGGAGAGTTCTAATGCTTTGATATGCAAAAGGCTGGTTTTGGTTCGTAACAGGTTCCTCGGACTAGGGCTACAGATATACCTCCTGTTACCCGCGTATTCCCAGAGTAACAGTCGAACGGTAGCATGACCCATCATCGTCGAAGGTTGTTGGTCATTCGGGGTCCCCGGGCTCCGGTAAACCGTGCCGGCTTGCCAAAACGATCCAACGAGGCTTTTCCCACATCGATGCAAATGAGATGCTAAAATTTAGAAAAAAAGAAGAAGAATCACAAGGTCGCAAAAATGCCTTTTCAAATTTGGCTCACTTTATTTAGTCCATCTTTAGAAAAAACTACGCAAGTGAACAACCGGAAAAGCCCCAGATCAGAATGGCCGGACACAAGGTCCTGTTAAATCACCGTTCCAACCTTCGGCAGCGCGAAGCTCACCGTTTTGACAGGCTTTTAAGGGATTGTTCCCGAGCGTATTAAATCCTAAGTATGAATTAATATTGGTTCGATTTATCCCCAGCAGAGTCGCCACTGTGGGCAGCATGCCCTTCGGAGAGAAAGGATTTCGTTCCTTCCCGCCGTTTGCGGCCCTTTTTCGAAAAATCGAGGGAGCGCGAGCGCCGGTGGCAAGCGCTCGAAAATACAGAGTCGCCACTTGAGTTTTGAGGGTCCGACACTCAAGGAACCGCATTTCGAAGCACTTGCCGCGCTGTTTGTTTGAAAAAGTTAAGGAAACCAGTCCGTCATAACCATATCTGGGTTCGGGAGCTAGGTTACGAGAGGGGAAGGGTTTTAAGGCACCCCTCTCGCCCAATCCGGAGATCGGTCTCTACTTAGGCATTTTTATGAAAACTTTTGTGATTCTTCTTCTTTTGATTAATTTTAGCCAATTAGGGCGGGGGAACAGTTAATCGGGGATTAAAACTGTAACAATTTGCAAGATGTGATCAAATGATAGCATGGATGGATGGTATGACGAGTAATAAATGGGATGAACTTAAAAACAGCGATCAGATGCCAAAACTAGGCTCGGGACAGATTTGCCCTGCACGATGGCCAACTTGCATGCAAGTAAACCATCGCGCGAGACACACTGACCCTCGCGCGATTGTTGTCATCTCACCACAGTTCCAAGTTCATCCCCTTCTGGGCTCTGGAAGGACCAGTGCACACCCAGGAATCAAACCAAGCAGTTTATATGGAACTGTAAAAATACTAATTATTACAGATTGCTTCAAAAGGGACCAAATGAAATGAAACACAACCCCTAAACAGAGGGGGTATTATAACAGAGACCAAAGGCCTAGTTGCCCATGCAAGGGCTATTCATGGAAATCACAGAACTGTCGCGCGACAGAGAGTGAGTCTCGCGCGACATTCCTGACTGGACTTCCAGGAATTGCTTTGCATGCTTAGGGTCCTGAGACAGATTCAGGGGATCCCAAGGGCATTCCAAACTATTTAAAGTATCAAACTAAGCTACTGTATTTTGTTTTTGCATGCATAACAGTGATCTAAAAATCAAAATAAAGTACAACAGGCATGAATATATTGTAAAACAGACAAGGGCTAGCCTCCCTTCCCCACGAGGTCCATTCTCTTGTTGACACAAGTGTCGCGCGAGTGTGGTGGACCATCGCGCGAGGGTGTAACTGCCACGAATTCTTGTAACTCTGCTGGCTTTAGGACCAGGACATGGTATTAATTACCAGCCTGGGCCCTGTCAGCCCTCCTCAGGGATCAAAACAGAAACAGGTTAAATGTTATACCTTTGCTTGGAAAGGGTTTGGAAATGGATTGGATTGATTGATGTGGCCTTGCAACTAAGTATACATTGAAACACTAAGTATGGAAGATTAAGATGGGGTTTGGGGTTAGTAACTTTGTGCTAGCTATTGTTTGCCTTGTAAAATGATGGTTGAACTTCTTAATCAAATTCTTGGAACCCTTAATATGGAGGATGAAGGGGGGTATTTATAGGGAGAGTGCAAGGGCTGGTTAGTGACCAAACATGGCCTTAGGACCAGCCAACAAGGCTGGTCACAACTTAGTTGTAAAGCTAGCCAACAAGGTGGTGAAATGGTTGGGAGATGCATGTGGTTAGAACCTGCCAGAACTCTGTTCAGCTGAGGAAAACGGGGTTCCAGCCCATGGGGACCCATGTGACATCCACTCATCACAAGTCCAGCTGGACCATGTGATAGGGGCAGGAGAGAACTATTGCGCGAGTGTCAGTAACTATCGCGCGATGGTCAACAGTCAACAGTTTGACTTTGACCACACCTGGCAAGCTGAGTATCGCACGAGGAACATGAAGGGTCGCGCGATGGTCAAATCTGACCCTAGGGTTTGACTGAAGGTTCTGAAAGGTTCAAAAGGTTCAAGCAGGGTTCTAAGCATTCCAAGCTTAATCCATTCCCAATCCAAGCTCATTTGATCCGATTTCATCATCGGGGAAACAAGAAAATCGTAAAACAAAGTAAAACGATTGGGAAATCCAGATTGGGGTGTCTACACTTGTATTCAATCGCTCAAAAATATTGTTAGCATTAGCAAGTTCAGTATTTAACTTTTTGATTTTACCTTCATGTAATGTGTTCAGTTCACTCAAAGACCTAATATTCTCTTTAAGCTCCACAACTTCTTTTCTGAGAATATCTCTTTCTTCTATGGCCAAAGTTAATACTCCTTTCCACTCCTGAAACTGGTTTTGCACTTTTGCCAACTCCATATTTGCTTTCTTATACTTCTCAGCCAGTTTGAGATTTGTCTTGTTGATTTTCAGACTCTCCTTGTACAAATAGTCATATTTTTCTCTCAGCTCATGACTATCCTCAAACTCGTCGCCTTCCTCATCCTCAGTGTCATCAGAAGTTTCGTGATCACTAGCATGCGAATGCAATGACGCCCCAAAAGCAATAAAATTAGAGTTATATTCTCTTTCTTCCCCAGATTTTTTAGACTCACTGTCGTCATCCCAGGTAATGTTTGCCTTGAAATTCGTCTTCTTCTTCAGTTTGTTGATACATTCATGGGCCACGTGTCCATACCCATGGCATTCGTAGCATTTTGGCCTCGAGGGTGGACCTTTTATCCCATTCTTATCCTTTCCATTTGAAGAATCAACTTTTCCTTTGTTATTAGAATGTTTATTTGTAAAATTATTATTAGTTGGTTTCTTCTTAAAAAACTTTTTGAATTGTTCTGTAAAAATAGTCATAGCTTCAAGATCATAATCATCGTTGCTATCTGAATCTTTATTCTCACTTTGAAAACTAGAAAAAGCAATCGACTTAGTCGAAGGTTTTATTTTTGATTTGAGAGATTCAGATTGCAACATATCTGCTTCATACGTTTGAAGAATACCAACAATTTCCTCAATAGATTTTTCTGAAAGTTTTCGTTTTCCCTGTAGCATAATGACTTTCGTTTTAAACCTTTCAGGCAAAGACCTTAAAAAAAATTTAATAACACGAAAAGGAGGAATAGGCTCACCTAGGGTTTCGCAACTGTTGACAATGGAGATTAGCCTTGAGTAGTATTGATTGAATGTCTCATCTTAATCCATTCTGATCATCTCAAACTCAGTTGTAAGCCTTTGTAGCTTCGATTGTTTTACCACATAAGTTCCTTCATGACATGTAACTAAAATATTCCACGCTTCTTTCACAATTTCACAGTTGGCAATCTTACAATGCTCATTCACATCTATAGCAGTGAATAAAATATCCAAGGCTCGATTATTTGCTTGTAACTTTGCCTTTTCTTTGACAGACAACTCATAAGTTGATTTTGAAACCTCTTTCCCTTCTACGATTTTCACAGGGCATACGTATCCATCGATACATGAATTCCAGATTTCTTCATCAACTGATCTCATAATAGCTTTTATCCTCGATTTCCAATAATCGAAATTCTCACTATCCAGAATCGGTATACGAGAGGAAGAGTGGTTCATATTCATATCCATGTTCATCGTAAATAAGGATCCGCTCAGGAAAAAACTTCCTACAGACTACGAGCGACCTGCTCTGATACCAATTGAAATTCCCTTTTTTTCTACTGATCCAATAATCAAGAAATAATAGGAACGAAGAATAAACGATGAACACCAGATATACGTGGAAAACCCCAAACGGGTAAAAACCACGGGAAGGAATCAAGCACTATAGAAAAACATTGTACGGTTACAATCGAACTTACTACACAATTGAGAATCCTCACAATTGACTCAAGAACGATAGTCGAATCCTCGTTCACCGTACCCCGTGCTTGATTGCCGCCGCCCCGAATCCTCAAGCCTTCCAAATAACCCTTTGGAAATCCACCGAAGAACGAACCTATGTTTGTTGAAATAAAAACCGTGAGCATACCTCTGGGAGTTTGAATATTGCTTCAACATTCGACCAATCAGATTGCAACTCCCAGATTCATGCTAGACATCTTCTCGTTTGTGAAACCCAAAGCAGCTTGTTCTTTAAAAACCCAAAGCCCTTAATGTTTTGACTGCTGTGTTTTCTATGTCGTGCCCTAGCTGACAAGAAAAAGCCCTTTTTATATTAATAGCCTTCCGATCGATCTATTTATCAATCCGTCAATCCATATGCTCAAATTCCAAACGGCTGCCACACTAAGTCAGTAGGTTCCAATAGATGACAGCTTGACGAGCCCGATCGATCCGTTCCAATAAAGCTCAAAAACACTTACTCTCGATTACAAATAATGATTCCTTCCACTCTAGTCCTATACAGACTCGCTACGCTCAGAAAAGATAAAAAGACATTACAACTCGATAAAGAAGGAATACAAAAGAAAATATGTTTTGTCAATGGAATTGCCAACCAAAACAAAAATGCCGTTTTTTGGAGCTAACAGTTGATTCTTCAAACAACTTTTTGTTTATTGACTTAGACTATTACTCCGTATTTATTCTTTCATGTACCATATGTATAGGAAAAATCAATTACAAAAAGCGGGACGAGAGTCATGCGGCCACCACCCGCAGTGGTATTTTGAATTTTTGGAGATTGTTAAATTGCTTACCCTCGCCGGCCACTGCAGTAATATTTTCTATTCCTTTCTTTTATTCTATTGTCTAAAGAAGAAAGAGGGATACTGCATCCCCCTCAAATTTTGTGAATTTGTTTTAGAAAAGGAAAACGTGTGATGCAAGAAATCCTCCTAAAAATGTCATATGGAATATGTGATTAATGGTTAGTGTTTTTTTTTTATTACAGATTGTTGGCTATTGAAAATTAATTAAGTCTTTGTGTTGGGTGTTTATTTAATTTGTAGATGAGAAAGACAATTTCTATTATTGCATATTTCAAAAGAAAAAAATATATTCAAACTCAGAAGTCGAGCCATCATTGCTGACTTCTAATGTCGATAATCAAATTTTGGTGCCAATCTCAATCATCTATCATCAATCCTCTAATTTCTGAAAAATCCTCCTCCAAAAACTCGAATAGTTAAAATCAATGAAGTTGATGTTAGTTTTCTGGAGCTTGAGCCGGGAAAGCATAAACGTATTTCTAATGGAAAATTCATTAGTACCACCTCCCCTAAAATGTTATACTGTATCACCTCGATAAGTAATCCACATTGCACTATCAATGCAAAAAATGACTTGTTTGACCAGTCAACCTAGTAGGTCACCACCATTAAAATATAATAACTATAGGACGGCATAACATAGTGTGGGTGAGTTGGATTCCGCTGGAGGTGCTTACGTATAAAAAAGTGAGCTGAAAAGGTGCGATTGGCTGATAATTAGTACCGGAGAGAAAAAAGGGAAAGATCTTGTGGGGTGAGAGAAGGAGCAAGAGGTACGGACAGTGGCGTAGCCAGAAATCCATGTAAGTGGGGGCATTTTTTGAACACATTTCAACCAAAAAATTGCTTACTAAGCAACGTTAAAACGTTTGTGCTAAGAATTAATAAATCTAACATATTTATTAATATAGTAAACTATATAGAATATAAAAACAATCGAATTGCTTGAATTGTCTCAGCGTATCAAGTCTAAGAGCAATTCACTATACAATATTTAGCAATATTGCTCCCATTGTTAATAATTGCTTAAGTATAAAACGTATAGCTAGCCCATGGTTTAGGCATTTTTGAATTTTGGACATTATGCATTATAGAGTTCCAATTAGTAAGTGACTGTTATTTTTCACATTAGACATCTCATTTTGCCAGTGTAATGACAATGTTCAAAAATGTGAAACAAAAAATTGAGAATGAAATGATATTCGACATGTCGTAGAAAGATTAAAAGTAGATTTATGAAACACAATTAACTAGACAAAATACAAAATATACATTTTAAAATCTTAAATTTAAAAAAAAAATCGAGTGGGGGCGCGTGCCCCCGCTCGTCCTATGCTCCCTCCGCCATTGACCACCACTACCGCCACCACCACCACCATAACAACGCCGCCACCACCACCACGACGTTGCCGCCGCCGCCACCACCACCACCACTCCACTACCATAATTACAGTGCTCACACCTTCTCTTTCCAGAAAAAGTCAGCCTCCGGCAATCATTGGGAATGACAGGGGTATTTATAGAGCACCTGGGCCTAGGTCAGGCCCAGAACGGCGCTCCTATAAGACCCCAACACTTGTCCCTTCCGTACCTCCAGGTCGCGGGTAGACTCGCCCTCCCGCGGAGGTCTTTCCGAAGGAAGACTTGCACTTCCGCGACGTTACCTCCATCCCAAGCCACCAAGCCACAAGGACTTCTCCAATTCCCGCTGGAGCAAGGTCACGACCCGCGGCAATCGTTTACTTTCCGCGGGGCTCCTTCTGGGCCTTGCCTTCTAGGCCCAAATAGAACCCCGGGGTCTTCCAGTGGTCCCCTGTCGTCGTACTTTTCTTGGTACGTCTTTAGTTCCTCCGCGGAGCCGGCGGGAGTTCCGCGGTGCCTTCCTTTCCGCGGGTCGTCTCCGCGAGCATCATTTTTTATGTGCTATACATGATTTCCTTCAATTGGGCGGTCAACCGTCTTCTTAGAATATAATTTTGATTAAGACTGACTTTCCGCGTTGACTTAGTTACCACGTGTCCGCGGCCAATTGGTCGGTCAAAAAGTCTTCCCTGATGACATGTCAATAATTCTGACCGCACCCACACATAGCCTTAAAATACCATAACATTTTCTAACAATGAGAGTTTTGAGTATGTATAACATGAATTGACAGGGGTATAACATTTTTTATGAGTTGGTATGACATTTACCATAAGTCGGTATAACATTGGGGTGATTGGCAGAATTTAAGACCTTAGAATGGCGTGACATAAAATTTTGTGGCTCAATTAAGACATTTAAATGGTGTAAGATATGTTTTCCGTTGTGGTTGGAGCGAAACTCGAGCCACAAAGTGCAACACATTGAGCTTGATGCTGCATAAAATTGATTCATAAGCCGCAACATTAAACACAAGCCGCATAACATTAGCCATATTTGTATATGTTAACCATGATAGGCATATCAATTTGTATGGAGGACCAAATACGGACGTAACATTAACCACAAATTAACCACATATGGCATAACATAAACAAGAAGAGACATAACATATACATAAAATGAACCATAAGAGGAGGAACATTTTAAAAAGTGAATTGATTTGATACATTCTGATTTCAATTGATTGTCCTGAAATGAATCGATTGATTGATCGCACGGTTCCCTTATTTAATCTATTATAATGAAAAGTCTGATTCAATGTAATATGTCCAGTAGCCGCACAATATCGACGACCTTTATGATCCACATCTCTAGAAAAGCATGACGACGATCGACACTACTCACCAAAAGCATGACAACGATCGACACTATTCACCTTGTTCGTGGCGTTGTTGGAACCATTGAAGGATAAGGCCTCGTTTGATTCCAGAATTAAGAGTTCTAAGATTAGTAATCCTAAACTATTTGTTCGGGTACTAATATGGTCCTGAATTTTATACAATCCCTTGTTTGATTTGCGCTGGATTAATATTGGGATATCTCATGCTGAGGTCAATCCCATGTTAGGTTTTGTCACTATTTTTTCAGGATTAATTTCGGCTTATTTACCTTTTTGGTCTCCAAAATATTAACGTCGTCTCATTTTCGTCCCCAATATAAACATTGCGGACATTTAGTCCCCAACGTATCAATTTTGTACCAATCAAGTCCCCAGGTCCAACGGTGTTGGTTCCATCTGTCAAATTGAGGGGTGTCCTTGTCATTTCGCCCACCACTAACTTTCAGTCGGAGAAAAAGGAAAAAAAAAAAAGTTGCAGGGCATAGTAGCCATGGCCACGGTCGCAATGGTCGCTGGTTGGGCTCCTCTCCTCCCTTCTTTCTCTTCCACCTTCCTCTTTCCCTCCTCCTCCTCTCTGCCCCTCTCTCTTCCACGACGACTCACCCCACCAAGAAACAGATCGAAGCGACTCACACACACATATAACAAACAGCTATACTTGTATGCGTGTATGAAAAATTTGAGGCTCACATCTGTGTATGAAAATAGAACCAATTGGTGCGCATTTCTTTCTTAATTTATTTGCCTGTTTCTCGGTTTTGGGTAATCTTTGGGTAGAAGCTTAATTAATGTCGTCTTCTAGTTCTGATTTCCCAGCAAAAGCACACACCCACATGCACACATAGATTGATAAATACACACACAGAGACGAGGGTTGTTGATTGTTAAGGAGGAATGATCGGCTTTGATGATCAGATTAGAACGAAAATATTTGATTTGTGGTTTTAGCAGAGAGAGATGGAGAGGCGCTAAAGAGTTTTTTGGACGGAATGGTTTTTTTTCTTGAACTGGGCCGAAGAGAGAGGGGGCTGTCAGATGAGATTCGCCAAGATGAGTCACCACCGTGGAAGAAAGAGGGGCAGAGAGGAGGAGGAGGAGGAAGGGGGAAGAGAGAGAAGAGAGGAGAGGGAGCCAAGACGGCGACCATGGCTGCCTCTGCAACTCTTTTTTTTTTTTTTCTTTTTCTTCGACTGGAAATCGACTCTAATGGGTTTGTTTGCACATTCTTTCAAGTGTTTTGGAGAGTATTACTTGTCTCACATTTAGAGTGGTATTCAATGGACTTAAATGAGCTTGTTGAGTTAATTGTTAGGAAAACTTGAATCAACAGAATGACGTGAACGGACTACGGATACAATGTGATACATTACCGCCTAAAATGAATTGAAGACCGCGGTGAGCAGTTGATGCGTGGGGTATGGGTTTAACTTGAAGTGAAAGGTTAGTAGATTGCTTAAGGGGAATCAATGACGGTTTATATATATGGACAAAGATCAAGATACCAATTGTTAGCTCTTTAGTACTTGACAAATTGTGAGCTCTTTAGTACTTGATTGAAGCGTGGTGACACGATGTGTAAATGGAAGGTGACGTCTAGTGACAAATTATTAACATAGATGGCATAATGGGTAGCCATTCGCTGAAATGAGAAACATGTGGGGTAAAAGTTGATATCATCTGAATTTGAAATTGGAAACCAAATGTATGAATCGGATATACGGGGTCCTGCGTACTCGGAATATGAGTTGGATATACGGGGTCCCGAGAACCCGGAATGAAAACTGGATATATGGGGTCATGAGAACCTGGAATGAGAATTGGACGTACGGGGTCATGATCACCCGGAATGTAGACTGGGTATACGGGGTCCTAATGCCCGGAATGTCCCTAGACCTATCACGCGGTGTGACGTGGATGAGCAGTTTCTAGTGTGCCTATCTAAGATCCATGGGAAATATATGGGATACTAAGCTATTGGATTGTAAACCACTTATGGTGGATGTGAGCAGATCGAGATTTGAGTGAAAAAGAATTCAAAAGACAATAATAGGACGATTGACAAGAGTGAAGTGTTTGTTTAAGTTCTTAAACTCTGATCTAGTGCTTGTGTCTTATCTATGCTCCCTTGTTATCCGAAAGTCTGTGTTTCCTTGGCATCTCTCATTTCATTTGCATATAGAGTTTGAGTAGACTTTTCTATTGGGTTAGTGTAGCTCAAACCTTACATCATTTTCAGGTGTTATCTCGGGATAATAGCTTGCATGCTTGGAGTGCTTGGATTGTGGACATTGCTTTTGAAAGCTAACCAAAGGAGTTACTTGTTCATCTTTGTAAATTTCTTTTGAAAGATGTGATTGTAATCTTAAGTACTTTTTCGCTTCTGAAGAACTGTTGTAAATTTCAAACTCTATTAGTAAATATTGGTATCTTTATGGGAAATTATTCATTATTATGTTGAAAAATCAAGGGCGTGACAGTGGTGGTGGTAGTGGTGGTGTAATGGTGGGGTAGCGGTGGAGTGATGGTGGTGTAACGGTGGCAGCGCATGGTGGCAGTGGAGTGGTGGTTTTTGCAATGGTGGCGTTGTGGTGGCGATAGCGGCGTGGTATTGGTGGTGGCGGTGTGGTGGTTGGCTGGAGTGGTGGTAGTGGTAGTGGAGTGGTGGAGGTGTCTGGTGGAGTAGTGGCTGTGCAATAGTGGCGGCAGCGACGACGGCATGGTAGTGGAGGTGGTGATGTGGTAGTGGCGATAGTGGTGGTGGTGGTGGTGGTGGTGGTGGTGGAGTAGTGGTGGAGGTGGTGGTGGTAGGAGTGGTTGTGGTATGATTGTTGAATGCAAGTACACAAAAATTCAGCCAGAATTAAGTAGCTCAAAGCTACTTAATTTTTTCTAACTTTTTAGCCTACATTTTAAGTAGCACTTAATTTGTTAAGCAGTGTAAAATGTGGTTATTAAATTTACTGAATCACTTATTACTTAATTGATTCAATTTTAAGTACTGAATTTAGGTTATCAAATAACCCTAAGTCTTAACCTAGGTTGTGGTATGGTTGTTGAATGCAAGTACACAAAATTTAGGCAGAATTAAGTAGCTCAGAGCTACTTAATTTTTTTCAA
Source organism: Rhododendron griersonianum (assembly GCA_018127125.1). Classification (NCBI taxonomy): domain Eukaryota; kingdom Viridiplantae; phylum Streptophyta; class Magnoliopsida; order Ericales; family Ericaceae; genus Rhododendron; species Rhododendron griersonianum. The sequence goes on along the minus strand of CM030797.1, from coordinate 33,012,221 downwards.
CTTTTTAGCCTACATTTTAAGTAGCAGTTAATTTGTTAAGCAGTGTAAAATGTGGTTATTAAATTTACTGAATCACTTATTACTTAATTGATTCAATTTTAAGTACTGAATTTAGGTTATCAAATAACCCTAAGTCTTAACCTAGGTTGTGGTATGGTTGTTGAATGCAAGTACACAAAATTTAGGCAGAATTAAGTAGCTCAGAGCTACTTAATTTTTTTCAACTTTTTAGCCTACATTTTAAGTAGCAGTTAATTTGTTAAGCAGTGTAAAATGTGGTTATCAAATTTACTGAATCACTTATTACTTAATTGATTCACTTATTACCTATTTGATAACCTAAATTCAGCACTTAAAATTGAATCAATTAAGTAATAAGTGATTCAGTAAGTTTGATAACCACATTTTACACTGCTTAACAAATTAACTGCTACTTAAAATGTAGGCTAAAAAGTTGAAAAAAATTAAGTAGATTTGAGCTACTTAATTCTGGCTGAATTTTTGTGTACTTGCATTCAACAACCATACCACAACCACCACCACCTCCACCACTACTCCACCACCACCACCGCCGCCACCGCCACCATTACCACCATACCGCCACCTCCACTACCATGCTGTCTTCGTCGTCGCCGCCGCTGCCACTATTGCATAACCATTACTCCACCAATCACCTCCACCACTCCACTACCACCACCACCACTCCAGCCAACCACCACACCGCCACCACCACTACCACGCCGCTGCCGCCACCACAATGCCACCATTGCAAAAACCACCATTCCCCACCATTACATCACTATCACTCCACCGCCACCCCACCATTACACCACCACTCTAACACCACCACCACCACCACCACCACTCCCATTCCATCCCCACCCTCACCACTCCACCTCCACCTCCACCATCACCACCACCACTCCTGTAAGGACCCGTATTTTTTTGGAAATGATTTAAAGGTTTATTAATATTATAAATTGAGGAAAATGTAAAATTTGTGGAGTTAATTCGATTTGGGGTTAATATGATGGAATTGGAAGTTGAGGGGGGTAAGTGTGATTAGTGTATGTTAGTATATATAGGGTGAGTGTGTGTGTATGGGATAAAAAGTCCCCACCTCTCTCTCTCCTCCCGCCCGGCTCCCTCTCCCCTCTCGGCTATCTCTCTCTCTCTTTCCTCATCTCACTCTCAAACTCCCTTCCAAACTCGAAACCTACCAAGGCCCTCCACCAAACCGACCCCCTCGGTAGTTCTACGCCTCGGATTGTGCTCGCTCAAGCTCGGAGGAGGTGTTTTCCACTCGGTATCGCTTTTGGAGTTCTAGGGCTCGGGGAATCTCTTAGGTTCGGCTTTGATAATCGAGGTAGGGATTTCTTGCACTTGTTATATGTTTATGTGTTGATTTTGCACCTTGATCGTGCTTTAGAATGTTGGATGTTGTTGGGGTTTCGTTTCCTGAAAATCTGCAGAAAATCTGTTCGTAGCGTCTCCGTATCGATACGGGCTTCTTGCTGTATCGATACCAAATTAAAACAGGAACTTTTGGAATTGCCAATCTGCTAGCTGTATCGATACCAGTGCCCTATGGGCAGTTTTGGCTTCGCTGCTCTCGCTTCGATTGTTTTGACCCCCGATCATTTCTAACCCCTCTTATGCACCTTTAAACCATCCAAATACTTGGTTGCTCGTCCTCCAATGACTTATTGCTCGATTCCATGTCTTAGACACTCATTAATTGAAATCTTAGTATCGTTGTAACAGAGGATGTATCGTATGATCGTTTAGGGAAGTCGTAGCTTATGCGAGGTCTTGTGGTAAGTATGATTGGATAGATAAGTGTTCGTCTAGTGATTTGAAAGGTAATATCGAAAGCCATGTTCTCATGATCCATTTGTGGTTTCCTTTTTAATTCCTTTGGTACTCTTTCCATGAGGTTTAGGTGTCAGTGTTAGTAAGGGGTATGTCGTAGGATGGTGACGGGTTCGTACGTTACTTGGGGTATAATTAAAGGGAATGGCGTGTATTACTTTATTAGTCGAAGTAGTGTTATGGTTGACGATTTGGAACGTTTGAAATGTAACCAATGTGGTGGATTGGTAGATTATTTAGGATGCTTAAAGTGAAATCGACATTGTGAAGAATTGTTTGGGATGATATTATAACTTGAGTCCTCTTGACTCATCCTATGAGGTTCAAGCGTAGAAAGCAAATAAGTAGAGTATTGTCGGATTATACGTATAGGCTTAATATGTTATGTAGGATGCGGATTTGTAAACTAATGAAAAGACACGAGCATGTACGTCTGTAGAGTTAAGTAATGACCGATAGATTGATGATGAAATTGATTATGAGATGATGACGATAATGAAAAGTGTGAGAGGTGACCCAAGGGGTCGTTATTGATGGAATAGACTCGGGGTGACCCTACGTTCGAGGGGATAGACCCGAGGTGACCCAAATGATTATTGTTATTGAGGGAAAAGACTCGGGGTGACCCTACGCTTGAGGGAATAGACCCGAGGTGACCCAAAAGATTATTATGATAAGTGAGGGAATAGACTCGGGGTGACCCTGCGCTCGAGGGAAATAGACCCGAGGTGACCCCAGTTGTAGACACCTCAATCTGGACCTCGAAGGGTCTTTGTTCACCCAGATGATGAAATAAAGGAAACGGAGCCTTTGCGAGCTTGAATGAAGGATTCCTTCAGCCCCAAACAGATCCTCAGCCCAAATGAACCCTCAGCCCCAAAACAAATCAAAAGCCCAGAGAAAGCCCAAAAGCCCTAGAGTGAACCTGTAATGCCGCACGTGACATCTCTACACCGCACGGCGCATCAAAAGTCATTACGCCGCACGCGATCATGAGGTTAGCCGCACGGCATTTTGGGTAAAGTTCTGACTGGCTCAGAAAGCTGTCGGCCACGCTTATTTGAGCCACAGCTGCAATACGGCTCAGCCGAAAGCACACTTCTGGCCCGCCCAGAAAATACCTCTAACATTTGAAATTCAAAATCCATGGCTCTTGCCTATAAATACATCCCTCCACTCAAGGAAAAAGGGCCATTGATCACCATTATACCCTTTCTTTCTCTTCTTGCTTTCACATCCATTTCCCATTTCCAAGTCTTGAGAATGTTGCTCCCAAAAGACATTCTCTAGGCCTTTTACTCCATTTTTCTCCTCACCATTAAAGTTAGTTCTTTACTAACTTTGAGACCCCAACCACCCAATACACCCATCTACTACACACACCCATACTTCTCTTTCCTTTTCCAACCTTACCGACGCCTATCCACCATCATCAATCTTCATTCAAGCTCAAGATCAAAGGTAAAAACTAAGTTTCCTTGGGCTAGGATCTGTCCTGGCCCTGAGGGGACTCTTCCATCTTCAGGCCTAACCTTTTTGGTTAGGATCTGACCCAAAAATCGTTTTTTACAAAACAAAATCAGTTTTCTGTGCTGGGTACACTACGCCGCGCGGCGCTTTGAAGCGTCGCACGGCGTAGTGGACTCACACGCACGGCATTTTATCTAACCGTCATTTTCTTGTTCAAACTGTCTGGATCACGATCGTCTGTTGCTGGATCTGTTTCTGTACACTAAGAGCAGTCTCGAACTGAGACCATATCTACGAGCCATGTTTTAAACTCTATAGATCTTTTCAAAATGAACAAATGTATCAAAAATGGTTTTCTACTCGTGGCTTGGAAGAATGGTACAGTTTCAAGATGATCTGAGGGCTGTGAGCTTTCTGAAGTTTTGAAAACAACACTGTGCGTCGTACTAGATATACCGTGTGAGACTTTGTAAAATGACTAAAGTTTGATGTTAAGATCAGAGCCACGCACGGCATATCAGAAGGCCGCGCGTCGTAAAGAGATATGCCGTATGACAGAGGATGGTGATCCAGACAGCTTGTTTATGTGTCTTTCTTATTTATATTATCGTCATGACATCCTTTATCATTTATGTACAGCAAGCACCACTTGCACGGCAACGTGACATGTTTCATCTTGTTTCCCTTTCCCTTTATGTGTTTTCAAGGTTTTTCGAATGGTATTAAATCCCCCCATTTAAAACGCTTAGTAGAGACCGGTTTTCACCGGGCGAGCGGGGTGCTTTTTCAACAAAACCTTCCCCGCTCGTAACGTGGCCCCCGGATCTAAAATCTCAATGGTTTCGCTAGATCAAAAGCCTTTCTTTTCAAAACGAACTCTCGGTTTCTCGGATCATCCATCTCAAAAATCCGGGTGGCGACTCTTCGAACGCGCCGGGGGCGCGGGAGCCCACAGTGGCGACTCTGCTGGGGACTTTTTATTCAATACTTTTTTTAAAAAAAAGAAAAGAATAAAAGAGTGTTGAATAAGTAAGAGGGCCAAACTTGAAAGGTATTTTACTTGGGGGGCCTAATGCAATTTGGAAAACTTAATTTTCTTTTACACTATGCACCGCACAAGCCTCGCTAGCGAGTCTCGGCAATCTTGCCCGGTTTACCGGTGACAAGCTCTCCCGGGATGCCTAGCAACCCTCGACTATGATGGGCCATCGTGCTGTTCGACCATTGTCTTGCAATACACTTGACATGGGGTAGTACATCTTGGCTCTAGTCCGGGGAACCCTTCTGAGACTAAAACCGGCCTATGCACCCGTACATTACCATAGAACCTTCCCAACTAGGACAGGAACCCATGGCTAGGACTTATGTGATATATCCTACCTATGTGTATTTCTTTTCTGTACATGCATATCATTCACGCATCATTGCATCTTGCAGGATAGAGGATTAGGCTCCCTTAGAATTCTTTAGGATTTTCTAGTCGGTCTAGGAGACCGTAAATCCATGGAGGTTGCGATACCTTTGGTGTTTGCCGTGCCCGAACGGCTCTCTTGACTTGGGACTAACCTTGATGGTATGCGTATCTGGATTCTGATGGTCACATTGCTCTGCCTCGGATGGTCAAGGTAAGGAGATTGGCTCTGGTTCCAAAGCGATCGGAATTTAACCTGCCTGACAGTACCTACCCGGGCCATCAGAAATCTTCTGTACAAAATGCCTCAAGTGAGACTCAAGTCACGGTAGGTCTTAGGATTTAGGAGGCGCGTAGAAGGTAGGACAAACACTCGGGATGGGTTCTGAGTTACTCCCTTTTGCCTTGTTGCCAGTTCAGAAACATTGGACACCTGCGAAAAGAAGAGGCTATACCCAATTGGTTTCATCCGTCCCGAAGATTGGTTCGCATAGACACCCTGGAAGGAATCCAACTGTTTGAGGTCCGTATAGAACAGGAAGGGCAGTCATCATTAGCAGTTTCACCAAGGTTAGCAATACAGGACTCTCTAGCAGAACTGTCGCCTGAAAGTCGCTTGCCAATGGCTGATCAAGGAAATGGGGTAGAAGAACTTAGACAGAACATGGCCACCATGGACACCCAGTTTAGGCAATCCCTTGCTACCATGGATACACAATTCAAGGCCTCGGTTGCATCCATGAAAAACGACATGAATATGATAATGGAGTCTATGTAGGAGGTTTGTGACAAGCTCTTAGTTAAGACAGAAATACCCAAGGGTGAGACACCAGCCAAAGATACACCAGCTGTTGATCCCAATTTAGCCGCCCTTATGGCTAAAATTGGTAAGTTGGAAGAATCTGTGCAAGAAAATAAGCGATTAGGAAGGGGCGAGATTGACATGAACAAATTATGTTTGTTTCCCAACGCTAAGTTACCGGAGAAGTTCAAAGGTGTGGATTTCGCGAAGTTTGATGGTACCGGAGATCCAAAGGCTCACCTCCAAGGGTATGTTGGTTCACTCATCATGAGGGGGATTGAAAAGGAAGCCATGGCCCAGCTATTCCATGAATCCCTGTCGGGACCAGCCCTACAATGGTTTCTTACTCTTGAACCCTCTAAGAAAAAGACCTGGGAAGACATTGGGACAGCATTTGTGGCTCAATATGATTTCAACGTCGATTTAAAGATGACCACGAGGGAACTAGAGAGCACCAAAATGGGCGAGAAAGAAAGTTTCGCTGACTTTGTAAAACGCTGGAGGGCTAAAGCCACTCAAATGCAAAACAAACCAGATTTGAAGGAACAGATAAGGATCATCACCAAAAACCTGCCAAGCTCTTTTGCCCCATACATGGTCCTCTCCCAGGCAGCCCCAAATTTTGAAACTTTCTATGACTCGGGCTTGGCTGTAGAGGAGGCCCTACGAGATGGTACATTGGAAAAGAAGGAATCAGGAGCAAAGTCCAAAAGGGTATATTCAGGGAATAGCAATGTCCTCTTCGGGAATACCAATCAAGCTGGAACTTCATCCACCAAGCCGGCAGAAGTAAACCAAATTTTCAAAAAACCAAAGTCCCAACAAAGAGTCTTTACCCAATTTAGCACTCCTAGATCCGCCTTACTCAAGAAGCTTACCGAAGTGGGAGTGCTGAACCCTCTCCTGCCACCACAAATCATTCCACCTAACCTAAACCAGAATGTCTACTGCGAATTCCACCAAATGCATGGCCATACCACTGACAGCTGTATCCGCCTCCGTCATGAGATTCAAAACCTCATTGACAATAAAGTCATTGATACCCCTCCTTCAGATAAACCAAACACCATGACAAATCCCTTGCCACAACATAATACCCCATTCCATATCAACCAAATCACCCAAACCAAAAGTCAAGACTTTGATCCTACCCCTTTCATCGTCCATGATACCGAACCAAAGCCTGTTGTGGAAATCCCCGAAGAGACTGCTGATTGGGAGGAATTCGAAGCCGCCAACTTTCAAGGAGACGTGAACCCATTCTTTGAGCCTGGATGGGAAATTGATTGGCAAAACATTCATGCTGACCCTCTTGATGGGTTTTCTCTGTACATGATGTTTGAAAACCAAAATGAGAACTTTCCGGGGATGCCTGAATGGGAATGGAATCCAATCCCGGATGAATACCAACTTTTGGCCTGGAATGATCCTTTGGATACCTTCTCTATACCCATGCTATTTGCGGAAGAATACCAACCTCAGACGATGGCCTACAACTGGCCCGAACCTGCTCCATTTCAGCCAAATCCCTCCTACCTCCACGACCTCATTGTCAATGACCCATACAACAATGTGGGTCTCGCCCCATACCCAGAACCGCCGGGGCCCGAAGAAGATGTGGCTAGTAATGAGTTTGACCCAATGGACTACCTGGTCGATGAAGTTAAGTCAGAGTCGTCTGTTACTTTCCCAAAGGATGCTGATGTTGCCATGATGAATTTGTGGGAAGATGAACCGGGAGCTAAGACAAACCTGTGGGGTAATACAGAGATCATCAACATAAAGGTGGGAAATGAAGAATGGACCGTAAACAGGGCGGTGGCAGAAGCTGAGAAGTGGAAGCCCGAGGATTTGTGGGAAGATCTGGTTATCGCTGACTTGGCTGCCAATTTCCAAGACACCACCATTGGAAACAAACGCAAGGCCCTTGTTGACCTATGGGACGAATAGTCTAAGTACCGACAGATTGGTCAATTGACCAGGAGTGGTCGAATCTATCAACCTCCTAATCTTCAAATCAGAGAATCCTCCAACCCTCCAACTCCACTGACCAAAGAACCTTCTAACCCATTTGTCACCCCAATCAAAGACACTTTCCAACCATTTGCCCCACCAATTAAGGAGCCTTCTCGCCCTAAGAAAAACCCTGAAGGGATGGTCAAGCGCCAACTTGAATAGACTCAAGCCAAAATGTCTGTTTGGGACGTGCTTGTTCACTCCACCCGCCATCGTGAAGGACTCATCCAAGCCCTCTCTCACCTAAAAGTTCCTTCCGCCATAACCCCTGACGAACTCGTAGCACTCATCAAAACCATACCCGTCAAACATGCTATCACCTTCACTGATCGAGATTTGCCCGCTGAAGGAACTAATCACAATCGATCACTCCATGTCACTTTGAAATGCCACGGAAAATGGGTACCAGTGATCTTGATTGATAATGGGTCAGTAATCAATGTTTGTCCACTCCGTGTTGCCTATTGCTTGGGATACAAAAATAATGACTTCTCTCCATCAGAAGTCAAAGTTTGGGCATATGACAACACCCGTCGGGATGTGGTTGGAACCCTCATGCTTCCTATGACCTTCGGACCTTACCAAACGGAGGTGGAATTTCATGTGGTAAATATTCCCGCATCCTTCAACCTACTGCTGGGTAGACCTTGGATGCATCGGCCTGATATCATGGCAGTCCCTTCAACACTTCATCAGAAAATTAAACTGGGACTTGAGACTGGGATGCTCACTATTCATGGCGACTCTGGGATTCGCGCTCCTGTGGAAGACAATGCCCCACTCTTGGAGATACAACACGGGGAAGAGGACATCGCTTTAGGTGGCTTCTCTCTTGACACCTCTAATTCTGTTTTCACTGTCAAGATCAATGATGACTTCGTCATCAGTAATGTTGCCATAAAGATCATGAAGAAAATGTCCTACATGCCAGGTTTAGGGTTAGGAAAGAACCTCCAAGGGCCAGCACAGTTTGAAGAACGGGGAACTCTAACCCACATAGCAGGCTTGGGATACCATCCTTCGGAGGATAGGAAGGAAAAGAAGGGAGATAGATTGGAGGATTATTTTGTCAAAGAGAAGGCAAAGCAGATTTATCAAGGACAGCCGGAACCATTCTGGGACAAAGAAAACAACACCTTCTTACCAGGGTTTGAGATATTTGCTAATGATGTTTGGCCAGAAAGTGATGAAGAATTGGAAGCAGTGATCAAGCAAGCAAAGATAACTGACTGGGTTGAAACTTTTGCCCTGGGTAGTTTGGCGACCTTATTTGGGGAAGACGAGCCATTGGGTATAGCCGTGGAAACAGAAGTGCAGATGCTAGGGTAGGAGGCCCCCGAAGACCCGACTTCACTCATCATGGATGCCGTTGGGGATTATAAGTGTAAGTGCAGAAAAATCGAGAGTGGTTTGAGCAGCACAAGAGCGTAACGGCTACTTCGAGATCCTCGCCGGAACCTTAAATACGCCGCCGGAGTCCTTATCTACAAAACAGACAAGGGGTGAGTGCACCTTTGCCTCTCGTGGCAAAGGCCCTCCGATGCCTAAGTTAGTATCACGTACTAGTGGAAAACCCTAATTAAGCATAAGAGAGTATGTAAGACTGTAATGTATTGTGTACCTTTTGCCTCTCGGTTTGCTTTGTATTTATAGGTTTATGGATGCTTGCTGCCCAAGTATCCATGTTGCCCTAGATTTCCTATCTCGTATAGGAAACCCAGAGTATCTCGGATTCTCGTTCCCTTATCAGTTCATTACCTTAGTCCGTTTTAGGACTCCTTTCCATAGCTGGCCGAACTTCCCATTCCCGTTGGGTATCTCTCCAAGAGCCTATTTTATCGGGATCTTATAGTATACACGGAATATCCCTGTTTCTAGAACCTTCTGGGACCTTTCCTGCATCTGGGACTGCTTTTCGTACAAATCCCCTCCTGTTCGGTTCCTTTGCTGCCGAACAGACTACTTGGACCAATGACTTCACATATCACTGGTCCTCTGTCAATTCCTTGGTCCAATACTCCCTCGTGTTACTGGACCTTGACCCAGTTCAGACTCTCTGGACCAATGATTCTTCATATCACTGTTCCCTATCGCCGATCACCGTTCTGCACGGCGACTACCCTTATCATAACTACACCGTGGTCCCACGTACCACGTGTTCGGGCCTTACAAGCATCTGTTTGGGATTTACTCCCTACAATTGCTCCCCAGCTTTACTCGTTTATTTCTTCGTATATGACGAGCAAAGCTCTTTAGGACTCAAGCCGCGTTCCTTTGCCCCTGCATCCTTTGTTCCTCAAATCTGGTGCAGATATCATCATTAAACCACTCCAAAAAACGTCTTGTCGTTTGGGCTGGACGGGCTTTTCCTGCCCCAACCCTTCCACGTGGCACTCATTGTGCCACTTTCATTAAATGCGAATGGACATCTTTTGGGAAACGGAACGCCCAAACGGCGTCTGGATGACGTTTCGCATACGCCACCCTACTAATTGGGGCACATTTGGGTTTTCACCCTATTTTGAAACCCCCTTCTCTGTCTCGATTCCCTCTGCAACTAGAGTCTTCAAGCACATCCGCCATTGGAGCCCTGTCCACTATCTCGAGATTTCTCGCTTGTGCACCTAGGACTCCTGATCGCCACAATCGTAAGTCATCATTCCTTCTTCCCTTACCTCTCGTCGATCTAGGGATTCCTTTAATCGTTTTCAGGGCTTCCTCATACCCATATTGTTCGTCTGTTCCATTCCTGTTCATAATGGGGAGGTTCATGTGTCATTGCAATACTCCTCAGGCCATGGCCTCGTTTAGATCTCGCAATGGGATCCCAGACGATGTTGCCACCAGTTTGGCCCCTGTAGATGCCATACGCCAGAGTCCAAATAACGATACTCTCCACATTCCGGTGGTTGCCGTTGTAGAGGGCGGTGTCAGATTCCCCCTGGCGCCACTACTCCGCCAGGTTCTGGCTTACTACAGGCTATCCCCCATGCAAGTTTCTGCTAACTTTTTTAGGGTCGTCATGGGCGTACACGCCCTAAACCAGATGTTAGGCACATCCCTAGGCCTACACGATATTCATCATCTTTATAGCATATCTCGTACAAAAGACGCCATCACCTACTATCTAAAGAGTAGAGATTCCAGGAGACGACTGGTGCTTGAATTGCCCGACTCCGCTCGAGGAGATGATGACGATTTCCTCGTCGTTACTAGAAATTTCGAGCCTAGAAATGACAACGGCCAAGTGATAGGCTTTCACGCCCCTCACAGATTTGGGCAACCACGTTAGTTGTTTCCTTTTCGTAAAATTCATTCGTCGAGCAATTTATTCGTATTGCATCTTTTAATCTACTTACCTTCTTACTGCCAACTTCACATGTTGCAGCTGAAAATATCAATCAGGGGTACGCCATCATCACCACCCAAGTCCACGTAACTGACATCAACCGGGCCCTGAACTTCAACGGTCAAGGCACCCATTTGGTTGGCCGAGCAAGAGCAGCTCAAGTGCTCCTCAATTACAGAGCTTCGTATGGGGGTTTCATCGACCGTCGTATCCGAGCAGCTGACAACCCGGTTGCACCCGGACCACCCCCCATTCAACACGACCAACAAGAAGAGGAAAGGCGTTCTCGGACCCCTCCATTCAGCGGATCTGTAGAACTTGCCGAGGAAGCTTCCACATCTTCAGGCGGCTACTCTCCATCCCCTCCTTTTCAAGAGATGAACCAACCTATTGACCTCGGAACCCTCCTCACAATCCCCGGAGCTGGCCGAGGAAGAGGCCGCGGCACTGCTCGTGGCCGAGGTCGCTCCCAGAGTCCAGTCCCTTCTCATGGCCGTCGAGGAACAACACAAACTGACGCCCCCCCTGGATTCTCCCCCGAGGAAATCGAAGCTAGCCACAGGGAAAAACGCCAACGCTTGGAAGCTCCCGAGGGGCCTTCGACTCAGACACCTGCAATCCCAACTCAAATCTGGGCTCCCCAATTCACTCATGGTGGGCGTCCAGTCACTGTTCGGGACAGTATAGAATCTGCGGGGACAGCTCTTGCCTTGTCCCAGGCTTTCATGCTGCCCGGAGATATGCAAAAGGTGGTAACTAGATCCCCTGACAATCTCCTCGGATCTTTTATGACCTGCAGTGCTCAGGTAAGCCCTTTATACTCACCAAACCAGTAATTCCAGATTTGTTGTTTATGAACTCCATTTAATTTTCTTTAAAACATTCTAGGCCATGCAAAGGATGGTAGCTATGGCGCAAAAGCTGGGCCAATCCGAGCCTCAGCGAGCGAAGCTGGCCAGTGAGAATTCCAAGCTCCAGGGTACCATCATCCGGCTCGAGAGGGAAAGAAACCAGGCTCGAAATGCAATGAACGAGTTTAAGCGCAAGCTGGACGGTGCCGAAGATAGTCTGAACCAAACTCTGACAGAGTTGGAATCAAGCGAAAACGAAGCGAAGGAGGCCTACCAGCAGGGATACAACGAAGGGATCAATGTAGCCACGGAAAGCTACAAAAATCAAATGCCCAAGATCCAAGACCAGGTGTTTGCTGCTGGGTGGACGGCTTGCCTTAGGAAATCTGATGCAGCAGAGTCATCCCCTCTTTGGACAGAGATTGATCTCCCAAGCGTTATTGCCGCTCAGGAAGAGGATGGGGTCGAGGTGGAAGAAGTTGATTTGGATGGAGAATCCACTATTAACATCTCCGAGCAGCATGATGTAGATGCCGGACTCATTGTTGAGGAGGCCAACCCTGGCCAGAAGGAAGCCAGTGGTGGTCTAACTGACGATAGCACAGCTGCAGAGGCCACATCTACACAAGTTTCTTCTCCTGCAATTGAAAACCCTGCTGTTGAAAACCCTAATGTTGATCAGCAGGTATGAATCTCCTTTCCTTGGAACACTTCCAATTTCTTGACTATAATATTACGGTGGCCCTGCGTGGCTATAAGGCTTGCCCTGCATGGCACAAGTACATTCCCAATACTTTAAGTTTTCTGGCCCTTCGTGGCGTTTTAACTTTGTGTTGCTCGGCCTTTCGTGGCTAATTATCTAATTTTGCTGGGGTGTACCTTACGTTTCCCAAGTTTATTCATACTAGCTAAGCATGTTTTCGTATGCTTCCTGAATTTTCCTCGTAATTGGAAATAGTTCTAAGCATATTCATACTTTAGACGATTTTGTATGTGTTCATGTGCTGCCCAAGTTTTCCTCATACTTGGAGACAATTCTAGGTGTATTCGTACCTAGACAATTGTTGCATATATTCGTATGCTGCCCAAGTTTTCCTCGTACTTGGCTGTTTTAGGTATTTCTGCATATCCTCGTATGCAGCCCATTTTTCGTTGGTTTGGAATATAACCCTCTTAAGTTTATTCGTACTTAGATTTCCTAATGTAGGAAAGCTATGCATATTTTAGTATGCACGCCAAACGTTCGTTTCTAAGTGTATTCACACTTAGTCTACCCAAATGTTTTCATATTTGGGGAAAATGTGTACATTCACGTATGCACACCAGGTTTGTTCATACCTGTATTCGTAGCCGAGTATATTCGTACTCGTTCTCACCTTGTTTGAAAGTCTGCTCAAATATATTCGTATTTGGTATAAACCTATCTCTTTGCTCCCCAATACGAAGTGAGGAGCAAGGACCAAGCCTAACTTCGTATTCTAATCATTACGAAGATAAAAACAATATCTTATATCAAAATCAGAATTTTATTCGTAATTCAAAAAACTCAAGAGGGCGTTATGCGTACCCCTTGCAACTAAAAAATAAAAACAAAGGAATTTTATTCGTAACTCCCACACAATCACGATGTGCATCCTAAAACAGAATAAAAAATAAACTGAAGTTTTTTCAAACAAAAAACTTCTTCAAGTTGTGGACATTCCATGGCCTTGGCACCGGGTTCCCGTCCAGGTCCGCCAAACGATAAGCCCCAATGCCCGCAATCTCTGTAACTCTATATGGGCCCTCCCAGTTTGCTCCCAACTTGCCCTCGTTGGCCACCTTGGTATTGCCGAGCACCTTACGAAGCACAAGGTCTCCATTACCAAATTCTCAGGGGTGGACATTTTTGTTGTAGCTTTTCATCAGCTGCTCCTGATATGAGGCCAAATGCACCAGAGCCCTTTCTCTCCGTTCCTCGGCAAGATCCAGTGCAATCTCCAGGGCTCTGTCATTTCCTCCACTTTCAACTAAAGTGGTCCTGTTGGTTGGCAGACCAACCTCCAATGGGATCATAGCCTCCGCCCCATATGCCAATGAATAGGGGGTCTCTCCCGTAGACCTCCTAGGAGTTGTTCGGTGCGCCCATAAAACGAGTGGCAGTTCGTCGGGCCACTTCCCCTTTGCCTTGTCCAACCTCTTCTTGATCCCGTCAAGTATGGTCTTGTTGGACGCCTCTGCCTGCCCATTACTCTGTGGGTAGGCCGGGGTCGAATAATAATTCCTTATCCCATACTGGGTACAAAAAGCCTTGAACTTATTCTGAAATTGGGACCCGTTATCCGTAATCAGTGAATAGGGGACCCCAAATCGAGTAATTATGCTCTTCCACACGAACCTTTCTATCATAGGCTCAGTGATTTTAGCCAATGGTTCTGCCTCAATCCATTTGGTGAAATAGTCTGTTGCCACCAACAGAAATTTCCTATTTCCTGTTGCCTTGTGAAGTGGACCCACGATGTCCATCCCCCATTGTGCGAAGGGCCAAGGACTTGTCAAAGGCACCAGATCCTCGGCTGGTGTTCGGATTATTGGTGAGAATTTCTGGCACTTCTCACAAATTTTCACATACACCTTTGCATCTTCCTGCATGTGAGGCCACCAGTACCCTTGGGTTATTGCTCGGTGGGCAATGGACCTACCCTCAGCATGACTTCCACACGTTCCCTCGTGGATCTCGTGGAGGAACTTCTGCACCATCTCTGGGTGCACACAAAGTAAATATGGACCAGTGAAAGATTTTCTGTACAACTTCCCTTCTGGTGACAGCCAAAATCGTGCAGATTTTGTTTTTATCTTGTGAGCCTCCTTTTTATCTGTGGGGAGTGTCCCATCTCGTAGGAACTCCACTATTGGATCCATCCAACTCGGTCCTTGGTTCACATCCAAGACCAATTCCACACTTCTTCCAATGCTCGGCTCAGCAAGATAATCTACTGCCACCCGTCTTTTGAATTCCGTCGGTACAGCTGCAGCCAGCCAGGCAAGTGAATCAGCATGGGCATTCTGCCCAGAACTTATTTGCTCAATATACACCTTTTCGAAAGTGTCAAGCAGATCTCTAGCGGCCATCACATAGGCAGCCATCTTCTCGTTCCGGGCCTCATATTCCCCGGACAACTGGTTCACCACGAGCTGTGAATCACAATGCACTCGTATATTTCTCACCTTCAGTGTCCTTGCACTTCTTAACCCTGCCAAGAGTGCCTCATACTCTGCCACGTTATTCGAAGCACTGAACCCCAATCGAAGGGACAGTTCCATCATTGCTCCTTCAGGAGGAAAAAGTACCACACCAATTCCTGAACCCGTGTTACATGCAGAGCCATCAACAAATAATTTCCACTCCGTGGGATCCTGTTCGGCCGGAGCTTTCTTTGTTCTCGTTGATTGCTCCTTACTCGGCTCCTGTCTCATAGGAGGTTGGGGAGCCACCGTAGGTGAAAACTCAGCTATGAAGTCTGCCAGCACCTGCCCCTTTATTGCAGTGCGCGGCTGGTAGTCTATGTCGTACTGACTTAATTCGACCGACCAAGTCGAGATACGCCCCGAGAAGTCCGCCTTTCGTAGCAAGGACTTCAATGGGAATTCAGTGTACACCACAATCCTATGACTCTGGAAATAATGGGGCAACTTTCTTGCCGCCATCCTAAATGCCAGGACTAACTTTTTGAGGGGCAGATATCTCGTTTCTGCATCCAGTAATGTCTTGCTTATGTAATAGACAGGGACTTGCTCGGATCCCTTATCCCTCAATAATACTGCACTGACAGCGTGTTCGGATACTGCCAGGTATAAAGTTAAAGATTCACCTTGCTCGGGCGTAGACAATAGGGGGGCCGCCGCCAAGTACTTCTTCAGGTCTTGGAACTCCTGCTCACACTCTGCTCCCCACTCGTATCCTTCTCTCTTTTTCAGCAACTGAAAGAAAGGTCTACACTTGTCACTGGACCTGCTGATAAATCTGTTTAGAGCCGCTGCCATTCCCGTCAATCTCTGGACCTCCTTCGTGGTCCTCGGACTTTAGAGCTTTTGCAACGCAGTGATTTGATCGGGATTTTCCTCTATCCCTCGTATGGTCACCAAATGCCCTAGGAATTTTCCTGAGTTTACCCTGAACGCACATTTCGAGGCGTTGAGCTTCAGCTTATACTCCCTCAGTATCTCAAAGGCTTCCTTCAAATCAACAATGTGGTTCTCCTTTTCCTTGCTTTTGACTACCATGTCGTCTATGTAAACCTCCATGGTCTTGCCGAGCAACTTCTTTAGCATAATCGTTGCTAACCTCTGGTATGTTGCACCTGCATTCCTCAAACCAAAGGGCATGATGCTATAACAATACAGCCCCCTTGGTGTGATAAAGGAAGTCTTCTCTTGATCGGGACCGTACATGGCTATCTGGTGATACCCTCGATAAGCATCAAGGAAACTCATCCGCCCATACCCAGCTGTTGCATCAACAAGTTGGTCTATTCTGGGAAGGGGGAAGCTATCCTTGGGACACGCTTTGTTCAAATCGATGAAATCGACACAGACTCGCCACTTCCCATTTTTCTTCTTTACCACCACAGTATTGGACAACCATTCTGGGTAGTATACCTCTCGTATAGCCTTTGCTTCGAGCAACCGGTCCACCTCCTCGATGACAGCGTCTACGTGCTGTATGGCAGACCGTCTCTTTTTTTGCATCACAGGCTTATGTTGTGGATCCACATTCAAGTGGTCACAAATCACGTTTGCATCCACTCCAGGCATCTCCTCGGGTACCCAAGCAAACACATCAACGTGCTCCTTGAGGAACCCCACCAATTCTTTCTCCTCGGTCTTATTCAGGTTCTCCCCAATCAGGAAATACCTTTCTGGATCATTCTCGTTGATCTGGATCTTTTTCAAGCCTTCCACCACCTTCTCGGCGGGGTCCCCTCCGACATCCTCAATGGTCGGCTGATCTGGGACCTCGACTGCTTGGACTAACTTTGCTTTAGGTGCCTTCTTGATTATAGAAATCAAGCACTGCTGGGCAACCTTCTGATTCCCCCTTATCCTCTCTATTCCATTCGATCCTGGGAATTTCACCATCTGGTGGTAAGTGGAAGAAACCGCTTTCATCTTGTGCAGCCACGTTCATCCAATAATCGCGTTATAAAAAGATGGTACATCTACCACTAGGAAATCGGTCCTTAGCACGACTGTTCCTGCCTGAACAGGAAGGGTTATTTTGCCCAAGGGCCAGACTGCTCCTGCACTGAATCCGACCAAAGGGGTTATTGACTGCACCAAATCCGCTTGTGTCAGCCCCAGCTTCTTGAACGCGTCATAGTACAGTATCTCTGTACAGCTTCCTGAGTCCACCAGGATTCTTTCTATGTCATACTCCCCAATTCGTAGGGTTATGACCAAGGCATCATTATGTGGCACTTGGATTCCACCCAGGTCCTCATCCGTGAAGACTATGCCCCCATTGCATTCTTCTCCCTCACGTCCTCATTTCTTTCCCAACTGCATCACATGCTGGTTGTGTTTTACTTATCTCTGGAGCAACCTCACCTCATTTCTCGTATAAGGCGCGGCCAACCCATGTATCATATGGATTACGCCCCTTGGATTTTGCTCGTAATCCAACTCCAATGCTTTCTCTGCACCTTTGTGTTCTTCCTGAATAAACTCTTTCAGGTAACCACGTGAAACCAGATCATCGAGGTGTTGCTTGAACATCTCACAATCTTCCGTCATGTGCCCCCAGTCTTTGTGATAACTGCAATGCTGACTCGTAGCCCTTTTTGCGTCTTTATCTCCCTCCAGCCTTGGGGGCCACTTAAAATATGGACGATTCTTTATTTTATAAAGAATCCGATAGATTGGTTCCTTCCAAACCGTTGTCACCGAAAAGAAAGACTTAGGGTCCGGAGCATGTTTCTCTTTGAACGGCTCTTTCTTGACCTGCCCGTATTCCTTCCTCTCTTTATAGGTTTTGGGTTCCGGTTTGTCTGTCCTCTTCGGCAAACCCTTCGCCTGTTCGGCGACCATTCGGTTGTCCTCTCGCAATATGTCATCCTTGTTTCTGGCATGCTGCTCGATTCGTTCCATCAATCTTGCCAATGTACTTACCGGGGTCATGTTCAGGGACTTACGGAGTTCTCCCCGAACAGGTAACCCTATCTTGAAGGTGGCTATCGCATACTCCTCGCTGCATCCTTCAATCTCGTTGAAAGTCTCCCAGTATTTCTTGGCGTAGTCCCTGATCGGCTCATTCTCACCTTGTTTCATGACAGAAAGACTCTCAAAGGTTTTTGGTGCCTTCCTGCTCGTCAGAAACCGAGCAGTAAATTCTTCGGCTAGCTGTCTCCATCCTCGTATGGTGTTCGGCCCTAGTTTATGGAACCAAGACAAAGCTACCTTTCCCAAACTTGATGGGAACATCTTGCACATGATCGCATCATCTCCGTCGTGCATGAACATCGCCTGCCGGTAATGCTGTATGTGGGCCACGGGATTAGTATTTGTTTCGTAAGGAACGAATGCCCCGTGCTTCACCTTGCTCAGAAGCTTTGCCTCTTGCAATCTCCTTGCAAAAGGGGATGAAGCTATATTGCTGAGGGCTTTCCGTGCTGCTTCTCGTGCAGACATGGTTCCCTCCTCTTGTTCTTCTGCCTTCTTGGGAGTACTCTTCTCCCAATCGGAATCAGGCCTCTTGTACCTATCCCTGTGGTGTCTTCTAATCTCTCCCTCTTCGGGGGTAAGGCTTCTGCTCCTTCTTTTTTGTGAAGAAGCTCTTTTCTTTCTCGGGGTCGGGCTTCTGGACCTGCTCCTCCTTCCTCGTGAAGGAGCCTTCTTGTGTTCCACCATTGCCAGCCTGTCTCCTCTGGAATTTCTTCGTAACAGTCCAGAATCCTCCGGATGTTCTCGTATCCGTTGCAATTCCTGGATCTCATACTCTCGTTTCTTAATCAGACGAGCGTACTCTTCGATCTCTTGTCTCTTTTTGTCCAAGACATCGTCACGGTTGTGTGCACTCCTTGAATGTGCCACTGATTCTTCCTCGCGACGGGATTTACTCCTTCTCGTGGATTCTGTGGCCGTCCCACCCTCCTTGTTCTTGGAATCGTCATGGACGGTCAGGGGATTACCCTTGCTTGTGGGCTTCTTGGCTTGCCCACCATCGGGCTTTCTCGGAGGATCCGGTGGGGACTGGTCGCCTCCTCCTCCCAACTGGTGTTTTGGATCATGTGGTGTCTTTGGGTCTTCTTTCATCATGGTCGCTTTTCAGAGGGATCTCTTTCGTTTCCCACAGACGGCGCCAATTGTAAGTGCAGAAAAATCGAGAGTGGTTTGAGCAGCACAAGAGCGTAACGGCTACTTCAAGATCCTCGCCAGAACCTTAAATACGCCGCCGGAGTCCTTATCTACAAAACAGACAAGGGGTGAGTGCACCTTTGCCTCTCGTGGCAAAGGCCCTCCGATGCCTAAGTTAGTATCACGTACTAGTGGAAAACCCTAATTAAGCATAAGAGAATATGTAAGACTGTAATGTATTGTGTACCTTTTGCCTCTCGATTTGCTTTGTATTTATAGGTTTATGGATGCTTGCTGCCCAAGTATCCATGTTGCCCTAGATTTCCTATCTCGTATAGGAAAACCAGAGTATCTCGGATTCTCGTTCCCTTATCAGTTCATTACCTTAGTCCGTTTTAGGACTCCTTTCCATAGCTGGCCGAACTTCCCATTCCCGTTGGGTATCTCTCCAAGAGTCTATTTTATCGGGATCTTATAGTATACACGGAATATCCCTGTTTCTAAAACCTTCTGGGACCTTTCCTGCATCTGGGACTGCTTTTCGTACAAATCCCCTCCTGTTCGGTTCCTTTGCTGCTGAACAGACTACTTGGACCAATGACTTCACATATCACTGGTCCTCTGTCAATTCCTTGGTCCAATACTCCCTCGTGTTACTGGACCTTGACCCAGTTCAGACTCTCTGGACCAATGATCCTTCATATCACTGGTCCCTATCGCCGATCACCGTTCTACACGGCGACTACCCTTATCATAACTACACCGTGGTCCCACGTACCACGTGTTCGGGCCTTACAAGCATCTGTTCGGGATTTACTCCCTACAATAAGAATTGGACTTTCATACCGAGTGCAACCAGTCATGAGTCTGAGTCTGAAACTGAGTCCTCTGAATCCTCTGAGTCTTCCGAGTCTTCTGAGTCTGTTAAGTCTGAGTCGGTGCCTCCCGGCCCAACTCCTCAGAGTTTGTATTTTGAGTTTGAGTCTACCCGTGTGTATGGTGCCCCTGAGGCCTCTGCTTATGATGAAATAAATGAATCTGGTTCCGCTTACTTCCCTGACTTTGAAATAAATTGTGTTGACCCCGATGATGAAGAGATCGATTTCGATGGGGAAATCCCTAAAGAAATTCGGTCCCTAATCGAAAGGGAAGACGAAAGACATGCTCAACCTGTAAAAGAAAAGGTTGTTTCAATAAACTTGAGGGATGAAGGGAATCCCCGAATGGTTCAGATCGGTTCCGCGCTGTCAGAAGAAGAGCGCCAGGCTCTCTTAAATTTACTAAAAGAATTCGAAGATGTTTTTGCATGGTCACACGCTGATATGCCCGGAATCGATCCTGAAATCGTGGAACACCGGAATCCCCTCTACCCTGACGCAAAACCAGTAAAATAGAAACTGAGACGCATGAGGCCCGACTGGGTGCTTAAAATAAAAGAGGAGGTAACCAAACAAATCAATGCTGGGTTCCTAATGGTAACTAAATACCCTCAGTGGGTCGCAAACATTGTTCCCGTTCCGAAGAAGGATGGCAAAATCAGGGTCTGTGTGGACTTCAGGGACCTGAACAAAGCTAGCCCCAAGGATGACTTCCCTCTGCCGCACATTGATGTGCTAGTTGACAACACCGCAAGACACGCTTTGCTTTCTTTTATGGATGGTTTCTCAGGATACAACCAGATCCTCATGGCCCCGGAAGACCGAGAGAAAACCACCTTCGTCACTGAGTGGGGAACTTATTGCTATCGGGTCATGCCTTTTGGGCTAAAAAATGCTGGCTCCACCTATCGGCGAGCTGCTATAACCTTGTTACACGATATGATTCACAAAGAGGTAGAGGTTTACATTGACGACATGATCGTGAAGGCAAAAGAGCGGGAAGGCCACTTACCCGCGCTCAGAAAGTTCTTCGAAAGGATAAGGAGGTACAGGATGCACCTTAACCTGGCTAAATGCACGTTCGGAGTCACTACAGGGAAAATGCTCGGGTTTATGATCACCACTCGCGGCATCGAAATTGATCCATCAAAGATTAAGGCCATTCTGGAAATGGAACCACCGCGGACAGAGAAAGACGTAAGGAGCTTCCTTGGCAAAGTGCAGTTCATCAGCCGGTTTATTGCAAAATTGACTTCAACATGTGAACTCATATTTCGCCTGCTCAAAAAGGGAACACCATTTGTATGGGACGGCAGATGTCAGCAAGCCTTCGAGGCCATCAAAGCCTATCTAAGGAATCCGCCAGTCTTGATGCCGCCTGAACTAGGAAAACCTTTGATCATATACTTGTCAGTCACTCCGTCTTCCATGGGGTGTATGTTGGCACAGGAAGGAGACGATGGGGTTGAAAGAGCTGTTTACTACCTCAGCAAAAAGATGGTTGGATCCGAGGAACGCTATACTCCCTTAGAAAAGACGTGTTGGGCACTCGTTTGGGCTTCCAGAAAGTTAAGACATTACATGCTGGCCTACTCGGTAAGATTGATATTCCGAATGGATCCTTTGAAGTACTTATTCGAGAAGCCGGCACTTACAGGAAGAATGGCACGATGGCTATTGATGCTGGCAGAATTTGAATTAAAGTATGCCAGCAGAAAGTCAGTGAAAGGAAGAGCTGTCGCTGAATTCTTGGCCGACTGCCCAGTCGAAGGAAATGAAGATGCTGAATTCGAGTTCCCGGATGAAGACATAATGACCGTAGCCGAAGACGTGTGGCAGTTGTATTTTAATGGAGCGGCCAATAAGAAAGGATTTGGAATTGGTGTGCTATTGATTTCACCGGATGGGTCGCATATCCCACTTGCATTCAAGCTTAACTTTGAAGTCACCAACAATCAAGCGGAATACGAAGCTTGTATTATAGGCATGGAAGCAGCCATTGAAATCGGTATAGAAAAATTGGAGGTTGTGGGGGATTCAAACTTGGTCGTTTCTCAAGCAAACGGCGATTGGAAGGTCAAGGAAGAGAAGTTAAAGCCATACCATCAAGACCTCGAAGATCTCATTCCCCATTTCAATAAAGTAACTTTCACTCATGTCCTGAGACTCAGGAATCAATTCGCTGATGCCTTGGCAACATTGGCCTCTATGGTCGAAATCCCTGTCGGTGTAAAGCTAAGGCCAATTGTGATCGAGCAAAGGGACACCCCGGTATACCAGCATGTCATGGTCATCAATGAGCCCGAAAATGGTCACCCTTGGTTCTACGATATCTGGAGATTCGTGGAAAGGGGAGAGTACCCCTCTGAAGCTAGCAAGAAAGACAGGATCGCCCTTCGGAGAATGGCAGCTCAATACATCATTTGTGGAGGAAATCTATACCGAAGATCTCACTGTGGTACCCATAAGCTGTGTATTCATGGTGAGGAGACAAAAAGAGTGATGGAGGAAGTCCACGAGGGAGTATGCGGTCCTCACATGAATGGTATGATGCTTGCCAAAAAGATTTTGCGACAGGGCTACTTCTGGTCCACCATGGAGACGGAGTGCGTGGAATACGTACGACGTTGTCATAAGTGCCAGATTCACGCTAACCTCACGCATGTCCCACCGCATGAGCTGCAGCAAACGACCTCGCCGTGGCCTTTCTCGACATGGGGTATTGATGTCATCGGAAGGATTGTGCCAGCAGCCTCTAATGGCCATAAGTTCATCCTAGTGGCTATTGATTACTTCACAAAATGGGTGGAAGCAGCTTTGTATGCAACCCTGACCGCAGTTCCAGTCGCACACTTTATCAATCAAAACGTCATCTATCGGTATGGGGTCCCACAGGCATTCGTGTCCGATAACGGGGTTCATTTCAAAGGTCGAGCTAGGGAAGTCTTGGAGGAGTTCCAGATCTAGGTACATAAGTCAACAACCTACCGACCGCAGACCAATGGGGCCGTGGAAGCAGCCAACAAAACAATCAAAACTATCCTGAAAAAGACTATTCAGTCTGCAAGAGATTGGCACGAACAACTACCGTTGGCATTATAGGGATATCGCACGTCTGTACGTACACCAACGGGGGCAACTCCGTACTCCTTGGTTTATGGTATGGAGGCCGTACTTCCCATAGAATTAGAGGTTCCATCCCTCCGAACTATGATCGAATGCAATGTCCAAGAGGCAGACTGGCTGAGCAACCGATTTGAAGAACTTATGTTGTTCGATGAGCGCCGTCTAAGGGCACTTTACCATATTCAAGGATATCAAAGGAGAATCGCACGCGCATTCAATAAAAAGGTGAAGCCCAGGGACTTGGCAGAAGGTGACATGATTTTGAAGGAAATCCGGGCACCAGTCTATAATCCACGAGGAAAGTTCCGACCAAAGTGGTCCGGGCCTTATATCATCAAGACCATCTTGTCTGGAGGGGCTACGCAACTCATTGACCTGGACGGAAACGAATTCTCAACTCTAGTCAACCTGGATCAACTCAAGCGCTACTACCCCTGAGAGAAGTTCGCTGGGCTGAAAGCTGCAAGGGCAGCCAGCTCCAGGCAAAAGTTAGAGCAGAAGCCTGCTAGGATGAAAACCCGCAAGAGCATCTTAAGCAAAAGTTAAGGCATACAATGAACGAGCTCGCTAGGCCGAAAACCCGAAAGGGCGGTACTAGGCAAAAATTAGAGCGCAAAAGGAGAGTGTCAAAACCAGAGCGAACCCTATCCTTGAACTACGTCATGACCTGATTCCTTCGCCAAAAAGGATACGTAGGCAGTCTCACTATGGGACTCGGTCACAATCAATCAAAGCAAAATCTAGGTTGACAGAATTCGGAAAGACGGAATCAGAGAGGGGGAGACCCTATGTAACTCACTTTATTGAAATAACTGCTTCTAATACATAAGGCTGAGCATGAGTTTCGAAAATAAAAGTGCAATACAATAAAAAGGGGGGTCCACGATTTATTCAATGGTCAAGGTAGTAAGATCGAGTCAGTTTCCTTGGGCTCCCGCCCTTGCAGCAATGTCCCTCTTAAGCCATTTCCTGTAACTCCCACGCACTGCCACAAATGGGTAAGGAAGCGCATCAGTCACCTCGCGAGACCTCCAGAATCGCTGGTAGTTGCAAAGAGCCGAATGACGAAAGAAAGGCAGAACCACATCCACCAGGATTTCTGCAGGAGCCTCCTGTCTCAGACCAAGCTGACGCTGAATCCGATAGGGGATGTAGAAGGTAAAAGCCTCCAGACCAGCAAGAATCACCCGCTGAGAGCCCATATAGTATACAGTCATGGGTGGAAGGTCAAGCCATGAGCATCTCCAGGAAATAGTCTCAGCTCGCTGACGTTTGAAGAAGTTGACCCACTCGGAAACTCGTCTGTCTGCAAATTCAAAGCACCGAGAGGACAATAACCTAGCCTCATACACCAAGTTGCCAGGAGGGAGAGTCAGCACATTCACCTTGTCGCAAAGCCAAATCTGCCAAAGAGAGAAAACAAGTGAGAAACCATAAAAAGCCAAGCCAAATGTTGAGGAAAACTGAGAATGGGGGAAAAGCTCGCGAAAGAAAAGTTGAGTGGGAAACCAACCTGTAAGAGGAGAGGACTACCGCCGAAAGTCTCGGTCTCCCCAGAACGAACCTTGTCCAAGCCCATCAATGTCTCATCCAATACCATTGGAATCACATCCTTCCGAGCTTCAATCTGCACCGCAATGCTGACCAACGCCGAGCTAGCATGTCCAGTGGAAGGAACCAAGAAGTAAGCAGCAAGTAAGCACATGCAAAGGGCGGTCATGCGCCGAGTGTGGTAGGTTGTGTCCGCTAGGTTACCAAGAGGAGAGAACATCTCAATAAGGCGCATCATGTTGAGGTGACCATTGCTAACCAAGTAACGAGCAACACCGTCATTCAACCCTAGAGAAGCAGCAAGAACCTTGGACATGTTCTCACGCACGGGAGGGACAATGACCTCTCCAGAGCCGAAGCCGCCAAGATAGGCGCGGAACTCTTCAATTGTGGGGCAGAGCTCTTGTTCACCAAAGCGGAATACGTGCACCTCTGGGTCCCAAAGACTTGTGGCAGCCCTCAAGAGCTCGAGACGAAGGCGGATGTTACGAAGGTATCTCATGGAGTAGAGACCATGCGCCCGAAAGTTGAGCCAATCGAACCCTTCCATGGAAACCAACCATGGCCGTAGTGAACCGGTGAGAGAAAGAGCCATTGGGAGGAAGTGAAAGTTTGAGGAAGGTGAAAGACTAAGAAAGATATGGTTAGTATGAGACCTAAGGCCTGAATTTATAAGAGGGAAAGAGGAGACAACTTCAACTTTCAAAAGAGCCTTGGGTTCCAAAAGTGCAAATTTTTCATGAAATCTTACATAGGGAAAAGCTTGGTCATGCCCTAAAAGAACAAAACAGACATGCATTGGCTCGGAAATGTTATAGAACAGGTCAAAATTCAACCCTCATGCAATCTGTCTTGGGAAGCAGCAAATGGCAGAATGTCAGGAAAATAGTGCCGCACGGCATATCGGAGTAACGCACGGCATAACAAACCCAAGGGAAAGCCACGGCATAACACGGATACGCCGCGGGATCGGATAAAACCACGCGCGGCATTTTGAAGCCCCGCGCGGCATATCAAGTCTGCATTTCTGCAGACTTTGACAGCAAGGGTTTGAAACAAATTCGAGGCACTCGTAGGCATCACCACCCCTCAGAACACACCTCAATGGGTATTTGGGACTTCGGGGAAGTTCCGCTTCAAGTCAACTCTCAAAATTTGATGTAATGGCACCAAAAACCGATAAAAGTCCGTTTCTCAAGTCGTGTCAAGGTATCAAAGTCCGTTTTAAGTCGTTTCAAGCTGATCTTTCAAGTCCCACAGGTCATAGTGGTCAAAAGTGACCTGATCCAAGTTCTGTTTCAAGGCCAAAGTCAAAATTTGAGAATGTCACCCTCCAAAGCCAACGTTTCCTTGCTTTTCAAGCAGTTTTCAAACGAGAGCTTGAGTTTTCTAGTCACGTGTCAAATGTTAAGGGTCGTTGTTAATAAACAAGAGTCCACGACAAGGGCATTTTTGTAAATTCTTGTACAAAGTGTCAATTTTCAGAATTATTCATTTACCTTCTTCAATTTCTATTCCAACGTCGATATGCCTGTGTCCCAATATACTGCTCATCACAAAGCTTGAGTTCACTTCAGATTATGGCCAAAGACTAGTTGCATGCATTGGTTAATGTTTCCGTTATTCAATCTTTTTTATACAAATGACAATAAGGGAAATTGAATGGCATAAACATTGAAAGAATAAACTTTTCTATATATAATCTCCAGAATATCCATGAGTCGAAGTACAAGAAGGCGTGTAAGCCCAATGCCCAAAAATCCTATCTACTGAGGGTAAACAGGCACCCTTCCAAATGAAGTACGCAGGCCCCACAAAAAGGCAAAAGCAAAACAAACAAAAGAGGGAGCTCAGCTCTCGTCCTCATCCTCGTCCTCACCCTCCTCGCCGTCCTCCCCGGAGACCTCCTCCGCCTGGGAACCAGCTACCCCCTGGGTACCCGTCGCCCTAGGCACAGTGCTCCCTGAGGTGTCCGCTAGGTCAACGTCTGTCGGCTCCTCAGTCTCGTCAGAGACGTCTACAGGCTCGTCCTCTGTCTCCCCAGAAAGTCGTGGCCTCTTCGACGGAGGCTCCTCCCGAGAGCCAGCAGAGGAGGCATTGTAATCATAGTATAAGCAATAAGAAGTAAAAGCAAAGGGTTTGAAAGCCTTACCATCGTCCCGCCAGCACGAAGAAGCACCTCTGGGGCGTGGCCCATGGCGTACTGCCTCACCAACTGCTCCAGGCCCATCATGGCCCCTGCCATCTCTCTCACGTACTCTGGAGTCGCCTGCACAATAGGCAAATCGATTAGAATGTACAGTGGTAATAACAAGTGCATGCAAAAGGCGAAAGAATACGAGTATACCTGAGCAAGAAACTCCGGAACTGCAACTGTGGGACGTGGCACCACCACTACACCAGAAACCCCCTGGGTAGTGGTCACGTCCACAGTCCAGGAGAGTCGAGGCAAACTGGCCCCGCTCGGACCTGCACCGTCGCCCTGACCACCACCACCACTTTCACGCCCTCTTCCTCTTCCTCTTCCTCTTCCTCTTCCTCTTCCTCTTCCTCTTCCTCTCCCTCCTCTCTTTCCTCGTCCACCTCTACCGCCTGACGCTCGAAGCGTCGCCTCCCAGGCAGCGGCTCGTACCCCAAAGCTCGGCATCAAGTACTGAGCCCGGTACTCAGAGTAGTCAGCGTCTACCTGGAAAAGCGGCTCCAGCTCAAGGTCTGGTCGCGCGAACCGCTCGACCTCCTCCCTGGTGTACAAGCTCGTCCTCTGCACCAGAGCAGGAAGGGGACCAGGGACTCGAAAGACGTCCAGCCTCAACGACTGACGTGACACCCGGTCACCCAGGTACCACTGCCAGCCGTAAAGGGACTCGAGAAGCACCCTCCCCCTCGTCACCTCCCTGCTCCAAACCAAGTAAGGGCGCTCGCAGCGGTCCCACACATGCCAGCGAACCTGCAATTAAGGATATACAACATTAGCTTGAGATTTGAATAGAACTATCAACAAATAAAAGCATGGAAGATGTAGTCATACCCTGTCAGGACGAAGCTCGTCCAGAAAGAGGCGGTAGGCGTTCAGGTCGCCCTTCCCCTTCTTTACTCCCCGGAACTCCTTGGACCAACGCAGGGCCCGGGGAAGTACTGTCTCGCTAGGGCAGGAGGTCTCGGGAGGGTACATGTCCAGTACCTCGTACGTCCACAGTTGCAGAATCAAACATCAAGGATTAGCACAGGATATGCAATAAGTGAACGGAAAGACAAATAAATGCAAGAGAAGTTTGAAATGTACCTCCCAGACTCTCTAGTAGCCGCCGAGGCTCTTCCCCGCTCCTCAGGAAAGAGACCCCATGAAGGCGTAGCACGCCCCCAAAGCCGCGCCGCCCCAGTCAAAAAGGGCTACCTCCCCGACGTCCCTCAAGGCCGGTAGGAGCGAAAGGTGTACTCGGTTGCGCCTGTTGGGAAACAGGGACGCACCAAGCAAGTATAACAAAAAGCATCGCGCCATCTGCTCCTCTTGTACCCTGTCAGTCGGGAGCTCCTCCGTCCAAAACTCCAAAAGCTGGGCGTACTGGGCGTCCTCCCTCTCTGCCCTCAACACGTACCCCAGCATCTCCTGCTGGAACGCCACGCTCCTCCCTGTAACGGCGTCGTAAGGGATAGGGTCACCCCCGACCCTCAGACCAGTGATCGCCGCAAAGTCCAGCGGCGTCACCGTCAGCTCGCCAAAAAGGAAGTGGAACGTATTCGTCGTGTCCCACCACCTCTCGGCAAGCGCCCTCACCACCTGGCGATCGTTGCTCGCCCTCGTCAACACGCTGACGAACTCCCCGAAGCCCGCCTATCTCACTATCTCCCTCACGGCCTCGGGGAGCCTCTCCCAGAACGTCGGCACGTCGGCTGCACCACCGTAGCACGAGATGGTGATCGCCTGTTGTAATAAGTTGATGACATTCAGTAAACAGGTATACTATTCAAGGCAAATACGATATTCAAATAAGGAAGTGGAGATACGATACATTGAAATCCGAAATGCAAGTGTTTAAGGTATACCTCGTCTCGGCGCAAGGAAAGGTGCTGTTGTGGGTCCCTCAGGACCAAGGCCTCGTCATACGTAGGCCGCTCCGGCCTGTAGGCGTCTAGAAGGGTAGGGACTACCACGTGCTGAAAGGGCACGTAGGACTCCGCCACGTAAGCTCCTCGCCCCTTCAGGGCCTCTGTCGCCTCCTCCACGACACTCCTTTGAGGGGTTGTCTCACCTCCAGCTGCCTCCTCCTCTACTCCCTGTGGCCCCCCAGCGGCCCTCGTCTCAGTCTCAGCCTGGAACGCCCTCTCTCTAGCCTCAAGCAAGGCCTCCGCCAACCCCGGCACTCCCCGGCAGGTCTCAACCAGGTCGTCCAGGGACGCCACCTCTAAGTAGTCGCTCAACCCTATGGGTCGTGACGACCCTGCACCCTCACCACTACCGACAAACAAAGCTGGTGTCTCCCTCTCCTCCACTACCTCCTCCTCGACAACTGGGGTCTTCCCCAAATCAGTTTGAGGCTCTCTCACAGGAGAAGCCTCTGTCTCCACCTCCACTCCGTCAAGCCTGTCACCACCATGAGCCTCCGTGGCCCTCTCCTCCAAACCAGCCGCACCCTCCACTAGGCCCGTAACCTCCTCCTCACCCCTAGACTCCACTGCACCCAGAGTCTCCGTCTCCTGGCCGAAGCCGGCCAACACTCTACTGCCGTCGTCACCACTGTCACTACTACCCCACCCCGGTTGCCGTACCACTCTCCGGGGCCACCGTGGCCGGTACAACCTCGACCCGCGGGGGATGATCACCCCCGGGTGTATCCATATCATCCATGGTGTGTAAGAAAGAGAGAGAGACGAGAGAGAGCAGTGAGAGAGAGCGAGAGAGAGCGAGAGACGAGAGACGAGAGAGAGCAGCGAGAGAGAGAGCAGATGAGAAAGAGAGAGAGAGAGAGCAGCCGGGAGAGAGAGAGATGATCGAAAGAGAGAGAGAGAGCAGAGAGAAGCGAGAGAGAGAGGGGAAATTCGAACAGGGGCGTACTGTGTACGCCCCGTATATATATATATCCCCCTCGAACCGGATCGTCTGGAATTACAATGGATCGGGTTTGACGATAGGTGTGCCGCACGGCATATTGGGAAGAGCGCGCGGCATAAAAGCTTGACTGTATGAAGTTTCTCGAGTTGACGCAACGCACGGCATATCATATGCCACGCACGGCACACTGGGTTATTTCGGCAGTTTCAAATTTAGGAAGCAGTTCGTGGCATCCGAGGGACTTTGATTGTTTGTTTGTGCTCGATTCAAAATCAGAAAATAGCTGATAAACAGTAGTGAAAAGAAAGGGGAGTTTCATTCATTAAAACCGGGACGACCCCCGAGATTACCATTACATTGTTCGAAAAAAAAAAGAAAGAGAGAAAACAAAAGAAAAAACAGAAAAAATCCTACTGCCCTTTCCTTCTTCTTCTTCCGAACCCTCCACCTCAATTGTCAGATGCGTCGTTTGCCCCGTCCGAGCGGTCGTCGGAACCGTTCGGATTCCCTTCGGAATCCTCCGCGGTATCACTGGACAAGCACTCCGGTGCAAACCACGCATCGCTTTTGTCATCCTGCTGGTCGTACGCAAAGTCCTGCAGGTTGGACACCGCACGGCGGAGGGTACGGATGGTAGAGATCAACCTAGAGATTTGAGCAGTGAGTCGCTCAATCTCC
This sequence comes from Rhododendron griersonianum, assembly GCA_018127125.1. Lineage (NCBI taxonomy): Eukaryota > Viridiplantae > Streptophyta > Magnoliopsida > Ericales > Ericaceae > Rhododendron > Rhododendron griersonianum. The sequence continues at coordinate 32,981,835 of CM030797.1, read as the reverse complement.
TCTCAGTAGAAGCCCATCTCGATCTCCAGGGCTGTCACCCGCGTTGCCAAGTTGCTGTTCGCCATGGCCGATATCTCGAGAGTAACCTTTTTCTTAGAATGAGGAAGAAGGTAGAGAGATTTGGGAGAATGGTGCATAGAATGAGGCACCACCATCCTTTAAAAGGAAGTTTCAGCCGACGAAAGGGCACGCCTGTATTAATGGGCACCCTTGAACCAGCCAACTGACCTCGGAAATCAAAGAGGTGCATGGAAATCCGAAATGCCGCACGCCGTAATGAATGCCCGCACGGCATTATGGCTCCAAAGGATTAAATTTGTTTTCTCGAAAATTGATCAACCTAGCCACCAAAATCATCTCGGAAACCAAATACTCCAGCCGTCTTGTAGCAGAAATCTTTTGGAACGACGTACATTAATTATGGGATTATTTGATTCTCGTCCCCCGGGACTCGCAAAATTTTTCGTCCCCCGAGAACCAGTCGTATTCGCATTTGTTCACAGTATTCGTCCCCTAGGATTCGCCGAATTCGTGTTACTCGTCTCAAATCAAATTTTGCCTCCCGAGGGCTCGTCTCAAATCAAATTTCGCCTCCCGAGGGCTCGTCTCGAATTTTTAGTCTCTCGAAGACTCGTTTTGAAATTTTCAAAGAAGCTCACTTCGAATTTTTCACATTCGTATCGTCCCAATTGAACTACGTTGGTCTGATCCCTGCAAACGGGGTACGTAGGCAGCTCCACGAGCGCGACCACCATTGTCATCTACTTGCATTTTCAAGTATTTTGTCTCTGTTCAAAGACTTTAGAGCAACGGATCGGGGTGCCTATTCTTTAAGCGTCAGTCGTATCAAAACAATGATATCTGAGTTACGTTAAAGAGTGACTACTGTAAACACCCCAATCCGGATCTCGAAGGGTCTTTGTTCACCCCGATGATGAAATAAAGGAAACGGAGCCTTTGCAAGCTTGAATGAAGGATTCCTTCAGCCCCAAACAGATCCTCAGCCCAAATGAACCCTCAGCCACAAAACAAATCAAAAGCCCAAAAGCCCAGAGAAAGCCCAAAAGCCCTGGAGTGAACCTGTAATGCCGCACGTGACATCTCTACACCGCACGGCGCATCAAAAGTCATTACGCCGCACGCGATCATGAGGTTAGCCGCACGGCATTTTGGGTAAAGTTCTGACTGGCTCAGAAAGCTGTCGGCCACGCCTATTTGAGCCACAACTGCAATACGGCTTAGCCGAAAGCACATTTCTGGCCCGCCCAGAAAATACCTCCAACATTTGAAATTCAAAATCCATGGCTCTTGCCTATAAATACACCCCTCCACTCAAGGGAAAAGGGCCCTTAATCACCATTATACCCTTACTCTCTCTTCTTGCTTTCACATCCATTTCCCATTTCCAAGTCTTGAGAATGTTGCTCCCAAAAGACATTCTCTAGGCCTTTTACTCCATTTTTCTCCTCACCATTAAAGTTAGTTCTTTACTAACTTTGAGACCCCAACCACCCAATACACCCATCTACTACACACACCCATACTTCTCTTTCCTTTTCCAACCTTACCAACGCCTATCCACCATCATCAATCTTCATTCAAGCTCAAGATCAAAGGTAAAAACTAAGTTTCCTTGGACTAGGATCTGTCCTGGCCCTGAGGGGACTCTTCCATCTTCAGGCCTAACCCTTTTGGTTAGGATCTGACCCAAAAATCATTTTTTACAAAACAAAATCAGTTTTCTGTGCTGGGTACACTACGCCGCGCGGCGCTTTGAAGCGTCGCACGGCATAGTGGACTCACACGCACGGCATTTTATCTAACCGCCGTTTTCTTGTTCAAACTGTCTGGATCACGATCGTCTGTTGCTGGATCTGTTTTTGTACACCAAGAGCAGTCTCGAACTGAGACCATATCTACGAGCCATGTTTTAAACTCTATAGATCTTTTCAAAATGACAAATGTATCAAAAATGGTTTTCTACTCGTGGCTTGGAAGAATGGTACAGTTTCAAGATGATCTGAGGGCTGTGAGCTTTCTGAAGTTTTGAAAACAACACCGTGCGTCGTACTGGATATACCGTGCGAGACTTTGTAAAATGACTAAAGTTTGATGTTAAGATTAGAGCCACGCACGGCATATCAGAAGGCCGCGCGTCGTAAAGCGATATGCTGTATGACAGAGGATGGTGATCCAGACAGCTTGTTTATGTGTCTTTCTTATTTATATTATCGTCATGACATCCTTTATCATTTCTGTATAGCAAGCACCACTAGCACGGCAACGTGACATGTTTTATCTTGTTTCCCTTTCCCTTTATGTGTTTTCAAGGTTTTCCGAATGGTATTAAATCCCCCCATTTAAAACGCTTAGTAGAGACCGGTTTTCACCAGGCGAGCGGGGTGCTTTTTCAACAAAACCTTCCCCACTCGTAACGTGGCCCCCGGATCTAAAATCTCAATGGTTTCGCTAGATCAAAAGCCTTTCTTTTCAAAACGAACTCTCGGTTTCTCAGATCATTCATCTCAAAAATCTGGGTGGCGACTCTTCGAACGCGTCGGGGGCGCGGGAGCCCACTCCAGTGTTTATTGACGGGAAAAATCTGACTAAAAGAAAGGAAAGGAAAAATGATCGTTTAATAAGAAACGGGATTTGGTAATGAAATGATAAACGTGAAAAGATTGTGAAATGAGAATGAATGTGGAGATAGATGTGATGCGAAGTATCAGTTGATAAACTGAAGATTGGTTAATTGTATATGATATAGGAATGTTAGTGACATTGGTATGACGTGTGAGGTGATACGTACCGTATATAGGATTGTCTAGAATCCTTTGGCCATAGGGAGTTGCTTGTTGGTAGCCATATAAACTTTGGGTACATCAGTCTTTTCCTCATTCATTCTTGGTGCATAACTTGGCATGTTTTCCTATAACTTGTGTATAGATTTCTCTGCTGGGCTAGTGTATCTCAACCTGTCATTTTCAGGTACATTGCAGGTCACTGTTATGGTTTGCTTGGAGTGCATGCTGATGTCGTTGCTTAAAGCTGTTTTTGGAAGTACTTGCCTTTTGTAAACAAAACTGCATTGTATCGTATTTTTCTAGTGTGAAACTCTGTAAATATTGGGCAAGCTTATGGATTTGGGGAAATGAATTATCTTCTGGGTTATTAATTGTAATTTCGGTGAGGAATTTGATGATCAAATGTTATTATTATTTATGATGAAAATCGAGGGCGCGACAACTTGGTATCAGAGCATAGGTCTAGAACACCTCGAGACCGTGGGGAGGCTTTTAGTCTCATGGGTTCAAAAATCGCTGCATCTTTTTACAAAATCACACGTGTGCTTGCATGAATGATGTTAGTCCATTGTTGTGTCATTGCATTGGTATTACAATAGAGTGGCGTAGGGTTGTCGTCATGTTGGAAAGGTTGTAGACCTGCATCGTATAGCAATGTGATAAATGTTGATGATTTTCCTTCTTATTCTTTCATAGTAAGATGTTTTCGAAGCTTGGAGATAGGTGTGGTGAGATCGAGGATCGTGAGTGCCTGGGCTGTAGTGTATATGGAAGGAATGAGGCGAGTCAGTGTGCTAGGGATGAAGCGATGTTTCCTGAGATCGTTGAGTGTGCAAAAGGTGTTGAGATTCTGGAGGGTGCACAGATTGGTGTGAAAGTGGGAGAAACTAGACGTCGAGTCGTTAGCGCGAGATCATCTTCAGAGAGTGTTGGGAGTTCAGGAAGGAAGAAACATAGGGTATCAAATCCCTCTATTCAGGGTCAGCAGGCCTTAAGCCATCTCCTTATTCCAAGACTCCGGGAGTTCTTCTCAAGCGTCAGATTATGTGTTATCGATGTCATCAGTCTGGTCATATTCGTTCTCAATGTCCATGGCGTGGGGGATCGTGTTACTCTTGCGGCGAACTTGGCCACATGGCAAGGAATTGTCCTCGGAAATTGGGAGTACATGGTGAATCGAGCTCCGTGCAGCAGCATAAGCGTACACCGAAACAGCAAATGCAGTTCCATAGCTAAACCATCTCCTTCTACTTTCTAGCTCTCAGAAATATTAGTTGTTCGAGGTACCTTCTCCTCTTTGTCGTTCGATTCGTTCGTTACAATACTTTTGATTCAGAAGCATTTCATCCATTAAGAATCTCCTCCTTATTCTTGTTTAGAATTGAAAATCAAGAAGTCTTAGTCCTCGCGCATTGAGAAGCATTAATAGATCGTATATGTCGAGACTAGAGGTTAATTGTTTCGTATTGAAGTATTGCCTTTGATTTTTTTAATTTGCTTATAGTGAGAATTGGTCTGATTGGGACAGGGATTGGTTGTAACCATGATGGTTGGTGATATTCCGAATGTGATTTTGTAAGAGTTGTTACCTTTATTATCCTCTTTCATTGGCCTAGCTGAATATTGTTAGAATTGTATCGTAAACTACTTTTCCGTGAAATCTGTTGTGTAGTTGATCCGTTATAATTGTTAAGCAATCCTTTCCCAGCTTTTCTTGGGGATATTCAAAATCTTGTGGCGAAGTATCCTGTGACACGTCTGTTATTAATGTTGACGAAGGTCCCTCGTATTCCATTCGGAGTTTTGTTTTGACACCATCTTGCTTGACATAAGTTTTCATTGGTCGGTTGAGATCCTTGTGTTACAACTATTAGTTTGTTCGTCTATCACTGTTGTTCTGCGCAAGTTCTTATGTTGCAACTCGACCTATTAAACCCGATTCGTGGTCACATCCTTTATGGTATACAAATTCGTTGGTGCCTTAAATTCAGACTTTGATGCTATTGTTACCTGCGTTCGTACCACCATTTAATCTGGTTTCTTGATCACGGAGTCACGCAATTTGAACTTGTACTCGCCTTGTACCCATTTTGCTTGCCTGGACTTATTCGTTTGGCGTGAAATTTGTTGTTGCAGATACTCGTTTGTTTGTTGAAAATTGTTGTTCTACTCAAGTTCTTATGTCATAATTAAAGTCAAATCTTGAGGTGAGATATCTATTGAGACCCATTTGTTGATGCCGTTTAGTTCGAATTCGCGTGTTATAATTTCTTTCAGTACCGTTCGACTCTGTTATGGTTCCTCAACTCTGGAGGCACATGATTCATCCAGTAATCCTTGGTCTCAAATTGTTGGGAAGTATAACTCACTTCTAGTACTGTGCAATTTCTGATATTGGATCGGTTAGTTTACGAAAGATTAGTCTCATTACCTTGTGCCAGTCCTTAATATCGAAATCTTCCATTTGTCAAGACGTTATCCGCTGACTCCTTTGGCTTGTAGAGTAATAAGAGAGTTATAATCAGTCATTTTGAATTCCTTGGGTTATCATAAAAATGTACTTTGAGTTCGTTGCCTAATCGCTTTAAAGATTTCACGTGTTCTTTGGACTTCGGATGTCTCGTTACCGTTCTTTAAGTTCTTGATTGACGTTGCTTGAGTTTGAAGCTTGCTCGTTTCGTTTAAGATAGCAAATCAAATTCTTCTCGAAACCTAGAATGACCCAACTTGGAGCAAAAATTTGGTGCGACTTCTAGAAGAATTGGCTTGTGTTATGGATCCGCTAGATCTAGTATTAAGAGGTACGATGAAATCTATTCGCCGACGATAATTGGAAGCTCGAGGGAGAATGACCCAAAAGAGAAGGGTAAAAGTAGTCAAAGATTGCTAACCGCTTACGGCTGACCAAAGGATCGTGTGGACCGTCGTCGTCACCTAATGTTATTTGAAAGATGGAAGCCATGTGTTTTCCGCATTGGAGTTTGTCTCGTCATGGGTGGAAAATGAAGCTGTGATCGCTAGAAAGATTGGTTAAGTGCCGGATACGGCGCGTGTCTTTCGGATAACCAAGCGACAACTGATGAAATCTAGTTAAAAAGGGCGCTTGATCACCGCTTCTTCTAGATGGAGGTCTCAGGAAGTCAATTGGAATATCCGGTCGTATTTAGAGGTAAGATCTCAGTGCCAAGATAGATAATCGTATATAGAAATAAGTACCGTTTAGAAGGGTCGCCGAAAGCTTTTAAGCATTTGTGTTTTGCTAGACATACGTACGAATATTGAGGAGGTACGAGCCGAATCTATTGCATGTGTTAGAGAAGCCCGAATTTGAGTTGGAAGCCGACGTGTCCCATGGTGAGAACCCGATACGTATCCTAGATTTACGTGATTAAGTTTTGAGGGGTAAGATGATGTCGTTAGTGTGAATTTATGTGGGAAAAAGAGGACAAGGTTAGAAAGAAATGCTTGCGTTTGTTTCGATTTTATTGACATGAGTTGAGACGTAGATTTTCATGATTATTGAATTGTTGCATGATGAACCGTGTTATGGCTAATGTGTATCTGTATGGTGTGAGTTGGTTAGACTTGGTTTGGCAAATTTCGAGGATGAAATTTCTTTAAGGAGGGAAGGGTGTAAGGACCCGTATTTTTTTGGAAATTATTTAAAGGTTTATTAATATTAGAAATTGAGGAAAATGTAAAATTTGTGGAGTTAATTCGATTTGGGGTTAATATGATGGAATTGGAAGTTGAGGGGGGTAAATGTGATTAGTGTATATGTTAGTATATATAGGGTGAGTGTGTGTGTAGGGGATAAAAAGTCCCCACCTCTCTCTCTCCTCCCGCCCGGCTCCCTCTCCCCTCTCGGCTATCTCTCTCTCTCTCCTCATCTCACTCTCAAACTCCCTTCCAAACTCGAAACCCACCAAAGCCCTCCACCAAACCGACCCCCTCGGTAGTTCTACGCCTCGGATTGTGCTCGTTCAAGCTCGGAGGAGGTGTTTTCCGCTCGGTATCGCTTTTGGAGTTCTAGGGCTCGGGGAATCTCTTGGGTTCGGCTTTGATAATCGAGGTAGGGATTTCTTGCACTTGTTATATGTTTATGTGTTGATTTTGCACCTTGATCGTGCTTTAGAATGTTGGATGTTGTTGGGGTTTCGTTTCCTGAAAATCTGCAGAAAATCTGTTCGTAGCATCTCCGTATCGATACGGGCTTCTTGCTGTATCGATACCAAATTAAAACAGGAACTTTTGGAATTGCCAATCTGCTATAGGCAGTTTTGTCTTCGCTGCTCTCGCTTCGATTGTTTTGACCCCCGATCATTTCTAACCCCTCTTATGCACCTTTAAACCATCCAAATACTTGGTTGCTCGTCCTCCAATGACTTATTGCTCGATTCCATATGTCTTAGACACTCATTAATTGAAATCTTAGTATCGTTGTAACAGAGGATGTATCGTATGATCGTTTAGGGAAGTCGTAGGTTATGCGAGGTCTTGTGGTAAGTATGATTGGATAGATAAGTGTTCGTCTAGTGATTTGAAAGGTAATATCGAAAGCCATGTTCTCATGATCCATTTGTGGTTTCCTTTTTAATTCCTTTGGTACTCTTTCCATGAGGTTTAGGTGTCGGTGTTAGTAAGGGGTATGTCGTAGGACGGTGACGGGTTCGTACGTTACTTGGGATATAATTAAAGGGAATGGTGTGTATTACTTTATTAGTCGAAGTAGTGTTATGGTTGACGATTTGGAACGTTTGAAATGTAACCAATGTGGTGGATTGGTAGATTATTTAGGATGCTTAAAGTGAAATCGAGGTTGTGAAGAATTGTTTGGGATGATATTATAACTTGAGTCCTCTTGACTCGTCTTATGAGGTTCAAGCGTAGAAAGCAAATAAGTAGAGTATTGTGGTATTATACGTATAGGCTTAATACGTTATGTAGGATGCGGATTTGTAAACTAATGAAAAGACACGAGCATGTACGTCTGTAGAGTTAAGTAATGACCGATAGATTGATGATGAAATTGATTATGAGATGATGACGATAATGAAAAGTGTGAGAGGTGACCCAAGGGGTCGTTATTGAGGGAATAGACTCGGGGTGACCCTACGCTCGAGGGGATAGACCCGAGGTGACCCAAATGATTATTGTTATTGAGGGAAAAGACTCGGGGTGACCCTACGCTCGAGGGGATAGACCCGAGGTGACCCAAATGATTATTGTTATTGAGGGAAAAGACTCGGGGTGACCCTACGCTCGAGGGAATAGACCCGAGGTGACCCAAAAGATTATTATGATAAGTGAGAGAATAAACTCGGGGTAACCCTGCGCTTGAGAGAAATAGACCCGAGGTGACCCCAGTGTTTATTGACGGGAAAAATCTGACTAAAAGAAAGGAAAGGAAAAATGATCGTTTAATAAGAAACGGGATTTGGTGATAAAATGATAAATGTGAAAAGATTGTGAAATGAGAATGAATGTGGAGATAGATGTGATGCGAAGTATCAGTTGATAAACTGAAGATTGGTTAATTATATATGATATAGGAATGTTAGTGACATTGGTATGACGTGTGAGGTGATAGGTACCGTATATAGGATTGTCTAGAATCCTTTGGCCACAGAGAGTTGCTTGTTGGTAGCCATATAAACTTTGGGTACATCAGTCTTTTCCTCATTCATTCTTGGTGCATAACTTGGCATGTTTTCCTATAACTTGTGTATAGATTTCTCTGCTGGGCTAGTGTATCTCAACCTATCATTTTCAGGTACATTGCAGATCACTGTTATGGTTTGCTTGGAGTGCATGCTGATGTCGTTACTTAAAGCTGTTTTTGGAAGTACTTGTCTTTTGTAAACAAAACGGCATTGTATCGTATTTTTCTAGTGTGAAACTCTGTAAATATTGGGTAAGCTTATGGATTTGGGGAAATGAATTATCTTCTGGGTTATTAATTGTAATTTCGGTGAGGAATTTGATGATCAAATGTTATTATTATTTATGATGAAAATCGAGGGCGTGACAACTCCCCTCGCTCCATCACCATCAACCCACCACCACCACCACCACCACCACCAACACCAAAATCACCAGTCCACTATTATCATAAGTACATTGTGACCATTAGTAATTTAAGAGAGAATCAAAACTAAAATTTATTCTCCATTTTTTAATTCAGTACTTAATATGTTTATTAAACAGCTTTTCAACTTAACTAATTCTGCTTTCAGTACTTAATTTTTCAACTTTCAATTTCAGTTTTATCAAACAGTCCTTGGCTCCCACATATATTTGGTGAATCATAATTAAATTATATATATATATTATACGGTTCGGATCGGTTTGGAATCATAACCATGAACGTGAATGTACAAACCAAATCATATAACGCGGTTTTTAATTTTTTCAAACCATGACCAAACCATATTACTTAAAAACCGAACCAAATCTTTTGATTTGGACTGAATTCGCGATTTGACAAATTTTTTGTTCACCCCTAATTTGTGTGCAGTTGTTGCAACAATACTGTTACCCTAAAACTTTCTCTTGAATCAAAAGTAGGAAAGGGGAAATTATATTTTTGTGGAGATAGAGAGGGAGAGAATGGAGAGGTCTGAGAACAGCGACCGATCTGAATCAGCGGAACCGATACTTCCTCGCACCCACCGCGACATAACCACCAACCAAATCAACCACCACCACAACAACCCCCCTAATTCCTTCCCTTCGTCGTCGCGACGGCCTCGCTGGCCCACCGTCGACGGATCTCTCGGCCTGTCGGAGGAAGAATCGACCGCTTACGCCCGAAGGTTTTTCAAGTTGGGGTTCTTTTTCCTTCCGTTTCTTTGGGCTGTCAATTGCTTCTACTTCTGGCCCGTCCTCCGCCACTCCCATTCCTTCCCCCTTCTTCGCCGCTGTAAGTTCCACCGGCCGCACAATTTTATTTTTGTTATTTATAACTCACCTGTTCAGACCAGCTTATGCACATAAGGACTAATCTTTGAGACCCACTTTCAGAGAGCCCAATTAAAGTCAGAGCTCGCTTATGTACACCTCCACTAATCTTGGGGCGCACTTGCTGGAGCCCAATTAAAGTCGGAGCATGCTTATAAGCACCTCGACTAATCTTTGAGGCCCCGCTTGTGGGGAGCCCCTTTAAAGTCGGAGCAATTGCTCCATATGGACTGAGTCACTTACCCCAAAGGAATTGCTAGCAAGGTTTCGAACTTGAGACCTGAGCAAACCCTAGGTCTCAAGCCTTGACCACCATGCCAACTCCATGGGTAGCCCCACACACCTTCTCTATCGTTTTATATTTACTTCACATGTATCTATTATACCTGTATATCTCGTATCTACATTAACATTTATGGATTTTTATGGATCACTTGTCAGACCACTGCTGACCCTTGACTCGTATTTTTGCTCAAGTTTTCTGAAGTTTTAGCAAATGCCTCATTTGGTATGAAGCATTCGAAAGGAGAAATTCAAATCGAAGCATAAATATATCTAGAAGCTTTGTTAGAACATTTGAGAAAGAGAAGTAGCCTGTTGAGTAAAAATTGGAGGTCAAAAGGGATTAGAGGTTTCCCTTAATTGGGTAAAACTCGTTTTGCGTAGTTATAGGTCCAGGAGTGGAGCAATATTTTGGGCAGCGTATATAAATTGTTTTAATGTGGGTTAATATTGAGTAAAGAGAAGGCATGCTCTAATCCCGAACCTAATATGGTTTTTGTTTTAATGTGGGTTAATATTTGAGTAAAGAGAAGGCATGCTCTAATCCCAAACCTAATATGGTTTTCATTTTCAAAGTTTCACCTTTGATGCAATTTGTGTTCTAAAACTTTTATATTGAGAATTCGAATTGTACTAGGAACGTAGCATTTCAAACAGTGTTAGTAGTGGGGAAATTACAGAGTTGATATTCTTGTACAATTAGGCATATAAATTCAAGAAACCATCCACTATTGAGGAAGATGATTATATAGATTTATGCAAGGAGAGATGGCATCGCTTTTGAGGTTTCAAGGTGCACCTGATAGGAATGCTCTTGCAGGGGCATGAAGCTTATTTGTCATGCCATGCAGCTCTGGGAGACAGTATTAGGTTAAGACTTAAGGCTAGAAAGCTAAGAAGCACGGACACTAAAGAGATGGTGACGTGTCTGTGTCCGACACCGGCACTCCTCAGAAACATGTCCGATACTCTTATTTGTGTCCATAATTAGAAAATAAAATTCTTAACTTGGACGTGTTCCCGACACACTTTTTGCAAGGTGTCCTACACTTGATTTGTGTTTACGATAAAGGGGAAAAAAAGAAAAGAAAAGGTAAACAACACTTCTTAGATGCTTGCTAACATGTGATTATAAAATATATATATATATATATATATATATATATATATATATGGAATTTGCAATATTATATGCAAAGTTGGAAAAATAACAATGGCTATGATATAATATTTAAATCCACTTGAAATTTGAATTGAATTATTTAAAAAGATTTGTTGAGAATTCCTTGTCATGTTTTTGCCCTTCTGTAAGGATTTTTTGAATCCTATGTCAATCTAGATTCTTCATAACTTATTGTATCTTTATCTACTTTTGAAATTGGACATAAACTTATGATGATATATGTATACATAACACTGATAAGAGTCTATTTGGATATATAAAATTGTGTGTATCTCTACTTTTTAGCAAAATAATGTATCCGCATGTCTAAGTCCTGTCGTATCTGTGTCCCGTGTCCTATATGTGCTTCTCAGCCGGAAAGTATAGTATCTTATAAGAAGTTTGGATTTATGCTTAAGAGGTCGTAGCTATTTTTATTTTCTGTGTCGACTAACATAGATCATTAGGTTTTGAAAAGTCTCCGTGGAATTATATGATAGTTCTTCAAGATTTGATGTCATAGGCTTTGGATTTATTGAAGCGGTATGATAAAAGGGATGTGTAATGGAGCTATAACTGTTGCGGCCCTGCAACACTCGAGTAATCATTGATTAAAAATGAACTACATACTGCTGCACCCCACGTAACCCATGAATTACACATGGGCAGTTAGCTTTTCCTTTATCAACAATGGTTCGGGGACTTCTTTGTTTCGTATCGCAAATTTCATTCAATGGCATCCGTTTGCATCTCTCCACCATTGACCGAGCTCTTTGGATGGCCACACCATCAGCTTAGTATCACAAGCATGTAAGGTCGTGGCTGCCTCTCAGTTACTATATGGCAGCTCAACACCTCAGGTTTGCCTTTTGACAGTGACGGGGTGTTACCTGTAAGTAATTGAGGTGTGCCAAGTCTTAGACATGAGTTTACAGGTGCTTGATAATTCTGCATGTTTACACAGACTAGGCACATGATAGTTGTCCCTTAAAGTTAAATGCGTCTATACTTGGTTAAGTTTTAAGGTGCTTTCAGGGTTGTGATAAGTCTAGACTCCAAACAACGAACATCATGCCTAAAAAACTGCACTACCCTTTCAATGCTGACAACGATCTCTCGCAATTGGCCCGCCCTTAACCTCACCACGTGAGAGAGCAGCATCTTCATAGTTTTTGAAAAGATCCGTGTTTTGTGGTGCAATACTTCTCGTCATTTCTCATGGGGCATGCCCTATGGACTATCTTGTTGGCTAAGATTTGGATATTCTGGTCTTTTCATATTTGGACTTTACCCCAACAGATTATAGGAGGATCTATGTGGCTTTTGAGTTGAGTGTTTTTTGGAGGAAATGGTGTAGAGCATTTTCATATGGTGATACAGATTGAATTTTTGGCATCTAGTCAACTGAGTTCTCAAAGTAAAAAAAAAAGTCCATTGAGACATACTATATGGTTAAGAGACATACTCTTTGCTTTCTATTTTGGCTATTTAGGATTCGATTTGGTATTGACAATTCAATTTTGGTTTCCACAGCATTTGAAACCACAGCTTTCACCTTCCGAAGAGAAAAGAAAAGTAAAACCCCCACAATCTTGTCATTTAAAATGAATCAGGTAGTAAATTGGTATACTAGAAAATTGTATCGGTCGTGAAATGACAAATCAAACCAAGCCTTATGTCCCAATCACTTAGGGTCGGCTACATGAATCATTTTCCTCCATTGAGCTCTAACAAAATTTCACTTCGGGTCGTGAAATGACAAAACCCATAAAATTTTATACTTTTACCATCTCGAAGCTTTTTCTTTCTTTCTTTCTTTCTTTTTCTATTTTGTCTCACAATTTTGAAAAAACCTGGAAATTGTTGAAAAAAGATGGTTATATATTATGTGGCTAAAAAACTGTCGAACACATCACTCCTGATTGATTGAATCATTTACATTTTTTGTATCCATTTACTTTTTTGTCCTCCATCCCTTTATTTGACTGCAGATGGCTCTCATCTTTATGGACTTTGATCCACTTTCTATGCCTTTAACCTTCTAGGATTTTAACGAACTTTTTGCAGATGTAGTTGGATCAGCAATTGGTTTCACGGTGTTCGCAGCTATCCTCTCATCGTGGGCCCTCACATTTTCCATTGGAGGGGAGCGTCTCTTCGGTCATGTTTGGGATGACTTGTTGATGTACAATGTTGCTGAAAGATTTGGGTTGACAGGTTGGATCTAGTTGCATGCCTCCAGTATTCATCTGCCTGTGATGTCGTATCTGAAGAGTTCTTGTATATTCATTCCCTGAAGCGATATACTCATTTGTACCTTATAATGAAATTGCGACAATAGTTAGAAACATATTCTTAACTTTGCCTGAAAGGGTACTGGACAAAATGAACACGAGTTTCTATCCCGAAAATGTCTGAATTCCTTGAATTCTTGATAGCGTCCAAACCGAACGTCACAAAGCTAGCAAGTACTAGTTCTTGTTTTAAAAGTTTTTGTTGGAAATTTGAAATAAGGTGATTATTTGTGATCTACTTCAATTTGGTATGCTATACTCTTAAGTGGGGGAGGTCTGTGCAATGTGATTCCTGTGATGTGAAACACCTTGGCCTTGGGGGTGGTAATTCATCTGGGATTATCCTTAACAGAGCTAAGATAAATTTAATTTCTGCTGAGAGCTGTGGCACTCTGCTTCTAGCCAATGCTTATGCTGTGTTTGGATCATGAAATTGTAGAAGGATTTACCAAGGAAATCTAAGAAATGCTTTGTATGCTATTGGAAAATCAAGATACATTATGAAACAGAACAGTTATTGAGGTGCTTCTGAAATTCTGAAGCAAATAACAACGAAGTTGATGGTTCCTTTTCTTCTATCATTAATTGATTTGAATCGACAAGTATTTTTAATTTGTGCCCAATATATCATATATATATCGTGTAAATGTTTCTGATAAATACACTTACCAACAAATTAAATCCAATGCTGCTACATTTTAGTGTTTTTTTTTTTTTTTGAGGAAGCAGAAAAATAACTTGCATTAAAACAAATTAAGAAGTCTTTATATTAGCCAACACATGGGCTTTGCAAAAAAAAATAAAAAAATTCATCTTTAAATTGAGCAATAAAAATTTGATGGGGTTAAGGATCGAGGTTTTGTTAGCCACCTATTTTTCTTTTAAAAAAGTTTTTATTTTATCTTCCTGAGAGAAGTTTTTTTTCTCTGCTAATCAAAATTTATTACTCTTCTGATTTGGCTTGCTTATAGCATTAGGGAAAAATGCACAAATTTTGAATGAAAAAACTATAGATATGCTTTTATTTATTTTATGTTATCATCTTCTAGAGACTTTTTTCAATTACATATGTAATGATCCGCGTCATGTGACATACTAAGCATTAGCCTAACTACATGGTTCAAAAATTATAACTCTACTTGATAGCATATGGTAGGCATTTCTTATACAATCATTCTACAATCACAAACACTTACACAAACTCATTCACATTGGGGCTCATACACACTACACCTCCAGTGTGTGTGGACCTACCAAAAGATGTGAGTGTGTGTAAATGTTTGTGGGTTTTTTTTTTTTTTTTTCAATCGGAAGACCAAACCAGTTCATTAATATTCGCCATACGGCATCTACAAATAATTCAATTGTAGAGCAAATCATACAACGACAACTGATAACCAACTAAAACATAGAAACAGGAAACAACCGCCGGTCCAAATCTGAGACGACTCCGTCAAACTCCAAAGCGTAATTGAATACTCCAATATGGAGCCATTACATAAGCAGGAGCCATGCCTATGCAGGAGTCACTACCTGCTTCACACCAAAAAATACATGGATCAGCAAACGTGGAACACGTATCCAAACACCAGACGCATTGAGATGACGAAACCATTGCATAAGTGTTTGTGGTTGAATAATAATTGTTTCTTATATAGTACCAATCAATATTCTCATATCTAACCGATGTGAGACTAGGAAAGGATGTCACAACATATATTAAAAGTATGCGAAATTATGCGTGATTTAGATTAAATACATAGTAATATTAACTAAGGAAATGATTTTGGAACTCCACTTTTTTTATGATGGCACTCCAAAACTTTTCTTTTAGTGTAAAAATTACACATAGCAAGACATACTAAAAGATAAATTTTAAAGTACTATGATAAAAAAGTGGAGTGCCAAAATCATTTTTCAACTGATTGATTGTAACATGGTGTGGTAACTAGAAGTTCATAATAACTTGCGAAAGATTACCCAGAAATTATCCTGAATTTCTAAATCAATGGTTCACATTCACTTGAAGTCAATTTAAACCATCGATTTTCAAATTCAAGGTAATTTCAGAGTAATCTTTCATAGTACCTAGAATTTCCCTTAAAGAGTTCAAACAACAAAAATGCTACAGGTACAGATTTTCGGAGCCGCTCATTTTGTTCAAAATACGTCTTTTAGGGTCCTTGTAAAAAATCACCTCAATCCGATATCGGGAAAGGTGTTTACGAATCATCCAATTTTGCTTCAAAATTGGGCTAAATTTTGAAGCAAAATTGGATGATTCGTAAACACCTTTCCCGATATCGGATTGAGGTGATTTTTTACAAGGACCCTAAACGAGACGGGAGCAAAACGCTGCTGTACCCGGCTGCTGTACCCGAAAATCTGTACCTGTAGCCGGACTCTTCAAACAATTAGATTTTCTCTAGATACGGTAGGTCCGCCAGAGAAGTTGAGTAGTAGGTTTGTTTTTTTGGAAAGGCAGTATGTACATAGCATTGTCATCAATCAAGTAGAACTCATATCTGACTTTGAATTGTCATCTAACGGGGAGTAATTTGCGAAAAGCATCAAATTCTAGGGTTACCTCTGTAATCATCCCCACATATATCCAACTCCTTCGCGATTACAACCTTCCCAAACTCGAGCGGGTACGTACCTCTCTCTCTCTCTCTCTCTCTCTCCGTCTATATCTCTGTTTGCTATTTTCCATGCTTAATTTAGATGCTTAAAGGCCTAGCAAATAACCACTCCTTGAAATGATTATTATGATGTCCGATTCACACACCAGCAGGCAGCAGTGAATCAGTGAAACATTAGTAACCATTTTGGGGGGGCCCTGAAGCAGTTGCCTTCTGGGTTTTTTACCCAGGGCTGTGGTGGTTCTGATTTGATCTTTGTGGTCTCCTGAGTCATGCCTTTTAGTGCTTTTGTAGTTGCTTGCTGTTGTTGAATAAATTCTGTTTTGCCAAATAAAAAGACATAATACTGCTTTTCATTTCAGGTTCATATGAACTAATTGTGGGCTTGGTAACTTTTTCTTTAAGCTTAGTGATATCTAATTGTTTCCGATTACGAGGAAAATGAGTTTTAGTTGTGATTAAACCATCTTAAGTAGTTAAAGTACTTTCTGGCTCTGCCAATGATCATGAAATACGATTTAAAAGTGCACGGAAAAAGAAGGGCGTACCCAATGCACAAAGCTCATGCATAAGCGGGGTTTGGGAAAGGTTTGATGTACACAATGTTACAACATCGGTTAAAATATAAAGCAATCACATAGGCGTGTGTTGTGTGTGTTTTAAGTTCTTGTAATGCTCTATCTATTTAATTTCATGTACAAAAATATGGATATCACTAGTTTTGGTGAGCAGAGAGGCTGTTTTTTAGAACCTAACCTATGACCTTCAAGTCAAAATAGCACCGCTCTAATACTGCGCCAGATCCGCCCTTCAAAATGCTCAAAAGCAATATGAAAATTGGATATAGCAGAGTGTGTGTCAACATGTAACTGTTTTTTATATAGGTATAATTCATGCTGCTATGTCCGTGTCTCTCTTTCTTTGAGGGTCTTATAAACGAGTTTTCTAAGCGCATTGGCCAATAAAAACCTAAATGGTTTCACGTTCTTTGCAGTTGTTTAACCTTGACATGTGAGCATTTTTTGTGTTGTTGGTTGCACCATTTGCCCTGCTGGACTACATCGTGTTCATTAGCTAATATGTGCCTTATTTTTAGCAGTTGCTACTGGTGATACCAAACTGGCTCAACAACTATACCTATCGATCCGTTAGGGATATTGTGGGATATGGATATAATCGAATCCATCCTCAACATTCCTGTGCAAGACCCACCAGAAGAAGAGTTCTCGTCTGCTGACTTGAGTTGGTCCAAGTTTGGAACTGCTGATCGTCATGATAATGTTGCCCTTATTCCTTATGCAAGGGTTGATGCATTCATAATTGGGGAGTGCTCTAATGTAGAATGCCCGACGCGGTTCCACATTGAGAGGGGAAGAAAACGTTCCAAAGGCAGCCTAAAAGAGTACAAGAGCGACGAATATTTGGAGTATAGGCTGTAAGTTATATCATCTTTCCATACTACTTATCTCCATCTTGCCCTTTCTTCCGAGGTGATGACATTATCCTCCCTCTTCATCAACAAGGAGTCATTTTGTGAGAGACACTGTTGTACATGCCCGGTCTCCCATTCGGTCTCTTGACCTTGATAAAAGGGGCTCAAGTTCCATTGTTTCTCACCTAGGAAAAAGTGGCTGTAAGGGAGATATCATAACTCATAGTGCAAGGAGACCACTCATCCTCATTTTTTCTCGTTTCAAATTTCCAATAATCCTTGGAAGTTTAAAGTCGTGACCAGTATGGATTTGACATCACTTATTTTTTTGACATAATTTATTGTGTTATACATGTTCGGAAAACATCAAGACTGGTTTACGTAAGAGTCTAAGACACTACTGCGTAGTTGGCCTTCAAACTTATTGGTGAATTGGTTGGAAAATTTTGAGGAGACTAGGAGAAATTTATCATAGCTGAAGTAATCAAAATACACTTTTAGGGCTTTGAAATAGATCATTATTTTGACAAGGACGTTAGCTCAAATGGATAGCACACTAGCTTTCTTTAGTCATTGCTTATATAGAAAATGAAGAACTTCCTTTAGTCATGCGATGGAGTGGTCGTGAAACTGAAAATATTATAACAGCATTTAAGACATGGTTTGCGATGTACTGATGTCTCAAAAACTAAAAACTCTTCAATTTCTTTTTTATATTTCATGGGAGTTATTTTCTTTGTCTGATCTTGTCCCGCATATAAACTAGAAAAGTAAAACAGTTAACGATATTTGAGAAAAGTTCACTTGAAACATAAAGAAGACAGAAAATTTGAAGCTAGGTGAGAAATTGGTATTTTTGTCTTCATCATCCTCTTTATATATGATCTTTTTTTATGGAACTTAGAGACCAAATGTACCCGTGTAAATATATTTTTATTGACAGTTACATCTGGAGGACTGAACTTTGGGTTTGCATTTTGTAAGGAATGTGAAACATTACTGCAATTTTGTTTTGGGCATTCTTGAGTCATTCATTTTGTTTCCTTTTCTTCTCTGTGAAGGTATTGGTGTTCCTTTGGTCCTGAAAATTATGGAGAAGGAGGAGGGATATTGCCAAGCAGAAGATATAGACTCAATACCCGAAACCGTGCTGCTAGACCTCAATCTATGAGGGGGTGCACGTGTCATTTTGTAGTGAAGCGCTTGTATGCGCGTCCGTCACTTGCACTTCTTATATACAATGATAGGCGCCATGTAAACAAGTCTGGTTTTGTGTGTCATGGGCCACTTGATGGAGACGCGATTGGACCTGGTGCCAAGAAAGTTCCATACATATGTAATGAAATCCAACAGCAAACTATGTCAATGATTTACCTTGGAATCCCCGAGGAAAATGTGTTGGAGAAGCACATCGAGGGGTTGCAACGCTATGGTGATTCAAATGCAACCGTAAATAGCCTTGCTTCTCAGTATGTCCATAAACTTGGGATGATTATCAAACGTTCTACCCATGAGTTAGACCTAGATGATCAAGCAAGCATTAGAATGTGGGTTGAACGCAATAAAAAATCCATATTCTTTTATCAGGATACTTCAGAAATGAATCCTTTCGTTCTGGGTATTCAAACTGAATGGCAGTTGCAGCAAATGATCCGTTTTGGCCATCGCAGTCTTGTTGCAGCAGATTCGACTTTTGGAATAAAGAGACTTAAGGTAATGAATTTCTTGATGCCTTTTTCAGTAATAAGATGCAATACAATTAACGCCATCTGATTCTTATGTCATGATGTCTGAATGGCAGTACCCATTGTGCACTCTTCTTGTGTTTGATTCAAGACAGCATGCATTACCTGTTGCTTGGGTCATTACTCGTAGCATTGCTAAGCCTGATGTCTCAAAATGGATGAAAGCTTTACTTAATCGTGTTCGGGCTGTTGACCCTGGATGGAGGATCAATGGATTTTTAATTGATGATGCAGCAGCAGAGACTGACCCCATAAGGCATTGTGGTCTTACTACTTTTATCTTGTTTTTAAATTTGTCTAATATTCCCATACAGCGTATTTATGAAGTGATTGGTCTTCCAGGGATACATTTTCTTGTCCTATCCTATTTTCACTCTGGCGTGTTCGTAGATCATGGCTGCGGAACATTGTCAAGAGATGCAGTAACATTGAAGTTCAGCGAGAGATTTTTAAACGCCTTGGGAAAATAGTATATAGCATTTGGGACGGTGTTGATTATTCAGTTGCCTTAGAGGAGTTAAACCAAGATTTTGTTGATCAAACTTCCTTTGTCCAGTATTTCAATGCCTCTTGGGTGCCTAAAATTGGTTAGATGTTGCTCTCTCCGCATCTGTCTCTTTCTGTCTTATAAAGAAAAGAAGCAAAGATATTGATATTATTTGATTCCTAAAGTGTTAGTTTTCATTTTTGGTGTGCAGAAATGTGGCTTACATCAATGAGAAACCTTCCTCTTGCAAGCCAGGAGGCATCTGGGGCCATAGAAGCATACCATGTGAAGCTGAAAGTTAAACTCTACGATGATTCACATCTTGGTGCCCTCCAGAGAGTAGATTGGTTAGTGCACAAGCTGACGACCGAGTTGCACTCAAGCTATTGGCTTGACCGATATGCAGACGAAAGTGATTCCTTTCAGAATGTTAAGGAGGAATATATTGCTTCCACATCGTGGCACAGGGCACTGCAAATTCCTGATTGTGATGTTACCTTGGATGATAAGGACCACCTCTTTGCCAAAGTTGTGAGCCAAAAAGACAGCAGCTTGACACATCTAGTTTGGAATCCTGGATCAGAATTTGCCTTTTGTGATTGTTCTTGGTCGATTCAGGGAAATCTCTGCAAGCATGTCGTAAAGGTCAATATATTTTGCGAAAATCGGCAAGAATTTCAACCATCCATGTCATCTCAGTCATTTAAGGAGATATTAACGAACTTATGGAGAAAACCAACTGAAGATTCGATTTCTCTGGATCTGTCAATGGCCTGGACTCAGCAGATTCTTGAGCAAATTCAGAAACTTGTTGAACTGAACAGTTCCAATGACATTGGATGTGTCGTAAATAATATGCCTCTGAAATGGATTGCTAAAAGAGGTAGAACATCCGTTGGCAAGCCTCCTTCTGCTTTGGCTTTGCCATCTAGCTCGAAGAGCAATGCTATTGCGCCTAAAAGGAATAGGAAGCGGAAGAGATTGTCAAGGTTTAGATGACTATTAGAGTATCGCTGTGATTCTGTAGCGGGAGATATTGCTACTCATCAATTTTGAAAGTTTTGATCAACCAACAGGTATGTCGTATGCGAACACAACATATGTTTATTTATGGACCAAGTTAAATGAAGCATCGATGTACAACAAGCTTGTTTTCTTGCGCATTCACTGCAAAACTGAATGGAGAATACTATCTCAGAGTAGAGGATCTCGTTTACTGGAGATGGCTAAGAGGTAGTAGTAGTTAAGACTTGCATTGGGTTCATTTATCATTTCTCGATTATCGTGCCCCTAGGTCGCCTAGGGCCTATCTTTTGGTTTTCTGCACTTTTTAACGCTTAGGCATCAATTTATACCAAGTTTTTGTTAGTAATGGAATGAGAATTTGTTGACAGGCTTAGGATTCTATTCAAGTTTCATATGTAGAATCATCAATAACTTGTACAATCTCCTTTTTGCTTTGTTCTACAAAGTAAAACCTCTCCATTGTATACATTCTATAAGCTATATCCTCCCCTTAAGGTAATTGATTTGTTCCTTCTTCCTTTTTTTTTTGGGCTATGATCATCCCGTAAATGTAATCCGGAAAGGTACTTCACTTTTGTGTATAGATGGAACACACTCAACACAGTTCCACAAAACACATAATTTTGAAGCAGCTTTATGACATACAGAAATGAAAGAATACTCAAAGAAATTAGATCTTTCACGCCTAAAAAATCCAATGAAAAACTGAAGACTAAAAAGCCCCCATTCCTTGTACTTACGTACACTTAAGAACCAAATTTGAGTGTAGAGATAGGAGAAGAGGAAAGAGTTTACCAGCTGAATTTATTTGCCCAAGGGGAATTGGCAAACCATCATGCTTAGGAGAACTTCCTGGGCTGGAAATTATAATATAGTACAAAATCATTCATATGTCTCAAAATACAACAATAAAATCACAATCATTATGTTGACAGGTCCACCATAAGAAATTACACTGACTACTAAACTTTGATTCCTTCGGACTTTCAGAAGCCTAGATGCAGATTCATCTTTTGAGCTCTCTTTGCCGTCTTTCTCCCTATTCCCCAAATTATGACGCATTTAGATTTTTTGTTGTTGTTCACTTGATTCACTTGAAGACATACCATCAAAATCCAATGGAAAACAAAGGAAATCCCTAGAGACAGAGAATAATAAACCAAAACAGCACTGTAGTTGCTTCAAACGCAAACAATAATGAGTGTCGATGTGGGGCAAACAAAAAACCAACAAATTGTAAACAAAATCAAGAGAAAAAACCACACAAATCACGAGCCCAAACAAAAAAAAAACGGCGGAAATTCGGAAAATCAAAACCGGGTGGGAAAACATCGTCGCCTTTTCGGACAACCAAAATTAGATACATTACCATACCATACAAATTACAGAAAACGAAAGCAGATTTACCTCAGCAAAATCGAAACCTCAAATTAGAGCAAAGCACGCGATTTCTAGCTTGGAGCCCTAACGAGCGTAGAGGGCAATAATGTAATTTCTAGGCATGCCTTGGCTTACCATCCTTGATTCTTTTATCGCAAGTGTATTGATATACTGCCATTTTGAGCTCCATAGAGCCAGCAGGCCCAACACAGTACAAGGACCTCAAGATACGATCGGTACAAGTACACTGAGTATGACATCACAAGACACGACTTAGGACATGTCCATGGACGGCTTGGCTGGATATGAGTTCAATGCAATTGGGTTGAGGCATGATTTGTGACATTGCCATGAGCGTGGCTGGACCTATGTTCAACTCTTTGGACTGGATCAGTGGAGATGGGATGAAAATAACTGGGCTGGGCAGACACAACGAGGCCATTTCATAGAGAGGAATACAAAATGAATGGTGTCACCTAGCTTACTTGCTTGCAAAAAATGAAAGGGAAAATTACATATTAAACCCCAGAGTTTGAACCGTTTTCCTAATCAAATCTTGAGTTTTAATTTGAACAATTAAAACACCACAATTTTAAACATGTACCAATTGAAACCCTCCGTTCACTTCCGTGAACCAACTTAACAGAACGCCCCCCTCTCTCTCTCTCTCTCTCTCTCTCTCTCTCTCTCTCTCTCTATATATATATATATATATATATATTGTGTATTCTTCTGTTTGCTATGGGTTTTACTTCCAATACCAAGTAATGAGAGATATTTTGTTTGATTTTTCGAAATGTTGAGAAAAATATGGAAATATTAAGAAATCCTTGAACCAGAGGAAAATAATTGTAAGCAAAAGGATTTAAGCTTGAATG
This sequence comes from Rhododendron griersonianum, assembly GCA_018127125.1. Classification (NCBI taxonomy): domain Eukaryota; kingdom Viridiplantae; phylum Streptophyta; class Magnoliopsida; order Ericales; family Ericaceae; genus Rhododendron; species Rhododendron griersonianum. The sequence goes on along the minus strand of CM030797.1, from coordinate 32,958,743 downwards.
GAGGCTTCACCTAATTGGGGTTTTGAGATTTGCTGAAGGAAGTAAACGGAGGGTTCAAATTGGGGTGCATCTGAAACTGTAGGGTTATAGTTGTAATCTGCGATTTCTATGTCTAAATAATCTAGGGTTTGTAGAATTTGTTCTCTCCTGCCACATTTTTTTTATCGGGCGGATTCGGGTATGGTTTTAGTATTGTGTACCGATATCCCCATATCCGCCCCGTTTCCATTCCTAGAGAAAAACATAGCGTGAGGGATGGTGGAAGGGGATGAGGAGGACGATAATTGAGTTTTTTTCTTTTTCTCATAGTAAAGTGGGTTTGTGTGTTCTGTGATATCTCCCATCCAGAGAGAGAAGTGAGAAATTTGTAAGTTTGTGACCTGAGTTTGCAAATAATTGTGTGAGCTTGCTTTAACGCACAAGCGGTTTGACCTTGTTTCCATTCATCAATATGCAATTCCAGTGAACAAAAGTTTGTTCATGTGGTAGGGGAGAAAAAATTGCTGCGAAGTCTGAATTTATACATGTTCTAATCATCAATATGAGCTACCCTTTCTTGGGTTTCATCTCTCCTGCTTTGGTTTCTTCTCCCGTAGTTTAGATATTCCTCTCCTCCTCTTTCATCCCCGACTCGGTTTCTATCTACTTTTGCAGCATGTTTTAAGAACGAGATGTTTAGGTTTTCCTTTATGTTTTCGTTGCTCAACTAAGTGTCGTTGGGTAATTCTTGAATGAAACATTTTCCAATGATGATAAAAAACAATTGTTATCCACATGCTCTTAGAAGGTGTTAAGGTTTTTCTTGTGGTAGTAAGTAATTTCTAAAAATCTAGAGATGGATTTGTAAGTATTTTTTTTTCTTTTCGTGGCATTTTTAGTAATTTGAATGAGTAATTCAATAGGAAAATATGTGCAGTGCAGGTAGCAATTGTTTGGTAATAACATGATCACTTTCAATTAACTTGCAGGTGGGATCCCTAGTGATTTCATTGTCGTTCACCAACCCCAACCCCAACCCCAAGCCGACATGCAAGAGAAACTACAAGCGCCCATCGCCCACTTTGACCTCGAGAACGAGTATGATAGCTACATAAATGCTGCATTCCGTTCATCCAAGAAAGGCCAAGCCTATCTATTCATGGGGACCGAGTATGTGGTGTTTGACTATTCTCAAGGCCCCTCACACGCTGAAGTGGTGGAGGGACCCCTACCCATCTGCAAAGGGTTTCCATTTCTCAGGTTCACATTCTTTGTAGAGTATGAATTAGACGCAGCTTTTGGATCTGGTGAGAATGAAGCGATCTTCTTCTTAGGAGATGAATGTGCAAAGATTAACTACAGTTCAAACCCGAGTTATGACATTAAACAAATCACTGAGATGTTCCTTTTCTTGCAATGTACTCTATTCGAAAGCGACATAGACGCTGCACTTGAATCGTGGGAAAGTAATGAAGCGTTCCTCTTCAAAGATGACCAGTGTGTTTGTATAAACTATAGTTCTGATAACTGCGGCCTTGTCAGCACCATCCGTCCGATCGCTGAATTCTTTCCGATTTTGAAAGATACCTTTTTTGATAGTGGAATTCAGGCGGCGTTCATGACTAATTGCTATGAGGTGGTCTTATTCAAAAAAGATCGCTGGGCATGGATCAAATTTGGTTCCCCCACCAGACGCTTTGATACTCCTTTCCTTCATATTGGCCAAATGTGTCCCTCTTTAAGAAACATCTTGCCTCGCAAAAACAGCGGTTTGGATGGTCATGGTATTGATTGCAGCTGTGTCCCAAACTCTTCCACTGGAAGTACAAGACGTATTTACACCCCGGAGGAAGTGGAATGGCTCAGGGTACTATGCTGGTTATTTTCTCTCCTTAATGCCAAAAAGTACACTTGTCAAGAAATAAGCGCATGAGAACTATCCCAAGTAGATTATAGTGACGTGAAGTAAAGGAAACTGAAAAGTATTTTCCTTTGCGTTTTCATTTGTTATAAGAAATTTAAGTAAAAGTTGAAAAGCAGTTCAATTATGTAGAAACTTGTGTAGAAATTGCATGACATGTTTTGAGTTAAAACTAATCATGGTGGGAAAGTCAGAGACATGGGCCCCACAACATGCTCACTAGTTGAACACAATTAAAATGCAGAAAAGTTAAACATTCCTGTAGTTTCTTTTCCTTTCCTTGCGATTGAACGAGGCCAAAAGGTATTGTATTTTTGCATTCATTCCTTTTCCCCTTGGAATTGATACAAGTTGAGGAAAAGATAAAGTGCTACTTAATGTTTAGAGTTTGTGACAGACTAGGTCTTGTTGAACGTTAATAAGTTCCAAGGACCATCGTATACTAAATCAATTGATGTTTCTAGAGAATTATAGGTATCAATTCGAGACAAAGAGGATTTTTTCAAGCCTTAAGTTCATTTAATTTTTGTTGGTGGTGAATGTTATCTTAGGCTACTATGGAAAGAAAGCATCGTAGCAGGAAGTACGTTAATGTTGAAGATCTCTGTAGGTGAATTATTTGTCCCTATCTTTTGGATGCTTGTATTATATTCTGCAAAATGGATCTCTCTAATTTCTTATATAAGCATATCCATAGAAGTTGCGTGGTATAATCTTTCAAAGAAATGGAAGAAGCAAAAGCAAACGAGTCCAATATTGGGAGCTGAAATTCATCGAAGCAATTACGAACAACTCAAAAAAATTCTTTGGAAATAAGGTTAACACTCTTTGTGTGTGTGTGGTGGGTGCCCACGCCAAAATTGTAATCCCAATCTCACTTTGGATGGACACTGGGGGATCTTGCGCATACAAGGGGTATAATAACTTTGCCTCAGGGTGACTAGTCTATTTATTGTAGCCCCCTGGCCTGTGGTGAGTGGAAGTTGAGCTCCCTTTATTGATGTTTCGCCAATTGCCCAACGTCGGAAGGGTTTTGTATGAGATTATAAGTCATATTTGGGTCCTCGTGGGTTGGATGGGTGTCACGTAGTCTGGTGGTAGAGAATGTCATTGTCTCTCGACACCACGACGGCTGAGTGCTGGGGGTGGTTTTGGCCGTGCAAAGGTAGGGATGGGCATTGTGTCATGTCCAATTGTGTTTATAGGTTTCGTGTGTTTTTGGGTTCGTGTCAAAAATACATGTTAACATAATTGTGTCAATGTAGACACCTCCCTGGAGCAGGGCATCGCCATACAGATTGATCGTTGCTGTTTGTTTGGTTGTTTGCTACATAAACCAAGATCGTGGATATTCCCATGGCTAGGAACATCGCTAGACGATAGTGGTTATCATCGAAACAGAGTCACCATCTAGTTTAAGAAAATTAGGAAAAACAGATAGAGATTCTGGGCACGGGAGCCAAAGGTACAATGAGGGGAATGTATTAGGCACCCCTCTCTACCCAGTCGTGAGACTGGCCCATAGTTGTTTGACATATGATTAAAACATGCTTTATTCAATTCTAACACATAATCTGTTTATTAGCCTTTAGCAGTGAATAAGGTGAGCCAAGACGATAAGTAAATCATGTATTAGAAAACGGAATAAAACAAACTGTCCCAGGGAGATGGATCCCGCGGCCGATGAATGGATGTCACGGCCGAGGGATCCTCCTGGTTCTATGTATCGGCCGAGGGATTGATTCCCCAGCCGATGTTCTTCCTCACACCAGACTAGACGATTAGCAGATAATCAAAAAGATATGGTTAAGCATAAGAACGGAAAATAAATTGAACCAGAGGCCCCTGGGCCTCACCACCTTGATCCCTCAGTAGCTTGATTGCTTCGGATTTAGGGTGATTGACTGATTGCTTCTTGAAACCCTAGGGTTAGGGTTTGAACTTCGGGGTTTAGATCGTCGGATTATGGCTGCTTTCAGAAGGTTGGGGCTTTAGTAGAGGGGATATGAGAGTGTATTTCTGCAGAATTTCGTGGTTGATGGGGAGGTGTTGGTCTCTCAATTTTTGAGCCGAAGCTAGGCACTATGGTTGACACAACTCAACCAATCAAAATGCACGGCGGGAATTGGAGTTGGGGAGTGATACAAACTCTTCATAGTGATCCCTGAACGTGGCCCGAATGCATCGAAAAAAGGTTGCTAGGGTTTTGTGAACGGATCAAACGATTGACAGAACGTTCCAGAATCTGGAAAATAGACGATCTGGCGGCCGATCAAAGGATGTAACGGCCGAAGGAATGATATTGCGGCTGAAGGATAGATCTGGCGGCTGGCTAAACGATCTCTCAGGAAGATTTTCACGCAACTGACTTCACGGGTGAAGAATTGATGTTGGGGCCGTGTGATCAACGTCACGGCCGACAGATGGATTCTCCTGGGATACTGTACTTCTGTCTGAAAGGCTATTTGGCTCTGGATTGGGTACTCTAAGTGGCTAAAAGTTCTTACCGAAAGTCCTAAGGTTCACAGGAAGTCAATCAGCAATCACTGTATCCATTTCATCATCGGGATGGTCCCCAAGGTGGGACTTGAAATAATCGTTCGGCCAAATTAGGGTGTCTACAGTCAAATATCTTGACACTAACCTTACATGCTTAAAATCGTGTCGTGTCGAGTTGATACTATTAAGATCCTTTTATTTTTTCAATATGTACGTAAAATTATATATTTTTGTCAATATTGTGCATTAACTAGTTTATTCCAGTAACAAAAATAAAGATATTTTCAATACCGTCACAATTACAGAATTGATAAAATCATCCAAATCATGACATTGAAAAACGCCTTAAGTCACAACTAGAAATAAATAAAAATACGTAATTTCATACGATTTTCGGCTAAAATAATAAAAATCTACTATAAAATAAGTCTGAATATAAATTTTGAAAACTGAGACTAGGCCTAATAATGAAAAAACAATTCCAATAAACCTAAATGTATTTAATTAATTTTGGATTTTCTTGGCATGAAAACTCAAGTGATTAGAACATTAGATCTTTTCAATTGGTTTTGATTTGAGAAAAATAATGTTCTATATTATACATGTCTTCGTCTTTTCCCAATCAAGCATGATTTTAAAAATCAAATCTCCTTAGAAAATTTTAAAGAATCAAAACTAATCAAGTCGTATGACTCGTATCGTTTCGGGTTAATGTGTCGATACAGAAAATTTAACAGTTATCCGTGTATTGCGGGAATCAAATCCGCGTTCGACCTTTTAAATAAGTTCTAAGGACCATTGTACACTAAATTAACAAATGTATCTAGAGAATTATAGGTATTAATTCGAGACAAAGAGGATTTTTTCAGTCCTTTGCTCTGAAATTTTCATTTAAAGTCCCCCTGTAAGTTCATTTCTAATAGTTACAAACTTCACCAGTGACACTACATTATTGGAATTCTAGTTACAAACTTCACTGCTAAAATATAATCAAACAACACACGTCTACTTGATAATCAGGGCGGTTCCGGAGACACTTAAAAAAACCTCTAAAAAAACCCTCCCAAGTTCCCGATCGAATTTTAATGATCTGAGCCGCTCAATGTAATCAGAACATGATTTTAAGGGTACCCGCGAGAAATCAACAAAAAAATGACCAGAAAGGGCTTCATCCGAACAGTTTTTTATTGAACTTTATTGAACAGTTCAATAAAAAAACTGCTCAAACCCTTCCCAGTTATTTTTTTTGCCAATTTCTCGCGGGCACCCTTAAAATCACGTTCTGAACACATTGACCGGCTCGGATCATCAAATTTTGATCAAGAACTATGAGATTAAGATTTGGGAGGTTTTTTTAAGGGTCCTCGGAACCGCACCGCTTGATAATTATTGAACTCGTGCTTCAATGTGTTTAATCCATGTAGAAAGAAATTTTAACACCAAAATGATGAATGAGTGAGCGAAATTTCAACCTTGTCGATTAGGAGACCAGACTTTTGGTCATGGTTTTAAAAAACGGCCGTTACGTTATGTAAATTTGGGGCAGCCTGGTACAGTTACGGCGACGAATAACAGTGTTATGGGTATTCACAAGGTGTAGTGGGCCGAAATATCCGAAGGTTCAACGCCCCCATTTTCGGGTACGTTAATTAAACATTTTATTGAATAAAAAGACTAAGAGTCAAACTCATTATTACAACATAAGTCTTACTAGAGTACTTTTTATTACACAAGGATGGGAATTCTAGGGTATTCTATCACTCCGCTTCTTCCTCCATCCTAGCAAGCTCTTCGGCTCCAAAGGCCTCCAATGTATACTGTTCACCTTGCTCATCAATTAACTCTGAAACATTATACCAGCGTCGCCCCCAGTATAATATGTCAGGGTCACCAAAAAGGTAACACCGTGAGCTACAAGCTTAATAGAATAAACTATACCCAATAACTCTTAACTTAAAGCAAGGAAGCATATAACCAATTACACATGCTCATTCAACAACATAGTTAAACAATGACATATCCACATTCGATATCTTATTAGCGTTGGTGTCATGCCTTTTCTCGAGTTTCTCCTACGCGACTCGTCGTAGACCGTGTCAACCTTTTTACCTTTAACAAAACCATAATTTCCAAAGTTTCTTTCACAAATTGCTACTAATGAGGCTACCACGTCCGGCTCCATTAGCAACACACACGATGGCTACCAAGTCCGGCCATATCATGGTTTTACAAAACACATTCTTTCAAATCTTGCATTGGCTACCAAGTCCGGCCAAGCCATATTTCCACATGAGACTACCACGTCCGGCCTCATTGAAAATCTACGCAATGAGCTACCAAATCCGGCCACATTACGGTTTTCAAACACTTACACAACGACTACCAAGTCCGGTCATTATGTACTTTCAAAATATTTTCCGCATGTTAATCCCATCCTTTATTTTATCCATATCAACCACACCCTAGGTGTCATGTTTTTGCTTTCTCGGTTTTCGTGTCTCGTTCGCATGCATAGACTCCGCGGTAATTCATTCCACAATTTAAGTAATCTTGAAACTAAACTAACAAGATCATCCAACTCTATACTATATAGCATGCTCATTTTATCACATTATCATGCTCAACATTTAATCACACAAGGTTAAGCATAGTGCCACATGGACGGACACCTTTGGAGTGATAAATCACTTATGCTTTATCAACAACAAGTAGTCAAGTAATCACATAATCAAGTTCACAATCATTCTAGGATCAAAATGAAATCACCATAGCTTAATTTGAAATCATGCTTTCTTAAGTTCAACATAGCATATGTTTATTGAGTACTTCTAACGTTAAGCTAATCATACCATGTTTAATCAAAATAACAACTCCTAAACATTTCTAATCATGCTCAAGGAATATCGATAAGATAACCTGCGTATACTTAGATTTTCAAAGGTTTAGAATAATCTATAATCATTTCGAAATACGCATGCAATACGCTATACTTAGATCTTTGAGAATCATAGGAAACTATACTATACGTAAGGAGTATTCTACATATACACATATACGTAGAGAAGAGTAGATATAGGATATCTACCGTTCTTCTTGGCGGTAGTCGGCTACGGATTAGGAAGATGGTTCGTCGGACGGAGTAACGGCTTAGGAATGGCTTCGATAGCTTCGAAAGAGAAAGGTTTCTCTCGAAACTTGATCTTGACTAAAGCTACTAGAACTTTTGGATCGGTAGGGTGGTGGAGTGGCGGCTTAGTGGCAGCACTAGAAGAGTTTCTTGAAGAACTAGGGAAGAACTTCAAGAACAACTAAGAACTAAGCAAGAACAACAAGAACACTTAGACTTTCTAGAGAGAAGTTGGAGCAATGCTTGAAGGTGTGAGTTCAAAGGCTTGAAATGGCTTGCTATTTATAGGCCAAGTTGGTCTATTATCCAAGAGACAATATTTCCCCTAACATTTGTTATCCAATGGATCATAGATTGACTAGATTTGATGGTACTTAGATTGGGTGAGGTGTTGAACTAAAGGACATGACTAGGCTTGGTTGTACACTTGCACACATCACACAAATCTCTCTCCCTCTCTCTCCCTCTCTCCCGGCCTCTCTCTCTCCCTATCTCTCTCGGCTCTCTCTCTCTCTCTCTCTTTGGTCCAAAGAAGGTACAAGGGTTGAAAGACTAAGATTTTCCCTTATTCTTTCTTCTAATCTAGGACAAGGTTTAGGTTTCTTTAATGGGGTTTGTGTCTAGTCTAGAATAAGAAAATGAGATATGGTAGTCCTTTAGGGTTGAAAGAATAAGAAACCCTAGATTGAGTGGTACAAGGTGATGCAATAGGATGATGTAGGAGATATGGTGAGTACACTAGTCACACACATCACTCTCTCTCTCCCTCTCTCAACCGGCCACTCTCTCTCTCTCTCTCTCTCGGCCATTCTCTCTCTCTCTCTCTCTCTCTCTCTCTCTCTTGGACACCTAATCAAGAAAGGACAATGGTTGAAAGAGTAAGAGTAAACTAATGGTTTGTAAGAAGATTTTGTAAGAAAAATCTAGTACTTGATTATATCTTAGGTCATCCTATCCTTCATCTTTCAAAGTACAAGTACTTATATATATAGAATTAGGGTTTTTGGTAGAAGAGATCAAGAAGGTACATGCATATCTCTCTCTCTCTCTCTCCTATCTCTCTATCTCTCTCGGCCTCTCTCCCCTCTCTCTCTCCCGAATTCTCTCTCTCTCTCTCTCTCTCTCTCTCTCCTAGGTTAATATATATATACATATATTAGAAAGACTAAAATAAGGACAATGTACTATATGATCTTATCTTGGACTTTTAAGTCAAAATTTCCTATTAAACTAAGTCAAAATGCCACCTATGTACTTACAACTATATACTAATATATAGTATCCTAGGATGACATATACATATCATATACTTTAATTAAAAAAGTACATATCATATCTAGGAAGGAATTAACTAATACTAACCTAGTACTATAGCTTGATATGGTTTTATGGACCAATGGATTATAATTCCCCTAACATTTATTAACCAAAGGTTAAAGGATGAAAGTACTAAACTTATATAATCTATCTATAATAGTATAATGACTCATGGTGAATCTAATTAAACTACTGGACCTTGTACTAGGTAGGAAGACTAACCTATCATCCAATGGTTAATAATTCTCCTAACTTCTATCGTCCAATGGGTAAAGATGGTAAGTAATATATAATCTTATAAAGTGTACCTGGAAATCTAGTCACAATATCCAAGGTGTAAACCTATGGTCCAATGGATAAAGATTATCCTAGTATCTATCGTCCAATGGGTAATAGATCAAGGGTTGACTTTTGGTCAAGGTCTCACTTAGGGTTCAAACGGTTCAAAGGTTCGATTAGGCTACTCTAACGATTAGTTGGAAGCTAGCTAGGCTTGCTAAATAGGACGACTTAGGGTTTACTATCTCACTTGTCTTTAGAAAATGACTACATCGCAAGGCGTAATGAAATTAGGTTTTGAATTGAATAAATCTAATCACGACGGATTATTGGAAATAAGGAATTTGTAGAGTCAAAATAATAATCAACGAGATTTTTATTTACTGAAAATCGGAGTTGTTACAACCTATCCCCCTTAAACAATTTCGTCCCCGAAATTAGACGGACGCTCGAATTCAAACAGGTGAGGGTGAGTCGCCTTCATAGTCTCCTCTCTTTCCCAAGTGGTCTCTCCAGTTCCTCGGTGTTTCCACAGGACTCGTACTAGTTTGATTGTCTTGTTTCGGATTGTCTTCTCGCTTCGGTCTTGAATCTCAATTGGTTCCTCCTCATATGTCGCATCTTCTTCGATGGTAACGTCTTCCCCATTGAGAATATGCGTGGGTAAGGCGAGGTACTTGCGGAGCATTGAAACATGGAACACGTCATGCACTCGATCCAGCTGTGGCGGTAGGGCTAGTCGATATGCGACTCTTCCGATCTTCTCCACGATGTCAAAAGGTCCGATGTAACGTGGGGACAGTTTTCCCTTTTTCCCAAATCTGATGACTCCTTTCTTCGGTCTTATCTTCAGGAACACGTGGTCTCCTATGGCAAAGGTTAAGGGTCGGCTCCTCTTATCCGCATAACTCTTCTGTCGGCTCTGAGCGGTTTGGATCCTTTGCCTGATGGTTTTGACCTTCTCCGTGGTGTCACGTACTATATCAGGTCCAATTAATCCCGTTTCTCCAGCGTCTGTCCAGCAGACTGGGGATCGGCAAGGTCGACCGTATAAAGCTTCATAGGGTGCCATTCCGATACTTGCTTGATAACTGTTGTTGTAGGCAAACTCTACCAAGGGTAAATGCTGTTCCCAGTTTCCAGAGAAATCTAAAGCGCAGGCTCTCAGCATATCCTCCAAGGTCTGTATCGTTCTCTCTGTTTGGCCATCGGTTTGCGGGTGGAAGGCCGTGCTAAGCCTTACGTCCGTTCCCAGAGCTTTCTGTAATCCTTTCCAGAAATGTGACACAAACCGTGGGTCTCTGTCTGACACAATTGAGACGGGTACACCGTGTAGTCGTACAATTTCCCGAATGTACAACAGGCTCAGTTGTTCCACGTTTTCTGTCATCTTAACAGGCAGAAAATGCGCGGATTTAGTGAGTCAGTCCACGATTACCCAGATGGCAGTGTTGGTCTTGGCAGTTCTTGGAAATCCGGTCACGAAGTCCATTGAGATGTGCTCCCACTTCCAAGTCGGGATTGGTAAAGGTTGAAGGTCGCCTCCTGGTTTCTGATGCTCGGCTTTGACTTGTTGACACACAAGACAGGTTGATACAAAGCGAGCTACGTCCTTCTTCATTCCTTCCCACCAGTACGTCCTTTGCAAATCATGGTACATCTTTGTACCTCCGGGGTGGACTGCGAAGTTCGAATGGTGTGCTTCTCGGAGTACAGCTTCTCGAAGAGTTCCAATATTAGGTACGAAGACCCTTCCTTTGAATCTCAGGTTACTGTCTCCCTCGATCGTCCATCCTGGTATCGCCTTTCCTTCTCGGATTCGATACCGAATGAACTCGCATTCTTGTTCAGTGGTTTGGGCTAGCAAGATCTCCTGGTGAAGTGCTGGTTCTGCAACAAGAGCATATAGTCGGATATTCCCACTTTCCGATGCAGGTTTCAGGTTGAACTCATTGAGAGTGTCCACCATTTCCCACTCCTTGATGGCAGTTTTGACTTTCTGTGCCCTGTCCTTTCGACTCAGGGCGTCAGCCACCACGTTGGCCTTGCCAGGATGGTACTGCATTGTGAACTTGTAATCTTCCAAATACTCCATCCATCGACGCTGCCTCATGTTCAACTCCTTCTGAGTGAAAAGGTATTTGAGGCTCTTGTGGTCGGTGAAGACCTCAAATTGTTCTCCCCACAGGTAGTAACGCCAGGTTTTGAGGGCGAACACTACTGCAGCCAATTCTAAGTCATGAGTAGTGTAATTCTTCTCATGAGGTCGGAGTTGTCGTGATCCGTATGCTACGACCTTTCCATTCTGCATTAGCACGCATCCCAAGCCATCTCTTGACGCGTCGCAATAAATGGTATAATCCACGCCTCGCTCGGGGATGATAAGTACCGACGCACTGGTCAGCCTTCTTTTCATCTCCTGAAAAGATTTCTCACAGGCTTCAGTCCAATCCAGCTTCACTCCTTTCTGGGTTAGTCTCGTCATTGATTTGGCGAGAGTTGAGAAGTCGGGTATGAATCTTCGGTAGTATCCAGCCAATCCTAGGAAACTTTTGATTTCGAACACAGAGGTTGGTTGCTTCCAATTCAGCACTGCTTCAACCTTACTCTCGTCCACGGCTATTCCATCTTTGGATACTACATGCCCCAAGAACTTAACCACTTCTAGCCAAAACTCGCATTTACTCGCCTTGGCATAAAGTTGGTTATCCCGGAGTAATTGTAGTGCTATCCGGAGGTGTCCCTCATGCTCCTCCTTATTGGCGGAGTATATCAAAATGTCATCAATGAACACCACTACAAACTTGTCTAAGTAGGGTTGGAAGATCTTGTTCATGAGACACATGAAAACTGCCGGAGCGTTAGTCAGCCCGAATGGCATTACTATGAACTCGTAATGTCCATATCTGGTGCGGAAGGCTGTCTTGGAGATGTCCTCATCTCGGATTCTGAGTTGATGGTATCCCGATCGGAGGTCGATTTTTGAAAAACAGGTTGCTCCTCTCAATTGATCAAATAGATCATCGATCCTAGGCAGGGGGTATCGGTTTTTGATGGTGACTTAGTTTAGCCTCCGGTAATCGATGCACAGTCGGAGTGTCCCTTCTTTCTTCTTCACGAACAAGGCAGGTGCTCCCCATGGTGACGTGCTCGGTCGGATAAATCCATTTTCCAACAGCTCTTGCAATTGGGTCTTGAGCTCCTTTAGTTCCGCAGGGGCCATACGGTATGGTGCCATAGAAATTGGGACTGTCCCCGGTTGGAGTTCGATAGAGAAATCTATTTCTCTAGGAGGTGGTAAACCAGGAAGTTCTTCAGGGAACACATCGGCGTATTCGCAAACGATGTGTGGTAATCCTATCTCCATCCTGTCAGTTTCTTCCATTTGGAGACTAGCTAGCCATCCAAATAGTTGATTCTGCCACCTAGATCTTTTCACCGTTAAACTAGCCACTTGTCTATCCCCCTTAAAACGGAAACGAGTCCCATCAGGGGCATAGGCCGTCACGGTCTTCTGATGACAATCTATGACTGCTCGGTGAGCCGATAGCCAGTCCATTCCCAAGATTACGTCGAAATCCGCCATGTCGATCACTCTGAGGTCGCAGGTTAAGCGTAAGTTGGCTACCTCTACTTCGCACCCTCTACACACTAGACTAACAGTTATACTCCCCCCCAATGGTGATGCTACTTTCATACTTGCACTAAGGGGTTCTGTTTCTAGCGCTAGAGCAGCTACGCAGGCAGTAGATATGAATGAATGAGATGCACCAGAGTCAAACAAGGCTTGTATGCAGGTACTATATAACAGCAGCGTACCTTGGATCACAGAGGGATCTTGCTCCTGTTCCTCAGTCTGCAGCGCAAAGATACGCCCTCCAGTGTTTTGTTGGTTTCCCACGGGCTGCTTTCCCTTGATCTGCCCATTCAGCTGTTGAGATGAGATTCCAGGAGTTGGCTTCGCAAATCCGGCTTGGCCAGGTTGAGCTCCTCGATTTCCAAAATTCCCATTTCCCTCCTTCTGGGGTTGTGGGGATTGGCGGCTGTAATGGCCCAAAGTCTGACAGTTGTAACACTTAACTGTCGACAGATCTCTGCTACCTCTCTGTGGGTTGTCACGAGCTATTGCAGCGGTCTTCCAGGCTTGGTTGTTCTGAGAAGAAGCAAAGGGTTTGGTGAGGTAGGGTCCGCGGTTGTTGGCTACTTGGGTTCGGATTGGTCCGCCGGTTGCCTTCCTCCATCGATTCTTGAAGTCAGCCTCTTCACTCTCCAATCGAAGGGCACATTTCACCACACTAGAGTAAGTGGGGAAAGTTTGTGCCACTACGGCTCTACGAGCGGTCGTCAGCCCCCACTCAAATCTTCTCGCCTTCTTGTCCTCAGTTGACACAGCGTCCGTGGCTTAACGGGATAGTTCCTCGAACTTGGCCGTGTACTGGGTAACGGTCATTGTTCCTTGCTTCAGGTTCATGAATTCTTGTTCCTTGGCTAGGCGAATGGGTGTAGGAAAATACTTGTCAAGAAACAAGGTTTCAAACTCAGCGAAGGTCATGGTGGCTATGGTATGGGTTGCCTCCATCAGTTCCCACCAATAGCGGGCTTCTCCCTTCAGTTGGTACGTGGCTAAGGCTACACGATCTCCATCGCGGCTAATCTCCAAGGTGTCCAGGATCACCTTAGTTTCCTTCAGCCATGCTTCGGCCACAGTGGGGTTGGTATCTCCGTGGAAGGTCGGGGGTCGGCGTTTGCAGAATTCATTCATGGCTCGGGTTCGAGTCATAGGTCCGTCATCGTGGTTAGGGTTTTGGCGGTTGGCATTCAAGGCGGCTACGAATGCCTGCATGACTTGGGCTAGGCTAGGGTTTGCATTGGAGGACTCTCCGGTTTCGTATCCTAATCCACTGCGTCGATTCACCATCTACGAGTAAAAATTGTAAAGGGGAGGTTTAGCCTATTGAACAATTTTCTTTTTAGAAATTCGGTTTTCTCCCTAAGATTAACGACAGAATTTAAAACAAGGTGCAATATCATATCATAAAATAAGGCAACTTTTCATAGATAAGTAAAGGATTACAACGAAGCATAGAGTTTTAAAAGAGAAACACAAGACAGATTTCCTATTACAAGTTGAAACGATCCTACTAGTCCCGATTACAAGGTTTGGTTAGTCTACGAGCGCCATAAGTGAAATCACAACTTCCGAACCTTATTCTAGTACTACTATACTACTGACTAGGTGGGGTAAGTCCGAAGTACTCTCTCAATTGCTCCTTCCACTCATTCTCCCTTCTCTCGAGCCAGTGTTCTCCCTTTAGACGGATCCCTTCGGCTAACTCCTTTATCTCCATGAGTTGGTCCTTGTTGGCGAGGGGTGCCATCACGACAGTCTGGTATATTTGGTAGCCAGTCTCGGGGTCACATATACCCAAGTGGGGTATCGGGATAAGGCTCTCAGGTGCTAGTATGGCCTTGATAAGTATCAGGTCCGCAACAGTGGTCGGGGTAGCAAAGGTACGGTTATCCATAGCTACAATAAGAAAAAGAAAAATTATATATTAGACTTAACGGTGTGAAAGTGGTAGTCGCGCACAAGTATGTATGTAAACAGTGATCACAAGATAGAAAGGAAACACATAATTTTCATTACATAAACGTAGCAAGTACATCATAGATGGCTTATAACAGCCTAAACTTCCTACGCTATTTACACCAAGAGTTCAATTACTTCCTACGTTACATCCTACGTCCCGAAGGATTACAATTCGAAGTCCTACTTACTACATGTCATTCTATTGGGTTATAATACAGCAAAAGTCCTAATCGTGACATGATCTTCCTATGGATCTAGAAGATAGGTGGAAAGTGAGCCTTGTAGGCACCTATGTCGGTCTCAAAGGGTGGCGGTGACACGTCACCGGGGTCGGTGTTGAAATCCATAAAGTCCTCCTCCTCATCCTTAGACATCTCTTCATCTCCTAATGGTTCCTCATCATCAAATGGCAAGTCTGGGTTTGGTCCATTCATCAAGTGTTGCCAATCGGCCTCGTTTTCTGGTGGGTCATTAAATTCTTCGGGATCTTCCTCGGGATCCTCTTCTGGTTCCTCATCGACTACAATTTCCTCATCATCCGGGGGTGCTATGTGAACCAGGACAGGTGCTGCTGCTGCGTCATCCTCCTCCTCAATTTCGGGAAGTGGGACGGCACCGTGCTCGTGGTAAAAGTCGTGGATGTAGGGAAAGGTATAAGGAAAGTAGGGATCCTCTACGAGTTGATGAGTCATGGCTCTTATGGTGCTTCTGAGTTGTCGAGCTTCGGCTAGTAGGTTGATTTGATAAAAGTCCGGTGGCTACATCTACAAGGAAAGGTTAAACCTCAATTAGAAAGAAGAGAGTTTGACAGGTTTAACTATTGAAAGGTTTTTAAGCAAGGCTTTACTCGAACTAAAAAAAAAATTTCAAGTTTTTAAGTTCCACATTCGATTCTTGATTTAAGTCATCATCCAATTGTTCGGGAATTCCCAGCTTGGTGGTATTGCCAATTTCCACACCTTGCTTCAATCCAGAGATTGTTTCGACATAATTCCACCCAATTTGGGACGGTAAACTTAAACTCAATTCACGTTTGTGCAACGGTCAATCTATCTCGTGGTTCTACCCATTCTACCCATGGCCGAGGTTTTGAACCTAAAGCTCTGATACCAAGTTGTAACGCCCCCATTTTCGGGTTCGTTAATTAAATATTTTATTGAATAAAAAGATTAAGAGTCAAGCTCATTATTACAACATAAGTCTTACTAGAGTACTTTTTACTACACAAGGATGGGAATTCTAGGGTATTCTATCACTCCGCTTCTTCCTCCATCCTAGCAAGCTCTTCGGCTCCAAAGGCCTCCAATGTATACTATTCACCTTGCTCATCAATTAACTATGACACATTATACCAGCGTCGCCCCCAGTATAATATGTCAGGGTCACCAAAAAGGTAACGCCGTGAGCTACAAGCTTAATAGAATAAACTATACCCACTAACTCTTAACTTAAATCAAAGAAGCATATAACCAATTACACATGCTCATTCAACAACATAGTTAAACAATGACATATCCACATTCGATATCTTATTAGCGTTGGTGTCATGCCTTTTCTCGAGTTTCTCCTACGCGACTCGTCGTAGACCGTGTCAACCTTTTTACCTTTAACAAAACCATAATTTCCAAAGTTTCTTTCACAAATTGCTACTAATGAGGCTACCACGTCCGGCTCCATTAGCAACACACACGATGGCTACCAAGTCCGGCCATATCATGGTTTTACAAAACACATTCTTTCAAATCTTGCATTGGCTACCAAGGCCGGCCAAGCCATATTTCCACATGAGACTACCACGTCCGGCCTCATTGGAAATCTACGCAATGAGCTACCAAATCCGGCCACATTACGGTTTTCAAACACTTACACAACGACTACCAAGTCCGGTCATTATGTACTTTCAAAATATTTTCCGCATGTTAATCACATCCTTTATTTTATCCATATCAACCACACCCTAGGTGTCATGTTTCTACTTTCTCGGTTTTCGTGTCTCGTTCGCATGCATAGACTCCGCGGTAATTCATTCCACAATTTAAGTAATCTTGAAACTAAACTAACAAGATCATCCAACTCTATACTATATAGCATGCTCATTTTATCACATTATCATGCTCAACATTTAATCACACAAGGTTAAGCATAGTGCCACATGGACGGACACCTTTGGAGTGATAAATCACTTATGCTTTATCAACAACAAGTAGTCAAGTAATCACATAATCAAGTTCACAATCATTCTAGGATCAAAATGAAATCACCATAGCTTAATTTGAAATCATGCTTTCTTAAGTTCAACATAGCATATGTTTATTGAGTACTTCTAACGTTAAGCTAATCATACCATGTTTAATCAAAATAACAACTCCTAAACATTTCTAATCATGCTCAAGGAATATCGATAAGATAACCTGCGTATACTTAGATTTTCAAAGGTTTAGAATAATCTATAATCATTTCGAAATACGCATGCAATACGCTATACTTAGATCTTTGAGAATCATAGGAAACTATACTATACGTAAGGAGTATTCTACATATACACATATACGTAGAGAAGAGTAGATATATGATATCTACCGTTCTTCTTGGCAGTAGTTGGCTACGGATTAGGAAGATGGTTCATCGGACGGAGTAACGGCTTAGGAATGGCTTCGATAGCTTCGAAAGAGAAAGATTTCTCTCGAAACTTGATCTTGACTAAAGCTACTAGAACTTTTGGATTGGTAGGGTGGTGGAGTGGCGGCTTAGTGGCGGCACTAGAAGAGTTTCTTGAAGAACTAGGGAAGAACTTCAAGAACAACTAAGAACTAAGCAAGAACAACAAGAACACTTAGACTTTCTAGAGAGAAGTTGGAGCAATGCTTGAAGGTGTGAGTTCAAAGACTTGAAATGGCTTGCTATTTATAGGCCAAGTTGGTCTATTATCCAAGAGACAATATTTCCCCTAACATTTGTTATCCAATGGATCATAGATTGACTAGATTTGATGGTACTTAGATTGGGTGAGGTGTTGAACTAAAGGACATGACTAGGCTTGGTTGTACACTTGCACACATCACACAAATCTCTCTCCCTCTCTCTCCCTCTCTCCCGGCCTCTCTCTCTCCCTATCTCTCTCGGCTCTCTCTCTCTCTCTCTCTCTTTGGTCCAAAGAAGGTACAAGGGTTGAAAGACTAAGATTTTCCCTTATTCTTTCTTCTAATCTAGGACAAGGTTTAGGTTTCTTTAATGGGTTTGTGTCTAGTCTAGAATAAGAAAATGAGATATGGTAGTCCTTTAGGGTTGAAAGAATAAGAAACCCTAGATTGAGTGGTACAAGGTGATGCAATAGGATGATGTAGGAGATATGGTGAGTACACTAGTCACACACATCACTCTCTCTCTCCCTCTCTCAACCGGCCACTCTCTCTCTCTCTCTCTCTTGGACACCTAATCAAGAAAGGACAATGGTTGAAAGAGTAAGAGTAAACTAATGGTTTGTAAGAAGATTTTGTAAGAAAAATCTAGTACTTGATTATATCTTAGGTCATCCTATCCTTCATCTTTCAAAGTACAAGTACTTATATATATAGAATTAGGGTTTTTGGTAGAAGAGATCAAGAAGGTACATGCATATCTCTCTCTCTCTCTCTCTCTCTCTCTCTCTCTCTCTCTCCTAGGTTAATATATATATACATATATTAGAAAGACTGAAATAAGGACAATGTACTATATGATCTTATCTTGGACTTTTAAGTCAAAATTTCCTATTAAACTAAGTCAAAATGCCACCTATGTACTTATAACTATATACTAATATATAGTATCCTAGGATGACATATACATATCATATACTTTAATTAAAAAAGTACATATCATATCTAGGAAGGAATTAACTAATACTAACCTAGTACTATAGCTTGATATGGTTTTATGGACCAATGGATTATAATTCCCCTAACATTTATTAACCAAAGGTTAAAGGATGAAGGTACTAAACTTATATAATCTATCTATAATAGTACAACGACTCATGGTGAATCTAATTAAACTAATGGACCTTGTACTAGGTAGGAAGACTAACCTATCGTCCAATGGTTAATAATTCTCCTAACTTCTATCGTCCAATGGGTAAAGATGGTAAGTAATATATAATCTTATAAAGTGTACCTGGAAATCTAGTCACAATATCCAAGGTGTAAACCTATGGTCCAATGGATAAAGATTATCCTAGTATCTATCGTCCAATGGGTAATAGATCAAGGGTTGACTTTTGGTCAAGGTCTCACTTAGGGTTCAAACGGTTCAAAGGTTCGATTAGGCTACTCTAACGATTAGTTGGAAGCTAGCTAGGCTTGCTAAATAGGACGACTTAGGGTTTACTATCTCACTTGTCTTTAGAAAATGACTACATCGCAAGGCGTAATGAAATTAGGTTTTGAATTGAATAAATCTAATCACGACGGATTATTGGAAATAAGGAATTTATAGAGTCAAAATAATAATCAACGAGATTTTTATTTACTGAAAATCGGAGTTGTTACAAAAGGGTTCAATGGGGTGACCTTGTGGACCCACTGTTCAGTTGTCTCAGTTCGTCTGTATGAGAGAGATCGTCTTGACACGTCATCCCGGTTGCCTGCTGAACGATAAGTGGTCCTACGGATGTTCACCGAGCTTCAATTATACCTCCGAACGTAAAGTTATGGTTTTGTTCAGTGCCGCGCCCTTTTCCTCGGTGGGACATCTTCTCCTTTTGGACCAATGGTTGTTCGACGAATGAGTCTTGCGCTCGGTGAAATCCTATGTTCGGAAGGATTCTCCGGATGTATTTGTTGGGGAACGTTCTTGAAGCTCTTATTGATAAGACCGATGATAGGCACGTTCACCTCTCTGATAACTGACGTGACATCTCTGACATTGACCCACATGGGTCTGCAGATCTTGAAGGGCGGCATTCATTAAATACCCCTGACACGTGACGTCATCCGAGCGTGGCAATGCGTAGTGCACCTCCACCTTGTCCAGCACTCCAAGTCTCTGCCTATAAATAGAGGAGTACCCTTTCTAGGGTAAGGGTCAGAAAAATCTCTTCCCTAACTCATTTCCTACTAAACTTCTTCTTCTTCTTCACTTTTCCTCCATATTCTAACTAGATCGTCGGAGCTTCTACCCGGAGGAACACCACCCTCCGGTCTGCAAGTACACGGCATTCTTCCTCAGATCACCACGGTTCAAGTAACAAGAAAGGAGAAAGGTCCAAGGATAAATTGGCCCCCCACACAAGGGTAACGGCGTTACGTAATGGGAATCTGTTACACACGTTACACCCCGACAGACATAGAAATCACAAGAAAAGAGAAGAAAGAGGAAAAAAGAACTTCAGATTTTGAAACCTGAACCAAATAGCTTTGATATAGGCAAAAACTTCAGAGAACCAAGCTGTGATTTCCTCTTATCCCTGATATGTGTTGATCTTCTTTGACTGTATTTTGCATGTTTATGCTGCGATTTCGGGTTTTCACCATCGATTAGGGGTTTATTTGGGGATTATTGAAGATCTGATAAGGGCGTAGGGTGCAATTGAGGGTTTTTGTAATGGGGGTTCATATTCTGTTGAGATTCTTGAGAATGATTTAGGCTGGGTTTGCCATAAAATCAACTGGATGATTTTATGGGATTTCCCATTTTAGCACGTTAATTTTATGGAGATTTTCCATAAAATTAACATGCTAAAATGGGAAATCCCATAAAATCTTATGGCAAAGCCAGCCATGGAATGGGTTTTCTATTTCTATTTCTGCGATATATACTTACTGTATACGTATCTAATGAAAAAGGAGTCATGGAACTTTTATTGGGTGTGTGTGGTGTACTAGAATAGATTTTGCTACTGCTATTGCCTTTTGTTTTTAAACTGTGTTACTGCCTTTTTTTTTTCCTTTTTTTTGGGAACTGAAATTGCTAGTGGCTAACAACTCAATTGAAAAATGAAACCTTAATGGCTAATAATAAAATTCAAAAAATCCTAATATCAAATCTAGTAATTAGTGGAGCATCAAGTATGAACATTATTTATTAGATCCAAAATGCGATTTTTGATGCAAATCTTACTTACAAAGCTACTCCTAAAAGTCAAATACTGGTTAGAAATCTCTAAAAACATTCAATGTTGTCATGACTAAGGTTAGAACACATGTAGCAATGGTTTTGTTAGCATTTGCTGGTACTTCAAAAAAAAAAATATTCACGAGTTAGGTGCCCGATTCCTGTTACATATGGACTGATACGCCTGATATCCGTTACTCACGACCACGACCTTTACGTCAACTGATACCGCTATTTAAAACCATGCTTTTTGGTATAAAATTCTTGCAAAATTCTAAAAGTTCATCAGTCTCTGGGATAACACCCTCACTGCATCATCTGCCCAAAAACCTCTCAAGCCCACCCCACTAGCTCCAGCATCTTTTCAGTGTCGAGCAACTTCACGCCGACTAGCTTCTCCATCACCTTCAGCCACCCCAAGGTACTCCCGAGCACTATGTCAAGGGACCTAATTTTGTTGCCACCAAAGAAAACTTTCCCCCCTTCGATGCACTTGACAAAAACATCTTCTATCAACACCAACATTTCAAAAAGCTAATTGGATGCTTGCGATTTCTATCTTTCTCCTTTCGCCACTCGAAGAGCCCTTATGTTTAGAGGACACTGCAATAATTTGGAAAGGAACGATGGGTTGGAACTTGGAAGTCGACTAATTATCAGAGGCTAATGAAATGAGTCACAACATTAGCTTAATGACAAGTAGGAACATAAATCAATTTTTAGGCTTGCTCAAAAAAAAAAAACCAGGCGCAGAATCTGCAACAATCACCGTCGCAAGATCAGAATATCGGATCTCACAAGGTAAAAGGAGAGGAATAAAAAATCACTGCTATAGAGAGTAGGATCACTGATTCTGGGGATGGAGGTCTTCAAATGGCGCGTTCATCCAACCAGATGTTGAGATATATATCTTAGGTCTGTGCGACTCAAGGCATCTAGGACTAGGAGTGCTAACTCTTGTTTGGCTCTTTTGAATTGTGACGTGCAGGTACAAAATCCGCACAACATTAAGTACAATGGTACTATTCAAGGCCTGAAGTATATATGGAGAACCGAGGCCTCGGTTACCAGCTCTGTAACCTGGCCATGTGTTGTGAGCCAACGGCCATGGAAGGTCTGTGTCGCAGCCAGATGACAGGTCCCCTTCGGTATTCAGTTCGGTTGCATATTCAGAGTCGGTCCCCAGGTACTTCGGGGCTTCCATCAGCTTCTTATCCGCTCCGGTATTTCCAAGGACATTCAGGAGTTAAGCCAGGTGGGACCCCTGAGGATCTTGCGCCAGGCATAATCATTGGGATCAGGCCTGGCCATGTGCTCCGTAACCGTTTCATTCCTTTCGTCATATATGACGTCACCCGAGGCGATCACCTGAGCGTATCTCCCACGCGCTAGTTTGGAGGCCAAGTAAACCTAGGTCTATAAATACAAAGGGATACTCACCTAAAAGAGGTACGCCACTCTACCCTAACCCTAGACCTGAACACTCCCCCTGAGATCTAACTTGATCGTCGGAGGGTCACTGGGCAACACAAGCCCTAGTGACTTGTTGCAGGTCCAGCGGAGCCGCGGAGGAAGGAACCTAGCCAGAGCCACGATCAAGATCCCGATTAATCGAACCCCTACAATTGGCGACTCTGCTGGGGATCTAGCCGCTATTCTCAAATCAATCACCTCTTTCTTTGAGAGCTCCGTTCAAAGCTTCCTGAGCCAACCATGGTGGAAGTCGATGATCCACATCCAAGCGAAACCACCCTCGGTCTCGGCCCTCTCAGAGACCACAACCTAGCCTCCGGCGGACCAGGCACCCTGGGAAAGGCTCACATGTCAATCGGAGTCGAGGCCGGAACTTTGACGCAGGATGGAGGGCCCGCCACCGAGCTCCACACCTACATCCGCCACCTGGAGCGGAAGATCGACGATCTTACAACGATGGTGGAGCGCGATAGGAACGTCCAGGATGAACTGGCGGAGATCAAGCACCTCCTCCAGATCTCACCATCCCATTCCTCCGGGAGCCGCGACGGAAGAAGAAGCCATCATAGCCCTCCCCGCAGTCGCGAAGGAGGCCACCTAGTGGAGCACCGATCTCGCCCTTCAGCTAAGGACTGCCTCGAACCACTGGAGGAGGGTCGTAACGGAAAAGGTGCAGGACGTAAAGAATGCGCCCGTTTCCCTAACCCCAGAGGTCCCCGCGGGAAGCCGTCTGCTTTCGAGAGGCTTGGTGGCGGAAGCGTCTCCGCCTCCTCCACCCACTCAGTCAGAATCGGGAAGGGCCGCCGCGAACCCACTCCCAGTTTCACCAAAGCTGCCAACAAAGATGACGGCCTCCTAGAATTCCAAACAAAAGGGTACCGTGAGCGCCTAAAAAACGCTCGATCAAAAAGCCCGTTCGTCTCACATCCCAAGGAAAAGGGTGGCGGAAGCAAGGTCACCGAGCGCCTCGAGCCCTATGCTCGAGATAGCTACAAGAAGCATCGACACAAGCGCTCCCCCAGAAGTCAGGAAGCGCACAGCCGAAGAGAAAGGAGCATGAAAGATTGGACCAGTTGATCCCGAAGAAGCGCACCGCGACCGAGCGTCCAGACGGTTCTGACCGTTCGATCCGACCTCACCGTTATGCCCGGCTTGAGAGACTCACCACCTCCCCCTTCACAAGGGAGATCGACTCGGTCACCCCCCCGAAAGGCTTCTCCCAACCCAAATTTGCCAAGTACGACGGCAAGACCGAGGCGTACACTCACTTAGTGCAGTACAAGCTCATTATGTCCCTTTTTCTCCGTAATGAGCCCTCGGACGATGCCTTCCTCTGTAAGGTCTTCCCCGCAAGCCTCGGGAACCTGGGCCTAACTTGGTTCAACCAGCTCCCCGCCCGGTCAATCTCCTCTTTTGACTCCCTTTGCGATGCTTTTATGGCTCGGTTTGTCACGAGCAATAAGCACGAGAAGGAGATCGACTCTCTCCTCTCCCTCCAAAAACGACATGACGAAACGCTCCGCCAGTATGCCTGTCGCTACTAGGAACTGTTCAACGAAATTGAGGGTTGTGACGGCGTCATCTCGGCCCGCAGGTTCAAGCCCGGCCTCACCGCCCAAGACGAGCAGGTTTACGACGACCTCGCCCGACACAAACCTAACTCCATGAAGGACCTCATGACTCACATCGAGGGATGGTGCTAACTCATCGAATCTAAAGTAGAAAGGGGCATCGGGAAATCCACGAGCTCCAAGACACCACTCATTGCGGTGTCCGCTCCGGCTCACGCCTCGGTATCAACACCCAAGAAGCAAGTCAACAATATCAAATAGTCCCCAAGGAAGGCACCGAGGCCAAGCGACTTCAATGCCGAGAAGACCGTCTTTACTATCCCCATCTACAGGATTATCAACCAAGTAAAGGACCTGCCTTTTTTCTCCTTTCCAAACCAAAAACTTGGTACAAA
This sequence comes from Rhododendron griersonianum, assembly GCA_018127125.1. Taxonomy (NCBI): domain Eukaryota; kingdom Viridiplantae; phylum Streptophyta; class Magnoliopsida; order Ericales; family Ericaceae; genus Rhododendron; species Rhododendron griersonianum. Next base: position 32,934,502 of record CM030797.1, on the reverse strand, counting down.
AAACAGAAAAATCAAAAACCCGATCGTCCGATGTAGCTACCACAATGAACAAGGTCATTTTACCACCGCCTGCAAGTCCTTCAAGGCCTACTTGGAGCAGCTTGTCGCCGGCGGCCTTCTCGGTAACCTGATCGATCATGAGAAGACGAGGGTTCGGGCACAACAGGTCGAGACACGCACCGAAGAAGAGGTTCAGACGATTCATGTTATCCACGGCCCTCTGAACTCCGAAGCCGCTCGTATCATCCGCGCCGAGTTGGATGACGCCTCCTCTTCCAAACAGGTCATGCTAGTCGGTCCCGAAGCAAAGCGGCACCGGACCGACGACAGATCTAAGTGGACAATCACACTCACCGAGAAGGACCTCGCCCGCGTCCAACTTCCACATAACGATGCCCTCGTGGTCACGCTACGCATCGGCGCCTTCAACGTCCGACGCGTCCTTGTAGACCAAGGCAGCTCAGCCGAGGTCATGTACTACTCTCTGTTCAAAGACTTGAAACACTCATACGCCGACCTTCGTCCTTCCGAAGTCCCCTTCATAGGCTTCAACGGGGCTCCAATCTGGCCCCTCAGTTTGATCACTCTCCTAGTCCGCTCTGGCTCGATCGTTCTTGACATGGAATTTGTCGTAGTCGATGTCCCAAGCCCTTATAATGCCATTGTTGGGCGCACCTGGCTCCATAAGTTAAAGGTTATCGCCTCTACTTATCACCAGGTGGTTCGCTTCATAGGTGCCAACGGATGACAGAAGGACTTATACGGAGATCAAACCACGGCCAAAAGATGTTATGTCAATACGGTCCGAAGCAGCAAGCAGACTTCCCGGGTCAACCTCATTAAAGTACCCGAAGCCTCGGTTTTAGAGGACGTCGGCAGGCCAGCCGACGAGAAAGCAATTGAGGATCTTGTCACCATCCCCATTATCGAGGACGGCTCCCATTTCTTCCTTGTCGGTTCCTCACTTAGTGACATCGAGCGGAACGACATGGTGGACTTCCTAAAAAACAACATCGAAGTTTTCGCATTGACCCCCTATGAAATGCCCGGGGTCGATCCCAAGTTCATCTGCCACGAGCTCAACGTCGATCGAGCCAAGCGCCCCGTCCTACAAAAAGCAAAGAGATCCTCCCCGGTTCAATCCGAGGCTGTCATTGAAGAGGTCAACAGACTCCTAAACGCGAAAGCCATCCGAGAAGTACAATACCCCAAATGGTTGGCCAATACCGTGCTGGTCAAGAAGAAGAATGGCAAATGGCGGGTCTGCGTTGATTATTCTAATCTCAACGATGCCTGCCCGAAGGACTTCTTCCCCCTCCCACGGATTGACCAGCTCGTTGATGCAATGGCAGGCCATGACCGACTCAGTTTTATGGACGCCTACCGAGGCTACCATCAGATTGCCATGAGCGAAGGAGACGTTGAAAACACGGCCTTCATCACCCCTCACGGGATCTTCGGTTATCTCGTTATGCCCTTCGGTCTGAAGAACGCCAGGGCAACTTTTCAGAGAATGATAACCAAGATGTTCGAGCGTTTGCTAGGAGACACCATGATGGCCTACATCGACGATATGGTGGTCAAAAGCATGCTGGCCGGCAACCACCTGACTCACCTTGCCAAAGCCTTCGAAATCCTCAAAAAGCACAAGCTCCACCTCAACGCCGAGAAATGCGCCTTCGGAGTAAGCTCCGGTAAATTCTTTGGTCATCTCGTCTCCCGACGCGGTATTGAAGCCGACCCTGCACAGCTCCTAGCCATTGAGAAACTCTCGGCTCCTCATAATAAAAGGGACGTACAACGCCTAACGGGCATGGCCGCCGCCCTGAACAGATTCATCAGTCGCTCCTCCGACAAGTATCAGCCATTTTTTGCCCTCCTCAAAGGTAGCCGACGCAGCTTCAATTGGACAGAGGACTGTGACCGAGCCCTTCAGCAATTAAAGGCTTACCTTTCCGAGGCCCCGTTCCTTGTCACACCTCGGGACCAGGAAGACTTGTTCCTGTACCTCGCCATCTCCGCGCATGCGATAAGCTCGGTCCTCGTTCGACAGGAGGGACGTGACCACCAACCCATCTACTACTCCAGCAAGATAATGACACCCGTCGAGACGCGCTACCTTCCATTGGAAAAGCTCGTTCTCGCCCTCATCTCCGCCTCTCGAAAGCTCGCCCCATACTTCCAATCCCACCGCATTGTCACGCCCTTGAGTTTCAACATAAATAAATAATCCATTTTAAATTAAAGTCCCCAAGATTAAACGAAATACAACTTGGCACACCGGCCCAAATTTAAACTTAAGTACAAATACGAACAAGTTATTGGATTACAATTGGCTTGGTCCAAGAAATTCAAAAGTTTTTAGTTACAAAGCCATCTTTAACAAAAAGGGGGACCATTACAAAATGATTAAGCAACTAATGAAGCTAGCTTCTAAAAAGTATTCTTCTTCATCCAAGCGCTTGATGTATGCGAGCTATTGACCGAAATTTGAACCTGAAAAGAAAGATTTTGTTGAGCTACACTAGCCCAGTAGAAAAATCTCTAACAAACTCTATATGCTTATGGGAAGACGAGTGCCAAGAACACAAAATATATTTTAATGCAAACAATAACGTTTTGACTAGAAGTAGAACATATAACTCAGTCCCAACTTTTAAAACAAAAATGTACGTAGCACTCTATCTCATACCTATCAACCTGATTAACCACGCACATACACCTTTCAATTAGACCTTGGTTTACCATTATCAATGTTGTCTCTTGTCATTACGTTCCCCTTATATGACTTAGAAACGTTCCAAATCCACAACGACCAATTTATCTTTCCTATCTCACTTCACTAACCCACGTTCATCTAAGTATACACACCAAGTATGAGAAGGAGAAGCATAAAGCGAACTAAGACACTTCAAACTAGACCTCACGACGACATCAAAGAATCCACAAGGCTAGATGGTTCAATCTCTTAAGTCTCAGGTTAATATTTATTGTATCCTCCCTCGTATCCCCTTTATGACTTTCTCATGTTAAAACCATCGTATTAACGTCTACTCATTTTCACACACACACGTGCCCTTTATCCTATACCCATGTTCCTTAAGTTTTCATTTTAACTCCTCATGCAAATATTGATCTAAACCTCCTAGAACCACAATCGCACCTCAAGTATCAACATGTCTCCATACCAAACAAATCACCAAGCCGACATAGAATTAATAAACCAGAGTAATCGAAAGGTCTGTAAGAAGAAAAGGAAGCCACACACAGACATTTCAACAATCTAACATACCGACTCAAGTTCATAGTTCTCATATGATCACACCATCTTGTCTCATTTTCCATTAACGATTACCAGAACCATTCACATATAAAACTTCCATTTTTCCCAAATTCTCTTCATAAACCACAACTCCATGCTTTATAGTAAACAAAATATAACAATTCTAGCAGAGAATGACCATAACTCTTTGAATTTCCTCGTAATTGACCAATAAAGTCATCGGTGTCCTACATTACATAATAGTCTTTCATTATCAAATTCTCATTTATGCTCTTGTGAACGAATGCTCCTGCCGAGCGTTATGGGACCCGCTTCCCCCGCCCTAGCACCACACCAGTTGGTGGGCCTAGTCTGTGTCATGAGCGAATGCTCCTGTCGGGAGTTATGGGACCCGCTTCCCCTTTACGTAGTGAACCAACTCTTAGTTCTCATCAATCGAATGACTTCCATATCAAATCATCTTAGTGCATATCAATACCGTAACAATACATATCGTTTATACCCCGCAAGTTCTTACATGATTGGTTATCCCCTTTTCTTGTTTCAATATATATATATATTCTTAGCCTACCGTTTCACATCACATTTCCCACAATTCTCATCATCAATCTCGTCACCAACCCATCTACTGTACTACCAAGTATCTACTAATTTATCACAAACTTAACTTCATGCAAGTAGCTAGGAACGACATCACCTTCCAACTTATAGTTCAAGAGGAAATTAATAGTTGTAACTCACATTTTCATTTCATAAATATAATTAATCATCATCATTCAAGTATCCCCGATCCAACTTTAATATACAATCAACCATCTCAACCTCATACTTTATCTAGGTGTCGACAAACATTTTCCAAGCGTGTTAGCCTACCACCCTAAGGCTCGGTAGACCATTCAAATAGTTAAACGCACCTAGGAACATCCATGTCTCACTCAAATGATTATAAGGAAAAAGGAATACCTAACGTATACGAACATGTCTATCTTATTTTGACTACCAAATCTTATTGGTTAAGAATTAGGAGATGAGACCACCACCATTGGAAAGTAGACCTTCCGTACATCAATTTCGATGTAAAATTTGTCCAAAACGGAGTTCGGATGATAAAGTTATGCCCTTCTGAAGTTTTTCCAAAAATGCTGATTTTTCAATACCTACCGGTAGAGGGTAGAGATTAATCTCTACCGGTAGAAGACCAAAATTTCACAAACAATGACAGATTTTTGAATACCTACCGGTAGAGATTAATCTCCTACCGGTAGAAGACCAAAATTTCACAAAAGTGACACTACTGGACAGTGTTTCTACCGGTAGGTTCACAACTTCTACCGGTAGGACTTGGATTTTCAGCGTACGATTTCTAGTCTTGATAGATTTCTCCCAACAACAAATACGGACGTTTAAACATTCTTAAACACATCAAACCAACTCATAAACACATAAAGAATGAGAGATATCCCTACCTCAAAGTCGAAGAACGAAACCCAAGCTCAATCAAGCAAGCCCTAGCTCCGAAAATCTTGAAATCAATCGGACGCTCCACTCCGAGCTAAACCCAACGAAATGCAAGCTCAAGATCGCGTGCGGAAGGTGGAATGAAGGTTAATCTTCATGGGTCTCGAGTATAGATGTGTGATTTCGAGAGAAAGTGAGAGAGATATAGAGAGACCGAGAGAAGAGAGAGAGAGCCGAGAGAGTTGGGGAATGTGAATTATTTTTCCCTGCACACACATATACACACATGCACCAAATTACACCAACACCCATATTTTCCTAACCTTTGCACATTTAACCCCCCACATTCGCATTCACGTCATTTTCCACTATTTTTCCTCAAGCACAAACATTAAAATTAAATAAAGAAATTTACGGGTCTCTACACGCATCATTGTGCTTACTGAGTACCCGCTCAAATCACTCCTCCGGAAGGCGGATCTCTCCAACCGAATCTCCTAGTGGGCCATCGAGCTCGCGAACTATGAAATCCACTACCAGCCTCGGACAGCAATCAAAGCTCAGGTCCTCGCCGACTTCATCGCCGAGCTCACTCCAGCCGACGTCCTTGCTTCAATCCCGGCCCCCCGCCCCAAAGCCGTCCTCCAAGCAAACCCTAGCACCGCCTGGAAACTCTTCCACGTCGATGTTTGGAAGATGTATGTCGACGGCGCCTCTAATAGCCGGGGCGCCGGGGCTGGGATCGTACTCCTCTCCCCCTCCGGTGTTTTACATGAAAACTCCCTTTCCATCAATTTCCCGGCCTCCAACAACAAGGCTGAATATGAAGCACTCATCTCCGGACTCAAGACCGCCGAAGCCCTCGGCATCAAAGAGCTTGTAATTTACAGTGACTCTCAATTAGTGGTCAACCAGCTTTCAGAAGAATACGAGGCTCGGGATGACCGAATGCGTACCTACCTCAGCTACGCTGTTCGACTCCTCAAAGGGTTCAAGGCCATTCGCGTCGAACACATTCCCAGGGAACAGAACGCTCACGCCGACGCCCTCGCTGGACTCGCTTCGGCCTGCTTTGCTTCGGAACATCGTTCCATCTCCTTCAGCTCCATTAACAAGCCCAGCTTCGAGCTCGAGGTCTTGAACCAAGAGATACTCAACATAGAGCCCGGATCGAGCTGGATGGACGAAATCGTTAGCTACCTACGAGATGACATCCTCCCAACCTATAAGAAGGACGCTCACCGACTACGCAATAAAGCCGCCCTCTTCTGGCTAAACCCAAACGGCAAGCTTTACCGAAGATCATTCACTGGTCCCTACTTACTAGTTGCACACCCCCACCAGGTACCCGGCATCATTGAAGAACTCCACACCGGGGACAGCGGTTGCCACTCCGGTGGACGCTCCCTCGCGCACCGAGCCATCACTCAAGGGTATTGGTGGCCAACAATGAAGGACTCCGAAGAGTTTGTAAAGCGCTGTCGGAAGTGCCAGATGTTCGCTCATATCATTCATCAGCCAGCTCGGGACCTTAGCCCCCTCACCAGCCCATGGCCCTTCTCCCAATGGGGCACGGATATCGTTGGAAAGCTTCCCGTCCCTCCCGGATGATTTAAGTTCCTACTCACCGCCACCGACTACTTCACCAAATGGGTCGAGGCCGAACCCCTAGTTATCGTTGAGGAAGCAGACATTATTCGTTTCGTCTGGCGAAATATTATCTCTCGCTTCGGAGTACCCTTCGCCATCATTACTGACAATGGGAGCCAGTTTACCGGGCAGAAATATCGGGCCCTTTTAGACGAGTACGGCATCAAATGGAACACTTCCACTCCATATTACCCCCAAGGCAACGGGCAAGCCGAAGCCGCAAACAAGGCAATTTCATCCGAACTGAAGCGTCGACTCGAATCGTGCCGGGGCAAGTGGGCCGAGGAGCTACCTAGAGTGCTCTGGGGCTACCGAACAACGCCTCGGCGATCCACCGGTCGCACTCCCTTCTCCTTGGTATTTGGAATGGAGGCTGTCATTCCCCTCCAGGTCGGGCTCCCAACAATTCGAACCGAAAATTTTGACGAGTCGATGAATAACGACAATATCGCTGCGGACCTCGACCTGGCCGAAGAGGAGTGTGAGAATGCAAGAATCAAGCTTGAATCATGCCAAGGGCTATAATCGTAGCGTCCGTCTTCGGTCATTCAAGTCAGACGATCTTGTCTGGAAGAAGGTGGTGGAGAAGTCCAAAAAGAGAAAACTAATGCCTAACTGGGAAGGCCCCTTCCGAGTCCTCAAGCATCTCGGCTCGGGAAATTATAAGCTGGAGAAGTTGGATGGTTCTCCAATTGCCAAGACCTGGAACGCTAACAACCTGAAGAAGTTTTACGGATAGCCAAACTTCGGTACCAAGGGCCCGCTTGTTTTCTCCTCCTTTTTGCAAGTTTTTTTTTTATTTTTCAAGTTATGTGGTGAGAACCAACCCACTTATGTAATGGCGCGTTCCGCTCCAGTTTCAATGAGAATTTCCTTTTTCTTATTACTATTACTGTCTGATCTTGTCATTTACTCTTCCTACTCGGTTCGTCTTTTCTCGGACCGTTTTATCCTGACTTCAGGGACTGCCCTCCAAGGGTAACCGCCTTGGGCAGATCTCTCACCAAGTCACCACGACCTCCTCGGTCGTTCGGACTTTCGGTCGCTCGCATTAAGGACACTCGGTACTCGTCCCGAGCCCCTTATACCGACCTACCAATTAGTCATCCACTGTTTGGATTCGCTACGTCCCGGAGTAATGGCCGACGCCATTCCCACTTCGAGACCCTAGCCCTAATCTAGGCAGCCTCACCTCACCACGAGTTCGTCTCTCAAAACCAAACTATCACCTGGGGACCGAGGCAAATTACCCCGAAGCAAGGGCATGCAAAATTCAAAAACTACTAACTCTTTTGCTTCAGCCTATCTTACTCGACCCCATACTACTCAGCCAGCGATAAGGGCATCGCAAAATGCTTCGGGCAACTCTTGACTGTTCAACACAGGCAAGCCCACCCGATGCAGGGGCTGCAAATAACTAAATTTTTTGACGAGCATTTTTGGGTTTTCCTTAGTTAATACTTCGGTTAAAACCTGTATTGCTATTCCAGTGTTTAAACCAAAGCAGGGGCAGAGGCACCTTTCGGTTACAACCATAAAACCCTACAAGCATCTTAGAGACAAATAATGTTCGGAAAGAAGAAGGCATTCGATTCACAATTCATTAAAATGAAAATACGTTTGAAGTTAGAAATTCCTACGTTAAACTATTACAACCAGTCAGGCTTCGGCCATCTGTTCGGTGCCTATCAGCAAAGAATATTTACAAACCCTTGGAACGGCAAACTCCAAATGTCCGGAGCCGTCCAGTCAAAAACAGGTAAATCAAAAAAGTTTCATATACAAGTTCAGAGAGGGAGCGAGCTGGATCCTTCTTACGCGTCTTCGGTCGGAACAGTGGCGACAGGAGTGGTTTGGCTCTTTGGGGGAATCTCCGCCTCGAGATTGAGCACCTGTTGATCCTCCTCCTCGGGCATGACAAGCTCTTCAGGAGGTGCCTAGGGCAGGATTCAGAGCTCCGAATCCTCCGGAAGGTCAAACTTTTGTAGAAGAGCCCCGTGGCCAAAGCGTAGTCCGTCTAGGAAGCGATCCCTGTACAGCTCGGCTTCAATCTCCCAAACCTGCATCTTGTACTCCACCCCGGCAGCGTCCCAGCCTTCGTCGTAGCCCCTATTCCTCGCAGCCTCGACCTCACGGGCTCGGGTGGCCCTCAGGGTTGTTGCGTCCTCTTCGGCTTTTGCAGCTCGGGCTTCCGCATTCACCCTCTCCTTGTCACACCTCTGGAAATCCGCAAGGTAGAGGTCGCAGGTCTCCCAGACTATTTTTAAATCATCTTCCCACTGCTCAAGGGCCTTTTTCAGGTCCTCAACCTCCCGCTCCTGAGCTTGGCATCGGTCATTAACCAACAAAGCCCGAGCACCAGCCTACAAACAACAAACAGAAGAAGTATCACAAGTGCGGACTCATAGCCAAAGGCAATAAATGAAAAGTAACAACTTACAGTGAAAAGGGCCTGTGCTATCTCCCCGGTAATGTCATCGGTCAACCCTTGGACAGCCTTGGCGTCCCTAGGGAGAATGCAGCCTCGGAGCATCCCGAACGCTGTACCGAGGTTGGTTACGCTGTCCGCGTGATGAATCAGGCGACCGACATAGTGGCGAAACTCCAGAGCCCAGGGAAGATCCCTCGGATGGACCCAGCTTCCTCCTCCCCCCTTAGCGGTCTCCTATCCCTATTCCTCCACCCGCTCCTCCTCGTCGGTGATGCGGATGGTCTCCTTGTCCTTCTCTCGGGCTTCACCCCCCTCCTCGTGCCGAGCCCTTTTCTCCGGGGGTTCTTGCGGAGAAACGGGGGCAGCTCTCGAGGTCCCAGCACCAAGTGTACCGGAGACTGAGCCTTGGCCTCTGCCCCTCAGCCTCTGGCGTCTGAGATTCAGCACCTCGTGAGTTTCGGGACCCGCCATCTCGCCGCTTAGCCCGGTCCTTTTAGGGGTCTCTCGGTCAATCCCCTCCCTTAAAACACTTTGAGGTCTGGAGCTACTGCCCTCGGTGTCAGGCGCGTTCCCACCAACTCGTCTCCCAGCTCCTCGGCTCTGTCCTCGGCCTGCCCTCGGTACCCCTTGCTGCCTTGGTTTCTTTTTCAAGTAGCCCGTATACGTGGGCACGTACCTGAGCAGGTCAAGGGCATACCGGCTTGTTATGGGAATGGCGTAGGCTGCAGTTATCCGAGCTCGGATGGCTCTCTCCCTGAGCTCCTGCACAACGCCTTCGGCTGCAAAGAGGCACCAAAAAGGAAAGAGAGTCATATATGCAAAGTATAATGGAAATGTACATATTATTTATCGAAGACCCTGTTTACCGACCAGGAGTTCCGGTCTCGAATGGGACTATGGTAGCGGTGTCCACGCTTCCCCCGGGCTCGAACATAATATTCCCGGAGACCAAGACGTATATGCTCGCCCACTCTTCGGAGTCCGGCAAGCGGTCTATAAAAAAGGTACGTATCATACCCCGTCCTACACGAGAGGTAATACCGATCACTTTCTCAGTTGATCCTCAGAAGATACTCTCCAAAGAGCTCTTCGAGTCCGAAGGTCAGATTATACTGCCTTCTCAGCTCTATGATGCTTGTGATTATTTGGTACGAATTCACTGTAAGCTAGGAAGAGGTAAGATTAAGGGTTCGTAGTACGAGTCGGACAAACTGGTGTAGGGGGAACCTGACTCCCCCCTCGGTGATGGCCATCAGGGGAAAGATCAACTCCCCCTGACAGTGCGGAAGGTTCTTGGGGTCGGTATTCTGGAGCAACCGAACTTCAACATTCGGAGGAATGCTGTAGACTCTTTTGAATTCAGCATAAGCAGCCGGGGTGCCATTAAAATACTTGTTGCAATAAGAGCAGGGCCTCACTGGTCTTTGGCGCCCCCGAACCTCCTCTGGGGAGTTGGCAAACAGCCCCGGGGCTTGGTTTGATGTGCTGGGTGGCTCCATTTCCCTGGGATCAAGTGAAGTAATCTCTCGGGGAGCTCGGGTAGGGTCAACCAGTTCGATGCAGTTGATCGGGACTCGGTAAAATCTTTCATTCCAAATTTCTTGAAAGATGTCTTTGACCAAAGAGGAATCGGAACTACTGGAGTTATCCGAAGTGAGCTCAACGACCATTCGCCCCTACCTAACAAGAAAAAGAGAATGTGCAAAAAACCCGTTAGCTATGTGCCTAGGGGAAAGCAAAAGGATCTAGTGCTCGAGACAGAATGGTCATCGCTCCTCGGGGTTTCTAGGCCTCGGTCTTTCTCAGGACCCTCGTCCTCAAGAAGAACCCGTGGGGTCCTTAGACCACTCCTACGGTTTCGGGTTGAAGATAGGGCTTGGGATGAATTTGGGCCTCGGGATGAATTTTGGCCTCGGGAAGAACATGAACAACGCCGGTGGAATCCAGCGCCGCCGTGAACCAGACGCTGGCGAGCGGCGTCCCCGCCACAATGCGTGGCAAAAACGATGATAAATTCAAAAAGAATGATCAAGATGTGAAGAGTAACGTTTGGAGATCATCATACCTGAATTTCGTGCAGAGATCCTTCGCCAAAGCACTCGAAATCACGATCAAAAGCTGGGGAGAGCGGGCGACAGCAGTTCGTCGTCTGAAGAGATGGATGACCTTCTCTCTCCTGTCACTCCATTTTATAATGGGCCGTACGAGAGGTCGCGCGGGAAACGAAGCACCGTGCGCCGAGCCGTTGGATCTCTGACGCGTGTCCCCATTGGACGGTCAGCAACCAAGGGTCTGTACAGAGGTCAGACGCGCTGCCCCCCGAGCCATTCACGCATTGACACATGTCCCCGAAGGGACGTTTCGTACCAATCATCTGACACTTCACGTGCCGAGACGACTCATGATGTCATATACTTCGGCGATGACCAACACGTGGCTCCTAGGGCTGCGGCTGGCCGCTCGGTCGCCACCGAGGCTGCTCCATTCTTCGGTATCACATTCGCTGAAAACTCAAATACGTCGGCTCACAAGAAGAATCAACTCCCTAGAGCCGAGGGGTGATGCTCTAGAACGTTGAGGGGCTATTGTAGTGGCCTCGGTTACCAGCTCGATAACCTGGCCATGTGTTGTGAGCCAACGGCCATGGAAGGTCCGTGTCGCAACCAGATGACAGGTCCCCTTCAGTATTCAGTTCGGTTGCATATTCAGAGTCGGTCCCCGGGTACTTCAGGGCTTCCATCAGCTTCTTATCCGCTCCGGTATTTCCAAGGACATTCAGGAGAAGTGGTTAAGCCAGGTGGGACCCCTGAGGATCTTGCGCCAGGCGTAATCATTGGGATCAGGCCTGACCATGTGCTCCGTAACCGTTTCATTCCTTTCGTCATATATGACGTCACCCGAGGCGGTTACCTGAGAGTATCTCCCACACGCTAGCTTGGAGGCCAAGTAAACCTAGGTCTATAAATACAAAGAGATACTCTCCTAAAAGAGTTACGCCACTCTACCCTAACCCTAGACCTGAACACTCCCCCTGAGATCTAACTTGATCGTCGGAGGGTCACTGGGCAACACAAGCCCTAGTGACTTGTTGCTATTCAAGGCCTAAAGTACATATGGAGAGCCGAGGGCCTCAGAGGGTTATTCAAGGGCAACGGTACAAATTGTGCTCGTATTGTACCGAACTCAGCGGTCAAGTTCTTCAGCTACGAGCAAGCTTCTAAGTAAAATTTGTTGGTTTCTTGACAAATATAACTATGCATTGATTACATTTTTCTGTTGTTGGGTGTCCTCTTTAGTACTATTTATTTATTGTTCTTTATTTTGATGACTGATTCCAGCATTTTCAGTTCAATGGTTCTTGTACTGTTTGTGGAACATGATTTGTTCACGAGTTCCAAGTGAATTTAAATTGTTGGATTCGGACTATGTTCAGTAACTTCGGTTTTATGTCCATGTTTATTTGTACTAGAAAAATGGCTACATTCAAGCCTCTTATGTGATTTATGGATCTCTCTTTATTGTGCGTTCACTATCTCTGTATCGCTCATTTTCTTGACTTATTGCGTATCATGTTATTTCTACTTACTGTTCTCTGCTTTATCCAACAGGGCTATCTTATTGTTTGCCCAGCAGCAAACTGGCAATGGTATGTCTATTTAATTTTTTTATGTTTCATTGTTGTCTTGGGTTCAAAGACCTTATTTCAGTTATGTGGATATAACGCACGATCTCAATAGTTTATACACATGTTAAGTGGCAGTTGTTTGGCAGCTTAATAATTGGAAACCTAAATTAGCTTGTTATTTCGGATGCAAGGTGTTTTCAGATTGCTGTTGCCCAGTGTTTGTAGATCTTCTCTTTCCATTTACTGGTTTTGTGGTGTGGAAGTTGGTGAACTGCCTGTCTTTCGGTCATCTTATATATTTTACTCCAATAAACATTTTCCAGTATTCTAATTGCACTAGGATCAAAAGAGGCAACAATTGTTCTCCTTTTTTCACCATTCAAGTTTTTCTTATAAAGTTTTTGGTTTCTTTGTAGAATTAACATTAATCCAGTAGCTAAGGGTTCTGCTCCTGCATCATGTGCTGTGGGGATATGAGGCTCCTTCTGTTTTAGTCTCCTTTTGATTACCATTTTTGTCTGGCTGGATAAAGGGTTTGAACATCTATTGAAATTGGTAAATGCATTCTATACCACCATTCCAGTTTTGTGAAGATTTCGATATGCCAATTATAGTATCTATTCTTATGGGAATGGGACTGAGAGAGAAGAGATACTTTTTTTTTTTGAAAGATGGACAAATGGATGTTTAACTCCTAAAGAAGCACTTATAAAATAAGCTCATTAATTTCTACTATTCAGAAGCCTCCTTGCATCCACGACAAGTTTATTTGCAAATAGTAAGCTATCTTTGATTTGTTGGCATCTATCTGTATATGGAAGTTGACAAATATTATGGGGATCATCTCACATTTTGCCACTGAATTGCAGAAGATGCTCAGCTCACTCCTGTATTACGCCTAGGAGCTAGAGCCTGTACTGGAATAATTGCCATGTCGGCAACTTACCCTATGGACATGGTTTGTGGCAGGCTAACTGTACAGGTACTTAACTTTTCTTTATGGTTGATGATTCCCTTTTGTAAGTGTCAAGGGTCTTGTGTCGAATTTTGGGTAGCTTCTCCCATTGTATTTGCAGTAGAATGACACCGTATTTCCTTTGTCTTACTTCTGCAGACAAATAAGTCTCCTTATCAGTACAGAGGAATGTTCCATGCTTTATCAACTGTGCTGCGGGAGGAAGGCCCACGTGCTTTGTACAAGGGTTGGCTTCCTTCTGTTATTGGAGTTGTAAGTCCTATTTTTTGGGTAACTACAGGGATGAAGGCAGGATTTTGTCTTTAGGGTGGCGAAGAACACGTCCATAAAATATTATACTATAACCGCTACAGAAGCTCTATTTTGTACTCCCTCCGTCCCATAATATTTGTCCTGTCCGCAAAACGAGGACTAAAAAATAATGCATTTCTTTTAATAAAAAATTCAAACTTTTTTCATAAATTACAAGAACTCATCGATATCTAATGAATTGTTAAAAAAAATTTGAATTTTTCTTGCAAAAAACATATTATTTTTACGTCCTTATTTTGCAGACCGGACAAATATTATGGGACGGAGGGAGTAGTGATAAGCACCCAAGATTGTATAATCTTGGTGCTTAAATCCTCCAAATTGTGGCGTTAGTATATTTAAGTGGTTGTTTTTGTTAAATATTGCACATAAGGTATTTTTGTAAGCGTTTCAGGTAAATCGCGAGAATAAGGCGTAGTTTGATGCCAAGGACGATCCTCGAGGGTAACTGAGCACCCGAGGCCATGAGGTGTTGTGCCACCAAGTCCCACGAGCTGAGGCGGACCCAGAAATTCATGGCACTGGGGTCAAATTTTACACTCCCTCCGTCCCACTTTGTTGTGCATGTTTCATTTTTGGCATCTCACAAAAAATTGTCTATATCTCACAATCTATATTAATATTTTTGATGATTTAAAAATTTTTGTTTAAAAGAATTAATTGAGATTTATCAAATAAGATCCATATTGAATATATAAAATATTATACATTAAAAGATATAGACAATTTTTTAAGATGTCCAAAAAAGGGAACCGGCACAACAAAGTGAGACGGAGGGAGTAGTAATTTGTTGCCGTTTCTTCTTCCTTTTTTTTTTGATTTGTTGAAGTTATGGGGTGTTGTTTTGCGTTCATAAAAAAATCAAAGATACAGAGAGGGAACAGGGTGGGGGTGGGGTTAGGTTTGTACTTGAAAGTGGACAAAAGACTCAAAAGTCCAATTATTCACAAGCTTTTTCAGAGAGAGAGAGAGAGACTGATTGGGTGATGTGAGGATTTGGTGAGGGCAAGGATTGAATTATTGTTGTAGTACTTGGGGCAAATTTACTAAAATGTCCCAAATATGTATAGCTATCGTGGGGTAGTTTGGAAGGCAGTGGGGTCACATGACCCCCCCTTGCCATCACATGGTTCCGCCCCTGCCCACGAGTCAAGTGACGATGCCCCAGAGGATGCCCGAAGGTGCCAAGGCAAGGAAGGCAAAGCAAGCACCTGAAATCTGCAATTTTGCAGATCGTTATCGATACCTCTCATGTTGTTATCAATACCTTTTGGTCCATCTTGTTCCAGAAGTTGTCCAGATGTGAGGGTATCGATACCTTTCTCAAAGAGTATCGATACCAGTCTTCTATGGGGAATCTCAAATCAAAGGGTATCGATACCTATGTATAATGGTATCTATACCTGTTGCCTTCGACAAATATTTTTGTTGTTTTTTCAGGCTTTCCATTTATGAAAACTTTCCTTTAATAGGTAGCTTTTATGGGATTTTCTGACTTTTGTAGAGAGAGAAAGCCCTTGTGTATATATAGGGCTCTCCCTCACAATGTTTGTACCTAGATACAATCTACTTTAAGTCTTTTATTTTCTTAAAACTCCATTGTTGCCTTTGAAGCTTTTTAAGTGTAATCTTTCAAGAACTCAAGTAAGTGTTGCTAGTTTGTTTAAATCCCAAGTATTAAAGTTGTTTGTATTGTTGGGATCCTTTATAATATCAAGTTTATTTCCGGTTTTATCGATTAAATCTTATGCCTAAATTTCTTATCATGCTTAGTTCTTTGAGTATGTGTGAGTAGTCGTTTAGGCTTGGTATCGGGGTGAATAACACCTCATGACTTAGGTTAATCTTGCCTTTCTCAACTCAAGACTTGAGGTTCGGTATGGAAAATGAGAAGGGTTCGCCTTTTATGTAACAAAACTTGCCGATGTTAATCTTCGGTGATCATGTGCTTGTTCACATGGTTCCGGAGCGATGTCTCGGTTCGTGTTTGCCAAGAGAACGAAAGAGCTCATTGTTTTCCATACTACATTTCTAGTCTTTTAATGGTTTCATAGCTAAATCTTCCGGTTGATAGCCTATGCCGTGTGATTCAACCGTGTTTTCGTTGAGAATGGTTAGATGGCTTAAGTTACAGGTGTTAGTAACTCCAACGCCGTGCCGCTTGTTTAATAAGAGTATTTCTCCACCTTTCAAAGCAAAACCAAAAGTTGGCCGTCTAAACGCCGCAAACCCTTACATCTACAAATCCTAACAAGCTATAGAAATTCTCTCTGTTGGAACGATTCCGGACTTCCGGATATTATGCTGACATCGACCTAGCCCTACGCTCGGGGTAATTCAACCTATTTTTAGCGATTAGGTTGTGGCGAAGCATGTAGACAAAGATTAAAAATGTATTAGCATCCATTCATTCCCAGTGAAACCAAATTATAAAATCAATTATTCAAATTATGACAACTGAAAATGAAAAAAATTGAAGGATTTGCTATGTCCAAAATTCAAATCTGACCATTCAAAAATAAAATAACTGAAGCTTTGAGTTTCACACATTTGACAAAACACCATTGCTGCACAATTCTTAGAATTCACTTTTTGCCCTTGATACATCAATGAGAGAGTTATAAGTCCTTTTAGGGAAATTTTATTCCTACTCATAAACGAGTAGCTTCTCAGCTTTGTAGCTGGGCAGCTAATCACTGGCTTCCAGCTATTCTCCTGCCTCTTATGGGCTTGAAGCCAAGTAAAGTAGCTTACTATTGAGTTTTATTTTATTTTATTTTATTTTTTTGGATCAACAGCTTGCTATCTAGTTACAACGTCGTCAAATCTTTCAACTTTAGTACTTGAATTCAACATGGCTGTGGCACCATTTCATGCCGGTCGTAGTTGCATTTTTATCTACTTGTACACTTGAAATAGACTTCCTGCAGGCACATAAGATTTTCCATTGCCACTATGGTTTGGAACAAGATTCATTGTACTCACTTGATCTAAGCATAGTTTATGCTATTTCTTTTCGGATGTAGCATATTTATTCTATCTTTCTTTGTTGGCAGGGAAAGTTGAAGCAGGCATTCTATTGTATTTGTCTGTCATAAAAACAAGACCTAGAACTCCACCATTTGCCCCTTCCATAAACATTATTAAGAATTTTATCTTTCCTTCTTGGGTCATGTACACTGAGTTTATGATCTGATTTGGTATTTGCAGGTTCCATACGTAGGTCTCAACTTTGCTGTGTATGAATCTTTGAAGGATTGGTTGATTAAAAGCAGACCCTTTGGACTTGTTGAAGATTCTGAGTTGAGTGTGACCACAAGGCTTGCATGTGGAGCTGCAACAGGAACTGTTGGCCAAACAGTTGCTTACCCTCTTGATGTCATTCGTCGAAGGATGCAAATGGTGGGATGGAACAATGCTGCGTCTATTATCACAGGGAATGGGAGGAGCAAGGCTGCACTTGAATATAATGGCATGATTGATACATTCAGAAAAACTATTCGGCATGAGGGTTTCAGGGCGCTGAACAAGGGTTTGGTCCCCAATTCAGTGAAGGTCAGTCTTATATCATCCCCTCTTATCTTTCGTTTATCCAATGTTCCTTTGAATTCCTATGAGCTCTGATTGATGTGGATGGATAGATTGGAAGCAACTTATGTGAGGCTTGAACATTATTTCATTGAATACCTTTATTGGACCTCTTCCAAAAAACCTAGTCTCCTCATGATAGGGTTACAATCATTCACTGTACCAATTCCAATGATAGCGCAAGTGTTGCAGAAATATTTCGAGGGTTGAACCGTTGAAATCTCTCTCTCTCTCTCTCTCTCTCTGATGAAAACAAGTAATCCTACACCGCATGGTTTAAAGCCTCAAAATTTGTATTTTAGCTTTTTTGTGTCAATTTGACTAGGATACATTTCCAAGATTGTGTATGCATCTAAAACCACTATAAATGAAGCATGTACTGATCAACTCTTGATGTTATTGATTCACTATTAGTATGGCCGATAAGTCTTAGTGAATGATCTGAAGTGCAATGAGAAAGGGCAGAGTTGTGCTTGGAGATGGAGGTGAGGGGTGACTATTTCTCCTTTTGGATGGATCGTTCACAAAATCTTCTTCCAACCCACATTGACCTGTTGGAATAACTGGACAGTAGACTGTAGTCGAGTTATCTATGCATCATGTTTGTACATGTTATGTTGCTATTCCTAAACTGCAAATGAAATCTAATGATCTTGTTAACTTCTATATCTGTTTAGGTTGTCCCATCCATAGCTATTGCTTTTGTGACCTACGAACAGGAAGGACATCTTAGGAATTGAGATAAGGATATCGGACTGATCATGCTGGAAACTCTGGTGTCTGTTCAACAGATTTGGTATTTTTCCAGGCAAAGGCGGAAGAGAGAGAGAGAGAGAGAGAGAGAGAGAGAGAGAGAGAGAGAGAGATAATGCGAACTGGAAGAAAGAGAGAAATTTTAATGACCAGTTTGAGTCTGTGTTAACACGTTTCCTTCCCCTTTGTTTGGCTATGTATTTTTTCCTCTGGAAACTGTATCAAATTTTAGCTGCTGTTTCACAGCCTTTAAGTCGGTAATAAGCATTTGTGACGAACAATGTAACAGATGCAGTTGCATGCTTGGCAATTCAATTGAATAAGGCTTTTTAACTGGTTTGGTGGATTGATTCTTGTTATTCTCGGTGCTTAGGAATCATGTTTCTTTCCTACAGATGGTTGCGCACACATCACTAGAGAGATGATACATTTTCTTTATTTTCCCCAAGTGTTTTCTGTATTTTCCAGATAATCAGAACGTAAGCATAAACAATCACACACACAATATAGGAATAAAGAACAGTAAAGAAATCGACAACAGGATTTACGTGGTTCCCTAAAATCAGGTACCTCCACGGGAGCGAGAGCTGAGGTTTGTTATTTTGATTAAGTCGTCTAGGGTTTTTACAATAGAGACTATTTATACACGTCGCTCCGCTCTACTCCATATCTGGCATTTACTAAATCTTCTCGGTATCTCTCCATATGAGCCACAAGTTCTAACACATAACATAAAATTGAAAACAATGGTAGCAATTTCTTCCTTGGAGCTATTCCACAGATGTGCTACAAAAGGACTTGACACAAGGGGAAAAAAGGGCAAACTTCACTTATACCCCTATGGTTTGGGCAAGTGCAGTTATACCCTTTTGGTTCACTTTGTTGCAGTCGCATGGGGTATAACCGTATAAGTGAAGTTTGCCCCAAAAAATTTGGCAAACAGCAATGCAACAAAAAATGGCATGACCAACAAAATCTTTGTTCAACAACACATCCATCTCATGAAAAATTCATGTAGATTTCTCCTAAACAATCACAAAATCCACTTTCTTTTCATGAATCTTGCGCACTCCATCAAAATAGAATCAATTTGCAGGCACAACAAGGTGATTAAATCACTCTATTTCTGCTCAAGACATTGAACAAAACTATTCAGCATTTAGTCTCTGGCATCTACCTCCTTCGTTGCTAGATCTTGTGCTATCTTCACATTCTTCTGCAGTGCCTGAATATAATGTAAAAGAACAGTTAATCTCCTAGTAATAAACTTTATTTTTCTACCAAACCTGTTTATTTTCTACTTGTATCTTTATATACAGGACCCTAAATATACGTCCTATCGAAACAATTTAGTTTTCAAAGATTTCTCATGTGTTATTCGTGCAATAAAATATGAAAAACTACAAATGCAAAAATCTTGCCTGCAATCTCTTATCTTTGTCTGAAACCTTGGCGTTCGCAATTCGACAACCATGAATGTGTTTATTTCTCGCTTTTTAGTATGCAATCTTGATACAGGGTCTTTTGCTTCAAGAAACTTGCCATTCTCATTTTTCTCTTTCTCCTCAAAATCAATGCATTCTTCCCCGGATAATGAGAAAAACGAGGGGATTAAAATGAGGTTGAGCTTGCCAAGAAAAGTTGTGCTTATTCCCAAATATGCCTCAGAGCCACGATTCTCTCCATTTTCTTCATTCTCTCCTTCCACCATCTTGCAGTCTTCCTGATTTTTTTCTATGGCATTTTCAGCCATTTTTTCATGGATGATGGATCAAAGGCCCCTACTTTGCACAAAAGTAAGTCCGTCTAAGAATCCATAATTTCCTCACAAAAGACGAGTACTTATATTACAAAAAATATAAGCAGAAAATAGACGTTTATTTTGACAAATGTATGGTAAAAAACTTAGACGCTCCTAACTAGGCATATGGCTGGCTAATATTCGTTCTGATCATCAAGTTAGTTAAGCAGTTTTTTGTTCTTAATTCCCTTTTTTTCCCTCCATTCATAAAATTAGACGGGTTTAGCATATTTGATTTATTTAGCTTTCGCTATCCTTTTTATTTCCTCATTTGATCTTGGAATTTACCCAGTTACTACTTGCAAGGAAGAAAAAATCAACTGTTGAAAGAAAATAGATTAAGGTGGTTCGGACATATTTATCATAGACCTACAAATGCAGTAGTCAAGAAAAGTGTCATGGTAGTAGTAGATAGTATGACTAGGGGACGAGGAAGACCTAAACTGACTTTGGAGGCCGTGATACTTTACTTGGGCTTACTAAGTCTAGTGAAGAGGTAGGCCTACATAGAGCTCAATGAAAAATCAGGATTCATGTAGCCGACTCCAATTAGTTGGGACACAAGGCTCGGTTCGGTTTATATGGTACGACACGATTAATTTGGTTCCAAATAAAATTAAAAAATAGATAGAGCCCCGTGTTTCGAGTATGCCTAAGGCCTCCAAAAGGCAAAAGGGTCGCACCGGCAAGAAGAAGGGAAGGGTCTTGATCATTCGGTTAACATAAATTTAAACTCACCCGTTATGTATAAAGATGAAACGACAAGGTGGTATCTCCTTTTCCTTTCTGATTAATCTAGAAATCAATCAAAATCAATCGAATTCATAGTAACTTAGCCAAATTGTCCTTCGGATTGATACCTGAACTCGACTACTGGTCTTTTGATTTTTGAATAAGGGTTAATTTCAATTTTTATAAATTTATTTTTGATATGGTACGACCTGATTAATTTGATTCCATATAAAATTAGAAAAATAGATAAGGCCCTGTGTTTTGAGTACACCCAAGGCCTCCAAAAGTAAAAGGATCGACCATGGCAAGAAGAAGTAGAAGGGAAGGTGAAAATCATGTCTCGATCATTCAGTTAACATAAATTTAAACTCACCCGTTATGTAAAAAGATAAAGATGAAACGACAAAGGTGGTATCTGCAGTTCAGTCCCTTTTGGCTATCTCAAATGCAAATAATTGGAATGACAAGTTGGTTAGGCCAAATGATAAAAATGTCATCTATCATGTGGAAGGGAAAGAAAACGAAAGACAATAAAATGAGAGGAAAGTGAGAGGAAAGTGGGAGGAAATTTTCACAATTCATAATACTTAGATTTTTTAATTTTCTCTCTTCTTTCTCTCCAAAACAAACAAGGGGAGTGATAAATTTTAACTTCCCTTTCTTTTTCCTCACTTTCCTCAAGTTCCAAACACAGAAGATAGAATCATAAAAGAAATGAAGACAAACACAAGGCAAAATTAGTGTAAATATCTCAATTGGAATTTCATAGTCAATACAGTAGAGCGCACATAAATCAACTTACAGTTTGTTTTTTTGAACGGCGAAAGAAATTTTATTATCTTGGAAGTGATTACAAGATTAAAAGGAGAGGAGAAAAATGGCATCACAATGAGAAGGAAGCATCCCAACTAGGTTGACACACAACCTCTCGACAATCATATGCCTCTCCAACCGCCCAAAGCACAGTTGGCCAGGAACCAACCGAAAGCAAAAAGAGAGAAACTACAGCCGGGCTCATATGAGTATACCCGCAAGAAGATAAATCAATGATCACATAACAAAATGCTGCTGAAAGAAATAACATCAAGGATAGAGCATCTAGTCCCAGTAAACAACAAAATTTGGATCAGGGTACATCCAAAGCTCCCCTATTTGAATCAGATGCCACACCAATTCTGCAAAACCAGTGTTCTAAAAGGCGGGATTAATCGTCGATTAACCGGCGATTAATCGGAATTTTGACATCTCCAGTGAGATTAATGGCTCGGCGGTTGTATTTGGCGGCCAGAAGGTTAATCGGCTTTAGTCGGCGATTAACGGGCCGGCAATTAATAGGCGATTAGCCGATTAATCGGTTAAAAGGCAATTAATCGGTTAAAAGGTGATTAATAGGGGTAAAATCAGTATTTTTCAAAAATGAAGGGGAGTAACTGTTATTTTTTGAAAACCAGTTTAAAGAGGCTTCGAATACAGATTTAGATAAGGGCTTTGTTACTCAGCCTGCCAGTCGCTGCAGACGATCGAGGACTTGGAGTGAAGACGATCAAGGACTTGGAGTGAAGTCGCTGCCGTCTGCCATCGTCGCCGCCGCCGTCTGCCATCGCCGCCGTCGTCTGCTGTAATCTCTCTCTCTCTCACAGTTTCTCTCATTTTTTGCTATCAGAAAGTTGTTATTTTGAAAGTCCTGGGTATAACGTCTGGACACTGTGGAGTGTGGACAGTGGCCAAAATGTAGTTTTTTTTTTTTTAATCTTAAAACAAATTAACAAAGTGTAGTATTGTTTGGTGTTATCAGTTAACACAAAGTGTAAAATCTTAAAATCTTAACTTATAATCATGTTAACACTTAACAGTTTCTTGACTTTCTTCTCTGTTTTTTTTTTTTTTTTTTTGTGCACAATAGTAGTCTATAGTGATATCAATTATCAAATGTCAATGGATCCCAAAGTGTAAAATCTTAACTTATAATCATGTTAACACTTAACAGTTTCTTGACTTTCTTCTCTGTTTTTTTTTTTTGTGTGCACACAGTAGTAGTCTATAGTGATATCAATTATCAAATGTCAATGGATCCCACTCATATTCCATCTTCGGAGGCCTCTAATTATGTGCCGCTATTGAAAAGAAATTCGGTTGATGTTGGATGGAATTATGGAGTTATTGTGGATTCTAGCAATAAGGACCGCCTATAATGCCTTTTGTGTGGGAATCAGAATACTGGAGGGGTTAGTAGGATGAAAAGACACATAGCTCAAATTAGGGGAGATGTTGCCTCATGCACTAAGGCAAGCAAGGAAGATATATTAAAGTGTAAGAAGGCAATTGATGATAATGCAGCTAAGAAGAAAAACAAGAAGAAAGCAGCCATGGAAATTAGGGAGGAAGTGAATATAGTAGGTGATGAATCCGAAAGTGATGAGATTGAAAATGTAGCAGTAGGATCAAAGAAGAGGCCCTATGTTCTTGGTCCCATGGATAGATATACAAATATCAATCCCGATTCTTCTGACACGAGTGGATTTAAGAAGACGAGACAACCAAACATAAATGATGTAATTTGGAAGGAGAAGAGTCATAAAGTGAGTCAATACTTGGCTCGATGGGTGTACGAAGCCGGCATTCCATTTCATGCCATAGACAATGATAGCTTCAAACGTTTTGTTGAAGCGGTTGGTCTATTTGGCCCGGGATACCAACCTCCAAGCCAATACCAACTAAGGGAACCATTGTTGAAGGAGGAGGTGGAGAGAAACAAAACATTCCTCAAAAAGCAAGAAGAAGAGTGGGCTTTGACGGGTTGCTCTATCATGACCGATACTTGGACCGACCGAAAAAGGAGAAACATTATTAACTTGTGCGTTAATTGTCAGCAAGGGACTTGTTTTCTTTCTTCAAAGGAAGATTCGGAGGCATCACACACGGGGGTGTATATCTTTGACTATGTTGACAAGTTCATTGAAGATATTGGGGCACAAAATGTAGTTCAAGTAGTGACGGACAATGCATCCAACAATATGGCCGCGGCGGATTTGCTAAAGATCAAGAGGCCAAACATATTTTGGACCTCATGTGGCACCCACACAATTAACCTCATGCTTGAAGGAATTGGTAAGCAATCCAAGTTTAAAGCAACTATTGATAACGCCAAAGCGTTCACTATATTTGTTTATGCTCATCATAATACATTGGCAATGATGAGAAAATATACAAAGAAGAGAGACATAGTGAGGCCGGGTGTTACTCAATTTGCTACATCATTCTTGACTTTACAAAGCTTGATGGAAAAGAAATAAGAATTGCGAGCGATGTTTAGTAGCAATGCATGGGGTGAGAGAGTAAATGGGCTAAGAGCCCAAAGGGAAAAACGGCATATGCTACCGGGATGAGTCAGGCATTTTGGAATGGCGTAACTTTATGCTTGAAAGTGTTTGGTCCGTTGGTGATGGTTCTTCAACTTGTTGATGGGGATCGAAAGCCGTCAATGGGCTTTGTGTATGGAGAGCTCACAATAGCAAAAGAAGAGATCAAAGCGGCATACAAGCAAGTTGAGACTAACTACCGGCCAATACTAGATGTCATTGATGGGAAAGCTAAGGGTCGGCTAGATAGTGCATTGCATTTGACAGCCTACATTTTGAATCCTTTTTACTTCTTCAACAATTCTACCATTCAAGATGATCCTATCATTATGGATGGGGTTCTTACTTGGGTTGCAGCTTTCTTTTCCAATGACGTCAATGTTCAAGATGAAGTCATCAATAGAGAGTTGTTAAAGTACAAGAACAAAGAAGGTGGATTTGGAAGACCATTAGTCACAATGGGATGTGCGACGAACAATGACTCTTATGATCCGGGTAAATAAGTACTCCCTCCGTCCCTTATTTAGAGTCCAATATTCTATTTTGGGCTGTCCCTTAATAAATGTTCATTTTGTAAAGTTAGTGGATAAAAGTTGGTGCATTGTCTATTTTGTCCATAAAATTATATTCTATTTTGAAAAGTAAGTGAGTAAAAGTGTAATGTTGAAGGGTAAGTAGGAAAAGTAGAGGAAAAAGTTGATGTGAAAGGTATAATGATGATGTCTTTTTAATAAGTTGGAGTTATGAAGCAAGACCCTTAAAAAGGGACGGAGGGAGTAGTTACTTTCCTTCTTGGTATTATTTTTTTTGCTAAGTTACTTAGTTACTTAGTACTATTTTTTTTGTGCTTTCTTTCATGACTAGTTGGATGGTGGTCTAACTATGGCAATCATACACCCAATTTGAAAAGAATGGCCACTCGAATTCTCTCTTTGACTTCAAATTCATCGGGGTGTGAGAGAAATTGGAGCACTTTTGAGAGAGTAAGTACATACACTCTCTCTCTTTCTTTGTATATATGTATATATATTCATAAGAAATTATATTAACTTAGGATTTTTTATTTTTTTTTGTATAGATACATACAAAGAAAATGAATAACTAGATGCGACAAGGTTGAACAATCTAGTCTATGTCCAATTCAATGCCAAACTCATCAACAATAAAAGAAAGGAGAAGGATGTATTACGTACTAAAGAATCAACAAATTTACAAGGATGGCTGGTTGAAGGTGGTGACGAGGAAGTTGACCCGGTTTCGGGACTTACATGGGAGGTAATTGAGGAAGCTACAGTTCAACCTAGAAGGACTACTAGAAATATTGGAGTACGAGAACTACATGAGGAAGATTTTGTGTCGGAGGATGATACCGAAGAGGAGGTAGATGAGGATTTTGAGTGTGAGTCCAATGGAGACGAAGTTATGCATGGATATGAAGAAGAAGAGGATGAGTAATTGACTAATAATTCCGTACTTGATTTCATTTGGTTTGAAAGTTGAAGTTCGTAATTGACTAGTAATTTTCCGTACTTGTTTTTATTTGGTTTGAACGTTGAAGTTTGTAATTGACTAGTAATTTTCCGTACTTGGTTTTATTTGGTTTGAACTATGAATATTGAACTTCTACGTCTCTATATTTGAAATGTAGAGAAGTGTTAACATTGAGTATCCGATAGCCAAAGAGAACTAAGAAATTTTTTGGGAGAGAAGATATATCACATCAACTAGAAAAACTATGATTATTAATGGTAGGGACTCTAGGGAGGTTGTAGAATATTTATAAAAAAAAAACCGACTAATTAATGGTCGATTAATAGGTCACAAAGTTTGTAGGTGGTCGGTCGCCCGCCTAGCGCTTTTTTTGGAACATGAAGATTTTTGTTCCCTTACATGTCCAAATGATCAAATTTAGATGAGGTTCCCCAGACTCAGACACTCACTAAAGTTGCCACCAGAAATTCGCCATTGGAGAAAATCAAACAATCCATCTTGATAATGATCACTTTATGTTCAAAAATCACAGTTTAGATCAATTCCCTTATCACGTGAAAAACAGCAAGATCCCACAAAATACGTGAAAAACAGCAAGATCCCACAAAATGTTTGAGAATAATTGCTTCGACAGCTAACAGAGATTATAGATGAAATCACCATGACCAATGATCACCATGAGATTCCCAGATATCAAAACATAGCAGCTAGATCACCATGTCAAAGGTCCAGAAAATATCGAGAGTCAAACTTGAAGCAGATGGCCATGCTCCAAAAACTTCACCATATTCCAATGTTTTCTCCAAACAGAGCAATTACTCAAGGGAAGAGTACCAAGAATCAACAAAATGACCCAAAAAGTAAAGACTAAACAAACCCAGACCCAACCCAGAAACGTATGACATAAACGAAAAAAAGAGAACCAAACACAAGACAGCCCACCCAAACAAAGGAGACCAACCCACCCAAACCATAAATCAACTTACAGAAATCACATGAATTAAATTTCCTCTCAACAGATTCAGTTCTAACAACATCCTCATCCAGCAAGGCCTCGTATCGGTGCCTCATAAACCTCTCAATGATCCTCGTATCAGTGCTCTTGCACTTGGGCTTTGACTGGACACGAGTTTTTCTAGATGTAGAAATTCACCATTTGGATATTCGTAAAAAGTTACCAGGCTCTTCCTTGATCCTCCCTTCGTCTTCTGGCTTGAAGCCGCAATTAAGTAGTAGAATATTATCAGCAGGATCCCATTTCCTGTAGAGAAATCCCCAGAATATTAATTCTACACTAGGTGCACGGCCGCGTGCCATGCACGAGAATCGTACCTGTTGGTTTCAATAATTGTCACACCGAACTAGTAGCAAAAAAAGTGATCAACCAAATGATCAATAAGCATTATATCCGTACCATTTTGCATGACTTCAAACATTATAGGTACAAACCCTCATGCAGAATCGTGTCCATTGTTTGGAGCCGTAATTGTATGACAACTACACTTTAAAATACCAAGTGTGATATTTTGTTGTTGGTTGAAAATATATTTGTACAAGTTTTTACATTTTGTTGGTTAGGATGAGTTTCCCGTTTTTAGTGACTTCACTAAAAGTCATTTTTTATTTTCGTGAAAAATTCTTTTCCCTTGGATTTTTATCTGCTTTGTGCAAATTTTTGTATAGAACTAAAGTAAAACATAGATTTTTGTATATGGCTAAAGTAAAACAGATTACCTCACGTCATTTTCAGCAATTACAAGCTTGAATTTTTAAGCAAAACGGATGTATCGTGGGGCGATACTATCCACAAATGAGATCTCATTTTGCGCGGGGTAAGGATTTCTATCACCCATAGAAGGACAAACAAGAATGCCACCAGGAGGATATATTTCATACCGATACACAGTTTTCTGCTCTTCAAAGGGGGGCACCGGTATCCAAAATTTATTTGGAGAGGTTGAAACAAAGCCGTGGGGATGTGTCGATCGAAAACAAGAGGCAAACCGCCTTGGGTGACATGCTCCTCTAAAGAATAGTAATTTCTGATGTGAGTTACCCCTTGAGCTCTTGCAAGAAATCCCTTCCTATAGACCTCCCCCTCGCTTCTAGTATTCCACCGGAACACCTTTGCTTGGATATCTTGTCTCCCATTCCTAAAAACAAATTTATCCAAAGACTTCTTAACTGCTTGGGTATTAATATAAAACACTGTACCGACCACTAACTGAGCAACCTTGTCTTCATCTAAGGTTAGAGGTACTTCAGAGGATTTTGAAGAACATCCCCTCCATATGTAATCATTTGCAATCCCACCTGCAAAAAAATTTATTAATCACCATAAATGGGAGACAATTACAATGATTAAAGGGAGAAGGGCAAAAGGCATCACAACCATAACCATACATCCCAACTAGGTTGGCACCCATGGAATGAACAATCACTTGCCGCTCAAAACCCGAAGCATAGAAGGATGGCAAGATGCCAGCCACCGAAGAAAGATTAGCCTAAACCCTTTGTTGATGATGTATCTCGTTTGTCTTTCTCTAGTTCGGTGGCTGGCATCTTGCCATCCTTCTTTGCTTCGTGTTTTGAGCGGCGAGTGATTGTTCATTCCATGGGTGCCAACCTAGTTGGGATGTATGGTTATGGTTGTGAAGCCTTTTGCTCTTTTCCCTTTAATCATTGTAATTGTCTCCCATTTATGGTTATTAATAATTTTTTTTGCAGGTGGGATTGCAAATGATTACATATGGAGGGGATGTTCTTCAAAATCCTCTGAAGTACCTCTAACCTTAGATGAAGACAAGGTTGCTCAGTTAGTGGTCGGTACGGTGTTTTATATTAATACCCAAGCAGTTAAGAAGTCTTTGGATAAATTTGTTTTTAGGAATGGGAGACAAGATATCCAAGCAAAAGTGTTCCGGTGGGATACTAGAAGCGAGGGGGAGGTCTATAGGAAGGGATTTCTTGCAAGAGCTCAAGGGGTAACTCACATCAAAAATTACTATTCTTTAGAGGAGCATGTCACACAAGGCGGTTTGCCTCTTGTTTCCGATCGACACATCCCCACGGCTTTGTTTCAACCTCTCCAAATAAATTTGGGATACCGGTGCCACCCTCTGAAGAGGGAAAAACTGTGTATCGGTATGAAATATATGCTCCTGGTGGCATTCTTGTTTGTCCTTCTATAGGTGATAGAAATCCTTACCTCGCGCAAAATGAGATCTCATTTGTGGATAGTATCGCCCCACGATACATCCGTTTTGCTCAAAAATTCAAGCTTGTAATTGCTGAAAATGACGTGAGGTAATCTATTTTACTTTAGCCCTATACAAAAATCTATGTTTTACTTTAGTCCTATACAAAAATCTACACAAAGCAGATAAAAATCCAAGAGAAAAGAATTTTTCACGAAAATAAAAAATGACTTTTAGTGAAGTCACTAAAAACGGGAAACTCATCCTAACCAACAAAATGTAAAAACTTGTACAAATATATTTTCAACCAACAAAAAAATATCACACTTGGTATTTTACAAGTGGGGTTGTCATACACAATTACGGCTCCAAACAATGGACACGATTCTGCACGAGGGCTTGCACCTATAATGTTTGAAGTCATGCAAAATGGTACGGATATAATGCTTATTGATCATTTGGTTGATCACTTTTTTTGCTACTGGTTCGGTGTGACAATTATTGAAACCAACGGGCACGATTCTCGTGCATGGCACGCGGCCGTGCACCTAGTGTAGAATTAATATTCTGATGATTTCTCTGCAGGAAATGAGATCCTGCTGATAATATTCTACTACTTAATTGCGGCTTCAAGCCAGAAGACGAAAGGAGGATCAAGGAAAAAAGCCTGGTAACTTTTTACGAATATCCAAATGGTGAAATTCTACACCTAGAAAAACTCTTGTGTCCAGTCAAAGCCCAAGAGCACGAGCAAGTGCAAGAGCACTGATACGAGAATCATTGAGAGGCTTACGAGGCACCAATATGAGGCCCCGCCGGATGAGGATGTTTTCAGAACTGAATCTATTGAGAGGAAATTTAATTCATGTGGTTTCTGTAAGTTGATTTATGGTTTGGGTGGGTTGGTCTCCTTTGTTTGGGTGGGCTGTCTTGTTTGGCTAGCCATTATCATCTCCGAAGTGCTGGCCATTATCGTCTCCGAAGAGCTGCTGCCGGGAGAGAGAAATCCTGTTGAAGAATGAGGAAAAAGGTACTGCCATCCTCCTTATAAGCTCTTTCCACTTAGGCTGCTTAATTTGAATCCAATTAACCTAAACTGACATAACCATAAACTTGCCTAACTCATTTGAATGGGTTAATCGCATTTGACCATCGTATGGGAACAATGGTTCAATTATCTGCAAATAGTATTTAAAGTTTGAGATGAACCAGTGACTTAAGTAACAACGTGTAGAGCAACAACAACAGCAGCATCTTGAGCAGCAGCAGGACATAGAGAATTCAAAAAGGTAACATTGTGAAGTAAGGAAACAGCAACTGACCATTGCAGCAGTGGATGAGCAGCATAGGCTTGCAAGATGACATTAAATAGTCATAACAAGCAGTAGATGAGCACTAGCAGAAGCAGAAGTAGAGTGTCAATATCATTGCAGAAAATGGTCACAAGTTCATGGCAGAAAACTATGGTAGCAGCAGCAGCAGTAAAGAAACTTCAAAAACTCATGGCAGCAAAAGATCCATCCATAACAGCAGCAGAGTATGACAGAAGTAGCAGTAGAAGAGAAGCCCATGACAGCAAATGACTATACGTTAATATGAGTACCAGTAGCTTCAAAGAATCATAGAATCAAGTGATCCCAATCATGAACAAAGGTAGCAGCAAGCAGCAGGAAAACAGAAGGTCCAATACATTAGAAACAGATTGCTACAAAGGCATGGACTCAAAGACTAACCACCAACGGGGAAAAAGACATAACAGGGACACAAAATAAAGCAATTGATCTCAAAGTAGCTGACTGAAGCACCTACCGGAAACTGCCTTTAGCTGACTGAACTCTTACTAACTAATTGCTAGCAGCTAACTAGTTCCCTTGTTTCACGGTGAACACACCACGTGTCCCTTTATTTGAGTAAAAAAAATTTGGTTCATTGGATAACTTGGTTTGGTTTAGATAAAACGGCTCTTACCAGAATACTCATTGGTGACATTCTTCATAGAACTCAAGAATTGACTACTCGGTCCCTCCTCCATTAGTTATAATGAATTAGAAAAGCAATATACAGTCCACAATTTACTCCAACAGTACAAATGCTAAAATTTAAATGTTACTATAATGTATGTAGGAATGGGCCAACCCCAACTAATGTGTTTAAAGCTTGTACTTATCAGATATGCACTCTTGATATAAAAAGATATGCTTAAATTAGCACAAGCAAATATTTTTACGTGTAACTCCTCTTCTGTCACTCAGCTCACCGACACACCTAAATCAAACTTAAACCACGACTAGTTCAATTGGCGCCCAAAAAAAACCAAAAATAAAAAATCCCAACTTTGAGCATCACCTTCCAGAACTGATCGAGTCAAAATTCCCACACACTAGTCCCTTTCTAGTACTAGACTCCTGCCTTCTTTTTGCAGCAAATGAAAATGGTCCCCCTCTTATACTAAACAAAGAGACTTGTGCCACTTTGCCTAATAATGATAAAGGTAAATTATTAAGGTACAGGGGTTGTATTAAAGTATGATTTTGGTGCAAACCACTAGACATAAACTGTGATGTGTGTGTGTGTGTATATATATATATATATATATATATCTCTCTCTCTGTATATATATGTGTGTGTTTGTGTGTGTGTAAAGGCAAAAAAACACACACCATACGTACATACAAACCATGGATCTATGCATCCACATTACAAAGCATCTAAGATTCAGAAGCCAAGACAACAGAAAATACACTACGAACATACAAAATATAATCGAATCTGCCAATGTAGGAACGAAGGACCAAGAAATCGAAATCTTTAAAAGTAAATACATACATATATACAAAACATTTTCTATGAGGGAGCCTTCATCTAAGTATATGCGGGAGACACACAGGGGCCGTTGGATTGTCCAACGGCTGAGATTAGATTGTGACTAAAAACCTCTCAAATGGGTCAAACGGCCTCTGCCCCCTCCCATTTACACGTCCAAAAAGAGAGAGAAGAGAGAGAGAGAAAAGCAATTCGCGATCGAAGAAGCAAAAAGGGGATCGAAGAAGCAGCAGCATACATCGCGATTGAAGAAGAAGCAAATCGAAGGTACAATCTAGTTATCTGCTTCCTATCTCTGCGTTTCTTAACAGAAACCCTAAAAAGACTTCGTTTTTTCAGTTTTTCGATTTAGGGTTTCGATTTGAACTCGGAAGAAGAAAATCGCGATCAAAGAAGAAGCAGCAAATCGAAGGTACAATCTAGTTCTCTTCTTCCTATCTCTGCATTTCTTAACAGAACCCTAAAAAAACTTCGTTTTTCCAATTTTTCGATTTAGGGTTTCAATTTGAACTCGGAAGAAGAAAATCACGATCGAAGAAGAAGAAGCAAATCGAAGGTACAATCTAGTTCTCTACTTCATATCTCTGCATTTCTTAACAGAACCCTAAAAAGACTTCATTTTTTAAAATTTTCGATTTAGGGTTTCTCGATTTAGGGTTTCCACGAAACAATTTGAACTCGGTTTTGAAAAATTGCTTATTTAGGGCTACGCATTTTTGTGCTACGTGCATATCATATGCAATGGAGTTTTTTTTTTTTTTTGTTGTACAGATTGGTTTAAGGCTATCTGTTTTTCAGCACCTCTTACTTTGTTTTGTTGTGAAGTGAAGTGACGTAAGAAACCAATTCAGAAGTACGTAAATTACCTGTTCGACTTGTTTTTCCCCTCACTTGGTGGAATTAGGTGGAATTAGATTAGTGGCTTTGTTGCCCAACTGTGAACCAGAGAAATAGAATGATATGATTCAAATGTTCTGAATTCAGATTGTTGATCTTGTGATATTGGTGATTATATAGTTTGGTTTGGAGTTTTTTTGACAGAAAAAATATGATATTGTGATATTATTGATCCCTACAGACACGGGATACCAATTATTTGGAAAAGAGGCAGATTCAAAGTTACACCATGGTTTAATAATGGCAGCTTTAATGTTGTTTTCAGTTATGTCTACTTCAACCAACATGGCTAACAATGAAACTAATTACCCTCGATTTCGAAACATGACGTGTCGGTGTGGTTTGAGAGCAGCTGTCAGAATTTCAGGGTTCGATGCTAATCCTGGAAGGCTCTACTATGGGTGTCCAAAGGAGAAGCACAAAGGAAGATGCAACTACTAGGACTGGTGCAATCCAATTGGGTATCACCAACCCAACCCAACCCAGATGAAGCACGTGTTCAAAAAATTGAAGTCAAAGTGGCCAACCTGAATTTGATCATGTTCTTTTGTGCCATTGTCATGGCTTTGATTGCATTTTAAAAGTGACTGAAACGTAGGATCAGTTCTTTTGGTGACTTTGTAATAAGTATTTTGGTGAGTGAAAAAAATAGTTTTTGGGTGAGTGAAAAAAATACTTTCAGTAAACGTATTATGTTGTTAAAAACAAAAAATCATTTTGGACAGTTTAAACTGTTGCAATAAGTAACCAGGATTTTTTTCACTTACGATCACTACAACAAAACACAGCTAAAGCGGCATGTTCTAAGGGGCATTTTTTTACTAAATGCTCCATTTGAGGGTTAACGGGGCAGAACAAATTTTATGCCCCAAAAAGTTGTAGGCAATGGGGCACTTTCAGTATACACCGTTTTGGTGAGTGAAAAAAATAGTTATTTTTTAGGTATTATTTTTTTGTGGTGAGTGAAAAAATATACTTTTAGTAAAACGTATTGAAATAGAAAACAAAACAAAACAAAAAGGGGAACAAATAGAAAGTGAATAACATAGCAGAGCCATACCTATGGAGAGAGAACTGGAAAATACGAAAGACGGGGAGAGAGAACTGGATTGACTGGGTTAGTGATGCATTTTCCTTCTGTAAAACAACTCTAAAAAACAAATAAAAGCCTTTTTTGTTAGAGGTTATGCTCGAGTAGCTCGGGTAGAGGTTATTAGTTGATGTAGTTAATTTGGAAATGATTTTGGAAAAGTGGGAACATGTTATTGCATAAGGAACCTTATTGCATAAGGAAATGATTTTCCTTATGTTGCTTTCCTTATGTCACTACCAAAAAGTAAGTGCAGTGTAGAAACGTTTTAGGAAATTTAGTGTAGAAATTCATTACTGAAAATAATACTCCCTCCGTCCCTTTTTAAATGTCCTGCTTCGTAACTCCAACTTACTAAAAAGACATCATCATTATACCTTTCACATCAACTTTTTCCTCCACTTTCCCTACTTACCCATCATCATTACACTTTTACTCACTAACTTTTCAAAATGGAATCTACTTTTAGGGACAAAATAGACAATTCACCAACTTTTACCCACTAACTTTACAAAATAGACACTTATTAAGGGACAGCCCAAAATGGAATACTGGACTGTAATAAAGGGACGGAGGGAGTAGTATTCAATCAAGCTTTCAAAAATCAACGCCAATCTATCCCATTACCCAATCAAGCTTTCAAAAATTATTACCAAAAATGAGCATTAAAAATCATTACCCAAAAAAATCAGACAGTCAAAGGGAAGCAAGATTGAAATTTGTCATTATAATCAAGCCAATCAAACTTAAAAAATTATTTCCAAAAACTAAAAAAATCACTCTCAACCGTCGGATGAAATCAATTTGAGTCAATTTACGGTATCTACCTATGGAAACTTCCGGACTATTAGTCAGATTGATTCATTTAAATTTCAAATAATATCGGAAACATGTAAAACTTATAAAACCTAAAAGGAATGTAAAATGAAGGGTAGAGATTTATGCAGAAGGGGGGGATAAATCTTAAGCGTTGATTATCTATTAGATTCAAATACTTCCTTGTCATATTAAGCCAAAAATATTATATAGATAGATAGATATACAGATATAGATATCGATATATAATATAGTGCAGTAAGTAGTATGTATACCCGGGAACTGGAGGGTATGGGGCGGGTACAGCAGGTATCTGAAGGTGGAGATTTAAGATTACAAAATCTTACCCGCTCCATATTTGAGCGGGTTTTTTTCAAATATACTGTATATATCATACCATATCCGCTACTATTGAGAAAAATTCTGGATTATCCCCGCCTCCATATGGGCGGGGCGGGTATCCACTGCCATAAAGACCATCCTAGGGTTTTTTCTTAACAAAACAGACGAGAGAGGAGACTTGGGGAGCGGCGACCGCCGACATTAGTGAACTTCTTCTTCTCCAATCCACTGCTCCGATCAACTCGCCGGCGACCTCTCCTTGCTTAAGTTGTAAAACTCTCTCTCTCTCTCTCTGATCTTCCTCTTCTCCGAAAAAATCTGCATGTGTACCAAGGAGACTAACCTAGTAGATCTGTTTTTTTTTTTCGGTTTCTTTCTTTCCTCTCTCCTTCGACAGAATATTACAGTGACTATCCTCTCCCTGTGTGTGTGTGTGTATCCGCGTGTGTGTTTTTAGTTTCTAGTGAAAGCAAGGGTTTTTAAGTTATACGATTGTGTATTGAGATTGATTATCTGAAATTAGACTTCTTTATTACTCATTTTCTCTGTTAATTGACTGGTTGAAACAAGTTATCAATCCAATCCAAATACTTTGCTAAATTTGTCTTTTTTAGTCTCTCTTCACAACTCTTGTTACTCCCATGAGTACTTAACTTGGATTCCAATTTTTTATGCATATGCTCCTATGCTAATTGTCATTCCTTACTTTTGGGAGCAGAACTGGTTCTATCTGGATCTGCGTCCACAGCCGAAGGAGATGGGATTGGGATCTGATTTGGGCATAGTCCAATCACCAATTGCAGCAACAGAGAGTTCATCTTCTGGTCAGGAGGAGTTTATTAAAAAAGAGGCTGAATGGGACCGAGAAATGATGAAGGCGACGAAAGAGATCAAAGAGTTAAAGGCTAATTTAATGGCCAAAGAAACTGAAATCAAGATTAAAATGAAAAAGAAGGAAATTGAAATAGAAGGAATGAAAGATGACAATCGGTTAATGGAGTTTGAAATCAAGATGATGGAAGTGGATATGGAAGATGAGGCCCTCGCTCTACAGGAGGAAAATCCGGAGTTGAAGGCAGAGCTAAGGAGGTTGGAAGTGCTGTTGGACCAGTGGAGGAAGGCAGCAGAGGTGGCAAAGGCGGCAGAGGTTCAAATGAAAGATGAGGTCCTCGCTTTACGTGGAAAAAATTCGGAGTTGGAGACAGAGCTGGGTATGGTGGAAAAGCAGTTGGACCAGTGGAAGGTGACAGAGTTTCAAATGAAAGATGAGGCCCTCGCTTTACGGGTGGGTAGGTTGGAAGAGCAGTTGGACCAGTGGAGGAAGGTGCCAGCAGAGGCGGCAGAGGTTCTAATGAAAGATGAGGCCCTCACTTTACGGGGGAAAAATTCGGATTTGGAGGCAGAGCTGGGTAGGTTGCAAGAGCAGTTGGACCAGGCGGCACCTAAGAAAGAAACTTAGAAGGAAAGCAAGAACTTTTTGAAGAAGTTGTCAAGACGATTGTCATAAAAGCTTGTAATTTGGGAATGGGAGACCCTGCCAAGCAGGGGTGCTTGGCAGGGGTGCCGAGCACATCTCGGCCGTCCAAAAAGAAAAGGAAAAGGAAAAAGATGTTTCGATCCGAACCGTTGATTCCGAGATGAACGGCCGGATTGGCCGCTTGGCACCCCGCTAAGGAAATGGTCTTTAAGAATTCGTATAGTGGAAGTGGGAGAGAAAATTGAATTAAAAATTCATTGTCCTTTTCCCTCTGATCATGTTTGTTTTGATATTCACCTTGCTTAGTTTCCATCTCAATTTCAGTTTAAATCCTTTTTATTTTAAGGTTCATTTATGCCAGTTACATTTTACCCATTTAAATTAGTTGCTCTGTTAAAAAAATCCCAGGTTTTCCCCTCGTTGATTAAAGAAAATGGGGTACCAGGTATTTCGACTAATGTAGAAATAGCTGCTCATCTGCAATGGCTAAGAGCATACACAGTGAAATAATTAAAAGTGGATAATCAAAAGTTGCTACATCATCTTTTGGTTATCCATTTAAGGGGTTGCTAAGATTAATAATATAAAGGTCCACAATGGTATAATCAAAATTGAATAACCAAAATTTGTCACATCACCTTTTTAACTTATAAAAATCTAGAAATTGTAACATAGAAAATAATTTTTTTAAAATAGTTTTCAAACTAATAAAATAGGTTATTAAAAAAAGAGAAAATAGTTTTTTGAAAACTTTGATTAAAAAAAAGCTTTCGGGAAAAAGTTAAAAAAAAAAAAACAGTTTTTGAAAAAAAGGTTTTAATAAAAAAACTGTTTAAAAAAATTTCGGAAAAACAGTTTTAATAAAAAAACTATTTTTGCAAAAAAATAAAAAATGTTTTTAAAAGTATTTTTGTTATAAACATGTTGAAAATGAAAGAAATAAGGTTTTTGTGTAATGATGGTGTACTTAATTGAGGAAATGTGAAGACAATTAAATTTGATTATTGGCAAAAAGTTGATAATTTTGATTATCCAGGGGCCAAAATTTGATGAGTTGCTAAGATGTTTTTAGGTTTGGTTATTCCAATATGAGCTCTTTTTGAGCAAATATTGCTAACTTTAGAAATCTTTTTGTTTTGATTATACCACTGTGGATGCTCTAAGTCTTTAGCAAATAACCAAATTTCACTCATTCCGTAACTAAAACCCAATTACCAAACTCAAAACTCAAAAACTCAAAAACACCC
The DNA here is from genome assembly GCA_018127125.1 of Rhododendron griersonianum. Taxonomy (NCBI): domain Eukaryota; kingdom Viridiplantae; phylum Streptophyta; class Magnoliopsida; order Ericales; family Ericaceae; genus Rhododendron; species Rhododendron griersonianum. Next base: position 32,897,154 of record CM030797.1, on the reverse strand, counting down.
CACATTGGAATCGTCTCATCAAGACGAATTTTGTTAGAGATGCAAAAATAAACAATATGGAGGTAGAGGTTGTTAAGTTTGATTATGAATTAAATGGATAATCAAATGCTGACGTGACATATTTTGGTTATTGATTTTAATTATTCCCATTATGAATGCTCTAATAGGATTCAAATTCCCGAAATATTAGTCACAAATTACCATGATTGATTAGGATAACTCCTAACATGATTCAAATTTAGGTAATATTAGTTACCATGATTGATTAGGATATTTCAATTCAAATGAGCTCCTTTCGTGGTCTCGAAGTTTCCAATATTTACCAAAATGCCATGTTGTAGAAGGAAGGATGAAGATAAATGTGGACTGTCGGATTTGTTTGTATGGATAGATAAATTTTGGACAGAGATAAATCTGAACCGTTGAAAAAGAATATTCTGTAAGATACCCGTCCTGTTTTATACTCCCTCTGTTCCTAAATAAGTGTCCGGCGCCCAAACTTAGGCTTTATAAAAGATGCATGTTTTTCGTTAAAAAATTTAATTTTTTTTCACAATAATAGAACTCATTGCTATCTATTTATTTGTGAAAAAAATTAAATTTTTTTAACAAAACAAATGTATCTTTTTAAAGGCTTAGGTTTGCGTGCCAGACAGTTATTTAAGAACGGGAAGGAGTAATATATATATATATAGATATAGATATTATAATATAGTGCAGTAGTATGTATACTCGGGTATGGGACGGGTACATGTACTTGAGGGTGGAGATTACAAAATCATACCCGCTCCATATCCGAGCGGGTTTTTTTCATATCATACCATATCCGCTACTATTTGAGAAAAATTCTGGATTATCCCCACCTCCATATGGGCGGGGCGGGTATCCACTGCCATACTAAAGACATCCTAGGGTTTTTCTTAACAAAACAGACGAGAGAGGAGACTTGGGGAGCGGCGACCGCCGACATTGCTGAACTTCTTCTTCTCCGATCAACTCGCCGGCGACAGCTATTGACGTATTGATCTGTTCAAGGTACGTATTTTCTTCGATCCTTTTCTGAGGCGGCGGGACTGTTTATTTTTGTTGCCGATCTGTATTTTTTCTCTGTCTATTGTGGTTGGCTGAGCTGTGCTGGTATCAATATTGTGATTCCTTGTTTTCGTGAGAGGTAGAGAGTGTGTGAGAGAGAGCAGTAGGCCATTTGGCGTCTCAGTGGCTCTTCTTCTTCGTCGAAGGGGAGTTTCATTGTGTACATGGACAACTTGCCCAATGGAGTGGGTATCACTCGGTTTAGAAATTTTTTCTCCAACTTTGGGAAGATCGTGGAGGCTTTTATCCCTTTCAAGAGAAGCAAAGGTACTGGTAATCTGATCGTCAAGAGGGCTAGATATGATAGGGGATCCAATTATGATATAGTGGCTGTGAGCAACTAGAAACTTTCAATCAAAATTCAGGCCAAATTCAGGGCACAATGGAGGTTATCAAATATCCCTTTAGATAGTCTAGAGTGGCTCTGCAATAGTTTTGTTGACCAATAGTCTTCACCTAAATAAGCGTCTGAGTTTTTCCGCTTGTCTATTGATAGAACTTATGGAAACATGGAAACAGCCGAACAATTGAGAAATTTACAGTTGTGGGAGTCTTTGAGTTGAGGCTACAACTGCACTCTATGTTGCATGGATCCTTCATTTCAGCTCAAGTACCCGTGTCGATGTGTCCGACACCCGTATCCTTTTGGACACTCGGATCTTCTAATTGTTAAGATACTTACAGAAAAGGAATATCAAATTAGATAGAAAAGCGATATTTCGAGTATTTCATATAGACAAGAAATAGGGAATTAGAAAAAACATAATTTTCTTAACCCTTTCTTGTTTAAATACATTTGTAAACATAGTTTACGATACAAAATTATGCAATATATAATACAAACAAGAGTTCAGGACGTGTCCCCGTACCCGTATCCAAGTTTGGGACACATATCCACGTATCCTAAGATTTAAGTTTAGGAAGGTCCGATGCTTGGACTTGCACCCACACCCGATACTCGCACCCGAGTCCATGTAACATAGAGTCTGCACTTATAAAAAATGAAGAGTTGAGGATACAACTGCTACATATACTTCGTTATAACTTCCATTAAGCCTTCATTTAAATCTTCTTAGCCTTTCTTTATTATATTTGCTGCCTTAGGTGTAATGCTAAAGCCAATTATTTTAATTGCTGAATACTTTACAGAATCGAAAGCTTTGTATATCTTTTCTTTTGTTTGAGATAAATAATGTTTCCTTTAAAGCTTGTTATCCATGGGTGTAGTGGTTAGTCATTTAATTTCTTATGCACTCAGGGAATTGTGGAATATCGTATGTAAGTTAGAACAACCTCGCGTTGAGTCCATTTGCCATGCTCTAGCCTACGTGCGTGGTGTTGTCCACTTTGAGTCTACTGCTATCCTAACTGGTGAGATTTTACTAATGTCAAGATGTACATCTAATTAACAGTAATGATTTTTTGTTGCTTTTTCTAACTTCTTATTGTGCTGATTTAATTCTTTTAAAATTGGGAACAAAATACTTACTCATTGGGGGGCCAAATACTTGCTTTTCGGAGTTCTGACTGTTCTAGTTTCCATATGCTCATCCAATGTCCCTTCATTTTTGCTTCATTGATATCAAAATGCCGATGGTCTTTGGTTTGAAAGTTTTGTTTCTGTAAGTTAGAATAAAAGCTTGAAGTTTTCTTTTATTTGATTTGGTTTTCATGCAAGGCCTAGTATACTTCTAAAGGTGAAACAGTAGAGTTGAGCTGCTCTTCTGACATGAATTTGATGAAGAGAAACAATAAAGCCAAAATTGCAGGACATCGTCGTGGGACCAAAATGTCTAAATCACCAAAATCAATGATGAAGGTGTCAAGAGAGCTGCTATGTTCAGAAATGGAGAGGAAGGGACAAATTGCAGACGAGTCCAATATGTTTTGTGAACCATTGTTCGTAATAATAAAACTTGGTGGAATATGGAACCATTATCCTTTAAATTTGCTTATTGTGAAGTAGAAGTTGGTGGAATATGGGACACAATGGTTTCAGGTGTGCTGCATATGCACGGAAGTAGTTGGGCACTTGGGCATACACTAGGCGCCGAATATCTTGACAATTGTTTTGAAGAGATTTCAGGTACTATTATCTGCTCTAAGAGGGTAAGGTCTACAGTATTTTCTGGAGTTCTTTTGATTATGACATTAAAGGGATTATATTTTTGGAGTATCTATACATGCATCGTTTTCTGAATCTAGTTGCTAACAAATCTTACACTTGCATAATATCTATACATGCATCGTTTTTTTTTTTTTTTTGTGTGAGTAGAATTCAATATGCATCTTGTCTCTCTTTGATTTCAATTTCTTCAATATGCATTTGTCGAGAAATGACTATGAAAATTTCCATTTGCGGCCACTGTTCTCATTAGAATTCTTGGCAGAATCTCTAAGTATTAGTAGTTTGTTATGATGCAGAGGATGAACAATTCGAGTCGGACAAAGCTCAGGTTGTCAAAGAAATTGCGGCACTTGAACCCCAAGCCCGTCCATGACTTGGCTTTCTTGTATGTACAACTTCGTGAGAACGGTGCACACGTTCACTAGCGGAAAGACCTCGTCAGTACAAGAAGAATTCGGAAAGCTCTATCTTTTTATTTGTTGAGTAGTGTACTCTCAAGGTATAATTACGAGACATTGTATGCGGTTTGATAGCAGACAATGTATTTTTCATTCAGAAATATGAGAGGCAGATTTGTGTGATATTATGGATTGTTTGTATGTGTGTATTTGTTACTTATATGTTTGTTATGTTGATCGTGGTGAATTATGAACGGGTGAAAATAACACTCCCTTCGTCCCTTTTTAAGTGTTATGCTTCATAATTTCAACTTATTAAAAAGGCATCATCATTATACTTTTCACATCAACTTTTTCCTCCACTTTGGAGTAGTAAATGGGTAAAAATGGTATTAGTAATTTTTTTTTATAAAAAAAAAAAACTATTCCCGACGTTTAGTAAACGCTAGGATTTCCCTCGCCGACGGCAGTATAGATTGTAGCCGGAAAACTTTTCCCGGCGTTTTTAACAAACCCCAGTAAAAGTCACCAGCTCCGGTCACCGGAAAACTGTTACCAGTGTTTATGAAACGCCGGGAAAAATGCCGGGTCCTTTCCCGGCGTTTGGTAAACACCGTATAGTATTCCCGAGCCCGGCAGTAGTGGCGTAGGAAGGCTTTTGCCGGCATTTATTTCACTTTTACCATTGTTTATAAAACGTCGGGAAAGCCATTTTTCCTTGTAGTGTTTGCAAGTCGTGGTACAAGTTACTCTATTTTGAGCAAGTTAGAGCAGCTTCCGGGCCCCAAAGACGGGACGATTCAAAGCAGAGATATTTTCTATACCTTATAACCTTTACATGTACACTGAAAGGAATGTATTTTTTCAGATTCTAAAATATGATGTATTTATTAGGTTTCAGATTTTAGAATCCGATAGGCATGTTTTGTTTCTTAATGTATTTATCATGTTTTGTTTCTTTTAGAATCCCACAGTACATATAGATTACCACCACTGAAATTGTTTTACAAAAGACTCTGGACACAAAGGGGTGGCTTTTGGAAATTGTAAAAGCTTTTCATGAATATCTGTAACTTGTAACTTGTAACTTGAAACGAATTGGGTCAAAAGTATAAATATAAAACATATGTGTATGTATTAAGGCATACACAATCAGTCACATTCGATAGGAGCACTAATCAAAATATTTAGTTGTTAGAGCATCCGCAATGTAATAATAAAAACCAAAATGTTGTTAAAGTTAACAATATTTGCTCAAAAAAATGCTTACATTGTAATAACCAAACTTAGCAATCTCTTAATAACTCATCAAATTTTGGCATTTAAATAATCAAAACTAACAATCTTTTATTAATAATCAAATCTAATGGTCCCCACATTTTCTCAATTAAGTACACCCATTATTAAACAAAATCTTCTCTCTCTCACAAAAATGTTTTCAAAAAATAATTTTTAAAAACAGTTTTTTTTTAAAATTAAAAAAAAAACAGTTTTTTTTTAAAATTGTTTTCTTTTTGAAAAAAAACAGTTTTTTTTTAAAATGTTTTTCACTAAACTGTTTTTTTTAAATTATTATTTTTCAAAAAAACTATTCAAATTATTATCAAAGTTTTTATTTTTTAGAATTTTGTCGTTTGAAAAGGTATGTGGTAAGTTTTGGTTATCCAATTTTGATTATTACATTGTGGACCTCTACATTGCTAATCTTAGCAATGTCTTAAAGGGAGCTGATAAATACAACTGCGAATTTACTGCATGTAACTTGTTTTTAAGTAAATAATATTCGGACAAAAATGCCCTTATAAAAATGGACAAAAATACCCCTACTTTTATTACATACAACCACAAACATATAACCACATCCAAAACACAAACACCCCAAAACCCACCCACGTTTCCCTCCATTTTTTTCTATCTTCTTCCAGGGGAAATCTTCTGGTTCTTCTGGCTCCATTCTAGGCCACCACCACTGTTAAGCTCCCACCTCCCACCATAAACCCAGTCGACATCTGCCTCCGAACTCTCACCTCACACCTCCTAACACTCAATGGAAGCCTCCATTGCTTCCTCTTCTTCCATTGGTAAAGAAGAAGTCTTTGACCCAACATATGAGAGTAATGTGTATATTGATTGGGGATTGGACGGTTGTGCAATAGAAATGGAAGTTGACAAGGAAGAGGGAGCCATGGATGTTGTAATTTCAAAGCCAAAATCACAGCAAAAAGTAACTCATCACTCCTCCATTTTTAGCCTGGTTCTGTCCCGACATTGTCATCTTCTAAAACTTGAAATTATGCCACAATTTCATAGTTTAAAACTCAGAATTCTGCGAAAATTTCGAACTCTAAAGTTCGAAACTTGTTGGTACACATTATTCAAAGCATATTGTATTGATTATGTAGTTCAATTTCTAGAATCTGAAATATTGGTATAATTTCATACTCTAGAGTTCAAAATTTATGAGGATTTTCATATTCTAATGTATGAAGTTTATGTAATATTTCTAGTTCTAGATATTGAAATGTTCGCATAGTATGTTGGTAAGGACTGAGTTGGGTTCAATTTCTAGAATCTGAAATGTTGGTGAAATGTTGGGTCGGACGATGATGGTGACGGTGGGTCTACCGTGGTGCTTGCTGTTGTGTGGCGGTGGTGGTTCGACAATGGAGGTGGTGGTGGCGTTTTGGTTTGGGTTGGGGGGGTGTGGTGGTGGTTCAGACAACGGGGGTAGTGAGGGAGAAGAACGGGGAGAAGGGGGAAGGGAATGGTGGTGGGGGTGTTGGGTGGGTTTCAGAACTAGAGCTAGGGGAGTGGAGGGTTTTCAGATTGGAGCGGAGGGTTTTGGTTTCAGAAAACAGAGGGTGCTGAATGGAGGGTTTTCAAAAAAAATCTGGCCGAAATACTTGGTTGGAGGAGGGAAGGACAATTTTGGAAGTTCATGGCTATTTTGAGGTTGTATGGTAGCAAATTTTTATAAGATTTGTGGTTTAAGTTAGCAAAAGGCTACATGCAGTAAATTCGCAGTTGCAAATATAAATCCCCGTCTTAAATGGATAACCAAAAGGCGATATGACAACTTTTGGTTATTACATTGTGGATGCTCTTATAATGTTGGTATCCATAACTTTAAAAAATTGGCAGGATGGGAATGAAGGTCGAAGGAGCAGGCCCACCCCCCCCTCTCTCCCTCTCTCGGGGGTGGTTGTTTCTTTGCAGGCTTACTACTACTTCTGATGCCCAAGTAAAATGCCTTCAAAAGAGAAGATGAGGATGCTTTTCTTTCTCTTATGGTTGGGCGGCTAATATTTCTATATGTAAACATTATGCAGTTCAATGTGACCTTTGAAGCGGAAGTTCATTCTTATTCTTCAGATGTTCAAGTCCCGCCTCCGATTACTTGATTTTGTTTTCAAGTAGATATGATTTCGAGTTCTCTCAAAGGCTACTAGATATTGGGCTATCCAAAAAAACGCACTTGAATATGATCAATGAAAGATTTTCTTTAAAGAGAGAACTTGTTCAATGTAGTATAGCCATTGCTATAATTCCTTATTTAACAATTTTGTTTTTCTCTGTTTGTTTGTGCATTGGGTGCTTGGTTGTTGCCATCTTTCTCGAATATGTTGGGAGTGGAATTGGGACTATGATTTGTGGATGAAATCTGCCAAAAAAGAAATGGTAGCTATTTTGTTATTGAGAAAATGAGAATTAAGCATCAATAACCTAAGCTTTTTTGCACAACTCTTGTTGGATTTTCAGTATTGAATTTGCAGGAATTACCATGTTGTCTTAGAGTGACTATTAACGAGATTCATAATGGGAAAATTACTCATAAATTAAATTTACAATTGAAACCCTAACTTATATATACAAGGAATAAAAGAGTACATAGAATTTACAAACCGTATCCCTCTAACAACATCAGTGAAACAAAATTGATCAACTTTCAATCCCAACTAGCATTCCCACAGGATTATACCCTAATCAATCTTCATGGTCTAAGACCAGGTTATTCAACCTCTAATAATCAAATCCACTCCTCCGTTTCCCTCTCACCCAACACCCAATCTCAATAGAATTTTAGTCGTTCATATATTAAGACATTGTATAGGAGGTGAACAACCAGTTCACTCAAAACCCACAAAAGATATAACTACGTTAAATTCATAAAGAAACTCCTACTCCTTTCCAAAGTGAGAATTTAACTAGCTAGTTACTTCCCAAAGGAACTTCCCTTTAGCCTCCTCCATATTTTCTTTTAGATTTGTGTTGTTATATCTCATGTTGTATGCATTAAAGAAATGTCGATAAAATTGGTGAGAAAAAGACACAATGCTTTGAAGCTTAATATGAAGAAGGGGTGTTAAACTGCAAGTTGATTAGCACCTAAGATTGTAAGATCGTGGTGCTAAAAATCTCTCGCTTGTGGCGTTCTTTAGCTATTTTTCGTCTTTTTGATGTTATTTTGCTCGTAAGGTAGTTTGTTTTGTGTTTCAGGCGAAACGCCATTAAAAGGCATGTTTTGATTGTCAAGCCAACCCTTAAGTGAGTTCAAGCACTTATGCCCGATGGAACTCGTGCCAAAGTGACTCAAGAGTGAAGGCGTGAGGCGTCGGGTGAGCTAAGGGGCCGTCGGGAGCTGCCTGCTGAAACTGGCCTAGAGTTCTGATCAAGCAGCTCCGTATCGATACGGCGTAAACGCGTATCGATACGCGTTCGTCTCGTGGGCGATCAGTGAGTTGCGTATCGATACGGATTAAGGACCGTATCGATACGGAGAGCTTTTACCCAGATTTCCTGCCCTGCCACCCGCCAGCCAAAGCCAATGCCCTATGCCACCACAATCACACCCGATGTCTTGAAAAACTTGGAACCAGCCCATTTTAAAACACAAGACCAACTTCCAAACATCCAACCTATCACCGGTTTCCTATGGATAAGACAACTTAGCTTTATAATCAAGGTCAATGAGACACTCTTGTGGTATAATCAAACAAAGATTGCCTTGTATCATATCCTAAATATGCCATAGATTCCGAAATGATTTAAAGTAGATAATGAACACACTTAGGCATGACAAGAGATGAATACCTAAACTAAGAAAGTAAGAGGAACAAGAACGGGATATGGACAAAACTTGATCGAAACATGCTCAAACATCGAGAATTCCACCTTAGTCCATTCATGCAAGTTGCGAGATACAAAATTTGCGTGACGTGGGGAATGGCATTTTGAGGATAGCTGCGTGGTATCGATACTTTGCATATTCCGTATCGATACGGGAAGCCTTCGTCCAGATATTTGTTACTTTTTGGGCTTTCCATTTTTGGAATAGTTGCCTTTTATGGCATGTTTTTAGATTTTTGTTGAGAGACAAACCCATTTTGTATAAATAGGGGTGTCTTCTCTCTCATTAATGAGTAGCTTTTACATAACTTTAAGTCTTTTAGTTTTTAAGCTTTCCTCCATTAAAGCTCAAGGTTTTCAAGTTGTAATTTCTCAAGAACTTGTCAAGGTATTTACGTTATGTTAATTTCTCGTTTGTTAAAGTTGTAGCTATGGACTAGATCCTTCTATAAATCAAGTTTATTTTCGTTTCTATCGGTTAAACATGTTTCCTATTATTGCCATGCGTTCTAGTCTCTTTATCATGAGTGAGTAGTCGTTTAGGCTTGGCCGTGGGGCGAATATCGCCTCGTGACTTATGTTTATCTTGCCTTTCTCAACTCTCGGCTCGAAGTTTGGTATGGAAAATGAGAGGGTTCGCCTTTATGTAACAAAACTAGTCAATGTTAATCACCGGTGATCATATGCTCGCTCATATGGTTCCGTGAGCGATGTCTCGGCTTGTGTTTGCCAAAAGAACAAAAAGAGCTCACTTGTTTTCCATACTTCGTTTCTAGTCTTTTAATGGTTTCATAGCTAAATCCTCCGGTTGATAGCCTAAGCCATGCGATTCAACCGAGTTTTCGGTGAGAATGGCTTGAAGGCCTAAGTTGCGGGCGATAGTAGTTCCATTACCATGCCGCTTGTTTAACTTTATCAAAACCAAGTTTCTAGTCTTTTTCATCCGTTTTCAAAGCTAAACCGATAGTTGGCCGTCTGAATGCCGGAACACTTGCATCTACAAATCCTAAGTAGCTATCGAGATTCTCTCTGTGGGAACGATTCCGGATTTTTGGTATCTATGCTGACAGCGACCTAGCCCTACGCTCGGGGAATTCAACCTCATTCGAAGGCGAGGTTGTGGACGAAGCATATTTTGGCGCCGTTGCCGGGGATGAGCCGGTGTTCTTGGATAATTAGTAGGTCGGTGGAGTAGGTTGAAAGCCCTATACTTGGTCGGGGTGCAAGGTGGTTGACAGCCCACCTCTTATCCGTTTATTTCATTGTCTTTAGTTTAGTTTGGTTAACTTTAACTAGTAGGTTGTTAAGTTTGGTAAGGCCGGTTTGTGGCCTTTAACTTGGTAGTTCGAGTGGTGGCGGCAAAGGGTAGTTTAACCAAGCCGGTAAATGGCCGCCATCCCATTTTGTTAACCCTTCATTGATTAAACCAAGGTCGTTAAATGCTTATTAAGTCCTCCGTTGATCTTTAGTATGCTTTGATTCCAATTTGATTTTTCGCATGATAGTTAGTACATTTGGTTTGTGACATGTTTTCTTCCGGCTTTCAAGTTTTCTTTTGTGTAGTTGTAAGTTCGGTAATGGTGCTCTCCACATATAAGGCATGGTATTTTTGTTCCTCATTGCCTAGCTCCGAGCACCTTTTGTGGGATATGGGTTGTAGCATGCTTTCGCATATGTCTTGATAAGCCGTATCCTCCTTCAAATAGCTTTGGATACGGTCTTTTGTAGCTTGTCGGATTATGCTCGGTACTTAGTGTTTTGTCGTGGTTTTCAGCTGTTAGTTGCGAGTTTGAATAAATTTGTTTTTGGAACTCTTGCTAGCTGTTTAATTATGAGTTTGTGCCTTAGCTATTTTGTCGGAAGGATTGTTAGTTTGTTTGTGTTGCTCGGGGCCTAGCAACGCTCAAGTTGGGGGGCGTGATTAGCACCTAAGATTGTAAGATCGTGGTGCTAAAAGATCTCTCGCTTGTGGCGTTCTTTAGCTATTTTCGTCTTTTTGATGTTATTTTGCTCGTAAGGTAGTTTGTTTTGTGTTTCAGGCGAAACGCCCTTAAAAGGCGTGTTTTGATTGTCAAGCCAACCCTCAAGTGAGTTCAAGCACTTATGCCCGATGGAACTCGTGCCAAAGTGACTCAAGAGTGAAGGCGTGAGGCGTCGGGTGAGCTAAGGGGCCGTCGGGAGCTGCCTGCTGAAGCTGGCCTGGAGTTCTGATCAAGCAGATTCGTATCGATACGGAGGAAACGCGTATCGATACGCGTTTGTCTCGTAGGAGATCAGAGAGACCCGTATCGATACGGCCTTATTAAGTATCGATACGGGATTGCTACGTGGGGAATGGCATTTTGAGGATAGCTACGTGGTATCAATACTTTGCATATTCCGTATCGATATGGGAAGCCTTCGTCCAGATATTTGTTACTTTTTGGGCTTTCCATTTTTGGAATAGTTGCCTTTTATGGCATGTTTTTAGATTTTTGTTGAGAGACAAACCCATTTTGTATAAATAGGGGTGTCTTCTCTCCCATTAATGAGTAGCTTTTACATAACTTTAAGTCTTTTAGTTTTTAAGCTTTCCTCCATTAAAGCTCAAGGTTTTCAAGTTGTAATTTCTCAAGAACTTGTCAAGGTACGGACTAGATCCTTCTATAAATCAAGTTTATTTTCGTTTCTATCGGTTAAACATGTTTCCTATTATTGCCATGCTTTCTAGTCTTTTTATCATGAGTGAGTAGTCGTTTAGGCTTGGCCGTGGGGCGAATATCGCCTCGTGACTTATGTTTATCTTGCCTTTCTCAACTCTTGGCTCGAAGTTTGGTATGGAAAATGAGAGGGTTCGCCTTTATGTAACAAAACTAGTCGATGTTAATCTCCGGTGATCATATGCTCACTCATATGGTTCCGTGAGCGATGTCTCGGCTTGTGTTTGCCAAAAGAACAAAAAGAGCTCACTTGTTTTCCATACTTCGTTTCTAGTCTTTTAATGGTTTCATAGCTAAATCCTCCGGTTGATAGCCTAAGCCGTGCGATTCAACCGAGTTTTCCTTGAGAATGGCTTGAAGGCCTAAGTTGCGGGCGATAGTAGTTCCATTACCATGCCGCTTGTTTAACTTAATCAAAACCAAGTTTCTAGTCTTTTTCATCCGTTTTCAAAGCTAAACCGATAGTTGGCCGTCTGAACGCCGGAACACTTGCATCTACAAATTAGTAGCTATCAAGATTCTCTCTGTGGGAACGATTCCGGATTTCCGGTATCTATGCTGACAGCGACCTAGCCCTACGCTCGGGGAATTCAACCTCATTCGAAGGCGAGGTTGTGGACGAAGCACAAGTCAACAAAATCAAGTGTCCCCAAAGAGAATGATGAGAAGCAACTTGAACTTCTAAAACCATGAGAATCACGAAGATGAAGAAATTCAGGACACCAAGAAAGAAAATTGTCAAAGATGATCCTATTGTTACGACAAAAGTTTGCAGTTAAGATGTAGAAAATGTTGAGTTATCTATGGAGAACTATTGAATCGTTGAAATGCCTTGTTGCATGAAGTAAAGAAATTTCTCCAGGCAGGAAGAATCATCGAAACTGAAAAGCACATTAAACAAGATCAATAGATTCTAAGAGATCATCCATTAACTAACTACAAGATAAAGATGAAGAATCGGAAAATATCATTAATATTGTGTCAAATGTAGTAGTTGAATCGGGATAAGCTGCATAGAATAAGTAATTTGTGAAGAAGTTATTGATCTAAATACCCCTGAGATGGCTCTGTCCCTTTAGAAAACTACCTCGATGATGGATTGGTGTTAAAACCCTTCGAGGCAGGCCCACCCTTGCGGAGAGGTAAGCTAGTTGTTGCTCGAACGTGAAGTCAAAAGTTTTATAAAATCATTGTTCATTTAAAAATTGAAAATGAATTTGCAAAAAATCTTCCTCAATGATGCATTGGCATTTCCTTCGGTGAATGCCTCCTTGCTGAGGGGTAAGCAAAAATGAATTTTAAAAAATCTTCCTCGACGATGCATATGATGCATTGGCGTTTCCTTCAGGGAATGCCTCCTTGCTGAAGGGTAAGCACGTCGTTTAGGCGTCGTGCGCCGGTCGGTGGATCTTCATTGGCTATGGCATTGTCCCTTCAGAAAACTTCTGTGACGATGCATTGGTGTTGAAACCCTTCGAGGCAGCCCCACCCTTGCGGAGAGGTAAGCTCGTTGCTGCTCGAAAATTCTTCTTCGATGACGCATAGGTCTTTCCCTTAGGGGAATGCCTCCTTGTTGAGGGGTAAGCACGTCGTCTAGGCGTCGTGCGCCGGTTGGTGGATCTCTATGGCACTGTCCCTTCGAAAAAGTTCCTCGATGATGCATTGGTGTGAAACCCTTCGGGGCAGGCCCACCCTTGCGGAGAGGTAAGCTCGTTGCGTTTGAATAAATGCTCGCTTAATGTTGTGTCGCTTATAATTTCATGCTAAACAGTGCTTGCCTTACTTCTCTTGGCTCTTTGCTTTTCGTTGGGCTTGTTTGTCCTTCGAGGTGGAATTGGTCGGAGGAGTCGATGCATAGTATACGTAATGGCATGTGGGTGGTAGTTGATTTTGTCGGGATTGGAGTTTTCTCCGCTTGTGGGGTGAAGTCCATCTCGAACAAGTCTCTTCAATAATATGCATCAGAAGCATCGTGCTCCTTGTGCAAAATCTCGGGTTCCTGTGTCTCATACCCAATGCGATGGAATTTTATCTTGAAAGTCTCTCATCTCGCTTTGCACCACCTTTGGTGGAGGTGAGCCTCAAAGTGCTGCTCGTGTCCCATACAAATTGCACTTGATTGTGCGGTCATCATGCCCATTAGTTGCGACTTGTACTCTCGGATGCTGAAACTTATGTGGGTATACATCTTGAGATTGTTATTTACCCAAAAGCGTTTGTCGCTTGTTGCGGATGACCGCTGTGCCCGTCCTTGCCTCTTTGATTATTCAATAGGCATGGGAGGTGCCAACGTCGCAAAAGGAATGCTACCTGGTTGATCTTGCCTGTAGTCATATGCTTGTCTCAAAGATTAAGCCATGCATGTGTAAATATGAACTAATTCAGACTGTGAAACTGCGAATGGCTCATTAAATCAGTTATAGTTTGTTTGATGGTATCTTCTACTCGGATAACCGTAGTAATTCTAGAGCTAATACGTGCAACAAACCCCAACTTCTGAAAGGGATGCATTTATTAGATAAAAGGTCAACGCGGGCTTTGCCCATTGCTCTGATGATTCATGATAACTCGACGGATCGCACGGCCTTCTTGCCAACGATGCATCATTCAAATTTCTGCCCTATCAACTTTCGATGGTAAGATAGTGGCCTACTATGGTGGTGACGGGTGACGGAGAATTGGGGTTCGATTCCGGAGAAGGAGCCTGAGAAACAGCTACCACGTCCAAGGAAGGACGCAGGCGAGCAAATTGCCCAATCCTGACACGGGGAGGTAGTGACAATAAATAACAATACCGAGCTCATTGAGTCTGGTAATTGGAATGAGTACAATCTAAATCCCTTAACAAGGATCCATTGGAGGGCAAGTCTGGTGCCAGCAGCCGCGGTAATTCTAGCTCCAATAGCGTATATTTAAGTTGTTGCAGTTAAAAAGATCGTAGTTGGATTTTGGGTTGCGTCGATCGGTCAGCCTTTGGTGTGCACCTGTCGTCTCATCCCTTCTGCCGGCGACACACCATCTTCCATTACTGACATTTTGCCTCTTCCCTGTTGATCACGGTCAATGCAACAACAAAACCCAAAAAATTACATAAATAAAATAAAAATAGAAGTACTCACATAATATATACGCTTCATATCCTGTTGTTATCTCTCTTCTTCTTCTTCTTCTTCTTCTTTCTTCTTTTTTTTTTTTTTACAGCAAAGATATATATGCTTGATGCATTTGATTAAAAGTCGAAATGAACTTAGCTTCTCATTTACTTCCTAGCACCTTAGCTGCTCCGTTCATATGTCATCCCCCTTTACCATAACATGACATTTCGTTCAAGGGTCATCACCCTTTAATTGAGAGAATTCACAAAAATAAACAAAAAATGTGTAAATATATATCGTTCCTAGATTGCAATCTGAGGACAAAGTGTTCAACAACTTTCATAACATATATGCTTGATATTCAACTCTTTAATTTTTTAACGCTGCAAATGAGGACTCGACAACTTTAGTGCCTGTAAGAAAAAAAAGAGGAATTTTTTTTTAAAACTGGTGAATATGGTGGTCTACCTACATGAGCCTACATGAGGGAGGATCGAAAAAATTACCTATGAGATCATTGTTATTCGAGATGGCAGTGGATCCATCGGCCAATCTTTTTGTTTATGTAGTTTGCATTGGCAAGTTTGGGATTCAAAATCGCACATAATAATAGTACTTTCGTTCTATGCAAGTACCTTCTTCTTGTCTTCTTCCTTTTCACCACTCATAACTTCCTACATAGAAGTCGTTTTTTTTGTTAAAACTCCAATAATAACAAAGAAATCTGTATATGCATGAGATAGATCTTACATTCAATATTCGAAGGAAAATTCTCTTTGAGTAGAGATGAGGTACATGCATCAAGAATTTTAAATCTTTTAATTAATTGAGAGAAACAGAATATATAGGAGATGATCATAATGGGAGATAATATTAACTTAGAAATGAAATCACATTTTTGTTGCAAACCAAATTTCGATATCAAGGATTCTATTATAGGTTTGGTTTGATAAATTATATCAGTTCTTTCCTTCTTGTGAGACTACACTATATGCACAAAATTTTACAGCCGCCTCTCTTAGGGTTTTGAGAGCTCTAAGGAGATTTTGAGAAGCCACAGCCGCCTTGCTTTTCTGCCTGGGGGGGGGGGGGGGGGGAGGCGTCCCTCTCCCTCATCCCCCGGGCTCCTCCTCTTCCATCCGCTCTCCTCTTTCTACCCCCTCTTCCCTATAGTTTTTTTTTTCTTTCGTTTTCTCCTCCCTTAGATCTGACCCTCTCTGTTCGACGGGCTCCGCCGTCACCAGAGTCGTTTGTCCGCATGTAATCCGTCGCCGGAGCCCTTGTGGCAGTAGTGGTGGAGGTAGTGAGGGTTGCGATCCGTTCGGCGGTTTTTAGGCGGCTGGATTTAGAGCAAGATCTGGAGGAGTTTTGTCTCTCCTTGTGAGAGTAATAAAATTCGCATTTGGGCGATTTGTTTACTGTTCGGGCTCAAGAAGATTAATATGCATCTTTTGGTGGTTTGCTAGAAATTCATTAGTGTGCTCATTTCTGGTCGAAGTTCATCTGATCGTCTGGGTTCCTGTTGTCTTTTTTTCTTGGCTAGCAATGTATCTCTTTTTGAGACTGCTATAGGATATATGAATTTTCCGCTCAGCAGAAGGTGCGTCAGGCCATGCCTGGGCTGGGGATTCCATCAATAGCCTCGTTCTTTCTCATTTTGAATCAATTAGATGATTAGTTTGGCTTGTCCAAGTTATCTGTAATGAATTTCGTTGTGTAAGTGCCGTTGGGCTTTATCAATACAATACCTCTCACTTTTGTCCAAAAAAAAAAAGACTACACTATATATAGAACATAAAATTTGACTCGGTTTGGTAAATTTTTATAGGATAGATAGGATCTACTTGTACCATAAATATTGAATTAGGAATCCATAATTGGACCCATATAGAAGTTTCTATATTGAGAAAAAAATATCCTTACTAAAGAATTTGTTAACTCAAAGATCGAGTTTGTCCGTGTTAAACCCACCAAGATTGGTCAAGCTTTCCTTTTGGGTTGCAATTTTTCTTCATTCCTTTTCTCGGAGAGTGATCTCAAAAAATATCTTCAGCTAATTTATTCCATTGTTTTCTTCTCTTCCAAATCCACTGCTTTGAATGTGAAAGGTTTCCAAAGCTCAAAAAAAATATCTATAGCTAATTTATTCCATTGTAGCCGAGAATAATTCACGTCTAAATCTTCCCTGTGATTTCGGAATAGGAGTAGCCGAAAAAATTTACCATCCTTTCCAAATACATCATTTAAATGATCTTCCTGTGATTTCGGGAAAATAGAAGCATGATAAACATTTGTACAATCATTTCCAAATATATCGTTAGCTCATCTATCCGAAAAACAGAGCAGTAGAAAAAATATGTACAGATCCTAGAGTCCAAAATATACGAATTCAAAAACCGCTCTCCCATATTATATAGACTAGCGCATGCCCGTGCCTGAAGGCACGGCTCTGAATCGATGGGCAAAAAATTATTCCTGATTATCCCTCTAACCTCTTTAATGCGAAGGCAAAAAGAATTCAACATAGCATTCTCTTTCACTCATCAATATTATTCAAAAAAAAAAACTCAAAATAGTTCAAAAAAAAATTTTATCGAAGAAACACGTAGAAGAATTGTGTGTATTCTTATAAAAAAAAAGGTTGTTTTCTTTTCGCATATGAATCCAAAAATAATTGTTTCTTTTTTACGGTAGGAAAATCAACCTAAAAGGAATCAACTTAAAAGCAAGAGTTTTTTTTGTTTTTATCCCCTAAACTATGCACATTTTCTCTACTTCGTTCTTAAACTAACAATTTAACGATTTCATCCCCTCAACTTCCACTCCATTACCTATCACTATGTAGTCCAATTGACAACGCATGTTAGAATTTTGGACGGAAAACACTTCACGTGCTTATCACATGCGATTCCAACCTAGATGACAGGGGCAAATTAGACATTCCAAGTCCATCTCTCTCTCTCTCATCCGATTCACACCAGGCCACGACCAAGGCATCTCCACCATCTCTATTTCCGAAATCCGAATCATCTCTCTCTCCCCACTTCTATTACCGCTTTCATCTCCTTTTTTCTACTCTGTTCCCAGGACAATGAAATGTATATTTAGAGCAAGATATCATTTCAAGCAGACTACCAACACAGAGAAACCCAACCACCAATGCATAATCTAGTAGAATATTTACTCAAACAAGATCCAAGAAATTTTCAGTGGGTTTACACGTATAAGCAACCAAATTTCACAATTGAAGCAAAAACGGAACCAATTCTTAGTGGGTTTACTTGTGTAAGCAACCAATTTGCACAATTGAAGCAAAACATAACCAATTCTCAGTGGGTTAACATGTATAAGCACTCAAAATGAACAACTGAAAGCAAGATCTCTTCCTTTCTCTCCTAATCACAACCATCAGTACACCGTCCTCTTAAATCGTTTCTCATTACACCTGGACACAGCTCCATTTTTTCAGATGATGAAAAACTCGAGCCAATGTTACTCGCCAGGAACAGAGGCAAAAGCGGGGGCTCCGACACCGGCAGCGCGCTTCTCCTTGGTAGAGAGAGAGGTGTGAAAAAATGGCGTAGCAGGTGGGTCTATATTTTGTGGACATGAAATGTCTAATTTGCCCCTGTTATCTGGGTTGGGATCTCACATGATAAGCACGTGAAGTATTTTCCGTCCAAAACTCTAACGGGCGTTATCAATTGGACTACATAGGTAACGGAGTGAAAGTTGAGGGGATAAAATCGTTAAATTGATAGTTTATGGACGAAGTAGAGAAAATGTGCATAGTTTGAGGGATAAAAACAAAAAAAACTCTAAAAGCAAATATGGAATTGAATGCAAGGAAATTAAGTTTAGAGAAATCAATTGAAAAAGGAAGGGGTGTATATTTCTCTATCAGGGAAACGTGTAACTTCTTTTTTTACATTAGTATAGGTGTATATAATAGGAAATATTCATTCAATCCGACGGCTACAACCTTATTAGAAAGTAAGATCGAATGGCTATAGATGCTACTTTGTTTGTATACCTAGACATTTTTAAAGAAAACCGCTCTGTTTTATAATATAGATATAGATTTAGGAAATTTAGGGATTTGATTAGGATAACTCCTAAGCATCCCCATTAGAGCTAGGGCTGCAAACGAGCCAAGCCTAGCCGAGCCGAGTTTCACGCAATTCGAGCTCGGCTCGCCAGAATATACATCAGCTCGAGCTCGACTCGAGCTGCACAGACTTGGCTCGAGCTCGGCTCGAAACATTGTACCCAAGCTCGAGCTCGGCTCGGCTCGGCTCGGTATGCGTGAGAAATGTATATATATATATTATATATACATTATATGTATATGTATATGTACATACAGATACATATATTATATATTATATATTTATTACATACAGATACATATATTATATATTATATATTTATTATATATACATATACATATAATGTATATATAATATATATATATATATAAAGGTCAGCTCGCGAGCTCATTCGAGCCGAGTTTAAGGCAGCTCGAGCTCGGCTCGTTTGTTAAACAAGCTAGGTAGGTAGAGCTCGAGCTCGTTCGTTTATGAACCGAGTCGAGCTCGAACGAGCTATTAACGAGCTGAGTCGCGAGCCGCTCGGTTCGTTTGCAGCCCTACGTGCACCTCGTAGAACCAAAAAAAAGAAAACTAGAAGTATACAACATCATCTTTTGGTTATGCATTTAAGGGGTTGCTAAGGTTAACAATGTAGAGGTCCACAATAGTACAATCAAATTTGAATAATCAAAACTTGCCACATCACCTTTTCAATTTATAAAAATCTAAAAATTGTGAACATAGAAAACAATTTTTTAAAAATAGGTTTCAAACTAATAAAAATAGGTTATTAGAAAAGGAGAAAATAGTTTTTGAAAACTTTGATTTTAAAAAAAAAGTTTTCGGGAAAAAGTTTAAAAAAAAAAACAGTTTTCAAATAAAAAAATAGTTTTTGAATTTTTTTTAAAAAGAACAGTTTCGGAAAAAAATTAATAAAAAACTGTTTTTGCAAAAGAAAAACAGTTTTAATAAAAAAAAATAGTTTTCGCAAAAAAAAAAAAAAAAAGTTTTTGCGAAAAAATAGAAACTTTTATTAAAAGTATTTTTCTTAGAAATATGTTGAAAATAGAAGAGAGAAGATTTTTGTGTTATGATGGTATACTTGATTGAGGAAATGTGAGAACAATTAAATTTGATTATTGGCAAAAAGTTGTTAATTTTGATTATCCAATGGTCAAAATTTGATGAGTTGCTAAGAGGTTGCTAAGTTTGATTATTCCACTGTGAGCTCTTTTTTGAGCAAATGTTGCTAACTTTAACAACATTTTAATTTTGATTATACCACTGTGGATGCTCTTATAATAAGCAAATGTGTGTGGATAAGCAAATATAACAATAATACTCAAAAAATACCTCACATTGTAAGAGCATCCACAATGCAATAATCAAAATCAAAAGATTGCTAAAGTTAGTAATATTTGCTTAAAAAAGTGCTCATATTGTAATAACCAAACTTAGCAACCTCTTAGCAACTCATCAAATTTTAGTCTTTGAATAATCAAAATTAGCAACCTTTTGCCAATAATCAAATCTAATAGTCCCCATATTTTCTCAATCAAGTGCACCCATCATTACATAAAAACATTCTCTCTCTCTCTCTTCCCTTCTCTCTCTCTCTCTCAACAATGTTTCCAGAAAATTATTTTAAAAAAACAAACAAATAGTATTTACAAAAACTGTTTGTAAATACTGTTTTTTTAAAACTGTTTTGTTTTACACAAAAACTGTTTAAAAAAAACGGTTTCTAACAGTTTTTCAGAAAAACTGTTTTCTTTTTGAAAAAAAAACTATTTCCAAAAAAAAATTCACTAAACTATTTTCTTAAAAAAACTGGGTTTTTTTTTTCAAAAAGAGTATTCAAATTATTGTCAAAAACTTAGTTTTTAGAATTTTGTAGTTTAAAAAGGTGATGTGGGAAGTTTTGGTTATCCAATTTTGATTATTACATTGTGGTCTTCTACATTGATAACCTTAGCAATGTCTTAAATGGATAACCAAAAGATGATGTAGCAACTTTTGGTTATCCAATTTTGATTATTTCATTGCAGATGCTCTAATAAGTTATAAGTCTTTTAGCAAATAACAAAATTTCACTCATTCTATAACCAAACCCAATAACCAAACTCAAAACTCAAAAACATCCCACATTGGAATCGTCTCATCAAGATAAATAATTTGGTGTGGTCGGATGCGTAATTGGAACTCGTTTGTAATTGGACATAAGTGTATTGCGTATTGTGGAGGTTTTTTTGTTAGGAATGCAAAAATAACCAATGTGGAGATAGAGATTATTAAGTTTGATTATGAATTAAATGGATAATCAAATGATGGCGTGGTACATTTTGGTTATTGATTTTGATTATTCCCATTGTGGATGCTCTAATAGGATTCAAATTCCCGGAATATTAGTCATAAATTACCTTGATTGATTAGGAAAACTCTTAACAGGATTCAAATTTCGGTAATATTAGATTACTATGATTGATGAGGATATTTTAATTCAAATGAGCTCCTTTTTGTGGTCTTGAAGTTTCCAATACCTATCTAATAATAAAACAGAAGGGTTGTCCTACGTGGCACCCTTTGGCCTAGCAATCCGGCTAAACCGGTGCGTAGTGCCGTAGGCACGGGTAAGCACTAGTTTACCAAAATGCCATGTTGTAGAAGGAAGGATGAAGATAAATGCGGACCGTCGGATTTGTCTGTATGGGTAGATAAATTTTGGACATGGATAAATTTGAACCGTTGAAAAAGAATATTCTGTAAGATACCCGTCATCTATCTATCTATCTATCTATCAATCAATCAATATACTATAGAAATGTAGTTGAAGCCAAAAGCCTCCCAACCTTTAATTCTAATTTCCTAAAATTTTGAGTTTTTTTTAAGAAAGAAAATGAAAGAGAGAGAAGAAGAAGTGGGAGAGAGAGAGAACGTGTGAGAGAGAGAGAGAGGGAACGTGAGAGTAGGAGAGAGGGAGAGAGACATAGAAAAAATTATTCTATGTCACAGCAGGATACTGTTACGTGGTACTTTAAATTTATTTTTCACCACACATATGTCTTTCAATGTAGAGAATAAGACTAATGCTAGCGTGCATCAAACATGAGACCGAAAAAATATTAAAGTATTTTATTTTATCACTTGCGTTGTACCTGTTCGATACACGGGTTGAAAAAACCAATATTATTTTTTTATCCTATGCATTGAATGGGTACAAGGTTTGATTTTTTTTCTTTTTTATCAACTAGCGTCGTTTCCGTTTGATGCACATGATAAAATATTTGTGTGGCTCCGTTACAAAATACCGAACTCACACAAAATTTATTGTTTGTCCCGTGCATCGAACGGGAACGATGCTAGTATATAATATAGTGCAGTAGTATGTATACCCGGGTACGGGAGGGTATGGGACGGGTACATGTATTTGAGGGTGGAGATTACAAAATCATACCCGCTCATATCCGAGCGGGTTTTTTTTCATATCATACCATATCCGCTACTATTGAGAAAAATTCTGGATTATCCCCGCCTCCATATGGGCGGGGCGGGTATCCACTGCCATCCGCCCATCCTAGGGTTTTTCTTAACAAAACAGACAAGAGAGGAGACTTGGGGAGCGGCGACCGCCGACATTGCTGAACTTCTTCTTCTCCGATCCACTGCTCCGATCATTCGCCGGCGACCTCTCCTTGCTTAATTTGTTAAACTCTCTCTCTCTCTCTCTCTGATCTTCCTCTTCTCCGAAAAAATCTGCATATGTACCAGGTTTTATTTTTCGGTTTCTTTCTTTCCTCTCTCCTTCTACAGAATATTACAGTGACTATCCTCTGTGTGTGTGTGTGCGTGTGTTTAGTTTCTAGTGAAAGCTAGGGTTTTTTAGTTATACGATTGTGTATGAAGATTGATTATCTGAAATTAGACTTCTTTATTACTCATTTTCTCTGTTTATTGACTGGTTGAAACAAGTTATCAATCCAATCCAAATACTTTGCTAAATTTGTCTTTTTTAGTTTCTCTTCACAACTCTTGTTACTTCCATGAGTACTTAACTTGGATTCCAATTTTTTATGCATATGCTCCTATGCTAATTGTCATTCCTTACTTTTGGGAGCAGAACTGGTTCTATCTGGATCTGCGTCCACAGCCGAAGGAGATGGGATTGGGATCTGATTTGGGCATAGTCCAATCACCAATTGCAGCAACAGAGAGTTCATCTTCTGGTCAGGAGGAGTTTATTAAAAAAGAGGCTGAATGGGACCAAGAGATGATGAAGGCGACGAAAGAGATCGAAGAGTTAAAGGCTAATTTAATGGCCAAAGAAACTGAAATCAAGATTAAAATGAAAAAGAAGGAAATTGAAATAGAAGGAATAAAAGAAGACAATCGGTTAATTCAAATCAAGTGGATGGAAGTGAAAGTGAAAGATGAGGCCGTCGCTCTACGGGAGGAAAATTTGGAGTTGAAGGCAGAGCTGAGGAGGTTGGAAGTGCTGTTGGACCAGTGGAGGAAGGCGGCAGAGGAGGCAGAGGCAGCAGAGGTTCAAATGAAAGATGAGGCCCTCGCTTTACGTGGAAAAAATTCGGAGTTGGAGACAGAGCTGGGTAGGTTGGAAAAGCAGTTGGACCAGTGGAGGAAGGTGGCAGAGGTTCAAATGTTAGATGAGGCCCTCGCTTTACGGGTGGGTAGGTTGGAAGAGCAGTTGGACCAGTGGAGGAAGGTGGCAGAGGTTCAAATGAAAGATGAGGCCCTCACTTTACGGGGAAAAAATTCGGACTTGGAGGCAGAGCTGGGTAGGTTGCAAGAGCAGTTGGACCAGTGGAGGAAGGCGGCACCTAAGAAAGAAACTTAGAAGGAAAGCAAGAACTTTTTGAAGAAGTTGTTGTCAAGATGGTTATCATAAAAGCTTGTAATTTGTGGGTTGGCTCTATTAGTAGTGGGTTGGCTCTATCAAGTAATCTGCTTGTGAGGAAATGGTCTTTAAGAATTCGTATAGTGGAAGTGGGAGAGAAAATTGAACTAAAAATTCATTGTCCTTTTCCCTCTGATCATGTTTGTTTTGATATTCACCTCGCTTAGTTTCCATCTCAATTTCAGTTTACAATCCTTTTTATTTTAAGGTTCATTTATGCCAGTTACATTTTACCCATTTAAATTAGTTGCTCTGTTAAAAAAATCCCAGGTTTTCCCCTCATTGATTAAAGAAAATGGGGTACCAGGTATTTCAACTAATGTAGAAAGAGAGCTTAAACCATGGTTAAGCTGCTCCTTCTCGTTTCACCTTCGACGTCTACAGAACGCTCTCTCTCCCGACTCTTCCTCTCCATTTCTCTCTCCCTCCTGAAACTAGGGTTTCACCTCTCTCTCCCACTCCTCTTTATGGATCTTAAGGTAACAGCTATTGACGTATTGATCTGTTCAAGGTACGTATTTTCTTTGATCCTTTTCTGAGGCGGCGGGACTGTTTATTTTTGTTGCCGATCTGTATTTTTTCTCTGTCTATTGTGGTTGGCTGAGCTGTGCTGGTATCAATATTGTGATTCCTTGTTTTCGTGAGAGGTAGAGAGTGTGTGAGAGAGAGCAGTAGGCCATTTGGCCTCTCAGTGGCTCTTCTTCTTCGTCGAAGGGGAGTTTCACTGTGTACATTGACAACTTGCCCAATGGAGTATCACTTGGTTTAGAAAAATTTTCTCCAACTTTGGGAAGATCGTGGAGGAAAATCCCTTTCAAGAGAAGCAAAGGTACTGGTAATCTGATCGTCAAGAGGGCTAGATATGATAGGGGATCCAATTATGATATAGCGGCTGTGAGCAACTAGAAACTTTCAATCAAAATTCAGGCCAGATTCAGGGCATAATGGAGGTTATCAAATATCCCCTTAGATAGTCTAGAGTGGCTCTGCAATAGTTTTGTTGACCAATAGTCTTCACCTAAATAAGCGTCTGAGTTTTTCTGCTTGTCTATTGATAGAACTTATGGAAACATGGAAACAGCCCAACAATTGAGAAATTTACAGTTGTAGGAGTCTTTGAGTTGAGGCTACAACTGCACTTATAAAAAATGAAGAGTTGAGGGTACAACTGCTACACATACTTCGTTATAACTTCCATTAAGCCTTCATTTAAATCTTCTTAGCCTTTCTTTATTATATTTGCTGCCTTAGGTGTAATGCTAAAGCAATTATTTTAATTGCTGAATACTTTACAGAATCGAAAGCTTTGTATATCTTTTCTTTTGTTTGAGATAAATAATGTTTCCTTTTATAGCTTGTTATCCATGGGTGTAGTGGTTAGTTATTTAATTTCTCATGCACTCAGGGGATTGTGGAATATCGTATGTAAGTTAGAACAACCTCGCGTTGAGTCCATTTGCCATACTCTAGCCTACGTGCGTAGTGTTGTCCACTTTGAGTCTACCGCTATCCTAACTGGTACGCCCATACCCATTGAAAGTTATTTATCAAGGTTCAGATGTTCTCCCAAGCATTGGGGGACTTCATCCATTTCTCGGGTCCGTATTGCTGGATACTCTACCGGCCTCTAATATAGAAGAGTAGACCATAAGCAGTACGTTTCTTGGGGGGAGTATTTGAACCTGAGCATATTTTTGTGGTCCTTTCCATGCTTAACGTGTTCTTGGTGCGTATGGGCACAAACAAGGCCATATGTATGAGAGCTGTTGGGCTCAGAATGGACAATATTGTGCCGGTGAGGCAGGTGCAACCTTAGTAGCACAAAGCGGGAGCGGGGGAGCAGAGGCACCTAGAAGCTCCTAAGGTTGGGAGCTCCTAAGGAGCGTATATAGATTTCATATAAATACGTATATAAAGTATCTTTAAATACTTAACCATTGAAGGAAAAGTGATTACTTATGAGAATTTTCACGATCTTAAAGGGTACTTAAAGGAAGTTAGATATTTTCAATTTGCAAAACTTCTTGAGTTATAAGATTTTCATATTTTTATTTTCACAATGGCATAACTCCCTCAAGAGTATGAAAATAGTTGCCTTAACTGCCCAATAAGCTCCCATCTCGAGGGGAGCGAGCTCCCATCTTGGGAGCGCCGATTCGAGCTCCCGTCTTGGGAGCACACCCATTTTAGAAGAATTCTGCTACTAAGGGTGCAACAACATTCCTATTCAATATTTCGTATATTTGGGACTGTAATGAACATGAAATTCTGTTTAGTGGAAGAAAGATTAATTATCTCTATTTCTAGAAGATAAAAATACTAGGTAGAAGATTCAAATCATCCAAGGCCTATCAATACTTACTATTTGGAATCATGTCGATTGATTTGAAGATTTAGTGTTTAGGAGATTTGATGCTTGGACACACCCGGTGTTACTACCTTGCGGCCCGCAACAGATGTTATTACCATACAAAAGCTCCATGTCAAGAGTCACTTAGCAAATTTTGTTGCTCTGAAACAAGTTTCATCTTCCCTCTATGAGTCTATGGTATTTCGCAAGGTTCTAAATGGCGCTTGGCCCTAGTAGGGCGGAGACCCACCTCCAAGCGCCAAGCTGCCTAGGCGGCCGCCTAGGCGGCGCCAAGCAATTCGGCGTTTTTTTTTTTTTTTAAACAAACCATTATCCAATCAAACTATATTCCATGTATCCATAATGCAAGTTCAAACTTCAAAGTACAAACCCAAATGAAATTAAGTAGTAATATATATAGATATGATTTTGAACTGACATTTTGGCGATTTACGAAATTCAGGCACAATTTGTGGGGACTGCGAAATACCCAACACCAGAACGATCACTGTGTGTGTGTGAGCAGATCACTGAGAGAGAGAGAGAGAGAGAGAGACTGAAGAGAGATTCAGAGAGCCGAGAGAGAGAGAGAGAGACTGAAGAGAGAGCCAAGAGAGAGAGCGGGAGAGAGAGAGACATATCGGCGGGAGAGAGAGAGACGATGGCATCAACTGGAGTTCTTCACTTTCATTTCGTCTCCCGCCTCTAAAGCTCTGATCGACTGGAATGTGGAGTGTTGAATGGGGGATGTAAATGTAATTGTAATTGTAATATATATAGATATGATTTTGTAAAATTACATAATAAGCCCTTTTAGTTTTTGTACTTTTGATCCTAGCCCTTTTAGGTTAATAGTATACATTTTAGGCCTCCAAAGACGCCGCCGAGCCCGCCAAGGGCCGCCAAGCCCACCTAGGCGGCCGCCAAACACCGCCAAACCTCCCTGGGTGCCAAATCAAACGCCAAGGGGTATTGGCGTGGCGGCGGGGTACCTCCAAGCGCCTAGGCGGCCTCGGCGACCGCCATTTAGAACACTGGTATTTCGTAACATCTCCGTTGGGATTTTAATGCTAAATCTCTTGGATGATTTTCTCTATTGTGTTATTAATATTGAGTAGGATTGTATTTGTGCAGTATTAGTTTGGATAGGGAATAATCCCTCTAGGGGGGTACGGGGGGAATACTCAAAATACCATTGCGGTGTGATGAGCGAGGGGAGAGTTCAATACTAAAAGGTTTAGAAATAAATGATGATTTAATTATGGGTGGAAGGGTCAAGTATGCATCTGGTTTAAGTCTTTTTGTTAACCAACCGAGGCGCATAATTATAGATCTATGGCTGCAATAGAACAAGTAGAGATAGAATTCTCCTTTGGAATGTCACTCTTGAGCGACATAATTTTAACTAGGGGGATATGTTGTACACTTGTACTTCTACAAATCATCTGCCGCATTTCCTTTGTCTCGTATTGCCGGGACTAGTATGGAAGCTTTGGGGCAAGCTTTACTTTCTTGGATAGGCTTTACTTAAATGGATGGCAAATCTTCAACTTCAATCACTGCTCCTTCAGTGTGTCTCTAAAATCATGAGACCGTTGGGCATTTATGGGAAGAGCAAGTCTAGAAGAATGCCCATCTTATGGTAATTTGGATCTCAACGAGAAAGCACCTTTTATGAAACCTTTTGCAATGAGAAAGCATCTATGACCCATTGTTGTATCAGTTTTGTTTTGTAATCTTAATTTAGCTGTCTGACTTGCATAAGGGATGGAATGGGACACGCCATGTGGCCTGCCCATTGAAATTTTTAACACTTTCATGGCGAGACATGCGAAGAACACACTTGAGACGGTGAGGACACACATGGGACACAAAGGGGTGGCTTTTGTAAATTGTAAAAGCTTTTCATGAATATCTGTAACTTGTAACTTGAACGAATTGGGCCAAAAGTATAATATAAAACCTTGTGTATGTATTAAAGCATACGCAATCAGTCGCATTCGATAGGAGCCCTAATCTAAATATTTAGTTGTTATAATGTTGGTATCCATACTTAAAAAAATTGGCAGGATGGGAATGAAGGTGGAGGGAGCAGGCCCCCTCTCTCTCTCTCTCTCTCTCTAAATGACGAAATTGTCATGTTTGTGGTCCAAATTTTTTGAGAATTGCTGTGTTAGTGTCCTGTATCCTTGTCGGGATAGATATTCAACACGTAAACATGCAAATGGGATGCACCGTTTGTAGCTTGCCCGTTAAATAGAAGCCTTTACTTTTGATATTTCCTTACATATGTATAGAGCCAAGTAGAAAACTTTGGGATTTTTAGTAGTTCCTGTGCTCTCTTTTAAGTTAGTCCCTTTTATAAGGTCTCTCTTTTGCCACTATGCAGCCATTCCAAAGTGTTATGCCAGAATGTGAATGTTCTTATAGAAAACCATTTTCACGCCTTATGCTTTTCTAATTTTCTTAGTTATACAAATGATACCTTCTGCATTTGAGACTGGTAGCTTTAACCTTACAATTATACTTCGTAATCTGTCTTGATAGGATATAAAGTTAGGAGTTGAATCAAATTATAGAACCAGTCTATTGTTTTCAGCTAAATAAAACAGTTCATAGATATAAGAATAAATGTTGTGTTGATGGTTTCAAGCTTTGTACTTTTTTCTCCATGGATGAAATGTTTGATATTCTGCTGTTATTTGTGTCTGGTTCATGCCTGTGCAGTTATATCTTCTACAAGCTGATTGGCACTAACTCATTTCAGTGGTCATTATATAGGCAACTAATTGTGTATCACTTGGCAGATGACGACAGCAATATCAATGCGGATAAAACTTGTAAATCATAACATGATGTTCCCAATTATCCCATCCCATGAAAGTTCTCCAAATTATTGATAGAACTTAACAGAGTATGTAGAGTTAGTCCGTTAGCATTCTTCAATGTTTGAATTCGGTTATGTCACGTATTTGTCTTGAATCAAAGAGATTTTGTCTACCAAATAGCTGGTAATGGGTTTTGTGTTTCTACCTTTTTGTTTTGTTTCGCAACTCTCGATGAATTTTGTTTCAAATCTTCTATTCAATGTTTTTCTGTCCACAAATGGTTGTGAACTTTCTATCTGAGTCTCAGGATGCTGCTGCTTGGCTTGAGTACTTTGAGTCCAAGGCTTTTGAGCAGCAAGAAACTAAAAGGAATGGGACTCAAAAGCCTGATGCATCCATAGCCAGCAAAGGCCACTTAGGGTACACCAGTTTTTGCTGGCAATATGAACCTTCAGCAATTTAAATTTTTGAGTTCAGTAAATGGAGTCGTTTAGTCTATACTCTTCATTTTTAAGCCTCGAGATCTCTAAACTTCTAAACTAATTGAGTTTACCTCCATCAGACTACTCATCTATGGCCTGTGTCGAATGGATACAATGTTTATGCACGTACCAGATACTAAAAGGATGCTTGGCGACACAACCCCAATTGATTAGCAACAAGCTTAACTAAACCAAACCAAACCGAGTCTTATGTCCCAATCAATCGGGGTCGGCTAAGCTTAACTAAAAACTTTTAGCTAGTGAAATAGCCTTGCAAAGATCACCTACTGGTGTAAAAAATGGATGCATGAATACAACCAGCTTGATTAATTTGGCTATAGAAGAGTTATTTCCATATTTGTAGTGTTTTCATGATTAATAGGTGTTTTTGTAGTCTTTGTAATTATGCTTCCTGGTACACATAAAAGGTATGTGGTGACAAGAAACACCTTTATTTCACTTACATTTGATGTAATTGTCTACAGATCCCAAACTGATTTATTGTTTTCATTATTATGTTTTCAGGAGCATCAAAACTTGACAAAAGCTGAAAGGAAAAAGATTTGTGGGCTTATGGATGTCAAGAAACTGACAATGGATGCATCAATGCATGCAGCACAAAATGAGCTCCTACCTTTGCAAGTCGTGGTACAAGTTACTCTATTTTGAGCAAGTTAGAGCAGCTTCCGGGGCCCAAAGATGGGACGATTCCAAGCAGAGATATTTTCTGTACCTTATAACCTTTACATGTACACTGAAAGGAATGTATTTTTTCAGATTCTAAAATATGATGTATTAATTAGGTTTTCAGATTTTAGAATCCGATAGGCATGTTTTGTTTCTTAATGTATTTATCATGTTTTGTTTCTTTTAGAATCCCACAGTACATATAGATTACCACCACTGAAATTGTTTTACAAAAGCCTCAGGACACAAAGGGGTGGCTTTTGGAAATTGTAAAAGCTTTTCATGAATGGATCTGTAACTTGTAACTTGAAACGAATTGGGTCAAAAGTATAAATATAAAACATATGTGTATGTATTAAGGCATTCACAATCAGTCACATTCGATAGGAGCACTAATCAAAATATTTAGTTGTTATAATGTTGGTATCCATAACTTTAAAAAATTGGCAGGATGGGAATGAAGGTCGAGGGAGAAGACCCTCGGGTGGTTGTTTCTTTGCAGGCTTGCTACTACTTCTGATGCCCGAGTAAAATGCCTTCAAAAGGGAAGATGAGGATGCTTTTCTTGGATTATGGTTGGGTGGCTAATATTTCTATATGTAAACATTATGCAGTTCAATGTGACCTTTGAAGCGGAAGTTCATTATTATTCTTCAGATGTTCAAGTCCCGCCTCCGATTACTTGATTTTGTTTTCAAGTAGATACGATTTCGAGTTCTCTCAAAGGCTATTAGATTGGGTGAGGATATTGGGCTTTCAAAATAGTCTCAGACTCAATTGGATTGGGTGAGGATATTGGGCTATCCAAAAAACGGTACTTGAATATGATCAATGAAAGATTTTCTTTAAAGAGAGAACTTGTTCAATGTAGTATAGCCATTGCTATAATTCCTTATTCAACAATTTTGTTTTTCTCTGTTTGTTTGTGCATTGTGTGCTTGGTTGTTGCCATCTTTCTCGAATATATTGGGAGTGGAATTGGGACTGTGATTTGTGGATGAAATCTGCCAAAAAAGTAATGGTAGCTATTTTGTAATTGAGAAAATGAGAAGTAAGCATCAATAACCTAAGCTTTTTTGCACAACTCTTGTCGGATTTCTAGTATTGAATTTGCACAATGTTTTTAACATTTAATGTTTGAAAGATATACTACCTTACTTCGGATTGTAAAATATGAATGATATATTTGAAACCATTAGGTTTAAATTCCCACCATATGTTTCATTTTTTTTGAAACCTAATTTTTTTTTTATATATATTCAGAAGTTAAAATATGAATTTTGACACTTACTTTAACTTATAAAATCTGAACACGGGCAAATGTAAGATTTGTATATTTAAATCAATTGCTCGTATCCGAATAGTAGGAGTAGTAAACAGTTCATCTTTTAACATTTGAATTTGTGACATGTGTTCAATTGTTAAAACTTGATTTTTAGGTAACAATTCATATTTTCCTTACCGAAATGTTGCTGATCATAACTACTCCCTCCGTCCCATTTTAAGTGACCCCTTTGGGAAACGTGTATTTTTGTGGACGTTAAAAAATGTACTTCCATAGAATGTTTTTAAATTTTTTTCCCTCCAAATTAAAGTACTCAATGAGCACTTTAATGTGGTATAAAAGAAATTAAAAAATTATATAGAGAAATATATTTTGTAGGGGTTCGAAATTGCACGTATTTCTATAGTGGCCACTTAAAATGGGACGGAGGGAGTATACATCATAGTAACATGGTAAAAAAACAAAGTTTATTCAAAAATCAATTCTTTGTATGCAAAAACATGGTAAACATTCAGATGTTAATGATTGAAAACTTCAGATACGTTTCATCTTTTAAAAGATGAAATCGTTAAGTAGAAACATATTTTTTTTAAAAAAAGATATACATTGTGCCAGACAATGAAACATAATTTTGTTCATTTCTTAGAAACTGAAATGAGTAACCCACTTCATTGGTTAAAAGATGAATTCTACAAGTCATTTCAGATTTTAAATGGTGAGCAGGATCAAATTTCCATGATCAAAATTACCATGTTTGTCTTAGAGTGACTATTAACGAGATTCATAATGGGAAAATTACTCTTAAATTAAATTTACAATTGAAACCCTAACTTATACTCCCTCCGTCCCCTTTTTAAAGTCCAGTATTCCATTTTGGGCTGTCCCTTAATAAGTGTTCATTTTGTAAAGTTAGTGGGTAAAAGTTGGTACATTTTTCATTTTGCCCCTAAAAGTAGATTCTATTTTGAAAAGTTAATGAGTAAAAGTGTAATAATAATGTCTCTATAGAAGGTAAGTAGGGAAAATGGAGGTAAAAATTGATGTGAAAGGTGTAATGATGATGTTTTTTTAATAAGTTGGAGTTACGAAGCGGAACACTTAAAAATGGACGGAGGGAGTATATACAAGGAATAAAAGAGTACACATAATTTACAATCCGTATCCCTCTAACAACATCAGTGAAACAAAATTGATCAACTTTCAATCCCAACTAGCATTCCCACAGGATTATACCCTAATCAATCTTCATGGTCTAAGACCAGGTTATTCAACCTCTAATAATCAAATCCACTCCTCTGTTTCCCTCTCACCCAACACCCAATCTCAATAGAATTTTAGCCATTCATATATTAAGACATTGTGTAGGAGGTGAACAACCAAATCACTCAAAACCCACAAAAGATATAACTACGTTAAAATTCATAAAGAAACTCCTACTCCTTTCCAAAGTGAGAATTTAACTAGCTAGTTATGTAGAGACCCGTCCCTAATTTTAATTTATTTTATTTAATAATGTGGTTATGAGTAAGTATTACTCCCTCCGTCCCTTTATTACAGTCCAGTATTCCATTTTGGGTTGTCCCTTAATAAGTGTCCATTTTGTAAAGTTAGTGGGTAAAAGTTGATGAATTGTCTATTTTGTCCCTAAAAGTAGATTCCATTTTGAAAAGTTAGTGAGTAAAAGTGTAATGATGATGGGTAAGTAAGGAAAGTGGAGGAAAAAGTTGATGTGAAAGGTATAATAATGATGTCTTTTTAATAAGTTGGAGTTACGAAGCAGGACATTTAAAAAGGGACGGAGGGAGTAATAATTTTGTTAACCATGGGTATTTGTTTTATGTATATGGGTGCATATACAGTTGATGTAGGGAGGTGTTCCCAAACAGGTTCAAAAAGAGCCCGAACAAGTGGTACGCGGGGCCACAGAATAAATAAGATAAGATAAACCGCCGTGGAAGACGGTGATCGGCGATATGGACCGGTGACATGTGAAGTCATTGGTCCAGGCAGTCTGTTCAGCAAATAGGGACAAAAGACATGAGAAGTCATTAGACCAAACAGTTTGTTCGGCAATGAGAAGGTTGAACAGAGGAAGAATTCTGAAGAAAGTAGCCTTGAGTGCTAAAACGAGAGGAATACTCTAGAAGGATCTAGAATGGTGGAATTTTGTAAGGAATAAGATCCCAAGAATTTAGGATCTAGGGAAGATACCCAACAGGAATGAGATGTTCGGCTTGCTATGGAAAAGAGTCCTAAAAAGATTAAGGAAATAAACAGATAAGGGAACGAGAATCCAGAGGATCCGGGGTTTCCTATACGTGATAGGAAACCTAGGGCAACAAGGATGCTTGGGCAGCAAGCAAACGTGTGTCTATATAATTGAGGTAAACCTAGAGGTAAAAGGTACGCAACGTATTGAATAAATACTTTCCTACTGATAATTAGGGTTTTTCTCCAGTACGAGGTACTAACTTAGGCATCAGAGGGCCTTTGCCACGAGAGGCAGAGGTGCGCTCACCCCTTGTCTATTTTGCAGATTAGGTTTCCGACGACGAACTAGGGTTCCGGTCAAAAGGCACGAGTAGCCGTTACAATCCTGTGTTGTTCAAAGCACCCTACATTTTTATCCACTTACAATTGGCGCCGTCTATGGGAAACAAAAGAGTTCTCTTTGAAAAACGACCGTGGTAGGAGAAAATCCAACGCCACTCAACCCGAAGAATCTACTAAGTGGGGGAGGAGATAAATCCCCACCAGACGCTTCGAAAAAGCCTGACGGCGGACATGGGAAGAGGACAACCAGTAAGGGCAACCCTCTAACCGTCCTGGATGGCTCCAAGAACAGGGAGGACATGATGGCCATAGGGTCCACACGGAGGAGTAAATCCCACAGTGAAGGGGAGTCAGTCGCACATTCAAAAAGTGTGCACAATAGTGAAGATGTCCTCGATAAAAAGAAACAAGAAATCGAAGAGTATGCTCGTTTAATCAAGAAACGAGAGCACGATATCCGAGAATTAGAACGGGTCCGAGAGCATCCTGAGGACTCTGGACTTTCACGAAGAAATTCTAGGGGAGACAGGCATGCCATGGTGGAATACAAGAAGGCTCATTCACGAAGAAGAAGGAGTAGGAGCAGGAGCCCCACACAAAGGCGAAATAGAGCTTCTCCATGAAAAAGGACGAGCAGAAGTAAAAGTCGAACACCGGAGTGGCGAAGGGCTTCTTCAAGAAAAAGGAGGAGCATAAGCCGAAGTCCCACCCCCAAGGAAGGAGGAGCTAGGAAGCACCATAAGGACAGGTACGAGAGACCTGATTCAGATTGGGAAAAGAGTGACCCCAACAAGATGAAGGGACATGAGGACGGAACCATGACTGCACGACAAGCAGCACGGAAAGCACTTAGCAATATAGCATCTTCCCCCTTTGCAAGGAAGTTACAAGAGGCAAGGCTGCCGAGCAGGTGAAACATGGTACGTTCATCCTTTACGAGACAAGTGCAGATCCCGTGGCACACATACAGCACTACCAGCAGGCAATGTTCATACATGATGGGGATGATGCAATTATGTGTAAGTTGTTCCCATCGAGTTTGGGAAAGGTGGCCCTGTCTTGGTTCCATAAGCTAAGTCCGCACTCCATATGAGGATGGAGGCAACTAGCCAAGAAATTCACTGCTAGGTTTTTGACGAGTAGAAGGGCACCGAAGACATTTGAAAGCCTCTCCGCTATGAAGCAGGGAGAGAATGAGCCGATCAGGGACTACGCAAAGAAGTACTAGGAAACTTTCAACAAGATTGAAAGTTGTAATGAGGAGTATGCAATAGCCACGTTCAAGACCGGATTGCTTGTTCGGGGGGAACTGCGCCGGTCATTGAACATGAGTCCAGTAAGTACACTGGCAAAATTAATGGAGCGGATTGAGCAACATGCCAGAAATGAGGATGACATACTCCGGGAGGACGGCAAGGTAGTTGCCGAGTAGGCCAAGGGACCTGCAAAGAAAGCAGACAAACCAGAGCCCAAAACTTACCGGGAAAGAAAGGATTACGGGCAGGCTAAGAAAGACTGCAGACTAGCTTATTCAAGTGAATGTTCACAATTTATTGGTTCATAAATAATTGTTTACACAAATGATTGGTGGGATTGTGTTTACTTGATCAATTAGACTTTTCTGCTTTCTTTCGATGCTATTTGATTGACTTGTTAACTTGAGCACAGTTCTCATAATGTAGTATAAAACAGGGTGGAGTGAGGTTTGCAATTATAAAGAGTTTTTTCTGAGTTCTGGCTATTAAACCAGAACTTTGGGATTCCATATAAAGCCAGAATGAACGCAACTAGGGGATTTATTCGAGCTACTTGTCTATTGGCACTTCTATTTGGGTCAGACCATTTGTGTGTACAATGATATATCGGTACAAATAAAATTCTTGTGGGGGTATGTTTAGTTACATAAATATCATTTGCGTATAAAGGTATGTTTGATGTTCTTGAACATCTTGTCAAATTTGTTAATTTGTTGAAGCATCCAATTCAAAACTGCTTGAATATGAGCAGAGTGGCACCCTATTCACATAGTTGCCTGCACATGAAGAGATCAACTGAAAGTTAAATAGAAGATCATGGTCATGTGGAAAGCTTATGAAAGTGATTTTGATTCCATGTTCAAGAAATGTAGTCATAGTTAATTGTCTATGAATAGGGAATCGTCTGCAAATGGAGTGTAGTGTAGTTGGTGTCTCCCTTATACTCTCATGCACATGGGCAGGGTTCGATTCCCGTAAGTACCCCTCCCCCTCCCCAAATTCCTTAGGATAGAGTAGATTAGGATTAATGCATGGCAAAAAAAAAAAAAGAATAGGGAACCGTCTAGGCTAGCAAACTTTGGAGGTGGTAAGAGTACCAAATTGACGCAGCGGAATTCACGAGAGACTAGTTAGCGTACTAGTCCAAACGAGATAAACAACTCGTCGCAACGAGCAATTCTTGCGCACAAGAAAGAAGAGAGAATCTCTGCAATATTATTGATGAAAAAGTTTAAAAGTTTAATAACTGAATAGGTTACAGCCCCTTTTATAAGACCCTAACCCTAGAAATCCTATTGTAAAAGAAATAATAAATCATGCCAAAACAAGCGGCATTAAATAAAAGATATTTCCTAATTAATTAAAATAAAATCCTAATTCTTGTAGACCAAGAATCCTAATAAAGGTAGAAATCAAAATCAAACCGAATACGGAAAGTTAATAATTCTAACCTAAACGAAAATATTCCTAGCCAAAATCTTATTCCAAAACAATAAAAATAAAATACAAAAACTCTCCATTTTTGTCCTACATCAGTCTCCTTTTCTTCAAAAGAACTCGCCCTCGAGTTCTTATTAGAAACTTGCCACCTTCCCTTCCAAAGAAATAGATATTTGGAATACTTCAACATCTCGCTCGTCTTCCTAAAAAAAAATAGAAAGTACACTTGCCAAGGTGGTTTTTCTGCGCACTTCAACTGATTGACAATATCTACGGTACAAGAATTGAGTGAAAACTCAAACTGCTCCAACCCAAGAAAATCAACAAATTGAACGTCATACAGAAATTCCAATTTTTCTTCATGAGGTCCATCAACTAGACCACTGATATTCCCCTCAAGTGATGAATGTTGACCGATAAGAGCTTTGAGGTGATGCCCATTGGTTGACTCATGTGCCCCCGCGTCCCGCCTATCATCTTTTTCCTCCGAATTGTCTTCAATTTCACAAGTTATTGCTTCCCAATTAGCAACTGAAAGAATTAACTCAGCTGGGCTATCAACAAACATCTCCTCTTTCCCCCATCCTCTTTCTCTCTAATATTACTTGGGACGTTTCGGTAAAATCATCCTTAGTCAGCAAAACCCAATTGTCGAGGTCAACGTGATCCACTTGAAGCGAGCTCAGCTCCTCTTTAACACAAATTTTAGTATCAACCATCTCCAATGGATAACTGTTTTGGCCCTCAACAACTTGATCGCCAACTTCTGTTTCAATTTTATTATCAACAACTCCCTCTATGACCACCTTATCAATTTCTTCAATGACATCTTTGGCAAGAGTAGTTGTATTCTGTTGATTTGATCCGTACTTTTCATCCAACAATTGTTTATAATTATGCGGCAAAAATCTCTCCATCAGACATTTTTTTATTCTTGACCATGCACAAATATGGCGTTTGTTCTGTTGATCTCGCAAAGATTGCAAGTCTAACCACCAATCTAGGGCTGGACCTGTAAGCTTTAACAACACGTACTTCCACTTTTCTCCATTCGAGATTTTCATATACTCAAAAGCATCCTCAAGATTAAGTATCCAATCTAGAATATCCTCGAAATATTCAGAACCACTAAATTTAGGTAAATTGTTATAATACCTGAAATTTGCTTGTCGCTTTATCGATTGATAATCATCGTGGTTCTCGAATAACTCGCCTTCAAATTCATTCTTATTATCATAGTGATAATAAGAATATCCTTCAAAGACGTTTTGGTGAATAGGTTGGTTGCGGGCAAATCCTTCAACGTTATTCTGGTTAGGAGGTTGGCGATGGGCAAATCCCAACACGCGATCCTTCTCAACCCTTTCTGGCCTTTGGCGATTTTGTAGAGTCAATCCCTGCAACAACTCACGGATCTCTGCGAACTGAGTGCGAGTATCCTGACGGAACTCGGTTAACTGAGTGCTTCGATTCTGCAACTGTATTCGGCTATCCTCCATAATCTTCCTTAGGTCAGCAAGCCCACGACCAACGTCAATGGGTGTGTCTTCTTCTGTGTTTGGTGTCATCGAACCAGGAAAAGCGTGGCTCTGATACCACTTGACGCAGCGGAATTCACGAGAGACTAGTTAGCGTACTAGTCCAAACGAGATAAACAACTCGTCGCAACGAGCAATTCTTGCGCACAAGAAAGAAGAGAGAATCTCTGCAATATTATTGATGAAAAAGTTTAAAAGTTTAATAACTGAATAGGTTACAGCCCCTTTTATAAGACCCTAACCCTAGAAATCCTATTGTAAAAGAAATAATAAATCATGCCAAAACAAGCGGCATTAAATAAAAGATATTTCCTAATTAATTAAAATAAAATCCTAATTCTTGTAGACCAAGAATCCTAATAAAGGTAGAAATCAAAATCAAACCGAATACGGAAAGTTAATAATTCTAACCTAAACGAAAATATTCCTAGCCAAAATCTTATTCCAAAACAATAAAAATAAAATACAAAAACTCTCCATTTTTGTCCTACATCACAAATGTAGGAGAAGCTCTATCCTGTGAACTCAAACTTCACATTCTTCTTACTCTTTAGAATAGCTATATTTTCAGTGCGGCATATTCCAAATTTATCATTATTGAAAAATCTTTCGGCGATCACTGGATCATGAGCAACTTGGGAAAATTGTCCAGTGATGCCCGATCACGAGACTGACCAGCTTTGGAGCTTTGGATTTCGGACCAAGCTCCCGATTGGTCGACTAATGCTTAAAAATGGGATTCGAGGTTTCATCGTTCTCCTTCGCGAGGTGGTGATCTTGACAACCTGAGACTTTAGGCTCCACTTTTTCTTTTTTATCCAACTATTAAGTGGTTCAGATCCAACATCAATATGGTCGGGAGACCATTGAACAATTACTCCTATCTCCCCATCTTAAGTTTTCGATTCTGTCCTCAAAATCCAACCCTCAGTCACATATATATTTCGTGTGCGTGAATATGAAAACGTTTTTGAGTCGCATTTCAAACTACTAAATCTGCGAGAGCGAGAATTGAAAGCGGGAGAATAAGACATTTTAAAAGATGGGCAAAGTCTACTTTTACCCCCTGTGGTTATCGCCATGTGCGGATACCCCCCTCATGGTTCAAAACTGACCACATAACCTACCTGTGGTTTTGAAAATGTGCGGATAGACCCCCTGCCGTCATGTTTTCTATCCATATTTACGGAGGTATATCTCACACGCCTTTAGAATGTAATCTGAGTCGTTCATAATGTATTAATTAAAGAATAGAGTATCTCTGTAAAAAATCATCTGGATCAGACATCAATAACCCAGTGATCTAATTTTTAGTAAATACAAATTTGAAATTTTAATTTCATAACAAAATCGATTCGACCATGAGCTTTTCATTTTTGATTGACTTGAATTTTGGCATTGATGTAGTACTCGTCAAAATTTACAATATCAACGGCTTGAATTCAATTTTTGATATAGGGGATGGTGTGATTAGATTTAAAAAAGAAGAAGAATCAAGAGACATGATAAGAGTATATCTATCCTTTAATGTTGCATCCGTTAATATGAATGAAAAACATGACGGTAGGAGGTCTATCCGCATATTTTTAAAACCACAGGTAGATTATGTGATCAGTTTTGAACTATGAGAATGATATCCGCATATGACAATAAGCACGGAGAGTCAAAGTGGACTTTGCTTTTAAAAGATTATGCGACAAAAAGGGACTCCATGCACAAATTGCGGTATAAAGATGGGGCCCTGACTCTCGAACTCACCACACAAATTTGAATGCAGAACACTTAGGAGAGCAAATTGACCAATGGGAGTGAAGTAATCTCACCTTATCCACACTCCCACCACAATCTCATCACACCCCTTCCACATCCCATAAATTCTTCCCCCCAATCCACAAGAAACTCCAAGTACTACAATCCCCTCCACTTGATTCCCAACATTGAGAAATTACGAACTTAATTCATTTTGGTCTCTCAATTTCAGCTACTATACCCACAGATAGAATGGCAGCCATGAACTCAAATGTGCTAGCTTCAAACTACGCAATTTCTGGTGTTCTATCATCGGAGTTGATCGGAAGCTCAAAGGTTTCCCCAGTGGCATCAGTTAAGTTTCCTGTGATCAAGGCCCAACAGGCTAGCTTTTCTGATTCAAAACAATCAAACAAGATTACTACGACTGGTGGCAGTGATGGAAGAAGGGCTGCACTATTCGGCCTCGCGGCTGCCGGCCTTTTCGCCGTGTCCTCCTCCTCCTCCTCCGCCAACGCCGGTATCCTCGAAGAATACCTCGAAAAGAGCAAAGCTAACAAGGTTTGTTTTCTGCTGTTTTGATGGGTCTTACTGTCTATCTCTGTTACATGGACTAGGGTACAGAAATCGGACAAACTACATATCTTGCTTTTATAATATCGAGGACACTGAAATCCTGCAACTTTAATGTATTACTACAATTTTTTTTCCCCATTTTTTGAAAAGAAATCGTGTCTTCAAGTGTCACAAAAATGTGTGGAACAATAGGAACTGAATGACAAGAAGAGGTTGGCGACAAGCGGCGCGAATTTCGCACGGGCAAACACGGTGGAATTCGGCTCGTGTAAGTTCCCGGAGAACTTCACCGGCTGCCAAGATCTTGCCAAGCAAAAGGTCTGAATCACCCATGATCTGTTACTTTCTTGTTCTTAGTTAGTTTGACCAAAGAAAGAAAAGGAAAACAAAAAAGAGAAAAAAAAAAAAAAAAAAAAGAACTTTTCCCTTTGCAATTTGGTTGATTGTGTTTGGTTTTTTAATGCAGAAAGTGGAGTTTCTTTCTGAGGATATAGAGTTGGAGTGCAAAGGGAGGGACAAGTACAAGTGTGGTTCTAATGTGTTCTGGAAATGGTGAAGAAGGGATCAATGTTCCCTTGGTCTTATATTCCCCTGGACTTTGTATTTAGTATTCCGGTTCACAACTTCTGAATCAATTTGTTGCTGTGGTTTGTATCATGTTAAATTGTTCTCTATATCTTTCTTCTTAATTGTTGATATCGAGTCGGTCCGCTTAGAAAACTTGAGTAAAAGCTTCATTTGGCATCAAGTCCTGCGATGAACAAACTCAAATCAAGGATAGACTTGACTAAAAATTTTAATTATTAGTATGGGCTCGTAATCATAAATGTTAAGAGGAAAAATAGCCGTCAGTAAGCATTTTAATAAAAACCCATTTTGACATAGGTTTGAACCAAACATTTAGCTCCCATAATCACAACTCAGCAATGAAATAAGTAAATCTCTTGCTTCCAAAAAAACAATATATTGGAAAAAATCAATGAAACAAAATCTCCCTGTATGCAATGAGAACAAAACAAAAACAAGAAACAAGGAAACTGTCCAGCTTTAAAATTGTGAACAGATCCCATCCAGTATAAAAATCTAATTCACACAAATCCACCCATCTAAAATTGATCTCCGCGGCACAGCCGCTGTCTCAACTCTTCTCTGCCGTTGTGTCGAAAATGAATAATTTCTCTTTGTTCAAAAACCGAGTCCAATGATCTTCTGTCCTAAAGATCCTTTAGCCCCAAGTGTGGATCTCGAATCCGCACACTCAAATCTCAGTACATAAATTGTGTGATGAGGAATGCATTAGAACAGGAGGACGAGTTGTTTCTATGTGTGCAAATTTTGTATCATACTGAATTCCCCCAACCAAACAAAAACTACCATTTCACCTCAGGAGAATGAACAAGAGGAAGCAGACCTATTGCTCTGCAACTGGGGACACGGTACCGGACTCACACCGTCCGAAAACCCTGAAACAAATTCACAGCTCCACTTAGCAGATGCTCCTAACCCAAGAACAGTGACATTTCTCATGCATATACCTTCATATGGTGCACCCTCAATACCCTCCAACAATGGCGCTCTTACTGAATCCCTACTGACCACATTACTTATAAAAATACCCTTCACTCTTGGGACAGCCTTCGGGTCCCACCCCTCATCTGGATGATCGTTCGCGCCTCTGCTGAACCTTATCGGTATCTTAACTCTCTCCATCGTTATGTTACTTATA
The DNA here is from genome assembly GCA_018127125.1 of Rhododendron griersonianum. Classification (NCBI taxonomy): domain Eukaryota; kingdom Viridiplantae; phylum Streptophyta; class Magnoliopsida; order Ericales; family Ericaceae; genus Rhododendron; species Rhododendron griersonianum. Next base: position 32,855,142 of record CM030797.1, on the reverse strand, counting down.
GTTATATTTGCAACGTATCCCCCTCTTCCCTTATCTGTCTTTACTCGGATCCCTGCTGCTGAATCTCTAATGTGCACGTTTTCCACGATGACATTTGAAACTCCACCGGACATTTCGCTGCCTATTCCTACACCGGAACACGTTGGCGTTGTGCCAGAGACTCTCCTTATGATGATGTTGGAGCTTGGGCGGGCCATGCCAATGCCGTATTGGTCCCACCCGCTCTTCACTGCTACAAGATCATCTCCGCTCTCAATGTAACAGTCCTCAATACACACATTTGTGCTCGAGTCTGTATAAAAGTTGAACTGGAGATCACCACTTGTGCTTTCTTATTTCAATAAGTAACACAGATTGAAAAGATGAACATGTTAAGTATTATTAGAGCGAAAACTAACTAACGCGATTGGAGAAACTTACCCGGGTCTATACCATCAGTGTTTGGAGCATTGAGTGGGGCCAGGACTGTCATATTCTTGATCACAATATTACTGACACAATTAAAGGGTGTATGTTAGTTTTCTGCATGTAAAACGTGATGCATATGAAACTTTCATGCAGATAAAGTAGGGATAAGTTTTTAGTTGTCAAATATTTCAATTTTACTTGTACTTGCAATTCAGACAAAGATAATAACCACCACAAAAGCCAGAGGAGAACTGCTAAAATGCAGAATAACGAATCTGTTGAGCTGGAAAAGGAATAACAATCGGTTTCAGCCTGTTTAAGACAGAATATCAGAGTCTAAACAATATATAGACCGCTAGATTCTAAGGCAAAACTGTGGAGGCCTTTGCCCCGTGTTACAATCTTCACATTTCTCATATTGATATGAACCTACGGACAAGGTGTGTTCTTTTGTTTTATTTCCCAACCTTCCCTACCGAGCCTTGGTGGAAGAACGTAGAACTCTGCTGCAGCTCCATAGATGCTCAGTTGATCATACACTTCGAGAAGGAAATCAAGTGACGGATAAGCTAGCAAGGATGGAAAGGAGCAAGAAACCCAGCTGATCAGGCTGGTAATTCCCCTGGAAGAAATCAAGGACATGCTTGCAGTTGATCTAGCAGGCATTGCATTTGAGAGGCCTCTTAGTTTTATCTTGTTGTTTTCTTGTGCACCAAACAAAATCAAAGTGGAACCACATTACGGAAATGGTGAAAGCATGTTAAAAAAGCCAATAACTTTTGTTCTCCCTTTTCACTTGGTAACAGCACAAAAAGGCAACCCAGTGCATGAGACTCCTGCCAAGGCTCAGACGTCCGCAATCTTCCCCCATGAGAATAGAGGCAAATAAACAGTGAAGTCATTTCAGTTCTCGTTCCAAACTCAAAAGAATAGGTCAATGAGAAATATATTCGTTGATATATTAACTCAAATGATCATCAATTCAACACTGTAGAAATTCAAAGCGACGATCAAAAGATAAAGAAACAAACAGAGAATGAAAAGGCAGTGGAATTGAACCTGCAGTAAACAGGATGGATGGTCCAGAAAGGAGAGTTTCGGAAAGTGAGGTTGGAGATAAGTATGTTGTTAGAGTTCATCAGTTCAAGGAGGTGGCCTCGAGTGTGCTTCAATGTTCTGTTCCACCACATCTCCCACCACATCTTCCCTTGACCATCAATTGTCCCATTTTCCCCTACAATCGCATATCAAAATGAACTGATCATCAGTTGGTTATCTTACATTTCAGGAACTGAAGGACTAAAGAAACATTTTGGAAAAAATAGATCATTGCTTGTACGGTTATGTTGAGCTCTCTGCTTAAACATGTCTTTTGCCCGTTTTAAATGAAGCCTCCTAAACGTACAAAATACACACTCGAACAAGGGTATGGATCCCTATCCGACATGTTTAGTTGACATTCACCTAGCAAGCGTATTTTGTTATTCGCATTTACCATGAACTATACATGAAACTCCTATATTATGCATGAAATGCCTAAGCCACAATATAGACAATTTATCTGAAAAATCAAAGAACTGTAGTAGGAAATTTAGTTATTTTGGCGCATTCTAATGTTATTGAAATGAAAATAAGATGAATTGGACAGTTAGACACATATCCACACCCAATAACCGTATCCGAATGCATGTAACATAGTCTGCAGCATGTTAGTGATAAATGCACCAGATTCCCTAATAAGATGAAACCTGTCTGAAGATTGTACACAGTTGAGCAGTACACAAGGAACAATAATCACATCGTCTCGTATTGTATTGTATTGTATTCACAAAATGATCTAAATAGGTACATTGTTTGATCTTTTATAACTACAAATAGATGTCTAAACTGAAAATCTTTATATAGGCTTCCAAAGTCTGATACTCTAGAACTTAGGGAGGAGAAAGTTGGGGGTAAACAAAAACATGATGAAAGAATAAATCTCCATTTGCAATGGTCATACTCCATGTCCCGTCCCAAATTGTTTGAACGATCGTTTAAAAAATTTCAAGTAATTAATGGAACATAATAATTACACTTCTTCAATTTTAATTTTTCGCAAAATAATCCTTTAACTTCAAGGAGTAGTTGGACTTCTCATTCGAAAAAAAGAGGGGCAAAAATGGGAATTCACTAAAAATAGACAACCAATATGGAGCATCACAAAGTGTATAAATGGAAATTCAATTTGGTAGGAGGGAGTACTTCTCAAGTGGGAGGAAAATGATTTCAGCAAATTATACTGTGTAGGACAAAAGAGAGGACAACTCTTTGATTTAATTCGAGTTCAATCATGGCAGAAATTAATTGCTGCTTCTCACAATAATTGTGGGGGGTTTTCAGCTTAAAAAGTGAGGAGCAGCAATGATATATCTTGGTTGGCCTGATGATCACTACAACTTTAATCAGCCTAATGGCTTTGTTTCTACTCATTTAAAAGTTGTGGACTGCAATTTTTTTAATTTGTCCTTATTTAAATCTATTTCACGTTTGTTAGTTTTGCAACAAACTTTTATCTATTATTGGTTCGCCTCGATGAGAGAATTCGGAAAAGTAAAAAATTATTGTAACTTTTACACAATTTCTTTGGAAAATATCCAAGAAAGAGCCCAAAAACTGATTTTTTTTTTGAACTTTTTCTTAGATATTTCCAACAATATCTAATAGAACCTTATTGGTAAAGTAAGGATAGCATCAATCCTTGGTAGGTTTTTGCTTATCCCACTGAGTCTTAATTATGTAAAGGTGCTTATCAGAATACTGGTACATGTACTATTGCCCCCCAAAATTAAAGAAGAATATCACCAAACTATATTAATACTACTAGTTAAGTATGAGGTTGGACTAATAAATAATTCTTAAATACAGTCGTCTTACTACAAGCCTTCCATTCCCTGATCCAAACCCATGGTATCATGCTCTCAGAGAAAAAGATCGGTAGTAGTGATATATGTATTGAACTTTTTTAGTTTTCCATAAAATTTTTGCCATTCGTCTCGACGAGAGGAATTATTACAGTATAATAATATAGTCCGAATTTGCAAAAGTTCAAAGACAAGACGACCAAAAACCATCTTTGTCAAACTTTTTTTCATCTCTAGTAAATTTTTCTCAATTTTTGATCATATTATTTATATTTTTGGCATACTTTAGCAAACACATTTGTAAGACAACAAGAACTGCGTCCTATTTTAAGCCCAAGGGTTTTGGCTAAATGTGCTTGTCATCCATACGGGTCCCATGCTTTCGAATCCCACGAAAGCCAAACATTCCAAAATCTTGGGGTCACTAGAGGGTTTCCTCGATCGTCACCTCCAATGCCTTGAAATTAGTCAAAGTGTACGCATGCAAGCTGGCCCGAACATTTGGTTATCAAAAAAAGAAAAAAGTGCGTCCCATTTTATTTTGTTAATATGATACATACAGTATAGGTACCTGTAATGACAACGTCATTGAGGCCATCTCCATGAATGAGGCTTATATGCCTCCCTCCCAACCTTTCTCTCCCTCTTCCATAAGAAGGTAATGCCTCTATAATCGGCCATTCCTTTGGATCCTGTTATTATGTCAAAGTAATAAAACCAAAAGACAACTAATAAGACATAAAGGAAAATCCACTTATTAAAGGGTGTTTAGACTGGACATGATCACCAGACACGCAAAAATAATTACATCACGCTTTAAGAGTTCTCATTATTAATTGCTCTTTGTATGTAGCAACTAGCCAATTAAATAATTAAAATCCTCTAATTCCAACATCCATTAATTCATACCAAGAACAGCATACAATAAAAGAAAATCTTGATAGGAAAAGATATTAACGGTTTTGGAGTTCGTTGAGAGTGTCGTAGATGGCTTTGTCATTTCTTGATAGGAAAAGATATTAACGGTTGCATTTGTATTTTGTTACAAAATCTTTTCAAATAATGACCTTGGCAACCTACCTGGCTCACCATGAGTAGACTTCCCCTTAGAGAAACAACAGGTGGCATGGTCGTCAATCTCTAATTAAATCACTAATGTACCACATTTTGGGTACCATGTGACGTGTCACTACTGTACACACATTCTACCAATACAGTAGTGACACGTCACATAATAACCAAAATGTGGTACTCAGACATGGTCACTATAGCATTGCTCCTCTAAGATTTAGGCATTTGCTCTCTCCTAGGTCTCAAATTTAAAACCTTCTAGGTGGTATATATCAACTCTTTCAGGGCACTCCATGTGTGTTTTCGTTCGGACTTTAATTGGGTTCCTGTTAGCGAACGATGGGATTGAAATTTTTTTTTATGGAGACGATGGTATTGGTCGCCCAAAGTTTAGTCGCGTACGCTGGCGAAGAATAGCATGCGTTATAAAACAGAGTAAAGAAATTGTTTAGGCATATACTGCCATTTAACTATTCGGCATGCATCCTTTTGCAGCACTATGCCGATTCCACAACAAACAGAAATCCAGAAATACTGTGAAAAGGTGGCATAGTGGAAGGCAATTGTATGACCGGGCGTGAAAGGCACTACTAGATTCAGAAAGGCAATCTCTCTCTTGTTAAAAAAATGAGTAGAATCAACTTTGTCATCAAGGAAAAGGTTAGGAATCCATCAAAAAGCATTTAAATACACCCAAGCTGCCATTAGCGGATTTTCTAAAGTAAATTATAAAGAAAACAAGAATCAACTATGACAGCCCATTTGAATTGATTCCTCCTGCGGTGCTCTCGTGTCACTATTCAGTGACAACATGTGAGTCTATACAGTAACAGGACCTGCAAAATTAAACCATGGGGGCTCTGTTCTCGTGTCACATTTGTGGTTATACATAGGCTCTGTTCTGCTTAAATCTTTGGCATTCAAGTCTTAAATTTTCACTAAACCCCCCAAGAGAATTGAATTTTCCATCCACTCCCACCTGGTGTCTGGAAATTCAACCATTGGGGCTAGTAAAATCTGGGAATTGAAAATTATATTCAAAAGCTCTGACGTTGAATCTTGAATGATTAATCACTACATGAAATGGAGAATCCGATACCATTTGACTTTACGAATAGGCCTGTACTATACTGGAAAAACACTAACCTTACTATAAAATTCAATAAAAAAAACACTATCTTACTATAAAATTCAATAAAAGACACTAACCTCAATAAAAACCCTAGAGAACATGTTTGTGTGCACATGTATGCACACCTGTAATACATATTCATATTTCTAGTCTTGATGCAGTACCCTAATCAAAGTCCAAATTCAACCCAAAAGAGTTGAATATAAATGCCAAGAAAGCAAGTGGGTAGTAGCTCAATAGTAGCGTCGTGCACTCTCGTGCATTTGGTGAAGGGTAAAACCTCACTTATCCCATCCCAATTCATTAAGATAAGAGTAAGATTAGATTTCTTGTCTTGTAAAGAAAAAAGTTCCGGAAACATGTATACATACGTAAATAGGTGCCAGGACATACACGATTCATGTGCAAGTCATGGGATGCAAAAGATGGAGGGAGAAAGAAAGTGTAAACTTGAAACTTCAATTCACAAACTCAGACACATGGAGAGAGGAAAAATCATCAAATTCAACTATCGAAGATTAATCCATATTGGATTGAGATAAAGTACCCTAATGACAGTTTTTTTTCCTCTTTTTTTTTTTTGAGAAATTAAAATTGATGTTCATAATTCTGGTAATTCATATCGATGTATAAAGAATTTTTAGAAATCAATTTATAACGAATTTGTTACTATAAGATAAGATTTACCTGAGAACCTAAAATCACAGCACCCTCCTCCAGAAAAAGCGTGAAATTACTGGTGAGATTGAAGCTTCCCGTCACCCACCTCCCTCTCGGAACGTTAAGGCGGGCCCCACCACCTCGCTCCTTCCCCAACCTCACCGCATGCTCCACCGCGCGCCGAAACGCCGCCGTGTTCGACGTCGTCCCGTCTCCCACGCCTCCGAAATCGGCGACCGACATCACCACCTTCCTCTCCGGCCCTTCCCTGAAGAACCCCGCACACGTCGTCGGCTGCGAATCACCGCCCGAGGCGGAGGAAAGAGTCTTCTCCTGCCTCAAACCGCCGCCGCCAGCCCACGTCGGGAAAACCGCGTTGGTGGTGATCTGGAGGCTCAGAACGGCCAAAACCGTGAGGAGAAGCAAGGCGAAGGGCCATGAAGGTCTGCTTAACCCACCCTGGATTAATGCACCCCATAACGGTTTTTCAACATCCATTGGAATCTGTAGCTATGCGTACATGTATACATATTCATGCATCTGAATATGCATATGTAGCGTGATAAATAGGAAAGATTTCCTTTCTTGATTCAGGCTATATGTGGCTTCGGGAAACAAAAGTGCTGGGCAGAGGTGTAAAACGGGCCGTGCTATGCCGATCTGGCCCATTTAACTTTGTGTATCAACTGTGCTTCGTGCCGTACTAGCCTATTTAGTGCATGTAATGAATCATTTCCTGAACAGCAATGCTAAGTACCCTGAAAAATATGTCCTGAAATCACGCCAAACAAGTATTTCTTACCGCTAATAAAAGGGGAAAATGACGGCCCATGCTGAGAATATTTGTTAATGTTGAAAATGTCTTTGGCGGGTATTAATTATAAAAACACGACATTGGCCGTCATTTCCTCTGATAAAAATCTTTTAACGGTCATAAATACCTCTAAAAGTCTATTCGGAATATATTTTTTTTTTGGATATCTAGCACTTTTGTTTCAATAACACTTTTGATTAAGTAAACTCATTGGTTGTAGTGTACCATATGCCCGATACGAATTTTTGGTGTGATTTATTTATGAATTTTTGTGGAGAGTTGATTTTTGTGATCCAATTTATGAAAAGTCGGGGCAAGTGAAGAAAAAAGACAATTACAAGTTATGAATTTTTGTAATGAACTTTTCTGTTTTAAGAAACAAATTTTTATTTTTGGGTGTTCAACTATCAGATTTTGTATTAGGAAATGAATTTTTCGTTGCTCGAAATACAAAAGTACATATCGTATACTCACTCCGTCCCAAAATAATTCTCTATGAAAAAAATATGCAATTGTCAGATTGAAAAATAAAATAATTTTGTGCATGATTTTCACGAGTTTCTTTACAATGTTCATATCAAATTAAAGATCTCAATTGTACTTTTTTAATATGATAGGTAGAAATTCAAAAATTGATGAACAAAAGTATTTTATTTTTAATTAAAAATATTCCCTCCGTCGTAAATAAATGTCCGGCCCGTCAAGGTAAATTTTTCAATTTTTTTGAACCAAAAAAATGCATGTTTTTAAAGATTAGGTTTGTGGACCGGAAATTTATCTAGAGACGTAGGGAGTAACACGATTTTTTCCGTAATTGACCGTAAAAATAGGACCTTTGGAGCCGTGTCCGCTTCTTCTTCTTCTTGTGTTTTTTTTTTTTTTGGAATTCGACGATTTTGGACTTGCGTGTCGGTCTATGAAACAAGGAGACGTGATTCATGTGAACCGAGAGGAGATTTTTACACAAATCGGAAAGGGGCAAGTTCTGGGACCTAGTATTTTGGAAAGTTAAGGAAAGGTCAGATCCTATTCCGTTCGGCGTGGAAATCTAATTCAGATACGGGTGGCACCGGCCAGATGATCGATCGATACTGAACTCAGGGGGCGTACCATGCTGTCCCGCCAAGTGAGGCCCAGTCCCGTCTCATTTCAATTGATTAGAAACGTTCACTTTGTAGAGCTCGTCGAGTATAATAAGTTCGCAAAAAATCAGTTTGATCGGAACACATATATCTTGGAAATAATGGGTTCTAGTTGGTTTGATCTAGCTAATGTTTTGGATCCAATTTTTTCAAGATGCTCTTTGGGCGTTTTTGCGGATCAATATATATATTTCAAGATAAAAGTGTTTCGATCAGGCATTGCATGATATCCGATCAAGCTTATTTTTTGAACACATGTTTTACTCGACGAGCTCTACAAAATGAACGTTTCTGACCAATATGAATGAGACCAGAGCAGGCCACACTCCGCAGAACAAAGGGACAGCACGCCCCCAAGTGTGCCCAATAGTTGTTTTCACGTGGAACTAGTTTGTTTGACAAATTCCGTGATGAGGAAGGTCTGTTATGCTAAGCTTTTTATTTTTAAGTACTTATTTTCTGTTTTATGAGATGGATGATCATTATATTATTTCACAATACATCACATTTAATTCAAAAAATAAGTATTTCGTACTTATTTAAAATTTAAGAATAGATACTTATTTTACTTAGTGGAACGGGGCCTGATAATTGGCCAAAATGTTAGGTGATCCGAAAAGATAAATCAATGGTTCAAATTTACTTTGATGTGATCCGGAGCACTTAATTTTTATTTTTTTTAGAACATTTTCGGATTAAATTTTCAAATTAGATAGCATTGAGGGTCCGAGGGTGGTTTTGACTTTTGAAGATGCGTACTAGCTTCCATAGCGAATGGAACTTGATAGGGCTGTCCATGGTCCGGATTGGATCGGATTTCTATGAATCCAATCCTAATCTATATCTCACGGTTTTTAGAAAATGCAATTCTATCCTAATCCAAAAGTCTCACGGTTCGGTTCCAATCCGAACAGTAAGTCCCAGTTTGGTCTCAGTTTTATCCACCAATTTCCTTCCATAAAAATAAAATAACGCTACTGGCAACTAAAATACAAAGTACAAACACTTATTATTAGTTACATTCCATAACATTACACTATTATAGCAAGTTAGTTTAGTCCTCCGATTTATTACCGCTATTAGTATTCTATTACCGGTCATAAAAAAAAACTCGACAATTTCAAGTGTTCCCTCATCCACTCGACAATTTCAAGAGAGAGCGCAGTGAGGTTTTTTATAAGTGTTTATCCTCCATGAGATCGAATGTTCAAATTTCACGGAGGCCAAACATTCAACCCTTAGGGCCACAGGAGAGTTTATCCGGCCATTATTTTCAGGGCCCCAAAATTAGTCGAGGTGCGTGCAAATTAACCTGGACAATTAGTTATTGAGAAAAGAAGAAATGTGTTATAGCTTTTTCCTTTTATCGTTCAAATAAACCGTCATTTTAGAATACACTGGTGTCATCTTGAGAAGAAAAGAGAAGAATCCCACTGGTGTCAATTTCACTGAAGACGAGCTTAAACCAATTCTGAGTCAATGGTTTATGGTCATTGATCGAAGTTTCAACTTTATTGACTATGGACTCTGGGAAAATGAAGTTTAGAAATATCAGCACATCAATTAAGACTTCCTATTAGTTACATTCCATAACATTACACTATTATAGCAAGTTAGTTTAAGTCCAGATACCAGCGCAGCAAGGCAGCAACCAAATAGGCAGCATCCAAAAAAATTTGGAGAGTGATTTTGCCACTCCCCTTTTTGTTATTGCCACTTCCCTTTGTGTCTTGATGAGATGATTTGTTTTGTTTTGTGAGAAGGAGAGTGGTGTAGAGACCCGTAAAATTTTTGTTTTATTTTAATTATTGAAGAGTTTATTAATTGGATAATTACGAGAATATGGTTTATTTGGTGGATATTTGAATTAGGGATTTAAGTGAAAGAATAGAGACTTGAGGGAGTGTGTGTGTGATTTCTAGATATGGGACTATATAAGGTGTGTGTGTGCAAAGTAGGAGAGAATTAATCCCCCTCCTCCCTCTCTCCCGTCCGACTCTCTCCCTCCCTCGGCTCTTCTCTCTCTCTCCCTCATTCCTCCACCAAAGGTCGAAACCCAAAGAACCCAACCTTCTCTCCATCTTCCTCACGTGCTCTTGAGTTCGTAGCTCGTCCGGTTTGGCTCGGAGCGGAATATTTTGGGAGTATTTCAAAGTTTGAGTTCGAGGGTTCGCGTGGCCCGATCTCTTTGCGTGTTTGCTCTCCGACTTCGAGGTAGGGATTTCTTGCACTTGTTATATGTTTATGTGTTGAATTTGCACCTTAATCGTGTCTATAGTTGTTGTTGTTGTTGTTGTGGTTGAGCTGCTTGAAATCTGCAGAAAAACTGCTCGAAAGCCTCCCGTATCGATACGGCCCTTAACCCGTATCGATACGAAACAAACTGTACAGATTCGTAGTCATCCCATATCGATACGGATTTTAGCCGTATCGATACAGTGAGCTTATCTCCAGAATTCACTGTTTTGCTCCGAACTCCATTGTTTTGACCCCCGATCACTTCTAATACCTTTTGAACACCTCCAAACCTATTTCAAGTATGCTTTATTGGATTCCATTGGTTTACTTACGTTATCCTCGTCTCGTTGGCTTTCCATTGTTAGAAGAAGAGTAGTGTCGTACTAGAGAAAACTCAATCGATGTGTACTTATGGGATTGGTGGTACTTGAGGGTCATTGTGACATGAGTTGGTGAATGCTATAAGCGTTTTAGGTGCTAAGGCTAGACGTGGCGAATGGTAGGATGAAAATGCGTATCGTAGCGAGGTTATTGTGTATCGATGGTCATAAGGTTTGACGTGAGGCGTTTTGTTGAACGATAGGGGTTTGCCTAGTGATCCGGAAGAGAATAGTGTGACCCGTGTCTTTGTGCTTCGTCTCGATTAATCATCTTAGGTTCCTTTGGCACTCGTTCTATAGATTGTTGCTTAGAACCTAGCCGGTGGTGTGTCGTAGAGTTGTTACGGGTTCAATACGAGATGTAGGGCGTTGAAATAGACATAGAGGAATAATGTGAACTTAAGGTGTTTATTAATGTACAATAAGACATAGTTATAAGTTGTAATGCCTCGAATGACGATGAATGAATGATTGTGACTTGGGGAAAGTGTTATTATTCCACCTTCGAACTGATAATGTATATGTGTTGTGTGAGTTGTGAATGTTGAACTGAGGGTCCTGCAACGCAAGGTGTGGTAATGCGGGGACTCTAGAGGGCCCGTAACGCAAGGTGTGGTAATACGGAAACCCAGGTGGAGAGAATTCACTGTAACGCAAGGTGTGGTAATACAGCTGAATGTCTCATATGATGAATGAAGTTATAATTGACTTATTGAAGTTTAAGTTGTTGTTTGGGCTTTGAGCTGCTTGATATTGTATCTGTTGACAAGAGAAGATAAACAATGGATTCCATCAAAGTTTTTGAAAAGAAAGGAACTTGGTTTTGAAAAAGGGATTTTTATGAAAAATCCTCCGGTATTCCTGAGCGAATCAACGGTTCCGGTATTTGGGCACAAATCAACGGATTCCGGTATTCAAGAGAATCAACGGAACTCGACCCGCGGAGGTCGAGAGTATTTCTCAAAATTATTTTGGAAATCTAACGGGAATGTTTTCGTTTTATGAAAAGAGGCTCGATGGCTATGGCATTGAGTAATGAGATTGTTTGTGGCATTCGTTTAAGTAGTTATAAAAGGGTTGAGAAGTCGTCGTGGTTATTCGGAATGATATGAGCTTAATGTTGCTTCGAGATGACGTACGAATGGTTAGGGACGTCTTAAGAAGCATAGGATCCCATAGTTGTAGCTTGTTGGATCTTTATGGTGCCCCTGTGTATCCCTTGTTCGTTAGTGGAGATCATTCATTCTCATTGCATAAATCGTCACATTTTCATATAGCTTCTGCATAGAATTCTCTACTGGGCACGTGTTTGCTCAACCTACCATTTCAGGTTTATTGCAGGTCATGGTCTTGGAAAGTTCGGAGTGCATGCGGGCATTATCAAGTAAAGCTATTTTGAAGAGTACTTAGTTATTCTTGTAAAGTGAACAGTTTGTTATGGTTTTGTAATTTGGAAGATTGTATTTGTAGAACAGTTTGAAGAATTGGAAACTGTAATGTATTTTGGGGTAATGTAAACACGATTGTGAGGGTTTTGTATTTCAAATGTTATTATTATTTAAGTTTAAAATCGAGGGCGTGACAAGTGGCATTAACAAAAAGGGGAGTGGCAAAATCAATTCCCAAAAATTTATAGGGTTTTGGCTTTCGGACTTCGGAGTACTATATATATATATATATATATATATATATACGGTCCTTCTCTTACGCGGACCACCGCAAGTTAAGCAAACTTGCGGACCTCCTCCGTAGCCGTTGGATTAGATCCAACGGCCAAGATCTAAAAAGCCAATTCGCCGGTCAAAATCACTCAAATAGCCCCGGGTATATGGAAACGGGTCATATATGGAAACGGGTCAGAACAAAATACGGTCCAGGCGGCCCTTCCTTCAGTCGAACACACGTAGAGAGAGAAAGGGAAGGCGATTCAGATCAGAGAACAGGAACGAAGAAGGAGGAACGAAGAAGAAGACAAGTCCTCCCTCTCTCTCTTCTCGAACTCTATCTATTCTGAACTCTCCCTCTTCTCGAACCCTCTCACGAAATCTTTCTTTCTTTTCTGTTCTATATCCGCTAACGCCGTAGGGTTTTTTTTCGCGCAGCGATTCAGATCGAAGATGACAAACCAGACTCAATCACACTCAAATTGACGAAGAAGAACCGAAGATCGAAGGTATCTCTCTCTCTCTCTCTCTCTCTCTCTCCCTCGTTCAGATTGAAGTTAGGGTTTCGAACCAGTTAGGGGTTTAGGGTTCGAACCAGTTAGGGTTCAAAATCTCTCTCCTTTTTTTTAGATTTCTGTTTCAAAATTCACAACCCACGGACAGTGTATTTACTACTATATTCTTGAAATTTTTATTTTTTTATTTTTGAAGAAATTGAATTTACTACGTATGTTGAATAAAAAATGTACCGGTTTTTTCCTGTTTTTTTTTTTTGTAATGGGGCTGCACGTTCATAAGCAAAAACTAGCCCGATAGGTTGGCCTTGAGCTTTTCAAATGTTATTTTTTGTTGGATTTCTGATTCCTAATTCAAAAAAAAATAGACTTGACCAGGTAAATACTTGTAATACGAAAACAAAACAAAAACATCTTGCTCTGGATGTTGTTGTGTCTTGGCATGGAAGTGGCTCTTCTGATTGCATCCTAGAAACCTTAATATCTCGGTTTGTTTTCCGGAATCCTTGCTTGCGTAGCATTAATGTGTTCTGTGTTTGTTTTTTGAATTTTACGGTAAAGAATTCACCTACTAATACTACCGAAAACCTTGATATCAAACAATTGATTTTCCTTGTCTAGCATATGCGTTTGGTTTTTATGATTTCAAATACATAGTTATATAATGGTTAACAGTTAACAATTGATTTTCCTTATCTCGGTTTATTTTCCTTGTCTATCCCATTTCAGTTAACAGTTGATTTGGGAATGTTGCAACTCAGTCTATTGATCCCCCATGGTACATTACCTGAAATCAAATCACTATTGTATTTGAATTGAGATTTAATTCAAAATTATCTATCTTCGCGGAATGCAAAGGATACAACCAGTAGGGTACAGGAATATCCAGTTCTTTTGTGCACCATTCAACGTATTGATGAGTGACATTTTGTTGATTATGTCATTTGTCCCCTTCATTTTGTGTATGATATTTCAACAGGCTAGAAAATGGGGAAATGGTATGTTGTGTTCGTTGGTCGGGTTCCCGGGGTTTATGACTCTTGGGCGGAAGCTCATGGTCAGACCACCGGCTTTAAGCACAATTCCTTTAAAGGTTATGAGATTGAAGCGGAGACACGAAAAGCTTATTCAACTTATTTGAAGAAGTGTGATGGTTCGTCTAGCAAGGAGTCCGACGGTTCCCATGACCAACAACCACTTGCGCATCAATTGAAAATAGCACTTGAGCAGAGAGATAAGCTTAAAGAGGAGCTGGATGATCTCCGAGCAAAACTTGGTTCTTTAGCTTTAGGATGATGGACCTTCTAACCTTGTAACAGTGACTCTGTTTTTGTTAGTTTGTAACCTTGAAACATTAACCTTGTTTGGTGGTCTTGTACCACACATTATGTTGTAAGTTAGTTTGTTGGTACATGTAACTGTAAGTTGTAACTCTTCTGGACACCTTCGCACTGGAAGTTACCATATGGTATGAGAAGTTTGTCACGAAGTTACCATTTTATCCATCTCCATTTCCGCACGACCCTTTCTTCTCACGAGTCATTTTTCCATCCCTGAAGCACGAATAGATCATAAGATGAATAAAAGAAAGAAAAAATGCAAACACTTGTAACAATAAAAATTTATACAATGAAGAATAACTGCAAACACTTACAATTTTCACTCATTGTTAGTGTCGTCCTCATCGTCGTCCTCATCATTCAACCTAGCAGATTGCGAAGACCTAAGAAAAAAACAACATGAACATACTTACACTTGGTTTACCACAACATGAACATACGTAGATGCATACACGTACATGTTGAGCAGTTTCAGACAGTTCCTTTTGTCATGTGCTTGCCCTGTTAACCCACAACCATTACATTTCCTTAATGCCTTGATAGCCTTCTCTTTTCCTCCTTTAAGTCGTTTACCACAACCCTTTGCCCTGACTGGAAGTGGTTCTTTATAACTAAGTTGGGTTCCAAGAGATACAGGAACACGAATACCACTCCCTTCACCATCTTCGCGAGAAATTTTCATGAGTGCAACCCTTTGTGTAACTGATTCCAAAGCTTCTTCCAAAACTTGTGTTCCGTCTTCAGTTAATAGGGCGTCATCAACTACTTTCGAAAATCGTTGGAAGACACGCTGTCGCTTCATTAACATTGAATTGCCACATATTTCTTTCCCCCTTTCCCCACCCAAGTCGTCCAAAACCCTGCTAGCTTTTGCTGCAACAGTCCACCTCCGTAATATGTACTGATCAGACAGTGCCATAATCTGCATTCTAGCAAAATACGCTACCATGTGCCGACATGGAATTCCTTCGAATTCAAACATCTTACAACTACAGCTGACATGGTTTGATGGCTTATTTACCAAAATCTCACGACATCTCGAACCTTCTACTTCCGCCCTCTGAACATTCCACAAACAACGATGTTCATCCTCATCAGTCTTCGTAAACACATAAGCATCCTTTTGATGGATTTCCTCTTGGAACTTGTAAAAAATAGTCCTCGTATATAATTCACTCATTCTCTTTTCCAACAACCACGAGGTTTTCAACACAGGTTTCTCATTCACATCTTTATGATCTAAATCCAATTCATTATGCCGTAAATTTGAAAGTGCCCTATCAAACCGTGTCACAAACTCCAACAATGAATTATTCTTAGACACGTACCTTTTGAAGAATGCATGATCACTTTCACTTCTTTGACTACTTGTCATACGGGCTGAGAAGATGTGTTTCGTATAGGCAGGAATCCATCTCGCACGGATTCCGTACATGTCATTTAACCATTCATTGCTAGACAAGTGTGCTTTTTGCACAATCTCTAACCATCTTGCTTCAAACTCATCCGGGTTCTCGGAATTCCATATACATTTTTTAAACTCCTCATAATGTTGTACATATGCAAGTGCACCTAGTTTTTGAGAAAATTTATTCACAATGTGCCAAATGCATAACCTGTGATAGGTATCTGGAAGTGTAGAAGCAATTGCTTTTGCCATTGCCAAATCCTGATCGGTTATGATCATTTTCGGTGGGCCTCCTGGCATCGCTTTCAACCATTCTTTAAAAAACCACTCAAACGACTCACAAGTTTCGTCACTTAAAAATGCACACCCGAAAAGCGTTGTCTGCCCGTGGTGATTAACCCCTACTATGGGTGCGAAGATCAAAGAATATTTATTTGTGTCGTACGTACTATCAAACACCACCACGTCTCCAAAATACTTGTATGACTGTCTACAAGTTGCATCGGCCCAAAAACAATGTGTCATTCTCTGCTCATCATCTGTCTCGAATGTAAACACAAACCCGGGTTCTTTTCTTTTTCACTCTGCAAATACTCATACATCATATTCCCGTCATGTCCATTTACTAATTGCTTCTTATCCCTTCTGTTATTGTAAAGATCTTTTTTTGTAAATCCAACATTTTGAAGACCTCCACTTTGCAACTCCAAAATACTCATTTGTTGAAAGGGTGGCACATTGGCATCTCCAAGTTGTTGCATTAAACACTTTTGTGCAGGTGTCACTTTACGATGAGAGCGCAAAAGATGCACCTTCATTGGGGTCGTTAGAGGGTGGTTATGACCCTCGACAAATTGAGAGACTTCATATCCTTCACCTCTTCTCACAACGGTCACTTTTGCGGGACAATCCTCTCTAATCATACCCCGCTTGCGTTTTATGGGCCTAATAGTTGTTGGTTGTTTCTTCCCTTGTTTGAAAAAACAAACTCCTTCCTAGTGGTTTCACCATCCGTATTATTCTTGCTAGAATGGACTCGCACACTAAATCCTGAGTGATATGCATAATTGTTGTAGAATGTATAAACTTCCTCTAAGTTGGCAAACTGCTGTTCAATTTTCGGTATGAATTCGTCTTTAACTTCAGGATTGATAAGTACCTCAGAAGAATTCCCAGAAGATTGAACCGGATTTTCAGATGATTGAGCCGGTAAAGATTGCAACAGTGACGATAGTTGTATATCATCCAACGACTGCATCCTACAAAATGAAAGAGAAAACAATAAATAAAATAGAAATTTGTCCAATAATTATACTAGCAAAGAAAACAAAATTGTGGAGAAATTTATTCTACAAAACTCCCATTGTACAGCCCCATTACAAAAAAAAAAACAGAAAAAAACCGGTACATTTTTTATTCAACATACGTAGTAAATTCAATTTCTTCAAAAGTAAAAAAATAAAAAAATTTCAAGAACATAGTAGTAAATACACTGTCCGTGGGTTGTGAATTTTGAAACAGAAATCTAAAAAAAAGGAGAGAGATTTTGAACCCTAACTGGTTCGAACCCTAAACCCCTAATTGGTTCGAAACCCTAACTTCAATCTGAACGAGGGAGAGAGAGAGAGAGAGAGATACCTTCGATCTTCGGTTCTTCTTCGTCAATTTGAGTGTGATTGAGTCTGGTTTGTCGTCTTCGATCTGAATCGCTGCGCGAAAAAAAACCCTACGGCGTTAGCGGATAGAGAACAGAAAAGAAAGAAAGATTTCGTGAGAGGGTTCGAGAAGAGGGAGAGTTCAGAATAGATAGAGTTCGAGAAGAGAGAGAGGGAGGACTTGTCTTCTTCTTCGTTCCTCCTTCTTCGTTCCTGTTCTCTGATCTGAATCGCCTTCCCTTTCTCTCTCTACGTGTGTTCGACTGAAGGAAGGGCCGCCTGGACCGTATTTTGTTCTGACCCATTTCCATATATGACCCGTTTCCATATACCCGGGGCTATTTGAGTGATTTTAACCCGCGAATTGGCTTTTTAGATCTTGGCCGTTGGGATCTAATCCAACGGCTACGGAGGAGGTCCGCAAGTTTGCTTAACTTGCGGTGGTCCGCGTAAGAGAAGGACCGTATATATATATATATCGGGCCGGTTCCGTAGACACCCAAAAAACACCCAAACAAACACCCCATCTTAGCCCTCCATTTCAAGGGAAGAAGAAGGGAAGTCGATGGTTCTTAGGGTGGAGTGGATTTAATCTCAGCCCTTGAAATGGAGGGCTGAGATGGGGTGTTTGTTTGGGTGTTTTTTTGGGTGTCTACGGAACCGTTATATATATATATTGTGACATAAATGTAAAATTGTTTAAAAAAATTCATAACAATTAGTAAAGTTATAATTATTTATAAATATTACACACATATATATTTTTTATTTTTTAAAATATTTCATGGTCCGGTTCGGTTAATCCGCAGTTTTGAAATGAAAATCCAATCCTAATCCGTATATCATGGTTTTTTAATTTTTGAATCCATGTCCGGACTATTAATCCACGGACAAAATCCAAAAAGCACGGATCGGATCGGTCCGGACCAGTTTCACGGTTCTCAATTTTTCTTGAACAGCTCTAGAACTTGATAGGAATTAAGAACGGCGTGAAAGGTGGAGTGGAACCGCGTAAGTAAGTATGAAGGAAGGCGTGAGGAAAAAGTTGTTGCCACTGGTGAAGAAACCGCTCTTCACGGGACTCTATTAACATTCTACTAGTACTACCAAGAGGAGAGTAAATTTTGTCCAGATCAGGAAAAAAGGGGGGTTTTCCGTCACTCCCGTGGGTTCCCTTTGCACATTTTTTTGATAATTCAAATCTTGCATCTTGTAAGGTCTGTAAAATAATGTATCCATGCAAAAAATCAGTTTGTCCGGATATTGATAGGTATGTCAAAAGTTGAGTTTTTTGACGGAAAAATGAACGGCTGTGGACAGTTTAACTTAAAAAACAGTTCACAAATCCAAGCCATCCATTTTTTCGTCTAGAACTCAACTTTTGACATACCTATCAATATCCGGACAAGCTGATTTTTTGTGTAGATACATTATTTTACAAACCTTACAAAATGCACGGTTTAGATTACCCAAAAAAAATGCAAGAAGGGGGCCCACGAAGGGTGCTTGCGGAAAATCCATTCTGTCCGGATGAGCCGGACAGAATTTAATCTTTTTATAGAGCAGTTGGTGTCTCACTTATACTCCCATGCACATGGGCATGATTCAATTCCCGCAAACACCCATCCCATCCCCTCCCCAAGTCTGCTAGGATAGAGTAGATTAGGTTTAACAAATGGCCAAAAAAAAAAAAAGCAAGAAAATTTATTACATGCTCTTGGAGAATCCTCATGTAGTACTCCTTCCGTCCCATTGTAGATGTACCCTGCGGGAATCTGTTCATTTTCAAACTTCAAAAAAATACATTTTTACATATTGTTTTTTTTACACCAAATAAAATAGTTCATAAAAAAACCATTAATTTGGTGTAAGAAAAATAAAAATATAATATGTAAAAATATTTTTTTTAAGGGTTTGAAAATGAAAGAACTCGACATTTAAAATGGATCGGAGGGAGCATTTCAATAGCCTTTTCCACCTCATATTAGTATGGGCTTCAACATAACATGTTTGACTCTACTATTTCACACTGATGTTTGGTAAAGAAAACCTCTGGACTCTGGAGGCTCCAAGAGCACTACATAATCCATATGTTTCATTTGTTGGTTGTTCTGGGGGGATTTCAATTTATCAAGAGATCATAATCACTACACTTGTTATATATTTACTTTCTCTTTTCACCTCTTAAATTTTCAATAGCATATCATTTTCTTTTCGCATTGTTAGTAATAAAGATCAGTTCATAAATGAAGGATGAAAGAGTAAACTCCTTTAACCCTTCTGTTTGTACATGTTTCTTTCTTGATGTATTTTAATGCCACGAGCATGTTTCTGTTTGGCTGCCTCTAATGCCACGAGCATTTTTCCTAATGCCACGAGCATTAATTGTTCTGGTGGGTAAAATGACTCTTTTGTCCTGTTGTGGTCAAAAGCTTCCGGCCCGTAAAATTTGTTACCCAAACTATCCTTTTGTAAATGAACAACCCTTCAATTACCCTTTTCCGGCTTCTGATTTCCTGCGCTTTTCAACTACAACCATTATCTCCATCTTTCCTTTAGGTTTTGTCTCTTTCCGTTTGTACTTGATCGCCATATTCATTGGAGTATATACATTCAAGGTTTGTATCGTTTATTCATTGTGTACTAGTATACTTAGGAATTGCTTTTCTAAAGTATATGTTTACGGTTTTGTTACGTTATTCACAAACTACTATTGTTGAGATCGAGCCAATCTCAACGGGTTGGTCTTGTGGTCAAGACTTGAGATTTAGGGGTTTACTCTCTTCTAAGATCTTTGGTTCGAAACCTATTAAATGCTATTAAATTTTGGGGTTAGTCCATATAGAGTTTTGCTCTAGTTTTAATTGGGATCCCCGCAAATGGCGGTGAGATTGGTCTCCAAAGATTAGTTGTGATGTATGAAAACTGTCTCAAACAACTAAGCTATCAAAAAAAAAAAAAAAACTAATATTGTTGAGCCTATGTTTAGTGTTTCATTAGTGTAATTTGTATATGGTAAAAAACAAAAATTAATTTTTTTCTTTTTTTAAAAAAACCTTGAATGTTTAGGGACTAAGATTTGTTGAGGCTACGCTTAGGGTTATATCTTTTTTCCCCTTCCGTTAGTACTTTCTTATGAATTTTTAATGCCACAATCTTTGCTCAATTTTTTTCATGATGTAGATTTGGTAACTGAACCATGGATATTGAACAACCAATTGAATGCATCCATGGAAGTTCCAGTGATCAGATTGATGAACACGAAATCGACATGCAAAATCAAGAAAACAAACAGAAGGATATGCTTCAGCAATTTGGTTGGAAATTCGAATCTCGGGAAGAACTTCTCGATACTCTTCGAGAGTTTTTCCCAATGCAAGGATATGCAATATCTATAAAAAAAAAAAAAAACTCTAGACAAGATAGATATCTTACCATCGGTTGTGATCGGGGTGGTTGTTACCGGAATAAGTGGCATGTTCCCATAGAGAAATGGCAAAGGAAAACAGCAACTCGTCTCATAAATTGTCCTTTTCAATTCTGTTGTAAGAGACAAGATGATGGCTTGTGGGTGATTAATGAAGTCAAAAATAGCTCACATAATCATGAACCCTCAAGTGACATGTCCGAACATCCCTCTTGTCATCGTTTGTCAAAGAAAGAGATCACAAGCATTGAAGAAATGACTAGATCGGGAATACCATCACGCCAAATTCTTTCTTCACTTAGACAATCCAATCCGAAGCTTCAAGCGGTGTCAAAAACAATTTATAATACGAAGGGGAAAATTCAAAAGGACAACTTGGCAGGACGAACTATGATCCAAGCATTGTTTGAAGAGCTTTGTCAAGGTGATTTTACTTTCGACGTTGCATATGATCAAAATGGCCATTTGACACATCTATTTTTCGCACACCCTTTTTCAAGCATATTAACCAAAAGCTATACAAATGTCTTCGTGATGGATTGCACCTATAAGACAAATAAGTACAAGATGCCACTACTTGACATAATTGGAGTTTCAAGTTTTAACAGTTCATTTTACTCTTGTTTTGCCTTTTTGGAGAAAGAGGGAGAAGGAGATTATATTTGGGCTTTGCACAATTTTAGCAAGATTTTGGGTCCCACTTGCCATCCTTTTGTTATTGTATCAGATAGAGAATTGACCTTGATGAATGCCATAAAAGTTGTTTTCCCTTCAACTACAAATCTTTTGTGTGTGTGGCATATTGAGAAAAATATTTTAGCAAATTGCAAGCCTTACTTTGACACTCAAGATGATTGGACCACATTTTTGTCAACTTGGAACGAAGTGATAAATTCTCAAGATGAGGAGGCATTCAATGAAGCTTGGAAATTAGTTGAGCTACTGTACAAGGATAAGGAAAAAGTGCTTTGCTATATTCAAAAGACATGGCTTCCATTCAAAGAGCGATTTGTGCATGCATGGACTGAAAATTGTGCTCATTTTGGAAATCGTGTTTCTTCGAGGGCAAAAGGTGCACATGGGAAATTGAAGAAATATTTACAAGTTTCAACAGGTGATCTCTATCAAGTGAAGAACAAGATATGCCTTGCAATTGAAAATGAATTTAAAGAGATAACGATTCAACTCTCGAGTGAGAGGATCCGAATACCTCATCACAACTACAATAATTACTTCTTTAAGGAGTTGATCACCAAAGTGTCGTAATTTGCTTTGCGGAAACTAGTCGATCAATATGAGATGTTGAAGCATGGTACAATGAAATCAACATGTACGGGACACTTCACGGCAAGTATGGGTCTTCCTTGTGCACATAAGATGATTGATTGGAAAGGTAAAGTGTTACCGCTTGATGCAATACACTCGCAGTGGAGGATTGATATGAGATCCTTTGCTTTTTCTGATGGGGGAGAAACTAGGTCTAACGGGCAAGAATTCAAAAGGTTAGTTCATCAGTTAGAAAATAAATACCAAGAGTGGCCTGCAAGCCAAAGAGAACGTGTTCAAGAGAGAATTTCTCAACTTGTAAGTCCATCACTACCGTTGGTTATTGAGATTGTGGATGCAACACGAAAGTGTAGCATTTGCAAAGGTGTTGGTCCTAATAGTCGAACATATAAAGGCAAATGGGAGGCGAATGTATCGAATCCAACTCATGCAACTAATCTGGACGATGATGAAAGTACCATGAATGTGCTCGACACAAGCCCAATTCCTACTTCACTCGACTGGTTTTTGTTGGATTGACCACTTGAGGTAAGATAGTCTTTTTCTTTTATTTCATAGTGGACGAATTATTGGTAAGTCTTACAGATAATCTCAACTAATTAGAGCCATAACTTTTACCATTTCTTTTGCAGCTACAGGAGATAAAAAAGTGGCTTTCCCATTCAATTCTGGCCAACATCCTGCTGCTTAAGTGAAGGGTGTACCACATTTTGTTTGACATATGGTTTTCAGTTTTCTCTTCAAGTGACATGACAGATTTCAGTTTTGACTATAAAGTACCAGTTTGGACTTTACAATGCTTCTTTAGATTCATTCTGGATTCAGATGGAAGTGGAAGAAACAGGACATTTTCCTGTGAGGAAGCGGCCTTACTTTTTATATCTTTATTATACATTGACAATTATTAAGGAACTTTCTTGAATGGTGATTTCTTGAATGATGATTTCTACTTGTACTAGAGAGCAATTTTTTTGGTTTTATTGTTGGGTAACCACATGAAGAGAGAAGTTTTTTTTTTTTTTTTTTACAGGTTAGTATTTTTTTTAAAGTATCTTTGTTAGGGTCACCAACTCACAAGTGTGAATGATTTTGAGAAAGAAAAAATACTCAAATTTGAAGTGTGCTATGGAGAAAAGAACAATTTTCGTTTTAGTTTTTTCAATTAAAAAATTGACTTTTTCTCACAATCAAACAAAATAGGAATTCTACTATCAAAACAAAATTGTCAGTTGGAAAGCACGAGAAATCAGAAGCCCAAGGGTGATTCAATTAGGGTTGTTCCTTCAAGGAAGGGTAGTTTGGGTAACTAATATTATGGATTGACAGCTTTGACCACAAGGAGGTATAAGAGTCATTTTATCCACCAGAGCAATTAATGCTCGTGGCAATAGAATTTTCCGTATTTTAAGTACCATTGTTGCAGCAAAAAATTTAGTAGATAAGAAATGGGGCCCTCTCATAGCATCTGGCTTATGGAAATGAACAACAATATCAATTAGGGGGTGTCAAACGAGCTTGGTCGCGGCATTTGCTTCGTGTCATGTTGTCCCGGCCTATTTATTTAATTGTGTCATGTCGATGTCGGTTCATCCAACAAAGTTTTGTCGAAAAAAAAGAGATCTTTATTATAAAACAGAAGGGTGTGGGGACAAGTTGTTGGAACGGCTTAGATTCATTTGATCCAAAGGCTGTAGTGCATCATCCCCTTCCAACTGGGATGCATAGTGCCGTAGGCACGGGCTAGCACTAGTTCATTTATAATATACGTAAGTATATATTGTAATATGCATAGTACTAATTTCAGTTTTCTATGATTAATAACGTAGCAAGTCAATTTATTTAATAAATAAAAAATTAGTACTTGTTTTGTTGTACACCCCGTGCTCGTGCCCGGCCCACTTTCGTATCGTGCCCATGCTCGGACCGTCTAAAATTGTGTGTCGTGCCATATACAATTTAAAGGTTGTGTCATGCCCGTGCTATCCTGGCTCGTTTTGAAACCTCTAATATCAACCATCTATATATCCATTCAACTTGTTAAAATCGTGTGCCATGCCATGTCCCACTTAAACGTTGTGTCGTGTCCGTGTCCAAGGACGGAACTAGGACTTTACTTTAGCAGTGGCGAAATGTATATTAAAAAAATCAAGTGGTGGCGAGACTATATAAGTTGGTCGCCGCCACTAGACCCCCCTGGTCCCATCCTTGTCCGTGTCATCCTGACCCGTTTGACACCTCTAATAACAACCATCTATATATCCATTCAACTTCTCTAACGGGACCTATTGTATCTTTGAACTTATTGTAGATTATAAATTTTTAGTTACCACGGAATGTCACAATTAAATCATATTTACTATCCACTTACTCTAAATCAAACATCATAATACTTCCATGTAGGAGTACTTAATTAAATGAAAGTTGTAGAGACCCAAATTTTAATTAATTAAATTAGTGGGGTTTAATTTAATTTACTTGTGAAACGAATTGGTATATTAAAATTTCTAACGTCTAGATAACTACCTAGTTTTAAAAATATATTTGTGAGTCTGTGACTATTCAAATTTTTACATTACCTCAAAGTAAATAAGGCACCAAAATATTAAAACAGGTCAGCCCTAATTTCTAAAAAATAGTACACGCAAAATGTACTAATGTCAAAAAAAACCTTCAAATTCCATAAATCTTCTCTAGTAACTCCAATTCGGTCACCACCAATGTCATCCTTTGCATGTAATCACAAATTACGCAAGAAGCATACAATGCGAAAAAGAATGGCTCAAAGAAAAGAAAAGAAAGCTTAATCAATAATATAGTAACAGATTATTCATACGGGACCTCGTTCCCCAATCATTTTGGTACCATGTCGAGCCTAACCTAGTATCTAATCACATGTGTGTGCCAACTAGCCACATTAGAACTAACTAACTAATTATGACCTTGCTCGGTTCATAATTATTCCATGAACCTCGGTGAGCTTGTACATAGTCCAATCAAATCCGTGACATTCACCTCGTAATCATATTTAACGAACCGACCAACCGAACCGTTCCGTTATCATCTTACTTAAGTAACACCAAGTTACACACAATTTTACATCTTACTTAAGTAACACCAAGTTGCACACAATTTTAATTGAGTAGTTAACTAAACATATATTGGGGCGGTTCCGGGGACATCTATGAAAATATCTAAAAAAATACTTCATAATTTCCGATCAAATTTTAATGATCCGAGCCGCTCAATGTGATCAGAACGTAATTTTAAGGGTACCCGTGAGAAATCAGCAAAAAAAAATGATCGGGAAGAGCTTGATCCGAACAGTTCCGAACAGTTTTTTATTGAACGGTTCAATTAAAAACTGCTCAAAACAAGCACTTTCCGGTAATTTTTTTTTGCCGATTTCTTGTGGGATATCCTTAAAATCACATTCTGCACACATTGAGCGGCTCGGATCATCAAAATTTGATAATGAACTATGAAATTGAGATTTGGAGCGTTTTTTTAAATGTCCCTGTAACTATCCCGAACCTATAATATCAGTTGATTCGTCCTGAAGCAAACCCACCCCAATCCTAGCAAAACCCAAAAGATCACACCACACCCAATCCCTCCCTCCCTTTGTCTTCTTCCCTTTTCGTTTGCCCCACCACGAACCATCGCCGACAACAGCTCACCACGGACCATTGCCGACAATAGCTCACCGACCACCTTCGAAAAAACATCAAGGTTAGGGTTTTGAAAGTTCTCTGTTCAATTTTCCATATTGATCGCTCTGTTTTCATAGTAGCTGCCGAATATAAGAAAACGAGATAGACTCCATGTCTCATTGATTCTCCCTGATTCAAGTTGAACCTGACATCCTGTCTTCCTCCTCTCCGGCCACAAACAATTGCTGTTGTCGGCGATGGTCCGTGGTGGGGCAAAGGAAAAGGGGAGAAGACAAAGGGAGGCATTAGGTGTGGTGTAATCTTTTGGGTTTTGCTAGGAAGGACACGTGTCATTGTTTTAAGGGTGGGACAGAGAAGGGGGACAGGCATATTCGGACAGGGGATCCGAAGCCACACCAAGGGCCTCCTCGCGAGTCGACACTCCACAGCCCCCTCCGGCGGCGGCGGTCAGGCAGGTACAACTCCAACCTCCCTCGTAATAAGAATTGGAGACTGTCACTAAGCCTCTTTCTCGCGACTTCTATACGAGTAAAGAGCACAAGGTCAGTGCCCCCACATGCACGGCTCATACACTGCTCTACAAGGTCAGTGCTATTTGCATTCCCAGTTTATGCGAACCTTAGTCACATAATTTCGCGTGCGTGAGCGTGAAAGCAACCTACGAGAATGTCTTTAAACTACTAAAATTTGTGTGAGGGAGGATTGAGAGCGAGAGTGGTCTACACTATGAGGATTATGTGGATTAGGTTAGGACTCTGGGTTCTTATACTTGACGCTCAGTGCAAGAACGAGGCAACAGATAAAAACAAGTGAATGAAGCTGTTCTGATTTCTGAAGCCCACTTGTTGGAAATGAGCACCACTTGTTTGTTGAAAGCTTCTTCGAAAGTACACCCTCCGTCCCATTTTGATAATCCCCTATTCCATTTTAGGACATCCCAAAATATATGTCCACTTTCCAAAATTAACTATTGAAACCTAGTAAAATTTCATTATTACCCTGATATTTGAATTGAGTTATTACTATCTACATGAGTCTACATCAATCAAATCATGGGCATAATTGGAAAGCTAAATTCTTTTTGATGTACTCATTAAACCCCAAAATGGGACTCTGCAAATGGGACGGAGGGAGTTGTTTTTCTTTCCACCGTAGCTCACTCTTATCTCACGTGTGTACTTGTGACTGTTGCTGTTCTGGGTGTCATCTAACAGGTTATGTTGTGGGGTTGTGCAGTTTTTTATATTTCTGTGGTGATTGGTCTTCAGCACAATGGTGAAGGGAAAAAATAGATTCTAAAAATGCGGTTTGCTGACTTGTCGAGTTTTTGCGGGAAAAAGTTGATGAGATGGAGCAAACTACGAAGAATCAGTCATCCTGAGATTTATTCTTCATTCACTGTTAGTACTGGTAAGGCTCTTGGCTTGCCTATCTAACTCTCTCATATTGATAGGTGAATTCTATTTAACTAATGGGTGTGTGGGGAATGCCTGAAATTAGTTCAAATCTTATCTGGTCATTTTTATTCATGCTTTATTGTGCTCTACGTGATGTTTCAAGTTTGTAGTTGGAAAAGGATAGCGATTCTACTGATCATGTGTTGTAGGCTTCACATAAAGCGTTGTTGGAGAAGTTATATGGGTGTGCGATATTTTAGATGGTACAACATTACAGTGTTGCTACCATTGCTGTTTGTATTTTGTTTGCATGAAGTGGAACATTTCACAAAACACCTTTACATAATATCCAAGGACTCTTTTCCTTGCCTTTTTAAAGTATCAACCATACTTTCCAGCGGCCGGACTGACTAACTAATTCAATTATACATCTCTTAAGCAAATTATAGCTTTTCGTTCAAATCTTGATGTGAATTTGTATTTCTATTTAGGAAGAGCTGTTGAGGGGTTCCCAACTCACTCAACCTTTTCTACTCTAGAAGCATTTAGCAGTGTCACTGATAAGGATGTTGGGAAAGCTACTTTGGCGAAGGACTTAGCATTTCTAGTTGACGAATCTTCTAATCTTGATGAGACAAAACCCAAAACCCGTGTCGAGCTTAAGAGGTTACTTGAACTCCGTATAAAGAAGAGGGTGAAGGAGCAATATATTGATGGGAAGTTTCAAGACCTCATTTACAAGGTGGTTGCCAATCCAGAAACTCTTCGGGATGCTTATGATTCTATTAGAGTGAACTCAAATGTTGACTTAGCTTTGGGGGGTGACTGCATCCCTTTTGAAGCCTTGGCAGAGGAGCTTTCGTGTGGGTATTTCAATGTTAATGCCAATACTTTCTCTATCTCGACAAAGGGTGCACAGAGAGAAGTACTTGTCCTTCCTAATGTTAAGTTGAAAGTTGTTCAAGAAGCCATAAGGATAGTGTTGGAAGTTGTTTACAGGCCCCATTTTTCTAAAATCTCGCATGGTTGCCGAAGCGGAAGGGGGCATCTCTCGGCCTTGAAGTACATAAGCAAAGAAATCTCTAATCCGGACTGGTGGTTTACATTGCTTATCAGCAAAAAACTTGATACTTATGTCCTAGATAAACTTATTTCCACAATGGAGGTTAAGATAGAAGATCCAAGCTTATTTGCTATCATCAAGAGCATGTTTGATTACCAAGTACTCAATCTTGAGTTTGGAGGTTTCCCAAAAGGCCATGGTCTTCCACAAGAAGGGGTTTTGTCGCCAATTTTAATGAACTTATATCTCGATTTGTTTGATCGTGAATTTTATAGAATCTCAATGAAATATGAAACTTTAGACATGGGGTTTGATAACAAACAAGATGGTTCCCACTCCAAGTTGCGCAGCTGGTTTAGAAGACAGATGAAAGACATTATCATTGAACACGATGGTGTGGAGACATCTAGGATCAGGGTACATTGCTGTCGCTTCATGGATGAGATGTTTTTTGCTGTTTCTGGTTCAGAAGATGTAGCTCTTGCTTTCAAGTCCGAGATGCAGACTTACTTGGAGGGTTCTCTCCTCTTGGGTGTTGACAAGCAGGCAGAAATATTACCGTGTAATGATTCCCATGGGATGCAATTTCTTGGCACTTTAGTCACAAGAAGTGTTAAAGAATGTCCTGCAGTAAGAGCCGTTCACAAGCTAAAGGAAAAGGTACAATTGTTTGCTTCACAGAAACGAGAGTCTTGGGATGCTGGGACACTCAGAATAGGGAAGAAATGGCTAGCTCACGGGTTGAAGAAGGTTAAGGAATCAGAGATCAAGCATTTAGCTGATAATGAATCTCTTTTGAGTCAGATTTCCACATTTCGGAAAGCTGGAATGGAAACGGATCACTGGTACAAACTCTTGTTGAAGGTATGGATGCAAGACGCCAATGCCAAATTCATTGATAGTGAGGAATTCATCTTATCAAAGTGTATTGCTGAACCATCGCTGCCCCAAGAACTAAGAGATTCCTTTTATGAATTTCAGAAGCTTGCAGAAGAGTATATTTCTTCTGAGACAGCTTCACTTATTGCCCTTTTGCCTGATTCTTGCTCTTCTACTGAATCTGTCACAATGACCGAGATTATTGCTCCGGTAAACAGTATAAAGAAACGTCTCTTAAGATATGGGTTGACAAATTCCAAAGGATTTCCATGTACATCACGCATGCTTATTTTACAAGATAGCAACCAAATAGTGGACTGGTTCCAAGGGCTAGTTTTGCGATGGTTTAAGTGGTATGGTGAGTGCCAAAACTTCAATGACATAAAACTTATTATCTGTGATGAGGTTAGGAAGTCTTGTATCAGAACACTGGCAGCAAAGTACCGAATACATGAAACTGAGATAGAGATGAAATTTGATTCAGAATTGAGCAGAATCCCATCAACCCCAGAGTTAGAACATGAGTTGGCAAATGATAAATCGGATTCACAAGCATCTGAATGCATGTATGGAATTTCTTACAGTGGCTTGTGTGTGCTGTCCTTGGCAAGAATGGTGAGCCAATCAAGGCCTTGCAATTGTTTTGTTATGGGGTGCATGGCTGTGGCACCATGCGTTTATACAATTCACGTGATGGAGAGACAGAAGTATCCTGGTTGGAAGACTGGGTTTCCAAGTTGTATCCATCCGAGCTTGAACAGAAGGCGAATTGGCTTGTGTAAGCAACATTTGAAAGATATGTATCTCGGTAGTATATCACTCCAATCTATTGATTTTGGTGCTTGGAAATGAAACTTATGCGATAAAGATGGTCTTGAAGCTGCACAATGCGTTGCCTATTGATGCTTCAAGTATACTAATTTACAAGTATCCTTTCGGGATGATTGATCATTGATGAAACTGGTTAATCTTCTTGTTGAAAGAAGAGAGACTCCTGCTACATTTGTGAGCATCCTGGCTTTGTTACTCAGGTTGTTAGATTCAACTTCGTGATATGTATTTCAGCAAAATAAGATACCTTCAGTTGATTTTTTGCAGTGATTTACAGTATAATGTCTTTGCATATCAACTGTCGGTATGTCAAAATATGTCTATGCACTTCTATACCTTTTGGGCTTTGGCTTTCAATAAATTTCTGGACATAAAAATTAACGCAGGGCAACCTTCGGGAGTAATGCGATTCTTGACTTGGTTTTGGTGAGAAGAGCTGAAGAAAAGAATTTCATATTCACCCAAATGACATTGCAGAACACACACTTCCGAAAGTTCTTCCAGTGAAATGCTATCCGGCAATCTCCTAGAGCAGATTACAAGATTCTGTTGCCTCTGATATCAGTGAGAATGGGTAATCCAGTTTCTTTTTCTTATAGCAGGCTGACGTGTAGTTAGACTAGTGTATATGACATCTTGAACTCTTGGTGCGTTTCACTGGTACATAGTAATAATGTTTTTTGTATAGTGTCCACCAAATCAAAAGTGATAATGCCAAAATACAAAAGAGAGAGAGAGTTAGATCCGGGCATAGCCAAAGATGTGGAACTCTTTCGAAATAGGTAAGTCAGACTTTCTGGCTAAAGAAAGAGGACAGGTGCGTAGCGGTTCGGAATCGTAGCAAGTGACATCCTCGTTTCTTTAAACAAGATGAATTCTTATCATTGTGCTAGTCATGCAAGTGCATCAAGT
The DNA here is from genome assembly GCA_018127125.1 of Rhododendron griersonianum. Taxonomy (NCBI): domain Eukaryota; kingdom Viridiplantae; phylum Streptophyta; class Magnoliopsida; order Ericales; family Ericaceae; genus Rhododendron; species Rhododendron griersonianum. Next base: position 32,824,345 of record CM030797.1, on the reverse strand, counting down.
TTCTATGCACACCACCCAAAACTATCATTTCTTTTTTCTTTGATTCACTCGTTAAGTTAAATGTGGATCAAAATGCAAGATTCTTTTCACATTACCCAAAACTTGCATTTTCCCCCCTTCAATTCACTCGTTGAGCTAAACGTGGATCATTATTGTTTTGGTCATTACAACGCCCTTCCTGACAATGATTTTAACCAGGTAATCCATTTAATTATATCACAAGTAGGCTGGATCGGATCTAGTTTTCATGTTTTTGGTATTATTAATCCGTGCAAGATAGATTTGGTTTCCCCGTAATATTTAGATTTGATGTTCAAGTACCATAAATCCCTTCTTGCCTTCCTAAAAGAGGCTTGGCTTGCTTTGTGGAGGACGAAGCCATTTTGGCTAAAGCCCAAAATATCCTGGTATTGGAAAATCTGGTCATTTGGGTTGGAATATTCCAGGCAAATACCTGGTTCATACAGGGGCATTTTCGTCATTTCACGTTTTTTGTGGTGGGTCCGAGCTACTGTTTGGACATTTTCCAAATTACTAATATGGGCTTTCTGACTTTCTCAATATTCTGTTTGTGTCCCCAAAAAAATCACTCTATTTTGTCTTTTAGCGTCTGACATTTCAAGTTTTGTTCGGAGATATTTTCGTCTTCTCATTTTTCACACCTGACACGTTCACACGTTTTCTGCAGACGTCTGTCTTCGTCTCTTCTTCTCTGTTGTCTGCTTCTCTCTCTCTTCGTTTGTAAACCAAAGTTTTGTCATCAAAATCAACCTTCGAAGTTGTTAGATTCTCTAGGTTTGTGCTTGGATTAAGCGTGCTCCGATTTTTGGGTGTTGGAGGTGAATTTGTTTGCAACTCAAGCTAGGGTTTGAATACTTTTCTTGATTGAGGTAGGATTCACAGAGTTTGTGCCGCAAAACACAAAATTGCGGCCATATTTACATGGCTGGACTTCTGTACAAGTTCTTCCCAACTGATTTCTTCTTCCCCCTCCACAACCGCATGCCGGCGACACTCGGCCGCAGCTGATTCCGAACAACACCCCAAACGGCGGCAAGATCGAAGATGGTGAGGCGCCCAAATCCTTGAGTCTACGCCAAGTGTTCAGGAGTATTTTCGTCTTCTCACTTTTGGCACCTGACAGGTTCACGCGTTTTCTGACGTCTGTCTTCGTCTCTTCTCATGTCCGCCCAGAGAATGGGAGTTTTCACGTTCGTTTGCAGGAGCTCAGGTAACGAGTGGAGCGCCAAGGAGCTAAAGGGCAACGTGGAGGCCTCGGCCAGGTCCACCTACGAGTTGCAGAGGAAGCTCGTCCAGGCCGCTCTATCCTGTGATTCCTCTGGTGGAGTCCAGTCCTCGTTCTCCTTCATCACTCCCTCTTCCGCTGTCTTCCAGGGTCCCCCAATCTCTCTCTATTTCTCTCTAATCTCGTTAGATCTACGTTGGGTTTGGGAAATTTCGTTCTTAAAAAACAAGTCGCTTGGCTTTTGGATCAAATGATGATCTGGGTTATCCTTGATTTTGTTTTGGCGTAATGAAATTATTTGTGATGTTGCATAAGATATGGCCTTCGTTTAAAATCCGGATTGAATTTCTCGTTACAGGATTCGAACTGCGTAATCTGTTCTTTTTACGGTCCTGATTGGATTTCTGACATTGGGTTTGATTGGGTGATCAGTTATCTTGATGGGTTATGAGTGGTGGGTTGATATCTCAAAAGGGTCGAGGTCGAAATTCGTTCTTTTGAACGGGTTACGTAGTACATGGTGATCACTGGTGACACAAGAAGGAAAATAGAAATGTTTTTTTGAAGCTAGCCGTGGACTTGGGTAGTTGGGTTTCAGGAGTTGTTGTATTTTGACTCAAGGAATAATGATCTTCTCTGGGTTCCATAAGTTGTGATTTTTAATTTGTTCTAAACGATGACTATGCCTCATTTTACTTGCTGTTGGGAACTTGTGGAAAGAGTAGGAGGAGAAACGGAAGTATGAGAAAAAATGGAGGGAAAATTTTAGCCAGTTCTTTCTCTTACTCTCTTCCCCTGTTCCGAACAATGCTAAATGTTGGAGAATCATTCGATTACGGTTTATCATATTGGTGTAAATATGTCATCTCCATCTAGGAATTTTGATCATGAAAAATGAGAGACTAAAGCTCCATTCGTTTGTTGGATACTTTCTAATGAAGAATGTCGTTGTAATGGATTTATTTTTTCTGCTCACTCTAAGAGGAATGAGAAAGAGGGGCTCCATCATATTTTGTGTTGTTATTTTTTGTGTTTTGAGTAGGCACTCCTAAAGAAATACAATCACAATGGTATCTGGTATGTAATATTTGTGAGTGGAAATTGTTGACACGATCTTAATTTTTTAACGAACCCTAACTCCTTGGGTTGATCGATGTGATAGCTCAACTACGTAATCTGATGGAAGACTAATGGATGACTTGTTTTCTGGGCACATACACTCAGTGTCATGTGTTAATCAGGTGATTTTGCTTTGATTTTGATATATAAAATCACACAGAGGACCATTTTGTGATTGTGTTCATGTTACAATATAAAGTTATATCTGTTTGCATTTGGTTGATGCGGTCTTAATCAATTCCGAAGTAATTAAAGAAAAGTTTGGTGTAGAACCATAACAAAATTGATATGCCAACAGCCCAACACCTATTGAGCATTAAAATTACTGTAGAAAATGCCTGAGAACTGTAAGTTTCAGTTCGTTACTTCAAAATCAGATGTCATGTGCAAGCAAGTTCATTCAGGTTCTCATTTCTCATCTTTAAAGTTAATGAGTTGTGCCATCATTGCCTTTGAGCAATTAAACTGCCCAAGAATTCAAATTCTTCATTGGTGCTTTAGAGGTTTGTTTCTATATCAAGTTATCAACTGGTACAGCTGTAAACTGTAAAGGATTGTGGCTCGTACTTTGAAAGGTATAGCAAGTATTATCTAGCAAGTCCTGAAATATATTTTGTTACTTGTAATTTGTAACTAACATGCAGTCAATTGAAATGAGTTTTATTTTATTAATGGTAAAGAGAAAGATAGTCTGTGTTACTCTTTTTGTGGCACCATTGATAGTTTTGCTTGTATTGCAATATAAAATTTCCTCCACTTGGCAGGTCCAATTCTTCTGGAGGATTATCACTTGGTGGAGAAACTTGCAAATTTTGACCAGGAGCGAATCCCAGAACGTGTTGTCCATGCAAGGGGGGCCAGTGCCAAGGGTTTTTTCGAGGTTACTCACGATATTTCTCACCTTACATCTGCTGATTTTCTGCGAGCCCCAGGAGTACAGACTCCTGTTATTGTTCGCTTCTCCACTGTCATTCATGAACGTGGTAGCCCTGAAACCTTGAGGGATCCTCGAGGTTTTGCAGTGAAGTTTTATACCAGAGAGGTGAGTGATACTGGATTTTAATTGTCTGTTGTTTAAGTATTTTCTACAATACCTAATAGCTGACATTTGTAGCGTGACTACGTTTTAAGTTGATCTATATGATCTTATTTAAGAGTCCCTTAATTAGTGTTTGAGATATCAATGAGTTCAGAAACACATGATACATCTGAAACCCGGACACTTTCATAGTTGATCTGTAAACCTCAGTACCTTACTTCAGTAGTCCCTTGATGTATGTTTTGGCATAGTAAAATATCTAAACATAGAACCTTTCCAAGCCCTATGTGGGGATCTGTGTCGCTGGGCTGCAGCATCATCGTTTGGACTTCTGCTTGTTTGTGCGAGCAACTTAGGCTGCAATCTGCATATCTATTCCTCTCAGAAAAAGACAAGCTTTCGATCATATACAGAGATATTTATTCAAAGTAATTCCAGAATTATTGTGTTTTTAAATCAGAACAAAAGAATGCCAAAATCCCAAGATGATATTATAATACATGTTCTTCTATGATTAAAATGTATTTAGTCGTCGTACTCGTAGTTTAATCAGTGTAGTATTATCTTCTGGGCTTTAACTGGTTAACAGAGTAATTGTTGTAGGTCAAGATGAATGTATCTTTTGCCGTTCAAAGAAAAAAGATGAATGTATCTTTTGAAGCATGAAGGCTTTCTTTGTGTGAGTTTTGTCCTCCTCCTTGCTGATGCTGTAACGTTTTGGTTGTGGACTCAGGGTAACTTTGATCTGGTGGGAAACAATTTCCCTGTTTTCTTCGTGCGTGATGGAATGAAGTTCCCAGACATGGTCCATGCTCTTAAACGTAACCCCAAGTCACACATCCAGGAGAATTGGAGAATCCTCGACTTCTTTTCCCACCACCCACAGAGTTTGCATATGTTCACCTTCCTTTTTGACGATTTGGGTGTTCCGCAAGACTACAGGCATATGGAAGGCTCCGGCATTAATACCTATACTTTAATCAACAAAGGTGGGAAGGCTCAGTATGTCAAGTTTCACTGGAAACCTACTTGCGGAGTGAAGTGCTTGTTGGAGGAAGAGGCCATTAAGGTTGTGGGTTCTAACCATAGCCATGCAACCAAGGATCTTTATGACTCAATAGCAGGTGGGAACTATCCCGAATGGAAATTTTCATCCAGACGATTGATCCAGATCATGAAGACAGGTTTGATTTTGATCCACTTGATGTGACCAAGACATGGCCGGAGGACATCTTGCCACTTCAGGCAGTAGGCCGCTTGGTCTTGAATAAGAACATTGATTACTTCTTTGCCGAAAATGAGCAGCTTGCATTTTGCCCTGCTATCATCGTACCAGGTGTCTACTATTCGGACGATAAGTTGCTTCAAACTCAGATATTCTCCTATGCTGATACTCAGAGGCATCGTCTTGGACCTAACTATTTGCAACTCCCAGCTAATGCTCCCAAGTGTGCTCATCACAACAATCATCATGAGGGTTTCATGAATTTCATGCACAGGGACGAGGAGGTACCATGATCTTTTGCATTCTATCTTCCATGCAAGCAGTAGAAATTGTTTACTTTCCCAGCACTGAACAGCCTTTTCTTTCTTCTTTTGCTTTTTAATGACTTGTTTACTATCCTTGAGATTTGAATGCCAAATGCACGGGCCTAATTTGCAAATCTCCTTTCTGTTTTTTCTGTCTGTGTTTCTTTTCCAGTCGATGATTTGTTTTTCTTGCAGGTAAATTACTTCCCATCGAGGTTTGATCCTGCACGTCATGCTGAGAGGTTCCCAATGCCGCCTCCTGTTTTGACAGGAAGGCATGAAAAGGTTAGTTCTCTATTATGAACTTCAAATGTTGGAAGTATGAGTGCGTTTCTCGTGTGATTTTTATCCTTTAGTCTTTAATTGTCTTGTGGGGTCATCTTCAATTTCTGGAGGGATTTGTTGGGGGAAATGAGAAGTGATGGGAAATGAAAGATTTCTCTCATTTTCTATCTTTTTCCCTTTTAACTTTCCTTCCATAAATCCAAGATGCAAATGTAGCCTTTGAGTTTGTAGTCTTGTAAACAAATGAAGAGGGAGCTATAATCACATATACTCCTATGACATTTCTGTTAATAACCCCTCTCTTTCAATGAAGCGCATTATTGAGAAAGAGAACAACTTCAAGCAGCCTGGTGAGAGATATCGATCTTGGGCACCAGACAGGTACTTCTTGTCCCTCAGTGCTCCATATATGGTTGAATATTCTTAATTCTTTACTCGAATGGTGGCATGTTGCTTTCGTGAATTTCCTCTTATGGTACTGCTATTTTTTTTCCCAGGCAAGAGCGGTTTATCTGCCGATGGGTTGAGGCTTTATCTGACCCTCGTGTCACCCATGAGATCCGTAGTTTCTCATACTGGTCCGAGGTCAGTCTGCTTACCCTTTTGTTGTATTTAAGTGTTGTACGATGCCAACATTGTCCTGGTCCTCGCACAATTGCAAATCATGTTTGAAGCACTCCAAATGCTCATTCTACGTCCTCTCTTGCAGATTCTTGGAGTTGAGCAAAAAAAATTTACTTATTTTCTTGTGGAGATGGAATTGTTTTCACTGACGTTGCCCACTGTGGATATATACCATAAGTCAAATAGTATTCCATATCATATTCGTTACCATTGATGTTGAAATTGATTGGAGGAGCACGTACCTGAGAAAGCTTAGTAAACAACAGAGACGTTTCAATTACATTGATATCATTATTAGCCCCAGGCACCCAAAAAAAGCATGCCATATCCAAAGATCATATGATGCCACAACCTCTAAAATTATTGTTGGTTCACGAACGTGACTGGTATACATAACTTTCCACGCAGCCGGACAATTCGTCCATTCCCAATGCATGCAATCAAGGCTCCCCACCATCCCTGGACATCCGTTAACCCAAAAATGCTAAGGGAGCTTGAATCTCACCTCCGTTTTAGCAAGCAATTGGTGTCATATGACTTCTACAAAATGGTTAGTTAAAAATTCCTATAACGAAACTCAACTGTCTCATCCTATTGTCCATTATCCATCAACCTCACACCTCATTGCATTTGTTTGCAGTACCTTCCCTGCAATTTTAAAAACTATTTGGTGGAATACGGCATCAACAAGCTCCTTCTCACTTCTGGAACAAGGACATGGCCTGTTAATTGCAATAAAGGAAGATTCAAAGGGCAATACTGGCTTGTTTAGATACTGGCTTGATTTTCTAAACGCTCACTCTGAAGATGTTGGCAGAATCATCATCTTCACTTTCGATATGTGCACTAAAAAGATTCATGTTCTCATATTTGGTCCAATAAATGTTGAACAAATCTTCCCATGGTACTAATGGTATCATCAAAACATGCCAGCATGTTGGGCATTGTAAAGAGTGCACAATATTTTAATAGCTTGATAACTGCAACTCTCGTAAGTGTTTCGTCTTTAGAGTGGGTTTAATTAGATGGCAGGGTCAAGCTTTAAGAGTAATCTGCAATGAGTTTAATGTTTTGCATTTTAAGCAATACATCCGTAACAGGAAAGGGGAAAAAATGAAAGGAAAACTTCTTGTCTGCAAAAAGAAGTGAAGGAAGATTAATTTGTGGATCCGTATGCGGGCAAATGATCTATGCGAAAGGAATGAAAGTGATGCGTTTTAATAGAGTTGATTCGATTAGAACAAAAGAGAGTAATGCTACATATTATGTTAGCTGGCTATCAAATATGACTAATTTCTCAATCAATACAGTGAGCAATAAATCGAACCAACACGCGTCGTCATCTCACTAGTGCTACTACTAAGAATGGTGGCCAAGTAACCGTAAATGCTAGGACTAATCAACTGAAGAGTGCTTATATTCTACAGCAAACAGATTGTGCAAGAGTCCCATTTTTTAAAACTTTTGCAGTCAATGTTGTTGTTTGACATTCCTGGTTCTCTTTCATTCGCAGCTCGCTTGTTGCAGATGAAACTATTGGCTACACACACAAACAAGAAAAGAAGGAAAGGTGGGGAACTGTTGATAAATTGGAAGTAAATAATGCTCTTTGAGATAATTTGGGCAGAGATGCAGGGCCTTTCGACTGCAAAACAGGGGGTATGTTTTAGTTATGATTTTTAGCGAACACCTGACAGAGAGTATATCTTCCTGTATATCTATGAGGAGAAATTTCTCGAAGTTTGTCAAGGCTTCATCAATGTGATATTAGGTGCTATCAAATTGTCATTCATTTCAAAGATTAACATGGAAATGAGTCATGATACCAACTAGGGTATGAAACGGAGACGATTAAATTTACCATAGTCTATTTTGAAGTGAACATTGTTGATTGCCTAAATTTTAAGTCTATTTTGAAGTGAACATTGTTGATTGCCTAAATTTTAAGGAACAATTATCTTCGCATTGCTTTGATGCTAAACTTAATTCTATACAGGCCCAATTTATCTGTGAAGAAGTTACTTCCTCATGAACATTTTATTGGAGTTTGTCCCACATTGGTTAATTATCTCCTCCAAACACTAATATTTGAGCCTGGGCTGCCTCCCTATTCATTGCCAAATTGGTTTTGAGTGGATGCTTTAACACACTTCATGCAAAAATGATAGCTCAGTTCGTTCCCAATCGCTCCCATGGCAGTTGCTCCCTTTGTAACTGGCATTTCTCTTTTGAATGCGACATAAAACCCATTCATTTGTATCTGAATTCCTAAATAAACAGAAACATCGGATAAAACATATTTACAATTGTTTATGAACTGGTAAATGAAATTGAATATTCCTCTCCTTGTGCAACATGTATCGTTGAAACCACAGCTGCACAAGTGATATTACTGAATTTCCAAATCAGTCTCGACTCTCGACTCCTACTGGAGCTTCACCAACGTAGAACTCCAGATAATTTTACTTATAGATCTTCCATTTACTAACATGAAGATTCATGTAAAACACGAGTTTAATGGAGAGAGAGAGAGAGAGAGAGAGATTCTATCGTGGAGTTCCTATGCATCAAATGGATAGAGGTCGTGATTAGGAATGATGTTTGGATAGGAAGGTAAGTATGAGTGTGTGACGTCTTATGATAGAGGATTGTTGGGTCGAATCCAAACCTGGAGGGAGGTTCCATCTCCCATGTTCTCCATATGAAGGAAGAAACCAGAGAAACAAAAGGTAAGGTTTAAGTGAAAATTGTTATGGTAGGGTTTAGTTTCCAGATTTAGCAAGCATGATGAGTTATGATCAAGTGTTGGGCTATGTTGCTATTTATACTTACTGAGGGATGATTGTAGTTTGAGGATGAGGCTCTGACAGGGAAGTTGGCAAGTTTTGTACTTGGACCTACCATAGAAAAAAGAAAGTCCTTTCTTTAATCTTTCGCTATTCAACATGCCTGCTTATTAGCATCATGCATATCTGTTCTTGTTTTACATCTTGTATACAAGTTAATGGCTCGTTTTGGGTCAACATTCTTCTACTTAGGGACAAGGATAGCATTCAAGAAAGATGACTCTCCGAAAGACATCATGTTCAAACATAAAGAAACTGGGGGAAATGACGGATTCGTCTGGGGAGGTAACTGTTTAGCATATAGTGCGGGATAGTTGGAAAGAGAAGTTAGGGACCTAGGAATCTCCTTGCTAATGAAAGTTCCATCTGTCATTCCCAATGGATCTTGGAGATGGTCTAAATTAATCATGCTTATTATGGCTCATACTCATTGTCCTTTCCAAACGTAAATCTGCTGAAGGGAATAGAGTTTGGATTCCTGCTGCAAATTGAGTTTTTCCTGTCAAAACTGCATGGATTGCTCTTAGGGGTAGTACTAGTAGAGAGAAGGTCCCTTGATAGGGTTCTTCTGTTTGCAAGTTGTCGCTTGCATAAATAGTCTACCATGGATAGAAGCAAATGGTGAGAGTCTTTAATCTAAAGGCCTCTTATCCATTTGTAGTCTGACCATTGATAAGGATTCGAGGGAAAAGATCAGCTGACAGCGTGTAGTGGACAAAGCTCATTCAAATTGGTTTAACTACAAACTCAGCGGCACTTACAAAACGGAGATCATTACAAAGAACTTGGACAAAACCAAACTAATCGTCTAACAAATACCAAACAAGTAAATCACAAGGCAATCGATGTCTTTCATCCTAATCCAGACATGGCCTGACACAATAGTGACACTTTTAAACTGCCTAACATCTAATTAGGAGTCTCAAACGAGAAAAAGTACAAAGTTAAGGGCAAAAGACACCAAATATCCAGACGATCAGATGCACTTCACCCAAGTATGAACGCACTAATGAACTCCTAAGAACTACAGATCTGCCAAGCCGCCACGGGTTGCCTCGCCAAAGACATCGTGTAGGGATAAAACGCTGAAGCACAGATATCGTTGTGAAGCAATATCGATTGAGAGAACCCGATCCGTAGACAAAATTCGTCCAAAGACGAAACTAATAACTCTCGTTGATCAAACGACAAGTCGTAGATCTGGAGAGACGGAAGGGAAAAAAAAGAAAGAAAGAAAGAAAGTCGGTAGTACCATGGCCTCCCCTCCTGCCGTTGCACACGGGTATGAAACCCATGGGGTATTTCCGGTTTTTATTGGCTAATTTGGCTTGTGACATCGTAGAAGATGGTTAGGAGAGAAATCGCAAGTGAAAGCATTTTTGCCTTCACAATTGCATGGCCTCTTCCCCTTCCATTACCAAATTGATGAAAACAGCGCCTTAATGTAGATTCTTACATCATTCTCTTCTTAATTTCTCTCTTCCGCTTCTACTCTCCTCCCCATAAACCCCTTCAGAGGTGGCAAATGGGCGGGTCTGGACGGGTTTGGGCGGGTTGAAACGGGTCACGGGTCAAATATGGGCGGGTCAAATATGGGTCAAATAGTTAACGGGTTAAAACGGGTCGGGTCAAATATGGGTCAAGTCAAACCCAAACCCGCCCGACCCGACCCGTTTTCCTCTCTCTCTCTCTCTCTCTCTCTCTCTCTCTCTCTCTCTCTCTCTCTCTCTCTCTCTCTCTCTCTCTCTCTCTCTCTCTCTCTCTCTCTCTCTCTCTCTCTCTCTCTCTCTCTCTCTCTCTCTCTCTCTCTCTCTCTTCCTTTTCCCCTTTTCTCTTCCCCCGTCCCCATTTCCCCTTCCTTCTACACTGTCTTCCCCCGATATGGGTTGAAACACGTCCACAAATGGGCAAAACTTCATGGGGTCTTTCGGCTATATAAGCCAATTTTTAATTTTTTTTAATGCATTTCTTTTTAATTTTATTTTTCCGATTCCTCTCGACGAGATAAATCAATAAGTTACAAAAATTTGAAGCAAAATTAAAAAATACGAAAAAAATTTGAGTAAAAGACAAAAAAAAAAAATCATTTTGACTTAACAAGCCAAACCCATCCGAAGTCGCCTTCTCTGTCCTTTAACAGAAAAAAGGTTTTACGGAGTTCAATCGCACACGTTCAAAGTGTTTTTGGACGGTCCGTATTGAAAATCAAAATTAAACATCGTTTGGGCAAAATTAAACATCATTCGGGCTTCCGAGGCTTCATCCGGTCCAATTGAATATGAAATTGGGCCTTCATATGTTTTACATCAAGAGGCGTGTTGGATGAACGATTTGTTCGGGAGATGAAATCGAGAGAAGTTTGTTTTCTTTTTCTTTTTTACTGAAATAAGCATGAACCAAACAGTTCTACGACGACTACAACGACGATGAATACGAAAAAATCTTGATTAAAGACAAAAAAATTAGGCAATTTTAACTTGCCAAATCCAGATTTGTTTAGTTTAGCTCTTTCAAAAAGTCTTAGAGAGAGAGAGAATATTTGTAAGGGAATCTGATTGAAGTGAATAAAGAAGACCGAATTTGGTCTGGTACAGGAGGCGATTAACTTTTGTGCAGGAATGAGTATTTTAGGTCTAACCCATATTGAACCCATTTTTAACCCATGTAAACCCATATAAATGTGGGTTTATATGGGTCCAACCCATATCAACCCATTATACAATATGGGCGGATTGGGTTGGGTTATAAGTGGGCGAATTTGGACGGGTTAATAAATGTGGGTTGAGATTGCCACCTCTAGCCCTTCACTGATCCACAAATTCATAGTCAAAACCTAGCAAATTCTGAACATTTTCTACACTATATTCCTGGTAAGAGCATCTCCAACTGCCTCATTTTTTCTTCCTTTTTGCCACTCAGCCGAGCCAAACCCTAAAAACACTCACCCAACTGACTCGCCTCCCACCTCGGCAAAACCCCCCTTTGCTACAGTAACTCACCACAACAAACGAGTTACTGGAGCCCCTCTCTCTCTCTCACGATTTTGTTGGTGTAGGTTTGATTCATGCTTAATTTTTGTGAGTTCGGGTCCCATTTGATAAAAGGATACTGATTTTCGCGCTCCAAGATTTACTGCAGGCGCTCCACCTTTTTGTTTTTATACTGTGATGTTGCCAACAACATCACAATGTAAAAACAAAAAGGTGGAGCGCCTGCAGTAAACTTTGGAGCGCGAAAATCAGTGGCCTTGATAAAATTTGTGGATCAATTGTGGGTTTGATCGTTGGATATTGCACTCAGTAGTGGATTTTATTTGGGTTTGCTTCGATCAAGTAGGTGCCAAAATAGTGTTGTGTAATCATTTTTGTTTGGCAATCAGCGAGAATATTTGCTTTTCTTGGTGGATAATGCCGTAATCATTTTTGTTTATTTAACTTTTTAATTAGTATACAAGATATCTTTACCCTTAACATCAGAGCTTCTCTCAACAAGCGTGAGTTTCATCATATCATGGAAAATCAATACTTTCTTCCAAAATCAGTTTTGATTTTATGATAAAACACAGAGAAGTTGAGCAACAGATGTTAGGGAAGGGTTCATTGACAGAATGGTACAGCAGTGAGCAGTTGAGCTTATTGTGGCCTTCCTTTTCTTTCTTTTTTTACTGAACCCAATCAACCCAATATTATTAACAAACCCAACCAAAGTAAACACAGTACAATAAGAGGGAATACTACCGGTCCCAAAATACAGAAACTAACAAAATAAAATAAAATACAACAAAACCAAAAAAGAAAAACCGCCTGGAACCACGACTGCAGAGCAGGACCCGTCGAACACACTCGTGAAGAGAGGCCAGGTATGAACACAGAGCAAACCCTCCTGGATGACCTACCGCACCAACTCGAACTCGTCCCGCCGCAGACTGAAGGCACGCCGGTAATCTGGTTCCAAGAAACCAGACCTAGAATCCTAAATTTGGCTCCTGAGTCCAAAAATGATGTGGAGAGTGGGAGGTCTCAACCACCTCACAACCATGGGCGTAGGAAAAAAACAGGAAGAGAGGAGAAGTCTGGAGATGGGGGATTGAGAGAAGACTAGGAAGGAAGATGGAGGAAAAGGGTGAAAAGGAGGGAGGGAGAGAGAGAGAGAGAGAGAGAGAGAGAGAGAGAGAGAGAGAGAGAGAGAGAGTGTGTGTGTGTGTGTTGCAATTTATGCAGTTAAACTGTGCTACTTGTCACCTGTGCCAAGATGTAGCAATCTTTGGGAAGTCATTTTCTTGCATCTCCTTATGTACCAACTATCCATGAGCTACTTATAAAAAAAAAGTTACATCCGCAGATCTAAAATCTGACATCGATAAAGGATCGGTCTAGCAAGGTCATGCAATATGGATTCACATCTTTCTATGTCGCAATCTTTGTACTCAAATCTTTGGCCATAGAAGTCATGTTGATTAAGTTGTTGTGAAATAGGCGGGAACGAAAAGAAAAAAGTAAATAAGTTCTGAGATTTTCATAGGAAAGCCCAGTACAAAATTTTCTTGCATGTCACCATTTTTTTGCAATTACAACTCCAAAAAAAAACCAATAAAGTTCCTGCACTCATAACGTATATTTGCAAACATCACTCGTAATTTCCTTTATGAAGTTCATCCATAATCAAAATCAGTAAAACCCCAAACTTCACCAAAGGTTACGCAAGACATTACAGACACAAAAGGCAAACAACTTGAAAGCAAAAACCTCAGATTATAAAACAGTGTTTGCACAATTTTCAGCAAGAGAAGAACTCTTTTTTTTCCCTTTGGACTGATCTGATTCTGCCCGCTGTGTTTGGATCATGGAATCGTGTACGGGTGAACTAGCATCAACCCTGTTTCTCCGGGAAAGAAACTTGCAGGTCTGGGAGCTGAATCAGTGTATAACCAGCTCAAAACATTCAGCTTTCAACAAAATAACTATCTATACCTGTGTGCGCGAATAGGGACCCAACCTGGAAGCTCAAAAGATGTCTTATTCTCTTTGTAAATCCCTTCATAGATCTATCATCCTTTTCTTTTGCTTAGCAAACAGGGAGTTCAGGGGCGACCAACAGGAGCTAATTTTCCCGGGGTATGACCAGGGGAGCCCCTCCTCACAAGTTTAGAACCGGGCCATGTTACAGGCACACCGTCTGTGTAGCCAAAGCTACTGTCTACACTACCGAAGGTGACCAGTAGACGAACCAGTTGGGCTACAACGTTTGAGGGGACGTCGACAGCACGCCTCGAATTTACAACCTCCTGAAACCTAATACCTGTGGGATTGACACACTGATCTCTAGGATAGCACCTTGGATGGGTACAAATCCATGATCCAAATGCAGCCCTACGGATCTTAGAAACTGTAAAACTGAGAGACAGAAAACTCCAGGCTTGTGAATAAAGTAAAGAATAATCGGAAATCATAGAGCTATCCAGCGCCTTACTAAAAATTGCACAGAGATGCTATCAGAAACTTCATACATGAAGTATTGCTTAGTACCGGATGTAATGCAAAAGCTAAAAGTAAAGGATATTCACAGTCCATTTCGGGTCACACTTCCCTTTTGGAAGCTGAATAACAGAAACAGAGTGCGGAAGGATTGAAGTGGATTATTGAATATTTTTTCCAACTTATCAAAAAAGTTAATTATAAAGTACCTAAATCTTGGGTATGACTACAATATATGCTTATAAAAATAGTTTGATTGCTATATAGATCACAAATACAGCCATAATGAGACATTTCAAGACGTGCCACGAGGAAAAACGCAAACCTAAGGATCCACATTTTAGCTCAGGACAAGTATAGAAAAAAATCAAGTAGTTGTAGGCATGCTCAAAGAGAATGTAAGAACTTGACTCTCTGAACAGCTTGTTTTATCTTGGTTGATGGCTCTTCATACAAGATGGAAGGGTTATCAAACTCGGGGGCTAAACTAGGTTCCCCAAGAAAAGCTCGAAACGAGTCTGCAACTGAATATGAAAGAGAATCAAGATTATATCCTCCTTCCAGAAAGAAGACACAGCGTCCCCTGCATAGATCTTTTGCTAGTTGTTTGATGTTAGCTGCAAGCATGTAGTATGTTCCTGTTGTGAACTGTAGACTGGCTAATGGATCCAATACATGCCCATCATAGCTGTATATGCAGTTGTGAGATGTTGAAGTTAGTGAATTTAGCGAAAAGGAAAAAAATAAATTCTCATTTGATATGTGTTTGGTAACGACATCAAACACGGAAAAAAAGATAGAAAGACAGAAGTGCCCCATTTTGATTTTAAAGAACTATGCAAGAGTGAATGTATTGGCAATATTTCTCAAGAAATGTAGCAGTAGTATTTTAGTTATGTCATTTATCCTTATGGTTAGGGTAGTGTAGTCTTTTTATCATATTAGCGTTTACTTAGGTTTAGCCTATATAGTCCTACCTCAATCTTGTATCAGAAGTTCAGTTTTTCCAGCAATACAACCTCTGTGTTTTATCTCTAATGTATAAAGTTCCCCCAATTAGTATTAGATTGTTAACCATCAACTCATCTAAAAGCCTAAGCGGTTAGAGAGAGTGGCAATTTATTGTTTTTATTCTTAACATGCCCCCTCACGTGTAGGCGTAGCCACGCTCTCCTCCATAAACAGGCTAAACACGTGTAAATTTTAATCACTAGGTAGGTGGTGAGATTCAAACATAGGATCTATTGCCTGCTTTGATACTTAGATTGTTAACCACCAACTTATTTAAAAGCTTAAGCTATTAGAGAGGGGTAATTTTATTATTTATATTCTTAATAATTAGAACCATGAAACCTTCGAATGCAATTACCAAAGCTTTTTCCCAAATTGGATGTAATCACTAGGTAGGTGGTGAGGTTCAAACATAGGATCTATTACCTGCTTTGATGCTTAGATTGTTAACCACCAACTAATTTAAAAGCTTAACAACTTGTTCGGTTTGGTTTTTGGAAAAAAAATTCCAACTCAAAAAATACTCATTACCCCTACTTTCAATCATTACTCTCCACTCATTACCCCTATCTCCAATCATTATTCTTATTTCTCTCTCTATCTCTCTCCACTCATTACCCCTACTTTCAATCATTACTCTATTTCTCTCTCCACTCATAACCCCAAAAAATTTCTCAAAATTTTGTCAAAAACTCATCCAAACACAGCATAAGCTATTAGAGAGGGGTAATTTTATTATTTATATTCTTAATAATTAGAACCATGAAACCTTCGAATGCAATTACCGCAGCTTTTTCCCAAATTGGATGTAAATGTATGAGGTCTCTTTTAAAAAAAGTAGTATCAGAAAACAAATATAAATAGCTTCCGGAAAAGGTGAAAAAAAAAGTTGGTGGTCTAATTTCAAGTGATGGTGACATGCTTATCTAAAAGCAGTATCAAATGAAACAAAGTATCTACTTAGCAAAAAACAAAAAACAAAGTATCATATCAAATGCTCCAAGTTCAAAATTTGAAGGGGCAAGCATCTTACCCAGCTGATGCAAGAATAATATCCGGTTGAAACCTCTGAGCACATGGTAGGATGACTTCGTCAAACACAGTACGCATTGCCATATCACCTGACCCTGCTGGTAAAGGCAAATTTAGTGTTGCTCCTTCACCATTTCCATTACCTATTTGATCCATTTTACCAGTGCCGGGGTAGCTTCCATCCTACATCCGTAGAGAATAATTAGATTGTAGTAACTGGTATTTTTTTCCACGTTAACCTATCAAATATCATCAGCAAGAATATGTCAAACTTGTGAACGTTAAATGTTTCTATCTTATGTGCCTAGCTGAGACAAAGACCATCTTGGAGACAGACAAGATAAGAAGAAGAAAGAAGATTGTCTGATAGTATTATAGGACTTAAGCCAAATCGTTGTATTATGTTTGTCAGCTCCTCCAACAATCAAGGTCATATGGGGTTCAATAGTGCTTGCTCTGCCAAACAGTGTATCAAATGTCAGGATCAAGATAGAAAAATTGTTATATTCACCTGTCACTATTTTCCTGAAACAGCTAAACCTTATTTCCTCGTACTAAAAAAAATAAAGGAGCATATTTTACTAGCCATTAAGCAGGTGCATAAATAACGTATGAAAATATCCGGAGCACAAAAAATTTATGCTGCTTTGCAATACCAGTCCTAAAATCACAATATGCTGTTTTGTTACAAGAAAATTAACACTTAGTTTCTTATGCAAACAAAATTATCGTTCTTTCTGAAGTTTCACTAATAGGTGCAACATTTATACCAGTGTCCTCTATTCATGGGCTCAATGTAATCTGTTCTTTCATTCATCTCTGATCTCTTGTTAAGATTCATTTTCAGTAGGAGCCATACTAGGAGAAGGGCAGATCACCAGATTAGGGCTAGCATAAAAATTTTACTCGCACCCTCACCCAAATTTCTGCATATTTTCAATCAACTTTGGAGATGACCAGAAAAGGTTCTATGCCTTGACGTGTGCTGACACAAGCAAGAAAAAACCTCTGTTAGGCAGTGAAAAAAATGTATTCTTTGTATTGTTTAAAATCCGATATGGTCCCTGGTACTCCTTTCCAATATTTTCGATTTCTTTTGTGCTATTTTACATCAATGTATCCAACTTGGTTTTCTCTTTAGCTCCTAAAAAGTCCTGTTGACATGATAGATGCGAAGATGCACTCAGTTTGGGTCTGAATTAGTTCTTGCTTGCCCAAGTCCTAATATGTTTCCAATCAAAGACAGTATCGATGCCATGACTTCAGGATGCCAAAAACGGAGAAGGCCTCAACATGACTACATCCTTCAACCAAATATTGAATTTAAAATTACACATGAGCCAACTAACAAGGTTACAATAACATGGTATGATTAACAAAATCAAGGCTTACTTGGTGAGTTGATAGAAAGAATATGTCCGGGTCATCGTAGAATGCATCATTAGTTCCATTGCCATGATGAACATCAAAATCAATGATTAACACTCGCTTTAATCCATGTACACGCTGAGCATACCGAGCTGCAATTGCCACGTTCCCGAAAACACAAAAACCCATGGGCCCCTTTGGAACAGCATGATGCCCCGGAGGTCTGATCAAAGCAAAACCTATGGGAGGTTCCTGTCTAACTTTCGATGCTGCTACCTAACAAGTCATTCAAAAGAAGTTCAGCGGCTACCCTGAACAAGAACTTAACCAGCTTAGGAATTTCAAAAGAATAAAAAAATTGACTAACGTCTTGGATTGAGACATCACCACTGAATCAACCAAAGAAATTCCAGCTCCAGCTGCGATCAAGGATTCCTGGAATGTCTGCATCAGGACAAATGTCAAACTCAATGATTGAACACCATCCATTAGACTATAGAATGAAGAAATGTAATAATTAGGGAAAAAGTTAATCCTAGTTTAGACACAATTTGGTAAGAAAAAGAGATCTGTCATATATGTAATAGTACTACTACCATTGACAAATGTTAAATTCAAGTCATCTCCCAAAGGGGTTTCCTTTCACAAGAAATTAATGCCTCATAACTATATATGCACATCAAAATCCCCAAAAAGTCTCTCAGTCAGCTATTAACCTCATGATTTTACTCCATCAATTACTTCCGCAAAGGCGCAAACAACAGAAAAATACTACCCCCAAGGGGGTTGCCTGGTGGTCAAGACTTGGGGCTTAGGGGTTTGCTCCCTCCAAAGGTCTTAAGTTTGAAGCCTCCCAGGTGCTATCAACTCCTTTAGGGCAAGTCCATACGGGGCTTTGCTCCGGCTTTAATTGCCTCCCCTCCTAGGGGATTGTGAGATTGGTATTAGTCGAGGTGCTCGTAAGCTCGCCCGGGTTGTGTTTCCAAAAAATAACAAAAAGTACTACCAATTTGACAAGCAGTTGCATGAACTCATTTAAACAGCATCTCTAGTTTCAAAGAAGTAATTTTGTGATAGGTATCATTATCTTCAAAATAGCTATGACTGACATATAATGAATTTTTTTATTTTGATTAGAATATTTAACAAATTCTTAAAACCATCAAAGGCATTTCCAATATGAATCTGTGCCAGGAGAAAGCAGAAACTTAAAAGATCGTTAAGATCATTTTAACCTTCACAAGATCATCTAAATTATTGAACAATTGAATTTCAATGAAATGGGAGCCGAGTGGGAAGATGCCATAGAAGCAAGGAATACATAAGGGAACGAACCAATCAAAACAAAATGCTCGAACAAAAAATCATAAGTTTCATCGACCCAAACATCCTCCCAAAGTGGGACAATCTGCCCCAGTCCCGCTTTAACGATAAGAAATGGGCAAAAAATTGGAAGAGTATGAGAAAAACAATTGCATGGAGACCGACATTTATCCTGATTAAATCATGAGCAAAACCCTTCTATTGGCCCAAATCCTGTATTTAATCTTCATGATGAAATACCATAAAGGGTTATGCTCAATGGAGAATCTCCACCACTTTCCAGAAAGAGCAATGTTCCTTCTGAAAATGTTCCCTAAGGCAAGTCAACCTTCATATTTCAAGAGAGAAACAATCCCAATTCATCAATTGTAAAAGAAACAATGGTCTGAAGTCAAAAGTTTTCTGACAAAAGGGATCTGATCAGGATTTTAAATTTGCATAACAGTCACGGTCTCATGTAACATGTATCATATCGGCCGATACGCAATGGTAATTAGAAGCTGAACTGATAGCAAATTCCATAAGCCTCTCCAATAAGCATGACGTAACATGATTTGTTACAAAGTGAATGTTTTTAGTGATTTTTGATAAACTCTTTAAAACCTATATGATATTGAAGATATATATGTTTGTACACATACATTGTTATACGTAAACTACAATGCACATAGGACATCTGGTTACTATATTATATAATGGTTTTCCTAGGACTTACCAAAAAGAAAAGAAAATGGTTTTCCTAGGAAAAAAGAGTTTGTTCTTAACTCATGAAACCTGGTTTCATTTCCATTTGTATATATGAGTGATGCATACATATTGCATACCTGTTACGATGTTATCAAACTCCAATGGAAACAAAACCACGTCATCATGTGCCAAATCGAACCCTAATTGAGGGACTTGCCAAATTGCAATCTCTTAGGTTAAAAAATCAAGCTACAAGCTGTAAGATCCATAACAGATATAAAGCCAATCGGAAGGGAAACACTATAAGAAAAAGTAAACATAAAAGGGAAAAAAAAGCTGCACGTGAATGGTGCATGTATTTGGCGATTGGCTGATACAAGACTGCTACGGTACTGATACATCATAAGTTTCGGCTGTGTTGGCCAATACGCATGTGATCTTTTGTACTGCCAATTTTTGCTATTTTGCTAGGGAAACGGAATCAGTACCCTGAAATTGCTGTGTGTCAGCCAGTCCAATAGGTGACGGCCAATATTTAGAACCGATTGGTGATTGAAATCTCAAAATGGTGAAGTGACAGGAAGAAAGTGAATCTCATCGTTCCAGCAGGGGCGACGACCAAGGTAACATTCTTTTTGGGTCTACACGGCTGCTCTTGACTCCATACTTACCTGTGAAAGGAGGGCCTTCAGAATTGCTAATCGATGTAGCTCCTTTTTTATGTGGCTCACAAGTTAGTGTTTACTTATAACAATTCCTACTTGTCAAGATTTGGGTGGGTAAAAGGTGAAGCAGAAGAATATAGCTTGGATTGTGGCACTCTTATGCTATGTGTGGTGCTTATGGAGATGAATGAATAGACGTATACTGAAGTTTTGAGAGTACGGAGGCCAAAGATGGCATTGTTGCATGGGTTTTGTTTATGGGTGTAATGTAGAGTAGAGTTGAGCCGTATCTTAAGATTTCCTCTCTGGATATAGGTTACGGCCCTTTGGGCACTTTCTAATAGATTTTTCTCTTCTTTTCGAGAAAGGTTTACAAGTAATAGCATTTTTTTCAGCTCCTAAACGTAACAAATTTCGTAATTAGGAAACTGCAGCATCTATGTGTTGCTATAGAAAGAGATCTATGAGGATTAAAAAAATGAAAGCAAATTTGAAGAGCATAATATAGGCAAAGAGGGACTTCTTAAGCAATGATCTTACAGTGGCAGTGGCATAAGTTGGCCCAGATCCATCAATGAAAATAATACCTTGTTCCACAGCCTGATCCATGGCCTATAAAAAAAGAGAACGAAAAAGAAACATCAAACTAAATATACTTGATAACCTCTAGCAATAATCCGTATGCACATACGAGTGTACATGAAAGTACAATTGGTATCAAATGCTGCATTCAGATTCAGACCAATAGAAATGTCTTCCCAAGTGCTTGGAGAACCTCTTAAGTCTTACATTTGAAGAGTTTTGGCTATACGAGAGGAGGGTTGTTTTTTCCATCTGTTTCGAGGACTTGACCGCATAACACTGGAAACTTTACCCTGAGTTCCTAGTGAAGCTATCTGACATCACAATTCCCAAGTCCTAAAAGCACCAAATATCTATTAGATAGCTTGATATACATTGTTGGGCCCATCACCTAACAGCTTAAGCTTTTGGGAGAGTTGGTAACTTAACATGGTACCAGAGCTCAGGTTGCAAGAGGTCTTGGGTTCGAGTCTCTCCGTCTGCATTTGTTCCCCGGTTGCATTATGCTTCTCCCCTTCATATTCTGCTTCGTTCTGTCTATGAAAATTCGCATCTCCGCGTGCAAGACGGGGTTGCACGTGTGGGAGGGTGTTAGATAGCTTGATATACATTGTTGGGCCCATCACTTAAAAGCTTAAGCTTTTGGGCGAGTTGGTAACTTAACAATATCATGTATTCCTTTCTGATCTCAAAAGATCACGACCGTTTTGTGTTACATTTTAGTACAATATCCTTCTATGCGAGAGAACACCAAGTTCCTTAGCCACTTTATGCAAGATGATGCGGAAAAAAGCATAAGAGAAGCCACTTTATTCATGTAGGGACAAAGATTATGATTGTGTTCAGCCATCTCCACGAACTCTCCAATTCAAAATCAATCCTGAGTGATTGCCTTTTGTACAAAATTGGAAGCAAGAGAGTGACATTTTCTCATCCTTAACATGTTCAGAAGAAGCCACACAGGCAATACCCTCAAAAGAAATATTGAATGTGCTTCCACAAACAGGATTTGTAGCAATTCTCTCATAATTGTACGCAAGACACAAAATCTTTACTTTGATAGCCCAAAAAAGAAGGTATAAATTCTTGTTGGACTAGTTTATTACGAGAGCCATTTCACCAAACTCCATGCCAAGTTGCCAACAATTGTTTAGTGAATGAAGACAAGAAAATGCATCAAGGAAATGTCACCCAATTGTCAAATTAAACCAAACATATGAGATGCGCAATATCAGATCAAATGACTTAATGACCCATATTCAACAGTAGACTGATGTCAAGAACAATAACAAATCTAATCTAACAGACCGATCCAAGCAACAAGAAGTAGAAGCCCTCCTCTTCCATTCATTCTAGAGACCATGAAGCTTATCACAATAGCTATACTGTGCAAAGCCATCTGAAAATGAAACAGACAAGAGAAGTAGAGAGAGAGAGAGAGAACGATAGAATTTCCATGAGGTTCCATTTCGAGAACCTTACCTTCTCAAGCCCTGACACATAAGCTCTTGCATGAACACTTGCGACATCATCAACAGAAGCTGGTCTGAAATTTTGCAGTTCAATGATCTCCGATCCTCGGAACTGAAACAAATGTTGCAGTGTAGTTAATGAAGAAGGGTTTTAAGATTACTAGCATTGAAGTACAGTCTTATCTACTTCCATTCTGAAAATAGATCTAAGCGCTTTTGAATTTTGATTCAGTACTGAGGAAATGGATATTACTCAGCTCCCTTCCACCTCCACACAAACACAGAAATCAGAGAGAGAGAGAGTGCTACCAAGCATTACGTCTGATGTGTTTCAAAACATCATATCACTAAATCCTCAAGCTTAGGATAAGTCTTATTAGATTGTTAACCACCAACTCATCTAAAAGCTTAAGTTGTTAGAGAGAGGGGCAAATTTATTATTAATATACTCAACGCGCCCCCTCACGAGTACCCAAGCTCTCCTCCATAAGCAGGCTGAACACATGTAAATTTTTATCATTAGGTAGGCGGTGAGGTTTGAACACAGGATCTATTGCTTGCTCTGATACCGTGTTAGATTGTTAACCACCAACTTATCTAAAAGCTTAAGCTGTTAGAGAGAGGAGCAACTTTATCATTTATATTCTCAACATGTCTTAAACAGTAAAATCTCCTTCCTTTTGGCGAATCCAAATACCTAAGTCTGGATGTTACGAAGCAATGTCCCTTTCTGTGGCTTTTATGTTCTGGATCAAAGTTCAAACTAACAGCCCAACAATGAACTATGGTGCCCGGCGCCTTCCCCCTCTTATTAAGCACCTGGTTCCTGTCATTGGTCACTTTGTTCAGCTCATATAGGTCTCTTTTGCAGATCTAAGAATATAATCTCATAACTTTTTGCTGAGGGTACTTAGTGCCCTGCTGATCTTTCTTAAAGGGTATGGTCCACTTCCTGCATAAGCATTGCAAAGCGACAGCAGGGAGACATGTATGCGTTCAGGGCCTGATACAGGGCACCGTATGAACTACGGAATAATCGTGCAACAAAGATGGACACAAACTATAAAGTTAGAGAAAACGCTCTCTAGACTCTTTTAATTTCAATAATAATCAACAACCGTTCAGCCGTAAGGCTTACAACTCCTTAAATATGAAGCAAACCCTAACCCTACTAGGAAAAGGAAAAAAAATACCAATTTCGGAAAGTTCCGAAATTATTACATATTCTGAAAATATAAGAAAAAACAAAACTTCCCCAACAAGAACGGACATTATTGGACTTTCCTACCAAAAGTTATAAGCAAAAAGATTATTTCCTAAAACGGCAAATTTGGCCTTTCGGAGCCCTAAACGGCCGAAATGGCTAAAAAACACATGGCACATGGCCGGAGGCAATGTGTCCTGACCGTTGGGCCATTTCGGATCGAACCTAAGTGGGCCCAAAGCCAAATCCCTCGGTCGGTTATTTACGAAAATACCGATTAGTGGAAATAAGTCTTGGAATGCTTGCGGTGGTACTCCTCCGCTATGGCATCAGCATCAGGGCCGCAGGCCACCTCAAGCAATTCACTGAACATGAATGTGACTGTCCAACTAGTTATCAAGAGTCAAGAAGCCCCACATTCTTTCCAGGGAGAAGAAAAAGAAACTCCACATTAAGAAAATCTGACTAAAATTCAGATATTTGTAAATAAATATAAGAACAAAGGCAAGTTTGGATTAATTATCACCTTGAACAAGTGGCTGTCCTTTTTTCCCCCTCTTTTCTCTTTGGGATGAGTTTCCGTAAGCCAGCAATAAAGCAAAGTATATTGCTTTGTTTCCTTGTTAAGTATGTCACTTAGATTAGGGTTTTTGCCAATCTGACAACTAATATCTCAACTTTAATAGTGTCAACACTTGCTTCATGAGAATATAAGTGAGTACGTTCAGATTGCCATTGAATGTGTAAATTGGATAGCCAGCCCTTACGAGTCAATGATAGGACCTGGATCCAAAAAGGGATTTAATTTCAGAAGAAAAGTTTTCCCTGATATTCTTAACAGATTGTCCCAGATATTCTTAAAAATGCAGAAATAGCTGACAGTGACTAAACCTGTAGACAGTTACATCATAAAAGAGAACAGCATTAGATGATGATAAACCACCTCCCCCTTAGTTCCCTATCACGTCAGTTTATTGTTGGCCTCCTGGTTGCTTGACATTTACTTACCTAATATCCATAGTGGGGTAAAAGAAGCAAATTATGAGACATTTACTGACAGCAGTTTTTTGCCAAGTGAAGCAACCACTCAAAGTTATGTGATAAAACCAATTCTCATTACTATAGCTGTTGTATCTCGTAATGGTTATTTAAGGTCACCACCACTTCCTGAATTCTGAAAATTGCAGTGACCACAAAACATCTCCATTGGGATCGTCCACACAAGCAAGTAGCTAGTCCACGCCATTGCCATGCCAAAGTGCAAGCATCATTGATACCCGTTTCCCTTTGTCTTCCATGTTATTCCTTCTCATTTCTTCTTTTGCTTTCTATTTTTTGTAGGACGGATGAATTGTGCTTACCACGGTCCACAATTGTCTTTTTAGTCAGTTAAGTACTTCCAAGAAAGCAAAATTAATCTTACCTATGTCTTTAAAGTTATATAACACCCTATTGATCACGATCGATCCTTTACCATAAACAAAATAAACCTAAGACAGACTATAGTTTTTGTTTTTTCACAGTGCAAGCCATGACTTACGGATGTTGAACAGCACAGACACTTGCAGCAGTTTCTAATTCCTTGAAGGTGAAAAGTAACATACATAGATTTAAGTTTGTGTTTCATACCTTCGGAGTAAGCTGCATCTTTTCGAGAGCACTAACAATTGCAGGAACTCTAAAATGAGACTCTGGATGCGACTCCTGTAATGTAAAACAAAGACTTTAAGATAGAGAGTATATCCACCAGAAGGAAATTCAGATGACATGCACAAGTACATTTCCAGTCAAAAAATCTAGTATACAAGCTAATCAACTTACAAAGCTTCCACAAACAAAAAAAAAAACACAATATAACATTTTCTTGATCCTGGTTGTGTGTTGTGCTCTCAAAGGGATGAAACGTTGCAACACCTGTTCTTTGAATGTAGTTATTCAAGCAGTATTTGGAAGGTTATCCTTAACAGATTCCAGATTCAGAGATCTCCGGAGGTATGGGATAGTGAAATTCAGTGGGCTATTGATCATTGTAAGGGTAAGAGCTTCAGTTCTTTTTTGTACAAGCTGGTCTTGGCAGCTGGGGTCTACCATCTGTGGATGGAAAGGAACTCTCGTCTTTTTGCTGGTAAAAGCAGAAGGGCTGATGCAGTGCTGGCTAGTATTGAGGATAATGTCAGACTTCGTGTGTGCACTTGGGAGCATTTCCCACACTCCCTTGAGAACCAATTACTTTGCAGTCTCTGGAATATCTCAAGCAGAGTTCTTGGAACTTAATTTTGTAATTTTTTTGGAGTGAGGAGGTTCCTTTGTATAGGTTTTGTAAAGTGGGATGATCTCCCCTTGTTTTTGTTGGTTGGTATAAAATGCGCAACTTCCCCAAATAAAAAATTAAATAATTAAATAAAAAATTCTTGAGCATCTCTGACAACGACTTAGGAAGAAGATCCATAAAATCAGCATAAATCACGAACTAAGCAAGTACTCCGAAGAGATAAGGACGCATTATATGTTTCAAGAAATCCATGCAGATCAGCGGTTATATCTGGCAACATAACCAAAACATTTCCTTTCAGATGTAGTTTCCTATTCTGCCTTGATACTTCCACCATGCGGCTATTTTTCGTTCTTTTCTGAGTTATAGATTTATTTCCTTCCCTTTCTGAATTCCTTTTCTTACTAATTTAAACCATCTTCCATTAGTTGGTATCTGTATATCTAAACTGATGAAAATAAGAATCAAAGTGAAGCCTTTGCTCATATCTTCAACGTAACATCAAATTTACTTTCATAGTATCCCGTTCTCTGGAATGGATAAGGATAAGCCACAGACTTGAAGAGACAGTAGCTTGCATATGCGAATATCTGGGATTATGGCATCTAGAACACAAATCCCCAAGATTAGGGAAATTCCATTAAATTTAAAAGATCGTGTAAAACTAAAGTAACATTGTATGAGATGCACAGCAAAGTCCATTTCATGATAAAAAGTTAAAAATGACCGTGTCTGTCAGTCATCAAAATGCCACGATGTAATTCGAAAGAGAAAAAAAGAAACACATAGTTATCTGAAACTTCCCCACAAGGTTCCAAAACAGGAGGTGAAAAACAGTCAAAATGACACAAGGAAGTATATACCACTGACAAACAATTACCTTCAATATAATAAATTGCACATATAGATTGCTTTTCATCTCAACAGACTTTCTGAACAGAATCTTAAGCACAGGTTTCAATGAAAATCTGGCCAGTTGGTAAATAGAAGCTGTAACCTTTTTTTCGAAAGTATGCTAATAAAAATTATGCTTAACATTTGATCAGTAGGTGAAAAGAAGGCCAGACCTGCCGCTATGAATCAGCTTTTCTACCAAAAAAATAAATGGGGTAAGCCTGCCTACCTACCACCTCTCCCAGACCACGCTAGATGGAGTATTGTCATGTTTAACAAATGGTCTATCTGATTAAGAATCTAAGAAATGGTGAACTTGCTTTACTATACGAATTATAAGCTTGGAGAAGTGGCGGTTCACCTTCAACCTTTTGAATGTTATCAACCCAAGTAAAAACTCCTCTGATGATGCAACAAATTTATATCAGGTGTTATATGTTTAACAAGAGATGCATTATTCGAACTGAGAATTCCCACAATTTAATTAACAGAGCATCAACTTCACTATTTTCATATCCACATGTGGAAATCGATTGGGGCGATAAAGTTTCTAGATTTAGAATGAAGAGTGGAGAAAGGAACGAGTAAAAGAAGCCAAAACTATTTCATCAGAAGGTGTGGAAATTCTAGTCTTGCAGGAATTTGTAACGTCACCATAATAATGTTAAGTTACCACTTACCAATAGTCTCAAAAGCTTAAGCTATTAGGAAATGAATCCAACAACGTATATCAAGCTATCTAACACCCTCCCTCGCGTGCAACCCAGTCTTGCACGTGGATATGCAAACATCCATACATATTGCGATAGAATGTAAAGGGGAGAAACATAATGCAAACGGGGAACAAATACAAATAGAGAGACTTGAACCCAAGGCTTCTGATACCATGTTAAGTTACAAGTAGTCCCAAAAACTTAAGTAGTTACGAAATGGGCCCAACAATGTATATCAAGCTATCTAACAAGTAGACCCGAATACATAACCAGTGGGGCCCAGTATTCTTCAGAAATGATGCTATTAAATAAAAAAATTAACGATTTTAACTTGTTATGTTACGTTGTCGATTTTTATCTCAAGTTTATTTTCCTTGCATATCTTGTACTTAAAGATGTTATTATTGCCTAACTTACACGAAAAAGAAAGAAAGTAGTTTTCGCCATTTCCTTCTTTAGCTAATCGGTAGGAGATAATATAGATATGTCACAAGAATTGCAACAATGGAACACTATATCGACTATGGGAGGGTCTGTATCAAACTAAAGTAAACCAACCCCAACAACTAAAATAGTCCCAAAATAGAACTAACACAGAAAGAGCTCATGTAAAGGGGAAGAAATAACAAATCCTTGGGTTCAGCATGTTCGACCCTATAACCTCTCAAGTCTCAATTGAGGCTATACAAGGATGGCCAATTCGGGCAAGTTGAGTGGTAGTCCCATGCATTTGACAGGGCTACAACTAAGAAAATGCTGACTCCCACCAAGATTAAAAAAACGATGGCCAATTCAGCTAGCCCAGCCAGTCGCCATTAGTGCTTTCACGCAAAAAGGATTTGCATATGTTGGGTCTTCAAAAGGAGGTAATTTTTCTTTCTAATGGGCCTCTAGGTAAAGAGTGTTCAGTTCATTCTCTACTAGGATTATAGACCACAAGGAAAGCTTTTCTTTTGGTAGGACCTTTAACGACATTTTCTAGGCATCTACATAAGGAGATTTCTTGGGAAAAAAAAAACAATTGAGTTCTTAGAATGGAGGGATTTTACATTGTTGGCCATCGGGTACGCTTTTTCTTTGGGGCCTTTTAGCTAAAATCAAAGAAGATGAATTTTGGGCCTTCAAGAGCCGTGCTATACGTCGTTTGACTCGTTTGGTGCAACAAGTATGATTCCCAACCCTTCTGTCCTGAACCATGTTTGGCACACTCAATAAATGGCTCACTTTAGAACACCAACACTTAAATATCTTTATTGCATGACATTATATCTTTGTGTCACCAAAGCATACCAATAAAAAATAATAAATTCAACTCACTGAAGATATTTTTAAATCATCCACAAAAAAATTCTACTACTCACAAATAGGGGCGGAGGGCAAAAAAAAGTTCTACTCACAAATAGGGGCGGAGGGCAAAAAAAAGTTTAGACAGCAATGTAGAATACCTAAACCATGCTTATGACCATAAGAAATTAGAGAGGCATGTTTGGCAATGAGTTCAAAAAAAAAAAGAAGGCAGAGATTATAATCTTGATGGAAGTCCTTGAGGTATCTTTTTACATATATGTGAAATCAAGAGTACTAAATACTATTTGAATATATAATTGTACTAGACAAATTTTTTAAGTCAATGGAATTGAGGAACCCCACTTGCCACATGGTGGATCCACCCTTGCTCGTGAACAAAAAAACAGACATAGATAATTAGTATCAGAAAGTGAAATAACAAAGAGAAATACAACCACCAAAATATATGGCAACAAAAAATCAGAAACAGGTAATTAGTATCATGAAGTGAAATAACAAAGATAAATACAACCACCAAAATATATGGCACTCAAAAAAAAAAGATAATTAGTCTAATAAAGTTTAGCAAAGATAAATACAACCACCAAAATATATGGCAATTAGGTTTCCATGCTACTCAAAAGTTCTCTTTTACATTACCTTCAATTTTGTGGGGTGGTGCTAATTCATAAAAAGAAATTTAAAATGACTTGGAAAAACTCAATGATGCAGCCTCTCCATTGTGGCGTGCCCTGCTTTATCCCTAGGAGTTTGTCATCCCCTAAACAATTTAGAAAACTGATGCTTTTAGAAAAATATGTTTTAGAATAGAACTTTTCCATAAAATTAGTAAAATTCAGGGTTTATTGAGTTTTCTTTGTCAAGCTACTGTTTTGCTGAATGTTATGGAATTAAAATGGCACTCAAGAAAAAAAAATATCAATACACCCAAGATATCATATGTGTGTCAGTGATAAAGGCCTTTTTTGTTTAGGCCTGTAGTTAATGTTTTCTCGTCTTTTACTGGCTAAGTGAGGATTTAAGTGTGCCAAAAATGTTCAAGAAAGAAGGATTGGGATTCCTTTTTCTTCATAAAACCACGCAGCACAGTGGCACAACCCCTGGACCCATGATAGTCAGACCAAACTCGAATTTCACAACTGTTACAGAACCCACCACACTGTTATCAGCTCATGCTGATGATCAGCGGGTGTAAAGCTCCCAGTATAGGCTGATGACCAGACTAACATCCACTGGACTTGCACTTCTAATGAAGCTACAACAATTCCAGCTGAGCATCGTGATGATGGAAAGACCTGAAACATTGCCCAGGATTACGGAACACCAAAGGGCGGGGGCTGTTTCAACCTGTGAATAGAGTTCTTGAACAGAAGAGTAGGAAGAAGAAGAAGGATTTGAAGAAAAGAAAAGGTCTATGCCGCACCTCTATACCATAGGCATCTCACCTAAGGATTCTTTAGCATCACTCCAAAGAATAGGATTGCATAACACAATCTTGAAAGCTTAAGAGCTGCTGGAAACTTTTATTCATCACTTCATAATTCTGCAACAATTTATAGGCTTCAAAAAATTTGTTGAATGCAAATAACTGTTCATATTCCCTAGAGGTCTGGTAGAATGAATATGTCAAGGGATGAATGGGCCTAGTAGCGAATTAATATATACGGTACGAACTAGGGCACTATTGAGATGAATGTACCTTATAATGAATAGATCCATGTTGTTAAACTTATCCAAGAACAGATCCATGCAACGTAGTAAATACTTAGTGCTACCCCTACAACCCTAGAGTTACAACTTATTATGAATTGAATCACAATGCGATAGTTTCGCATCTCCAAAATCAAGATACTGTGGCTGAAATGACAAACAAATGTTAAGACTCTAGACAGGTGAGGCAAAATCATTACCCAATAAAGAGGGAATTAAAACTTGTTTACAATTATCTTCTGCAACACTGCAAGAAGTACAAACAATCCAATTCGCTTTAACTTATATGATACTGTTCAAAATACCTTATTATGACCCATGGCAGGAGCTACCGAATAAATCATCTTTGCTTCAGCTAGTTGGGAAATAGGAGGTAAGAAAAAATCTTTGTCCACACCTGTAGAACAAGAGATGGAAGCTCCAAAACTTTTTGAGGAATAACTTTTGCTTGATCTGATATGCTTCAGGATACATCCATGGCCCGGAATTCGGGCACCTGAACCAAATCTTGGATGATTCTGCCACTTGCAGATATGATTTTGGACTAATAGAAGATTACCTACGACATACCAAATATATCGTCAACTAAGGTCATGTGTCACCACAACTACATTTCAAAGTTAACTCAAAATGAAGATTATGGAAAAGCATCTGTCCATTATGTGATCAAACGGTGGATGAAGATCAACAAAACTAATAATCTCACCACAATATAGTAGAACCGTAGAAAGAGACTAAAGCTGAATATTTTTAGTCTGCCCCCTAGGGCGATATTAGAACTTGCGAATACTACACCAAGAAAAAATCTTAACTCATATACACATCTACCATGAGCTTGGCCCATTTACTAGCTCAGTCAAACTTGCTCTCTGATTGTTCCAACTGAATTCTACATTTTGTGTGGCTTTGATTAAATTTTTTGATATATCCATTCTAGTCCAGAAGATCAGCTGTTTACCTAGGTTTGAAATTTATTGACAGGCTTTACAAAATGCATGTTTATGTAGGCATGGAAACAAGGAAATACATGGGTAAAGACATTGCTATGGTTTTGATGTCAAATTGTTTGAATATTTGGAGAAATTCAATAGATTCTTTAAGCAGGTAACGTATGGGCAGGTATTCTCTTCTGGAGGGCAATCAAATGACCTTTCAGATTTGGCCTTCCTTTTCACTCTTTTGAGAATCTCTACTTCAAAAGACCTTCTCCCCCTTCTTTGATTCCCAACACTTCCATATCTCACATCACTAACCTTTCATGTGTCTGAATTCCTTAACATCCTCCTTATTCCCTTTTCTAGATTCTCCATAGATGTCATAAGTTTTCTTGGTGCAATCACCAAGGTAGGTTGGCTTTCACCATCTACCATGATTTTCCCTCGTCAAGAAAGCCTTTGTATCAACTACATGTTCTCAAAATGAAAGCACCATATGCTTGACATTTCAACCTCATTCCCCACTTATCTAACAAACAAGGACATATCAACCAATATCAGAAGATAAGACCACACCACATTAGAATCTATTCGGAAAAAACTAAACGTTCTCTGATCTAATTCTGAAGCGCTTCAAGAATAACATTTTTGTGACTGGGAAATTTGAAGATAATGAGAACTGAAAATTCGAATTTAGTTCTCTTGTCTCCACAGGTAGTACCTTATTTTACATCCATTATGTTTAGCAAATTTGAAGACAATGATAACATTTTTGTGACTGGGAAATTTGAAGATAATGAGAACTGAAAATGCGAATTTAGTTCTCTCATCTCCACAGGTAGTACCTTATTGTAAATACATTATGTTTAACAAATTTGTGGTATGGGCTCTTTAACATGATTGCATGACATATCATAAATTGGAACACCAGGTCTAACTAAAAACTAGTCGTGGTAGGTGGATTACAAATGGAATCAACGCTTTAAACAGCGGTCGCTACATAGCGGTTTTTGGCCTCCCAATATGCATTAGTTCATAATCGAATTTTTGTCTTCATGCCTGCTGGACCGCTACAGCTACTTTAAGTGCTCTCGCGCCAAAAATGATTTTAAAAAATTCACGACTGATACACTTGCTTCGCACTACATATCATTTGCTACTCCCGCTATTTTTACGCAAACCGCCACTGATATTCAAAACCTTGGGTGACACTATTTTCTCATTTAGCGCCCCATATGAAGAATTATCTATGACAACCTGGGGGTGGTATTATTCAGTCCGACCCATCGTTTATCCCATTCTTTGTCCTACCCAAATCAAACATTTTACAACCAATCCCACACTATATACAATCGCATCAACTGGCCTGGGAACCCACATATCCCTTCTATCCTGGTCCTTAATCCGAAATTTTCAAATTATTTGAAAACATAATAATCTGGGAATCAAATGTAACACTCACAAGCCGTATTTAGAATAAGTGTGCAGAGCTTCCTAAGAAGTCCAACACACTAAAATTTGGGGCAATGGTACGTAGTTCATTATTCTTTTCCTTGTAAATATCTTTTCTTTCTTTTTTTTTGGTTTTCCTGAAACCTCAGATTCAGCAGTTTCAACATAAAGCTCGAAATCAACTAAAGTGACAGATTGCCCAACAGGAAATTAGATTTGACCAACCGAAAAATTAAATAATATCATCCAAATCTGGACAAGAAAACTAAAATTCGCAATGAAACGACATTACCATACCAATATATAACTTTTTTTTATAAACTCAGGTGTCCAGGCCTTACGTGCACCTTGACTAATCCGGACTAATCCGGAGATCATTCCCTAGTGGCCGCTAAAAGTCAAAGCAAAGCTCCGTATAAATAGACACCCAAATGAGTTGACAGCATCCAAAGAGGTTCCGAACTTAGAACTTGCGAGGGAGCAAATCCTAAGTCTCAGCCTTTGACACCGAACCAACCCTTGGGTTACCAATATACCATCCGAACTTAATTTATTCCATAATACTCCGTACCACTCCTTTGCAAACAAGGTGAAACCAAACACACACAGAGAGAGAGAGAGAGAGAGAGCGTACGAGTTATGGGTTGGAGCTCCATTGAGTGCCACAAAAACTTTGGCGTTGATGCCATTGCATTGACGAACTTATCTGTTAAAAGAGGTGGTACCCCCGGGTTTATTTTCCTTTGTTAAAAACGTATACGATCCTAATCCTAAAATCACTAGTAGAAAGTCTATCTACGGGTGATTTTATTGAGGGGCTCACTATTGGTTCCACACAAATAATTAGTAGAAAGTCTATCTACGGGTGATTTTATTGAGGGGCTCACTATGGGTTCCACACAAATAATTAGAGCTCTTCATTAAATGTAAAATATTTTTTCAAGAGTCTCCGCAAAAAATTAGATATCTATAGGTATTTGATCCAATCATCTAACTTTTTATGATCCAAAAATTTGATGATTAGAGTGAGCAACTATAGGTATCGGATTGAGCTGATTTTTTACGAAGACCCTTGAAAAAATGTTTTACGGCTCGAATCGTTTGTGTGAGACCCATGGTAGGCCTGACAAAAAAATCCGTTCACAATCTATGCACTACTTTCCGTGGTTAGCACTGTTGTAAAATCTGTTGCCAATTTTAGTCTTTTTTATCAAATCAAATCAAAATTATTAAGATTATAAATAGCTATACACGAATAATTATCAATAATATACAAAATTAGGTATGTACAAAATAAAAATTTTAAAATTCGGAGGTTCGAAAAGGGTCGGGGGGCCGGGTCCCAAGGTAGATCCGCCACTGGATCAATCCGAAACGATACCAAAATATACACTAGTTTCCATTAGAGAAAATGGTACGTTTTCAATACTGGGTGCATGGTTGGGAGACCATGGTGTAAAAGCAAGAGCAAATGGTGCACAAAAAATGTTTTCTTAAAACCCCTACTGGAAACACTCTCGAGCGCTAGACCCGTAAATTTTTTTTGTTTTATTTTAATTATTGAAAAGTTTATTAATTGGCTAATTATGAGAATATAGTTTGTTTGGTGGATATTTGAATTAGGGAGTGAAGTGAAAGAATAGAAGAATGAAGGGAGAATGTGTGATTAAGTTATTTGGTGGTATATAAGGTGTGTGTGCATTGTAGGGGATATTTTTTATCTCCCATTCACTCTCTCTCTCATCCTCCGCCGGTTCTCTCTCTCTCCTCTCTCTCAAAACTCACCCAAATACCTCAAACACCTTAAGAACCCACCCTCGAGTGAGGCTCGGGAGAAAGATCTCGGTTGATTTCCAAAGATTCGGAGCTAGGGCTCGTTCGAGTTTCTTGGGTCTCGTTCATTGAATCGAGGTAGGGATTTCTTGCACTTGTTGTGTGTTTTTATGTTGATTATGCACCTTGATCGTGCCTTAGAATATTGGTTATTGTTGGGTTGTGTTTTTCTGAAAATCTGCAGATCTTAATCAAACGCATTTTGGGATTAGTGGTACTTAAGAGTCTTTGTGGCCTGAGGTGAAGCATCCTATAGGTACGTTAGGTGCTATGACTAGACGTGGCAAATGGTAGGAAGAAAATGCATATTGTAGAGAGGTTATTGCGTATTGTAGGATATGAGGTATAATGTGGGGCGCTTGTGATCAATAGGGTAACCTGTATCTTCGTGCTTCGTCTCGAATGTTCATCCTAGGTTTCTTTGGCATTCGTTCTATAGGCTCTTGTTTATAACCTAGCCGGTGGTGTGTCGTAGAGTTGTTATAGGTTCGGTACGAGGCATTGGGCGTCGTAATAAGCTTAGAGGAATAACGTGAACTTAAGGCATTTATTATCATATAATAGAACGTGGTTATTAGTTGTAATACCTTGAATGACGATGAATGAAAGATTGTGACTTGGGAAAATTGTTGTTATCCTATATTCGAATTGATAATGTATATGTGTTGTGTGAGTTGTGAATGTTGAACTGAGGGTCCTGCAACGCAAGGTGTGGTAATGCGGAGACTCTAGAGGGCCAACGCAAGATGTGGTAATGCGGAAACCCAGGAGGAGAGAATTCACTGTAACGCAAGGTGTGGTAATACAGTTGAATGTCTCATATGATGAATGCAATCGTAAGTGACTTATTGAAGTTTAAGTTATTATTTGGGCTATGAGCTACTTGAGATTGTAATTGTTGAAAAGAGGAAATAAACAATAGATTCAACCAAAGTTTTTGAAGAGAAAGGAACTTGGTTTTGGAAAAAGGATTTTTATGAAAAATCCTCCGGTATTCCTGAGTGAATCAACGGTTCCGGTATTTGGGCACAAATCAACGGATTCCGGTATTCAAGAGAATCAACGGAGCTCGACCCGCGGAGGTCGAGAGTATTTCTCAAAATTATTTTGGAAACCAAACGGGAGTGTTTTCTTTTCATGAAAAGAGGCTCGATGGCAATGGCATTGAATAATAAGGTTGTTCGTGGCATTCGTTTAAGTAGTTATAAAATGGTTGTGAATGATATGAGCTTAATGTTGCTTCGAGATGACGTACGAATGGTTAGGGATGTCTTAAGAAGCATAGGATCCCATAGTCGTAGCTTGTTGATTCTTTATGGTGCCCCTGTGTATCTCTTGTTCGTTAGTGGAGATCATTCATTCTCATTGCATAAATCGTCACATTTTCATATAGCTTGTGCATAGAATTCTCTACTGGGCACGTGTTTGCTCAACCTACCATTTCAGGTCATGGTCATGGAAAGTTCGGAGTGCATGAAAGATTGTATTTGTAGACCAGTTGAAGAATTGGAAACTGTAATGTATTTTGGGGTAATGTAAACACGATTGTGAGGGTTTTGTATTTCAAATGTTATTATTATTTATGTTCAAAATCGAGGGCGTGACAGTTTCATCATGACATGCATGCGCAGGAATTTGGTTTTCCAAAGTTAAAAGATGTTTTTCTCTTGGGAAAAACCAAAACAGGGGTGTTTGCATGTCAGGTCAGTGTTATTTCCTGTTTGAAACCAAGCTGACATGCAGCTCACTCCCAAGCGCTCTGAACCATTCCCGAGCGCTCGGGAGTGCATGCATGCTACTGCATTCCATTTTCCCCCAATTTGTCGTGTTGCATGGATTTCTGCATGCATAAATGTAGCCATTTGCTCTTTTAAACTTGTAGATCTAATTCTGTTGAGGCAGGGATGCATGATATGAGAGATTGAGAGTTTATCTCAGTCTTTCAAGTCCTCTGCTGAGCCGGTAGTGTACTTAATAATATTCCAGTTTACATTTTTGTATTATATCTTGTCCGTACTAACAAAAGTTGCAGGTTGAGAGCATTAACACTCCCAAGCGCTCGGGATTACTCCCGAGCGCTCGAGAGTGAATCCAGTGACAGGGTTTCATTTTCAGTCATCTTGTATATTATGCATGGCTATTTTATCCCCTCCTGTACACATGCACATGTATACACTTCTTATTTGGTATAACTGTAGATATTTGCTAGCTAGTTTAATGAAACAAAATCCCTTTTAAAAAATCCCACAAACGTTTAGTAGAGACCGATTTCGAATCGAGCGAGGGGGGTGCAGGGCCGGCTCATAAGTTTTGGAGGCCGGAAGCGAACCTCTTGAATGAGGCCTCCCTATATTTTTCATACAAAAGTCAGTCTACAAAGAGTCTCATAAAAAAAATATATTGTAAAAGATTTACCATTACAAAATATAAGCATATATATAACTATCCCAAAAAAATACAACTATTACAATACCTCAAAATCTATCATTTGAAAATTTGTCTTCTTGCACTTTTTGCTACAAACGTACTAATTAGTCTCTATAGTCAAGCTGCGTCACCAACTCCTTCTCGATAGACAATATATCCAATCCATTTAATCTTTCTTGAGACATGGTTGATCGAAGCTTTTTTTATCAATTTTAACTTTGAAAAGCTTCTTTCCCTTGATGCAACTGTAACCGGTAGAGTCAACAATATTCTATATGCAATCCATGCATTCAGGAAACAACCATCCATTGTCTTCAAGTAATTCAACGCATCAATTAGCTTTCTTTAATCTTTTGGCAAAACTCCTTCAAGACTTTTAATTCTGAAAATAAATCTTTCCATAGTACTCGAATTGGGTTGCCGTAGTTTGGAGTTCTCCAACTCCACATAACTAGCGTTTCTTTTCTTTTTTTTAATCGCCTCAGTGTTTCTCATTAGTAATTTCACCGTTGGACCTATTTTGTGACTCCTAAATTTTAATTGGGCCTATTTCGTGTAAGGAAGCTTAGTGCAAATTTTTTTTGGGCCATATATATAGGAGTCCTAGAATTTTCGGGACCCTCGTTTTAAACATTTTTTGGGGGCCCGAAGCCCATGCTTCCCTTGCCTTTGCCTTTAGCCGGCTCTGGGGGTGCCGTAAAACCCTTCTCCCCCCGTAACATGGCTTCCGGACCCTCAAATGATCTCTGGTTTTCAATTTCAAATCGACCATTTTTAAAACAAAAACGGTTTCTCAGGTGATAAATCATAAATCCGGGTGGCGACTCTTCAAACTATTTTCGAATCGATCCAAAGTTCGAGGCGCGCGATTTTCATCGGGCCGCCCCGATCCACCCGGGGCTGTGGTAGCCCACAGTGGCGACTCTGCTTGCCGTCCATGATATCATCATGAGTTATGCTTCCATCGTGTATTAATCGAAGAACCCATTTCACCCTTTAATAATGCACAGCCCAACCATTCTCTTTCAATCCATTTCCTTTTGATGCTTTTAAATATACGATAAATTTATAGTATGCGATTAATTTACCATATTTATTTATCTTTGTGAAGTTATATAATAAAGTTACCGTAAAAGATTTTTTAACTTCTATGATAAATTTGTTATTTTAATTCTGCGTTTATAGTAAATTTATCACATTTACTTCTAATTCGACATAAATTAATAAAGGAGTAATTTACCCAATGAAGAACATGGTAAATTCGGACATATAGGTTGAGAGGAATATGCTGCTTGGATAAGCACCCTCAAAAAAATGAATAAATGGTGAGAAGTACACGATCAAAATCAAATAAGATGGGTTTAGAGACAAACTCGTGGCACAAGAGTTTGTAGAAGGTACAACGGATCAAAATACTATCTATGAGATGGATATTCTAAACTCACCAACAATTTGTCAACTGCCCTTAGATTGCTTTGGTGGTATTTGAAAAAAAAATAAAAGAAGCTTAATTCTTACTGAACAAAGAAGGTAATTTAAAATTCCGAAGGAATTTCAAAGATTTCATGACATGACAAGATACAAGATTAAAACAAAATTATTAAAATTTAGAACACATAAACTAATAGGCTCAATAACACATATTGCGTAAGCATATCTATAATGAGGTTTGACATAGGCCGGTTGAAGATATGGTAATTATTTTATTAAATTCATTCAATCAACCAGATGTACCCATAATATAATTTTTTATTTTCAAGAGAATTGACTGTTGGAGGGGTGGTGCTAGTTGTTTTTCTTTTCTTGTTTGACTTGTGGTGAAAAATGATCAGAGTTGTTTATTTTTTTTCTAAATATTTTATTTAAGGTTTTTTAAAAATCAGCCCATCTTAATTAATTGGATACCGGTGAATCCGCTCATCTTAATTAATTGAATATCTGTAAAGATATTTACGAAATATTCATTTTTTTTAGAATTCAAACAAAATTAAATATTTTGTAAATGCTCTTACAAATATTCGATTGAATTTATTTTTTATAAAAATTCTTAAATATACTAATTAAATAAAATGAGCTACTCCGATTATCTGAAAGCCATATGTACGTGGGTATGTACGGATCGGGAGATCCTGCCAAGCACCCTTGCTTGGCAGGGGTGCCGAGCGCATCTCGGCCGTCCAAAAGTATTTTAGACGGCCTGGATGCAAAAGTACCGAATGAATTTAAAAAAAAAAAAAGGAAAAGGAAAAAGATGTTTCGATCCGGACCGTTGATTCCGAGATGGACGGCCGGATTGGCCGCTCGGCAGGCACCCCGGGTCCGGGTATGTACTCTTTCTTTCCGTATGTACTCATAGCAGCTTTGGCTGTGGTGCTAGTTGTTGTTGAAAAGAAAAGAAAGACAGGGGGCGGGGCTGGTGAGAGGGAGAGAAATAGTCAAAATTGGGAGATGGATGGCAGTGAGAGCTCGGCACCTCAACAAGCTCAAGTAGTAGCAGTGCATCCAGCAGTGGAGCCGCTATCATACTTGCTTGGGACTTGGAGGGGCCAAGGCGAGGGTGGTTTTCCCACCATCAACTCCTTCAAATACGGCGAACAGCTCAACTTTTCCCATCCTGGCAACAAGGTAATAATGTTTCAAAAGCAAAGCAACTTCTTGGATGGCAAAAGCCTCCTTCATTCCCAGGCAAGACTCGGGTTTGAGTCTTGTCAGTGGCAAGGGAATAGGGGATTTGTTCCCTTGCCATTCTGTACTAGGTGGTGCTGTGGTGATGGCCTGTCCTCACGGACAATAGCTATGGCTTGAACCGGACATTTCACAGCAGGTAGGGAGCCCTTGGGCGTGACCACAAGGGCTTCCTACAGGGTCAGCTTTGTGCGCATCTCGACAGATTACAGGGTTGTAGTTAAAGACCGGGCAAAATGGTTTTGTTTTGTTTTTTTTCAACATTTTCTTATGATCAACTGCTGCCTGCTGATCATGATGTGAATGATTAAGCGAAGCCTGTGATTGCTTATTCTCAAAAGACTTGGAAACTAAACTCCGGAGAGCCTATGCACGCTGAGAGCGGCTATTGGAGACCTAAACCTGATGGCACGATTGAAGTTGTTATCGCTCAGAGCACTGGTCTGGTTGAAGTCCAGGTAAAGTTTAATGCCCCCTCCTGCTCCACCAGCTATATGTTTCTGGTACTTCATGCCAATTGATATCTTCATAAACCAGAAAACAACATAGAAAACCCGAACAACATACGGAAGAAAAGAATTTCTGTAGGAGAGAAGAGAATAAAAATGATGACACTGTACAGAAAAGGAAGAAGCCTCTTTGTAAATACCCAAAATGCTCTTCCTCCTCTCTGTTTCCCCTCGCAACAAACTCCTCTCACGTGGTGAATTTCATTCTGCACTAGCAACTGTTCGCAGGCTACCTCATAAAGGGGAAATGTCCAACTACTCGAGTATAGGAGAATTTTGTGGTGATGAAGTGAAGCAATACTCCAACAATCTCCATGTCGGTGAAAAGCTGATGCTACTCATAACTAT
The DNA here is from genome assembly GCA_018127125.1 of Rhododendron griersonianum. NCBI lineage: Eukaryota > Viridiplantae > Streptophyta > Magnoliopsida > Ericales > Ericaceae > Rhododendron > Rhododendron griersonianum. The sequence continues at coordinate 32,783,752 of CM030797.1, read as the reverse complement.
CTGTTTGGTAACTTGCACTCATTATGCGTAGGGTTGCGTGACTTGCATCTTTTATTGGCGTAGGATGAAATCCTTCCACTTTAGGTCTCTATATTTACATATATATATATATTTCTCTAACATCTCTTTGAGAATAAGTTTATATTCATGCATCACATTTTCCTATCGTTGAAATTTGAATTTATGAAACTTAGCATGAAACGGTATGATTCCAGAGACGTGGGTTTGATGAAGTCTAAAATTCGGCTCATAAGTCATGAAAGGCTGCGTAACCAATCAATTGAAAATTATAATTTGTACAACTTTTATACATTTGTCAGCCATTTGCTTTGAAGTTTCTGAATGTTGAAGGCCATGAATGGTAGATGCCAATAACTAGGCTCATTTGAAGGCAGATACATTCTAGAAGGACACAAATCTTTGGCGCCAAGGACAGTGATCACCATGTCACACTTTGTTTGAGTATTCTTTCTTCATCTAATTTTTTGTTGTACCCAATCACAAACTTGAATCATGCGAAACTATTTCGACAATGGAAACTATCTTGAAATTTGATCCATTCCATTATGCTACTAGGCAGATACATTCCATTATTTTGAAATTTGATCCTTTAGATGGAAACTATTTCGACAATGGAAGTATAGATTGCTTCTGTTGTTTGAGTTTTCTGAAATAGTTTTTTCAGTTAGAACTCAAATATGCTACTAATTCTAAGAAGGAAAGGATAGGAGGAATGCATGCATAACTGCATTTGCAAGTCTGCATTTTGAGAATGCGAACTCTCCAATGAACCGCTAATTATTTGTTGCTCTCTTGATAACTCTTTTATATTCAGGAAGTGTTGAATAGCATTCTATTTATAGAGATTCTTTTTGTAGAAGTCTTTTGTAGGAGAATGGCCATTTCAAACATGAACAGATTATGCCACGGCAGAATCTTTATCACTGAAGATTGTAAACCTACTTCATTTTTCAGCAACTAAATTTACCAGTTATGGTTGTGTACCAGTAACAAATTATAATTTCCTATTAACTCCTGACGTGATGGTAATGTCTAATCCTCTTCCAGAAAGGAACATATGATGCAGAAGAGAAAGTGGTGAAGCTTCACAGCGAACTTGTTGGCAATGCTTCTAAGGTAGTTTAACTCACCATTATGTGTTATAATGATGCATATATGGCTTGAAGATTGATTTAGTTTTATAGTGCATTTAAAATATATTTTAAATACCATTTGCTTTGATTAGATGCGGTTTCTCATAACTACTTCAGATTCCGTTGGTTACAACATGCATATTTAAGATTCTGCTGGCAGTTCTAATGTTGCTTAGCAGTTCCATGTGTAAATTTCATATTATAAGTGCACATTTACCAACCTTATGTGTTGGGCCAAGTCATCTCTGCTTGCCACATATTGTTTGATATGCGCAGTGTAATAGCTGCTTGCTGCACATTCACCCAATGTTATTCATTACAAAGGCAGAGTGAGGGAGTTTTCACTGAGGAAGCTGAAGCTCCTCCTACTTGTCTTTTCTTTTCTTTTCCCTTTCCACACATCTATTAAGAAACACTTTCACGGAGTAGTTCTGAGCTTAATTCCCATTGTAGTAGTCAAGCTCAGTTTGATTCTAAGAACTGTTTTTAGTTTTTGTTTTGTTTTGTCATTCTACTTCCTTAAGCCTTGAAAGTCTTAGTTAACCATGCCCTTTTCTGTTGTTAGGCGATGACGGGGAATAGTGTATTTTTACCAAATATATCCAGAAAATCTCTCGGGAGGGAGTGGGGGTGAGCTGCCTGCTTTCTATTGAACAGGCGAAGGCTTTGTGTTTGAGAAGTGGGGTGGGGTTGGATAAGGCAAACTCTTGAAACTACTTCGCAAATAGAAATACCAACTGGGTTAGTTAATTCAATTTACTTAGCCAATTCCAAATACTAATCACATTTCGTCAACTTCAATATCTCAATAATATAAATCAAGTGCTTAAAAACTATGAGCCACCATGCATGGTGAAACAATCCACTATATGAAATGTTTAATTTAGTGGTTCAAGTGTTTGTCTAGCAACCCAAAACCTTGGATGTGTTAGTCTTGACTTTTTCCCCTTCAAGCTCAAACTATAGGTCTCTGTAAGTTCTTAACAGACATTAGTATGGAGATGGGAGGAGGGTGAAATTTTGTGATCATTGGTGGTGTGGAGGGGAGAGGATGCGAGATGCTTACCCAATCTTTTGCTTGGCAACTAATAGGGGTGCTTCGATGGACTATCTTAGCAGAAGTGGACATGTGGTGGCATGAGATATCATTCTTTGAAGAGAGGTGCAGGTTTGGGAGATCGACGAGTTTTTGGTTCTCATTGGCAGGTTGTATGACGGGTGGGATAGGGGTAGGATAGAATTCTTTGAGGTGGAGACCTTCATCAGTTGGATCCTTTCTGATGAAGTCTTTTTTTTTTTGTATCAAATTTTGGGTGGTAGTGTAGTCTGGACTTTTCCTTGGAAAGCAATACAGGTTACTCGTGCACCAACCAAGGTCTCATTCTTTGTGTGGTGTGGTTCAAAATAAGATTTTAGCTATTGATAATGTAATCCTTCGAAAGAAGATTATTGTTAATTGGTGATGCTTGTGTTTGGGAGATAGAGAGTCCGTGGAGCATTTGTTCATCCATAGCCCGGTGGCTAGGGATTTACGGACTTTGGTTCTATCTTGGTTTGGCGTTCTTTGGGTTTTTTCTGCAGGGATGATCGACATGCTTCATTAGTGGCAGGGGCCTAGACTTGGAAGTGGGAGAAAGTAAGATTTGGGCTCTTTTTCCGCTCTGCTTGATATGGCTTATTTGGAGGGAGCGTAATAGGAGGCATTTTGATGGTATTGAGAGTACCATGTATAGACTAAAAACGTTTCTTTTTTGGATTAGTTTGTTTAGTTGGGAGTCGAGAGAGTCTAATCCAACTCTAGAACAATATCTTGATTTTATGGATCTTTCTCATAGTCATAGTGGTGTATAGGCCTTTTTCTCTTAGGCCTTCTTTGTATGTTGGTGGTATCCCCTATATGCCCTCTATCTAATACAGTGTACGAGAGTGAATTGAAAGCTCTTTTTACAGTTTTTGTTAAAACCAAGTCTATTTCGGATACAAATTACTGCATTCCCGCTCAGCCTTGCTTCGGTAAGACTGAGCAAGACTCATTAGACTGGTCTCCTTTGTGCCCACTCGAGCTCCTTTTAGCACTGGTGGAGGGACAAGCGCATATCGGCGAAGCTCTCTGAAATTGCCCAGTCAACCTAAGACATGTCATCATTGTTCGTGCAAAGGACTCTGACAACGGAGTTTCGTAAAAATAATAATTTGTTTTCTCGTAACAAGTATCGAGTCATTCTTTTGCATTTCTCATGGCGTCTTTGATTCATCTAAGAATGTTTTTATGTTGTTTTTAAGTTTCTAAGTGTCTTTTAAGTTTTCAAGAGTCAAAACACATATTTCAATTAGTCTATGGTCAAGTCTTTTTTAATTTGTGTCTTGAAAATGTAAGTGCCTTTTCCTATTCTTGGAGGGTTGTTCCAAGTAGCCTATAAATTCTGTTGCTATGAATGAAATGAGTAGTTTTGAGTGTTGAATTAAAATAGCCTTTGGCTTGTTAGAAGATTTATCTTCTTGTTAACTCTTATCCTTCGGTGGATTCCGACAGGTGGCGAGTTCCCCATTTCTGTATCTCTTAGGTGGATTCCTTAGAGTAGTGAGTGGTCCTTAGCCCTATATCCCTCGTTAAATCCTCGGGTGGTGTTAATCTATATTCCATTGGGTCCCTAACTTGGGTGGTGAGCTTTACCCTTTTTATCTTTTTATCCCTTTATAATTTTCTTTTCTTCCTTCCAAAAATCCGCCGTCAGACTCGTTGTACCTCTTCTTCTTCTTTTTTTTTTTTTGGGTCAAATGGAAATCCACTCGTTGTACCTCTTCCATTGGCTTATAATGTAACATGGAAATAACAAAATATTCTTAATTGAACACCCATGAAATATCAAATTTTGAACTTCCTAATAAATAAAAAGTCAAATGCCCATACCAAGAAGAAATGTAGATAAAAGATTGGACATAGGAACTTAAACTGCCAGAGTGCCAGTGTCAAAGTAGACTTTTCGATTCTTACTCTCACACGACACACTGATAATACAGGATGGTAAAAAGTGTCTTAAGCAACTGCATCCTAGACTAAAACAGTATGCTCATGCAATTATACTTAGATTAGATCAGAGTACAAGTACATGTTCTCTCCGCAAAAAATCCTAAATCCTGTAAAACGGTTCTACGGGAATGACTGCCCCTGGGCCTCTCAGTAATAGAGTTTTTGCCATTCTTGAGTCTGGTTGAACTTTTTTTTTTGGTTTTTAAAGTCAGTAGTCCTTTCTAATCTGCTCCTCGATGCTTTCCTAAGAATGTTGTTCTTGAATTAGATAGACTCGTAGAGGGACAAACAAGGAGTACAACCACACCAGAGAAAAGGGGACATGCTCCCTTAATCCCTCTATCTAAGTGATGAATTTGACCCAGGGATGACATTCTAGTAATGTAATCTATTTGAGCCTACCCGTCTAACCAAATTTGGAGTATTAAGCATACTCCGCTCTTTTGCCCTTTCCTTGTACCAAAAAAGTCTGTATTCCTAGTTACATAAGTTCCATATTATATGGCCAAAAAATGTCCCATGCTTCACAGCAGAGTTTAATCTACAGGGAGTGGTGGGGCCTCATCTGTAAACCTGGATACACGGCAACACTTTCTGTGTCTTAAATTTATCATTGGGAAAAGGAAAAAAATGACTTTTGAAAATAAAATGTCCCACTTGTGGAGAAAGTTGTGAATGTTTGTAGACTGAACTATTTGATTGACGATGCAATGCTTGAGTTTGTAATGTGCTTCTACGTTTCTGTTATTTCACACGCCATCGTATGAAAGCTAGTTTTGCTGTTACTGGGAAGGTTGGGGCATAACTTTGTAAGTGATTTTGCCAACTATAAACTCTTCTCATGCTTCTCTTTGCATGTTTTTTTTTTGTTACATTACGTTTTTTATTTGAGAAATAATTGAATTGTTACTTGAACCAAAATTGGGCAATCTAATTCATTTGTGACTATAGCTACTTAGCAGAGTAAAATTTTCCTTTTTTGGCAGGTGAGAGAGATAACTCGAGTTTTCAAGTTGGTCAATGAAGAATTGGTTTATGTGGTTGAAATGGCTACTAGTCTTAATAGTCTTCAACCACATTTGAAAGCCTCACTCACGAAGCTCTGATGCACAGTTATCTTATTTTACAGCTGCTCTCGTTACTTGCTAGCTGCAGCTACCCTTCGGTTCTGCTAGTTATGCTGCTATTATTGAACACGTTTTGTATTTTAAGCGATGGAATAACTTTGTTGAACCTTTCGACAATTGTGGCGAAAGATTTAACTCTGCACATTGTATATTAAAAGATGGTACTCAAGTGATTGTTGTTGCAATGGCAGAATAAGTGCACCAAAGGCTTTTGAACTACCCGAAGAATCGAAGCTCCACTATTGATATTTTCATAAAGATGAATGCAACAAGCTGTTATATATGTTGCGAACTGTACCAGTTGTAGTTGAGAATTATGGTCCGCCCACATTTTACTTTTACTTACTTTTGCCCCCGTCATGCCTCCTCTGTTCTTCCGTCGTGACTCCCTCCTGTCAGCCTACTCCCATCTCCAATTCTCCATTGAGCTCGTTAACAAGAGAGGAGAAGCAACTTCTTCTTTGGTGCATGTTATTGTCTTTGTCTCTGTAATGTTGATAATCTCTTAGTTTCTTTTAAATGAACTTGAGAATTTTTTGTTCAATCCTGAGGATCTGTCAAATTGGTAAATTGTTAAGCTTTTGTTCACTTTCTCAGACCAGATGATTGTTCATGCATCCCCCCAATCCAATCACTTTAAACCCATAATCGATCCAACCTATAATTCGACTTGGTTGATCGATGATGATAAATTCATTATCGTCCATGATAAATTCATCATCATCTTCTTCATCTCTTAGATTGATTTCTAATAAATTTGTTATCATTTTATATCTTCGCGTAAATGTGTTGTTCTTTTTATAATTCTCAACACTACATAACTTGTGACATTTTGTTATTTTTGTATTTTCCTTGAGAGGGCCGCAAATCAAGGTAATAAATATTTTCCTTTCTTTTTTCCCCCCTTTCTTAATCTGATTTAAGTGGTAAAATTGCCTCAAACATTCCATCCAAATACAAAAAGTATGTATTTTCACTGTACAGTGTAGGAATAATCTATTTCGCATTTTTGCTTGGAATCACTTGATGGGATGGAGCCAAGGGGAGGCCAGTAGGGGCGGTCATCCCTGCAAGAGGGAAAAAAAAATCTCTACTATATTATTGAAAAACAAAAACTTTCTATGAAAGTATATAGGCTCCCCCTCTCTAGTATTTTGGGAAAAAAAATTAGTAATGACCTTTGAAATACAAGGATACCAATATTTCTAAAGGTTAAGGGTTACAATATAACAAAACGTAAAATTTGAGGGTTAACATTGTGGATACTCAATTAATAAACTCCCAGTTTGTTTCCCACAAAAATCCTCAATCGTTAAGAGAGTTTCACATGTTTTATTCTCTTTGCCCTAAAATCTCTATCGAACAACAGACCCCTCTCTCAGCACAAAAATCCCCGATCGTTACTAGAAAATACGAACATAGGAGAAGAGATTTTTAGAACCCTTAGTAATCTTGACGAAATCTAAATTGTAGCTATGTTTTGCCCAAATGTTGTTTTAGAATTCTAGTTCTTGCCCAATTTTTTATCTCGCATTCGCCCCTGTGTGGTGAAATTTCTGGCTCCGTCTCCTGCTTGATGAAACCTTACATTGTCTATAATGAAAAAATTATTAACTTTTCATACTGATTCACTGAATGATTGATATATACATACATCATAGTTTGAATATGAAAAGTCGTCAACTCTAGTTTAAATCAATGTGCAAATTTTGACCCAATAGCTAAAACATTTTATCCCGCCCTTGACTACGTGCAAAATTACTTCGAAAGTATAAATTTACGGATCATATTTGTTATAGGTTTATCTATTAAATTTTAATACAATATCATACATGTCATTTGTTCATTTTAAGAATAGGTAGGTGTTTGATTCAATTTATAGTCTCAGGTTCGATTCTTCTTGTCAACAATTCTTCGCAAATTGGCTCGGGACACCCTCTATTAAAAAAAAGAAGGAAAACAAAGACAAGAAAAGATCACAAGTCTTTCCAGTGTTCTCAGCTGATCTTCTGACTTTCATTTATCCTAATGGTGCCTCTTCGATCTGGCATTCCCTCGTGAATCGGGCAGCTTACACACATGAGCGAGAGAGCGAGAGCGCGCACCGGTGACTACTTGTTTCTCTTATTGTCTCAAGTAAGGGCACTTTTTTTTTTTTTTATTAACTGAAAGTTCTGGGCCAGCTATGCGCATCTCGATTAATTTTCGATGAACTAATTATAATATCGCCCCGCTATGGGTAGTCTTATTAAAGCCAGGGCTTTATCACCGTATGTACCGGGATCATAAGAGTTGATCGTATGTGAGAGAGGCGACCTCTAATGGTTTGTTTGGCGTGTAGTTACGATTTAGGAGATAAGGAAGAAGGGGATAAGAGATGAATATGGTATAGCAAAGAATTAGGTAAGGAGCTTGCTTGATAGTTGGTGGAGGATAAGAGTGGATAATAAAATAGTGTGAGTTTTTACTTAATTGTTCGTTCTAATACAATCATTGTAATGAGAATTAAAGAAGGGTTTGGAGCATGACCCCCCAAAAAAAGAAGAAGGGTTTGGAGATGTTCAAGGGGAGACCAGAAATTATGCAGAGATCAGTTCAGTTGTCGAGGGAGAAACCAAACATCGGATAAGAGTGGATCCAAATTAGCTTATTCCCGAGGCCTTTATCCTTTTCCCTTCTTTGTGCAACAATCCGGCGGTAAGGGTTTTGGTCCCTTCGAGACTATCTCAATGTGGGACCTCTCTTGTTGTATTTCTATAGGTTTTTTATTTTATTTTATGATTTTAATGATATGAAAATCTCTATTTTTAATTATTACACTATTTTTTTCAATACTCATTAGTTATAAATTTAAATCTAAAATCTCAAAACGAAAAGGGTCCGAGTGAGTGTTGTGTTTTGGAATTCTGTTTGGTTCATGGGCTGAGGTGGTGTTTTTGAGTGTTGTGTAGGGTAGGGCAGGGTACATACCAAATTGATGGCCAGGAGGTCTTCAAAGGTGGAGCCAGTGGGCAGTGGGGGCCCTTTCTGGAGCCTAGGATGAATAGAGTAGATCACGGGTTGCAATAATATGTCACGTCCAGCCAAAGAGTGAGAACCCCAATTGAAAACCAAACCAAACCTCCACCACACAAAAACACCCTTACCAAATCTTGTCATTTGCTCTCATCCACATAAAATATTCATCCCATTCCTCCCTTGTTATTTACCCATTCGCCCCTGCTTTACATGGATATTATCTTTCGGCTGGTTTTTTTGGTAAAAAAGTTAAGATGACTATTTTTGTGACTTATTGATCCGTTTGGACAAGAGAAATCAAAAAAAAGTAAAAGATTATGATAAAATTTGGATTTTTTTTGAATAAAGACGAACCAATTGACTTATTCGTCCAAAATATTCTTGATATTTTTAAATGTAATTGTGTTTTCGATATCGATACACTCCAAGATTTTGTTTTAATATATTCTCCGATGAAAATTCATTTGTGTAGATTTGAATACAAACGACGAGTTTTTATAACATACGGAGTATTTAAAACAAGGGAAATGATATTGCCACACCCTTTTTTGTTATTGCCACACCTTGCAAGTGTATTTTTGCACCAAAAAATACACTTGCAGGGGTGTGACAATAACAAAAAAGGGTGTGACAAAATCACTAGCCTAAAACAAATGGGGTGCCAAATTATTTCCGGTCTCAAATCATTGAGCAATTCCAAATCGAGTTCTAGTTAAAAATATTTTGTTGATACCTGCCACAGTACTTTTTAAGATAGGCTCAACTTTTCATCATTGTGTGAGGTGAATATGGGTAGTGATTTTGCTATATCCTTTTTTGATAATACCATACCCTGCAAGTGTATTTTTTTGGTGCAAAAATACACTTGCAGGGTGTGGCAAAATCATTTCCCTATTTTTTCTATAATACAAGCAAATAAATGTCATAACATGCTTTCTACATTTTTTGTTTTTCAAATAATGCTAAAATTTATATGAATAAATCGTATAAATAGCTCTGTAGCCCAAATTGTAGAACAGCCTCGTCCTTCTAAATTCCAACTTCCGAGGTGTTTTGGAGCACCCTTTCATTTCTGGCCGCTATCTTGAAACCAAAGGGTGAGTAATAATTCTAATTAGAAAAGCTTTACCGACCACAGGAATTAGGATATAAAAAAAAAAAAAAAAGCCTTAGGCCAAGGTCTAAAGTGATTTCAGCCATAAACTTAGAGATCTCACTGGACCACAATTTCCAACATTGCTGACTTGCTGTGTATATAACTATACGGTTTTGGTACTGTTATTATGGTAGTATGATTATTTAGCCATTTCACATATACAACGATATATAACTTGAGAACAAACGGTAGCGCATGTGATAAGGTGCTCTTTTTGCCGGGAGATGAGATCATGGGTTCGATTTTCCACTATAGGGTCTCATTCCCTATCTCCTTAGATTAAGCAAGTGTAGGTTTATTGTATATACTTAGAAAAATGATACTATATAACTTGGAACTCGTGGTTTTTTAACCATTTCGTCTGCTAGGGGAAATTTTTTAATACATATTTCTTGTAGACGATAGATGAATACAAGTATCTGAATGACATCAAACAATTATAAGTTCACAATCATACAATGTCCAACTGATAGCCCATTAAGAAAATAAACTGCTACACAAATAACCCCATTACAAAAAAGTGAAAAAACCAATCTTTGCCCTTGGCAAGAACAAACCCCCTGACCATCCCTCTGAAAGTGTAAGCCAATTATTTTAGGAATCATAATTAGGGGGCGTTCCAGTTTCTTGAAAAATGAAGTTTTAGAAAAGAAGGTAATTTCAAGCTCAAAAATCATGTGTTTACGCAAATAATTTTTCTACCAATATAGATCTTGTTTGATAGATATTTTAAACGATGCAAAAAAAATCAAAAAAATATTTTTCATTTTCGTTATATTTGAGTTTGAAATTACTTTCTTTTTAAAAAAAAAGGTTTAGAAAGAAAGCGAAACGGGGCCTTAGTAGATCGTACTTTGTTAACTTTTGAATTTCGTCCATTGATGATTTTTTTGAAATCCGAACTTCTTTAAGGTAAGAGAAAACGTGAGGCAAAATGAGATTGTTGTATTCCATCTTTGGAAGCTTTAAAAAATGTACTACTATTTTTCTGGGGCAACCCAAAATAGAGTATTGGACCATATATTTGCAGGATGGAAGGAGTAGTATCTTAGCCATGGGGAATATAAACATCATTTTCTAAAAAGAAATTTCAAATCTCTCGAAATTTTTCTTGCATTTTGTCATAAAAGTTTCAATATGCTCACACTACTTCACAGAAACCAAAATATATGCCATACCACGTGAACTATGCATATACAGCAAATAACAGTGATGGCAACAACAGCTGCACGTGAACTATGGAATGGTATAAACAACTTTGAATTGCACCAAAAGCTAAATGGCTTAACACCACAAACATTTGGGCAGAGAAAGAGAGCATTAGTAATTGTTCAGAGAGAGAGAGAGAGAGAGAGAGAAAGAGAGAGAGAGAGAGAGAGATATTCTTCAATGGAGAAACAAGGTTGTGAGATTGAAGCCATAGGCATCAACTACACAATCTGCACTGAAAAGAAAGAACACCCTTTTAAGTTCTTTGCCAAAGTCCAACACCACAACCAACACCACCACCAAGAAGATGAGGAGTCACAAGAACCACCACAAAAGCTTAATGACAAAAGTAAACCCGGAGTCCGGCATGTCCTGAAGGACGTGCACTGCCGGGCCAAACCATGGGAAATCCTTGCCATTGTGGGCCCTAGCGGCGCCGGGAAGTCGTCACTGCTTGAGATCCTTGCCGGAAAACTCGCCCCACAAACTGCATCCATTTTCGTCAACCAAAAGCCGGTCGACAAACCCAGGTTCAACAAAATATCCGGCTATGTCACCCAAAAGGACACACTATTCCCACTCCTCACTGTTCAAGAAACCCTCATGTTCAGTGCGAAACTCCGGTTAAGGCTCCCTCATTCCCAGTTGAGTTCAAGAGTCAGCTCACTGATACAAGAACTCAGACTAGATCATGTAGCTGGAGTACGTGTCGGTGATGACAAAGTCCGAGGGTTATCTGGTGGAGAAAGGCGGCGAGTATCGATCGGTGTTGATGTTATTCATGACCCTAAAGTGCTAATTCTTGATGAACCCACTTCAGGGCTTGACAGCACATCAGCTCTTCAGATCATTGGCATGCTCAAGACCATGGCTGAAACCAGGGGTAGGACCATAATCCTGAGCATCCACCAACCCGGGTTCAGAATTGTGAAATTGTTCAATTCCATCCTTTTAATGGCTAATGGGTCTGTTTTGCATCATGGCTCGGTTGATCAGCTTGGCCTGCAGCTGAGGCTCATGGGTTTACAACTCCCTCTCCATGTCAACATTGTTGAGTTTGCAATTGACTCAATTGAAGCAATTCAACAGCAGAAATCACTGCAGTGGCAAGAAATGCAAATACAATTACCATCCACACCGCAACAACTGAAGAGAAATGATGAGGGTGAGTATAAAAGTGGTAAGCGCACTTTGCAACAACTCTTTCAGCAATCTAAAGTGATAGATGAGGAAACCATGGATGTTGGAGTTGATTTTCCTAGTGGTTTTGCAAATTCTAGATTTGGAGAAACCATAATTCTCACTCACAGGTTTTCCAAAAACATATCTCGAACCAAGGAGCTGTTCGCGTGTCGGACGCTTCAAATGCTCATGGCAGGGCTCATATTGGGTTCAATCTTCTACGATCTAAAAGATGATTTATCTGGAGCAGAGGAAAGGGTTGGCCTATTTGCGTTCATATTAACATTTTTGTTAACAAGCACAATAGAAGCTCTACCTATTTTCCTACAGGAGAGGGAGATACTGATGAAGGAGACATCTAGTGGAAGCTATAGAGTCTCATCATATGCCATAGCCAATGGTCTAGTTTACTTGCCCTTTCTACTCATATTGGCCGTTTTATTCACAGTACCACTATATTGGCTTGTTGGGTTAAACCGGAGTTTCACGGCATTCCTTCACTTTCTGTTGTTGATTTGGCTAATTCTCTACACGGCGAATTCAGTTGTGGTGTGTTTCAGTGCACTTGTGCCTAATTTCATCGTCGGAAACTCGGTGATCTCTGGTGTGATGGGTTCGTTCTTTTTGTTCTCCGGCTACTTCATTTCGAAGCACGGGATGCCGAGTTACTGGATTTTCATGCATTATGTGTCGCTGTTCAAGTACCCGTTTGAAGGGTTCTTGATAAATGAATTCTCCGGTGCAGGGAAGTGCTTACAGTACATGTTTGGGGCATGTGCCGTGAGCGGTGAGGATATGCTTAGAGAGGAAGGGTACGGGGAGGAAAGCAGGTGGAGGAATGTTGTTATTATGGTGTGCTTTATTTTGGTTTACAGGTTCATTTCCTATGTCATTCTTAGGTGTAGATGCTCTCAGAGGGGCCTTAAGGGTGCCCTTCTCTGAATAAACATGCAGTGACCTCTAAAGGGTGCATGCCAACAGCCTGTAATGTAGCTAACTGAAGGATCATGTGGTCATATGATTTGGCATAGAGGTCAATGTAAATACATGTACTGTCATTTTGATAATTGTATTATGTACTCTTCGTATTTGTCTTCTTCCTTTATACAGCCAAAGGAACCAATCATGATTTTCTAAATGTGACAGGATGCTGTGAAAGATGCAAAATGGCTGTGGAAGTGTTAATGTTCTAAGTTTAGTGCTAATTCCTTGATGCCCTTAGCAAGCATAAAGTCATGCAAATACTACAGAAACAGCAATCTTATACAAATGCCGCTAAGAATATTTTCAACCTAAAACAGACAGTGAGCAAAAACAGTTGTGCTACATGTGTCTCTTCCGTAAATGTTCTACAAAATGAGCACTATAAAATCTACCTTTTCTTATCATAATTCGAAGTTCAAAAATTTCCCTTTAGTGGATAGGTTACAAAATGGTAATTGACTGTAAAATAAATGGAAAAGCTATTGCTAACTAGAGGGAACTGTATTTCCTTCATTTTGTTTCAATGGGAAGGGATAAAGAGATGGGGTTAAACATTGAACTTTTCGTAGGTAGCATTAATGGCACATCTCAGGAAAGGGCAAGATTACTAGAAAGTTGGAAACATCCAAGAGAGTGAAAATTCTCCCCCCAAAAAGGTTGTGTGGCTCTGGAGGGATGATTCCCTTCCTGGATAACCTTCCAACGTCCTCAATTATAAGCGCCAACCCAGACAAACTCTATTGTATCTTCCCCTCGTTTATGCATCTGATTTCGCAGATAGGCCTTGCATTTTCGTAACTTCTTTTCTTACATAGCTGTTTTTTTCTCTTCCTATTTAGCATGCCTACAGATCAGGTGAATCCTTTTTTTCAATTCAATAAAAGTACATACTGTATAAATTGTTCTTCACTAGCAATGACAGGTAAATCATTTAGCCACCCATATCCTCTAATCCAGTCATTAGTATTTTATGATAAGTTCTCGTAAATATTATTCCACTGTTAATATTTCATTCAACACATATTTGGGAGACCTTAAACCCATGTTTAAACTAATGACCTCAACCCGACTTTTCCGCAAGTAAATTATTTGTACCTAATGGCACGTCACCGTATGATCTTATTAACCCATGCCTAAATCAACTACCTAGGAGAGGAAAAGGGGCATTCCAACATCAAATTGATCAATCCATGTTCACAGTTAGTCATCACCTCGTATTAAACAATGAGCTCATGAAATCAGAGACCATGAAAGTAATAAACATAGCTCAAGTACCCTTCCAATTACTTAGGACGCATGTTGAAATTTGTTATTGAAACTTTCTTATGACAACCAACAGTCGATAACACAAAGCAATAGAAGTCAGAAATGTTTCATCATACATGCCAAACAAATGAAAATAATGATAATTCACTTCTCCCTCGACGTTCTCTCACAACCAAACTCACCAAGATTGCAATCACACCCAAGCCCCACGCACACAAAAATAGGAGTAAAAAATACATAGCCTACACTGCAAGCAAAAGGAAGAAGACAGCTAGATTAGACAATAGGGACCCTATCATGAACCATAACCTGCAATTCCTAATAAATTGGGGTAGAGATGAACCTCACAATAAGATTTGAGTTTGAATGTATAATAACTTGTCTCTTCACCATCAATAACAATTAGTTAAGCCCTCCGCTAAGCAAAATATATCATGGCATGGTATCTTTACCGAAAAAAGAATTGCGAGGTTAGGTTGGTTGAAAATTAACCAAATATAGACAACCAAAGAAGACCAAAATCACAGATCGAAGAATCAGTCATAGAAAAAGTGAACTAAAACTAAAAAAACAACAATCAATATTCAAAGTTCCAGAGTAGGTTTTGAAATGTAAGAGGTTTGTCGTAGATGTGTTGGATTTTTGTTAGTACACAGTTTTCTTTCGTACCTCTACATGGCTAACATAATGAAAGTATGGTAACTTATTTTCTACATCAATGATGCGCAAGGAATGGGAACTATTACCAATAAACACATTGAACAGAGAACAACAACGGTATTCCCCTAGCCTGGGTAGTTGATTTAGGTTTGGGTTAGATTATACGGTGACGTGCCATTAGGTACCAATAATTTGCTGGCGAAAAAGTCGGGTTCTTTGGTGGGGTGGAAAAATGATAACTCATTTTGGTTGCATTCACAACGAGTTGCGTCATGCCTTTAGGCACAGGCAATGTTTTCAAAGGCGTTTTTTGGGCTCGCCTTGGGGCGTTGGGGCGGTGAGGTAATGCCAAAACGCCTCAGGGCTTGAAAATTTGGGCAGTGAACCACAAAGGCAGTCGCCTAATTTCCTTAGGCGCATTTAGGTGTACGCCTCAGTCGCCTTTTACGCCCCGATAGGTGAGGAGTAAGCCTTAGGAGAGAAATTTTCCTAATCTAATTTTGGTAATTTCCTAATTCAAACCCCCTCTCTCTGTGTGCTGCCTTGTTGAAGTTGATCATCATCTAGAGTCGGGCTCTGTTTTTCTTTAAACAGTTGTGCTTTGTTTTCCTTTACTAAGTGACGAACTGATGTGCTTTGTTAATAGCTAATAAAGTGATAAGTTAATAAGATAAAAAGTTAACAACTAATAAAGTGATGATGTAGGGTTTCTCAATTAGTTATTAGTTATTAACTAATAAGGTAATAATAAGTCATTAACTGATATTCTACTTTATGCTATCTTTTTGTATTAATCTATCTTTTATGAACGGCACATTTTTTTGTATTTTTAAGTTATTTTATTAATTTAATTATTTTAAAAATAGAAAATCAAAAGGCTTACGCCTCAATGCCTAAGGGCATACGCCTCGCCCCATGGAGGGTCAAGCGCCTCGCCTTGCGCTTTCGCCTCTGAAAACTTTGGGCACAGGCAATCACTAGTATAGATATACTGCTTGGCTTACAAATGAACAGATAACGTCCAACCGTCCTGGATATTTTCATATTGTTAGGAAAGAAGACTGATTTCATAAGCAACTTGTTGAATATATTCATCATCCATCTACATCAAATGAAACTCTGGCGAAACCCTTGCCAATGAGCAAGTAGCCTAGTATGCACAGAACATCTCTCTTTGAACAGGACTCATTTAGTGGTTAACTGTAGATCAAACTATACATCCTATTCTCTTTGCTGATGCACACTTTAGCTTAAGTTATGCTAATCTACAACAAATATTTAGACAAAAAAATATACCAAGAGTATTATATAAATCACCGAACATTTATACATACCCGAGAAACTCATTTACTCTCCCACCATCCATGTTTGTCATTTGTATCGAACAATTCATAGCAGCACTGACAAACGAACAGGTGAACTGATAGAAAACAGCGGGGAGGGTTAAAATGAAGTGGTATTTTCATCTCATGATTGCAAGTGAAGATGATCATTCTTGGAGAACAAATAAACCTCCATCTTTTTCTCCATGGACCGAAAATCTGTCACTAAAACTTGAAGTAGCTGCAGGCGTGAATTCATAAGGACCTCCTTCCACTCCCCAAACCTGCATTAAACAACACATTAACTGTCACCAGAGGCTTTCGTCTGAATAATTTTTAAGAGTATTTGCAATTTTGTTCCCATCATCTCATATACCAATTCCAAGTGCATATCTCATGGTTCTTAGAGACTGAGTTCTGAGGTACAGTAAGATGGACCATTCTACCATCTGTCCCAAGTGTGTATCTCATGGTTACTCAAGAGTGTGAGTTCTGAGGTACAGTATGACGCACCATTCTCCCATTTAGTAAGGGGCGAGGTAAACGAAACTGACTAGAAGAGCGCATCTCTTCGAGAGCATACGATGGCTTTGGAACATTCAGAGAGAGTATTGCAGCTTTCCACAAACATCAGATTTGGAGATGGGAAAAAGAATAGAACTAGGAAAACAGGATGAAAAGGCAAGTACCCAATAATTAAGATATCCATCCGGTAGGGTTGAACCTTCATCTATGCACAGCAGCAAGGCTTGCCACGTTCACAGTGTGTGAGATAAACCATGATCAGATGTTTCGCAATATCCTGCATACCATTCAAACATCTATGTTAAAGTATATGCCGAGGTAGTACCAAAAGCATTGAGAGATATAAAGTTTGGTAAATTTGACTTGTCTTGGGCACAAACCGTAGTGGAAATATTGGCTGAGGACCAAGGTTAATAGGTAAGGATGCACGCAGGATTTTTAGTGGGGGAGGAATTATAGTTACTTTGCATAGAAACATTGGTACCCTATGATTTTGTTTCTTCTGAAGCATATGAACAAGTTGCATATACTGATGAAAAGAATGGTAAGAAATGCCGCCCTTGATGGACACTGACAAACACTTATTCCACAACAGCAACTTCTGTTACTTCCAAATGCTCTGAAAGTGTAAAATTTGACTTGTCCTGCACTTCATCATCCTCTGAATCACCAGTATCAGGGACATATCCAGCTAGCTTCATCTGTTTAATAAGTGTTTTCAAAAGTAGATAAATTTCCTTCTTTTGAGGATGTCTTTTATCTTTCACCATGAAAACATGGATCTGGCTGTGTATTTCAATCCAACTGCAACCAGGCTGCTTAACAACTCCTCGTTGCCTCATAAGCTTCCGAACTCTCATAACATCCCTCCATCTCCTAAGCTCAGCATACATATTTGAGAGAAGAATGTAAGGACCAGAGTTTTTAGGATCAATATCTAGCAGCTTCTCAGCAACAACTTCCCCCAACTTAATGTCGCCGTGAACTTTACAAGCAGCAAGCAAAGAACCCCATATAATATTGTCTGGAGACATTGGCATCGATTCTATCAAGTTTTTAGCTTCATTGAGGCAGCCAGCTCGGCCAAGTAAATCAACCATACACATGTAATGGTCCTTTAGGGGTTCCAAACCATGGTCTTTTATCATTGACTGGAAGTAATGGCGTCCTTCCTCAACAAGTCCGGTGTGGCTACAAGCACAGAGAACTCCAATCATAGTAACATGGTCCCAGCTACCAACATTTCTCAGAAAATTGCAAGAGCTTCTGTCCCATGCCCATTTTGAGCATACCCAACTATCATAGCATTCCATGAAACCCAATCTCTTTCAACCATGTGCTTAAACATAAGTGTTCTAAATGGTGGCTGCCGAGGCCGCCTAGGCGGCGCCTAGGCGCTTGGAGGTATCCCGCCGCCACGCCAATACCCCTTGGCGTTTGATTTGGCGCCTAGGGAGGTTTGGCGGTGTTCGGCGGCCGCCTAGGCAGCCTTGGCGTCCTTGGTGGTCTTGGCGGTTTGGCGGTCTTGGCGGCCTTGGCGGCGTCGTTGGCGCCTTTGGAGGCTT
This sequence comes from Rhododendron griersonianum, assembly GCA_018127125.1. Taxonomy (NCBI): domain Eukaryota; kingdom Viridiplantae; phylum Streptophyta; class Magnoliopsida; order Ericales; family Ericaceae; genus Rhododendron; species Rhododendron griersonianum. Next base: position 32,765,553 of record CM030797.1, on the reverse strand, counting down.
TTGGCGGCCTAAAATGTATAGTATTAACTAAAAGGACTTATTACGTAATTTCGACAAAATCATATATATATATATATATATATATATATATAAAACAATTACATAATTACAACCCACACCCATTCTCATTTCTCACTCACTCCAGTCGATCGAACGAAGAACAAGAAGTGATGAACGAGCCCTAGCCGAATTGCTTATTAAACTTTGAACTTGGCATTAGGAGATGAACTTTGAACTTGGCATTAGAGATCTCTGATCTCGTTTATTTCTACTTATTGTCTTATTCAACTTATTTGCTAGTTGCTACTACTTAATTTCATTTGGGTTTGTACTTTGAAGTTTGAACATTAAACTTTGCATTATGGTTATTTCTACTTATTGTCTTATTCAACTTATTTGCTAGTTGCTACCACTTAATTTTGTTTGGGTTTGTACTTTGAAGTTTGAACTTGCATTATGGAATATAGTTTGATTGGATAATGATTTGTTTAAAAAAAAAAAAATCCGCCGAATTGCTTGGCGCCGCCTAGGCGGCTTGGCGCTTGGAGGTGGGTCTCCGCCCGACTACCGCCAAGCGCCATTTAGAACATTGGTCTTTTATCATTGACTGGAAGTAATGGCGTCCTTCCTCAACAAGTCCGGTGTGGCTACAAGCACAGAGAACTCCAATCATAGTAACATGGTCAGGTTTCTGACCAGCTACCAACATTTCTCAGAAAATTTCAAGAGCTTCTGTCCCATGCCCATTTTGAGCATACCCAACTATCATAGCATTCCATGAAACCCAATCTCTTTCAACCATGTGCTTAAACATAAAGCTCCCATCTTTAACAGATCCACATTTCATGTACATGTCTATGAGAGAGTTTCCTACAAAAATATCAAGCTCTTGCCCTGTCTGGAACCGAAATCCATGCTTCAAGACAAGGGCATGGACCTGCCTCCCGAGTTTCAAATCAGCTAAATTTGCACATGCATTAAGTAGATTCCCAAAGGTATAGTGCGTTGGCCAAATAGATTCCCGCTTTAAAAGCCGGAAGAGTCCTAGTGCCCCTTCATTGTCCCCTTTTTGTGTATAGCCTGAGATAAGGGCATTCCAAGATACTATGTTTCTATCTGTCATGTTGGAATACATCAATCTTGCAGTTTTCACTCTTGCTCCTGTTGGAAAACAACTTACCACGGAGGGTTCAGACACCACATCTCTATTCAGCATCCGGTCAAAAACTCGTCTAGCTTCATTGACGGTGACGCTACTGCATTTTGCATACATATCAACCAATGCATTGCTTAAAACAAAATCATCCCTCAGTTTGTCCAATTTCACAACTCGGGCATGGATTTGTCGACCTTCTTTGTTTGCCGACAAACTTGCGCATGCACTGATCACACTGGCAAGAGTTACCTCATCCGGTACAAACCCGTTATCCATCATCCTAACAAAAACACAAAGAGCTTCACAAGCTGGACCATTCTGCTCGTAACAGGTAATCAAGCTATTCCAAGACACTGCGTTCCGGTCAGTCATGCCATCAAAAACATTTTGAGCACATGCCTCATTCCCACATTTTCCATACATATCAACAAGTGCAGTGTTACGGCCTGGAAATTTTATTTATCTTGTTAATTATTTTGGCCGATTATTAATTGGGAGTTTTATGGTGTGCGTCCTAATTAGCAATTTTCTTTTCTGCGCAATGTAGTTACTATGTGCGTTATTATTAGTTTGAGGGCACAGGTATAATTATTAATTACAGTAGTTGAATACGGTAATTATCAAGTTAGCTACAAATTAGGGGTTTTACGTTAGTGGGTAGTTTTAAAGTTACATGTGAAGAGATATTTTAATAGAGTAGGGTTTTTATTTGGAGAGAACAATCGAAAAAGGAAATTTGAGAGAAGAAGTCGAGGAAACTGAGTAGAAGAGCGAAGCACTTTTGGGTTCGGCTGATTGGTGATCGATTGGGTAAGCGTTTCTTTTTCCCCTTTATTCTTGTTCTTTTCCCATCCTTCGTAGTTCATGGGCTGGGGTAGAGTTGAACTTTTGGAAGGCATCGAACAATGGGTTATTGAGAGATTAATTAAGTTTCATTCTTTTGGTACCAATCGTTTTCTGTTGATTAGATTGATTTATGGAGCGGTGGAGTTTGGGTATGGGATCAAGAGGCGTAGAGTATCGGCCAAGTGCGGGGTTATGGTTTTGATATTAACAGTTGTAGAAGGAAACAAATGATCTTGGGTTTTGATCTTATGTTATACGTACAAGTGGTGTACATATAGTTATACTTGTGTGAACCAAGTCCTTGTGGTAAAGTTGGAGAATTGAGAACAGGTGGCTGGCTACGTAGGAGACCCATGGTTTGGAATTGAAAATTTAAGTTTAGGTTTTGTACGGTTCTGGTGGCTTTAGTGAGTTAGTTCTAGAATTGGTTAATTCCAATTTTACATTAGTCCGAATTCAGTTAGTGATAATATTGCTCTATGATTCTTGGTTCAGGTTAGGCTCGATTTGTGTTGTTCGATTGCGTTACTTTTGGACCCAGGTGAGTAGTTAAGTATGTTACGTATTTTTGAAAGATTCATGTGTCCCTTAAAGTATTTCCTTCAGAAATTTATATGAATGTTATTCGGAGACTCAAAACTATTTATAAGTTGTTCTATAAATTGGCATGCGATGAATTTTCTGAGATCAATTGATAATATTCTTTTTGGTGAGATCTTGGTGGATATTAATGGGAACATTTATTTCGGAAGTCCAGGGAACTTATTCCTTCTCGTGTTGGTGACCCTGGCCATTGGGGAAAAGACCGTGTTAGGCCGGTGACCCTAATGCTCAACGGCTTTCTTTCGCCGGATCGTCTTAGGGAAAAGTACCACGGGCTGCCAACCCTGGTGACTCTAAGTTCGATATTGGATCCAATCTTGATGAGATTTATTTTGGCCATGGTACTGTTTGATTATGGTTCCTCATTGTTGATGGAGTTAATGTTGTGATCACCACCAAGAATACTTATTGGTTAAATGCTTCATTAATTAATTTATTATTTTGCTGGACACCTCGTATGCCAAATTATGTTTAATGGTAAATTATTTTAATCTCCATTTTCAACTTTATTTAATATACATACTTGCTATTCACTGAGCTCGTCAGCTGACGGATTTATTCCAACTTCTCTTTCAGGCAAGTTGGGGAGTTAGGCAAGGACTCTGGCAGCATCTCGGGGATTTATTTTGGTTGACCTCCTTAGGGTGTCTCATTCTAATTTTATTTTAATAAACGCTTCCGCATTGAAAACAATTGTTAGATAACAAATTCTTTTTATTATTATTGGATCACTGGATATTGTTTGGTTCATGGGATGGTTGTGCCCCATGTTTATGATTGAGACACATTTGGCTTTTGATTTGATTATTAACAAAAAAAAAAGCGATCATTTGATTTTCGGTTACTTTAATTGCCTTCAGGCTGCGTGTTCCATGGATTAACCTCATGGTTCACGGCCGGTCACTTCTCATTTTTTGGGTGTGACATGCAGACCCCATAAAAACATCCAACGAATGCCGAGATTTCGAAGGAATCACATTCATAGAGGCCCACTTATGTGGGAAGATGAAAAGAAATGGTTCTTGTTGCATTCTAAGGGGAAGACAATTAGGAAATCTATTCTCAAATTATCACTGGCTGCTACTGTTTATGGAGTTTGGTGTGAGCGGAATATGAGGATCTTTCAGCAAAAGATGATGGAGGCTGATCCGTTGGGCTCCTAGATTTGCAACAACATCAGAGATGCCATGATGGCTTGGCGGAATATTACTTCCACGCAGGAGAACAAGGTCTTGTTCAGGGCTAGGGGAGTTCCTTTCCCACAGTTGACTTCTACAGTAGAAGTTTAATTTTTGTTATTTTATTTTCTTTGGTGGATAGGTGCCTGGTTGTATAGTTTCTTTTTTTCTTGGTAGCTCCTCATGGGAGTTGGCTGAGCTAGTTTTTTTGTGTCATGTTTGGACCATGATGTTTTTCTTCTTGTTTGGGGCTTTTATAGAAGAGTACATTTACCGAAAAAAATACCGAGATTTCGACACTGAAGCATGGATTTGGGTACCCATTTCTTGATCCGCTAAACCCGCACAAGCGCTGAGTGCACTCCCAAACGAGTACTCATTAAGCACGAAATTCTCTCTATGCATCAGAACAAAATAGTGGAGTGATTCTTCAAACCGTTCACGCTGCTCGAAACCCGACACCATCGAGTTCCACGAGCACTGGTCGGGTTCAGGGATGCACCCAAAATGCCTGGCTGCTTCCTCAACAAAACCCAGTTTCGATAACGAGGTTATGAACGCGTTCCAAGTGAAAGTATTTCTCTTAAGCATTCTGTCGAACAGTTTACGCGCATCGTCCAAGAACCCACATTTCCCGTAAACATCAATTAGCCTGTTCTGGATAAAGGTTTCGCAGCTGAACTGGGTCTTGATGATGCGAGCATGGACACGACGAGTGTCGCGTATTGACTTTGAGCGGAGGCAAGTGTCAAGTAGCTTCGAGAAGGGCGATGAGTTGAGGAGAGAGAGGTCACCCACAACTGCCTAACTCGTCCATACATTGTCATTCCATAGTCTCTGGAGAAGAATGTTTTGCTCAGATCATTGAGCACTGGGACTGAAAACAGTATTGATAACAGGTCTCTTTCCTGCTCTTTCATACTCTCTCCCGCTCGCGCTGCTCCCGTTTTAAATTTTCTTTTGTTTTTTTAAATATCGTTTTAAAATTTCACTTTCATACTATTAATAGTATCATAATACCATACCGATACCGGTTAGATACCGGATACCATGTCGAATTTAACGCGATTACCATTATGGGAAAAACTATGGTGTCCACCCTCCAATCGAAGACACCATAACTCTCATCCAACGGTAAAAAATGAGGCCACCAATGCAATTTTGACCAAAGATGACCGGTCAAACCAGTCATCTCTATGGGTAACAAAATTTGGTATAACAAAACCACTAATGGCATAACAAGTTATACGAAAAAGGCATAACACTTTAATTTTAACGGCATAACATGAGTATAACATATCCTAAACAGATATAACAGTCATCTAAAATAGGCATAACAAGACTATTAAATGGCATAACAGTTGAGCTATAACAGAATATGCATAATGAAAACCATTGAGAACCATAACGAAAACCAATTTATGCATAACAAAAAGATTAAAGAAGCATAACAAAAAGTAAAAAGTAAAAGAAGCATAATATGACCACATATGAGCATACCAAATTACTAATAACCTGTATAAGGCATAACAATAACCTCAAAAAGAATAACGATACGCAACCTGTCTTATTTTGTTTTCTTTACTTATTTTGAAATGTTTAACCGTGGTTAAGTGGCGAAAATATTAAAATGTATATATGTGTTATTCAATTATGTTCAAGAGTAAAATTTAACGAACCACAGTAAAAAATTAATTTTAATAATCAAGGACGTTGATTTGGTTGTTATTGTTGATTTAGTTAAATTTGGAAAATTTGGGCTCCATCCAGTAAAATTTAGTCTCCATCCGGTTTATGAAGCTTTTTGAGCGGTGCCATAATTCATAATAGGAATGATAACTTATTCCCAATAAAGTTTGTAACGATAACCAATTTACTTCATTCTTGGCAAGAATGATCTAATCTCTCTTAAGACAGACGGTTTGAATTTTGAAAGAATTGCTAAAACGGTCATTGAGTGGTGAACTATAGGACTTAAATAGCTCCATAAGCATAGAATGTGTTCCGATCATGAGGTTGCTGACATCCGATTATCACTGAAGATGGCGACAAATATAGAATGGATAAGATGTGCAATCTTAACGGTTTAGATCGAGTATTTGAAAAAAATATTTGGCAACTACCGTTAAAATCTATACATTGAACTTTGTTGATTATGAAACAAGGTCTTGTACTATAATCAAATGTACAGGAGCCACACGACCGCATCATTATTACGACGATCGATACCGTTTATTCTGTTGTGCTCGGTTATTTAATCATTCCCCAAAAATTTAGGGTCCATCGGATTTTGAAAGCCTCTTCATCAGAACACGGGTTCATTATTAGAATGATATTCTTCATCTGATCAAGTATGTAACGATAACAGTTCTACTCCATTTTTCGTATGAATAATCTAAGAACCTTGCTACTGGCACAACAAATTTGTGCACAGATTGCGTTGTGGGGTCCACTAAGGGTCCCATACAAATAATTCGATTCGTTAATTATGTTTAAAACATTTTTTCAAGAGCCTCCGCGAAAAATTAGCTCAATCCGATACCTATAAGTGCTTGATCTAATCATCTAATTTTTCATTCGGGTTTTTAAAAAATGAAAAGTTAGATGATTAGATCAAGTACTTATAGGTGTCGGATTGAGCTGATTTTTCATGAGGACCCTTGAAAAAATGTTTTAAACATAATGAACGGCTCAGATCACTTGTGTGGGACCCGTAGTAGGCCCCACATAAAAATCTGTGCACGATCTGTGCACATATTTGCTGTGTCCATAGACTTTCTGATAATCTAATCCTTGTTATGTAAAAGATAGAAGGTTCTGATTGCAATAAAAAATCTCACGTGGAGATTGGGTGGTACAGTATAACACTTTAATTTGTTCGAACACATTTAATGTGATCCATACAATATTTTTCCCATATTTTTGATGAAGAACACCCATAATATTGCAACTGGGTCCAGAGAAAATAGTTGCAGAGAAAAAAAAATCCCCAAAATTTTGAAATTAACGAGGACGTGGAGCAATAACCACCAAGTGAAGGGAAAAAGTTTTGGCCCAATTGTACATCTATTCCTCATCACCACACCACCGACTGTGTGCTAGGTCTCTCCTCCACAATGGGCCATCCGCCACCACCATCCACGAGTACACGACACCGCCTCCATCTGCCATCACCATTGACACGATGCCAACACCATCCGCCATCACCATCACCATCCACACGAGTGATTTCGCCCAAGTTCGTTTGACCTAACCCTCTCTTCATCCCCTCACCTTCCTCTCATTCGTCAACCCATTTAGAAACTGTTTGTTCATCTCCCCTGAAACTGAAGGACGTGGAGGATTGACAACCCAAAAGATCAGGTAAGAAATTCCCCAAAACTATCTCCCTCAGTCTGAACTCTCCACACCATCGACGGCTTTGAATTCTCCACATCCCCCACCACCATCACCATCCACACGAGTCACGCGCCGCCACATATGTCATCACCATCTGCAAGGTATGTTGGTTTTGTTTTATAACCCATGCATCATCTAATTTTGTCCCCCAATGTTGTTCATTCTGTAATGATAAACTCGATTTTGTGTTCATAAAAGTCATCTGAGTGTTAGTTATGAATCGTTTAAACAACATTGTTTTATTTGTTAATTGGTGGCCCGTAGGGCAAAAAATATGCATCAGAAGAATATTTGATTAATTATTTTTAATTTTATCTTTGGAAAGAGAGGTCTGGTGAGTTGGTTGGTCGGAGTCAATTTTAACGATTAGATGGAGATAAGTGAGAACACAGAGGATATAAAGGAGGGAAAAACTGTACAGGTGAATAAAGTGAAAAGTATATTAAAATAGGAACTGACAAGTGAGATTTAATAACATGAGTGTAAATCTAGGGTTGTGACAATAATTACTTATCACCTTTAATTTTTCCATGGCTTGATTGCATGATCATATGTATGATCCGATGGATGAAATCGGATTCTATCTTCTCCCTCCTTTATTTTACCCCCATTTGCCGATATGATTGAACATTTTAAGCTGATTATTACCTTTTCATCTCAATATTATGTTTGATTGTAACATTCCCATAATGAATTATGTATTTTCAACATGATAGACCAGATTATTGAGGAGGAAACTTTGAAAGGAAGAAGGGCGCCATTGACCTTCATTCTATATAAGTATTTGTTGTTAATGAAAATTTACTTATTGTAATGGTGATTTAAGGCTTACTTAGTCATGTTTTTTTGTAGCACAATGTTTGACTACTACTTTATGTTTGTGCAAGTAGCAATGAAGTGATAGCCAATCTAAAAGACGGTGGGACGATAATAACAAATGAGGTAAAATTATAATTTTCACATGTTGGGTTTTCTTTGATTTGTTTGAACTTATATTTCATCTGATGTTGTTAATAAGTTTTTATGATCATAGTTGCATGATTTGGTACGTATTGTAGATGAAGAGAGACATTGGTCAGTAATGGAAAAACCTGTCAAACGAAGACAGGCAAAAGTACAAACATTTGGCTGAGTTGACCAAAGAGGACCTTGCCAAGCATAAAGCTTTACTTCTGCCAAAACCCAAAAAAGTTAGTAAAAATCGTAGGGACCTGTATAAGTAGGTAAACATGGCTTGACCTGATTTTGGAATGCCAACTTATTTGGTGATATTTGTTGATTTTTGCGGAACCGTATTTCATTAAAGTCCATTGTTGGAATAGTACAACAGTTAAGCACAGATCAACACCCTGCTGTTGAGCTTATTGGGTTGGGTGGAATATTAGAATTGAGGTGTACGGTTCTTAACCATCCGCTATGTAACTAGTTGGTTAAAAATTTTGATCCTAAAACTCGTTCACTGACTGTTCATGGCCGGACATTCCTTCTCACTGTTGCCCACGTTCACGAGTGCTTGAGAATTAATGTATAAGGCAACCTTATTGAGTTGGAGATGAATATGTCGGATGAATTTTTACAACTTTGTCAAAACATAGGAATGACGAAAGGGGTAGTTGACTGAAAAAGCTGAGAGAGTACTTGGAGGAAACGGAGGAAGTAGATGATGTTTTCAAGAGGAAATTTACCTTGTATATCTTGGGATGTTTTTTATGCCCAACCACAAAGTCGGGTGTTACTTGATCCCTTATTAATGCTGATAGTGATGTTGTGGCAATGGACAATCATAATTGGGTTGTATATCTTGGGATGTTTTTTATGCCCAACCACAAAGTCGGGTGTTACTTCATCCCTTATTAATGCTGATAGTGATGTTGTGGCAATGGACAATCATAATTGGGCGAACCTGACCATGGTTGAGGTCCATTTCTTGAGCAATTTGTGCTTGCAAATCAGACAACATTTTAGACCCAAAGTGCTTTGCCAGTATCATATTTTGATGAAGCAAGAAACTTGCTACTGTTATGATAGTACTTGTCATCACACCTACATCTCCAGATGAAATTTGGGACATGCCGCCTTCATTGCCACTGGTTTTTTCGTCCACCTTCATCCCTTCATCCAGTGTAAAATGAACCACCACCCCCTCACTGTCATAACCTCCAATTTTGTCAAACTAGTGCAAGATGCTCTTAATTTCAAAATCACCCCAATCAAGCAAAGATGGAAATTTTCTAACGTAAGGCATAAACGTAGGCCTTGGAGAGACACGGTCGAAGTAGAAAACCTACATTATAAGAAAATAAAGTAACCATTTATAATGCATAACAAATAAATAACCAAGAGTCTAGGGTCAGGTTCAATAAGAACATACCACCAAGAGGAATAGGCACCCATTTGGTTGTACAAGATCCTTATCGCGTTGCTCCTGTATACCCTTGCACAAAAAGTCTAGGCCTTGAAGGACAATCCTTTTACCTCCTCACGCAACTCACGAGATTACATATATGTCAAACTTCAACATTGAGCCAATTTGAAACCCACGATCCTGTGCTAAACCAATCCAAGGCTGTCTCAACAAATCCAACGCAGGCGAGCCACCTTGGCTCTGAAATGCTGTCTAAGCCGCAACAGCAAGAACGACAACAACTACCACAAATGGCTCAAGAAATGGACCTGAACCATGTCCACCTTGAACGAGAATCCTCGCCCCTCTTTACGGGAGTACATACATGTGAAACTTCAATACCCAACCAGTTTAAAACCCCTGATTCTGCGCTCAACAAATCCAAGGCTGTCTACGACATGCCGACCTCTTGTTTTGATCAATATAACATGGGGATTGACACTCGAAATGAAAGGATAGAAACGGACATGGATGAGGATGTAGTATCACTTTCACCGGTATCGGGCTTTAAGTCACGTGGTGGTTTGAGTAAAGGTACTGACACTCGAAAGAGGAAGATACAACAAGACATGGATGAGGTTATAGGTTCACCTTCATTGGTATCGGCCTTTAAGTCGCGTGTTGGTTTGAGTAGAGGTAGGAAAAAAAAGTTGGCCTTTGCAAGACTTGTCATGTCGTTATGTGTTAAAGATAATGTGGAAGTCAATGATGAACCACCGCGGTTGTGACAGCCTGATGAGTTGAAGAAAATCCACTTCCAGTGTTCCCCCTTTATGAAGGACGGTCTTAAGAAGAGGAATCCTCCGAAAAACAAAAATCAAACAAAAACTCAGTCAACGATTATTGCGGACCAACATGAAATTGTGGACAACCTTGATATCAACGTTCCCATTGTGTGTATCTTAATATCATTTCGCATCGCTTGTCCCTTATGTACAATGTATTTCCAATTCATGGTTGTTATATTTAATTTCCTGTCAAATTCAACAGTTTCGTAGACTCTATGGAAAATTCAAGTCTTTGAAGTTTGCTGGTGGTATGCAGGAGTTGAATTCACAAGCAAGGTTATTACTCATTCCCAATTCCCCTTGTACAATGCAGTATGAAGTCTAACCCATTCTTGTTTTGTATTTGTTTATTGTCTTGTCTAGTCGTATATTCGAGAAACACCGAATTCTGCAAGAAATCCAACCCCGGTGTTGGGAGTAAATCCCGAACAGGCACAAAAAGGGCCCGAACACGTGGTACGTGGGACCATGGTATAATTACAATAAAGACAGTCGCCGTACAAGGCGGTGATCGGCGACAGGGACCAGTGATATGAGAAGTCCTTGATCCAGGGAGCCTGAGCTAAGTCAAGGTCCAGTAACACGAGAGGGTATTGGACCAAGGGATTGACACAGGACCGGTAACATGTGAAGTTATTGGTCCAGGTAGCTTGTTCGGCAACAATGGGGCCGAACAGGGGGGATTTATACGAAAGCAGTCCCAGGCACAGGGAACTCTCTAGGAGGTTCCGGAAACAGAGATATTCCGTGAAGGAATGAGATCCCAATAAAATAGGATCTTGGGAAGATACCCAACGGGAATGGGAAGTTCAGCCAGTTATGGAAAAGAGTCCTAAACGGATTAAAGTGATGAACTGATAAGGGAACGAGGATCCAAGATGTTCTGGGTTTCCTATACGAGATAGGAAACTTAGGGAAACGTGGGAACTTGGGCAGCAAGCGTCCATAAACCTATAAATACAAGGTAAACCTAGAGGACAAAGGTACACAATACATTACGGTTTTACGCATTCTTCTACTTGAATTAGGGTTTTCGACCAGTACGTGATACTAACTTCGGCATCGGAGGGCCTTTGCCACGAGAAGCAAAGGTGCACTCACCCTTTGTCTGTTTTGCAGATAAAGACTCCGGCGACATATTAGGGTTCCGGCGAGGACCTCGAAGTAGCCGTTATGTTCTTGTGCTGCTTAAACCACTCTCGGTTTTTCTGCACTTACACTCGGAACCCTTAAATGACCATGAAAAGTTGTTGACAGCGTTTATTTTTTATCCTTCCGATCCATTTATTGGGTACATTTATTTAATTATGACTTTTCCTTTGTATTCCATTGTCAACTATGATGTTTGTTTTTCATGACCATAATCATACTTGTAGGGATGCTTATGTGCACTTGAAGATTTTTGTAGACACCTCCCAAACGGGGCATCGCCATACAGATTGATCACATTTGTTTGCTCGATTGGTTGCTTGCTTCGTAAACCAAAATCATGGACATTCCCATGGCTAGGAACATCGCCACATGATAGCGGTTATCATCAAAACAGAGTCGCCACCCAGTTTATTAAAAACTGGGAAAATGGATAGAGATTCTGGATACGGGAGCCAAAAGTACAATAAGGGGAAGGTGTTAGGCACCCCTCTTTGCCTAGTCGTGAGACTGGCCCATAATCATTCAACATAAGACGTGTAGATGCTTTGTTTAATTCCAACATATAGTCTGTTTATTTATTCCTTTAAACAGTAAGCAAAGTGAGCCAGTGCGATAAGTAAGCATGCATTCAGAAAGCAGAAAAGCAAACAAAATGTCCCAGGGAGATGGATCCCGCGGCCGGTGAATGGATGTCACGGCCGAGGGATCCTCCTGGTTTGATGTACCGGCCGAGGGATCGAAGCCCCGGTCGGTGTTTTTCCTCACACCAGACAGAAAGATTAACAGGTAATCAAAATGCTACGATTAATAAAAAAGATAGTAAATAAGACAAACCAGAGGCCGTTGGGCCTCACCACCTTGATCCCTCAGTTGCTTGATTGCTTTGGATTGGGCGTGGTTGACTGATTGCTTGATTGAAAACCCTAGGGATAGGGTTTGAACTTCAGGGTTTGATCGCCGGATTGACGGCTGCCTTCGGGAGGTTAGGGCTTTTGAAGAGTGGGTATGAGGGAGTATTTGTGCAGAGTTTCGAGGCTTGAGAGAGTGTATACTTTGATAATTTTGTGTGTATATTTTCGGAGTCTAAAGGCCCTTCATATAGGCAATTGGTGACTCACTCCGGCCAATCAAATCACGAGATGGCAATTGCAATTGCAATGCATCTCTAACTCTACATCGTAATCCCTGAGCGTAGCCCGAACGCATCGGGAAGGTAGTGTAATCGGATCAAACGTTTGACAGAACACGTTCCAGAGTCTGGAAAAAGGTCGATCTGGCGGCCGAGTAAAGGATGTCACGGCCGAGGAATGGATGTCTCGGCCGAAGGATAGATCTTGCGGCTGAGGGATTGATCTCTCAGGGAGATTTTGCTACAACAGGTTGCTCGGGTGAGAAAATGATGTTAGGGCCGTGGGATCGATGTCACGGCCGACAGATGGATTCTCCTAGGCTTCTGTATTTCTGTCTGAAAGGCTGTATGGCTTTGAATTGGGTCCTCTAAGTAGCTCAAAGTTCTTACCGAAAGTCCTAAGGTCCTTAAGGAAGCAATCAGCAATCATTGTATCCATTTCATCATCGGGATGGTCCCAAGGTGGGACTTGAAATAATCGTTAGGCCAAATTGGGGTGTCTACAGATGCCCCTCTTTGATTGAACTCAGACGGATCGCGAGACATGTTTGAGTAAGAGTCAAAGCTGTAAAAAACAACTCAATTTGGTCCAACCACTATTCCAAGGGGTTTTCGAAAAAGGTATGGTCGGGCCGGGAGGCTGCCTACGTATTCTACAAGGGAAATTCAGACCAATCGTAGTTCGGGCAATAAAGAAAAATAAAAGTTTGGAGGGTTAGAGACAGAAGACGTACCTTAGGGCTTAAAAAGCCGTAGTGTGACGTACCTAGACTGAGCCAGGGTTTTGGCGGAAGATAGTTGAAGGAGCGCTGGGCTGCCGGGGGAGTTTTTGCGGAGACCTTCCTTAGTTATTTTGGGGTGGATCAGTACACTGCAGGTGCGTTTACTTTTCTTGATCATCCTTTACTTTGACTGAAAGGAGCTCGGTAGAGTAGCCTATCCTTGCGAATGAGCTGGAAGGAATTGATGTAGTGGGGTGGAATCCAAACCATCTGCTGGGATGAGTTGGACGCCGATTTGTGTTTGAGATGTGGGGGGCGCAGGGCCAGTAACATAGAGCACAGAGCTTTGGGATGGAGGAACCGAGGCACGGGGCCGGTTGTAGTCATAAGGCGGAGGCCTGAGGTGAGCTTATAGCTTGATGGAACCGAAGCGCGGAGCTGGTGTTGATCATAAGGCGAAAGCCTGAGGTGTCCGAGCTTTGAGCTTGACGTGATGAACCGAAGCGCGGAGCTGGCATAAGGCAAGGGCCTGAGGTGAAGGATTTGAGGCCTGGAGCCTGCTGTGGTTATGAGGCAAGGGCCTGAGGAGATTGGATTGAGGCGTGGAGCCTGCTGCAGTCTTGAGGCGAGGGCCTGAGTTGTCGGAGCTTAGAGCTTGACGTGATTTGAACCGAAGCGTAGAGCTGGTTGCATTCTGATGGTCTGTGCACGGAGCTTTCTCATCATAAGTGTTGACGTGGAGCCAAAGGATCGAGGCGCTGGACCGATCAATAAAATCGAGGCATGGAGCCGGTTGATTGCAGGGTTGACCTGTTTCATGAGAGATATGCAGAGTGTATATGTGTGATGATGATTGTTAGATATGATGATGCAGACTCGATGTGATAATGCAATATGTGCACGGGCCCGTGCGTGTGTGTTTGTTTCAAGCTTAGAACTTCTATCAAGTTCCGGACTTGAGCATTCAGAGCGTAGGGCTCGAGCATTCGGACGGCAGAATCCGAGCATTCAAAGTACAGGCTTTGAGCGTCCAGTACGCAGTGGTTGGGCATCCAAGCGTAGAGCTTGAGCATTCAAGTGTATAACTTGAGCATCCAGTACACAGTGGTTGGGCATCCAAGCGTAGAGATTGAGCATTCAAAAATGTTAGATTTTCGAGCATTCAGGCGTAGAGCCTGAGAATAGATGTCTTGATTGTTGGGGCGGCTTAGAGCCTGTTGCTTGTTTACGGCTTCAAGCCAGTTGAGATGATGGGCTTTGAGCCGCTGAGTTGTGATAACAGGTGTAGAGCCTGTCGATAATAGGCTTTGAGCCGCTGAGATTGGTTGTTTACGGCTTTGAGCCGATTGAGACAGTGGGCTTAGAGCCGCTGAGTTGAGTGAATACAGGCGTAGAGTCTGTTGCTGTGATAGCGAGCATAGAGCTGCTGGGTGAATGAATACAGGCGTAGAGCCTGTTGCCGTGATAGCGAGCATAGAGCTGCTATGATAAAGGGCTTCGAGCCGCTGGGTGATAGTAGATGAAGGCTTCGAGCCTGTTGAGGTAATGGACTTCGAGCCGCTGAGTAGACTTGATTGTTACGGCTTCGAGCCAGTTGAAGCGATGGGCTTAGAGCCATTTCAGAGGGTAGATACAGGCTTCGAGCCTGTTAAAGTAATGGGCGTAGAGCCGCTGAGTTGTGTAGAGATGCGTAGAGCTGCTGATTCGAGGGCTTGGAGCCGCTGAGTGAGTGTATACAGGCTGTGATAGCGAGCGTAGAGCTGCTGGGATGGTTATTATGGCTTCGAGCCACTTGAAACGATGGGCTTTGAGCCTGTTAGGACAGTGGACTTGGAGCCGTTGAGTTGAAATAGCGAGCATAGAGCTGCTGAGTTGATAAAATGGCGGGCGTAGAGTCGCCGAGTTGTGTTGAGATGATGGGCACGGGACCGCTATGTGAGTTTGATGGTTGTATGGCTGCTGGGAATGGCAAGCGTAGAGCTGTTGATAGTGATTGGGCTTAGAGCCGCCGGGTGAGTGAATACAGGCGTAGAGCCTGTTGAGGTAATGGGCTTCGAGCCGCTGAGATTTGGTTGTTTACGGCTTCGAGCCAGTTGAGACAATGGGCTTTGAGCCGCTGATAGAGGATTGTTGAGAATTGTGACGGCTTCGAGCCACTGAGTTGATGAGATGGCGGGCTTGTAGAACTGCTGAGCTGTTGAGTATTCCATTTTCCATCTTCCACGGGGTTTGATTGGTTCCTTATGCTTGGGATGTTTCCAAGGCTAGTTTTGAGTATGCTCGGGATTGCCCCCAAGGCTAGATTTCACATGCTCGGGACTGTCCCCAAGGCTAGTTCTGAGTATGCTCGGGATTGCCCCCAAGGCTAGTTCTTGAATATGCTCGGGATTGACCCCAAGGCTAGATTCCATATGCTCGGGGTTGTCCCCAAGGCTAGTCCTTGACCATATTCCAATTTTTTTAGGTAGATTTCCATTACCTCCACTACTGGGAGTGCCTTCCGGAGGCCAAACGCCTTCTAGCGACTCAAATGTCTTCTGGTGGCTAAATGCTTTCTGCAAGTTGGCAACATAAACGCTTTCTGGAAGCTAGCAACATAAACGCCTTCTGGAGGGTGCATTGAGTGGAAGCCGCAGGATTGTTTTGCTGGCCTGCTGAGCGCGAGGTTGTGCACATGGCGTGGCATAGAGCTGTTGAGGTGTGGGCGTAGAGCGTCCTCAATGTTTAGGTAAGCTTCCTGAAAAGTAAAAGGTTTACTTTAGTTCGGAGTTTTAATTTGCATGATCAAAAGTGAGTTTTTTTGTTTTGATTTGCGGGATGAGATCCCTCTTAGCCAGGGGCGTGAATGAGAAGGACCCATGGTTGGGTCAAAGTTGTTCTGTTTAAAGAAGTTAAGATAACTGTGCCCCCTATTTAGGCAATGCATGCTTTTCAAACGTCGATTTGATGCCCCTAACTTTTTATTTGTTTATGCAATCGTGAGATTAACTCCATTTTTGTCTTTGGCAGAGAAATAGAAGACTGGAGGCTCGCGGTGGAGGCAGAGAGGTGCACAAGTGGTTTGTGACGTTGCCGGAGTAGACTCGGGAGTTAGTACACGCTGCTGGTCTTGAGCCGTCTGTTTTGGGCCTCAATCTTCAGAAGATGGATTGGTCGTTGATGACCTCGCTGGTTGAAAGGTGGTGGGATACTCCCAACACGTTCCACTTTCCTTCTATTGGCGAGATGACGATCACGCCAGGTGATTTTTCTTTGCTTACTGGCCTATGAGTAGGTGGAGCTCCTCTTTGGGTTAACCCTAGGCTTTGGGAGCGAGTAGGGGATTTGGAGTGGTTCTTGGGCAAGGTGCCCCCTCTTCACTCGCGTGGTCATGTTGACGTCTCTTGGCTGATCAAGACTTTTATGAAGGTTGATATCTTGACTCAGGTGAGTGTTGAGTAGTTGACACGAGCCTTTCTTCTCTACCTCGTTATTTGTCAACAAGGATAGTTCAGTGCATAGGCAGTCTCTAGCCCCTTTGTAGTATTTGGAGGCTGTTTGGGAGCTTGATTGGGGAGCATCTGCCTTGGCCACCTTGTATGGCCTCCTTAGGGCTTGTTCACGGGACAGGACTCTTGGCGGTCACTACCGGGTACTTGAGGTATATCCTTCTTCTTTTCTCGTTGTGATTTTTCCCTTGCTACGAGCGATGGCTGGGGAGGCAACGGAAGCCACGGTCGCCAATTTTGAGCCTTGGCGAGGAGTTTTGGACCGATTGACGGTTGACCAGGTACCCCTTGCATTCCTTGTCTTTAGATCTCCATTCCTCTGTGCTGTGGCTGATTTAGACTTTGTTTGTAGGCGAGGTTCGACCCTCGGAGTGGTGTATCAGAGGACACCCCTCTTGCACGTTTCAGGGTTCCAGATTGTATTCGTAGCCTGTTCGAGGGTCCCTTTTGTTAAGCCTGGTACTTATGCGATCGGGTGACCAGCCAGTGGCGCCCGCGTGCTGAGGATCTTCAGTTTGTTCATCCTCCTCCTCTGGCATTGATGAGATCTACTTCTTCGATGTCATTTTTCCTTGGTTTTGCCTGTTGTTTCTTCAGTTGCTCCTGTTTGGCCACGGGCCCTTTCCTTTGTCTCCTTCCACTCTGATGACGGAGAAGAGGAGCGCTTAGTGCTTGCCCCTTGTTTTGTATTCTTTTCCTTGTAGCTTGAGGCTGAGTGAGCACCAGCTGTCAGTGAGGAGGATAGCCAGCAATCCCCTTCTTCATCTCAGAGATCGACTCGAAGACGCCGTCACGACCAGCCTTAGGATTTTCTTTTTCCTTCCTGTTCATGGTTAGCAAAGAGAGAAGCAGAAACTATATTTGTATAGTGAAAGTAACCACAGTGATGATTTTGTAGGCAAGCTTTTGTTCATGAAATAAGAAATGCTTTTTATGCCCCTAGATGTCTTGAGTTTGCATGCGATAGTCAGAACATGGCTTTTTGAACAAGTATTTGCTGATAGACAGTAATTTGTGTGAAAATGAAATACTGGCCGAAGAATTGATTATTCGGTTGAAAAATCGATATTGTGTATAGATTCTTCGGCCGTTACTTTGATTTTCCAAAGGTAGATTATGTTTTGGCCAAGTGGCATCCTCTTTTCTCTTCCTTCTTATGCTTGGTTTTGATTTTCTTGCCTTTTGCTTTTGCCATGTTCCATAGTCCGATTGCCAAACTCGAGAGTTTTCGAGGTATCCTGCTCATTGTGTTAATGACCTTCAGGTTAGAGAGGATGAGCAATAATTCTTGTGTCTATTGCTGTTGCCAATTCTTCGAGAAAAGCATACTCATCTTTTGCGAGCTCAATACGCAGGGTTAGCTATGCCTATCATTGAGTACAAATTTGTTGATGTTTTTCCTTCTCTCCAAATGTTTGGGCCGCATCTCAATGTGAGATTGCCTACGTATCCCTAATCAGGGAATCAGGCCTTTTACGTAGTTCCAAAATCATCACCTTCGAGATTGGGTTTTCACTCTTGGTTTTTCTTCTCACATGCTCTTGATTTTGCCTAGGTTACCTAATGGAGGTTAAGTCCCTAGCGAGCTTTTCTTTGAATGCCTTAACTTTTGCCTAGGCTGCGTTTTTGCATTTTCTTGCCCTAGCAGGCTTTGCTCTTACTTTTGCTTGGGTTTTCAGGTTACCCAACGAACACTTCTCTCAAGAGGGTTTCTGCGTTTCGGAGAGGAATTTGATGGAGATATTTTTCTAAATCTCCGTTGTGTTTGTACCTTCATAATGAGCGAGCTAACCCTAAGTGTTCTCGCGAAGATAGTGTCTTCTTTCTAAGTTTTGACAAAAACCTAGTTTCTTAAGCAACTAGAGTTCATCCTTTCCTTCCCTTTTGTCAGCAACACAAGGAACTTGATTCCTTGAAATTTCCTTTGTTTGGCAAAGAGACTAGTGTTTGGCAATTGCAATTTAGGAAGTAAATCATTGAATAAGCATAGTCTAGAGGATGAAACAGGAATTCACTTAGCAGAAATTAAATGCCCAAGCAGGGGCTCAAAACATGTTTTAGCTTGATAAAAGCAATGTTTAATGTTCTTTGCCATGTTGTGACTTCTTAGCTACTGTAGCATTTCGATGTTGTTTTCAAAACCTTTGCCTTTTGCAACTTTATACTCTTTTCCACCATCTTTTTTGCCAAACAGGGCCATTGAACTGGATCCATCTTCACTGCTTGCACGGTGACTACCACTTTGAGACATGAGTAGTCCCCAAATGGAAGTGTTGGTCTAGGTTTTCATCACCCTTTCTTCCTCCTTATTGATTGTGTAGTCGTCAGCTATTTCCACTTGATTGAATAGTGATGCTAAGGAGATTCCATCGAGTGGATCATTGTATTCTCCTTCCATTTCGTCAAAGTCATTTTCCCCTTTGCTTATTCTTCTTCATTACTTTTGTCAGACATGTCGGGATCGATCACTTCCGATTGATCGGACTCATTGTTTTCTTCCTCCTCCATCATGAAACATTCATCCTCCTCTGGGAAGGTAAAGGTTGGCTTGGCTTGATTGTTTTGGACAATGTGTTGGCCAGGATTGTATGTGGGGTTGTGAGATAGGTTTATGAGATCAATGTTTCGGGGTGGTGGTTCAGCATTGTGAGTAGGAAGTGGATTGGTTTGCACATCAGGTTTTGGAAGTTTTATAGTTCGGCTATCAATGAGATCTTGAATGTTATGGCGGAGACGTATGCGGTTATCATGCCTAGGGTGTTGGTGGTAGGCGCACTGTTTGTTAGGATCATGGTTTGAGCCATAGAGTGGCTGAGGAAGTGGTTTGTTTAAAGATTTGAGATGCCCCTAACGGCTCAGAATGGCTGAGGCTTGAGATGAGGTCATATAGAGAGGGTCAAAGTTGCGACCGGGACGATTTGAGCTTCGGGATGAGCTAATTTGAAAAGGGTCTTATGGTAAGGTTGAGTTAAGGGTGTTGACAGAGGCAGAAGATGTACGGGTTGAGAAGGTTTTCTTGGGTGGAGGAGTTTCTTCTTTCCCAAGGAGGCCTAGCTTGATCCCCTCTTCAATCTGCAGCCCAGTAGCATGCAGGCGCTTGAAATCAGTGATAGCCTGAGTGTAAATGTGCGTGAGGTACTTGGGCTGCAAACACTTGACAACTATTCTCACTTGATCTTCCTCAGAGGGGCGGTTCTTCATCTTGGCGGCTTTTTCTCTCTATCTAGCCACAAAGGTTGCAAAGTCCTTGTTTGACTCCTGCTTAGTCATTTCCAAATCTCGAGTTGTTAACTCAATTTGGACGTTGTATGCATATTGCTTGACAAAAGCATTGGCAATTTCTGGTCAAGTATGATAGTGCACAAACTCCAAAGTGAGAAGCCAATCGAGAGCGCTTTCAGTAAAAGTCCTTTGAAATAACTGAACAATGAGCTCATCATTCAAGCCATTGGCTTCAAAGTGTTGATGACATGGCGGACATGGTTAGTGGGATTGCCAGTTCCATTGAACTTCTCAGGTAGTTGAGAATTTTGAAAAAGGCAGAGTCCTTCAAAATCCAGAATTTGGTCCCCTTGCGAACGGGCCAGAGCATGTTTGATCTCCTTGACTTGTTTGGCCAATTCGGGGTTTTCTGCCAATACCACTTCTTGAGGATTCTCATCTTCCACTGATTTCTCTTCGTCCTCAGCATCTCTTGCTGCTATCTTTACCAGTAAGGTAGCAACTTTGAGCTTGGTGATCAGCAAAAATGGCATCGTTATCTGCCATGAGAGTGGGAGGATTACTTGATGAAGCTTAGGATTTGGTAGATGATTGAGTTTTGTTGAGGAGATGATCGCAAAGTCCCTGAAAGTGATTGGGACCGTTGCAGTGCAGGTGTTTTGGCCGGTGAGGGTGACAGACGGGACGGCTGTAAAGACCTCTGTTTGGCGTAACTTCAGGTGTTGTAAGAGTATAAAATTGGCTGTGGTTGCTTCTTTGTTTTACTTATTGTGTCTGCTTTGAAAAGTAGAGTACCTGTAAGTCAGTACTTGGCTTGTGTAGGGTTAGGATTTGGGCTAAAAATCCCAACCCTTCTGCACAGAAAGAGTTAATTACAACAACAAATGATACAAGGTGTGAGGAAGAACTTCTGCAAGTAAAATGCAAATAGGTTCCTAGCCTGTAGGTTCCTGTCTTAGTTTGATAAGTTCTATGGCTTTCTAGAACATGCGAGGTTTTGGTAGTCTCAGGGTGCCCCGTTGTCAAAGGGCACCAATCCTCTCACCAGCCCATCATAGGCGGTGATTGGGTGATTCCCCTTTTGATATACCACTAGCTACGAGTGACTGTGGAGTTTGCTGGAACCCCCAACATAGCCCGTGTCATGCCGGGATATCAGATGAACTCAACGGGTTGCCCGCTCGATGCATATGATAAATGAATTAGACAAGGCATGTATTAGTCTTATGTTGAACTTTTTGGTTATGGCTCTCACATCCCCAGCAGAGTCGCCAAAAACTGTAGACACCTCCCAAACGGGGCATCGCCATACAGATTGATCACATTAGTTTGCTCGATTGGTTGGTTGCTTCGTAAACCAAAATCATGGACATTCCCATGGCTAGGAACATCGCCACATGATAGCGGTTATCATCAAAACAGAGTCTCCAACCAGTTTATTAAAAACTAGGAAAATGGATAGAGATTCTGGATACGGGAGCCAAAAGTACAATAAGGGGAAGGTGTTAGGCACCCCTCTTTGCCCAGTCGTGAGACTGGCCCATAATCATTCAACATAAGACGTGTAGATGCTTTGTTTAATTCCAACATATAGTCTGTTTATTTATTCCTTTAAACAGTAAGCAAAGTGAGCCAGTGCGAAAAGTAAGCATGCATTCAGAAAGCAGAAAAGCAAACAAAATGTCCCAGGGAGATGGATCCCGCGGCCGGTGAATGGATGTCACGGCCGAGGGATCCTCCTGGTTTGATGTACCGGCCGAGGGATCGAAGCCCCGGTCGGTGTTCTTCCTCACACCAGACAGAAAGATTAACAGGTAATCAAAACGCTACGATTAATCAAAAAGATAGTAAATAAGACAAACCAGAGGCCGTTGGGTCTCACCACCTTGATCCCTCAATTGCTTGATTGCTTTGGATTGGGCGTGGTTGACTGATTGCTTGATTGAAAACCCTAGGGTTAGGGTTTGAACTTCAGGGTTTGATCACCGGATTGACGGCTGCCTTCGGGAGGTTAGGGCTTTTGAAGAGTGGGTATGAGGGAGTATTTGTGCAGAGTTTCAAGGCTTGAGAGAGTGTATACTCTGATAATTTCATGTGTATATTTTCGGAGTCCAAAGACCCTTTATATAGGCAATTGGTGACTCACTCCGGCCAATCAAATCACGAGATGGCAATTGCAATTGCAATGCATCTCTAACTCTACATCGTAATCCCTGAGCGTAGCCCGAACGCATCGGGAAGGTAGTGTAATCTGATCAAACGTCTGACAGAACACGTTTCAGAGTCTGGAAAAAGGTCGATCTGGCGGCCGAGTAAAGGATGTCACGGCCGAGGAATGGATGTCTCGGCCGAAGGATAGATCTTGCGGCCGAGGGATTGATCTCTCAGGGAGATTTTGCTAGCAACAGGTTGCTCGGGTGAGAAAATGATGTTAGGGCCGTGGGATCGATGTCACGGCCGACAGATGGATTCTCCTAGGCTTCTGTATTTCTGTCTGAAAGGCTGTATGGCTTTGAATTGGGTCCTCTAAGTAGCTCAAAGTTCTTACCGAAAGTCCTAAGGTCCTTAAGGAAGCAATCAGCAATCATTGTATCCATTTCATCATCGGGATGGTCCCAAGGTGGGACTTGAAATAATCGTTAGGCCAAATTGGGGTGTCTACAATGTTTGGAATTGAAAGATTCTTTGCAACCCGGTATGATTTGTGCAGCTTGAAACCTAAAGCATGGATATTGGACACGGTTTGTGTAATATGATTTTGCCACCTGGTTGAAGTATTTAATTTATTGTGATTCATTTGCATTTTAGTCTAATTTGGTTACCTATCTATGGTTGTAGATTATAAATTTGGTAGCCGTGCAAATGACAAATGAGAAAAGGTCCAACCATCCAGACAACTGCCACTTTATGTGGTATTTGCTAGTTATTGTATCGGTTAGTATAATTACTTTCTCATAATTAATTTCCCCTTTTCCCCTTTCTATCCTCTAGTATTGGCATTGTTTTTATTTTCCGTAATTTTGCAGGGACAAGTATTAGACAATCCCAACCGGAATGATTGTGATTTGAAGAAGTTATTTGATAGCTATTTTGGAGATGCAAATTTTACTGCTGACCTTAGCTCATGCTCCATGGTAAAGCTATAAAATGTTGACGTAAGTTAGTACTTTTGCAAAACGATTATAAAGTAATATTTCAATTTGTCTTCAATCATGATTGGCTTACCTTTGGTTGTAGATATACATACCAACAAATGATCGTGGGAACCACTGGTTTTGCATCAAGGTAGACCTTGGCATCCAGATGGCTTACATTTTTTATTCGAAGCCTGCCACTCGATCCAATTTGTTCCGTAAGCGACTGACAAAAAAAGTGGTATGCACAACTCACATAGACCATGTTTTACGGTTTTGTATTCTATCTTACTACTTGTATTTACGATTAGATGGAGGTATTACATCGCGCCTTGCGGTTGCAATATGGAGACCTCTATAAAGTTGATGTCAGCAAGTTTAACATTGCTAATGTTAAAAGGAACCCTTACAGCATGAGAGCGATGGGTAATTTACTAAACACTTTATTGTGTTACTTGTGCTAATTGTGTTACTTGTGTTTCATGCAAGGGTTCAATTACCCATCTGGTGTGCATAGGGTTAATAGTTGTAAAGTAAAAGTAACTTCGTTATTGCGTAATGAACGGGTTGCTATAGTGTTGGTTTCTAAGGTATCTTTTTGTTTTGTAGATGGACGATACCGAGAGGCCAAGGTTGTTAATGGATTTGATTGTTGACCAGAATAATCGAGAAGCCGATATAGTTGCCAAAATTTGACGAATGGGAGGTAGTAAAAGGTAAAACGGGCTTTGTGTACGCAGGTGGTCACTTGGTTCATTTATACACTAGCAATCTGTAGGCATATGGGTTTTTGAGTTTTGATCACTTCTTATGCCAAAAGGGCTTGCAAGTAGTTTAATACGGGGTGGTGAATTTTTGATCTCCGCGGGGAACTGCCATAGTCGGGGTATCCGGGAACTCGCATACTCCTACTCCTTGGAAGGGTACTAAGTATAGATATTTAATTGTATCTATGACTTTTGCTTGTATATTCAATTGGACATGTCATTGTTGAGACTAGGTTTGAGTGAAACTACTTGGGCTGAATTTGGGCTGCTTATACAACAATGGGGTTGTCATTGTTGGAACTTGGTTTGACGTATAATTGATTGACCTTCCGATTGTCGGGTTGTAGTATCATCCACGTTTCTGTTATAGGTCGATGGCTTTGGTTGTTGTTAACATTGTACACCTCCTACTATAAAAACCATGTCTTCAATTTTTTCGGAATGCTTTACAATGGCATTGACGGACACCAATGAAGACAAACATTTAAGGATATATTTTATTAATTTGTGTACTAAACTAAACACTTACATGTCATTTATGAAGTATTTATAAAGAATAAAACTAACTAGTAACGTAAAACGTTTATGATTTGTGGTTTTCATGTAGCTGGGTTGAAAAACGCATTACGATTGAAATGAATATTCAAGTTGAGTTAAATTTTGTCCACCCATTGATTGAAAAATGTTTAGTTATTATTTTGTACATCTCACATGTTTTTATTGAACTAATTAGAATTTTTTAAAAACTAATAGAATGCCAACACTCCCTTCCAACCATTGTCAACTATTAAATACTCCGCGAAAAAATTAATTGAAAGTAAAAAATCCAAAATCTATTTATAAAGGGTGGCCAATTTTTGTCAACATACCTTTTTTTTCTCACCCATTACTTCTCCCACCAATTTTTTGACGAAACAAAACATTTCATTGAAGTTAGTTTGTTAATTTTTAAAATTTTCCCACCACGCACTAGTCCCGCCTAAAGGTCTAGTTGAAATTTTGTATTAGTCCCACCAAAAACTCCCTCCATAAATCAAACACTTGAATTTTTTGTTTCAAAACATTTCCCGCCCATGTCAAAATTTTCAAACCATTTCCCCACCCTCCTGTCACCTACCCTATATAATAATGACCCTCTCAGACGTAAACTCTCTCTCTCTCTCCCTCCCTCCCTTAAGTACTCAATTTAAGTTCCACTCTCCCTCTGCTTTGTTTAAGTTGGAGGATTAAGCAAGCATGGCAGCCTTTCACTGTCGTCCACCACCGCATATACGTGATTACCAGGTATGAAACCCGTAGGTATTGATATGTATTGGATGTTCTGTGGCCAAAACAACCTCTGTTAACTAAGTTATCTCTATTATGGCTAATTTAATGTAATATTGTATGATCGATTTAGCTTTGTTGGGCACGGAGTGCCTCCATGGATTTGGTTACACAATGTCACTCCCTGCGACCACTCTAAAAACAGACTTGCGGGTGCGATGTCGAATGCCATAAAAGACTTAATTGAAACCCTTCCTACCACCAATTGGTTTTAGGAGAGATGGTGGAAAAGCGGTCCGACAAGTGGTTTGGCCAGGAAGTCATGGGTTCGAGTCGCGGGAGCGTAATCGTGAGGGAGGGATTGTTGGGCCCGGAGTGCCTCCATGGATTTGGTTACACAATGTCACTCCCTGCGACCGCTCTAAAAACAGACTTGCGGGTGCGATGTCGAATGCCATAAAAGACTTAATTGAAACCCTTCCTACCACCAATTGGTTTTAGGAGAGATGGTGGAAAAGCGGTCCGACAAGCTTTCGATTGTGTCTAATTTAATTGAAATTTGGTACGTTTTTCTTAGAATTGTAGAGGGCAAATATCTTTTTTCAGCACTAATAACAGGGGTGATGATGGGGACAAGCCTCAGGGTCATCTTTATGACCCAACAACACCAAACTGTCATTGTGGGATGTGGGCAAACTTGAGGATTGCAGGGCCTAAGTCCAAATACAATGGGAGCTTGTACTATTCCTGTTCAAAAAAATCGGAAGGTGTGAGTACTTTAAGTGGTGTTTGCCCATATCCGGGTAAAGTCATGCTTTGGGATTTGTTGATGGATTTCATGCATACCCTGAAGTTAGTACGAACAACGGAGCCCATGTTACTGTCCTTCATACAAAGGTTGATCTGCTCGAACAACACGTTCGGTTCATGAAAAATATAATCAATGGATTGCTTTGGTGTTCATTTGGTGCAATAGTCATTATATTTTTTAAAGGTTAAGATTTTTGGGGCCCTGATTTTTAGTTAACGGTTTATCAGGTAACATTGTTCCGTATGGTAGTTCTAATTTTGAGGGTATTCCACTTTGTATTATATGGCGCATGATTGGAATGAAATGCTATGTTGTTTGTATTTATCGTATTTATTTAGGTGCAGTATGAGCCAGTTATGTTATCATATGGAAAAGAGTTACCTCACACCTTTCAAATACTTGTCGGGGATTGGAGCACATGGTTATCCAAATTCTTGATTACACTATCCTTTCATTATCCGTTGTTTCCATTGTGAATCAACTGGCAAAGATAGTGTAAGAGGATTTGGACTACTTGGGTAGGCTTTTCAAGGAGTTCGAAGATTTTACAAATACAAAATAATAGGATCTGCAGGGTACTACCAGGTTACTTATTGTAGACACCTCCCAAACGGGGCATCGCCATACAGATTGATCACGTTTGTTTGCTCGATTGGTTGCTTGTTTCATAAACCAAAATCATGGACATTCCCATGGCTAGGGAACATCGCCACATGATAGCGGTTATCATCAAAACAGAGTCGCCACCCAGTTTATTAAAACTGGGAAAATAGATAGAGATTCTGGATACGGGAGCCAAAAGTACAATAAGGGGAAGGTGTTAGGCACCCCTCTTTGCCCAGTCGTGAGACTGGCCCATAATCATTCAAGATAAGACGTATAGAGGCTTTGTTTAATTCCAACATATAGTCTATTTATTTATTCATTTAAACAGTAAGCAAAGTGAGCCAATGCGATGAATAAGCATGCATTAGAAAGCAGAAAAGCAAACAAAATGTCCCAGGGAGATGGATCCCGCGGCCGGTGAATGGATGTCACGGCCGAGGGATCCTCCTGGTTCGATGTATCGGCCGAGGGATCGAAGCCCCGGTCGGTGTTCTTCCTCACACCAGACAGAAAGATTAACAAATAATCAAATCGCTACGGTTAGTCAAAAACACAGTAAATAAGACAAACCAGAGGCTGTTGGGCCTCACCACCTTGATCCCTCAGTTGCTTGATTGCTTTGGATTGGGCGTGATTGACTGATTGCTTGATTGAAAACCCTAGGGTTAGGGTTTGAACTTCGGGGTTTGATCGCCGGATTGACGGCTGCCTTCGGAAGGTTAGGGCTTTTGAAGAGTGGGATTGGGAGAGTATTTTGGCAGAGCTTCGAGGCTTGAGAGAGTGTGTACTCTGATAATTTTTTGTGTGTTTATTTTCGGAGTCCAAAGGCCCTTTATATAGGCAATTGGTGACTCACTCCGGCCAATCAAATGTCACGATTGCAATTGCAATTGCAATGCAATTCGAACTCTACGTCGTAATCTCTGAGCGTAGCCCGAACGCATCGGAGAGGTAGTGTAATCGGATCAAACGTCTGATAGAACACGTTCCAGAGTCTGGGAAAAGGTCGATCTGGCGGCCGAGTAAAAGATGTCACGGCCGAGGAATGGATGTCTCGGCCGAAGGATAGATCTTGCGGCCGAGAGATTGATCTCTCAGGGAGATTTTGCTAGCAACAGGTTGCTCGGGTGAGGAAATGATGTAAGGGCCGTGGGATCGATGTCACGGCCGACAGATGGATTCTCCTAGGCTTCTGTATTTCTGTCTGAAAGGCTGTATGGCTCTGAATTGGGTCCTCTAAGTGGCTCAAAGTTCTTACCGAAAGTCCTAAGGTTCTCAAGGAGGCAATCAGCAATCACTGTATCCGTTTCATCATCGGGATTGTCCCAAGGTGGGACTTGAAATAATCGTTAGGCCAAATTGGGGTGTCTACAGATGCCCCTCTTTGACTGAACTCAGACGGATCGCGAGACATGTTTGAGTAAGAGTCAAAGCTGTAAAAAGCAACTCAATTTGGTCCAACCACTATTCCAAGGGGTTTTTGAAAAAGATTTTTGTTATGGTCGGGCCGGGAGGCTGCCTATGTATTCCACAAGGGAAATTCAGACCAACCGTAGTTCGGGCGAAAAAGAAGTTTTGTTATGGTCGGGCCGGGAGGCTGCCTACGTATTCCACAAGGGAAATTCAGACCAATCGTAGTTCAGGCGAAAAAGAAGTTTAAAAAGTTGGGAGGGTTAGAGACAGAAGACGTACCTTAGGGCTTAAAAAGCCGTAGTGTGACGTACCTAGACTGAGCCAGGGTTTTGGCGGAGGATAGTTGAAGGAGCGCTGGGCTACCTGGGGAGTTTTTGCGGAGAGCTTCCTTAGTATTTTGGGGTAGATCAGTACACTGTAGGTGCGTTTACTTTTCTTGATCATCCTTACTTTGACTGAAAGGAGCTCGGTAGAGTAGCCTATCCTTGCGAATGAGCTGGAAGGAATTGATGTAATGGGGTGGAATCCAAACCATCTACTGGGGATGAATTGGATGCCGATTGTTTTTGAGATGTGGGGGGCGCAGGGCCAGTATCTAGAGCACGAAGCTTTGGTGACGAGGGAACCGAGGCACGGAGCCGGTTGTAGTCATAAGGCGGAGGCCTGAGGTGAGCTTATAGCTTGATGGAACCGAAGCGCGGAGCTGGTATTGATCACAAGGCGAGAGCCTGAGGTGATGATTTCTGGCGTAGTGGAATCGAGGCGCGGGGCCTGTTGCAGTCTTGAGGCGAAGGCCTGAGGAGATTGGGTAGGACCGAGGTGCGGGACCGGCTGTTGTCTTGAGGCGAAGGCCTGAGGAGATTGGATAGGACTGAAGCACTGAGCTGATGTTGATCATAAGGCGAGAGCCTGAGGTGTCAGAGCTTTGAACTTGACGTGATGAACCGAAGCGCGGAGCTGGTATAAGGCAAGAGTCTGAGGTGATAGAACTGAGGCGTGAAGCCTGCTGTGGTTTATGAGGCAAGGGCCTGAGATGAGCTTAGAGCCTGATGGGACCGAAGCGCAGAGCTGGTATTGATCATAAGGCGAGAGCCTGAGGTGTCGGAGCTTAGAGCTTGACGTGATATGAACCAAAGCGTAGAGCTGGTTGCATTTTGATGGTTTGTGCACGGAGCTTTCTCATCATAAGTGTTGGCGTAGAGCCAAAGGATCGAGGCGCTGGACCGATCAATAAAACCGAGGCATAGAGCCGGTTAATTGCAGGGTTGACCTATTTCATGAGAGATATGCAGAGTGTATATGTGTGATGATGGTTGTTAGATGTGAACAGACATGATGATGCAGACTCGATGTGATAATGCAATATGTGCACGGGCCCATACGTGTGTGTTTGTTTTAAAGCTTAGAGCTTCTATCAAGTTCCGGACTTGAGCATTCAGAGCGTAGAGCTCGAGCATTCGGACGGCAGAATCCGAGCATTCAAAGTACAGGCTTTGAGCGTCCAGTACACAGTGGTTGGGCATCCAAGCGTAGAGCTTGAGCATTCAAGTGTATAACTTGAGCATCCAGTACACAGTGGTTGGGCATCCAAGCGTAGAGCTTGAGCATTCAAGAATGTTAGATTTTTGAGCATTCAAGCGTAGAGCCTGAGAATAGATGTCTTGATTGTTGGGGCGGCTTAGAGCCTGTTGCTTGTTTACGGCTTCGAGCCGGTTGAGATGATGGGCTTTGAGCTGCTGAGTTGAGATTACAGGCGTAGAACCTGTTGCCGTGATAGCGAGCATAGAGCTGCTGAGATAGTAAACATAGGCTTTGAGCCTGTTAAGAACTTGATTGTGTACGGCTTCGAGCCAGTTGAAACGATGGGCTTGGAGCCGCTGAATTGATAGGTGGGGGCGTAGAGCCGCTGAGTTGATGAGTTGGTATGGCTCTGAGCCAGTTGAGATGGTAGATATAGGCTTCGAGCCTGTCGAGGTGATGGCTTGGAGCCATTTGAGATAATGGGCTTTGAGCCGTTGAGATTGCTTGTTTACGGCTTTGAGCCAGTTGAGATAGCGGGCTTTGAGCCGTTGAGTTGTGATAACGGGCGTAGAGCCTGTCGATAATGGGCTTAGAGCCGCTAAGATGGTTGTTATGGCTTTGAGCCAGTTGAGGTAATGGGCTTCGAGCCGCTTGTGTGAGTGATAGCGAGCGTAGAGCCGCTGAGTGAGTTGATATGGGCGTAGAGCCTGAGTGACTTGAGCGACCTGTGCACAAGGTTATTGAGCGCGGAGCTGCTAAAGTTTTGAGCTCATGGTTGCTTGTTTTGCTTCGGTCAGCAGTTTGTGGAGAGAGATCTTCGATGCTTGGATATGCCCCCAAGGCTAGTTTTGATTATGTTGTGTTGGCTCGGGGGTGCCCCCAAGGCTACTTGGTTGGTTGAGGACTTAGGAGTCCGTAATCGTTTGAGTTGATGTACTGAGCAAAATCTGATGTTGCTGAGGGAGATAGATTGGGAGGCCAGGAGATCAATCTCTCGGCCGAAGGATTGATGTCTCGGCCGAGGAATTGAAGTATCGGCCGCTTAATCGTTTGGTTTCCAGAGCACTATAAAAACCGGCCTTTTGGCGTTTTATTTTCATTTTCCTCTTCTCTCCTCTTCTCCCGTTCTCTTCTGTTGCTGTCGCTTTCTACCGAGGATCCTTCTCCTTTTCTGTCAGGTCCGGATGATGGGCGATATGTGGCCGGCGTTTGCGGAGGGAGACCGCGCTGTTCTTGGTCTTGTCTTGATGCTTGATTAGGGACCCTTGCATGGGTGGCTTGCTTTCGTGACGCGGAACTCCTGGGGTGGCGGCAGTGCGCGGTATGGTGATTTTTCTAGGCCATGTGGTGTCTCTTTTGCACCGTAGTACTCCTCCAGTATACACCGCCCTAGGGGTGTCCTCTTTTTAGTTTCTTTGCAGCAGGCCTCTGGTGTTTAGAGCACCAGAGGGTCTGGCATCCTCTCCTGCTTCCTCTTTTTGTCTTTTTTTTTGTTTCTCTTCCTGCATAGGTTAGTTTGACAGGAAATCGATATATAGTTTGTTTAGAAAATGTGGGATGATCCACCTTGTGATGTAAAAAGCTTTCGTTATATGAAACAAAACCTTTTGCTCTGCTCGTGATTGTGTATGCCGTATTTACGTCGTTTGTGTGCGATAACTTGTTAATCCAATGAAACAAACTGAACCGTGGGAACAGTCTATAAAATAGCCATTCTGGCGGCCGATTTAATGATTACACGGCCGAGGCTTCGATCTGGCGGCCGAAGGATCGTTTTGTCTGCCTGGTTTTGACTTGCAGTCAACCCTGATTTTCACGGGCCGATGGATAGATCCTATGGCCGTCGTATCGAAGTATCGGCCGAGAGATCGATTGAAATTCTGAGGATTAAGAATCCGATTCCGATTCGGACTAAGACTCGACTTAGTTCTATAAATACGCGTTCTACGAACCCGATAGCATTGTCAGTAGCAATTCCTTACACATGGCACAACCAGTCCTTGATCAGTGGTTGGATTTCTTTAATGGCCTCGACCGTCTGCACTTTAAGTCCTTTGGTATGGACTTCCTCTTTTCCCTTCGTCACATCCCTGTGAATTTTGCCTTCCTTAGGGCAGCCGCTAGTTTGTGGGACACTGATTTTCACGTCTTTCGTTTTAGGAGAGAGGAGTTGTGTCCTACTATCGAGGAGTTTGCAGCCATCATGGGTCATTTGGATAGAGAGGGTTTCATTGTCCCTAATCCTTTGTTCAACTGGGGTGATCTCCTGAAGGATTTACTCCAAGTTCAGAAACATGAAGTTAAATTCTTCCTAGTGAAAGGAAGACTGGAGATTTTGCAACTTATTCAGCGTTTTGGTACAGCTGAGGCTCATCGCCAAGTTTCCCTACAGAAGTCGTGTTTTCATGCGTTTTGCATTTGTCTCCTCCATTATTATTTGCTTGGCCCTTCCTCTGGCCATGCTGATCCCGTGTCGCTTAACCTGGCACAACAGATTGGAAACCGTGTGGGTTTCGCTGGCTTAGTGTTGGCAGAGACCTTGATGGGTCTAAATGTGATGAAGGGTAGTCCTACAGCTCAGTTCTTAGGCAGTCCTTTGCTATTGCAGGTTCGCTCTTTTATTTGTTTATTTGTTACCTTTCACTTATCACTCTTTTGTTTTGACTCACGTGTTCTCTTAACTCACAATTTTCCTTTTTTCTCTAGGTGTGGTTGTTTGAGAAGCTAAAGGTGTGGGATGCGCCGGAGCGACTTCCTTATAATCCAGACCAATGCACGGAGCGTCACATGATTAAACAGTTCCCAACTGAGGCTGCTTGGGAAGCATGGATGAAGACTTGCAGAGGTGATTGGATTCAATGGGTTTGCCCCTGGTATGGTATAGAGAGTATGACTGTGAGTACCATGAACCATTTTGGTGTAGCAGCGATTGGTATCGCTCGAGTCGTTTTCTACTTTCCTGCTCGCTTTCAAAGGCAGTTTGGGGTTGAACAAACCGTAATCTTGGGTGATCCTGAGTACACCGTTTCTAAGATCCATGATGCCAACTTCCGTCGCAACATGCTGCGTCTTTGGCCAAATAGAGTGATGTAGGAGGTTACTGAGAACTTTGTCGCCAAGCTATCGGGTTCTTACAAACGCTGGTTGAAGAAAAACCTTTTGGAGGACAGTAGTGCAAAGAGAAGGAAGACCTAGAGATTGACACTTTGCTTATGTTTTTCAAAAGATATTTGTTTGATTCTAGCTTTCATGGATTAAGAATTGTTTAGGTTTGCTTTGTCCTTTCTCTTTGGAAATAATAAAACATTTGGTCGTTTTATTTGAAGATGTTATTGCCATGATTTGATAGCGAACATGCTTTAGGATAGATCTAGAAATTTTGGAAGTGATGATGATAGCAGTGGCCGAATCTCAAATTTGGAGATTGCCTACGTATCCCATGGAGGGAATCAGGCCATAAACGTAGTTCCAACAAAGGGGATTTGTTTTGTTTTTAGTTAGGGTCCACTCGGGTATTTTTCTCTCCTTTTGCGCTCTAAATTTTTCCTAAAACCACCATTGCGGGTTTTCGGTCTAGCGAGCGTTTTATTTATGCCTTAGTTTTTGCCTAAGCCGCCCTTGCGGGTTTTCGACCTAGCAGGCTGCTCTAATTTTTGCTTG
Organism: Rhododendron griersonianum; assembly: GCA_018127125.1. Lineage (NCBI taxonomy): Eukaryota > Viridiplantae > Streptophyta > Magnoliopsida > Ericales > Ericaceae > Rhododendron > Rhododendron griersonianum. Next base: position 32,732,288 of record CM030797.1, on the reverse strand, counting down.
GGTCAGCCCACCCTTGTGGTTTTCGGTTCAACGAGCATCTCTCATGGGTAATACTTCCTCAGCTTGTCAATGTTGACTGGCGTTGCGAATTCCATTCCATCCAAGTCTGCAATGTATGCTACTCCTCCAGAAAGTATGCGTTTGATAAGGTAGGGGCCTCCCCAGTTTGGTTTAAACTTGCCCCTTGGGTCTGAGACGTGGCGACGAATTGCTTTGAGCACCATGTCTCCTACCTTGATGTCCCTAGGTTTCACCTTTTTGTTGAATGCTCGTGCAATGCGGCGTTGATACCCTTGTACATGGTATAAGGCTCTCAGCCTCCTTTCGTCTAATAGTACCAACTCGTCGTGGCGATTTTGAACCCAGTCTTTCTCGATCATTCCAGTCTCAGCTAGAACCCTTAACGAAGGTAATTCTATCTTGATAGGCAAGACAGCTTCCATTCCATAAACTAGAGAATAAGGAGTGGCCCCAGTTGAAGTCCTTTCAGTTGTTCGATAACCCCATAGTGCCAGAGGTAGCATTTCTGGCCAATCTGTGTAAGTGTCGGTAGTCTTCCGCAGAATCCTTTTGATATTCTTGTTTGCAGCCTCAACTGCTCCATTAGTTTGAGGCCGGTAAGTAGATGACCGATGATTTTGTATCCCAAATTCGGCGAAAAGCTTCTTTGTCGCCCCCTTGAAGTGCGATCCATTGTCACAGACGAACTCGTGGGGTACACCATATCGATAGATGATATTAGTGCGAGTAAATTTGGCCACATGAGTGGCTTTGAGAGTAGCATAAAAAGCTGCTTCTACCCACTTGGTGAAGTAGTCAATGGCCACCAGAATGAACTGATGTTTGTATTTTTCCTTGGGATTTATGCTTCCAATGACGTCTATCCCCCAGGTGGAGAATGGCCAAGGGGATGTCATGCTATACAATTCCGTAGGGGGAATACACATACGATCAGCGTGAGTTTGGCATTTGTAACATCGGCGGACATAATCAGCGCAGTCGGCCTCCATTGTAGTCCAGTAATATCCCTGACGTAGGATTTTCTTTGCCATCATCGCTCCATTCATGTGTGGCCCACAAATTCCCTCGTGTATTTCCTCCATTACCTTGCGACTGTCCTCTGTTGTGACGCAAAATTGACTTGGACCCAAGTGTGCCCTTCGATACAATGCTCCTCCACAGATTACAAATAGGGCAGCAAACTTCCGCAGAGCCGTTTTGTCTTTCGAGGTGGCCTCGGATGGGTATTCTCCTTTTTCCAGGAATTCCTTCACGTCTTCGTACTATGGCTTGCCATCGTCTTCACCTTCCTCGGTAAAGGTGCATTCACATGCTGGTTTGGCTTTTTGCTCGATCATGAGAGGCCGCATTGTGAACCCCAGGGGTATTTCGACCATAGATGTTAATGTTGCCAGTGCATCTGCAAATCTATTGCTCACTCGAGGAGTGTGTGTGAAGATAACGGAATCGAATTGTGGAATTAGATCTTCCAGCACAGAATGATATAGCTTTAGTGTATCCTCCTTGGCCTTCCAGTCTCCTCTTGCTTGAGATACCACCAGGTTTGAATCCCCAATGACTTCTACCCTTTTTGCCCCTAGCTCCAAGGCTACCTCCATTCCAGCAATACAGGCCTCGTATTCAGCTTGGTTGTTAGTGACTTCAAACCTCAGTTTATATGACAGAGGGATGTGAGAGTCGTTTGGGGAAACTAGCAATACCCCTATGCCATATCCACATCGGTTTGATACTCCATCAAAGTAAAGTTGCCAGGTGTCGTCTAAGAGACATAAGATGTCCTCGTCGGGGAACATGAAGTCCTCTGCCTCGGCCTCTGTCACAGGGTGATCTGCCAAGAATTCTGCCACAGCTCTTCCCTTCACTGATTTCCTTGTCATGTATTTGAGGTCGAATTCTGCTAGCAGCAATAACCACCTAGCTAGCTTTCCGATAAGTGCTGGCTTTTCGAAAAGATATTTGATTGGGTCCAAACGAGAGACCAGCACCACCGGATGTGCTAACAGGTAGTGCCTCAGTTTCTTTGTGGCCCATACTAGCCCCCAACAGGTTTTCTCGAGAGGAGTGTACCTTGCCTGATAGTCCATCATTTTTTTGCTGAGGTAGTATATGATGCACTCTACTTTGGCGTCGTTTTCTTGTGCTAGCATGCACCCCATGGATGTGTCTGTTACTGAGAGATATAGAATCAATGGCTTCCCAGGGATGGGCGGCGACAGTATAGGTGGATTCTGAAGATATTCTTTGATTGCCTCGAATGCTTGCTGACAGTCTTGGCTCCATTCAAAATCAGTACCTTTCCTCAGTAGCTTGAAAAGAGGTTCACAGGTGGTTGTGAGCTTGGAAATGAACCTGCTGATGAACTGTACCTTCCCCAAGAAACTTCTTACTTCCTTCTCCGTCCTAGGTGGTGATATCTCCATGATAGCCTGTATCTTGGAAGGGTCTACCTCGATTCCTCTTTGAGTGATGAGGAATCCCAACATCTTTCCAGCTGTTACCCCAAAAGTGCATTTTTGAGGGTTAAGACGTAGTTTGTAATTCCTAATCCTCTCAAAGAACTTTTGGAGTGCTCCATGGTGTCCTTCCCTTTCCTTTGATTTGACTATCATATCGTCAACATACACCTCGACCTCTTTGTGCATCAAGTCGTGCAGCAGTGTTGTGGTCATCCTCTAGTAAGTGGCTCCAGCATTCTTCAACCCAAACGGCATCACTCGGTAGCAGTAAGTTCCCCAAGGCGTAGTGAAGGTGGTTTTCTCTCTATCCTCAGGAGACATAAGGATTTGATTGTACCCAGAAAATCCATCCATGAAAGATAACAATGCATGGCCTGCGGTGTTATCTACTAGCTCGTCTATGTGAGGCAATGGGAAGTCATCCTTTGGACTGGCTTTGTTGAGATCTCGGAAATCTACGCAAACCCTGATTCCTCCAGTTTTCTTTGGTACAGGAACGATGTTAGCTACCCATTGTGGATATTCGGTGACTATGAGAAAACCGGCGTTGATTTGTTTAGTGACTTCTTCTTTTATCTTTAGGACCCAATAAGGGCGCATACGTCTCAGTTTTTGTTTAACTGATTTTGCATCAGGATGAAGGGGAATTTTATGCTGAACAATTTCAGGGTCTATTCCAGGCATGTCCTCGTAAGACCAGGCAAAAACATCTTTGTATTCTTTTAGCAAAAGGATTAGTTTTTCACTTTCTTGAGGGGATAGTGTGGCACCAATTTTAACCATTTTGGGCTCGTTTTCAGAGCCTATGTTTGCTGTGATTATTTCCTCAGAAAAAGGTTTAGCGTGCCTTTCTTCTTCTCTCTTGATGAATTCTAGAATTTCTTTTGGAATTTCTTCCTCAAAATTTGGTTTGTCGGAATCCATGCAATTGATCATAGGCAAAGTGAAATACTCTAAATCTTCCTTCTCATTGCTAAGATTATCAAAAGACATTTCAGAGTCGAACTCAAAGTAAACGTTATGCCTTGGTACTTTGACCAGGTTTTCCTCACTAGACTTAGTAGTTTCAAAAGATGAAAAGCTTGACTCGGACTGAGTCGACTCGGAGTCGGAATCGGAATCAGAACTAAGATTAGAATTAGCGCTTTTCATTTTGTATTTCAGAGTGTGTTCCACGGTCCAGTTAGGGTAAGCCCCTTTTTCAGCATCCACATTCAGTTCAGAGCAGTCTTTTTCATCACCAAGGTCGATCACCAGCACTTCACTATCACCTCGATTCACACTTTCATCATTGTCACCCTGCAAGTCTTGGAGGGCCATTTGATTTGCTATTGCTGTTATTTCTTCCAATTGAGCTTCAATCTCTGCTTCGTCGCTGTTGTCGACTCGTCGTGTGCCAACAAAGCCCCACCAATTACCAAAGCTATCTGTGATGGGGTGGATCACCCTTATTTCATTGTTGGTGACCCCCTCATCAAAGAGTAGGTTTAGTGATATTTCGTCTAGTGGGTCATTGTCGACAGACTCTTCTTCCTTTGCCTCTTCAGTGTCGAGGTTGTTGACCTCGTCTATTGGCCAATAGTCGTCGGTAGGTGCATAGGGGTCATAAAAATAGATTGGAACCCTGCGAAGCCCTTCTTCTTCGATCAGGTCTTCTATTTCTTCCTCATAAACCGTTCCAGCGAACATGACATGGTTGTCTTCAATGATAGCCACCATAGGCTTCGGTTGATTTACTGGAGTGATGTATTCGGAGGGGTTGAAGTCTTCAACAGCAAAGTGGAGCAGACCAGACAGCTTGGTGACAACTTGAAAGTGGAGCGGACCAGACATGAACAGTGATGCAGTCATTTTTCCTGAAAAGGTTTTTGCTTTAGTTAGATTGATTAATCATACCTACTGTTTGTTTGACTTAGAGAGATTCCTAAGGTTTAACCTGCAAAAGAGAAACTTTACAACATACACATATACAATGGGTGTGAGGAAGAACTTGGAAGTAAAATAGTAGGTTCCTATCTTAGTTTGATAAGTTCTATGGCTTTCTAAAACATGCAAGGTTTTGGTAGTCTCAGGGTGCTCCATTGTCAAAGGGCACCAATCCTCTCTCCAGCCCATCATAGGCGGTGATTGGGTGATTCCCTTTTTGATATACCACTAGGTACGAGTGACTGTGGAGTTTGCTGGAACCCCCAACATAGCCCGTGTCATGCCGGGATATCAGGTGAACTCAACGGGTTGCCAGCTCGATGCATATGATAAATGAATTAAACAAGGCAGGTATTAGTCTTATGTTGAACTTTCTGGTTATGGCTCTCATATTCCCCAGCAGAGTCGCCAAAAACTGTAGACACCTCCCAAACGGGGCATCGCCATACAGATTGATCACGTTTGTTTGCTCGATTGGTTGCTTGTTTCATAAACCAAAATCATGGACATTCCCATGGCTAGGAACATCGTCACATGATAGCGGTTATCATCAAAACAGAGTCGCCACCCAGTTTATTAAAACTGGGAAAATAGATAGAGATTCTGGATACGGGAGCCAAAAAGTACAATAAGGGGAAGGTGTTAGGCACCTCTCTTTGCCCAGTCGTGAGACTGGCCCATAATCATTCAACATAAGCCGTATAGAGGCTTTGTTTAATTCCAACATATAGTCTGTTTATTTATTCATTTAAACAGTAAGCAAAGTGAGCCAATGCGATGAATAAGCATGCATTAGAAAGCAGAAAAGCAAACAAAATGTCCCAGGGAGATGGATCCCGCGGCCGGTGAATGGATGTCACGGCCGAGGGATCCTCCTGGTTCGATGTATCGGCCGAGGGATCGAAGCCCCGGTCGGTGTTCTTCCTCACACCAGACAGAAAGATTAACAAATAATCAAATCGCTACGGTTAGTCAAAAACACAGTAAATAAGACAAACCAGAGGCCGTTGGGCCTCACCACCTTGATCCCTCAGTTGCTTGATTGCTTTGGATTTGGCGTGATTGACTGATTGCTCGATTGAAAACCCTAGGGTTAGGGTTTGAACTTCGGGGTTTGATCGCCGGATTGACGGCTGCCTTCGGGAGGTTAGGGCTTTTGAAGAGTGGGATTGGGAGAGTATTTTGGCAGAGCTTCGAGGCTTGAGAGAATGTGTACTCTGATAATTTTTTGTGTGTTTATTTTCGGAGTCCAAAGGCCCTTTATATAGGCAATTGGTGACTCACTCCGGCCAATCAAATGTCACGATTGCAATTGCAATTGCAATGCAATTCGAACTCTACGTCGTAATCTCTGAGCGTAGCCCGAACGCATTGGAGAGGTAGTGTAATCGGATCAAACGTCTGACAGAACACGTTCCAGAGTCTGGGAAAAGGTTGATCTGGCGGCCGAGTAAAAGATGTCACGGCCGAGGAATGGATGTCTCGGCCGAAGGATAGATCTTGCGGCCGAGAGATTGATCTCTCAGGGAGATTTTGCTAGCAACAGGTTGCTCGGGTGAGGAAATGATGTAAGGGCCGTGGGATCGATGTCACGGCCGACAGATGGATTCTCCTAGGCTTCTGTATTTCTGTCTGAAAGGCTGTATGGCTCTGAATTGGGTTCTCTAAGTGGCTCAAAGTTCTTACCGAAAGTCCTAAGGTTCTCAAGGAGGCAATCAGCAATCACTGTATTCGTTTCATCATCGGGATTGTCCCAAGGTGGGACTTGAAATAATCGTTAGGCCAAATTGGGGTGTCTATAGATCCAATTTAATATGTGTTGCCTTAATGTATCATTCATTTAACATTCCTCCGCGAATGCAAGTTTTATGCCCATGCATGAAGTTTTGCAGGGCATTTAATCCAGTGGGCCTACAGAAGCTTGCATTGCTGGGGCTAAGAAGAGGAGTGTTCCAGTCCAGGAGCTGAGCTTAAACTGGATTAATTAATATAATATAATTTGATTAGTTAGTTAGTTATCATTAATTAATTAGTTGGATTTGTTGAGGAGGTGACAATTACTGATAGCTGGCAAGGAGTAGAAAAGGAAAGGATAGAATTGCAATTGTAATCAAATATGTTTGGTACGAAAGGTTCCCTCAATTGTAACCGTTCTGTAATCGAATACAATGGATCTCAATTTTTCCTTGTTCTTCTTGGATTTCTCTTTCCATACATGAGTACCACAATTTACATAAAAGACAAATAAGACTACATTTGAGGAAGGACCAGGTTGGGGTACCTCCGGAGCCTTCGAGAAGGCCAGGTCACGACGTGACTATAACTCCAGGACCCGGAGAGGGTATGAGCTTCCTTCCCACGCAACGTGGAAAGTAAATAGATGGCAACTTCCACCATCTACCTTGACCAGCTGACAACATATACATGATTGCACTGCTCACAAGCCCACTACTTTCATTCTTGTAATAAGCACACTAATTTGATTGTTGTATTTTCCAATAGCTCCCATTCCGATTATAAGAATAATCGCACTTAAATAGATGAATATTGTGATAACCCACACAAGCCAATAGAAGAACTTCCCGAAGGGGATTTCAAAAGAAGAAGAAGTGGCCATGGTTGTATGGGTTGCTTCATCACAAACAACCCTGACCCCTACTTATACTACTTTCATGTTTGAGAAGCCGTGGAGTGACATGACTACACTAGCTTGCAAAGTAAAGGAGACATTATTGCCAACTTGGCTTGAAAAAAAAATTAAAGCTATGAAAGGACTACACTATCTTCCAAAGTGAAAGAGGCATTATTGGCACTTAAAAAAATTAATGCTATGAAAGGACTACGCTATCATCCAAAGTGAAAGAGGCATTATTGGCCCTGCAAAAAAATTAAAGCTATGTCAGGTGCAACACTATCTTCCAAACTGAAAGAGACATTATTGGCCCTGCATAAAAATTAAAGGTAAGAGGACTACACTATGTTCGAAAATATACGAGGCATTATTGCCAAGTTGGCCTGCATATAAATCTCTGAGATTATTGGCAATGTGGGGCCAAGAAATTTGTCCCTATTCGTCTTTTTCCCTATCTCTAAATTGGAACACAATCGATCAAATCTATGTTTCCCTTCCCTTATAGTGCCACAAATCACAAATTGTGAAAAACATAACTCAGACAACAGGGATCCGAAATCAAACGTTGGCAAAAATAGTCTGATCAACTAAGAGATGTAAATCAGCTCTAACTTATTTGCACGCCCACAGCCTCTCACAAAATCCTCATGCATTCCATGTTCTGGAAACAAATACTGATACAATAGTAAAAATAGCCATTGTCAATCTCATGAAACCAATTCAATACAACAAACCCACTTAACAACTCCATATATCAATACCACAACAACAAAACCCTAACTTCCTAACTCAATGTGGACAAGGTTTCAACATCTCTTATACTTGGTTGTACAACTCGTATAACGGGTTATGATTTCAAAGACTACGAGCTTCACAAAAATACCATATTTCAACAACCAATTCCAGATTTGGGCAGTACAAATACAAGAACGAACACAAATTTTTAATTTCAAAAAATATACAACATCTAACACAAATTATCAGATTTCAACAAATAGGGGCCGTAAATAAAATTTGCTCAAAAAATAAAACAAGGAATAAGATTATATCCGAACACAAATATTGGATTGGAGGTGGGCATGGGTGAGCTTCAACGTTAGGATCTTGGCCTTGTTCTTGTCCTCGTCGAAGGTGTGGGTTTTGGATCTTGGATCGAATTCGGAATGTCCGATGGCGGCCTGGACTCCGTTGGTGTTGGCGGTGACGTCCACGGGTTGGATGTCAGGTGGGGAGAAGGGGATGGAGGAAGAGAAAAGGACAGGGAGAGATAGAAGAGTTGCTCAGATCGATCAATCCATTCCCGAACACTAGACGAGGAGTCGATGATGGGTGGGAGATGAACGTTGGGCAGTGGGTTTTCTTTCTGGGTGGGAGTGGGAGATGAGGAGATGAACGGGGTTAAGGTTAAAGAGGGATTAAAGGGAAAAGATGGAGAAAAGATGTACAGGATCATAGATGTAGGGGAACAAAATCCTTAACCGTGGTTAAGGGGCAGGGCAAAGGGTTTTTTTTTTTTTTTTTACCGATTGTTTAAGTATCAAGGAAAATTTGGGGAATTTATTATACCTTGGTTATGCCACCGAATGGTTATGGTTATGCTCCCAATGGTCAAGTCATGCCAATTATTACGGTGTCCCCAAATTCATCGGGGACACCATAGCATCCCATTATATATAGTTATAAATCGATTGCTTTTCTCATACCATGCAATACATCATAAAATAAACTCTCATTAGACAACAAAAATTACACTCATTTTATATAAACCTAAAAAATTGAAAAAAAGAAGAAGCTCTCATAACTTTAAACTCATAAGAATAAATACTCTAACAGGAGAGTCCAGGAAAAGTCTCTTGAGAGCTTCTCTTTGAAAGCGCTCCTTTTCTTTTTCTTCTTCTTGTGCTGTCTCCCTCTTCTTTTTCCCCTCCCCCATGGCAGCTCCTCCACCTCCTTCCTCTCCATTTTCTTCCCTTCTCCTCCTCTCCCACTTCCATAGTTGTGAGGTGGTTGAGACCCTCTCCTTAGGGAGTTGAAATCTCCCACTCTCCCCATCATTTTTGGACTCAGGAGCCAGATTTAGGGTTCTAGATCTGGTTTCTTGGAACTAGTTCAATAGCGCCGGTGGCGGTGTCTGTAGCGGCTTCAGCCTTCAGTCTGCAGCGGGAACAACCTCAAGTTGGTGCGGCGGGTCCATCCAAGAGAGATTGCTCTGTGTCCATACCTGGCCAGTCCATACCTGACTACTCCATACTTGGCCACTCCAACCCCCTTCACGAGTGTGATCGACGGGTCTGACTCTGGCGTTTTGGCTACATGTAGTTTTTTCTTTTTCTTTTTTGTTTTGTTTGGTTTAGTGTATTTTGTTTTGTTTGTTATTTTTTGTACTTTCGGACCGGTAGTGTCTGCTTTTATTATACTGTGTTTTTCTTTTTTTTTTATATATATAAATCGAGTTTAATTTTGGTAAAAAAAGAAAAGAATAAATACTCCTATAAAAAAAAAAATCATTCTCGGCCACGCCAACCTTTTTTCCTTTTTGTTTTTTTGAAACAAAACACCGTACACTACCCACCAGACACATGTCATAACCCTGTTAGGATAAAAAGGTAATTGGACTTTGTGTCATATTAGGGTTTCCAAACTTTTTCTTTTTCCCTTTTCTCCAAGAGCAAATCGTTACCAGTAGCAGCTTCGTTCTCCTACTGCTGCGTCTTTCTCTCTCTCTCTCTCTCTCTCCAACCAGCCATGGCAAAAAAGCACAGGTATAGCTCTCCCCCCCTTTCTCTCTCTTGCTCACTCCTTCTCTCTCTGAAGTCTGATCGCGATCTGACCGAGATCGACTTGCTCTCTTGCTCGGTTCTCTCTTGCTATTTGATCGCTGCTTCTCCAGTACCTCAATCTCGTCCGAGATCGACCAGAATCGCCGGTAAGGCCCAGTATCAAAGTCGGGACGGTATTTGAGGTGTAAGTTACCGATTTTACTCAAATTTAGTACCTACCATACCGGCCGGTATGGAATGAGATTCACAACCTTGGATAGTATAATAAGAGTTTTTTTTTATCAAAGGAATCTCTCTTTTAAAACAATTGGTCGGAATACTCTAATTTTCAAACTATTTTTAAAACTATTCAGTAGAGCCACTTCAAATGGTGCTACCTGAGTAGCGACACTCCTATTGGCGCTCTATGCCATGGCACACGGTTGTATGACATGGACTGGCGCCATTTGAAATAGCTCTACACAAGCGCCATTCGCCATTTGAAATAGCTCTACGCAATCAAGTAGCGCCATCCCAACTGGCTCTAACCAATTAAGTAGTGCCACTCCAACTGGCACTACCTTATGTATATTGAGAACCAAACTGGTCATCTGAAAATGGGGTCATTAATCGATCAATCAAACGTGAATATAACGAAAATGGGATGAAACATGAATAAAATTACATACAACGAAAGTAAAATCGTTAAAAAAAAAATTGAACCACGATTGTAGTGTAGAATATTTTGCCGTTACAATGTGAATAGCGGAAAATTTGCTTATTTCGATAAGATGCTAGGCACTCCTCAACAACCCACTAAAATCAAAACTCATTTTTTTTATATATGTTTTTACAAACAAATAACATATTCTATTAAAAAATGAATTGACCATTTCATATAACTACTATGTTTAGAATTGAAAAAAATAAAACGATTGCCCATAATATAACTAATAACCTACAACTCATAAATTTGTATTACATAGATCCAACAACAATACTTCATTAAGAACTTTCATTTAAAAAAAAATACAACAGATCCTATTCGTCATTGGAATAATCAGACATTTCGGGATCGGATGCGTACTGTGGATACCTTCGAATCCCTCTAATTGACTCTGTGGGGTCGAAGCCGTCCCTTTCAGTTTCCCTCACATTCCTTAGCTATCATGCCTTGACGGATTAGCCGCTTGCACATTGCATTAATCTCCACTTGGAACCTTTCGCAAACGTCATTATGGAGATGATTTGGCCTTCTTCCGTCTATCATCTACGTTGAGCGTGCTTTAGGCACCTTCAATAGGTACTTACGACATTTCGTTTCCAACTTGTTCATCTCTGCAAACATTTTAGGCCAGTTAAGTAAAGCAGTGGCTTCACCCTCAAACGAAGATTGGTTCCAATCCAATATGAAATAAGCATATTGACTTGCATCATATTGCAACATAGGCTCGATAAATGTTCGTTTGCCATGCTTGTCGTATGTAGCAAGAGTGTAGTCCAATCTAGGAAGGAGACGTTGATCTTCACGTGGACCTACCCATGCCGATGGCAGTTCACTACCAGTCCTCGGCCATTTTCGAAATGAGTTGCATGATATCACCCTGTACGCGCGGTACCCATGCATCTGGTTTACGGGCAAATCATCACGAGTCCTTGCTTTGTGGTCGGCCAACCAAGCATCCATAGGGTAAAGCTGTGAAGGAGAACGGCCTTGATTATTGTCTCCATCCATCTCACTTGGTAGTCGGAAACGACGAAAACGGGAGTTGTTTGGTAGATCAACAATTGTGTGTAAGTGTGGAGGGGGGGGGGGGTTGTCTATCGGTCATTCCACAACTTCCCCATTTGTGAGATCTCTCGTCATTCTTGTTTCATGTTGGTGATCCTCGAACCATGTCATCGGTAAATGATGGATGTTCGAAGGTTGAATTGTGCAAGGGATGCATCCATGCAGGTCATGAACTTCGGTAGGGATGTTCAGATGTTGAACAGGCGGGGGTGCAGGTGCCCGTGTACGAGAACTATTTCCCTTTTCTAGTCTTCTTTCAAAAGGGAAGTTTGGATGCATTTCGTCATTTATTTTCAATGCTTCATCAATGGCCGCGTGTGTATATATATAGAACAATGTTGACGCACTTTGGGAATGCCCTAGGGTTTTATTAACCTCACTGGAAAAAAATTGTGTTATTAATAAATACACCCATTTTCAGCTTTATCAAATTCGTTCAGGCTTTTTCAGCTTTACTCAATTACTGCAGTCTGTTTCAGTCTTATTCAATTACTGCAGCTTTTTTCACTCTTATTCAAATCGTTCAACCTTATTCAATGCGTTCAGCCTTAATCAATTCCTACTACCTTTTTCAGCCTTAGTCAATTCCTACATCCTTTTTTAGCCTCATTCATAATAAAATTTGTAATTGGAAGTATCTTTGTTCCGTTGGTCATTTATACAGCTTTATTCATATACACAACATTATTAAGCTTTTATATAGCCTTATTCATATACAACTTTTTTTGGCCCTCAATCTATTGATTATTGTCTTATTGGATCCCATTGAGGGTCTGATCTAGGTATTGGACAAAGTATCTGTCTATAAATTATCTTTCAACTTCTACGTTTTTGTATAGTAATTCTTAGTTGTGAGATAGGTCTATCATAATGGCAAACAGAGGAGCAAGTTCCAGCGTCTGGATACTTCCCAAGTTCAAGGATCTGTATTGGAAAGAAAAAAGGACTAGCCTGAAAGATTACTATGTTGGTCTTTGACAAGAATGGAAATTTAGAGTTGAAGAGCAGGAGGAATTGGTTAATGATTTGCATAACATGGGAGTAAGAATTACACATCGTCGATCTCTAGAGATGCCAACAACAAATATGCGTAAATATGAAGTAGCCATGTCCCAAATCAAAGAGGAGAATAATATAATGTTGATGCACAGGAGTAGATATTTCATGCTTCAGCTAGTAACAGAGATAGCTGAGCCAAATCAGTGAGTACTAACGAAAAATGAGCGTAACGATGCTTTGAATAATGAGAAGTATCTATTTGACTATGCTATGTCTGATGAGGACATGTAGATTGTAGACACCCTTTTTTGGACTTCCCATATTAGTTTACTTACGGTATTTGATTCCTCGATGATGAAACAGATCAAGAACACCCCGAGAATGTTAATGTGTTCGAGCTTTGAGCGGTTAAACCCCTTTAAACCTAACCCAAAAAAACCTCAGCAAAACCCTACTTGCATACGCTTGTCCCACACCAGCGTGCGCTGGTCCACTTGCCACGTGTCAGTCATCGATCAACTTTGACAGTTGACCAGGCAAGGACTGGCGCACGCAGGTCAACCACCAACGTACACCGGTCAAACCTTGTCCCATCACCTTTATTCAGCCATGATCGTAGGACTTTTGGGCCACCCCCTACTCTGTTTTATTCGGCTGAGAAGTAATCTCGGGGCAAGGGATATTCACTACCCCTCTCACACACCTCCCATCAACCTTTCTTGAAGGAGAGGACTTGTTTGCCAAGCCAAACCAGCCATTACTTGGTTTGTTACTTCTCTCCACCCCCTATAAATACCCCCCATGCTCACCATGCCAGAGGGTTCTAAGTTCCAAGTTTTTCACCAAGTTACCAAGTTTCTAAGAGCCCTAATCCCTTGTTCATCTCTTTCTTGCCAAAGAAAGGTATCAACAAGCAAAACACCATCCATTCTCAGTTAATCACATACACCTTCCATCAAGCATGTAGAGACCCGAATAATTTTAATTCTTGAAATATTTATTAAATGTCTAATTGAGAAAAATGTGGATTTTGGGTGAATAATTGATTTGAGGACCAAAGTGATAGAATAGAAGCTTGAGGGGCGAATGTGTAGTTTGATGATTTGAGGGTATATATGTGGGTGTGCATGTGTATGGGATCATTTTCCTCCCCCCTTTTCTCTCCCTCATCCGGCGTCTCCCATCTCTCTCTCACCCACCGATCTCTCTCTCCTCCTCTCTCACTCAAAGCTCCACTCTAACACCCAAATACTTCAAGAAACAACTTCAATCAAGCCTTCCATTCGCATTCATAAGCTCGGGAATCCTTGGGTTGAGTTCGAATCGAAGTTTCAAAGCTCGAAAGTCTAGGGCTCGTCCAATAACGCGTAAATATCGTCCATTGTCTCGAGGTAGAAACTTCTTGACCTCTCTTATATGCTTACTTGTTATTTTGGTGTAGAATCGAGCTGTTAATTGTTGAGTTTTGGTTGTGGTTCAAGTCCTGAAAATCTGCAGAAATCGCCCATCGAAACTCCGTGGTATCGATACAGATTTCTTGCTGTATTGATACCATAAACTTACGTTTTTGGACAGCCTGTCCCGTATCGATACGATTTTTGCCCGTATCGATACCAGGAGCTTAACTCCAGGTTTTGCTCCTGTTGATCCTTCGTTGATTGTTTTGACTCCCGATCACTTCTAAACCCTTTGAAACACCTCCTAATCGATCTCAAGCTCGTTCATTGGGTTTCCTTCGACATTTCGATGCTACTCTTGTCCGTTGGCCTTTTGTTGGTATAAATTGGATATGGAATCACTTGGTTAAATATCGTTAAATGCTAGTTTGTTGATTATTGGAATGTATGACCGTTTATGATACATTGGTGATAGTATTGGCATATCATATGACATTACATTTAAGAATGTGATCTAGGGAAGTCATAGCTTGCATGTTAGTTGAGAATTGGGTTGTTTGAGGTCGAATGGTGGTTTAGGGAGTCCCGTACGCAAGGGGTGGTAATACGGTGACACACAAGGGTTTCGTACGCAAGGGGTGGTAATACGGTAACCCTGGGTTTGTAGGGATCACTGTGATGCAAGGGGTGGTAACACGGTAATCCACGTGGTGTTGTATGGTAACGTAAGGGGTGGAAATACCAATGGTGGAAGTTGGTGATGTTGAGTCGAGTTGGGGGTCATTGAGTAATTGAGTCGTATGACACACGTACTTAATCGGAATTAGGAGTCCACTTACAAGTTGATTGATCATCTAGTGTTGAGTGTTGTTTTCCTCATCTTTTTTTCCACTGCACTAATCGACATGTTGGCATATAATATTGGTTAAGATTTTCCTACTGGGCTTGTAGCTCAACAAAATCTTTCTTTTCAGGTTCTAATGCCGGTCAGTAGCATCATGCGTTGCGTGCTTGGATTGTGGACAGATTTTTGGAAGCTTTTACACTTAGTTATTTCTTCATCTTGTAATAGTCTAGCTTTTGGGGTCAAGATGGTTTTGTAACTAATTTTCCATGACTTAACTTTTGACTGAGTTGTAACTTTTTTTTTTTAATTTGGGCCGTGGTGCTAAAGTTGTATATTCTTTAGAAATTGGAGACTTGTTGTAATTGAAACAGGTGGGATTACCATTTTGGGGATACGATGGCAAGCGAAGCTCTTTTATTTAAAATGTATTATTTAATTTATGTTGAAAATCCAGGTCGTGACAAATT
Organism: Rhododendron griersonianum; assembly: GCA_018127125.1. Lineage (NCBI taxonomy): Eukaryota > Viridiplantae > Streptophyta > Magnoliopsida > Ericales > Ericaceae > Rhododendron > Rhododendron griersonianum. The sequence goes on along the minus strand of CM030797.1, from coordinate 32,716,992 downwards.
GGTATCAGAGCGTCTAGGTTTAGAATACCTAGAGACTGTGGGGAGACTTCTAGTCTCATGGGTTTAAAATGTCATGCAATTTTCATAACACGTGTGTGCTTGTGTGCATTGTTATTACTTGGCTTACGTGGCATAGCTTTTCAATACAGTAGAGTTGTTTTCAACCCGTGTTGGGATAATTGGAGGCTTTGACCTCAGTGAATGATGTTGTGATTGATGAACTCTCTCTCTCTCTCTCTTATAATTGTAGTAAGATGCCTCCGAGAACGTGTGTGCGACGAGGTAGGGTTGGAAACCGGGGTGGCCGTGGGGTACCTCCCGAGGACGAAGTTAGTCAGCATGGGGAGAATCCAGGTGGGAATCCAAGGGCTGGGGCCGGTCGAGGTGCAAGTGTGCCTCCGAATCAAACTCAGTTTGCTAGGGATCTTGTTGCGGCACTCACGGCTGTAAATCTTTTGAACCAAGCTCCGAGGGAGAATGCCGAGGATAGGGCCATGGTAGCGATGCGGGAGTTTAGCCGTAGGAACCCTCCAACGTTTGATGGAACCAGCAGTGACCCTTTGGTAGCCGACCATTGGCTAACCCAAATCCGTAAGCTCTTTAGAGCTCCTAACATCATCGAGGACAATATCAGAGTGGGAATTGTAGCCGTACAATTGGTTGGAGAAGCCGACGAGTGGTGGGAGTCGGTTTTGGAATCGAGAAAGGATGCAAGGAGGGCGGCGAGGACCGCGGCTCAAGCAAACGAGCCAGATGTTGAGGACTTGACTTGGGCGGAGTTTGAGATGCTCTTCGAGGAGCAATATTTTTCGGAAATGAGTCGGGATCAATTGAGGAATGAATTCGAGAAGCTAGAGCAAGGGGATATGACTATCTCGGAGTATGCGGTTAAGTTTCAATCTTTGTCCCGTTTTGCGCCGGAGATGGTGTCAACCGAAGAGAGGAAGTGTAGGCGATTCGAAAGGGGTTTGAGTGATGCTGTGAAAAAGTTTGTGGTGGCACAACGAAAAGGGAAGTTTTTCGAGGTCGTGGAGTGTGCACGGAGCATTGAGACACCGCGAGAGGCACCTAGGAATCCTACAGCTTGGGAACCGAGACAACCTGTGCTTACGCCACAACCTCGCCTTCAGAAATAAGGTTGATAGAAACCCGAAGCGTAGGGCTAGGTCATTGCACGCACAATATCCGGAAGTCCGGGATCGTACCCACAGAGAATTGAATATAGCTTAATTGGATTGTAGGTATTAAACGATGGGATTTTGGCGTTTAAGACGGCCAACTATCGATTTTGCTTTAACGGTGAAAATGCTAGTAAAATGACTAGAAATGTTCTTAATGAACTTAAAGAGGCAAGTCTAGGGATCTTCTAACCCTTGACAAAGGCCGTTACCGATTCTCGAATATAACTCAAACGAGAGTCATGACCGTGTGCTCACGCCCGGAAGATTTAACTTTTAAAGACTTTGCTTATCTAAAGATGTGATTAACCGGAACTAAACCAACTTATTTTTGCTAATGTATCTAACACGTAGGAGGCCACGAGCCCTCGATATGTCGCTTGCGAAGACCGCTTGACTAAACTTCATATCAAGGAGTTAACACCCCTCGCTTAGACCAAAATTGCTAGGTTAATCCAATTCCGAAAACCATGATTTTAAGCCCGAAGGTTTGAGAACCAAATAACCACCTAAGTCATTAGGAAAGATTAGCCCAAGACTTAGCCAAAAGACTACTCAACCATACTTAAAGAACCAAGCATGCTAGAAAAATGAGACATAAGATTTAACCGACAAAACCGGAAATAAACTTGATATTAAGGAGAATCTAGTTCGTAGCTACAACATTAATAAACGAGAAATTAACAACCGAGAAAGACTTACAAGTGTTCTTGAAAGATTTAACTAAGAAAGCTTGGAAGACATTAATGGAGAAAGACTAACCTAAACTAACTAACTCTATATGTGAGAGAGAAAGACTTCCAACCAATTTATACAAACAAATCCCTCTCTACAAAATATCCTAAAAACATACCAAAAGTAGCAACTATTCCATAAATGGAAAGTCCAAAAAGCAACAAAAATCTGACCGAAGGCTCCCCGTATCGATACGGTTTAGTCAAAGTATCGATACCACGCTGTTATCTCCAAAAGCTCATTTCCACGTAACGCCTCCGTATCGATACGGATTTTGGCTGTATCGATACGGGACAAGCTGGAGGCCCACGAAGCCAATTGGTATCGATACGGATTTAGGCTGTATCGATACCAGGAGCTTATCTCCAGATCTTCAAGCCAGCTTCAGCAGGCAGCTTCCAGAAACTTCCAGCTCCTCAGTATCTTATTTTCATTCTCTAAAGTTAAGTAAAGATGACATTTTAAACCTTTCTTTTACCTTTTCTTTACTTTAATTTATTTAATGAAAATAAGAAAGTACCCCCCATTTGGAAACAATGGCATTACCAGAATTTTAAGATTCCAATTAAATCAAAATGTCAACCCCCCACTTTTAGTACAAAACAGAAAACTGCATTATTTTCTCAAGAGAAAAAGGCTCGAAACATGACCTTGCTCTTCAAATACAACCTTGCAACTTTGTAGTTACTCTTAGAAAAATTCAAGGATCAATTATCGCCATTTTTAATCTCGAAAATTGATACTTTTTCAGAAAGTCATTTTTCCATACTTAGACAGATTTTAAGGGGCCGATAGGGTATTCGGGTACTTGGAAGCACTTGGGCCATCCATGGCGTCAAACTACGCCTTATGCAACGTTTTACCTGAAATACACAAAAACCTAACTTACGTGCAATATCACTAAAAGCTAGATAAACATAATTAAAAGCAGCATAAGCCGGGACTAGTCGCACCAAATATCTACAATATTGGGTGCTCATCAACCTGCGGGGGGTATAAGTTCATCGTCAGGGAGTTTCAGCAGTCAAGGGAGGAAAAGGCAAAGGGATCAAATGTCAACATCGCGGGGTCCGTTGAACTTTAGGCCTCCACCTTCTTCTTCATTCGGGACTCGAGGAGTTTCTAATAGGCCTCCAGTGGTATGTCATGAGTGTGGTCAAGCGGGGCACATCCATGCTCAGTGTCTGCGGCTCTTGGGGACTTGTTTCACTTGCGGGAAGTCCGGTCACTTTGCAAGGAATTGTCCGCGCAGGGATGGGGCTCGCAGTGAATCAGGATCAGTGCAACAATCGAGGGGTGGACAGGGTTCTGGTCGGCAGTCGTTTCGGGGCGCTCAAAGACAGCAGCAGTCTCATTTCCGTCAGACCACTTCGGCTCAGGGATCTCAGGCTGAAAGAGGAGCTAGTTCGTCTACACCTACTCAGAGCTCCGGTCATCGGGGTGGACACGTTTAGGGTCAGACTACACAAGGAAGAGCTTTTGCCATCACTTCCGCCATTCCACCTCCTGTTACTTCTCAGGCTCCAAAGACTTCGGTAGTGAGGGGTACATTTCTTTTGTTTAACTCTTTTGTTAGAGTATTATTCGATTCGGGAGCATCGCATTCTTTTATTGCCGCATCTTTTGCTCATGCTTTGGAATTGGAAATTGAGAGCATCAACCCTCTGTTGTTTGTTGACACACCTATAGGAGGTAGATCGCCGTTAGACCGTATTTGCCGGGATTGTGAGCTCACTATATGAGATCGTCGTTTTACTTTTGATTTCATTGTGCTGAATATGTCGGGGTTCGACCTTATCTTGGGAATGGATTGGTTGTCCACGTTTCACGAAACCATAGATTGCTACAAGCATCGGGTCCGTATTTGTCCACCTGGGGGTGCCTGTTTTGAGTTTTTCGGGGAGCGTTGGGAACTAATAGAACCGTATTTGTGTGGGTCTCGGGAACCGGAATCGATGTACGCCATGCTAGCGAGCTTGACCTTAGATGAGGACGTGTCCGCACGTGGGGAGTTGCCCCTAGTTGTCTGTGACTTTCCGAATGTGTTTCCGACTGAGTTACCCGGTCTACCGCCCGAGCGAGAAGTTGAATTTTCCATTGACTTACTTCCTGGTACCGCACCTATTTCCGTACCTCCTTACCGCTTTGCGCCTACCGAGTTGAGAGAATTGATGGTTCAATTGCAAGAATTAGAGAATTTGGGGTTTATCCGTCCGAGTACTTCGCCGTGGGGAGCACCGGCTTTGTTTGCTCAAAAGAAGGATGGGACGCTTCGCTTATGTATTGATTACCTTAAGTTGAACCGCGTAACTATTAAGAACAAGTACCCAATGCCTAGGATCGACGATCTATTTGACCAACTTCGAGGTGCCACTTGTTTCTCTAAGATCGACTTGAGGTCCAGTTACCACCAGTTGAGAGTCCGGAGAGAGTACATTCCTAAAATTGCCTTTCGTACTCGTTATGGCCATTATGAGTTCATTGCTATGCCCTTTGGATTGACGAATGCACCAGCAACCTTCATGGACTTGATGAACTGTATCTTTCGTGCTTATCTCGATCGTTTTGTAGTAGTCTTCGTGGACGATATCCTTATCTATTCGCTTTCGGAGGAGGAACATCAATCTCACCTATCCATCATCCTTGAACTTTTGAGAGAACACCATTTGTATGCCAAACTTAGTAAATGCGAGTTTTGGTTGTCCGAAGTCAAGTTTTTGGGTCACGTTGTATCGAAAGATGGGATGTCCGTTGATCCGGGGAAAGTAGAGTCCGTGATGAATTGGCAACGACCGAAGAATGTATTCGAGATTCGTAGTTTCTTGGGCTTGGCCGAATACTATCGTCGGTTTGTACTAGATTTTTCTCGCCTAGCGGCTCCATTGACCAAATTGACTCGTAAGGAAACTCGTTTCGTTTGGAATGACGCATGTGAGATGGCCTTTCAAGAGTTGAAGAAAAGATTGACTACCGTGCCGATTTTGGTTGTGCCCGAACGGGGAGTTGGTTATTCCGTGTATTGTGACGCTTCGAAAGAGGGATTGGGGTGCGTGTTGATGCAATTGGGACGTGTTGTAGCATATGGTTCACGACAGTTGAAAACTCATGAGCGAAATTACCCTACCCATGACTTAGAACTTGCGGCCGTCGTTTTTGCATTGAAGAGTTGGCGCCATTACCTTTACGGTGAGAAATTTGAAGTCTTTTCCGATCACAAGAGTCTAAAATACTTGTTTTCTCAAAAGGAGCTCAATTTGCGACAACGCCGATGGATGGAACATTTAGAGGACTACGACTTCGAGTTGCAATATCATCCAGGTAAGGCGAATGTGGTAGCGGATGCATTGAGTAGGAAATCGACACAACTTGCGAATTTGGCCATCCATGAGTGGAAAACAATAAATGACTTAGGCTCGTATGCGTTACAGTTTGAGGAAGTTCGAGAAGGAGTCACATTGTGTAACTTAACCGTCCAATCGACCTTATCGACCCGAGTCATTGAGGCCCAACAACATGATGAGGAAGCAGGAGAGTTTCGTGCCAAGTTTCTTAGTGGCAAAGTTCGAGAGGGGTGGATGATTCACGCCGATCAAGGTTTACGATACCAAGGGAAGTTGTTCGTACCCACTTCGTGTCGGGAGGAAATTTTGAGAGAATTCCATCACTCACCATTAGCCGTGCATCCGGGTGGAACGAAAATGTATCACGACTTGCGTAGACAGTTTTGGTTGCCAGGAATGAAGAGAGATGTCGTTATCTTTGTGTCCAAATGTCTTACGTGTCAACAAGTCAAAGCCGAGCATCAACGACCCGCGGGAGAGTTGCAACCATTACCTGTGGCCGAGTGGAAGTGGGAAAACGTGACAATGGATTTCGTTACCGGTTTACCGAGATCACCGAGGGGGCACGATGCCATTTGGGTGATAGTCGATCGATTGACCAAGTCCGCGCATTTCTTACCGATTCAAGTTACGGATTCAATTGAGTCGCTTAGCCGTCTTTACATTTGTGAGATTATACGTCTTCATGGAATTCCCGTCTCTATTGTATCGGATCGAGATCTAAGGTTAACCCCGCGTTTTTGGCAAAGCTTGCAGACCGCTCTTGGTACTAATCTCTTGTTTAGCACCGGGTATCATCCTCAAATGGATGGGCAATCCGAGAGAACGATCCAAATTCTAGAAGATATGCTTCGAGCTTGCGCTATGGACTTTCGAGGTAGTTGGGAGGATTATTTGCCGTTAGTCGAATTCGCGTACAACAATAGTTACCAATCTAGTATCGAGATGGCACCGTACGAAGCTTTGTATGGGAGACCGTGTCGATCACCCATTTGTTGGACCGAGTTGGGCGAGGCTACATTGGTTGGGCCAGAATTGGTTCAAGAAACTTCCAAAAGCATGAGAGCGATTCGTCAACGTCTTCTTGAGGCACAAAGGAGAACCACCGAGCAAGTCAAATTGATTTGCCAATGGTTGATAACCGCGCAAAGTAGGCATAAGAGTTACGCCGATCGTCGTCGCCAACCGTTAACATTTGAAGTGGGGGACCACGTGTTCCTTAAGGTGTCGCCGCGTCGGGGACTATCTCGCTTTGGGCAAAGGGGCAAGTTATCACCGCGTTTCATCGGGCCATTTGATATTATCGAGAGGATCGGAGAAATCGCGTATCGATTGGCTCTACCGCCGAGATTGTCGGGTGTCCACGATGTATTTCACGTATCGATGTTGCGGAAGTATGAGCCGGATCCGTCACACGTTCTAGAATGGTCCGAACTTGAGTTAGAAGCTGATGCATCGTATGAGGAAGAGCCGATACGTATCCTAGATTTGCGCGAGCAAGTTTTGAGGGGTAAAACCATTCCGTTAGTGCGAATCTTATGGAGTCATCTCGGAAGGGAAGAGTCGACGTGGGAAAGGGAAGACGAAGTGAGGGAGAAGTATCTGCATTTATTTCCGAGTTAATCGATGTGAGTCTCGAACTTTTAACCTTATGATTGTTAACTTATTGTTGATAATATGTGTTGTTACATGAGCATGGTTAATTGATGCATAAATTTTAGTTGACTTGCGTTGTAAATTTCGAGACGAAATTTCTTTAAGGAGGATAGATTGTAGAGACCCGAATAATTTTAATTCTTGAAATATTTATTAAATGTCTAATTGAGAAAAATGTGGATTTTGGGTGAATAATTGATTTGAGGACCAAAGTGATAGAATAGAAGCTTGAAGGGCGAATGTGTAGTTTGATGATTTGAGGGTATATATGTGGGTGTGCATGTGTATGGGATCATTTTCCTCCCCCCTTTTCTCTCCATCATCCGGCGTCTCCCATCTCTCTCTCACCCACCGATCTCTCTCTCCTCCTCTCTCACTCAAAGCTCCACTCCATCACCCAAATACTTCAAGAAAAAACTTCAATCAAGCCTTCCATTCGCATTCATAAGCTCGGGAATCCTTGGGTTGAGTTCGAATCGAAGTTTCAAAGCTCAAAAGTTTAGGGCTCGTCCAATAACGCGTAAATATCGTCCATTGTCTCGAGGTAGGAACTTCTTGACCTCTTTTATATGCTTACTTGTTATTTTGGTGTAGAATCGAGCTGTTAATTGTTGAGTTTTGGTTGTGGTTCAAGTCCTGAAAATCTGCAGAAATCGCCCATCGAAACCCCGTGGTATCGATACAGATTTCTTGCTGTATTGATACCATAAACTTACGTTTTTGGACAGCCTGTCCCGTATCGATACGGTTTTTGCCCGTATCGATACCAGGAGCTTAACTCCAGGTTTTGCTCCTGTTGATCCTTCGTTGATTGTTTTGACTCCCGATCACTTCTAAACCCCTTGAAACACCTCCTAATCGATCTCAAGCTCGTTCATTGGGTTTCCTTTGACATTTCGATGCTACTCTTGTCCATTGGTCTTTTGTTGGTATAAATTGGATATGGAATCACTTGGTTAAATATCGTTAAACGCTAGTTTGTTGATTATTGGAATGTATGACCGTTTATGATACATTGGTGATAGTATTGGCATATCATATGACATTACATTTAAGAATGTGATCTAGGGAAGTCATAGCTTGCATGTTAGTTGAGAATTGGGTTGTTTGAGGTCGAATGGTGGTTTAGGGAGTCCCGTACGCAAGGGGTGGTAATACGGTGACACACAAGGGTTTCGTACGCAAGGGGTGGTAATACGGTAACCCTGGGTTTGTAGGGATCACTGTGACGCAAGGGGTGGTAACACGGTAATCCACGTGGTGTTGTATGGTAACGTAAGGGGTGGAAATACCAATGGTGGAAGTTGGTGATGTTGAGTCGAGTTGGGGGTCATTGAGTAATTGAGTCGTATGACACACGTACTTAATCGGAATTAGGAGTCCACTTACAAGTTGATTGATCATCTAGTGTTGAGTGTTGTTTTCCTCATCTTTCTTTCCACTACACTAACCGACATGTTGGCATATAGTATTGGTTAAGATTTTCCTACTGGGCTTGTAGCTCAACAAAATCTTTCTTTTCAGGTTCTAACGCCGGTCAAAAGCATCATGCGTTGCGTGCTTGGATTGTGGACAGATTTTTGGAAGCTTTTACACTTAGTTATTTCTTCATCTTGTAATAGTCTAGCTTTTGGGTCAAGATGGTTTTGTAACTAATTTTCCATAACTTAACTTTTGACTGAGTTGTAACTTTGTTCAAGTTAATTTGGGCCGTGGTGCCAAAGTTGTATATTCTTTAGAAATTGGGGACTTGTTGTAATTGAAACAGGTGGGATTACCATTTTGGGGATACGATGGCAAGCGAAGCTCTTTTATTTAAAATGTATTATTTAATTTATGTTGAAAATCCAGGTCGTGACAAAGCATCCACTACTCAAAGCTTAAACACCCTTTCAAACTCAAAAACCAAAGGTATATCACCTTTGAATAATTCTATGTTCTGATCCCTGAGGGGGGCTGGCAGGGTCAAGGCTGGTAATTAATACCAGTCCTAAGACTATTTATGTGATAGTTGCGACTCATTTTGAAATTGATTTACTTGTGGACGTCCTCGATTTCTAAGACGTTCTTCATCAAGATGAATTGTTGGCCCTTCGTGGGGGGGGGGGGGGGGCAACGCTTTTTGTCACCAAGAGGTACGAACGTTTCAAAGTTATACATGGCTATGTTTGAGTCAAGCTTCCAAACATCGCCTATGAATCGTCTAGGGTCCATGGCCATTCTGTTACACACTGCAATCATGTGCTCGCATAGCATCCGCCCTTGCTGCATCTTGTTACAAGTACATGTCTGTGCATTGAAGTCTACTGGGTGCCTGTGATTTACTTTATATGAGCTTGTTGGATTTAAAATGGAGTTCTCACCTTGTAGATTCCTGTCATTTTATCAAACTCAACCACTTCTTGCCTTCATCATCCATGCATTGTAGTACTGTTTTGTTGCGAATTTGCTAAATATTATCCCTAATTTGATCCCTTCCCTTGTTTTCATGGCATAGTCGTTGAAATAAGTGACACACTTATAGAATGTCATCCTAATTGTAGCCACTAAGGGGAGGTGTCGGGCTTCCTTGAGGACTCCATTAAAGCACTCAGAGAGGTTTGTAGTGCTTGCTCTGTATCGCCTACCTCCATCGTGTGCATAGGACCACTTGCGTAGGTTTAGCTTCTCAAGATCCTTATTGACTTCACCGTTTGGAAAACCTTTGAAGTTTCTTAGCACAACCTTGAACTTTCAAACTTGTATTTCACATGCTGCTAGTTTTACTTGGTCGCCCACAGTTTTATTGTACCTTCGTATGTAGTTTGCCCCCAAGTGGTGGGCACAGTATCTGTGGTACGCCGCTAGGGGTCTCCATTCTGGAGCACCTTGGAGATATGAAAGAAAGCCTGTGTGCTTGTCTAAAATGAGACACAAGCCTTGATGTTGAGTAACATAAAACCTTATGCAATTGAGGAACCACCCCCAATTTATGCAACAGGGAAGATTTGATTCTCGGCGTCCTGACTTACAGCAATAAGCAACGTTCCCTTGTATTTTCCTGTCAAGAAAGTACCGTCAACACTTATTACAGGGCGACAATGCTTGAATCCTCAATGGCAGGCTCGAAAGCCCAAAACACAACATCAAATATAATTTGTCCCGGCCTGCCTGTCTCCATTGTTATGATCTAGGTTTGAGTACTTGGATTCCTCTCTTTAATAGCTTCTAGCTATTGAGGGAGTTCCGCGAATAAGTCTTCCTAGTTACTGTAAATGTTTGAGACAGCCATTTGCTTTGCAGCCCTTGTCTGTGCATATAATGGGTAGTAACCGTCACACATATCTTTTACCATTGCTTGAAAAGCCTTGACCTTAGTACTTGGGTCTTCTGCCACGATTGACATAATCATATTTGCAATGTAGCGAGTGTTGATCATTTGATGATCTGTGGTGACACTGAAAACCATGCTGCTGTGGGGTCTTGCATATCGCGTAATTCTCCAGACATCCTAATCCAGCTTCCTTATTGATCAAAGTCGCCGCGAGCATGGTTCTTGGTTTGCGCATTTGTAGACCAACAAACAGGTTGTGGTCTGTTCTATCTTTGACACATAATTCCTATCCATGCTATATTTCTTCATTGTATTTTTAACCTCAAGCTTCGAAAAGAACATCTACGGATACAAAATTGATAGAGGTAAGAGAATGTAATGTTTTTCATGAATAACACATTTTACGTATGAAATGTACGATGAAATATAAAGTGGGGGAGTTAACTTAAAAAAACATTTGTCCCTCAAAAAGCTCAGACCTCCCGTCCCACCCAATGTGACTACTGGTTGGCATTGGTGGACTAGGGTCGACGAGGTTGGTTCATGTGTCTTATGTCATCATGGTGGATGGTTGTACGAACATCCCTGTTGGGTCTTCTTCGCCTTCGTCGGCCTCTAATCCTACATCAACATCTTCCTCCAAGCTGTGTGAGGCCTCTTCAATGTCTTTTATATGCATCTCAAACGCTCTAATGTCTGTAATGTCATCGTGGACTTGCTCAAGTATGATAGGTTCATCGTGTCTTGAACATTCTCCTCATTTTGAATGAAAGTGTTATCGTCTCGCCGGTGTTGAGAATAATTTTGGCCGTGATTGTCGTTGTGACTGATGACTCGAACATTGGTGCACGACACTTTCATTTGCTTGGCTACATATGGCATCCATTATTTTCGTGAACTAAACGGGGGTGTAGCCGGTGATTTTATCAGCTATGTCGAACATAATTCTTATGCTACTATCATCCATGACATCAACTCCGGCGTACTAGTATGTCGCATGAGGATAGCTCATAATTGGGAAGGGGTATGTTATTTTCACCATTGTTTCCGACATACTCGTTGCATTCCAGATCATCTCTTGCAAGTCATTAAAAGTTATCCCTCTCACAATTGATAAGGGGATTGTCCTACTACCGACGTAGGACATGCCGTTTGGTTGTTGGACAACACGCCCACATATGTAAACCAATACATACATAGGATTTGAACCGCTCATTTTTTGTGGAAAACGAAATTTGTAGTTCACGTTGTGACTTTAGAGTTGGCAGAAATAATTTATAGAGACTTGGCCTTTTGTTGTACTAATCAGGTAACACCTATCTAAGTAGCTCTACTCTACTATCTAAGTGGCTCTACTCCTTTTATGCAGATCGGCCTGACAAGATTCGGGCCAGTCTTTGCATGGAGCCTAGTATAAAGCCCACTGGTAGCGTTCATTGATATAGCACTAAGTCAAGGAAGAGCCACTTTAAATGGCTCTACCCATACGGTCGTCTGTTCATAGGCCTGATTTCTCTACTCAGTTAGGATAGCGCCACTTCAAATGGCTCTACCCGTACGACCTGACAAGATTCGGTTCGGGCCAGTCTGTGCATATAGCGTAAGACAGGGTAGAGCCAATACGGCCTGACAACATTCATTTGGGAACAGATAGTCTGTTCATAGGCCCAGTTTTGACGGTGGGTAGCGTTAATTTAGATGTCGCTTGCAAGTGCCACATTTTGTTATAAATAGGATAATTATTTGATAAATACCTTGTCTTGCACTTCAACATAAAGAAAGAACAGAAAAGTATAAAATTATAATCGAAACAGAGGAGTGTTTAAAAAATACGAAAAAAATTGAATAGAGACAAAAAGAGAGAGGTCATTTTGACTTATTAAGCCAACGTAGCCTGTGTTCGGTTCTTATTCTTGGGAATGGGGGGTTTTGAAAAATATGAACATACAAGGTATAATGGTTTTATAAACATTCGGTTTTGTTAAGCCAAACCTAGCCAATATTCGATGTCTTCAATAAGGCTTGGCGGTCAACTTCCCAAAAAAAGTATTCCTTAAAGTTAATCGCAAAGTCATTTTGAAGCCATGAAATATTGGCCTCCGGACCTCTGTAGGGCGCATTGTCACGCCTTCGATTTTTAACATAAAAAATAATAATTTTAGGTAATTAAAATCCTCGCAAGAGTTACGATTAATACCCCAAAAGACATTTCAGTTCCAAAATTAGCAAACTTGTCCAACAGTTACATCGTTCCAAAGGAAAATATTAGTACAATTTACTTATACAAAGATACACGGGTAGCTCCCGAAAACAGCTTAAGCCATGACATCACCATGCACTCCAAGCATTCCATGACTATGTCCCTATAGTGTACCTGAAAATGATGGGGTGAGCAAACACGCGCTCAGTAGAGAAATCTATACTCAAGCAATATGAACATGCAATGAAACATGCACTAAGGGAGAGAACGAATTTCAACAAGCGAATATGAGAAACCAAAGGTTACTACAACGAACAAGCGGACTACGACTACGGGATTCTAGACGTCTTATAGATATCCCTAACCATTCATATGTCAAACTAGAAGCATTATTAAACTTGCATCAATATAAATAACCTACAACAATTTCTCAACCATTCTGACTCCTCGAATGAATGCCACAAATAACTTTCTCATTTCATACCATTCGCCATCAAGCCTCTTTTTCATAAAACTTCTATTTTTGATTACCAAAATAATTTAGAGAAAACTCAAGACCATTACGGGTCAAGCTCCGTTGATTAGAGCTTGAATGCCAGAGTCTGTTGATTTGTGCCCAAATACCGGATCTGTTTATTCACCCATGAATACCGGAGGATTTTTATTGAAAATCCTTTTTCCAAAACCTGAATCCTTTCTTTTTCAAAAACCTCTATAGAATCCATCGTTTTTTTTTCCCTTTTTCAATAGTCACAATCTCAAGTAGCAAATAATTCAAGAAACAACATGAACTTCTGATGTCGTCTATACCACCCTCCATCTCGCGAGAAATTCAACTGTATTACCATCCCATGCGTTACAACGAACTCTCTCCACTTGGGTTTCCGCATTACCACCCCATGCGTTGCGGGACCCTCTTGAGTCTCCGCATTACCGGCCACCACATGCGTTGCGGGACTCCCGTATTCAAATTCTCAACTCACGCACCATCAATCTATATACAAGCAAACAACATTCCTTAATTCACATTCTTTCATTCATCATCATACAATGCAATACAAACATTGTAAACATGCCACATTATACATTGACAAATACAAAATTCATGTTATTCCTCTAAGTATATCACAACATCCTTCGTCACGTACCGAACCCACAAGTAACTCTACAATGCACCACCCGCTAGGTTCTAAACTAGAATCTTATAGAACGAATGCCAAAGGAATTTAGAAAGATCAACGAGACGAATCGCAAGGATACGAGTTACCCTATTCTCATCTGGACCATTAGGCAAGCCCCCATCGACTAACTATGCACCCCACGATATACCTTATAGCCTACGATATTCGAAACCACTCTATGGTACGTTTTTTAATTCATCAATCACCACGTCATGTCATAGCACCTAACATGTCTATATCGTTCATCATATCAAGCCACAATGTCCACATACTCATTCTAAGACATAAACGATGAATAGATACCATACTTATAGGATTTGACACGTTCCTCTTGTACAACGAGAGTTAAAGGAGATAGATTGATCAAAGAATCACTTAAGGTACAAACAATCAAGTTTAGAAGTGGTTTGGAGGTGTTCCAATAGTGTTAGAAGTGATTGGGGGTCAAAACAATCAAGATAACACAAAATGGCAAAAAGCTGTCCAGAGACACGGGGGATCGATCCCTCATTACATGGGGATCGATCCCTCAAGAGGGTAGAAATCCAAATTGTAGAGGGATCGATCCCCAGGCAGTTCGGGGTGATTTTCTACAGACTTTCAAGTACGAAACCCAAACAACAAACCTCGATATAAGGCATGATTGAAGCATAAAATCAACTCATAAACACATAGAATGAGTAAGAAATCCTTACCTCAAGTTTGGAGAGCAAAATCCCAAGATTAATCAAGCCCTAGACTCCAAAATCTTCAAGTTCAACCAAATACTCCTCTTCCAAACAAAACCCACGAGATTCAAGCTCAAATTGGGATTGAGAGATGGATTGGAGGTTAATCTATGTAGGTTTTAAGGTTAGAAGGTGGGTTTTGAGCTCAAGAGAGAGAGAGAGACGTATGAGAGGGAGAGGAGAGGGAGACGTATGAGAGAGAGAGAGAGAGAGAGAGAGAGAGAGAGAAGATATAGACTTTTTATTCTCCACCACTCACTTAAATCTATATATACTAGCTCACACACAAAACACACTTGCACTCCCTCAAGTAATAGTCATATCACATAAACCCCAATTCACATAAAACTCAACAAACTTCACATTTTCCTCAATTTCTAACATTTATATAACTTTTAAATAATTTCTAAAAAAATACGGGTCCTTACACCCTATCCTCCTTAAAAAAATTTCATCCCAAAATTTGCCAAGCCCAACCAAACATGCAACACATAGATACGCCTCAATCGTAACAGTATTCATCATGCAACAATTCAAAAATCATGAAAATCTATGTCGAAACTCACATCGACCAAACCGAAACAAATGTGGATATTTCCTTCTAACCTCGTCCTCCGTTTTCCACGTAGACTCACACTAATGGTATTGTCTTACCTCTCAACACTTGATCGCGAATCTAGGATACGTATCAGTTCTTCACCATAGGACACGTCGACTTCTAACTCAAGTTCAGACCTTTCTAACACATGTAATGGATTTGGTTCTTACTTCCTCAATATGTATAAGTAGAGCGCATCACGAATACCTGAAAGTTTCGGCGTTAAAGCCAAATGGTATACAATTTTCTAAGCTACCCTTTATTGCGAAATTCCTATATACAGTTATCTATCCCAGCATCGATATCTTGCCTCTAAATGTAACCCAATAGTCCAATTGACTTCCCGAGACTTCCATCTAGAAGGTGCAGTGATCAAGCGCCTTTTCTAACTGGATTTCATTGGTTGTCGCCCGGGTATCCGAAAGACGCACGCAGTATCCGACACTTACCTATCTTTCTAGCGGTGAACGCTTCCTTTTCCGCCCAAGACGAGACAAACTCCAACATGGTGACACTCTATGGAACACGTGATTAATGACTATGGATGATGATGGCTGTTGGCGTAATCCTTTGGTCGGCCTCGCGCAGTTAGCAATCTTTGACAAATTTACCTTGCTCTGTTCGATCATTCTCTCTCGAGCTTTCAAAATTCGTTGGTGAATAGATTTCATTGTACTACTCAATACTAAGTCTAGCAAATCCAGAACTCAAGCCAATTCTTCTAAAAGTCACACCAAATTCTTGCTCCATGTTGGATCATTCTAGGTTATGAAAAGGATTCGATTACTATCTTAAATGAAACGAGCAAGCTCCAAGACTCAGCAACACCAATTGAGAATTTAAAGGATGGTAACGAGGTGTCAAGAATTCAAAGAACACAGGGAATCTTTAAAATTTAGGCAACAAACTCAGTGCACCATCTCATGATAATCTGAGGAATCTTGAATTAATCTATCATAACCTTACTGAGGACGAACACTAAATAATGGGACAAGGCCCCCCATAGGCAAGCTATTACAAGATCAAAAATTTGTCCAATACTAGTAATGTGCAAAACTTCCAACAATTTAAGATTGAGCGTTACAGAATGAATCATCATGTGCCTCCAGAGTTGAGGAATCATAATAGAATTGAGTGACACTGAGAGCAACTACAACAAGTGAATTTCGAATTGAATGGCACCAACAAATGGGTATCAATAAATATGTCGCCACAAGATTTGGCTCTAATTACAACATAAGAATTTGAGTAGAGTAACAATTTCCAACAAATAGACTAGTAACTGCAATATTGAAATCCAAATCAACCGGGATTCATTTCTCAGGGGCAAGGATCTAGGGTTAATGCCCTTTTTTGAACAAAATAAGACGGCAAATTTTTTTATTTATTGCAACCCACTTTATATGGAAAAAACATAATCAAAATCTGTTTGCTTTGGTGCCACCATTTATTCTGATTTCTTAACTATGAAGTCACGTGATTCGAACCCGTTTTTCGTTTTGTATCCGTATGCTTGCCTAGACCAATGGGTATCAATAAATATGTTGCCACAAGATTTGGCTCCAATTACAACATAAGAATTTGAGTAGGGTAACAATTTCCAACAAATGGACTAGTAACTGCAATATTGAAATCCAAATCAACCGGCTAGGTCTAGGCAAGCATACGGATACAAAATGAAACCAAGTTCGAATCACGTGACTTCATAGTTAAGAAGTCAGAATAAATGGTGGCACCAAAGTAGGCAACAATAGCAACAAGTCTAAATTTAACGGTACCCAAGAAGTTGTATATCATAAAGTATGTGTTCATAGGTTGGGTTTTATAGGTCGAAGTTGCAACATAAGAACTTGCATAGAAGTTGTATATCATAAAGTATGTGTTCATAGGTTGGGTTTTATAGGTCGAAGTTGCAACATAAGAACTTGCATAGGATAACAGTTACAAACAAACGACGAAACTGGTAGTCACAACAAGGGGATCAAAATTGACCAACAAAAACTTATCTCAAGCAAAACAATGCTAACAATAAGACTTCAAATGGGAATTGAGGAGCATTCGTCATCCTCAATAGCAAATGAGTCATAGGATACTTTGCCACAAGAATTCGATTGTTCCCAAGAAATGCTAAGAACGATTTTGTGATAATTAACTCAAATGTTAAGAACTATAACAGGTCAACAGTACGACAGACTTACGGAAAACAGATTACGAAACCCAAACAACAAACCTCGATCGAAGGCACAATTGAAGCATAAAATCAACTCATAAACACACAAAATGAGTAAGAAATCTCTACCTCAAGTTTGGAGAGTAAACCCCCAAGATTAATCAAGCCCTAAACTCCAAAATCTTCAAGTTCAACCAAATACTCCTCCTCCAAACAAAACCCACGAGATTCAAGCTCAAATTGGGATTGAGAGATGGATTGGAGGTTAATCTATGTAGGTTTTGAGGTTAGATGGTGGGTTTTGAGCTCAAGGGAGATAGAGAGAGAGAGATAGCCGTGAGAGGGAGAGAGAGACTTATGAGAGGGAGAGGAGAGGGAGACGTATGAGAGAGAGAGAGAGAAGAGATAGACTTTTTATTCTCTACCACTCACTCATATCTATATATACTAGCTCACAAACAAAACACACTTGCACTCCCTCAAGTAATAGTCTGATCACATAAGCCCCAATTCACATAAAACTCAACAAACTTCACATTTTCCTCATTTTCTAACATTTATATAACTTTTAAATAATTTCTGAAAAAATACGGGTCCTTACACGCATCCCCCTACCGTCACAAAACCGAAATGTTTGTCTTTGCAACGGTACGAAGTGCACACCGTACAGAGGCCCGGAGGCTATATATTATTACATGGTGGGGTAACAAAATCTCAACAGGGCTCATCAATAAAAAACAAAATCTCAACAGGAAAACACTAAGAAATAGGAGTATCTAACAATAAATAAAAAATACTAACTTTATCGATATTAAACAAAAAAAAAACTTACAGCATAATATGCACATACCATATGTTACACCCCATCTCGAAAAACACTAACATTTATGAAATGGGGTTTTTTGAGTGGAAGGGGGGAAGGATCCTGTCATATATTTTTTTGAGTCTTAAGTCTTGCTTAGTGGGTTAGGGGTTTAGAGTAAGCTTTGGGGCGAGATTTTATTTAGTTATAAATATGGGTCTATGGTTAAGATCTGATGGTATGTGGCAAGGATATATATTGGTGCGTGGTTTGTAATGCCATTTTAGAGAATTTAGTTTTGTTCACCCTCCTTAAAAGAGTGAGAACATTACCTTCCTTCTTATTGGTTGAAATAGTGTGGATCCTGTAGAGACCAGGAAATTATTATACTTTTTGAAATCGTTTAATGTGTGGAAGATCGTATTTTGACTAAGTTATATGTTTATTTATGTGGGTATACGGATATGCTTACCGTTGTGTATCAAACATTCGGAGAATAATGAAATTTGAGTTTTGATGTTGTAATGATGTTTGGAGGTATTGGTAGTGATTGGGGTTCGATTCGGTGACCGTTGGCAAAATTTCAATTTTTCCTCCAGGCAGTACCGATACTACATTTTGCCTAGTACCGGTACCCAATGTCCAGAGCGAGGCCCATTTGACATTTTGGGGGTTCCATAACCGGTACTGCAAATCGCCCAATACCAGTACCCGCTGTCAAATTTCTGAAATTTCAGCACGCATTTCAGACTTCTATATATAACCCCCCCCCCCCCTTACCATTTCTGAAAAAATACGGGTCCTTACACGCATCCCCCTACCGTCACAAAACCGAAATGTTTGTCTTTGCAACGGTACGAAGTGCACACCGTACAGAGGCCCGGAGGCTATATATTATTACATTGTGGGGTAACAAAATCTCAACAGGGCTCATCAATAAAAAACAAAATCTCAACAGGAAAACACTAAGAAATAGGAGTATCTAACAATAAATAAAAAATACTAACTTTATCTATATTAAACAAAAAAAAAACTTACAGCATAATATGCACATACCATATGTTACACCCCATCTCGAAAAACACTAACATTTATGAAATGGGGTTTTTTGAGTGGAAGGGGGGAAGGATCCTGTCATATATTTTTTTGAGTCTTAAGTCTTGCTTAGTGGGTTAGGGGTTTAGAGTAAGCTTTGGGGCGAGATTTTATTTAGTTATAAATATGGGTCTATGGTTAAGATCTGATGGTATGTGGCAAGGATATATATTGGTGCGTGGTTTGTAATGCCATTTTAGAGAATTTAGTTTTGTTCGCCCTCCTTAAAAGAGTGAGAACATTACCTTCCTTCTTATTGGTTGAAATAGTGTGGATCCTGTAGAGACCAGGAAATTATTATACTTTTTGAAATCGTTTAATGTGTGGAAGATCGTATTTTGACTAAGTTATATGTTTATTTATGTGGGTATACGGATATGCTTACCGTTGTGTATCAAACATTCGGAGAATAATGAAATTTGAGTTTTGATGTTGTAATGATGTTTGGAGGTATTGGTAGTGATTGGGGTTCGATTCGGTGACCGTTGGCAAAATTTCAATTTTTCCTCCAGGCAGTACCGATACTACATTTTGCCCAGTACCGGTACCCAATGTCCAGAGCGAGGCCCATTTGACATTTTGGGGGTTCCATAACCGGTACTGCAAATCGCCCAATACCGGTACCCGCTGTCAAATTTCTGAAATTTCAGCACGCATTTCAGACTTCTATATATAACCCACCCCCCCCCCCCCCCCTTACCATTTGTCACACCCAAAACCGACAAAATAGATCTGGAAACACCCCCTCTCACCTACCCTACGCCAATCTCACTCAAATCTCTTGATTTCTACCTCAAATCTTCAAGATCCAAGTATTTTCAACCTCAAACGACACACTTGAATCTCACATTTGGTGATCAAAGGGTAAGTTTTGTGTTCTTGCTCTCACTCCTTGACTCTCAATCACATTTTTCTCTCTCTCCTCCCAATCACTTGTTGATCTATACTTATTTATCTTGTTTTTGGGTTATATCCACCCTAGATTTTGTAGCAAAGCTTGGGAGGAGCCTATTCTTGGTAGATTCGAGCTTGTAGCACTTGATATACTTAGGGTTTTGCTCAAAACCCAATTGGTAGGGATTTCTCTCTTTCTCTACATGTTATGTGGTGATTTCCGTGTGATATTAGTGTTTGATTGCTATACATGGTTCGGGTGAAACACCTTAAGGTTTGAGGATTACATATTCTTATAAAAGTTGTATTTTGTCTTGATTGTTGTGACCCATGAACTATTTGTGACGTGTTAGTTAATGATGGTATTGAAACACCTTAAGGTTTGAGGATTACATATTCTTATAAAAGTTGTATTTTGTCTTGATTGTTTTGACCCATGAACTATTTGTGACGTGTTAGTTAATGATGGTATGTGTGGAATGAACAAATGGTTTCGACATTGATTATGATGATATTGTGGTTATCTTTGTGAAGTTTAAGTGTGGAGTACTGTAACGCAAGGGATGGAAATACAGAATCGCAAGGGGTGGAGTTTACTGTAACGCAAGGGGTGGAAATACAGAATCGCTAGAGGTGGAAATTCTATGGGAGGTGTGTGTGCGTGTGTGTGTGAGATTGCTTTTCTACAAGTAAACGATGTTAGTACGTGTCATTGTTGGATTTGCCATGTAGCTTGATTTACTGTGTCCACGCTTATCATCTCATCCACATATAGATTTTGTAGAGAATTTCCTACTGGGCTAGTGTAGCTCAACCTATCCTTCTTTTCAGGTTCTAATACCGGACAATAGCTTGCTTGCATACGTGTGCTTGGATGTGAAGACTTCTGGAAGCTAACATCATTAGTTACTTAAACATCTTTGTAATGACTCTATTTTGACAGAGCTGTATTTGTAACTTATTTTCCTAATCCTTTTGACTAAATGTTTGTAATATTCTAAACATGTTCAAACTTGTATCTAAGTAAATTTGGGCCGTGGTGCCAAGGTTGTAATTTTCTAAACTTGGAGACTTGTCTGTAAAGTTGTCAGACCGCTTTTCCACCATCTCTCCTAAAATCAATTGGTGGTCAGAAGGGTTTCAATTAAGTCTTTTATGGCATTCAACATCGCACCCGCAAGTCTATTTTTAGAGCGGTCGCAGGGAGTGGCATTGTGTAACCAAATCCATGGGGGCACTCCGGGCCCAACAATCCCTCCCTCACGATGACACTCCCGCGACTCAAATCCATGACTTTCTAGCTTTGATACCACTTGTCAGACCGCTTTTCCACCATCTCTCCTAAAACCAATTGGTGGTAGGAAGGATTTCAATTAAGTCTTTTATGGCATTCGACATCGCACCCGCAAGTCTGTTTTTAGAGCGGTCGCAGGGAGTGGCATTGTGTAATCAAATCCATGGGGGCACTCTGGGCCCAACAAAAGTTAAACAGGAGGGAACTCTTTGGGTATTATTTATGATATGTGAGGAATTTTTAATGAAATGGATTATTTATTTATGTTGAAAATCGAGGGCATGACAGATCCCACCACAAAGTGATGTTATGCTTACCAAAAAGTGCATTGCAGGGGTGGAACCTACACTATTTTAACCAATAAGAGGGAGGATAACGTTCACCCTCTTTTAAGGAGGGGGGAACAAAATGATGATTGATATTGTTTGCTGCTACTTGTGGCCTGATCTTCGAGTTGCTCCTTTTTCTTTCCCCAAATGTTGGTAGTTGTGGATAGCTGTTTATGGGGTGGGGGATGTTTTGATGTATTTTGAATCTTTGGTAGTCTCTTTCAGTTTTTCTTATGCTAGGAGCTTTTTTTCTCTCTTGGTAATGTATCCGTTATCGAGTTTAATATCTTCTTTTTTCCAATTAAAAAAGAAGAAGTCAAGCTCCTCGTAAAATGACTATAAGGATACATACACATATATAAGGCAGGCTAGGTAGTTGATATTACTTTAAGCACTTGAAAACTTACATAATTAAGTTTACTAACATAACATGATAGATTTTGGAGACAACATTTTGGAGACTCATCAAACCCTGATATATGTAAAATGAAATTGAAAAAGAGTGTATTTAATTAAAGAAGTGCCATTTGTTGAAGATTGATTGGGTAGCAATCAGAAGGTGGGCCAGTGTATGCTCTTTGAGCAAGGATTTGATGCACAGCTTGGGTGGGATGGAAGGCATCCCAGAACATATATTGGTTCCTTTCTCTGCATGGAATTGAAAATGGAAGGCATGTTGCTTGTCCTTCATTTCTCCCAACACCACAGCACCCTCTATCAATCACCTTAAATCCTGCAATAATTAAATTCATTCAGCTACTCTAGTTATTATATATTATAAAAAAAAATAAACTTTTTGGATTATTTTACTTTACTTAAACTTCTTTCAATGTTTGTTTTATAAATTTACTCTTCAAATTCATCTCGTTAGAACAAAAAGGTAAAATAATTTGACCGAAAGCAAAAAAAAAATTACTAACAACTGAAAGGGCTAAGGATGTTAACAGAGTTTTTATATGTGTTAGTCCAAACTCCACCTAGATTGTGGAAGGAATGTACTAATTACGTCTCTCCACGTTTTGGATCAAACTAACAAATTTACCGAAAGTGAAGCCAATTAGATAATGATTCCAAGGTTTCAATCAAGAGTCAAACTATGGGATCCAATAAAGTTTTTAGGTGGTGTCTCTCGAGCTCTTACCATAAGCAGTTGGGTTGTTAAGTATGTCACCTAAAGCTCCATAAGTATTACCATAAACAAATATAGCCTCAGGATGCTTAGTGTTAAGCTGATCAACAAGACTTCTTAGTCTGGTGTTGAACATTCCAACCAAATCATTCACAAAAGATACACACTTTCCATTGGGTGCAAGACTAGTTGCTATTTGATTCGGAATGCAACCAAGGGGACCGATTCCTCCGAAAAAGAACTTCCTCAACCCTAAACCATGCATTGCCTGCAACAAATTAAGAACTTCCATAAGTTTACCGGTCCTATCACTTTTATATATATATATATATATATATATATATAAAGATTCATGAAGAGCAATACCATGGACATATATTTCCTTGAATTTTAGGGGGAAAAGATCACTGTGAATGATGTGCTAGTAACACTGCCTTTGTCCGGGATGGGATTCACACTACTACTCTATAGGGATGAATGCATGCAGTCTTCACATAGAATGTGAAAACTTTCAAGTGATTCTGCTGGGCCTAGCCTCCGAGTGCCAAATTGTTGCCCCTTGACATGCAAATAGCCGTCTCATGATACTCATTGGGATCGATGATACAACTATGCATCAGCGATCAGGGATGGACCCAAAGGGGGACACGCGGGGCACGTGCCTCCACTCGAACACGTACCCCCACTTGAAATTAAAATATTTTGTTTATATTTTTGTATATATTACTAGCATAATTATAAAAGTGTGCTAACATATAAACATAGGAAAATGCTATGGATACATCACTGTGTCACACCCCAACCACACCTCTCTCACGTGCATGTATGAGAATTTCACAATATATGCTAAGGACCCACTAGGGACCCACATGTATGTGAGAGGGGTGTGGTTGAGATGTGATAAATTGATGTGCCCCTTTATCTCGAAAATACACATATAGAATTAGTTTTATGCCTAAATTTCATCATATGATACATTTATACTTGTTTTTTTTACAAGTTGTTTGTCTATTTGGAGCTATTCTTTCTTGATTCTCTTTATTTTTAACATCTAGGAGAAATTTCAAAATAAAGTCATTAACAAAACTAGCTCAATTATTTTACAACTTGTCGATGTTCATTTAAAACATACTTTAAAATTTTGTCTGAGATTTTGTGCTCATTTTTACCTAATTTAACTTTTTTTTGATCTGCTGCCTAATTTAACTTAAAATATGCGTTATAAACTTTTATAGTTAGTAATGTATCCCTTAATTTTGTACGATCTTACTGTAATTGACTAAAAAAAATGAATTTTCTCTATTATAATTAACAAGTGCCCCCACTAGACTATATTCCTGGATCCGTCCCTATCAGCGATCCAATTTACTGGCAAAATAGCTGTACATTAATTGATAGTTCAAAATCCAAATACCTCTTTGGCACTAGTTAAAAACTTGGTCATGGGATTGATAGAAGCGACCTGACGACTCACTGAGGTACGAGGAGGCGGGCGGAGGGGCAAAGGGTCACTTTTATCCGCGTGTTAGTGTCCCTGAGAGCCCATAAAGAACAAGGAAGTGGATCTCTTGCAAGGCCTATGACAAAATTGTCCTTTTTTTTCTCGAAAACATTAAGCGACAAAGAGTGTTTGTGATACAAATGATTCACCTCCCATTTTAGTTGAAGAGTCGGCCTATAAATAGATGTGTGCTTTTGTGCTAATTTGTGTGGTAATCCAGTGAGGAATGAGAAATAAAAGTGAGCTAGGGAGAAAAATTGAGTTCATTTCTCAAATTCGATCATCATCTGATTTTTAAATAAAAGCCGTTACGTAACATATCATCGGCCGTTATGTTTCCAGATACGGCGATTAAAACCCTAATATGCTCCAACAGAAGAGAATGAATTAATTGTCAACAAAGATACGATCGAGTCTTACTAGTATCTGCCTTGCGTAACGTTTGATGAGAAGATCTGCATAGTCTTTAGGGTTGTACATGAAGCTGGTGGGATACATGGAAGGAACAAGATAGTTGTTGATATAGTCATTGCTACCGAGTGTCATCACCACTAATGCCTTTGACAAGTAATGGCTTATTTCTTCATCGCTCATGTTCATATTGTTCCTCAACTGATTCAAGGTTTTCTCAAAGTTCTCAACTTGTTGGCTTAAACTGAATCGCTGGCCCTGCAGGCAGCATCGACGATCATCATCACGAGATCATATATAACAGTATATATAATAGCCAAAACTCGCAAAAGAAATGGACTTAAAGTTTTTGTAAAAATGAATTGGGAATCTTACTAGATTTTGTCCAGTCTCATCCAGAATCCCGGCCGCGGCGGAAGCATAATTTACTCCCCTCAGAATATTTTTTCCTGTAGCTGAAGGATTTGCAAAAGCTGGAAGATTTGGAATGCCAATCAAGTCCCCTACAAAGCCCAACAGTACAAGATGATCTACAATGCACAAAGGAACATATACAACTAGCGTCTTACCCATTCAATCAACAAGGATGAGATAAAAAAACATATGTGAGAACTTTTTTCATTGTCCGGTGTGTCCGCGGGTTGGAATGTATAGCTCTCAAAATTTACTCCTTTTTCTCACCAAAAAACTAGTAAAATTCCACAACAATTTTAAAAAAGAAGAAGATAGTTTCATGCAAAATAAAGTAGATATTTGTTGTGTTATTGATTAAACTTAGTTTTCTTTTCAAACAAGATAAACTATATATTTTATATTTTGTAAAAATGTAGAATAATGAATAAAAAGATTAAAAAATTAAAATTAAAGAAATTTCATATAGGAGAGAGAGTTACGGAGAGAGCTTTTTAATTACGAATGGATCTACCATGAAGCCAATAAGGCCCACGAGCCCGATTTGCACGTCTAGCCCATCGTACATGGAAAAAGAAAACCAAAACAAACCAAACTGAATCTTAAATTTCAATCAATTGGGATTGGTTACATAAATCATTTTTCTTCATCGAGCTTTGTCAATGACATCATATTTCGTGATACCCAACAAACCTAAATCTTTTCGAATTGCATCTTCTTAAGCCAATTTGATAGATCTCTCCAGCATGATCATATCACTCCTCTCAACTACCACATCTACCGATCTACAACAGACACATCCATACCACCTTGATTCTCTATCATCTCATGCATTGCACTTCAATGCTCTATTTTGTGAGAAGTCTCGTATTTTAAATTTCCTTCCGTCAAAAAAAGGGGGGGAAAATGAGTCGTACATCTATAGATCTTCTTAGACACTGTTAGGAAAAACCTATGCATTATAATTTTCTATGACTAGTTATAATTAATTAAGCTGGGGAAAAAGAGTAGTATGTAGCAAAGTTTTAAACCTTTAAACCATAAAAAAGTCCCAAATACATATTGCACTAGATGTTTTCTTGGGACCACCACACTCCACACTTAAGCGTGAGCGGACATGTGAAATGACTGTGCGAGAGACAGTAAGGATTAGTCCGAGATACATGCAAGGGGCCCGAAAAACCCTGCATTAAAAACGAAGTAAAAAGCAAGCAGTAGTTAGTAATTACTACCAATATAGTCAAGGCTGGTTCTCCCGTTAGAGAATCTCCCGGAAGGTCCTTCTTCGAAATCAACACCGTAAGGCACGTAATTGGCTTTGGCTAAAGAGCTGAGGAAGTAGTTGTTATTCCCATTATCAGTTAGTGAATCTCCGAAAGCAAACAAGGCTGTAAACTGTTTTTCCGGCCCTGCTGGTGGTGATGTTCCCATAACCAGTGCAACTACTCCGTCGTTAAATCCACAGGAGAAAATGACAGTTATCAAACTGATGATCATCGTGTAGACCGGCTGCGAATCTGAGGCTCCCATTTCCCTTCTAGTTTTGATCTGTTTTGTTTTTTTAACAGCTTCTCTTTGCTTTCGTCTCTCTTTCCCTGTGTGGAAACACTGGTGGTGGGTACCGCGATATGTATATAAGAGTTGATTGCAAACGTATAACTACTTTGGACAAATAAAGTTGATAACGGTTTAGATTTTCCTCCTTGAATAGTGCATGAAGTCATGAACACTTTCTTTTCCAATGGCTTTTTCTCCTTATATTTCTCCTTGATTTTTGGTTTCCATGTTTCAGTTACACGAAAGTCTACAATACACCCCCTTAAAAGTGTGTAACATATGCACCTATTGTATGATTCATTCAGAATATTTTGGTGCGTTTCGTAACTTTTGTTCAAACACTCGTAACTTTTCAGCAATAGGATTCATAACATTTTCACTAGGACTGCGTTTCGTAACTTTTATATTAAAATTATAACTTTTCAACAATATGATTCATAACATTTTTTCTATGAATCGTAATATTTTGGGGGTGCATAGCAATACTCTTAAGGGTATCCACAATGCTATAATAAAAAATGGAGAACTAAAAGTTGTCACATCAGCTTTGATTATCTATTTAAGAGATTGTTAAGATTAGCAATGTAGAGATCTATAATGGCTTAATCAAAATTGAATATTTTTTGCCACATCACCTTTTAAAATTACAAAAAAAATTAATAACTGTGAACATAGAAATAGTTTTTTCCAAAAATAATTTTGAGACTAATAAACACTATTTATTAGAAATAGAAAAAAATTTTTGAACTTTATTCAAAAATTTAAAAAAAAGAAAAACAGTTTTAAGAAAAACAGCTCTTGTGTAACTATGGTTTTTGAAAAAATAGTTTTTATATAAAAAAAGGTTTTGAAAAAAATATTTTCTTATACAAAACAATTTTTCAAAAGAAAAAAAGAACAATTTTTTTGTATAAAAATGTTTTTTTTAAATAGTTAAAAAATAATTTTGGGGGGAAAACAGTTTTTTTTTTTTTAAGTTTTTTAAAAAAGTTTTAAGTAAAATATTTTTTTTTGAAAACATTGTTGAAAAGAGAGAGAGAGAGAGGGGAAAAGGAAAGAGATAGAACATTTTTTTTGTAATGATGTGTGTATTTGATTGAGAATGTGAGGTTCATTAAATTTGGTTATTAGCAAAAGATTGCTAGTTTTGGTTATCCAAAATCCAAATTTGAATATTTCTAAGGATATTGCTAAGTTTGATTATAGCATTGTGAGCCATATTTTGCACTAAGAGCATCCACAGTGAAATAACCAAAACCATAATGTTGTTAAAGTTAGTAATGTTCCCTCAAAAAAGTGCTCACATTGGTATAACCAAACTTAACAACCTTTTAGCAACTCATCAAATTTTGGCCATTGGATAATCAAAACTACCAACTTTTTGTCAATAACCAAAACCCTCTCTGTAGACACCCCAATTTGGCCTAACGATTATTTCAAGTCCCACCTTGGGACCATCCCGATGATGAAATGGATATAGTGATTGCTGATTGCTTCCTTGAGAACCTTAGGACTTTCGGTAAGAACTTTGAGCCACTTAGAGGACCCAATTCAAAGCCATACAGCCTTTCAGACAGAAATACAGAAGCCTAGGAGAATCCATCTGTCGGCCGTGACATCGATCCCACGGCCCTAACATCATTTCCTCACCCGAGCAACCTGTTGCTAGCCAAATCTCCCTGAGAGATCAATCCATCGGCCGCAAGATCTATCCTTCGGCCGAGACATCCATTCCTCGGTCGTGATATCCTTTACTCGGCCGCCAGATCGACCTTTTTCCAGACTCTGGAACGTGTTCTGTCAGACGTTTGATCCAACTACACTACCTTCCCGATGCATTCGAGCTACGCTCAGAGATTACAACGTAGAGTTAGAGATGCATTGCAATTGCAATTAACATCTCGTGATTTGATTGGCCGGAATGAGTCACCAATTGCCTATATAAAGGGCCTTTGGACTCCGAAAATAAACACACGAAATTCATCAGAGTATACACTCTCTCAAGCCTCGAAACCCTGTCAAAATACTCTCTCAATCCCACTCTTCAAAAGCCCTAACCTCCCGAAGGCAGCCGTCAATCCGGCAATCAAACCCCGAAGTTCAAACCCTAACCCTAGGGTTTTACGAGAAGCAATCAGTCAATCACAATCCAATCCAAAGCAATCAAGCAACTGAGGGATCAAGGTGGTGAGGCCCAACGGCCTCTGGTTTGTTTTATTTATCGTTGTTACGCTTAATCATAACTTTATGATTTTCTATTAATCGTATAGTCTGGTGTGAGGAAGAACACCGACCGGGGTTTCGATCCCTCGGCCGGTACATCAAACTAGGAGGAGCCCTCGGCCGTGACATCCATTCACCGGCCGCGGGATCCATATCCCTAGGACAATTTGTTTTGTTCTTCTTTCCTGATACATGCTTTATTTATCGTATTGGCTCACCCTTTACTGCTTAAAAGTAAAAAACAAACTATGTGTTAGAATTAAACAAAGTGTGTATATGTCTTATGTTGAATGATTATGGGCCAGTCTCACGACTGGGCAAAGAGGGGTGCCTAACACCTTCCCCTTATTGTACTTTTGGCTCCCGTGCCCAGAATCTCTATCTATTTTTCCAGTTTTAATAAACTGGGTGGCGACTCTATTTTGATGATAACCGCTATCATGTGGCGATGTTCCTAGCCATGGGAATGTCCATGATTTTGGTTTACAAAGCAAGCAACCAATCGAGCAAACAAACGTGATCAATCTGTATGGCGATGCCCCGTTTGGGAGGTGTCTACAGTTTTTGGCGACTCTGCTGGGGATATGAGAGCCATAACCAGAAAGTTCAACATAAGACTAATACATGCCTTGTTTAATTCATCTATCATATGCATCGAGCGGGCAACCCGTTGAGTTCACCTGATATCCCGGCATGACACGGGCTATGTTGGGGGTTCCAGCAAACTCCACAGTCACTCGTACCTAGTGGTATATCAAAAAGGTAATCACCCAATCACCGCCTATGATGGGCTGGTGAGAGGATTGGTGCCCTTTGACAACGGAGCACCCTGAGACTACCAAAACCTTGCATGTTTTAGAAAGCCATAGAACTTATCAAACTAAGACAGGAACCTACAGGCTAGGAACCTACTTGCATTTTTACTTCCAAGTTCTTCCTCACACCTTGTATATGTTGTTGTAACATCTCTTTCCGTGCAGAAGGGTTAGGGCTTGAACTAAAAGCCCTAACCCTAAGTCTTTATAGCCAAGCACTAATGGCGTTGCCTGCAAGGTATATTTTTGGTAAAAAGCATCATTGCTTACTTAACACTCTCGCTTTACTTAAAGCACCGTGAAGCATGGATTTCTAGAACGAAATCAAACATTGGCTGCCCCGCCGGCAATTGAACTAGAGGTTGCTCTAGCAATCTTTGCCTTGCAAGGCTAAAGGAAAAAGGGAGTGTAAAGTAGTAGAGCATGTTATGGATGATTGTATGCAAAGTCAAAGATATTATGGATAGAACTTGCAATACTTATTTCTCCATGGATGATTCAGCATGACAAGTTTAGGACTTTGGTTCCTATTTCCAAATCGGCCTAGCAACCCATCTTTCAAAATTCAAAATTATGAGCATGCTTACCTCAATGAGCTGGTAAAATTTAGGAGGTTGTCAATGTGCTAGCAAATAATCAAGTGGATTTCAATTATCTCAATCACGTTTTGAGAAAGGATTTTCCCTAACCAAGAATTGAAGGAACTTTCAAAACTTTTTGCAATGACTAATCTAATGACAAGTTTTTCTGAAACATTCAAATAGCCGCTAGCACAGCGATGGGCTCCGAGTCTACTTTCTGTTGTAGCCATATGCTTAACCTTTTCGGTTTGTCTCATAATATGGATTGGCTTGGAAGTGGGATCTTAAGTGGCAGCAACGAGTCTTAAGAATCATCCATATCAAAAATGGCTGGCTATCTATAGTATCCGATAAACTCATGCATACAAACGGATTGCAATGCATGACTCATCCATAATCTGTGTAAGTAGCTGTGGTGCTATATGTATACATATCGTTTTGCTTGCCTCTTTCTAACTATGCAGGGGCCAAACCAAAAGAGGAGTCCATCCCCCTCATTTCCTTTCTTTGTTCATCGCATGTCATTTGGTTGCACCACCACTAAGGGCAGTTTGCATATTAGAAAAATGTGCCGCATGGACAATTAGTTTTGGATATCTCAACTTAAGCATGATTATGTTTCTCCTTCTCTTAGATTTGGAGTTTGATCTCAGACATGATGGTAATGGCTACGAAAAAAAATTGACGTTTTAATCCAACCAAGTTTTGAGCAATGGCAGCCATGTCCATCACGTCTTGGCTTAGATTTTAAAACAATCTTCTCGTACCTAGCTAACTTTCACCACCATTTTGGCCCATGTTTTGCTTCTCTTGAAAAATTGATATCATTTTGCTCATCATGGTTTCTGGCCAATCGTCACACTCAACATGAAATGTGGGTCTTAAATTCAAGTCTCCTCAAATATGAACTACGAATGGCCTGATTCTCTGTTGGGATACGTAGGCACCTTTTGGTCGGCCACAAATTTGAAAATGTTCCCTCCTGTGCTAGTTCGCTGCTATAGAATGCTCATGATAACATTGAGTATTGAAAACAATCCTTAGGGATTTCAAAGTAATCTCATGGCATCTTTTGGAACACATCATAATCACTTGAATTGTCAAAAGCGCAAAACGAGTTTTTCAAAGCTATGACCCGCATCATTTCTGTTGAGTTAAGAAGGAGTTGACACATCTCTGCACCCTCACAGAGATCACTTGTAAGCAAAACATGCTATTGAAGATGAAGAAGGAGAAAGAAGAAAAGAGAGGAAAAATATAAAGAAAAGAAAAAAAAATGATGAGCTCGCTAGATTGAAAACCCGTAAGGGCGGTCTAGGCAAAAGTTAGAGCATGAACAAAGTGAGAAATTAGTCGTGTCTCCATGCATCTACTATGTGTCTCAAAAGATTGTCCTCCACTTGGTTAAACCTCGAAGCCCCTAATTTCTTGGTTAGGATCCTTTCCACTTTGTCGCGTGTTTCAAGATGAAGAAAGGCATTCATTTCTCTATCCCAAACACTTATCCCTTGCTAGCCACATCGAGCCTCTGGATAATTTCTTTGAACAGCCTGCTAGGCAGCCATCCCCTACACTGGGGCAAATACAAAAAAATACAAGGAGAGATGAAAGAAAAATCAATGAGAGAACGAGCACCCTGTCATACAAGGGGCACTTTGAAGGAAACATTTCTTCCAATACATACAAAGGACATTTTTGAAGAAACCAACTCTTTCACACAAAGTGAGGCAAGAGACAACAAGAGTTGATAAAAATGTTGAAGATGGCTGCTAGCTTTTAAAACCCAAGCGTGAGTAGAAGTTAGGTTTAAGCCTTTACATCCACTTATTTCTCAAGCCAAAAACCCAAGCCTACATTATGGTCCATAACAAAGTCCTCTCAGATTGGGGAACACGATTTAGTAGCAAGGTCCTAGACACTAGGGGCATCACCAATGTGGGATTTAACACGAAGGGCAAGAATCCTGGAATTTGCATCATCTTGGCAAATCATACAACATGGAGAGTTACGTGAGACAAGGGGCATGGCTATGTTCCCTTTTATGCACTTCTCTCAAAAGTATCCAACCTCTCA
Organism: Rhododendron griersonianum; assembly: GCA_018127125.1. Classification (NCBI taxonomy): domain Eukaryota; kingdom Viridiplantae; phylum Streptophyta; class Magnoliopsida; order Ericales; family Ericaceae; genus Rhododendron; species Rhododendron griersonianum. The sequence goes on along the minus strand of CM030797.1, from coordinate 32,684,777 downwards.
TATGGGTCTCAGTAGGTACTTATCAATCCAATTCAAGTCAACCAAATCAAGCTCGAAGTAACAAACTCACCTAATTGACTAGGGGCATAGGTTTGCAAAATAGTTCTATGTCCTTTGATGATTGAATGACGCGAGTGTGGAACAGGGATGAAATGATATGATTTTGAAATCCTTGAGGAAAGGTTCTCAAAGCTGATTTTATCCTAAGCATTCTTGACACAGCAAATACAAGCGCAGTCGCCTTTTTTGCAAATTCTGAGGAAATAACATGGGTCTCTCATTCCATGAAGAGTGTAGCAATATGGCCCCTTGACCAAACAATGTTTTCAGTAGTGCCGCTATGGCATTGCGGTCTTTCAAAACACCTAGCTAGTATAAGCAATAAGTCACTACCAGTCTCCCTAAAGAGCAAGGGGAAGCATTTGATCAAATACACGAAAGTTGAGATGTCCAGAATACATCACAGATTTACATGCATATCAGTATCATCCTGTCTTTTGCATTGATCCCTTGATCCTAGTATTTCATGTGTATATCATTATGGCTGCTTAATGGAAGTGGTTGTTGCACAAACTAACCCCAAGTATGAAGTGTTTTTATGCTCAAGCAAGGCAGGTCAATCAAGGCATCATGGCCATCGTCTTTATGCAAAGAGTGAAGTGAGCCATGGATCCAGTTGGGCAAACTCCCTGCGGCCGACAATCCACCTTGCCTTTGTTGCTAAGTTTACTAACAATTTTGCAGGGGCAACAAAGGGATACACTGTAAAGTCTACCTCCCTGTCAACACGCTTGGCCTTCAAAAAGAAGAAAGCTCAACCTGAGGGGCATCAACTCTTTTGTGGAATGTTGTCACACAACATTGTCGAAAGCACGCCAAGATCTCTTCCAATCAACAAGAGAAGCATTGCATTCATGTTCATTGTCGCATATATCGCATATTTCTGTACTAGGGACAATTAGGTTGTCATTGTCATGCACAATTAAGCTAGAATCAAGCATCCATTGCCTAAACAGGGGGCTTCTACTTCTTCCTGAATGTTCAGTTCAGTATGCATATATGTGTTGCATTGCAATCTATGTCACCCAAAATCATTCAAGCTCTTGAACTAGGGTTCTTCAAATGTGATGGTCTTGCCCCTAGCAATCAGCATAAAAAGGACTTCGACCCGTGGTCGACTCCAAGCCTGTCGCATGTTGTTTTCCTATCCATTGCTGTTTTCTAAACTATTCAAATGTGGATGGCAGGATTCTCTTGGATTTCGGTCCTTGAACCGACCATTCCAAGCTTTGTATCTATGACCGACAGAGCCAAGTCAAAGAAGCTAAAAGATAGCCTCGTAACTAGTCCTGAGCAAACTCTACAAATAGCACCATGTCAACAACATTAAAGTGGCTTCGTACTTCACATCTCCATAGCTCCTTACTTCGCGCTTTCATCTCCATGTCGCCTTGCGCTCAGGAAGTCCAATCTCCACAGCTCCCTCTCAGCAGTAGCTCTACTCAGCAGCCTTGCACTTACTATCAGCAGCACCGTGCTTCAAGCTCCATATTCACTATCACGGCGGCTCCACGCCGACAAACTCATCGGCGATATGCCCATATTCACCTTCTCAGCGGCTCCACGCCCATACTCGAGCCATCTCAACACTCACCTAAGTCAAGATATCAACCTTCGTAAAAGTCTTGATCAGCCAAGAGACGTCAACATGACCACGCGAGTGAAGAGGGGGCACCTTGCCCAAGAACCACTCCAAATCCCCTACTCGCTCCCAAAGCCTAGGGTTAACCCAAAGAGGAGCTCCACCTACTCATAGGCCAGTAAGCAAAGAAAAATCACCTGGCGTGATCGTCATCTCGCCAACAGAAGGAAAGCGGAACGTGTTGGGAGTATCCCACCACCTTTCAACCAGCGAGGTCATCAACGACCAATCCATCTACGGAAGATTGAGGCCCAAAACAAACGGCTCAAGACTAGCAGCGCATACTAACTCCCGAGCCTGCTCCGGCAACGTCACAAACCACTTGTGCAGTAAAGGTGATAAGCACCCGAGAATGTAATAAAGGGTGCGCTAGTAGTTAGTTTTAATATATTTCATCGCCTAATTAGTTGTTTTTAATTGCTTTTGCTCGTAGAGTATGCTAGTCTTGTTTTGTAGGTAAATCACCCAATAAAGGGATTTTAAGAGCCAAGGCGACCCGACGCCAAAGCATGGCCCGTTGCAAAGCAATCAAGGCAGGCGCGGCCCGATGGCCCAAGGCAGGCTGCCTGGCCAAGGCAAGGCATGAGCGAGCAAGGCGTGGCCCGTTCCCAAGCGATGGCCCGAGCAAGAGAAGCAAGCAGCATGGCCAAGGCAAAGTCAAGCAAGGCGATGGCCAAGGCCAGGCAAGACCCGGTGGCCCGAGCAGCAGGCAGATGACCAAGCGCTGGAGTTAAGCACCTCGGCATCGATGGCAAGAATCTCTGCCAGCGGTACCGAGCCCTTATCTCAGCCAGCTGTCTTAACCTGTTAGCCATCGATGGCAACGGCATTGCTAGTGGTACCGAGCCCCTTATCAGCAATTTAGGGGCTTTGCCATCGGTACCGAGGGCTTATGGGGGGCATCTTTGGATCTTTTAAGGAATATTCTGAGCGCGTCCTTGGTCCTATAAATACCTTATGATGTCATTTTGTACAAACACGTAGAAAATTAGATTTGTACTCGTTTTTAGATCTAGACTTAGATTTCAAATTGTTCTTCGTGTTCTTAATTTCCAGCCCTTAATTTCTGCATTTTCAACTCTTGTAAGTTAATTTTTGCTACTCTCTCCTTAATTAAAGTTGTTTAGTTTCTCCCGATCTATCTTTCTATCTAATTTTCTCTTAGGCTTGTGTTTACACTTTTGCTAAGTAGATTTTTGCTTGCTCTTATCTTCTTAGATATGTGTGAGTAGTTTCATAAGGTTGGGTCATGGGGTGACTAGCACCCCATGGCTTGAGTAAAAATTACATTTTTCACCAAAAAATTTGCAACTTTGTTTTGGAAATTGATGTGGGGCTTGGATTTGTTTGTCAAATTATCGAGGTGATAACCTCCTTGATCATGTGTAGGTAAGAGCTTCGCCTACTTACCACACATGATGCTTGGATCTCGGTCGCTCGAGGTGTTTGCTAAATAAATTCTATAGCTAGCTTGATTTTCGAACCCTCTTATCTTTCGGGTAAAACCGTGTATTGAGGTGAAAAATATGGTTTTGCTTGAGTCGTGGGCGCTCGTGATTCCTAGACCTAACCTTCTTTTTATCTAGTTTATTCTCGTTTAATTTAGCCTTTTTTTCCTTTCCACCGCATACGAAAAACCAAGTTGGCTGACTAAAAGCCGGAAACCATACTCGCATCTACAATCCATCAAGCCGTATTATTTATCCCTTGGGTACAATCCCGGACTACCGGATTTATTATGCTTCAATTGGATGCTTATACCCTACGCTTGGGGTGATCTCTTGGATATATATCGAGAACGAAGCATTTTTGGCGCCGTTGCCGGGGATTTCTTATTATGGCTTTATGGAGGCTCGACAAATCATTGTGAGTATCCCGCTTCTTTCTTTTAGTTATAGTTAGTAGTTTATTTGTTAGTTGCTCGTATCTAATTCGGTGGATACCTCTAACCTGGTTTCATGCCAAACTTGAGGTGTAACGAAGCCGGAGTAGATATTGAGTTAGTTAGTTAGTTAGTTTAATTCAATTTGCATTGTTGAGCCGAGGAGGTGGCATAACCCCTCGCACTTTCTGTTTTGTCTTGTTGAGGCGGCGGCCTAGCCCCTCCGGTCTGTTAGTTTGCTGGTAGTTAGTTGGTAGTTTTGCTTGTTTATGTCTGTTGTGTATCGGAGCCCAAATTCCAATCGGCTTCACCGTTCTTCATCGCCTCCGAGAATCCGTAGCATTGTCAGGGCGTATCCTGCCCACTCTCCACCGCGCAAAGTAAATTGAAATCGCAATCGAAAAGGCCCAATGGCCGACAAAGTTCCAGTTCGCTCTCTCCGTGATTATTTGAATCCAGAAAGGGCACCTCAAGTATCGCCTATCGTTATACCTACTCCGACTGTTGGGACTACATTTGAATTCAAGTCTGAGTATCTTCGGGTTATTCCAGAGTTTCAGGGGCGGGAATTGGAGGATCCTTATTTGCATATCTGGGAGTTCGAAAATATTTTGCATTCTATTTGTCCTGCTCAGAATCAACTCTCGCTTGAAGTTGTTTCCCTTCACTCTCAAGGATAAAGCGAAGCAATGGTTCAATTCTTTGAAGCCTAGATCCTTGCGCAATTGGGGTGAAGTTCAGGATGCTTTCACTACAAAGTTCTTCCCAGCTAGCAGGGCAAAGTTGCTTATTGATCAGATCCAAATGTTCAAGCAAAGGGATGGAGAGACGTATCACAAGTATTGGGAGCGCTACAAAGATTTGCTCATGTCAGTTCCACATCACAACTTCCCATCATATCTCAGAGTTAACTACTTTTACACGGGGTGTTCTCAAGAGAGCAAACAACTCTTGGATACAATGGGTGGTGGAGATTTTATGGGAAAGACACCAGAAGATGGTTGGGATTTCTATGAGATACTAGCGGAGAAGACTCAGACTTGGCAGCTTGTTGATCCTGGGGATAGGGCGATGTTCAACCAAGGTCCTTCAGGTTCTGGGAAGTTCTCTATTTCGGAGCATATGGCCTTTGAAACTCGTTTGGAGGAGATCTCTCGTAAACTTGATAAGTTAGAAATCAAGAGTGCTCAGTCCCAAGAAGTGAAAGCGGTACGCCAAGTGGAGGAAGTGTGTGTTATTTGTGAGATGGTGGGCCATTCTACAGAATCTTGCCCTAATATTCCTGCCTTGAAGAATGTGATAAATGGGATTGTCCCAGAAGAGGTGCATGCTGTGCAAAGATTTGACCCTTATTCTCAATCCTACAACTCGGGGACTCGACAACATCCCTCTTTCCAAGGGCATGCTGCCCACAGGAAGCTCTTCTCAAATGCAACCTCCTGCTCCACAGTTGCCTTGGAAACAACAAGCCCAGAATGCCTTTCGTTTTCCTCAAACTCAAGCTCCGCCGGGGTTTGCTCCTCCTGCTCCATTTCCTCATGCAAGTCAATTCCAACAGCAGCCTACCCAATTTCAACAACCATCTCAGTTTCAACAGCAACAACCCCCCAAGCGTTCTTGGGAAGAGCAATTTGGTGCTCTCTTGCAAGGCCAGAATACTTTCAATGAGCAACAGACCCAAATGATGAATGATATTCGGAATCAATTAGGCAAATTAACAACCACTGTGGGGATATTGCAGCAAGAAATGGGAAAATTCCCAACTCAGCCTCAACCCAACCCACAATCAACATCCAGTCAGACTTCCCAGGGTGTGCACTTTGCTAGCTCCTCGGTGATTTTCCCCGAGCAAGCAAAGGCGATAATCTCTCTTCGAAGTGGGAAAGTGGTTGACAACCAAGTGAAGATGCCCTCGGATCCTATCTTGTTACCTCCTCCTATTGATCAGTCAAGTCCAATAATCCTTGGGGAATCTCCCAAGGAGGCAAGTGAGGAAGCTCTAGAAGAAAGGGAGAAGGAAAAGGGTAAAGCGAAGGAAAGTATACTGGACCCTCGAGTTGTTCCAACACCGGCACCTTATCCTCAACGCTTGAAGGCTTTGGCGAAACCGAATCTTAATGCAGAGTTGCATGAGTTGTTTAATCAAGTGAAGATCAATATCCCCCTTATGGATGCGGTCAAGCAAATCCCCTCTTATGCTAAGTTTCTTAAAGATCTATGTACTCGAAAGCGGAAGTTGAACGTTCAAAAGAAGATCTTTTTGACCGAACAAGTGAGCTCCATTATTCAGACGAACATTGCACCAAAGTACAAAGATCCGGGGAGTCCCACCATTACAATCACCATTGGAGATAAGCGTATCGAACAAGCCTTGCTCAATCTTGGAGCAAGTGTCAATCTACTTCCGTTCTCCGTCTATCAAGAACTTGGGTTGGGGGAGATGAAGCCTACTTGAGTCACCCTTCAGTTGGCCGACCGGAGTGTTCGCGTTCCAAGGGGGTAGTGGAAGATGTCTTGGTGCAAGTTGGTCAGTTTATCTATCCAGTGGACTTTGTGATTCTTGACACGACTCCGACCGACTCTTGTGCTACTTCTACTCCGGTAATCCTTGGGAGACCCTTCTTAGCCACGGCGGATGCAGTTATCAACTGTCGGAACGGATTGCTTAACATGACCTTCGGTAACATGAAGATGGAGGTTAATGTGTTCAATATTGGCAGTCAAATGGGGGATGATGAAAATGTGAATGAAGTGAGCTTTATTGACTCTTTGGTGGAGGAACATGTGGACGAGCTGCTTTATAGTGATCCTTTGGAGGTTGCTCTCACCGCCGAAGAGGCTGAATTTCTTGAGTCTTCCGAAGTGAACTATTTGTATGCCTTGATGAATGAAGATGAAGCTTGCGCACTAAATGCTTGGACCCCGAAGTTGGATGAATTTGAGGAGCTACCACCGATTGAGAAGAAGGTCTTGCCCTCTAGTGTGGAGCCACCAAAGTTAGAGTTGAAAGTCTTGCCCGACACTCTGAAATATGTCTTCCTTAGAGAGAATGAAACGTATCCTGTGGTTATATCCTCTTCTCTTGGGAATCTCCAAGAGGTAGAGTTGATTACTTTGTTGAAGAAGCACATGAAGGCTATTGGATGGACAGTTGCGGATATCAAGGGTATTGATCCAACACTTTGCTCACACCATATTGCCTTGGAGGAGAACGTCAAGCCATCTCGACAACCCCAACGCCGTTTAAACCCAATCATGAAAGATGTGGTTCGCACTGAGGTTCTGAAGTTGTTGGATGTTGGGATCATCTACCCCATTCCTGATAGCAAGTGGGTGAGTCCAATCCAGGTTGTACCAAAGAAATCCGGGGTGACAGTTGTACGGAACGAAGAGAATGAGCTTGTGCCTACTCGAGTTCAGACAGGATGGAGAGTATGTATCGATTATCGGAAGCTCAACGCAAGCACCAGAAAAGACTACTTTCCTTTGCCGTTTATCGATCAAATTTTAGAAAGAATAGCCGGGCATGCGTTTTACTGCTTTTTGGATGGGTATTCTGGGTATAATCAGATCGAGGTTGCTTTGGAGGATCAAGAAAAGACCACATTCACCTATCCTTTTGGTACATTTGCTTACCGCCGGATGCCGTTTGGGTTGTGCAACGCTCCGGGAACATTTTCGAGGTGTATGATGGGTATTTTTAGTGACATGGTTGAAAAGATCGTGGAAGTTTTCATGGACAATTTCTCGGTTTTTGGCGACTCTTTTGAGTCTTGCTTGGCCAATCTCGAGAAGGTTTTGACAAGATGTGAAGAAAAGAATTTGGTACTCAATTGGGAAAAATGTCATTTCATGGTCACTCAAGGGATTGTCTTGGGGCATATCGTTTCTTCCGATGGTATCGCGGTAGATAAGGCAAAGATCAACCTCATTTCCAATCTCCCGACTCCAAAGTGTGTGAAGGATATTCGTTCATTTCTCGGGCATGCCGGATTCTATCGCCGATTCATCAAGGACTTTAGTGCTATCTCTCGGCCCCTTTGCCATCTCCTTTCCAAAGATGTTCCATTCGAGTGGACCCCCGCGTGCGAGCAAGCGTTTGTCAAGTTGAAAGCTAGTCTCACCACTCCTCCGATTGTGCAACTGCCGGATTGGAGCCTCCCGTTTGAGCTTATGTGTGATGCAAGTGACTATGTCGTAGGTGTTGTTTTGGGGCAAAGGAAGGACAAGCATCCGTACGTGATTCATTATGCAAGCAAGACCTTGAATGATGCTCAAGTCAATTACACTACCACCAAGAAGGAGTTACTTGCGGTGGTGTTTGCTCTCGACAAATTTCGATCATTCTTGATAGGTGGTGCTCCTATTGTTGTGTTCACGGACCACTCCGCTCTCAAGTACCTTCTCACAAAGCAAGATGCCAAAGCTCGTTTGATACGATGGATTCTACTTCTTCAAGAGTTCAATTTGTCTATTAAAGACAAGAAGGGTGTCGAGAACGTGGTAGCCGACCACTTATCGAGGTTACAGTTTGAGGATCCTACTCCGAGTCTTCCTATCGTGGACACGTTCCAGATGAACAATTGTTGGCCGTTTCGAGTACCCCATGGTTCGCCAACATAGTGAATTATTTGGCTATGGGTCTCTTACCACCGCATTGGTCTCCTCAATAGCGTTGTCGATTCCTTCATGAAGTGCGGATGTTTTCTTATGACGACCCCTATCTTTTCAAGTATTGCCAAGATCAAATAGTGCGCCATTGCGTTCCAGATTCGGACCAACAAAGAATTCTTGAGTTTTGCCATTCGGAAGCTTGTGGGGGTCACTACTCTTCTAGAAAGACTTCCGCCAAGGTGTTGCAATGTGGATTTTATTGGCCCAACTTACACAAGGATGCTCATCTCTTTTGTGTCGCTTGTGAACGTTGCCAAAAGCTTGGGAGTGGGACTCGGAAGGATGAGATGCCACTCACTAACATCCTTATAGTTGAGATTTTTGATTGTTGGGGCATTGACTTTATGGGACCATTTCCTGTTTCTTTTGGGAATTTGTATATCCTATTGGCGGTGGATTATGTTTCAAAGTGGGTGGAAGCCATTGCAACACGTACCAATGATGCCAAGGTGGTGGTGGAGTTTCTCAAGGACAATATTCTTTCAAGATTTGGGATGCCAAGAGCAATCATAAGTGACCAAGGAACACACTTTTGCAACCGGACCTTTGAGGCCTTGATGAAGAAGTATGGGATCAATCATAAAGTCTCCACAGCTTACCATCCACAAACGAACGGGCAAGCGGAGTTGGCAAATAGGGAAATCAAGCACATTTTGGAGAAAACAGTGAACCCTAACCGGAAGGATTGGAGTCTTCGTTTGAATGATGCACTTTGGGCTTATCGCACGGCATACAAGACTGTTTTGGGAGCTTCGCCGTATCGTTTGTTTTATGGGAAAGCATGTCATCTTCCGGTTGAGCTTGAACATAAGGCATTCTGGGCTATCAAATCATTGAATTATCATTTATCGGCCGCCGGCAAGCACCGAAAGCTCCAACTCAACGAGCTTGAAGAGATTCGAAGAGATGCTTACGACAACACCGCCATCTACAAAGCAAAGGTCAAGGCCTTCCATGACAAGCGAATTCACCGGAAAGACCTTGAGATTGGACAGAAGGTACTCCTATACAACTCTAAGCTTCATTTGTTTCCCGGTAAATTACGTTCTAGATGGGTTGGTCCTTATGTTGTTGAGCATGTTTATCCTCATGGTGCTGTTGATGTTGTGAATCCAATTAATGGTAGTTCTTTTAAAGTAAATGGACAGAGGCTTAAACCATTTCTCGGCAGTTTCGAGGTTGGAGAGCCGGATGAGGAGTTGATCAATCCAGTTTACACGGTTGATTAGCTTGTTTCTTTATGTTTGCACGGGGAGCGAAAGCGTAACCACTGAACTTAATTGTTTGTCGGACCCGGCCCCCGGGTAGGGGGTACCCACCATTGACTTGGGTATATGTAGCTCCGCTCGCCGCTACTAAAAGAAAGATCGTGTGCCCAGCCCCGGTTCGAAGGGCAATCATTTGATATCAGTGACATAGGGCTTTAATTAGCTTTTTTGATAGAAGTAATTCACAGTTAAACACTCACGTCTTCCAGATTAGCCCCAATGGGGGCGGTATAGATCCTTAGGTTAGGCCTTGATACTCCCGTGCTTACGCACTTGGCTCTATCTTGTTGCTTGCCTGGTTACGATCTTAGGGGACGCTGGACTTCATTGTTTGGCGGAGTCGAGCTGTGACTTTGACGCTCCGAATTCTGATATTGAATGTGTAAATACTGTACATATGTGTTTTTCTTTCTTGTTTTACGTGTTTCTTTTCTTTTGTTTAGTATGCATGTTTAGGTTTGATATGTGTTTCTTGTTTTGAATAAAGTCTTGGAGATGTTTCACATGAAAAGATTTCACCAGTGTATTAGTGTAAAAAGGGCTTTCATTAGTTCTTCTTGGTAATAGTTTATCGTTAATGATCCATGCTCTCCGAATAGGCCCCTATCAGTGGCAACTTAGGTCTATGGGTGAGGTGTGATATTGCCTGGAGTGCACGCTAGGTTGTATCTTATCTTGCTTTGTTTTGATCATAGGGGACGCTGAACTTCATTGTTTGGCGAGGTCGAGCGATAAATTTTATTACGGGCGCTAGCATAACAAATTCTCAACGGTCTAGTATAGCCACCCATTGCTTACCCCACCAGTAAGGAATGGGAAGAAAAGTATGACTCGTTTGATCGCGTGATGATCGGGTGGTGCATTGCATTCTGTGTTGCATTTTTCTAAATCATTTTGCATGATCTTTTGTGTTTTTCTTTGCTTTCTATCTTTTTATTTTGGTTTGGTTTGAAGCCGGATAACACGGGCCGGTGTTACTAATGTCATTTGTTTTGTGGAAAGTCTTCCTCTTAAGTCTTCTGCAGGGTTTATTTGCTACCACACCAGCCTTGGTAGTTTGGGTCTAAAGCCGGGGTGAGTGAGGCATTCAGGAGCCCTAAGCATGGGTGCGGCTATGCGCCGCGGTTATTAGTCCGATAAAGATTTGGATATGGCCCAGTGTGACTAGCTTTGGTTTCGAGTGGGCAAAACCGAAAGAGTAAACCCTTGAAGCATCTATACAGACTGGAGCAAGCACTTGACATAAAATCCTCCTACTTGGTCGAGGTATTTAGGGGTTGACATTCCCCTTGGACGGTACATTCGCGCACTCTTTCCTTCCTTCGCTCTTGTTCCTAATGCTATGAGGGCATAGCATCGCTTTAAGTTGGGGGGAGGGGTTAGCGTTTGTGCTATTTGTTTGCTAGTTGCTAAATTTTGAAATTTTGAAAATTCAAAAACAATAGAAATTGAAAAATCCAAAAAAATAAGAAAATTGAAAATTTCAAAAATAAATAAAGGTTTTTAACTGCAATTCTTTCCTTTTGTCATGTTTTTAGTTCTTTGTCATAACTTGTTGCATGCTCAATAATTGTTAGTTGGCAAGAGTTCGTAGCAATCCTAAGAATTTTGTGCTTCTCAATTTGCATGCTTGGTTAAGAATTGAATGGTTAGGTTTTGAGTTAAGTCTTTGAGCAAGTTTTGGCCATATCCCCACTTTTTCAATTCAATAAAAAGCTCATAGTTAGGTGAATAATCGCATGTCTATCTCTAGTTGTGTTTTTAATGTCGATTTTCAATCATTTTGGAATCTAAAGCGCACTTAAGAGAAGATACAAGGCATTCTTTGCATGATCATACCACACACGAGTCCCCTTGTCCTGTTTTGCAACCTGTCTTTTGCCCGTTTCTTGCTTTAACCTAGGCGACCGGTTGTTCGGAGGGTTGTTGGGAAGTGATTTGATTGACTAAAGGTGTGTCGGGGGTGTTAATTGAATTGATTGGAAGCTCTGGGGTTCAAAATGAAGAGGTGCGATTTTCTGAGATAACAGGTTCGGCATTGATGGCAGAAATATTAGCCATCGGTACCGAGGGAGTTTCAAAACCAGTCAACAGATCAAGCAGTCAAAGCTGTTAGGCATCGATGTCACCAAAATTGCCCATCGGTGCCGAGCCTTTACGGTCAAAGCAGTCAAAGGGAGTTAAGCATTCGGCATCGATGGCAGAGGTCCTTCCCAGCGGTACCGAGAGAGTTCAACGTGGCACTTAAGCAGCTCGGCATCGATGGCACAGGTTTTACCCATCGGTGCCGAGGCCTTATCAGGGAATAACTTCTGAACGTTCAAAAAACTAACTTCTGAAACCTCTTCTTCCCTCTGACAGCCGACCCTCTGCCTCCCCCTTTCCTCCATTGCTGCCTAAACCCTAACCCCAAATCCTTCAATCCCTCACTCAAACTTCCATTTCTCCACAGAAACCCTTCAAATCCTCCATCATCTTCAACTATCCTCAAGTATTCACCACCAATTTCGGGGTTTTCCACCAAAAAAATGAGGTAAATCCACCATCTCTCTCTTAAATCCGAATTTTCTTCTTTTTCACCCATAAACCCAAAATTTCTCCATCTTTTTCACTCATATATCCACCCCCCACCATTGTTCTAGCCTACATTCCAATTTTCCACCAAAAAATCAAAAACCCTAGAAAAAACAGCCCAAATCCGAAAATTCCAAAAAAATACCCAAACCCTTTCAAACCTACAATGCCGAAGATCAAACAAACCGCACACCGGGCTTCTTTTTCGCAACGAGAGATTGTGGAGGAGGAGGATGATTTTGTGAATGAGGAGGCTGAAATTCAAATGGAAGAAGCTTCGGGCTCTCGCACTAGAAAGAAGAGGCGTACAAGGGCTGAGATGGCAGAGGAGAAAAGGAGAGAATGGGAGGGCAGTTTTGGGGGCAGGAAGTTCAAAAACGAGCGTCAAGTGGATGCAAACAAATTCAGACCGGATCATTTGGGTGTAAGATGCATCATTCACAAAGGTTTGAAATTTTGGACTGAGCAATTGAATGGTTATAATAAGAATACTGTTATAGAATTTTATAAGTATATGCAAGTGCCTGAGGGAGATTGGGAAAATGACCCTGCGGTTAGAATTGTGTCTCGGGTGGCCGGTATTGATGTTGAGATTACCCCCGATAGTATTGCTAAGTATTTGGACATTCAACGCCCCCTTCCTGAATCTGTGAATTACCCTATGAAGGGTGTGTCAATTGATCCGCAAGTGGTGAGTAATGCCCTTTATGTTGACCCTTCGAAAGCATCGGATCCCCATGTGCCTGGAAATTTAAAAGGGAATGTTAGGTTTTTGAACAAAGTAATCCACTTTAACTTATACCCTCGAGGTTCGGATCACAGACCGAGTAGGAAGAGTGGAGAGCTTATGTTTACTTTCTTGACTGATGAATTGGTGGTGGATTAGCCCATGTTTATCTTCACACAGTTGAGAGATTTTAGGGTTAATACATTGATCACTGCCAACATACCATTTCCTTTCATGATCACTAGCTTGTGTTAGGGACAAGGAGTCAGGGGTTGGGGTTATGAGAATTTGGAAGAATTGTCTCCAGGGCCATTTGATGAAGCCTTTGATACGAAGAGCTCTTCTCAAACTCACTCCGCAAAGGGCAAGCAGGTAAAGGGGGGGGATTACTTGACTTCGATGACATCCAAAAGGGAAAAGCAGTCATCCTGGATCAAGAAGCTGTTTAGTCAAGTGGTTGCTCTCATGAACTGTCACAAGAAGGACAAGGTCGAAAGAAGAATGATGATGAGGGAGCAAGAGAGGCAAAGAAAGGAGATAGCATGGCAGACTGCTATTCTGGAACAGGAATCCGGGATGAAGTATGTTCCCGAGCCAGTTGAGGAGGGAGAGGTCAGTGATGATTTTGCTGGGTATGAGAGTGAGGAACATGAGGATTGATGGACTCGTGCGATGACTTATGATGTGGTGGTATGATTGGTGTAGAGAGTCGGTGGTTAGAAATCCCCTTACTTGGTCGGGGTCTAGGTTGGTTGACATGCCGACCACTCTATCCTTTTATTTTGTCTTTTGCATTTTTATTTTGTAGTTAGTTTTGCACATCATTAGTAGATAGTAGTTGGTTGATATTGGTTTAGCCGGTTTGGCTTTAACTTGGTTGATTTTATTTGTTGGCGGCGGTCATTTAGGTAGATGACCATGCTAGTATAGACCGTCGCCCATTTTTGTGCTAACCTTTTCTTGGAAACCAAGGTCATTAAAAGCTTAATAAGTCCTTAGTTGATCTTTTGCGCGCTTGGATTCCTCTATGATTGACTGTCTGATATTTGCATAATTAGTTGAATAGCTTGCTTTCCTTTCGTTATCCAATAATCATCTGTTAGTTTGTTAATTCTATTGAATAAAGTACTGTAGTTGTTTGAGGCATAGTACTTCTTGTTTCACTATTGCCTGCCTGTCAAGCACTCTTCGGTGGATATGGTTTAGACTGAATTCGCAAGATGTCGTGTCCCGTATCCTCCCTTTGTTCGAGGACACGAACCTTTTTAGCTTGCTCTTAGACTTGCCTGATACTTAGCTTGTTTGGTTTTGATGTTGAAAGTGTGAATTGTAGGAATGAAATAAGTAGCCGGATTGTTGAACTCTTGCTAGTTTACAGTGTTGAGCATGTTCTAAGTTGTGGTAGCGGATGAATTGCAAAGTTTTTAGTTTTCAAGTTTTCGTGTTTTATTTGCTAGGGACTAGCAAACCTCAAATTGGGGGGTGTGATAAGCACCCGAGAATGTAATAAAGGGTGCGCTAGTAGTTAGTTTTAATATATTTCATCGCCTAATTAGTTGTTTTTAATTGCTTTTGCTCGTAGAGTATGCTAGTCTTGTTTTGTAGGTAAATCACCCAATAAAGGGATTTTAAGAGCCAAGGCGACCCGACGCCAAAGCATGGCCCGTTGCAAAGCAGTCAAGGCAGGCGCGGCCCGATGGCCCAAGGCAAGGCATGAGCGAGCAAGGCGTGGCCCGTTCCCAAGCGATGGCCCGAGCAAGAGAAGCAAGCAGCATGGCCAAGGCAAAGTCAAGCAAGGCGATGGCCAAGGCCAGGCAAGACCCGGTGGCCCGAGCAGCGGGCAGATGACCAAGCGCTGGAGTTAAGCACCTCGGCATCGATGGCAAGAATCTCTGCCAGCGATACCGAGCCCTTATCTCAGCCAGCTGTCTTAACCTGTTAGCCATCGATGGCAACGGCATTGCCAGCGGTACCGAGCCCCTTATCAGCAATTTAGGGGCTTTGCCATCGGTACCGAGGGCTTATGGGGGACATCTTTGGATCTTTTAAGGAATATTTTGAGCGCGTCCTTGGTCCTATAAATACCTTATGATGTCATTTTGTACAAACACGTAGAAAATTAGATTTGTACTCGTTTTTAGATCTAGACTTAGATTTCAAATTGTTCTTCGTGTTCTTGAGTGTTCAGCCCTTAATTTCTGCATTTTCAACTCTTGTAAGTTAATTTTTGCTACTCTCTCCTTAATTAAAGTTGTTTAGTTTCTCCCGATCTATCTTTCTATCTAATTTTCTCTTAGGCTTGTGTTTACACTTTTGCTAAGTAGATTTTTGCTTGCTCTTATCTTCTTAGATATGTGTGAGTAGTTTCATAAGGTTGGGTCATGGGGTGACTAGCACCCCATGGCTTGAGTAAAAATTGCATTTTTCACCAAAAAGTTTGCAACTTTGTTTTGAAAATTGATGTGGGGCTTGGATTTGTTTGTCAAATTACCGAGGTGATAACCTCCTTGATCATGTGTAGGTAAGAGCTTTGCCTACTTACCACACATGATGCTTGGAGCTCGGTCGCTCGAGGTGTTTGCTAAATAAATTCTATAGCTAGCTTGATTTTCGAACCCTCTTATCTTCCGGGTAAAATCGTGTATTGAGGTGAAAAATGTGGTTTTGCTTGAGTCGTGGGCGCTAGTGATTCCTAGACCTAACCTTCTTTTTATCTAGTTTATTCTCGTTTAATTTAGCCTTTTTTTCCTTTCCACCGCATACGGAAAACCAAGTTGGCTGACTTAAAGCCGGAAACCATACTCGCATCTACAATCCATCAAGCCGTATTATTTATCCCTTGGGTACGATCCCGGACTACCGGATTTATTATGCTTCAATTGGACGCTTATAACCCTACGCTTGGGGTGATCTCTTGGATATATATCGAGAACGAAGCAAAAGGCCTCCACCACGAGCCTCCAGTCTCATGTTTCTCTACCAAGGACAAAAAGGGAGAAGCTTACCAAAACATTGAGGAAGCTCAAGTGCTGCTCAGCGGCTCTACGCCCACACCTCAGCAGGCCAGCAAAACAATCATGTGGCTTCCACTCAATGCACCCTCCAGAAGGCGTTTATATTGCTAGCTTCCAGAAAGTGTTTATGTTGCCAGCTTGCAGAAAGCATTTAGCCACCAGAAGACATTTGAGTCGCTAGAAGGCGTTTGGCCTCCGGAAAGCACTTCCAGCAGTGGAGGTAATGGAAATCTCCCTAACAAATTGGAATATGGTCAAGAACTAGCCTTGGGGGCAATTCCGAGCATACTCAGAACTAGCCTTGGGGACAATCCCGAGCATGTGGAATCTAGCCTTGGGGGCAATCCCGAGCATACTCAAAACTAGCCTTGGAAACATCCCAAGCATAAAGAACCAATCAAACCCCGTGGAAGATGGAGTACTCAACCTTCTCAACAGGCTCAAAGCCATAACCATCATCTCTATCAACTCAGCGGCTCCAAGCCCACCATCTCAACTGGCTCGAAGCCATACACAAGCAGTCTCAGCGACTCAAAGCCCATTACCGAATTCGCCAAACTGGCTCGAAGCCGTAACAACCATCTCAGCGGCTCGAAGCCCTCGATTCAGCAGCTCTATGCTCGCTATCACTCACTCAACGGCTCAAAGCCCATTGTCTCAACTGGCTCGAAGCCGTAAACAACCAATCTCAGCGGCTCGAAGCCTATTCTCAACAGGCTCTACGCCTGTACTCACTCACTCAGCGGCTCCAAGCCCATTATCTCAACTGGCTCGAAGCCGTAACAACCAACTCAGCGGCTCCAAGCCCATCATCTCAACTGGCTCGAAGCCGTAAACAAGCAACAGGCTCTACGCCGCCCCAACAATCAAGACATCTACTCTCAGGCTCTACGCCTGAATGCTCAAAAATCTAACATTTTTGAATGCTCAAGCTCTACGCTTGGATGCCCAACCACTGTGTATTGGATGCTCAGGTTATATACTTGAATGCTCAAGCTCTACGCTTGGATGCCCAACCACTGCGTACTGGACGCTCAAAGCCTGTACTTTGAATGCTCGGATTCTGCCGTCCGAATGCTCGAGCTCTACGCTCTGAATGCTCAAGTCCGGAACTTGATAGAAGCTCTAAGCTTAAAACAAACACACACGCACGGGCCCGTGCACATATTGCATCAACATTATCACATCGAGTCTGCATCATCACATTTGTTCACATCTAACAACCATCACACATATACACTCTGCATATCTCTCATGAAACAGGTCAACCCTGCAATTAACCGACTCTGCACCTCGGTTTTATTTGATCGGTTCAGCGCCTCGATCTTTTGGCTCCACGCCAACACTTATGATGGGAAAGCTCCGTGCACAGACCATCAGAATGCAACCAGCTCTACGCTTCGGTTCAAATCACGTCAAGCTCTAAGCTCCGACAACTCAGGCCCTCGCCTCAAGACTGCATGCAGGCTCCACGCCTCAATCTAATCACCTCAGGCTCCACGCCTCAGTTCCTCCACCTCTTGCTCCACGCTTCAGTTCCTTCACCTCAGGCCCTTGCCTTATACCAGCTCCGCGCTTCGGTTCATCACGTCAAGCTCAAAGCTCTGACACCACAGGCACTCCCTTATGATCAATTCCAGCTCCGCGCTTCGGTTCCATCAAGCTCTAAGCTCACCTCAGGCCTCCGCCTCAAGACCACAACAGGCTCCATGCCTTGATTCCATCACTCTCAGGCTCTCGTCTTATACCAGCTCCGCGCTTCGGTCCCATCAAATTCCATCACCTCAGGCTCTCGCTTTATACCAGCTCCGCGCTTCGGTTCAGCACGTCAAGCTCAAAGCTTTGACACCTCAGGCCTCCACCTTATGACTACAACTGGCTCCGTGCCTCGGTTCCCTCATCTCCAAAAAGCTCTGTGCTCTAGATACTGGCCCTGCGCCCCATACATCTCAAAAACAAACCGGCGTCCAACTCATCCCAGCAGATGGTTTGGATTCCACCCCACTACATCAATTCCTTCCAGCTCATTCGCAAGGATAGGCTACTCTACCGAGCTCCTTTCAGTCAAAGTAAGGATGATCAAAGAAAAGCAAACGCACCTGCCGTGTACTGGTCTACCCCAAAATACTAAGGAAGCTCTACGCAAAAACTCCCCAGGCAGCCCCGCGCTCCTTCAACTATCTTCCGCCAAGACCCTGGCTCAGTCTAGGTACGTCACACTACGGCTTTTTAAGCCCTAAGGTACGTCTTCTGTCTCTAACCCTCCAAACTTTTATTTTTCTTTATTGCCCAAACTACGGTTGGTTTGAATTTCCCTTGTGGTATACGTAGTCAGCCTCCCGGCCCGACCATAACAAAACCTTTTTCAAAAACCCTTGGAATAGTGGTTGGACCAAATTGAGTTGCTTTTTACAGCTTTGACTCTTACTCAAACATGTCTCGCGATCCGTTTGAGTTCAGTCAAAGAGGGGCATCTGTAGACACCCCAATTTGGCCTAACGATTATTTCAAGTCCCACCTTGGGACCATCCTGATGATGAAATGGATACAGTGATTGCTGATTGCTTCCTTGAGAACCTTAGGACTTTCGGTAAGAACTTTGAGCCACTTAGAGGACCCAATTCAAAGCCATACAGCCTTTCAGACAGAAATACAGAAGCCTAGGAGAATCCATCTGTCGGCCGTGACATCGATCCCACGGCCTAACATCATTTCCTCACCCGAGCAACCTGTTGCTAGCCAAATCTTCCTGAGAGATCAAGCCCTCGGCCGCAAGATCTATCCTTCGGCCGAGACATCCATTCCTCGGCCGTGATATCCTTTACTCGGCCGCCAGATCGACCTTTTTCCAGACTCTGGAACGTGTTCTGTCAGACGTTTGATCCAACTACACTACCTTCCCGATGCGTTCGAGCTACGCTCAGAGATTACAACGTAGAGTTAGAGATGCATTGCAATTGCAATTACCATCTCGTGATTTGATTGGCCGGAGCGAGTCACCAATTGCCTATATAAAGGGCCTTTGGACTCCGAAAATAAACACACAAAATTCATCAGAGTATACACTCTCTCAAGCCTCGAAACCCTGTCAAAATACTCTCTCAATCCCACTCTTCAAAAGCCCTAACCTCCCGAAGGCAACCGTCAATCCGACAATCAAACCCCGAAGTTCAAACCCTAACCCTAGGGTTTTACGAGAAGCAATCAGTCAATCACAATCCAATCCAAAGCAATCAAGCAACTGAGGGATCAAGGTGGTGAGGCCCAACGGCCTCTGGTTTGTTTTATTTATCGTTCTTACGCTTAATCATAACTTTATGCTTATCTGTTAATCGTATAGTCTGGTGTGAGGAAGAACACCGACCGGGGTTTCGATCCCTCGGCCGGTACATCAAACCAGGAGGATCCCTCGGCCGTGACATCCATTCACAGGCCGCGGGATCCATATCCCTGGGACAATTTGTTTTGTTCTGCTTTCCTGATGCATGCTTTATTTATCGTATTGGCTCACCCTTTACTGCTTAAAGGTTAAAAACAAACTATGTGTTAGAATTAAACAAAGTGTGTATATGTCTTATGTTGAATGATTATGGGCCAGTCTCACGACTGGGCAAAGAGGGGTGCCTAACACATTCCCCTTATTGTACTTTTGGCTCCCGTGCCCAAAATCTCTATCTATTTTCCCAGTTTTAATAAACTGGGTGGCGACTCTGTTTTGATGATAACCGCTATCATGTGGCGATGTTCCTAGCCATGGGAATGTCCATGATTTTGGTTTACGAAGCAAGCAACCAATCGAGCAAACAAACGTGATCAATCTGTATGGCGATGCCCCGTTTGGGAGGTGTCTACACACTATCTCTCTCTCTCTCTCTCTCTCTCTCTCAACAATGTTTCTAAGAAAAATATTTTTAAAAGAAGTTTTTTTTTTTTTACAAAAACAGTTAAACCGTTTTTTTTTATTAAATACTGTTTTTTTAAAACTGTTATTTAAAAAAAACTGTCTTTTTTTCAAAAACTGTTTTTTTAAAACTTTTTTGGAAAAGTGTTTTTCAAAATAAAAGTTTTCAAAAAATTATTTTCTATTTCTAATAACATGTTTTTATTAGTTTGAAAACTATTTTTAAAAAAATGTTTTATATGGTGACAATTTTTAGATTTTTACAGGTTGAAAAGATGATGTGGCAAGTTTTGATTATTCAATATTCGATTATGCCACTGTGGATATCTACATTGCTAATATTAGTGTAGGAGCGGTCAAAATTATTGACATGTCATCAGAGAAGACTTTTTGACTAGACAATTGGTCGCGGACATGTGGTAACTGGGACCCCGTGGGAAGTCAGTCTTAGTCAAAATTCTATTCTAAGAAGAAGGTTGACTGCCCAATAGAAGGGAAACACGTGTGGCACGTAAGAATAATGCCCACGGAAATGACCCGCGGAAGGGAAAACCCCGCGGGACCCCCGCTAGCTCCGCGGGGGGGCACTAAAGTCATACCGGGATGGGTACAAAGGATCACAGGAAGACCCCGGGGTCCTATTCAGGCCTAAAAGGCAAGGCCCGGGAGGGACCCCGCGGGAGGCAAACGATCGCCGCGGGTCGCGACCTTGCTCTTGCGGGAATTGGGGAAGCTCTTGTGGCTTGGTGGCTTGGGATGGAGGTAGCGTCGCGGAAACGCGAGTCCTCCCACGGAAAGACCTCCGCGGGAGGGCGAGTCTATCCGGGACCTAGAGGTACGGGAGGGACACGTGTTGGGGTCTTATAGGAGCGCCGCTCTGGGCCTGACCTAGGCCCAGGTGCCCTATAAATACCCCTGATATTCCCAATGATTGCCAGAGGCTGACTTTTCTGGAAAAGGAGAGTGTGAGCACTGATTCTGAGGAAGGAGAACATTCTTCCCCGGAGAGAAGGTGACCTCACTCGTTTGATTCCAGAGAAGGCAGACGTCATCCCCCGCGGAGAACAAAGGAGACACGTTGCCTTTGTCCTTTCCGTACCTCTTGCTCCATCCCTCACCCCACGAGATCATTCCCTTTTTTCCCTTAACACTAATCATCAGCCAATCGCACCTCTCCAGCTCACATTCCTACACATAAGCAGCTCCAGCGGAACCCAACATCACCCACATTTAGGCAACTCTGCTGGGGAGGTGTCTTTTGGTTTATGGTTAGTACCCATTCCAAAGAATACATCGAACAGCCACTTTCACGCCGTAGAGCAATGGCGGCACCACACGACGGCGCACCAGTTATCGAGGAAGTCGAAGAAACCAACAGCGCGGGTACCGCGGCACAGACGCTGCGGGCCCTCCAGGAGGGCCAGCGGTAGTTCCTCGAGACACAGAGACAACTGCTCGCGGCCTTTACTGGTCTCACTGAGCTCATCTCAGCGGCGCTCCCAAAGGCCGCGGTCGGCCAAAGTGACGAACCACCACAGAACCAGGCCGGGGGCAGCACTAGCCAGACGGTGCAGCCTTAGGTTCCCCCGACGGTACCTCCCCATCTGCGCCCTGTGCTTGTAGAAGGGATCGCGGGAAATCATGCTGGAGACCGCCAGAAGGAGGTTGCCGCTGATGGTGCCAGCACGCCCTCTGCGGGACCCTACATCACCATGGCGGAAGTCCAGGCCCTGCTGGCACAGCAAAAGGCAAATGAGGCAAGCAGAAAGGAGCCAGCCGTTACTGAAGTTGGGGCCCCGTCCGCGGGACAGTTCATCACTTTGGCAGACGTGCAAGCCCTCCTCACTAAGGAAAAAACAAAGACAGTTTTACCCTCCCTTCCTAGCCCAGATATCCGCCCGCCCTATCCTATAACGATCTTATCACTACCGTACCCGGAAGGGTACGCCCCACCAAAGTTCGTCAAATTTGATGGGAAAGAGGGCAGTGCCCAAGAGCATGTGGTCCGTTTTATAGAATCTCTCGGGGCCCACGCATCCGACTCCAACTTGCGTCTCCGCGAGTTTTCGAAGTCCCTCACTTCCCGCGCGTACACGTGGTATGTCAACTTGGAGCCTTACTCGATCACCACTTGGGAGGAGATGGTGAATAGCTTCTATGCTAAGTTCTTCCAGGTCCGCGAGAAGGTAACAGTGATAAGTCTGACAAAGGAAACACAAGCTAGCGGGAAAGATGTGGTAGATTTCATCAGGAGGTTCCAAGATCGGGCGGTCGACTGCACTGAGTCGGCGAAGGAAGTTCAACTGGTGGAAATCTGCATTGGCGGAATGATGGATGAATTCAAGATGTTGCTCGTCAACCTGAAGTTGGGAACGTTCTCCGCTTTACTGGAATCCGCGTACAACATCCGCCACGTGGTTAAACCAGCCAGGAAAGATACCTGGAAGGGCAAAGCCACGAGCGCCATCGTAGCTGTCGCGGAGGCACCGGGAGGAAGAAAGCGGAGAGAACGCGAGATGGGGCCGGCACCGGATTTTCCCTGCACCATGGATGAAGTGCGAGCCTTAGTGAATGCGTTGGTGCAAGACGGAGAACTGGAACTTCCCCCAGTAGAGTATGAACTGACGCGAGAGGACCACGAGCATCCGCGGTACTGCATGTACCACAGGCATACCAAGCACCCGACAAGTGATTATTGGTCATTGAAGAGATTGTTCAAGAGAAAGCAGAATGCAAATGAGCTGAGGATAGGACGGCGCGACATCCGCATCGAGCCCTATCTGGTCCACAGGAATAACAATGGAGAAGTGAACATGGCGGAATGTTACCCGTTCATGTACGACGACGAGGATGATACCAACAACAATTACTACATGGAAGGAGAAGACGAGGAGGCATGGGCCTACATGGTCTCTTGCTACGAGATCACGGAGGAATTCGGAGACGGTGCAGCCCCTGCTGTGACACCAGATCCCAACGCCTCGGTCAAGACGTTGCAGAACAGTGCGAAGTTCCGCGCGTTCTTCGACGGTTTTGGATTCACATCGGCAGCTAGGTTGGAAATTACTAAGGCAATTGTCAACATCGCGGAAGTTCATCAAGAATCTTGTATGTCCGCGGAGGGATCCATCCCGCAAACGATCCGCGACGAGTCCAACTCTGTCACCTTTTCCGACGCGGACCGAAGGGTGCCTTACCCCCATAACCGCTCGCTATACGTTACATCCCTCGTCAACGGGACGGAGCTGAAGAGAACCTTTTTAGATGGTGGGGCCTCCATAAACCTCATGCCAATGTCAACATTTCAAAAATTGGGGATACAGGACAACCGGATAGTGGAATCTCTAATCACTATTATAGGATTCGGAGGAGACAGGAAGCAGTCTCTGGGATATGTGGTGGTAGACCTAGAAGTGGGGGCAATCCGCTCAGCCACTAAATTTCATCTCATCAACGCGGACCCCAATTATCAGATCATTCTCGGACGAAGCTGGATGTATAAGTACGCGGTTGTTCCATCTAGCTACCACCAGTGCTTGAAGGGAATCTGGGCAGGAAAGAAAGTCACCATTCGCGCATCTGAGAACCCGTTTGATACTCATGAGGCACACCTCTCGGACGCGGTCTATTTCTCGGAACTGGGCGAAGTATCTCAGGCGATCACCGCCAAGCCACGCGCTGTCAAGATCCCAAGGTGGGAAGATATCAAGGATGAGAAGCCGGAGACACCACAGAGAGACCCATCCGCGGCAGACGCCGCAGCCCCCAGGAAGATAACCAAAACAAATGAGGGGGGCAAAACAGTGTACTACTTATGACGGTCCACCGGGGCAGCGGCCGATCACGAAACCGCTGGCCCCGGCGGTACGTGTGCCGCGGTAGAGGAAGAAGTAATACAAAAACCGGAGCCCGCTCTGGAGCGCATGCAAGACCAGCCCAAACCGCAACAGGAAGCGTTAGAGGAGGTTGATCTAAGTGATGGAATAGGCCCAAAGAAGCCGGTGTTCATAAGTAAAGAATTGCACGGAGAGTTCCGCGAGAAGCTAATAGCACTGCTACGTGCTAATTCAGACGTATTCGCGTGGCACTACGAGGAGATGCCCGGGTTAGACCCAGAGCTGGTAACGCACCACTTGGATACTTTCCCAAATTCTAAGCCCGCGAAGCAATCCCAGCGGAAGTATCACCCCGATTTAGAGGGGCAGATCAAAGAAGAGGTGGAAAAACTACGTAAGGCGGGGTTTATCCACCCAATCCAGTACCCGGAGTGGCTAGCGAACATTGTCCCTGTGAAGAAGAAGAACGGGCAAATCAGAGTGTGTGTTGATTTCCGCGATCTCAACAAAGCATGCCCAAAGGATGAGTTCCCGCTACCACACATCGATACATTGGTAGATGCCACCTCGGGCCACCAGATGTTCTCCTTCATGGATGGCTTCAGCGGATATAACCAAATCAAGATGGCTCCAGAGGACGCGGAGAAAACGGCGTTCCGGACCCCGTTGGGAAATTTCTACTACATTGTCATGCCTTTCAGCCTCAAGAATGCGGGGGCGACATACCAGTGGGTCATGACAGCAATCTTCCACGATCTCATGCACAAGATAATAGAAGATTATGTGGATGACCTGGTGGTGAAATCCAAGGAGCGGAAGGACCATCTTGCAGATTTAGCCACTATCTTCGCCAGATGCAGGAAATTCAACCTTAAAATGAACCCCCTGAAGTGCGCGTTCGGGGTCACCGCGGGCAAATTCTTAGGCTTCCTTGTACATCGCCATGGAATCGACGCGGACGAGGCCAAGATCAAGTCCATTACGGAAATGCCCCCGCCTCACTCCCAGAAGACACTCAAGCGATTCTTAGGAAAAGTATCCTACCTCCGCTGCTTTATTCCCGCGATGGCAGAAATCGCGGCACCGTTCCTGGACCTGTTGAAAGGAAACGCAAAATTTGAATGGAAGCAAGAACATCAGCAAGCGTTTCAGCGGATCAAAACGGCGTTGACTTATCCCCAGACAATGGTGGCACCAGTCGCGGGGAAGCCGCTGATTCTCTATTTGATCTCCACCGCGAGATCCATTGGGGCCCTGCTGGTGCAAGAGGTAGATGGGACAACGCCCGGTCTACTACATCAGCAGGAAGGTACAGGGAGCGGAGGAAAGATACACCGCCATTGAGAGGCATTGCTTAGCCCTCGTCTTTACCGCACAGAAGCTCCGGCACTACTTCCTGTCCTTCCCAATCCAAATAATCACTAAGTGTGACCCGGTGAGATATCTCCTGTCTCGGCCCGCCCTCACAGGACGGGTCGCTCGCTGGTTGCTAACACTTGCGGAATTCAATATCTCATGCGCAACCCCAAAAGCAATCAAATGTCAAGCTCTAGCGGACCTCCTAGCTCAATTCCCAAGCGGACAGTGCGAACCACTCGAAGAATGTCTACCCGGAGATGGTTTCGAAGCTCTCGCGGCCAGCACAGATGAACAGCACTGGACGCTCAGCTTCGATGGGGCCGCAGGTAGTGGATCAAGAGACGCAGGAATAGTATTACAAACCGAAGAAGGAGACAGAGTCCATTTGGCATACAAATTGAACTTCCCGTGCTCCAACAACGAAGCGGAATACGAAGCATTGATCTTGGGTCTGATAGCAGCGAAGGAGAGAGGAATCAAACACCTGAAGATAGCGGGAGACTCAAAACTGGTAGTCCTACAAACGGAAGGGATTTACGCGCTGAAAGAATCAACTCTGGCACCGTACCGAATGACAGTACAGAAACTGATGAAATTCTTCAAAAGCGTCAGCATCGTCCACAGGCCCAGATCGGAGAATCGTTTCCCGGACGCTCTTGCAACGCTCGGGGCAAAGACGGAATTTGAAGAAGAGAGAGCCTGCATTGAGATTGTGAAGATGTTCGAGCCATCCGCGGTAGAAGACTTTTCAGAGCCAATGGAGGATTGGCGCGGATCTATCAAGATTCAGTTAGTCACCGGCGTAGGGCACCTGTCCACCGCGGAGCTTTCATGTTTCATAATTCTACGCGGAGAGTTGTATTACCGCGGCCCGCAGGGATGGCTCGCACGATGTGTTGATTCGAAGGAGGCAGAAGAAGTCTTGGACAGGATTCACAACGATAATTGCGCGGATAATGAGATAGCCCTGTACAGAAGAATTCAGAGGCAGGGTTACTATTGGCCTAGCATGAAAAAGGATGTTGATTTGATCACAAAGAATTGCACCTGGTGCTCCCTGAACATGGCCAAACCAGAATGCCTAATGGCAAGTGCTGACAACCAGGAGACAGACTGGAGACAAGTCTACATCGACTATCTACGAGAAGGATCCCTGCCCATTGAGCGAACCGAGTCCGCGAGGGTTGTCCGCGGAGCCCGGCGCTTTTTCTTGGAAAAGGGACTCCTATTCAGAAGGACCATTGACGGAATGCCTCAAGTATGCGTAGACAAGGAACAGGCGGAAGAGGTCCTAGCCAAGACTCAAGGGACTGAGCACCAGGGGTGGAGGAAGCTTTACGAGCAGATGGTTCATCTGGGATATTTTTGGCCCACCATGGAGAAGGATTCGAAGCGACACGTGCAAAGATGCCAAGCCTGCCAGAAATTCAGAAACTTGGTCCACGCTCCTTCGGTAGAGTTGCATTCCATCCGCGCCCCTTATCCCTTCCACACCTAGGCCATGGATCTGATCGGGCCAGTCAGGCCAGCATCGCTGAAAAACAGATGGATTTTGGCGGCCACGGAAGTTTACACTAAGTGGATCGAGGCTGTTCCGCTGAAGAAGGCCACGGGAGACGCGGTGGCAGCGTTCATCAAAGAAAACATCATTTGCAGGTTCGGCATACCCAAGGTGATTCTTTCTGATAACGGGACTCCGTTCATCAATCACCACGTGGGAAGCCTCCTCAATGAATACACGGTCGATCACCGTACCTTTAGCGCCTACTACCCGCAAGGAAACGGGCAGGCGGAAGCAACAAACAAGACCCTGATCAGAATATTGAGCAAGCTGTTGGATGAGCGCGGGGGTACTTGGGCTGATCATCTTCCGATAGCCCTTTGGGCTTATCGCACTTCAAAGAGGAAGTCTACCCGCGCCAGCCCCTTCAGCCTGGTATACGGAGCAGAAACGGTCTTGCCTGCAGAACTGAGTGTCCCCTCCGCGCGAATGGTCCTCGCAATGGAGAATTCCGCAGAAGGAAGAAAAGCAAATCTGGAAGCCTTCGAAGAGAGAAGGACGACGGCGGCCCTTGCCCACGACAAATACTGGGAATCCGTGGCACGCTACTACAACAAGGGCGTGGTGCCACGGGTATTCGAAGTCGGGGAGTTAGTTTGGAAAGCCACCACGGCAGTGATGAGGGATATGAAGACGCCAAAATTCACGCCCAGATGGGAAGGACCCTATGAAGTAATCAGTGCTTCTGCTAGCGGGTACTACCACCTGGCGCGCGTCAAAGATGGTTTCAAGACAGGGGCAGTGAATGCCAAATACGTCAAAAGGTTCTACCCGTAAGGGAAGACACTAGGAGCGCGCGAGCCTCCGTCCTACCCTGCCAGTTCCCTCCTCTTCCGTTCTGTTTGTTTTTTCTTCCTTCTTGTAATTTTGTTTGAAGTACAATGAAGAGTGACATCATGCCACAAATTACCCTAAAACTTGTAACTGTTGGTTTGATCTTCTATTAATGAATGATTGGCACTTATTCCTAATTCATACTGTTGTTTTAACTTTTATGCTGAAACAAAACGATACGGTCACGCGGAGAGAACATTTCCGCGGAACTGTCAGTTCTTTTTTATGATTCATTCATTCAAACTTAACGATTATCAAAAAGAGATGATACTAAGTCGCGAGGGGTCAGAACATGACCCGCGAGATCCATACTTAGTGATTGTCAAAAAGAGATAATGTTAAGTCTTAAGTGGCCAGAACATGGCCCCCGATTTCGAACTTAACGATTATCAAAAAGAGATGATACTAAGTCGCGAGAGGTCAGAACATGACCCGCGAGATTCATACTTAGTGATTGTCAAACAGAGATAATGTTAAGTCTTAAGTGGCCAGAACATGGCCCCCCGATTTCGATCTTAACGATTATCAAAAAGATATGATACTAAGTCGCGAGAGGTCAGAACATGACCCGCGAGATTCATACTTAGTGATTGTCAAACAGAGATAATGTTAAGTCTTAAGTGGCCAGAACATGGCCCCCAAATGTCAGACTTAGCATTTATCAAACAGAGATGATGACGAGTCACAAGGAGTCAGAACATGACCCATGCACACCAGGCTTGGCGGTCATCAACTGAAGAGGACGTTAAGTCCCAAACGGCCAGAGCGTGGCCCGCAGATTCAAGCAAGAGTACATGTATTATGTTCAGATGATATCATTGACACAAAAACGATCTTATTCCAATAATGCCAAGTTTTATTCAAAATAAGAAAGAAGGGAAATGGTACATGTGTTTCAAAAAAAAAAAAGAGACAGCGACAAGACAAAGAAGAAAAAAAAAAGAAGCTCTAAGTCTGCCAGTCCGCAAAGACAAGCCCCTCGGGGTCAGGATCGTCAAGGTTCAGCGAAGTGGCAGCCAACTCCGCGTCCCGCTGTCCCAGGTTGGTCTGCGGCAGGACCCCCCACGGCAACACGAGGAAGCTCTTCAACGTCATCCTCATCTTCCTCCCTCAATAATTGCGCGGCCGCCGCGTTGATGGGTTCCGCGGCGATGTCAGCCTGGCCCACAGATTCGCGGGTGTCCGTCGATGGCGGGGGCTTGCGAGCCTCAGAAGCTGCTGCATTGGATGGAGAAGGGTCTCGATCAGCAGAATATACTATAACATTTTCAGACCCCTCTAAGGAAGAATACAACTCGGAGGAAACTGTGTTGGGATCTCCCCCGAGGTCAACAATGGAGGGCTCATCGGGTAACGTACCTCCAATAACCGCGGAGGATTCTGGTTCCGGGTGAGGAAAGGGAACTGGTTCCGCCCGGGGCTGAATCACCTCCGTTCCCCTCTGTTCTTCCGGGGAGTCGGAGATATCCACTATGACGACATCTTCCGTGGCAGGGCCCCCCGCGGGCACGGAAGACCGGGCTTGCAAGGCCGCCAAATGGACGCTGAGGGGGAGTTGGTCTTCATCGTCGTCATCGTCGTCGTCACCATCATTGCCCGCCTCCGCGTCCTCGTTCACAGTTGTTCAAGAAAAGTGTGGCGAAATGAAAGTTAGAGATCAGAAAAATGAAAAAATGACAAAGATGACATTCTAGCAAGGCAAGGCTTACCATCAAGGTGGCGTCTTTTGGGCTGAGCGCCTGGGGCGTCCTCTTCCGCCCCGCTCTCTGCTTGCTCCGCTGCCTCTGCCGCCGCGGCCGCCTCTGGCTCGAAAGCCACGAAGGTGCTAGCATCCCACTCCCGCTGCTGAGAAAAAGAAAAGAGCAAAAACAAAGGGAATAAGCCCCAGAAGATGAAGAGATAAAGCGTTGTAATGAAATGATTCAACACGGGGAAGACACTTACATTTCGAATGCGTTTTGGGCGATGGGCCTCCCCCGCCGCGAGCGCCTGAGAGGAGGACGGTTGAGATGGTTCCGCTGGAGGCGGAGGCGGAGGCTGTGTCCTTGCGCAGGATCCCTGCGCACGGGTGCGCCCCGGAGCAGCTTGAGGAGGTGCAGGGACCATCGTAGAAAATACTCTGTTCAAAGGCGCGGCATGGACCACGGCCCATTGGCTGCGGGGTCCGTGCCATTCGGCTGCCCGAACTCCAGCAATGGCCCGCAATGAAATGTCCCGAGTGCGGATTGTAGATGCCTCGGGGACCACGGCCTGCCCGCGGACGAACGTT
Organism: Rhododendron griersonianum; assembly: GCA_018127125.1. NCBI lineage: Eukaryota > Viridiplantae > Streptophyta > Magnoliopsida > Ericales > Ericaceae > Rhododendron > Rhododendron griersonianum. The sequence continues at coordinate 32,655,176 of CM030797.1, read as the reverse complement.
AAGAAGGAGTCAAGGTTCCTCCTCCAGAACGCCCAGAACTCCGGAGTGTAACTCGAAACCCTGTCCCTGTCAGGGATGGGTAAGTCACCAAGTTATGTTAAGATTGGGAAAAGCTGGCCCGCCATGAATCGGAGCTGGGAGTCCGCAAAGGAAGGCATCGCGGGGACGGGCCCAGGTATCCCTTGGTCGAAGCCCAGTTGCCTCGAGAAACGGTCTGGGCGGTACACCGCCATCCCAGTTGCCTCACTGCATAGAGACAGGAGCCACCCAGGAAGGGCTATGAGTGCGGAGTTGATCACTGTCCGCGCCACGGGATCGCCGCCATTCGCGGCACTGAGAGAAGAAGCAACTGGGAGAAGGCACTGGCCTACGCCCATGACGCCCGGAGAAGGAATGTTGTAGGGGCGTTGGGTAAAGTTGGCCTCAACATCACATGCCTCGTACCATGAGGCTTCGCTGCTGGTACCATGCCACTGCTCCACGCGGGATCGTACCCCTGACGCTGGGAAGACCAGCGGAACCGGGGCAACGGTACGAAAATGCTCGAAGAAGTACGCGAGCAGGAAGGTGGAGTGGGCCATCGAAAGATGGTCGCATCTACCAAGAGACCTAGCGTAATCACCCTGAACCAGGTCCAGTTGGCGGTAGAGCGACCCCAAGAACAGCGGCGCTAGGGCGACAGGTTGGCTGCGGGCCAGGAGCACGGCCAGAGGAAAGACCGCCTAGGAGAGGCCATCGACGGGGTAATCAGGCAAGACGTAGTAGGAAAGGAAGTACGAGAAGAAGCCCGCCATGTAAAGTCGTTGCTGGTATTGGGGGCCCGCGACGAAGTCTCGCGCGGTACCTGGAGCGACAGTCCTCGCGGGCTGAAGGTCCTTGAAGAAATAGCGAACCCAGCTCCCAAGAGAAGTCTTCTTGGCGTTCGCCGGGGCGGCCTTGCGGGCACCCTGGACGGTGAAGATGGGCCCGTTCTGGGCTTGCTTGTGTAACGCCTTCAGAGTCTCAACATCCTCTCGGTCCTCATGAGAGAGTTTGGCCGGGTCCACAATGTTGGCCCCGCGGAGAGACAAGCGGGTGAGAATGAAGACACCCTCCAGCGAGAGTCCACTCTCCCCCCATGCCCATGTGCAAAGGAGTGGGTATCCATGCTCCAGCGAGAGCACGCGAACTCCAGATTTTTGTTGGCCGCCCCCTGTCGAGGGATGCTCAGGCGCCGCGACAGCTGGATGGCGTCGAGAGTACTGCTGCCCAGCAGCAACTGCCTGTAGCGGGGATCATTGGCGACATCATCCACCCAGTCTGTCCAGTCGGTGGGTGGGAAAGCTTGGGCCCCAAAGCGGCATTCCACAAAGGGGAAATCCCCGCGCTCGAGGCGAAAGCGAAGCACCGAGGAGGGGTTGATGAGTTCTGCATTCTCCGGGGCGGCAGGGGCCGTGAAGAAGGTGGGGTCAGCCACGGGAGAACCCACAATAGGATACGCCCCCGCAAAGGCCCAGAATGGGTCCCCAACTGTCCGCAAGTACGGGGCCCTCTGCCACTGGTCCGCGGAGGAGACTGGGACCTCGACGATCGTGCCACGCACAGACATTTATGATTACTGTGAAAGAGAAAGGGAAGTTGCAACCGCGAAGGGTGGAAAGAGACAAGAAAGAAGACGATCGCTCGCTGAGAATCAAAAGAGAATATGACAGCACTTCGATGGAAATTTGGAGTTCGGTGAAAAAGGAAATAATGGACAAAAGGCTTATATAGTGGTCAACCGGTGGGGACATTTATGACGTCTGCATACGAAGGGTCATGACGGTACACGAAGAGACATAACGGCACACGAAGAGGCGTTAGCAGTTATCATACCCGTTGCCCCGCGGAACGAATCCGGGGCAACCGCGGAAACTCACAAAAGGGATAGTACGCACGCGGACGACGTGCACTTGTCGTACGCGCGCGGGGGGCATATGTAGGCGCGGCAAAATTATTGACATGTCATCAGAGAAGACTTTTTGACTAGCCAATTGGTCCCAGACACGTGGTAACTGGGACCCCGCGGGAAGTTAGTCTTAGTCAAAATTCTATTCTAAGAAGACGGTTGACTGCCCAATAGAAGGGAAGCACGTGTGGCACGTAAGAATAATGCCCGCGGAAATGACCCGCGGAAGGGAAGACCCCGCGGGGGGGGCACTAAAGTCGTATCGGGATGGGTACAAAGGATCACAGGAAGACCCCGGGGTCCTATTCGGGCCTAAAAGGCAAGGCCCAGGAGGGACCCCGCGGGAGGCAAACGATCGCCGCGGGTCGCGACCTTGCTCTTGCTGGAATTGGGGAAGCTCTTGTGGCTTGGTGGCTTGGGATGGAGGTAGCGTCGCGGAAACGTGAGTCCTCCTGCGGAAAGACCTCTGCGGGAGGGCGAGTCTATCCGGGAGCTGAAGGTACGGGAGGGACACGTGTTGGGGTCTTATAGGAGCGCTGCTCTGGGCCTGACCTAGGCCCAAGTGCCCTATAAATACCCCTGACATTCCCAATGATTGCCAGAGGCTGACTTTTCTGGAAAATGAGAGTGTGAGCACTGATTCTGAGGAAGGAGAACATTCTTCCCCGGAGAGAAGGTGACCTCACTCGTTTGATTCCAGTGAAGGCAGACGTCATCCCCCGCGGAGAACAAAGGAGACACGTTGCCTTTGTCCTTTCCGTACCTCTTGCTCCATCCCTCACCCCACGAGATCATTCCCCTTTTTCCCTCAACACTAATCATCAGCCAATCGCACCTCTCCAGCTCACATTCCTACACATAAGCAGCTCCAGCGGAACCCAACATCACCCACAATTAGCAACCTCTTAAATAGATAATCAAAAAGTAATGTAGCAACTTTTGATTATCCAATTTTGATTAGTCCACTATGGATGCTCTAACATTGTTAACTTTAAAAACTTAGCACTTTTGGTTATGTCATTGTGGATACTCTGACCACTGAGTTAAGTCATTTCTCATCCCAAAGAGAACCAACCTAAATGGGACCTATCGTATATAAATAAATATATATTGCTCATAAGCAATACTAAAATATAATAATTCAGTAAACAAATTAGAAAATCGAAAACAGAGGATCTTCAATACTATTCAAAATTCAGAAGAACTGTGTGGAGAAGTCAGTGAAAGGATCTCGGAGACCCAGGAAAGCAAGCACAAAAGACAAATCAGGAAAAAAAAATGCCTAAGTGTATAAGCACATAGATAAACTCACACTAAGCCGTCAATTTTTTATCCAAATTCAAGATTTTCCTACACACCAAAATAAGGGTGTATATTACAGCATTTCCTGTCCCCTCTTCGTCATATCTTTGTTCTTATGAGTTTTTTTTTTTTTTTGCAGTATTTCGTTAATAATAATCTAGATCAATACCATATATGGCCTAAATATGAGCCTCAACCGGTGAAACATTAGACCCATATTACTAGGAAACTAATTAAAGTGATTAGCTAGGTGATGGACTTACAAACTTAGCATTCCTACGCGCAAAGGAAAAATGCCGAACGGGTCAGAAAAGACATGAATCCACCCGTAGGCGTGATCTTATCTCTTGCTAAAGACTGTCCCCCGAGTGCTCTACGGACCAAGGATTTCAACCGACAACTCACGCAACCCAAATTGAAAACCTCGGAATGAGATAGATATTGCTATGCCACCCCTAACCAACACAAGGTCCGAGTTTAACCTGTATCTGAAATTTCGAAGTGAGATATTGCTTTGTCGAGATCATGACCAATGACAATTTCTTCTGAGATCTTACTAGAAACCTAGACCCTTATTAGAAACCTCCTATTTCCGCCCCATTGCCGTCGAGAGGTTTATCTCAACGCCATCGCGTGATCAAAACACCCCACAAAAGGAGGTTAGAAAACTCTCATCTAGAGGGAGAATTTCATAACTAATACTCCCCTCCCACTAGATAACTTGGTAGGGTTGACTATTTGTCAGAGCTAATTATCTCCGTCTATGGTCATGTCATGACTATGACATCTATGGACTCTATAATCCACCTACGGAGGATTTCTCTAAACTAGAGCTCCAATTTTCGTCGAGCTTGTGTTTTAGTGAGATTTGCAGCTTCTTCAAGATCCACTAGATTTGACTACGTACGGATGATTCCATAATGAATGCTTACCATGACTAGCTTCTTAGGTTATTTTTTCTTCTTTTTTTTTCTTTTTCTTTTTTGTCTTTAAGTTGCTTATTTTATGCTTGATGTAATTTCTTTTGTTGTAATTAGTGTTGGGGCTGTAGTTGTATCTCTTGTAAGAACTCTTTTAGCTATCTATAAAGTTCAACTTTTGCCACACAAAAATTCCATCGAATCAACAGTTAATGAACTGAATGAAAATTTTCTCAAGGCTGACAAAATCGTGCGTTGTTTTAAAGGCTTATTTGATATGCTTTGTATAAACGTGTGCTTTTCAAACACAATTGCCACTTAACCAATGGAGAGCACTATGTTTTGTTTAGTAAAGAACAAAGGTGTTCTACAAAAGGATATTTGGCAAACTCTGAGTTAACGTTTTGAGAATAAAATTTTTCAAGTGCAAGATTCAATTAATAGAGTAACGAAGTAAAAAACAAGTCTGCTGATGAGTCGAGAATTCTGCAGATAAAAGGAAAGGAAAGAAATTTTATAGCATTGTTTACTTTTTCTCATTTACTTTTTCGATTTGCTCGCGCATCTATCCAAAACTTTTAAATCCAAACGGCCCGATAAGATAGTGAGGGATGTTTGGGAGCCAATAATTATTTAAAATCTAGATTGTGCAATGCAGATCAAAGATTTTGGGATTGTATAGAGAATCTGCAAAAGTATTTGGATGGATCAGAAGTGAAGAATAGATTTTGCCAAAGGGTTTTGGAAATGAAAGTATAATCAAAATCCAAAAGGATCCTCCACAGATAATTGTGGGTTCCGCATTCTCAAGTTCATTTTTCAAAATCCATTTTGTCATGTTTTGTGAGTGGAAATATAATTTGAATCCAAAAAGCTCATCCAGAGGTGATTTTTAGATCCCGTATTCTCCAATTAGTTTTTAAGAATGCATTTTGCATTCTAGAATTAGCTCCCAAACATGAAAAATGAAAAACCTCACAATGCAAAATACGGGCTCCCAAACAATAAGATGGACTCGTCTGGAATAATACATTTGTGCAACACTTGGGAAGGGTAAAATAGGATCTCGTGGTCTCCAGGTTATCAATTAAAAAATAATAGATGGCCACAAATCTCATCACTCTATACTGATACATTTTTCTTTCAAGGGTAACAAAACAAGGCCTACATCTTGTGTATGCCTACAATTACAATTACCTGTGTAGTAGTGTCTGAAGGGTGAGTTACAAACCAAACTCACAACAGACCTTTGCCTGTACATTTCATGCTACATATCTTTCATGCGAGTGTAAAGACGGTGCCAAATACATTCTAGTTATCCCCGGTATCGTCAGTATCCTGCAAAAGAACTCCTCTCACTTTTGCCCTGCCAAAAGTTATTATGTTAGTACCAAAATGACAAGGTATGGTGAAACTGAAATAACTTGCGAAATACTAAATAACCTGCGATATGCCGGTACAACGCGCTTGGCGACTTTACTTGAGGCCTTATTTTGAGCAGCCAACTTGTCTGCAGTCAATGACATAATAACATACTTCATTAGAGTTGTTCGCAAAAGGTTGAAACAACAAAATTTTAGCAGGATCAAGTGCTTAAGAGTTTGATGCATGTAAAAGATTTGACAGAATCGGTAGGACTGGAAACAGATAGAGTGCGCCAAATCCTTGCTTAATGGGAGACAATAATGAAAGGTGCAGACAAACTATTAAACGTCCAAACAGAAACAGGAAACCGGGTGGACATAGACTAGCACTTCATGTAGTTTACTCTCTTCACCTGTGTGGTGTCCATGCAGGTCAAGGTAAAAGATTCCTTAAGAAAAGGCTTCATACAAAACTCCCAATGTGCGAGCCAAATCAATCCCTTCACTCTCAAAATAAAATCATTCTCCAGCAAGGGCATTTTAGCAAACACTAAAATCCACTTACAAGCATAAGGAGGAACCTTATGACAAACTAAAGCTTTGCAGAGGAATTCCAGGGCAAGACTGAAACAGGTGAAAAGTCTTTTAAGACAGATAAAATATGAACGGTGTAGCTAATACATTTATTTTCGGTCGTTGTAGTTGTACTCTTTTCGTTTTTAATATAAATGGGATGATCTTGTTAGTCAAAAAAAATAAAAAAAATCAACACACTACACATGACATTAGTATGTCATGTCGAATCTAGTGCATGAGGCTCCCCCACTGACAACTGGGTCAAGCAGACTTAGGAGTCAGGCAGCCTTACCCCATTGTGAAGAGGTGGATTTGCATGACTCGAACCCATGCCATAACACTGGGGCCAGGATAGCACTTGCCATTGCAGCAAGTCACAATCTCTAATTAATATATGCCATACTAACCTTCAAATAAATTACTTCCATAAAGTTTAATATACTTTGTAAGACGCTTCGTGCTATTAGACAATCTGTGCCTTAGAGATGGATTGTACTAGTAAGACAATTCGTGCTAGGCGACGATATCACATGCCATTCGGTGATTCACGATTATTGTTAAGAGATATCTTGTGGGCCCACGAATCCTACGGTGTCCAGTTTGTTTCAAATTATTAACATTGCATATATTCCATTACGAGGGGTCGGGTGGATTCAAAACCCTAGACTTTCTACTTTCTCCTAAATCAATATCCTCTCACATTTTTTTAAAATTAAATGTGAGGTGGATGTGCAATAAGACTAGGAGAGATAGAATTAGAAACGAAACTATTCTTGAGATGGTAGGAGTTGTAACTATACACAATAAGTTGAGAGAAAATATATTAAGGTGGTTTGGACATATTTACCGTAGACGTGTAGACACAGTAGTCAAGAAGAGTGATATGATAGGAATGGATAGTAGGGCTAGCCGGCTAGGAGAAAAGGAAGACCTAAACTGACTTTGGATGCCATGATATAGAAGGATTTGGCTTACTAAACCTAAGTGAACAAGTAGCTCTGGACAAAGCTCAATGCAAAAATAGGATTCATGTAGACAACCCTAATTGATTGGGACACAAGACTCAGTTTAGTTTGGTTTATTTAATTATTTTTAATTCAAGCTTTTTAATATTTTAGAAATCAACAATAAAAACTATATTTCCCAAATTAAACTAAAAAGAAATCGAACCTCGCGCACCTTTTAATCCCTAACGACGATACTCGAAATGTCTGCCGGTATCTTTTCGGTAGTAACTGTTCATTTCATTAATATTTTTGGCATAACAAAACAACGATCAATTCACAATTAGTTTAGAGAATTCCTTATGTCCAACATACAATCCATCCTATTTTCATTCTTTATTGAACTCAAATTACATAAAACACATTACAAGTTCTCATATCACGTCGCATCCACTTTCTAGGGAAGAAATTTTTAAGAAAATATATGCAAAATCACATTGAATTTATCTGCTAGCCCGAAAGTGTCAACTCTACTCATCCTAGTTAGCAGCACTACAAATCCATCTAAAACAGAGAAAACACAAACAAACCTGGAGATTCCTGCACACCAGTAGCCAACATAGCACCAGGGTTTGATTTGTCATTCATCTTCTGCGACTTCTGCCTGCTTGAATATAGCACTGCATCAAGTTGCCTCTGGATAGTTTCATTCTTTTCCTGTCAAATTAAGAAGAGCATATAACTTATGAAAGACAAGTTCGTCATCCAAGAGTTTAGGTGCAAGCATTAAATATAGCTTGTTATTGTTAATTTTTGTAGGTATCAAACAAAACAAAAAAAAACAAGCCAAAATTGGAACTTGAACCAGCTGTTCTTCCAAGGAAGACGACACAACTAAAGCTAATTGCTCACTGGGAGTTATGAAGTTTCAACATATAATGTTTATAGTTCATACTAAAGCCCAAATCGACCCCCCATTTTTAACTTTAAGTCCAAAAGAGCTCATGCATAAGACTGTAAGCTGCATCAATATATAAAGAGCCAAGAAATTACGAAGTAGCATGGAAACAAAAACATAATTGCATTTGAGCAAGAATTATAGAAACTAACAAGGAATCAAGATTAATATGCCCGGATTTCCATCTATTGTGCATACTCCCATCGATCGCTCCAACAAATTTATAGCAGGGCAAACCAGATACTCATGCGAATGTAGGAGTGAATGTATAGACTATAGAGCACATTAGCGCATGTGTTTTCCACTAGCAAAAGCTTATTTATTATTTGAAGTAACAAGAATACTAATGAAAATAAGGGTTAAGTTACATAAAAGGAAAATTTTAGGAAACTTAAGAAATGGAAAAGTATTGTACATTCATTGTGTTCTCATAAGATAAACATTCCAATCCAAAAATAGAACTGCCAAGCCCCGTTAATATACATTTTGAATGAATGTTTTCCAGGAACAAATGCCTATTCTGCTGATTTGATATTCATTTATATGGGGTACAAAGGAGTACTCGCGAGTCAGGCCACAACCATATCTTTTCTATGGGTTATAAGGAGCGATGCTGCTTCATCTGGGAGAAAATAATCAGGGATATGCCTGTCATTAGAAGGAAGAACCATCATAAATGATCTCCTCCTGTATCATGTGTAGCAAAACTATGAGCCAAGCCCTACTTCCAAATGACCTAGTTGTCACAATAGGGTCTGAGTAGCCTCTCGAGAAAGAAAGTAACCATAGTCTTCCATGACTAGAAACCATCTCCTCACATACATCTCTTTAATTAATGAAGAGAAATAAAAAGCAGGGAAGACAAATTTTGGAACACTGCATAGCATCACAGGTAACAAGTTCTACAGATTAGAACATCACTGGGAAAAGAACTGTATAGACAGAACCAAGAGCGCATCAGTATACATGCATGGCAAACAACTGCAAGCAATTGATGGCATTACATGATAACACCACCACCACACCCCAAAACCCACTTCACTTCCTTGCATCTCTCCGCACACTTAAAAGTTCGGGTGAGAATCAGACTCATTGGCTCTTCGTTATGTGAAAAGTAGAGATGCAATAGAACAATTCACAGACCCAGAAACCAAATTACAATATCACTGATTAACTGAGGGAAGTGCATGGGGAGAGTGGTCTTCCCTCACTGTGAGCTTGTCCTATGGTGTGGCACTTTGGAGGGGTATCATGAATGGGTGCCTTTGCAAAGAATACTCATATGGTGATTGGCGATGGGAGAAGGGTGAAGTTGTGGGATCATGTGTGGTGTGGGGATGTGAGCCTTCGTGACTCCTTTCCGAGTATTTATAGTTTGGCTTGTGACAAGGAGGCATCTGTTTCTAATTATCTTCAAGTTAGTGATGGGGCTACAGTTTGGGACATTCGGTTACGGAGGGACATTCGTGATTGGGAGGAGGAGTTGTTATCTTTGCTTGCTAGAGTATATAATACTCATGGAATAGGAGATGGGGGAGGACAAGATGCGATGGAAGTTGTCTAAATCAGGATCGTTTGAGGTGAAATCCTTTTACCAGTCGTTATGTGGTTTTGGTAATACATCTCTCCCTTGGAAAGCAATTTGGAAAACTAGGGCGCATTTGAAAGTGAGTTTTTTTCGAGGTGTGCAGCCCAAGGCAAGATTCTTACTCTAGAAAATTTGATTCAAAGGAGGAGAATCATTGTTAATTGGTGTTGTATGTGCAAAAAGGATGTGGAGACAGTCGATCGTCTCCTCATTCATTGTGCGGTGGCATTGGAGCTTTGGAGCTGTCATGGTTTGGGTTGCTATGGGCTATGCCAAGGAATGTAGCGGAACTTTTAATCGCGTGGAGGGGCATCAGAGTTGGGAAGAGTAGACAGCTTGTTTGGGCCATGGTTCCTCTTTGCTTACAAACCAAACCGAGCCTTATGTCCCAATCACTTGGGATCGGCTATATGAATCATTTTCCTCCATTGAGCTCTGTCAAGGGCCACTCATAATCATATTTGGATTCATGTCATAAAGATCTGACGGGCTTTTTACGTGTTGGCTATCAGCTACCTAACACAACCCTCCTCCTTTATCCGGGCTTGGGACCGGCTGGGAAAGAAAGATAAGGCTCTAAGCATGAACCAGGCGGAGTTCCATGGTTCCTCTTTGCTTGATGTGGATTATTTGGCGAGAGAGAAATTTGAGATATTTTGAAAGAATCAAAAATTCGTTGAGAGAAATTTGAGATATCTTGATCAGTTTTTAGATTGGTTTGTACTTTTCAATTCACACGGTGGTGTATAGGGCCTTTTTGTCTTCGGCCTCTTTTTGTATATGGGCGACATTCCCTTAATGCCTCGTTGATAATATAATTATTTACTTATCAAATATATATATATATATATTTATATCAGTCCGGATCAAGTTCACACCCTTACGGTCCGCACCAGTCCGCACCTCCCTTTTTCCGATTGAATTTCGATGATCCGAGCCGCTCAATGTGATCAAAACGTGATTTTAAGGATACCCGCGAAAAATCAGCAAAAAAAATGATCGGGAAGGGCTTCATCCGAACAGTTTTTTATTGAACGGTTCAATAAAAAACTGCTCAAATCAAGCCATTCCCGGTTTTTTTTTTTGCCGATTTCTCGCGGGTACCCTTAAAATCACGTTCTGAACACATTGAGCTGCTCGGATCATCGAAATTCGATCGGGAAAGGGGAGGTGCGGACAGGTGCAGACCGTAAGAGTGTGGACTTGATCCGGACTGATATAAATATATACATATATATATATACACACACTCCAGATCCCCTAAGGGATCCCGGAGGAAAGGTTGGTGCGGGATTGTGGTGCCAGCCGTTGGATTTAAATCCAACGGTGAGGATAAGAGATGGCCAAAAAAACGTGAGTAATTACAGTTTCCCCCCTAATCCCTCACACTTCCCCCCTTCAGTCATTCACGCGTACCACAGAACACAGGGAGAGAGAGAGAGGCGACGCGATGCAAGGGGAAAACGAAGAACGAAAAACCTAACGACGATTGAAGCCCGACGAACGAAGACGAACGAAGAGGAGAAGAAGATCGAAGATCCACTGAGGTATCTCTGTCTCCCTCGAAAAAAAAAATAAAAATCTGGGATCTTCATTTTTTCTCAGAAACTCTGGCTTCGTTTTTTTAGGACGAACGACGAAGAACGAAGAGAAGAAGAAGAACGAAGAAGGTCGACTGGAACGTGATTGAACCAAAAAAGGTATCTCTCTCTTCACCGTTTGACTGATTTAAGCCCCTTTTGGTTAGGGTTTCGATTTCGATTCTGGAATGATGTTAGGGTTAGGTTTTTATTTTGATTAGTATGGCATCATATTAGAAACTCTGTCTATTTCGGAAAAAAAAATGTGGATACGAACAAAAATCTCTTTTGTATATTTCGGAAACTCTGTCTATTTCTAGCAAAACTGTTAGTCTTGCTAGAAACTCTGTCTATTTCGGAAAAAAAATGTGCATCCACCTAGGTCTCTCTCGAAAAAAAAAAAAAAAAATGGGTTAGTAGATGTGATTTTTATTGAATAAATTTTCAGTCTTTCCATTCGGTGCCAATCCGGAACTATAATAAGGAGACAGGTTTTGTTCCAGACCTTAATTGCTGCATTTTGTTTTCCTCCAATTGTTTCCATTGCTTTGGCAGACAGCGGTAACTGTAAAAATTAGGGTTCCAGACCTTAATTGCTGCATTTTGTTTTCCTCCAATTGTATCCACATTTTTTTTTTCCGAAATAGATAGAGTTTCTAATATGATGCCATACTAATCAAAATAAAAACCTAACCCTAACACCATTCCAGAATCAAAATCGAAATCGAAACCCTAACCAAAAGGGGCTCAAATCAGTCAAACGGTGAAGAGAGAGATACCTTTTTTGGTTCAATCACGTTCTCCAGTCGAGCTTCTTCGTTCTTCTTCTTCTCTTCGTTCTTCGTCGTTCGTCCTAAAAAAACGAAGCCAGAGTTTCTGAGAAAAAATGAAGATCCAGATTTTATTTTATTTTTCCGAGGGAGACAGAGATACCTCAGTGGATCTTCGATCTTCTTCTCCTCTTCATTCGTCTTCGTTCGTCGGGCTTTAATCGTCGTTAGGTTTTTTTCATTCTTCGTTTTCCCCTTGCGTCGCGTCGCCTTCTCTCTCTCTGTGTTCTGTGGTACGCGTGAATGACTGAAGGGGGGGAAGTGTGAGGGATTAGGGGGGACACTGTAATTACTCACGTTTTTTTGGCCATCTCTTATCCTCGCAGTTGGATTTAAATCCAACGGCTGGCGCACCACAATCCCGCACCAACCTTTCCTTCGGGATCCCCTAAGTGTATATATATATATATATATCACTGATTAACTGAGACTGAAAATGCGGTGGCAGGGTCAACTCATGAAAATCATCAAAGCTAAAGAATCAAGTTTACTGATTTGGATGATGAAGCCGCCTAATTACGCTAAATTTCATCCCACATGAAAGTCATTTCCTTCAAACGGCAAGAAAGATATCTGATCGGGAGAGAAATATTTTGACAAACAATCATAATTTCACCAAATAAATTTGTTCTAAATAGTAAATAGTTTTTTTTTTTTTTTGGTCAAAAGTTCTAAATAGTTATTAACAATGGCTTTCTTGTTACAAAACACAAAAACCCAAACTTACGGTTACTGGACGCAACAATGTATCTATACTTTTTTCAGCTGAAGACATCCTCTTGAAAGGTTATTGACATTTTCCCGCGATAGTATCATGTGTTTATCCAACAACTATTAGTACCAAACGCTTATTTTGCTTTGGTGTTGAGTCCATTGGTTCTCGGGAAAATAAGGAAAGATTTTTCAATTTTCATTTGGAAGTCCATGGTTAAAATATTTAACACAGTAACGTGTGCAGTAATAGACCCAGAAAATAATCATGTGCAAGGGTAGATAAATGAATAAATAAGATTCTTCGGGAATATGCAAAGGAGTGAGCAGGGTTGTCAAGGTAGTTCCTTGGTTGATCATTGCTTGTTTATCATATGCAGGTCAAAATTTTGACTCACAGGGCAGCAACTTTACTTCTGTGAGAGTACTGTATGTATACTGTCAGTTACAGATCAGTGATGACACCGACAAATGTTAAAAGCTGATAGTTGAAGATACATGTACATCTAAAGGTCTCGTTCAGTCGCAGGGAAAGGAATGGAAAGTACATGAATATTTAACTTTCCGGCATTTTTAATGTGTTCAACTCTTAGTCTTAGGAAAGTTTTAGGACCCACGTCTCTAATTTTCCTTCCAGGATGGCATACTTATGCTGCAAAAAACACAAGATGATGCAGGAATCTTGTTTCTACACTAGTTTTTATGCAATTTAAACAATACTTTTCAACTTTCACCTAAATTTCTTATATTAAATGAACGCATATAGAAAAATACTTTCCATTTTAGTTTACCTCCTTCACTATAATTTTCTTGGGAATAATTTGCATGCACTAATTTCTTGACAAGTGAACAAAACCAAAATGTAAATAAACTTGGGACCCGCAGTGCTTAAATATGAAACGCTAGCAAATAGTATGGGTACCTGTTCAGCTGATATTACTTTCGTCAGCTGACAACACTGCTCTTGCTCTGAAGACATAATCAAGGACAGACTTACAGTTAATTCCACATAGTGCGATCCCAATAAGCCTAACCTCATCAAATAAAATGGGAATAGAGTACACCCGATAATAAAGTGCAAATAAAAGAAACAGTCGAGGAAAAAGCATTATTGGGTTTCCACAACACAAAAGATGCAAGTATTTTTCTCAGCCTTGCCGCAAGTGCAGCCTTTTCCCCTTGATGAATGATGAAATAATCATCAAACATGCAATAGCAACATTTATGGTATGTTATGCATTTCTGCTATACGGGAAGCTAAGCTATATAACAAAATATGAGCAAATCGTCCCCATGAAGTAGCCAAAAATCCTTTCACTTAAAGGATTGCTGAAAAAGACGGCAGAAGTCGAGGAGGTATAAGAGGTTTGAGTAAAGAAATGTAATTTTCTTACATTAAACGGCAATATTTTGGTGCACAATTCAGCTAGGTGACAAGCATAGGAAGTATAAACTGACTTTTTGTTTTTGTGGACAATTAGATTCTTCTCTTCCAGATACAGGTATGACCTTGAGATTTCAGGTACATGGGCTGCACATCAAAAATATTATAACAGATGCTTCAAAATTTTGCCTTGTTCTCTTTAGTTTTCAAAAAGAATTTTTCAAAAAATTCCCCCTAGATTCTCCCTAGATTCCAACATTTCTCTCTCTATCTCTCTCCACTTATTACCCCTACTATTTTTCAAAAAACTTTTCAAAAACCAAACCAAACACAGCATTACTCATCCTTGTGGCCTCTTTATGTAAGTTCTCTTTTGTTGTCCAAAGTCCAAAGTGCTCGTTTAACTAGTGTCACACATTGGTTATGCAAAAACTATCTCGAAGGCTTTAAATGAAGTGTACCCCTTTTGAGAAGGCTTTTTTATGAAACTCTCTCCTGGTGCAGTAAGAAACAAGGGCTAAGACAAATCTATGAAGCTCCCCCCCAACCATCTTTCAATTAACATGACCAGGAAAATAAAAAATCTGTTTATGCTTGTGCCACAAGTTCCCAACCATTTTTCAGAATTGACTACTCAACTCAATGAAAAATATATTACACTTCCAAAACCTAAGTCCGATGCCTCGAGGCTCAACCAAGTCTGAAACTCATCGGATCATCAACAAAAACTTTCCCAAGCCAAAGATTCCAATAGACTTACCAAATAAAGGAAAAGGATAGAAAAAAAAGTGAAAAATCGAAAGATGACACCAAAAACTTTCCAAAGCCAAAGATTCCAATAGACTTACCAAATAAAGGAAAAGGATAGAACAAAACTGAAGAATCGAAAGATGACACCACAATAGAACCCCACTTAAGCAAAGTCTGCACCTTAATAAATATCTTTGAGTTCATAAAAACATATCTTTATGTAAAGTTACTTCATATATAAGTTGTAAAAATGGAGATATTATGAAAATCTTCTCTCCCACAAAATTACCAAAACAAAAACTAAAAACTAAGTAGATTTCATGAAAGGAATTACAAGACAAACACACGCTACTCTTATAAATCGAAATCACCATGGGCAACATGTCCTATAGCTAACAAATCATGCCAAAGTACCAGAGAGGGGGATTATTCAAGAATGTACGATAAAAACAAATCATGCCAAAGTACCAGAGAGGGGCATTATTTAAGAATGTACGATAAAAACAACTCAATTTCATAACTAAAAGTAAAAGATAAGAACATTCATTAACTAAAATAAAGTGCAAGTACAGGTACATCAATACAGCAAAACCTAAAAAAGTGAGGTGCGAGTACTGGTACGGCTGGGTTATGACTATAAAAAAAATATTTTTACACTATATAGACGAATGCACTTCATTAATAATTGCACATAAAATAAAGGAAAGAGTAAAGTGAATGAACTTATAAAAACATAATTTAAAGCACAACTAAACATAATTGCACAATCACAGTTAACCGTCATTAAACTAAAGAACATATACACCATGTTAAAGCATCCAACTCAATACCAATTGGCAATGAGTGGAGCCGCCCAGGCTCATATACTAGTTTTGGAGGAGATAATTAACTGATGTGGAACAAACTCCAACACTCCCCTGCACAAGCGACCCCCAACTCGCACGTGGAGAGGTAAACAAACGATCCATAACACATGGATCACAACAAACAACCGTGCACTTATGGCACAAACAAGGGGGAAAAAATTCTCCGAAACCCTAGCTCTGATACCATGCTAAAGCATCCAACTCAAAACCAATTGGCAATGAAGGGAGAGGCAACCCAAACTCATATACTAGTTCTCGAGGTGATAATTAACCGATGTGGGACAAACTCCAACACACCAAATCTTAATTTGACAAGCATGCTAAGAATAGAAACAGAAAGTCATTTCAAAAGCTATGTAGAAAAATTGTGGCACGTGTTTTATGTACCCGGTACGCGTATAGAAGTACCACGCAAAGTACCCCTACCCAGTACATTACGGCATGGGTAGCATATGGTTTTATAAGTACCATGCTTCATAGACTAAAGCGGAAAATAAACAACTAACAAAATATATGAAGACAAGATAACAACCATGTATAAGAAGATTATGTATGCTTTTGAATGCTTTAAAAAGATCCAGTGAAAGACTAGCCATAGCCTCTTTAGCAGCAGCATCTTCTAGTCTAGTAAGGGATATAGAGATTAGTGGCAACCCTTTTGATTTCTGAGCAGTCAATTTTGCATATGGAGCACCTGAAATGCAGGAACCACAATATCAGAACAATTGTTTAATGCATATTGCTGTAATCACTTTTACGTATCACGTACTGTATCGTATTGTGTATCTTGACATACAGCTAAAAAATATTACGCAAGTGAAAATTAATTAATTATCACCACAATACACTTCTTACCACCAAAAGACTGTTGCACAAGGACTTCCTAATGCTGAGGCTATGAGATAAGTTGAAACATCACAGGCACATATGTAAAACCATCACTTCAAAAAATTTATCAACCCTAAGTAGCAAAACACAAGAACAGAAGGACCAATTATTCAATAAGAGGTGACCACCACTATTACTGCCGTGGCCATATGCAACTGAAAAATCATGACCCAAGTTATGTCATAGACACCACAGCACTAATAATAGCTTAATAAGCCAACAATAGTTACAGCTTTAACATAACATATCACCTCTGACCTTGGGGTATCTGCACCACCACCACCACTAAACATGCAGTCACGCACAAGGCACCCAAGAATTCCAGTACCAACTAACCACATCTGTTGGTAAGTCAACTCACAAAACCACAAGCATGAGTAAGCATTTACCAACAAGATCATCACTACCTCCTCTACGATCAACTCCAGGTTCAAAAAAAAAGTATGGCAAAGAATAAACACGTCAACAAATCTCAATCAAGATTCTCAAATAAAATAGGTCATGTTGAGATACCATTTCTCATACAAGAACCATGATAAGCATCCAAGAAAGCATGAAAACACAGTTAAAAATACTAGAAAATGACAAGCCTTTCTTTGTATATTAATTAAACCAATTATGACAAGCGAGCAATCAACTGACGAAAGAAAATGCAAGAAAATAGTGATGACTCAACCAATGGTTGAGAGTATTGAGACTTTGTGCAATAAATGCTACCTAGCTAGAGAGAGAGAGAGAGAGAGAGAGAGAGAGAGAGGGAAATACTTATTGTAAAAATTATAACAATAATATCCAAATAAAAAGAAGCGGAAAGCAAAAAGAAACCGTCTCATTTAGCTGATCAAACACCTTCATGCCAATTGAGAAATGAAATGAAAAACAAAAAAAGAAAAGAAAAGAAATATAAATAATATGCAAAGCACATAGGAGTATGTCCTTGTAAGGAAACTACTTTCAGAAAATAAGAGAACTAACTACAAAGAACAAGCACACATCAGTTGCTTCCAAAAAGTGACATCATTCAAAGGATAAGTAGGTAATCAAAACAGCATTGTTCATGTCTGATACAATAGTATATTTACTAGAATAAGAATTACCGTGTGATCGTGACTCTCCCTCCAGAAGAAGCTTAACATCACCAGATTTTAAGGAAGCAAATAGATAATCTATAAATTCGGACCATGATCCCCCAATTCCAACCATATCCCTCTGCACAAAAGATTAAGAATGTTACCAGTGATTTTCTCACCATTTCATATCACCACACACAATTTACAATAAATGTAAGAATATGTACTAATAAATAGTGCTCTGGAAATTTGTTGGAGCAGTTTTTCAACCAAAAGGTAATCCAGTATATTTTATCTTCGAACCAAACCAAGAATACCCGCGAAAATTAACTGCAACAGAGTGAGTCATATAATGGTTTTCCTTGTTGCAGTGAGGTCAAAACTCAACCATAATCTCCCAAATAAAGGTTTCCATCCCAAAAGTTGATTCCGACGGTATCGATGTCCTACACTATCAAGGAGGGAAGAGAAGCAAGTGCAAAATAAAAAACTACAAAACCAGCTTAACTTTGGGTTTTGTTTCCAGAAGTTGCCAAGTAAATAAGAAGGTAAAGATAACCGGACTCAGAGATGAATAAGGGTATTCTCTCCTTACTTGAAACCAAACGATACAATACGATAGACAAATATGTAAACTAGAACCTAAGAAACACGGATAGGTATACGAGACATGGATACAATATCATACGGTGATACGGGAAATCTAAAAAATAGGATATGGTTATGGCTAGTATCCCTCTTCCAAATGTATATAAGTTGATGCTTTTAAAACTCAAATTCTAATCATTAAGAATCAGAAAATAGTTGAGGAGTCTTCCTTGTTAATTGTCACGAGGTTGTGTAAGAGCTTAATATGAATAAGTGTACTCTCCCCTTACTTGAAATCAAACAATACAATACGATAGACAAAAATGTAAACTTGAACATAAGAAGCATGGACAGGTGTGAGGAATCCGAAAGAGCATCGCCACATGGCAATTACCGGTGGACCCAATACACCGTGGGTAAGGCAAGCAAGTGCCTCCAGAATCAAGACTCCTCCCATGGAACCAAAAGGCTTCATGGACCTCCGTACAGGGACGACTCCATGGAATCTCCAAAACATAGCACTACGAGGCTTGATGACACACTTTAGGCATCTCCGATTCTCCACACACTAAATAAGGCTCTAACAAGCCTGGCGACTCCTCATAATACCCTAGGTTGGGAGCAAGACCAGGGTACGTCACTTGGGACCTAAGGAGGTATGTGGCTTGGAAGCTAGAGCGTAGGGATTGTTAAGGCTCACCTCCACAAGCTGAGCTCTACCTTGACAGGTCATAGAGAGAGAGGGGCATCAACCAACTGACAGGAGTCAGACATGCCACAACCACCTTCATCATTACCACAACTACCCTCATCACAACCACAACCATGCTTATTGCAACCACCCCTGACACCCGGCAACTATCTCCATCCCTCTGGCCTGTCCATCCCTGAGGCCTCCATATAAGGATGGTTGATGCACCATCAAAGCAAAGACAAACAACAACAATACACCCTGAGTACACACGAAACTTTAACTCTATGGTTGACCATTCTCCACTGCCATCCTCTCTCACTCTACGGTTGCCCGAAGCTCTCTCCTACTACACCTTTGGTAGTCTCGAGCAGCACTGTTGTAGTGCCTGCCATATTCCCGGAGGGATAACCTCAGGTACTCTTCCCACCACTCACATCCACAATAGGGATACGAGGCACGTGTCCAGAGGAGGCACCTTCTAACTTGGACAGTTGATCTCTGCCAAAGCTGCCTCCCACCTTAACTAATCTTGTCGCCACAATTTCTCCGACACATACTTGGCGCCCATAACAAAAAGAGGATGAAGAAGGTAAAAAAGACAGTTGATACATGAATTTCTTAGTGTCCACCAACTACAAATAAAGACAGAAAACCTCCTCCATTTATAAGACTACTTAAGAGTTCTTCTTCCTCCATCACCCGGGCATACCTTGTCCGCATTGCCATTCAAATCAAGCACTGAGGTTGCCGCCGTCTCAACTGCCTTCATCTGCACGACGAGGTTAAGCTCCTCCTTCTCAAACTGAGCCACATCAGCTCTGGACTCTAGCAAATCCACCCTCACCTTTCTAACTTAGGGCACACCCGAGCAACAGTGATCTTCTCTTTCAATCATGTCACCTCTAAGCTGGCACTCTGCAGTGATGCCAAACGCTCTCGAAAAAAAAAAAAAACCCCAATGGAACGGGAGGTGGAAATACTTGGTAGAGCCCAACACCTTGGCTCAAGGTAGAGATACTTAGTAAATTCCAAACACTTTAGCTCAAGGTGGAAAACACTTGAGCTCCCTATTTTGGTTCACCGTGTAAATAACTTTGTAGAGCCAAACACTTTGGCTCAGGGTAAAAGATAAAATTTGATGGAGTCAAGGAGTGGAGCCAACCCTTGTAAAATTTTCACGATGGCCTAATAAGATTTGAGTCGCACTTCACCGAGGGTTGGGGGTTCGACTTGACTGGTCAGGTCTGCGCAAGTCTAAAGGTAGCGCCCCAGAAAGGATATCCTTTTTGGCGGCTGGTATCGGAGTTTGACGCGAATGGTAACATATATGGGGAACCGGTATTGATTGGCATCAGTGAGGGGACAAACGACCAATCTTACATCCCTCTGTCTTTTGTCATGAGGTTTGGTGTCGAGCGAGGAGACTTCCCATTTGCTTTCACTATTTTTTAGAACAATATGAAGCCTTGCCCCAGTTTTGGCCACAAGTCGTCGAAAATAAGGGATAATTGCAGATTTTAAAAAAGGCAAGTGTTCCTTGAGCTATTGGCACTAGTGTGGAATTGAGTGTACAGAGAATCCGAGGTGGCTGGATGTGATTGTTTCGCAATGGATTACACATTCATACACCTTTCCCCTTGCACAGCTAGAGATGGGTCCGACTTTGGAGGATGTGTGTTGTTTGCTCGATCTCAATATGAAAGGTTTTGTTGATCCTGCGAAAGGTCGGAGTATGGAACAACGAGCCATAGTTGACGAGTTGAGGAAGTCGATGAGGCCTCCGCGGCACCTCCTTAGTGTGTTTGCACATGGGAAACCGGTGGAGGGTTCCTCTAGAAAGTGGAAGTCTGCCAAGAACCTTTCATTTTGGTGGATCAGGTATGCCCCAAGCGTAGGGCTAGGTCGGTTGAAAGCATAATAATACCCGGAAGTCCGGGGTCGATTCCACAGGGGGCGCATCCATAACTTTGTTTCAGAGATTAGCGAGTGTAGAGAGTTTTAGCATTAGGGCCGCCAACCAATTCCGGCGTTGAGACGGCCAAGTGAGCGATTTGGGAAAATAGCTACTTAACCTAACTACGGCTTTTGACTGGAGATTAAACTAAAGGCTAGGTTTAGGGATAACCAACACCCATAACGCAAGGATAAGCTCGATTCTTCTCTTTTTAACAAAAGTGTTAAACATGTCTAGGGTTCTTTTTGGTTCATTTGGACAAACACAAAGAGGGACATAGCTTCAAGCATCAAATGTGGCAAGAAGCTTAACCCTTGCCTACATTTGATCAAAAAGATTAACACCTCTTAGTTTTGATACATAAAATTAACCCTAACACATGCTTAAGCTAGAAAAACGAAAATTTACAAGAGAAGAACAAAGAACACCCATGGTTACTGGATGCTAACCATCCCACAACCTAGCCTTGCTACACTACTCACACATATCGAAAGGAGAAATGAAATGAGCTAGTACCGTGATCTCCATGATCTGAAATCTACTACCAATGAGAGAATTCTGGGCCTGGGATTGAAAGAAAAAGGCGTCTGGCTGCTTTCTTAACCTTATGGTCATCTTACTTTGTGTTACCTTGCCCTCAATGAGATGGTATTGATTATACAGTATTTGATATAGCAGCCATTCTTGCTTCTGGATACTCGATTGCACTTGCTCTGTTGTTTTTGGTTACTTTGTTCGAGCAGCTGGATATTTTTGTGGGTGGAGCACGTCATTCAATGGGGAGATATGATTTGGTGAGTTCTGCCCATACATCATTGGCAGACTTCCTCTTCCAGTCTTCCTCAATGTGAGGTGCAGTGCCTTGTCACGTCAATGTGGGGTGCAGTGATTTGGAGATATGATTGATTAGTATCTTAATCAATGTGGGCCGCAATGATTGTCAAGTCACCCCACGACTCGTATGAGGCGCCATTTTTTCACCATACAACCCTTCATTTACTTTGGGCAACCCACTTTAAACTGAAAATGGGCCCAAAAGTATCGTATTGAATGACTTATCACGTCACCCACAACATACGAGGCACTATTTTTTCTCCATACAACCCTTTATTTACTTTGGGCAGCCCACTTTCAAAGTAAAGATGGCCCCCGGCCCCCCGCCCACTTACTTTGTCATTGAGGTGTCAAGGCCATCATGAATAGTATCTAAATTTAATGTGGGGTGGAGTGACTTGTCACGCCACCCCACGACGCATGAGGCGCCATTTTTTCTCATACAACCCTTTAGTCAAGTCTTTCAATTTTGACTATATATATAGTATATCCCCTCCCCTAAAGTTTGATTAAGGAAGACTAAGATCAAAGTAACAACTAAAAAGCAAGCAGTAACAAGTAACAAATAACTAGTCAAATACAAAATCCAATGTTCAAAACAAAATGAAAATTAAGTACTTAACCCGTAAAATCGGTATATGATATATATTTTATTTTTGTTAAACAGTTAATTTAAAAAATATGAAATAGACGACTAATCCGGCCTAGCCGAGTAATCTCCAACTAATGTACAAAATGCTGAATCAACGCCTAGATCCTAAAATTTAGGCATTGGGCAGCCGCCTAGGCTGACTTTGAGACCACTAGGAGGTATATAGGGTGCACTATTTCAGTAGCAAAACTTTCTAAGCGCAGTCACTTTGTGTATATCTTGCCAAATGGTAGTTTTGTCTCCAATCCTCCCCGCTCATAACCCCATTGATTGGGGATTATGTATTCTATTTTGTTTTTTGTTTTTTTGTATTGTCTAATTTTCTAAGTAGTATGTAGTAAAAAATAGTATCCGAAAACCATGTATACAGATATAATCTCAATTTCAGTAAGTATTCGGAAAGTATCCAACACTTCAATAATAAAAGAAAATTAACTTCCAGAATCAAGATGCATTTATGAAGTCTCGAACAAATATCTGTGAGTAGCCGAGGATTATACCAATACAAATCCCTTTGTAGGCACGGTCAAAATTATTGACATGTCGTCTGGAAAGACTTTTTGACCAGCCAATTGGTTGCGGACACGTGGTAACTAGGACCCCGCGGGAAGTCAGTCTAAGTCAACATTCTATTCTAAGAAGACGGTTGACTGCCCAATAGAAGGGGAGCACGTGTGGCACGTAAGAATAATGCCCGCGGAAATGACCCGCGGAAGGGAAGACCCCGCGGGACCCCCGCTAGCTCCGCGGGGGGAACTAAAGACGTACCGGGATGGGTACAGAGGATCACAGGAAGACCCCGGGGTCCTATTCGGGCCTAAAACGCAAGGCCCGCGAGGGTTCCCGCGGGAGGCAAATGATCGCCGCGGGTCGCGACCTTACTCTTGCGGGAATTGGGGAAGCTCTTGTGGCTTGGTGGCTTGGGATGGAGGTAGCGTTGCGGAAGCACGAGTCCTCCCGCGGAAAGACCTCCGCGGGAGGACGAGTCTATCCGGGACCTGGAGGTACGGGAGGGACACGTGTTGGGGTCTTATAGGAGCGCCGCTCTGGGCCTGACCTAGGCCCAGGTGCCCTATAAATACCCCTGACATTCCCAATGATTGCCAGAGGCTGACTTTTCTGGAAAAGGAGAGTGTGAGCACTGATTTTGAGGAAGGAGAACATTATTCCCCGGAGAGAAGGTGTGGGGTGAGATGGGGTTCCGCTGGAGATGCTTACGTGTAGAAATGTTAGCTGGAGAGGTGCGATTGGCTGATAATTAGTATTGAGGGGAAAAGGGGAATGATCTTGTGGGGTGAGGGAAGGAGCAAGAGGTACAGAAAGGACAAAGGCAACGTGTCTCCTTTGTTCTCCGCGGGGGATGACGCCTGCCTTCTCTGGAATCAAACGAGTGAGGTCACCTTCTCTCCGGGGAAGAATGTTCTCCTTCCTCAGAATCAGTGCTCACACTTTCCTTTTCCAGAAAAGTCAACCTCTGGCAATCATTGGGAATGTCAAGGGTATTTATAAGGCACCTGGGCCTAGGTCAGGCCCAGAGCGGCGCTCCTATAAGACCCCAACACGTGTCCCTCCCATACCTCCAGGTCCCGGATAGACTCGTCCTCCCGCGGAGGTCTTTCCGCGGGAGGACTCGTGCTTCCGCGACGCTACCTCCATCCCAAGCCACAAGAGCTTCCCCAATTCCCGCAAGAGCAAGGTCGCGACCCGCGGCGATCGTTTGCCTCCCGCGGGGACCCTCCTAGGCCTTGCCTTTTAGGCCCGAATAGGACCCCAGGGTCTTCCTATGATCCTCTGTACCCATCCCAGTACGTCTTTAGTTCCCCCTGCGGAGCTAGCGGGGGTCCCGCGGGGTCTTCCCTTCCGCGGGTCATTTCCGCGGGCATTATTCTTACGTGCCACATGTGCTCCCCTTCTATT
This sequence comes from Rhododendron griersonianum, assembly GCA_018127125.1. Taxonomy (NCBI): domain Eukaryota; kingdom Viridiplantae; phylum Streptophyta; class Magnoliopsida; order Ericales; family Ericaceae; genus Rhododendron; species Rhododendron griersonianum. The sequence continues at coordinate 32,630,879 of CM030797.1, read as the reverse complement.
GGGCAGTCAACCGTCTTCTTAGAATAGAATTTTGACTAAGACTGACTTCCCGCGGGGTCCTAGTTACCACGTGTCCGCAACCAATTGGCTGGTCAAAAAGTCTTTCCTGACGACATGTCAATAATTTTGACCGCGCCTACATATGCCCCCCGCGCACGTACGACAAGTGCACGTCGTCCGCGTGCGTACTATCCCATTTGTGAGTTTCCGCGGTTACCCCGGATTCGTTCCGCGGAGCAACGGGTATGATAACCATTGACGTCTCTTCGTGGACCGTTACGCCTCTTCGTGTACCGTCATGACTCTTCGTGTGCAGACGTCATAAATGTCCCCACCGGTTGACCACTATATAAACCCTTTGTCCATTATTTCCTTTTTCACCAAACTCCCAGATCTCCGTCGAAGTGCTGTCATTTTCCCTTCTGATTCTCAGCGAGCGATCGTCTTCTTTCTTGTCGCTTTCCACTCTTCGCGGTCACGACTTCCCTTTCTCTTTCACATCAATCATACATGGCTGCGCGTAATACGAATGTCGAGGTCCCAGTCCCCTCCGCGGACCAGTGGCAGAGGGCCCCGTACTTGCAGTCAGTTGGGGACCCATTCTGGGCCCTCGCAGGGGCGTATCCTGTCGTGGGTGCTCCCGTGGCTGACCCCACCTTCTTCACAGCCCCTGCCGCCCCGGAGCATGCAGAGCTGGTCAACCCCTCCTCGGTGCTTCGCTTTTGCCTCGAGCGCGGGGATTTCCCCTTTGTGGAATGCCGCTTTGGGGCTCAAGCTTCCCCACCCACCGACTGGGCAGACTGGGTGGATGACGTCGCCAACGATCCCCGCTACAGGCCGTTGTTACTGGGCAGCAGTGCTCTCGACGCCGTCCAGCTGTCGCGGCGCCTGAGCATCCCTCAACAGGGGGCGGCCAACAAGAATCTGGAGTTCGCGTGCTCGCGCTGGAGCATCGATACCCACTCCTTTGCATAGGCATGGGGGGAGAGTGGACTCTCGCTGGAGGACGTCTTCATTCTCACTCGCTTGTCTCTCCGCGGGGGCAACATTGTGGACCCAGCCAAACTCTCGCGTGAGGACCGAGAGGACGTTGAGGCTCTGAGGGCACTACACAAGCAAGCCCAGAACGGGCCCATCTTCACCGTCCAGGGCGTCCGCAAGGCCGCCGCAGCGAATGCCAAGAAAACCTTTCTTGAGAACTGGCTTCGCTATTTCTTCAAGGACCTTCACCCCGCGAAGACTGTCGCTCCTGGTACTGCACGGGACTTCGTCGCGGGCCCCCAATACCAACAACGACTCTACATGGCGGGCTTCTTCTCTTACTTCCTCTCCTACTACGTCTTGCCCGATTACCCCATCGATGGCCTCTCCCAGGCGGTCTTTCTTCTGGCCGTGCTCCTGGCCCGCGGCTAACCTGTCGCACTAGCGCCTCTGTTCTTGGGGTCGCTCTACCGCCAACTGGACCTGGTTCAGGCTGATTACGCCAGGTCTCTCGGTAGATGCGACCATCTTTCGATGGCCCACTCCACCTTCCTGCTCGCGTACTTCTTTGAGCATTTCCGTACCATTGCCCCGGTTCCGCTGGTCTTCCCAGCGTCAGGGGTGCGATCCCGCGCGGAGCAATGGCATGGAACCAGCAGCGAGGCCTCATGGTACGAGGCATGTGATGTTGAGGCCAACTTTACTCAACGTCCCTACAACATCCCCTCCCCGGGCGTCATGGGCGTGGGCCAGTGCCTTCTCTCAGTTGCTTCTTCTCTCAGTGCCGCGAGCGGTGGCAACCCCGTGGCGCGGACGGTGATCAACTCCGCGCTCATAGCCCTTCCTGGGTGGCTCCCGTCCCTATGCAACGAGTCAACTGGGGTGGCGGTGTACCGCCCGGACCGTTTTTCGAGGCAACTGGGCTTCGACCAAGGGATACCTAGGCCTGTCCCCGCGATGCCTTCCTTTGCGGAATCCCAGCTCCGTTTCATGGCGGGCCAGCTTTCCCCAATCCTGACACAACTTGGTGATTTACCCATCCCTGACAGGGACAGGGTCTCGAGTTATATTCTGGAGTTCCGCGCGTTGTGGAGGAGGAATCTTGACTCCTTCTTAACGTTCGTCCGCGGGCAGGTCGTGGTCCCCGTGGCATCTACAATCCGCACTCGGGACACTTCACGCGGGCTATTATTGGAGTTCGGGCAGCCGAATGGCGTGGACCCCGCAGCCAATGGGTCGTGATCCATGCCGCGCCCTTGAACAGAGTATTTCCTACGGAGGTCCCTGCACCTCCTCAAGCTGCCCCGGGGCGCACCCGTGCGCGGGGATCCCGCGTGAGGACACAGCCTCCGCCTCCAGCGGAACCATCTCAACCGTCCTCCTCTCAGGCGCCCGCGGCGGGGGAGACCCGTCACCCAAAACGCATTCGAAATGTAAGTGTCTTCCCCGTGTTGAATCATCTCATTACAATGCTTCATCTCTTCGTTCTCTGGGGCTTATTCCCTTTGTTTTGCTCTTTCTTTTTCTCAGCAGCGGGAGCGGGATGCTAGCACCTTTGTGGCTTTCGAGCCAGAGGCGGCCGCGGCGACGGAGGCAGCGGAGCAAGCAACGGGTGGGGCGAAAGAGGATGCCCCAGACGCTCAGCCCAAAAGACGCCGCCTCGATGGTAAGCCTTGCCTTGCTAGAATGTCATCTCTGTCATTCTGCATTTTCTGATCTCTAACTTTCATTTTGCTACAATTTCTCGAACAGCTGTGAACGAGGACGCAGAGGCGGGCAATGATGGTGACGACAATGATGATGATGATGAAGACCAACTCCCCCTCAGCGTCCACTTGGCGGCCTTGCAAGCCCGGTCGTCCATGCCCGCGGAGGGTCCTGCCGCGGAAGATGTCGTTGTAGTGGATATCTCCGACTCCCCGGAAGAACAGAGGGAAACGGAGGTGATTCAGCCTCGGGCGGAACCAGTTCCCTTTCCTCAACCGGAACCGGAATCCTCCGCGGTTATTGGAGGTACGTTACCCGATGAGCCCTCCATTGTTGACCTCGGGGGAGATCCCAACACAGTTTCTTCCGAGTCGTATTCTTCCTCAGAGGAGTCTGAAAATGTAATAGTTTATTCTGCTGATCGAGACCCTTCTCCATCCAATGCAACACCTTCTGAGGCCCGCGAGCCCTCGCCATCAACGGACACCCACAAATCTGTGGGCCAGGCCGACATTGCCGCGGAACCCATCAACGCGGCGGCCGCGCAACTTTTGAGGGAGGAAGATGAAGACGACGTTGAAGAGCTTCCTCATGCTGCCGTGGGGGGTCCTGCCGCGGACCAACCTGGGGCAGGCTCAACCTCTACTCCTTCCGGCTCCCATCAAAATTATTGACATGTCGTCAGGAAAGACTTTTTGACCAGCCAATTGGTTGCGGACACGTGGTAACTAGGACCCCGCGGGAAGTCAGTCTTAGTCAAAATTCTATTCTAAGAAGACGGTTGACTGCCCAATAGAAGGGGAGCACGTGTGGCACGTAAGAATAATGCCCGCGGAAGGGAAGACCCCGCGGGACCCCCGCTAGCTCCGCGGGGGGAACTAAAGACGTACCGGGATGGGTACAGAGGATCACAGGAAGACCCCGGGGTCCTATTCGGGCCTAAAAGGCAAGGCCCGGGAGGGTCCCCGAGGGAGGCAAATGATCGCCGCGGGTCGCGACCTTGCTCTTGCGAGAATTGGGAAAGCTCTTGTGGCTTGGTGGCTTGGGATGGAGGTAGCGTTGCGGAAGCACGAGTCCTCCCGCGGGAGGACGAGTCTATCCGGGACCTGGAGGTACGGGAGGGACACGTGTTGGGGTCTTATAAGAGCGCCGCTCTGGGCCTGACCTAGGCCCAGGTGCCCTATAAATACCCCTGACATTCCCAATGATTGCCAGAGGCTGACTTTTCTGGAAAAGGAGAGTGTGAGCACTGATTCTGAGGAAGGAGAACATTCTTCCCCGGAGAGAAGGTGACCTCACTCGTTTGATTCCAGAGAAGGAAGGCGTCATCCCCCGCGGAGAACAAAAGAGACACGTTGCCTTTGTCCTTTCCATACCTCTTGCTCCTTCCCTCACTCCACAAGATCATTCCCCTTTTCCCCTCAATACTAATCATCAGCCAATCGCACCTCTCCAGCTCACATCTCTACACGTAAGCATCTCCAGCGGAACCCCATCTCACCCACACCCTTCAAGAATTATCTCCATTATGCTCCTTAAGATACCGCTAGGGCAAGGAGATTTGACTGCAACACACTTAGGGGGTGTTCGGCCGATAAAATGTTTGGCCACTCATTCCAGAAGGGATTTTACAAAAACGCATTATCAAAAATGAACCAGAGAAGAGACCATTTGGATTTCTTATTCTATTCTCATAAACTACTCTTCTAACAAAATAATTCTACACATATTATCCAAACACTTCACAGATTATAATTATAATCTATAATCTATAATTCCAAATCCACAATCTGTAAAAAGAAATGCTCCAAAACATGCCCCTGACATTTCTTGGCATGGCTTATTTGGGCTCATTCTCCAGTATAAGCGTAATGGCTCGCGCGTGCGCACACACACACACAGCAGAATACAGAACAAAGGGAAACAAACAAATGCTCACCAGGTCCTCAAGCTGTTCGATGGATCGGACCGCCTCAAAAGTGTTGGAATGGAAATCAGTCACTTGAACTCTAAGAGAAGAAGGGCTGGAAGCATACACTCGGAAGAGAAACGACCGCAGCGGGGGCGAGTTCGGGGCCGACCACTGCGCTTTTGCTTCGCCAAAGATGGGTTCGAGGTCTTCCAGCCCCATTGGATTGAGGTCTGGTTTAGTTTACTTACCAGTATTATACTGATTTATAACTGTAGAAGCAATAACCACAAGAAAAGAGAGTCAACTGCATCAACAATTGGTGTTCTAGTTTTAGGCCCAAAATAGGGGCTTTAGGGTTCTATATATATGCTTTTTTGCGTATGCAGAGAGAGAGAGAGTTACCGTAAGCAGGTCTGCAGGTGATCACAAGATGAAGAGTTGGGGAAGAGGAGGAGAAGGAGACGTGGAGCGGAAAGGAAAGGAAAGGAAAAAAGGCCTTGGCCCACGTATTTTTTTAGAAAACTATTTTGGTCCAATAATTCTAATTCAAATGGATTATCTTTTTCTTTTTATTTAATTTTTTTTGCATAGAATTAATTCTAAACTATTCTAATTCTAATTAATTCTAAACTATTTTGGTCCAATAATTCTAATTATTTAATTAGAATTAAAATAGGCCGTTCTAATAATTACATTTCCGAGGATTCGAGGAACGGCCTATTTTGGTCCAATAATTCTAATTCAAATGGATTATCTTTTTGTTTTTATTTAAATTTTTTTGCATTTGTTCGTATTTTGTTAATTTTTTTATGAATTATTATTTCATCATGACGAAAAAAATTTAAAAATGATTAAATTACCATCAACAATACCCAAATTTTTTGAATAAAGACAAAAATAAGCTAATAAGCGGCTTATTTTCGTCTTTATTAAAAAAAAGATTTCGCCTCCGTTCCTTTTTAAGTGTCGTAATTCTAACTTATTAGGGAACCATTATCATTACACATTTCACATCAACTTTTACCATCATTTTTCCTACTTATCTTCTTTGGAGACATAGAACAGCCCAAAATGAAATATTATAGTCTAAAAAAGGGGACTGATGGAGTAATTTTTAATTTTGTAGATTCTTCTCATCATGACAAAACAATAATTTACAAAATATCAATGCAAAACTAACCAAAACTTCTATGATGCTCCCAAGTGGTATGGAACTATGGAAGTATCATGCTCCCAATAAATATAAACCATTAGATTAAAAAGTAAGTAAATCACAACTTTTGGATCAAAACTACCCATAAAAAGTAAAGTAGTTTTCTTAAAAACGAGATGATTTTAAGAACTTTTGACCCAAAAAAATGTAGTATTACTATTGTGAAAATTTTAATATACTCGCACGTGCACAAATCGTACCAAGTATAGTTTAGAAAAAGTGAGGTTGAACCCAAGAGATTATTACGGATGGAACGCAGTTGAACAACTCTAATAATTAAAAATTAAACTTCCTAATCTAGTTCAACAATATTTTGTTTGGGTTGAGAAAAATAAGCTTATGAGAATTAAAAGTGTTTAAAGAGATGATAAAATACTAGAACATTGGAATCCATTATATGTATCATATCCATAATATTTATGTTTCTCAATTCTCCAATCTTTGCACAATAAGTTGGCAGTTAAACTCTTTTATTGTGGAAAATATACAAGACAATTCTTTTTCTCAACTTTTACTATTTTTAGTTCTTCTTTTGCCAAACAATTGTATAAAATCAAAATATTCATGAATCCATCAAAACACAATTTATATCCGCTATTCACAAATCATAAATTGAATCTAACAAAACACAATGAAAATCCAATTTTAATGATTAGGTGAAAATAGGCAAATGAACAAGAAGAACTCTTAATAATTTAAACCATGCTTTTGATTGGAGAAATTAAGTCACATAAATAAATAGATATTTAATCATGTAATTTCATCCTAGCCCTAGCAACTAATTTAGGCCGACATATATAATAATAAAAGTGTAATGAAAATAATAAAATAAAAAAAACTTACTTGGAAGTTGGAAGCATTGAATATAACAAACTTACTTCCATAATAAAATTTCCTCTCAATTTCCCTAATAAGAAATGTGAACAAAATATAGAGTACAACAAAGAAGAAGAAAAAGAAAAACAAATAAAGATGGAGCAGTAGCTTCCTAGCTACGTCCCTCTGCCTCCTTTTTTTCTCCTTGAAGTCTCCCTTTTTATTGCCGCAAGTCCGGGGTAAGAATTATATCTAAATAATCAATTTATTGGGAAATTCAATTTGATTCAATTGAATCAATTCTATCCATTGGCTGGCACTTGTACAGAACTCGTGTCTCCCTCTGTGCCAATAGGAAAATTATCACACGCTTCACGCACACATCCAACCAAGAGGAATTCCAGTGCATCTTGGGTGATGGCTTCCAGCTTTTTCCTCAATTTTATTTATCCTTTCACCAAACTGCTATAATACCTGAAAAACATAAAAATAAAATAAAATAAGATTAAACATGATAACAATAGGACTAACAAATTATAAATTGGAAATAATAATATACACAAAACGAGTCCTCATGAGGATGTTTGAAGACATCTTAACCATCTTCCTGATGGTTTGAAGGCATCTAACGTTTTTAGGGAGACTGTCTCGGTGCTTTCTTTTTGTTTTTGTAAACATGAAACATTTTCCCCTATTATTGTTCTTAAATATACCTCATAGCCTGTATTTTGTTTGTTGTATAGCTTTGTAGTAGAGGTTGCGGGTGAGCCTTTTTGAAATCCAGACATGTATTCGTACGGATTATTTTTACCTTTAGTATTACTTATCGCTATTGTTTTTAATTGAGCTTATATCTTTGAAAGGAATTTGTACGGATTTTGTAGTGTTAGTGATTTCTTACCTATATCGTTTTTTTTTTTGGTGTGTTTGATGAGAGAAGGATTGTTGAAAAATTCATATTTTATGAGATTTTCTGTGCTTGACAATTGATATTGTGCATGCAAAAGTCAGGAATTGATAAACTGTTTGTTTTTTATATGTTGATTCATGTTAACTAGTACGTGGTTAGTGAATATGCTTAGCCTATGGGTGGATTGGGGTTTCCTAACTAATGTAAGAGTTAAACATCGTGAATAGGCTTTATTTATCTTTCTTCGTTTGATTGTACAGAGCACAAATCTGTCTCCAAACTCATCCTCTCCATTGAGCAAAGCTCTCCAAAAAAAACTCTCCCAAACTTAATACGACAGAGGTGTCATGTCATGCAGGGTCGGTGTCACGACCTAGATTTTCAACATAAATTAAGTAATACATTTTTAATAAAGAACCTCGCTTACCGTACATAATACCCAAAGAAGTTTTCCACCTGTTTAAATTACAGACAAGTCCCCAATTCAAAAGAATATACAACTTTGGCACTACGGCCCAAATCAGCTTAAACATAGTTACAAACTTAGTCAAAAGATCATTCATGAATAATTTGTTACTAAGCCATCTTGACCAAAAGCTAAACCATTACAAGATGAAGAAGTAACTAAGTGTAATAAGCTTCCAAAAATTTGTCCACATCCCAAGCACGCAACGCATGATGCTACTGTTCGGCATTAGAACCTGAAAAGAAGGATTTTATTGAGCTACAATAGCCCAGTAGGAAAATCTTCACCAATATTATATGCAAACATGTTGATAAGTGCAGATGAGAGAGAAAGAGGAAACACAGCTCGATACCTAATGGTTAATCAATTTGTAAGATGAATCTCAATTCCGATTATGTACATAAGCCACAAGGCTCAACGACCTCGACAATTCCCAACTCAACTCACTACCTCAAACTTTTCCCCAATCGGTATTTCCACCCCTTGTGTTTTCGTACAACTCCACGTGGATTACCGTGTTACCACCCCTTGCGTCACAGTGATCCATACAACTCCGGGTTACCGTATTACCACCCCTTGCGTTACGAAACCCTTCTGAGTCTCGTATTACCACCCCTTGCGCTACGGGACTCCCTAAACCACCTCCTGACCTCAAACGACCAAAATCTCAAACAATATGCAAGCTATGACTTCCCCAAGATCACATTCATAGACATAACACCACAAGTATGCCAACGATATCACAAATGTATCGTGAACAATCACAGCTACCATCAATCAATAAGAGTGCACTTAACGACGTTTTAACTAAATAATTCCTTATTCGGTTCATGCTAACGGAAGACTAACGGACAAGGATAACACCAAAAGGTCAAGGAAGCCAAATAGACAAGCTTGAGATCGATTAGGAGGTGTCCAAGAGGGTTTAGAAGTGGTCGGGGGTCAAAACAATCAATGAAGGATCAACTAGAGCAAAATCTGGAATAAGGCTCCTGGTATCGATACGGGTAAAATCCGTATCGATACGGCACAACTTGTCCAAAATGATAAGTTTATGGTATCGATACAGCACAAAATCTGTATCGATACCACGGGGCTTCGATGGGCGATTTCTGCAGATTTTCAGAACATGAACCAAAACCAAAATCCAACAATCTATAGCCCGATTCAACACCAAAACAACAGATAAACATATAAAAGAGGTCAAGAAGTTCCTACCTCGCAATAATGGCCGAGATCCAAGCGTTATTGGACGACCCCTAGCCTTTAGAACTCCGAGACTCCGATTCAAACTCGACCCAAGGATTTCCAAGCTTAGGAACGTGATTGCAAGGCTTGAATGAAGTTGATTCTTGAAGGTTTTTGGGTGATGGAGTGGAGCTTTGTGTGAGAGGAGAAGAGATAGAGAGGTAGAGCCGAGAGAAAGAGATCGGCGTGAGAGAGAGGGGGACGGATGAGAGAGGGTGAGATGGAGAAAATGATCTCCTACCCCTCACACACCCCTATATATACTCATGTATCTTTTTATTACACCTACACTCCCTCAACTCTCTATTATTACACTTCAAGTCCCAATCTAATTTATCACCAATTATGCCATACTTTTCCCAATTTGACGTATAATAAACATTTCAATATTTAGGGGAAAAAAAATGCGAGTCTCTATAGTCGGCCCAGAGGTTTTTAGTACCCAATACCTAATAAAAAAAATGTGCCTTTAAAGAGTTACAGTAATACCTAACAATTTTTACAGCAACAATCACAATACGAGAAAGCCAAACTAATATAAAGTTCTACTAATCATTACATATGATCACGAAATACGAGATCGTCAAGTTTTTGGGGTGGGTTTGGGGGGAAACGGTTTTTGGGAGGTGTTATTCGCTGATTTGGGAGAAATGATTTTGGAGATTTAGTGGGTTGGATACTTGAGTTTATGGGATGGTGGGTTGAACTAACTCATTATCTCTAATTGGGCTTCTTCTTTTTTTTCCATTCTATTTGGCTTAAAAAGAGTCATACTCAAACCCAAATAGTAAAAATATTAGAGTGCCTCTAAAAATTGGACTTTTTTAGATGCTCAAGGCCCAGACCTATTGGACCTTGGAGTTGGGCCGGCCTTGATGTCATGCCTTCTCTCCGAAATGTCGATTGAATGTTTGTGGTCGATTATGCCATTGAGGCAGGCTATTATGGTATTCCTCTATACATTTCCTGCCATTATCATTTCAATTGGTGGATATTAGAGCACAGGGGAAACAAATGTAAAGGAGAAGGGAAAATCTTTTGTCGCACTACGTTTGTTACCTCCACTTAAATTGCTTCTTTCATGGAAGTTTGAACAAATGTTAGGGAAATTATTTCTTTCCCATTTCTTATGATAAAGCTATTAAAAAAAATTGTTTTCCTCACAAAATGGAGAATGGAGTGGATCTGCAAACTGCAAAGGAATAGTTTCTATCATTGTCTACGCTTTCTCTTTTGTTTTGGTTAGTTGTTGGACGAATAAAATTGTACTCGTTAACCGGTATGGAAAAAATAAAATTCTAATGAAAATCTCATTTGATTATTGTAGTGACCCGAATAATTTTAATGTTTGAAATATCGATTAATAGTCTAATTGAGAAATTACGGATTTATTTGTGAATAATTAAGTCGAGGACTTAAGTGAGAGAATGGAAGGTTGAGGGGTAAATGTATGATTTGAAGATTTTGAGGTATAAATAGGAGAGTGTGAGTGTATGGGATCATTTTTCCCCAAAACGAAACTCTCGGCTCTCTCTCCCTCCCTCCGCCGGTTCTCTCTCTCTCTCCTCTCCTCCCATTCAAAAACCCACCAAAACACCTCCAAGCTCTCAAGAACCCACCCTCATTTCACCTCCTCTCCGCAACCCCGGACTCGTATCGCGTTGGGTGAGGTTCGGGAAGGAGATCGCGACAATTTTGAAAGTTGGGAGCTAGAGCTCGTTCGAAGAGTTGGGTTTCGTTCCTTGAATCGAGGTAGGGATTTCTTTGCTACATTTATGTGTTAGTAGCTTGTTATGGTGTGAAATCGTGCTAGTAATTGTTGGTATTGGTATTGTAGTTGAATTCCTGAAATCTGCAGAAAAGTCTGCTCGAAACCTCTCCGTATCAATACGGGATTCTTGCCGTATCGATACTACATTAAAACAGAATGGGCTTTGCTGATAAGCATCCTGTATCGATACAGCCATTTTGGCCGTATCGATACCAGTTCCTTACGGGCAGTTTTGCCTTCGCTGCTTCTACTTCGATTGTTTTGAACCCCGGACACTTCTAACACCCTTGTAACACCTCTTACACTATCTCAAGCTATTCAATTGACTTCCAATGATTAATTGGTGTATCCTTGTTCAATTGACCTCTTGTTAGTAGGATTTTCTATGAGTTCATTTGAGTAAACCTTGTTGAAATGAGACTTATCGATCGATTGGTTATTTCCAAGTAATTGTAGTATCACAGTGGTATTGTTGACATGATGTGAGATGTTGCATGCATGAGAGTGATTATGAGAGAGTCTTAGTTCACATGTTGGTTACTTAGGAAGTTGTTGAGTCGGGATTGGTATTGGGAGTCTCGTAACGCAAGAAGTGGAAATACGAAGACTCTAGTAGGCCTCGTAACGCAAGGGGTGGTACTACGATGGTCCGAAGAGTTGGGATTCGCCGTAACGCAAGGGGTGGTAACACGGTGACTCACGGGATGTTATACTGTAACGCGAGGGGTGGAAATACAGTTTGTGGAGGTTGATGTTGTCGAGTCTTGTCGGGATGGTTAGAGTGAATACATTGATCATTGTCATGCTCGATTGGACCATATCTTCTCATTCGTTTCCTTTTGCACTTAGCATGTTACTTGCACATAAGTTTAGTAAAGATTTTCCTACTGGGCTCGCATAGCTCAACCTATTCTTTCTTTTCAGGATTAACTGCTGGACAGTGACTTGATGACTTGTCCGTACAAACAATTGTAATCTATTTGGGGCCGGAGTGCCAAAACTGTTTACTCTTTGAAACTGGGTCACATTTGTAATGCTTTACAGTGTGGGAACTATTTAGGGTACTTACTACCATATGCGACAGATTTATTTCAAGAAAGCTCTATATATTTATGCTAAAAATCCAGGTTGTGACAATTATACATTCCTATTGCTTTCAATTATTCTTTTTTGGTCATGAGAGGCGTTAAATTAGTTTCATAGGTGGCTGTACTGTTATAATCTTCTTAAATTCAGTTATCGTAATTGACCAAATGAACTCTGTTTTTAACCTCATTTGAAATAAAAGACTTCTGGGAGAAAGTTGGCTTCATTGGCAGGAGTGGTCAATAATTTGATAGTTCGTTTTAGTCGTATTCAAAACGTGTTGTGTTCGTGCCTTCAGGCACTAGTGTCACGCCCTCGATTTTCAACATAAATAAATAATCCATTTTAAATTAAAGTCTCTCGCATATCATACATAATACCCAAAAGAGTCTTCCACCTATTTAACTTACAAATCAAGTCCCCATGATTTAACGAAGTTCAACTTGGCACACCGGCCCCAAAATTAAATTTAAGTACAAATACGAACAAGTTATTGGATTACAATCGGTTTGGTCAAAGAAAGTCAAAAGTTTATAGTTACAAAACCACCTAAAAAAAAAGAAATCATTACAAGATGATTAAGTAACTAATTAAGCTTGCTTCTGAAAAGTATTTTTCTTCATCCAAGCACTCGATGTATGCGAGCTGTTGACCGGGATTTGAACCTGAAAAGAAGGATTTTGTTGAGCTACACTAGTCCAGTAGAAAAATCTCTGACAACTCTATATGCTAATGGGATGACCGGTACATAAAAAAAAGATATTCCTTTAACCTTGAAACATGCAATAAGGTATCACCCTATGGTAGAATAAACGAACTCACACTTCACTCTTCTATTTAACTCATCATTGCTTATCAAATCCTTTGTTATTCAAAGTTACGCCTCACGTCGATCCTTACCAACAAAATATTTATCTCAAACTCAACACGCACCCACACACACCTTCTCCTAAGATTCTTGGCTTATCATCACCTATAACAATTTTGTTTCTACTTCTCCATACAACGGGTTATACACACTAAATCCCTTAATGGCCATTTTCTCGTTTCTATCCCATTTCACTAACCCACTTCTCATTTGAGTTACTATGCACATTATGCTGCCATAATTCAACACCAAAGAAGTCACGTGCTTACCTAAATCCATCTTTTAAATCTCCGATTAATAACTATCGTATCCTCCTCCGTGTCCCCTTTATGACTTTCTCATGTTAGAGCCATCGTATCAACGTCTATTCGTTTTCACACACACACACATGCCCTTTATCCTATACCCACGTTCCTTATGTTTTCATTTAAACTCCTCATGCAAATATTATTCTAAACCTCTTAGAACCACAATCGCACATCAAGTATCAACATGTCTCCATACCAAACAAATCAACAAGCCAACATAGAATTTATAAACCAGAGTAATCGAAAAGACTGTAAGAAGAAAAGGAAGCCACGCACAGACATTTCAACAATCTAACATACCGACTCAAGTTCACTGTTCATAGTTCTCATATGATCACACAATCTTGTCTCATTTTCCATTAACGGTTACCAGAACCATTCTCATATAAAACTTCCATTTTTCCCAAATCCTCTTCATAAACCACAACTCCATGTTTTATAGTAAACAAAGTATAACAATTCTAGTAGAGAATGACCAGAACTCTTTAAATTTCCTCATAACTGATCAATAAAGTCATCGGTGTCCTACATTAATTGTTCCTCATACATAATAGTCTTTCATTATCAAATTCTCATTTATGCTCTTGTGAGCGAATGCTCCTGCCGGGCATTATGGGACCCGCTTCCCCTGCCCTAGCACCACACCCGTTGGTGGGTCTAGTCCGTGTCATGAGCGAATGCTCTTGCTGGGCGTTATGGGACCCGCTTCCCCTGCCCTAGCACCACACCCGTTGGTGGGTCTAGTCTGTGTCATGAGCGAATGCTCTTGTCGGGCATTATGGGACCCGCTCCCCCTGCCCTAGCACCACACCCGTTGGTAGGTCTAGTCCGTGTCATGAGCGAATGCTTCTGCCGGGCGTTATGGGACCCGCTTCCCTTTTATGTAATGAACCAACTCTTAGTTCTCATCAATCGAACGACTTCAATATCAAATCATCTTAGTGCATATCAATACCGCAACAATACATATCGTTTATACCCCGCAAGTTCTTACATGATTGGTTATCCCCTTTTCCTGTTTCAGTATATATATATAATCTTAGCCAACCGTTTCACATCACATTTCCCACAATTCTCATCATCAATCTCATCACCAACCCATTTACTGTACCACCAAGTATTTACTAATTTATCACAAACTCAACTTCATGCAAGTAGCTAGGAACGACATCACCTTCCGACTTATAGTTCAAGAGGAAATTAATAGTTGTAACTCACATTTTCATTTCATAAATATAATCAATCATCGTCATTCAAGTATCCCCGATCCAACTTTAATATACAATCAACCATCTCAACCTCATACTTTCTCTAGGTGCCGACAAACATTTTCCAAGCGTGCTAGCCTACCACCCTAAGGCTCGGTAGACCATTCAAATAGTTAAACGCACCTAGGAACATCCGTGTCTCACTCAAATGATTCTAAGGAAAAATGATTACTCCACGTTTACGAACGTACCTATCTTATTTTGACTACCAAATCTTAACGGTTAAGAATTGGGAGATGAGACCACCACCATTGGAAAGTAGATCTCCGGTACATGAATTTCGATATAAAATTTGCCCAAAACCGGGTTCGGATGAAAAAGTTATGCTCGTTCGAAGTTTTTCCAAAAATGCTGATTTTTCAATACCTACCGGTAGACATTGAATGTCTACCGGTAGAAGACCAAAATTTCACAAAATGACACTACTGGACAGCGTTTCTACCGGTAGGACTTGATCTTCTACCGGTAGGACATAGGCTTTCAGTGCACGATTTTCAGACTTCACCAGAACATTTCTAACAACAAAAGCAACGATCTAGAGCACGATTCAAACACCAAATCAACACATAAACACATAATAGAAGTGAGAAATCCCTACCTCATGGGTTTTGAGCAAAACCCGAACCTTTGACCAAGTCAACCGAGCTCCCTCGTGGTCCGATCATGATTTTTCTTGGATATTCGGAAAGCCCGTGCTCCGTATAGCAACTTTAATTCTTGAATTTCGTTAGGAATCATGCTCTAAGGTTTTGAGATCGAAGAGAGAAGAGAGGGGAGTGTTTCGGATGGAGAGAAGGAGAGAGGGACAGCCAAGAGTGAGAAAAAGAGAATGGGGATATTTCTCCTCCCGGAGAAATAATAAAGGTGGGGGAGTAATCCGCTACTTCTCGCACCACACACTCACACGTACACCATTCGCTCAATTACCCTTATATCTTTCCACGAATACGCCACACCAAATATCAACACCGTCTATCTCGACGGACCGTGCGTTTACAAAAGAAAAAAAAAATACGGTCTCAAAAAAAAAAGAAAATACGGGTCTCTACAACTAGTATCATATATTGAATAAAACAAAGAATAAGCCCGCGCTTGCAAAGGACATTATCGAACTGAAAATAGAGAAAAACAATAAAAGAAAAAAAGAAAAAAAAAAGAAAAAGAAAAAGAAAAAAAAAGCCGGTCAGCACTAATGTCAAACCTAGTACTCGGCTCATGGAATTGGGTGGATAGAGGATCACCATCGGATCCTGCTCTCGCCGTAGGATTGCTACCAGGTTTGCCTTTAGACGCCTTTATCGTCGCTGTTAGAGAACTCAAAGAACCGCTGCTTGAACTAAACCACATGCAAGAGCAAAGACCCAGACCTAGAACTCCTTGTCTCCAATGCCCAAAAATGATGGGGAAAGTGGAAGATCTTCCTCTCTCTTAGGAGAGAACCTCAAACATCTTGAAGCCATGGATGGAGGAGAGGAGAGAGAGAGCCAAACCAGTAGGGTACTAAGGGGATGAGAAGAATGAAGAGATCAGGAGAGGAAAAAAAGGAAGGGGAAAGCAGGGGGGGGGGGGGAGACCACTCAGCTCTCTCTCTCAACCAAGAAGCCATCTTTGACTCTCATTGCTATACCTGTGCACAAAGAAGTTCATTCCATGTGTCCGGAATCCCAGGTAAGCACCAATGCAAGCAATCCTGCGCACCGTCCGATGCTGAAAGACCATACCACGATATGTGACCCTCATCCCTTAGTTGCGAAATAGCAGTTATATCCAAAATCTTCACTTTGGTACCCTTGACCGCATTACCAACAATAGAATCGCTTGATTCATCTTGCTTCACTTCATTTCCTCCAGCCAACGGAGTAGTGTTATCACATCTACCACCGGTGTCCCAATCCCCGCCAAAGAAATGCCGCGGAGATATTGTCCTAAAAAATGTCTTGAGTCTCGGATGCCATGTCATCTGCGAATCAACCCATCTGACAATACTATAAATTGCAAATTTCTTCACCTTCCGAAGTGCCACGAGATGCCTACCTTCAATTGGCTTTCCATTTAAATGCAATACCCAACGGTTTGCTCTAAACTTTGGTCTGACCCAATGATGCCCTGTATTAAGGATTAAAACATCGAACTGGTGGAGGTATTGTTTCAAAAAAGCTGGTGGACGGTCCAAATGCATGGCGAAATCCGTAAAAAATGTATCGTTGATGTTAATGGGCTCTAAATCGCAAAGGGTTGCTGACCAGTAATATAAAATGGTAGTGTTAGTATGTGGAAACCGATAAGCCCAGCCGTCGGGACGAACAGCACCAAGAGTTTTTGTTAGACCGTATTTCCATCCGACATTTTCAATTTCTGGCCTCTCTTCACCACTAGTGACCATGCACATGAGAGATTGGAATTGTTGTCTGCCCAAAGAGTCTCCTATAAAAGCAATTGTTTTGTCCTGCATTCTGAAAGATACTTATATTAACGGCAACGAAGTAAATGAAATCTTAATTTCATTTGGAACCATGTTGACAAAATGCAGGATCTTTATATGTAATATCCAGTAAATGAAATCTTAATTTTATTTGGAACCATATTGACAGCATTCGAGATTCTTATATTCATTTCCAGTAATGAAATTCCAGTTGACGTATGTTGTAGGAAGAGCTGGCAGACACGTCAATTTTTGAAATCTCAATAAAGCATGCCCAAGAATTTTAACAAGAATATATGCCTGGGGAAAGGCACTAAAAAGAGGACTTCACAACTCTTTTTTTCCCCCCCCACTTTTTTACCATCTTCAGTATCACAAAATTTCAACGTGGAGAAAAAGTATGCCCAATTAAATATACACTAAAGGTATTTGATATACACTAAAGGTATTTGAAAGGGATAGATTGGGTACAGACCTAACCTTCCATATTAAATACACAAAGGGTATGTTTGATTCGATGGAATCAGCGTTGGAATGAAATGGTCATTCCATGGAATACTTATTCTCATGTTTGGTTTAACATTAAATGATGAAATGATCATTCCAAATGGAATCACTATTCACCTTAGTAAAGGAATTGTCATTCCACTAAAAAAATTAAGGAATTGTCATTCCATTTCTTTGTCACACCAAAATTATTAGTGCCACTCCAAGATTCACTATTGCCACTCCAAAAAATACTATTGTCATTTGCCACACCAAAAATTACTATTTCCACACCATTCCATTGCAGATGAGAATAACTATTCCTAAGTACAACCAAACTTGGGAATGGAAAGGATATTTCAATCTCATTTCCTCTAATTCCATTCCAACCTCAATTTCATTCCATTGTCAATTCCATTCCATCGAACCAAACATACCCAAGTGACAATCCTCATAATCTAACCCACAATCTCAAGATTAGTAGGTTGCCTATTATTTCCTCACGGCATAGGATGGATCGAGAGTAGCTATATACTTGCACAACCTTACAATAAATGCGCGAGTACACTCAGACTTTTCAACAATATATGGAGACCTTGTCACAAGTTGCAGGAAAAATTTTAGTCAACTTATGTATACTTGCATAAACCTACAAGAAGCAAGAGATCATACTAAGGCTTCCCAACAGTTTGGAGACCTCGTCAGAAGTGCCGCACCGTGCAAAAAGGCACAACGGTGGGAACAACAAAAGGTGAACGATGAAAGCGGAGATACAGGTGTAATTACCTTTCCAAGAAATCCGATCCTTCAAATTCTGGCATCTCACATTCTTCAGGCTGCCAACGATATCCCTCATAAGAAAAATCTGTTCGTTGGGTCAATCTACATGCCCATACGTCTGATAACCACTGTTTACATCCAAAACCAGAATATAATGGCCTCCGTCTGTCCACAACCCATCTGCCCTTGGCATAGTTACAACCTGTTCATCGGGTTGAAAAATGGGATATCTTGAGCCAGAGGTCAAAAGACTGATTACATATAGAAATACCCTATGTAGCACGGATACAGACACGGGATTTCTTAAACAATCAGGGGACACGACAAAATAAATGAAATATATATTTTGTACCTATGGAAACAAAGTTATATGTAAAAGCATGAGGCATCAATATATAAACAAGCATCATATATACATATACATCATATTACACTTGCCTAAAATGTGTGTCCCACCCTTGTCCCCCTAAAAAAGTTTAAGTACATTTAATGGATGTCCCATACATTTTTTTCCGTGTCCCGGCGGGTTCCTGTGTTGGACAACGGGACACCCCGGCCTTTAGGAGTGTCAATGATTCATAGTTTGTACCCATCAACTAGCAATGCCATTGAAAGTGAAACACAATCTAAATTTGACACGGAAATTAGTAGTCAGCACCAAATTCTTCAATTACCATCAATATCCTAATCCCAGCAGAAAACTACTGCTATCAAACCGAAACACAGAACTAAGAACAGTTTATATTTTTGGGATGGTGACACTTGAGGTCAGTTGCTTAGATGGGAGGCCAGTGGTGATCTGGTACATGAACTTGACAACTTATATTCAATTCAAGATTTACTAAATAAAACAAGGAAAGAAAAGTATGAGCTGAAAACTAAGAATTAACTTAACAAGACTAACTTTTTTCCCAAAACAATTGAATTTGGTACAAGAATTGATTTAAGTTGAGGACACGGGAAGTTTAGTATCTTGTTCATCTGTTTTTTAAAAAACAAAGGAAGAGAGATGATAACCAGAAGTATAGAACCACTTATCAACCCTAGAATGATTACCATGAATAAACTATAAAGAATGAACTGAGCAAAATGTTTTGATATCCGAAAGGCAGTTGGTGGACATTTTACTTTCTACAATCACCCCACTTTCCCGCTCTCAGTAACGGAGTTGATGGTTGATGTTACAACCAGACAGGAGTAATCTAAGATTAATAAAAATTTCCTTTCATTGGTTATTTAAACTTTTAGGGGAATCAGTCTAAACACTCATAAAAATGAAACAACTCCACATTGATAACTACTAGTGAGGTGATTTGACCTCCTACAATACATGTCACAATGCCCAATGCCCACTTGCCCTCGTCCCATCTCTAAAATCAAGCAGCTCCCTTCTCAACTAGCAAAGTCTCAAACAAGTCATAAAATCTATCATTTCTTCTGTGCCAAACAAAAAAAAATGTACAATTCTAATCACCGTGGTGATACAATGATTCAAATTTAGATAAAGGACCAACGGCTGCAATCATTTGCAGAATTGCAGCATACTGCTCCACTAAAGTGAATACAAAAGAAAAAAAATTAGAAATCTCCCCTCAAGACAAAAATAGTAGTGGGAGTTCTCTCACACTGCCAAAGGTCCTCATATAAAGGTAAAGTTGTATAGAATTCTTATCTAATTATCTTTTGTGGAACAAACAAAATAACCATCAGATAGCTATCGACAAAGAATACTGTCAACGTCTATAAACTTATATCTTTACTCATTAAGAAGAAGCGTATATATTTTCTCTGATTAAGTACTGCTATATGAAGGCATAAGCTGCACCAGTAGAAATACTTCTCTGAATAACTTCATGAAGGTAAGTTGTGGCCAACTAAGAAGGCTCAATCTCATAACACTTACAAAGCCATTGAAGCATTGTGGTGCATCACTGGAGTTAAAAAGCAAGGTTTGCTTGATGAATTCTGAATCTTAATTCAGCCAAAACATGTGCCAACTTGCAACAGTCGCTCATACCAACAAAATTGTCAAACGTGGAACTAATATTATAGTAGAAGCACAAAGCGGTCTACCCGTGTTCTTGAAAGAAGAGTTCCGCATCTTGTCATTGTCCTTTTCCTCTCCAGAAAAGGTGGCAGTGATATTCCATAGTGCACGATCAAATTCATAATTTTTTTCAACACTTCTTGTTTCTTCTGCCATTTGTGAATGCCGATAACCTTCTGAAGTGTGATCCTTAGCTTCTGAAGACACTAAAAGATCATCCATGAGATATAGGAGAAAAATTATGCAAGAAGAGAGAAAGAAAAATGATTATCAACTTCTGTAACTTGAGCACCTAGACATAAAGTGCCACAAAATTTGACAGTAAGCCAACAAACAATCTGATATAAGAAATAATATGTTTATTGAGCAAAAAGAAAATGAGTGCAAGTATAAGAAATTAAGAATTACTAGACAACTGACAACCAAAGGGAGAAAATATAGTAATTGCAAGAAAGCAAATATAGTATCCTTGCTTTATGCCTTTCTAACACATTTCTTATTTATTTACAGACCAAACAATGACAGAACAACAAAGATGCAAAAAAGACTTTAAACAGCAACATTATTCAACTGGAAGTAGTCCGAAAACCAGATGGCAAACTACAAAGAACATGGGCCAAGGTAGCATGATTGTGGCCTGAGATAGGGTTGAAGTGAAAATGGAAGAGCGTATCCAAATCTGTGTGTTTACTGTAATGTGACAAAGAATGCATCTTATTGTTCTATGTTATACTCCCTCTGTCCCTAAATAAAGGTCCAGCACGCAAACCTAGGCCTTCAAAAAATGCAACTAAAATATTTCTACTTTTTGAAGTTGGACACCGATCACAGTCTATAGTGCTTTCTCGATATCATCATATACAACTTCACCATTCAAATGCTAAATGTACATTTTATACCCTTCATATAACATATCATGTCTTGTGGCGAAAATATAGAAAATAATAAGGTAAAAGACTCAGATGAGTTGATTCTTATGGTAAACATTTTCTGATCAAGATCTGAAGCTAATTGCATATAATTTATGCGACTTATGCTCATTCTCTTTGGACAAACATGGGCTTTGGTTAGGAAAAAATATCTACTAGTGACCTTAGGACTATGTATTTCAGAAATAATAAACTACTTTGGGAGCAAATTTCAGAATCCCGATCCGCATATTTCTTTCTATTCCTATATTTCTCATATTCTCTGATATATCTTTTTTATCCCACAGCTAATCTGACAAAAAGGATTCAATATCACTAATACATCAAAGAAGCTCTTACTTATAGTTATAGACCAAAAATCCTAACAAGGAAAAGGATTTTAGAATTAGAATCTTTAGAATAATACTCCCTCCGTCCCAAAATGGATGGCCATTTTACGGATTCTAAGAATTTGAGGAGACAATCATAATTCGTTTTAAGTTATAACTCATCAAAAATGCCCCTCAGTCCTTACTCATTTTGTCCTTTTGTTTTGATGACTTAATTAGTTAGAGAGAAGGGAAAGGTGGAAAATCAATAGCGTTGTCCCTTTTACTTTTCAAAATGGAGTAAGAAGTGAGGAAAATAAAAGGCGTTCAAATGGGACTAGTTTGGAAACATAAGAAAACTAAATACTTATCTAGAGTCCTAAACTACCAAACATTAATTATGTCTTATCCTATCCCACTAAATATAAACTTCTATCGAATATGTTTGTTAGAAAAAAAGAAGCCTTTTTTTGCACTTATCGATCCTTCACACTCTGCATCTTTCTCCTTGATAGAAAAATAACGTGACCTAGAATTTGGGTCTAGTTATTTTACTCTTTCATGCCAACAAAGACGACTTCTTCTTCGACTGTTCTCCGTTCAAACAATCAAATCTTCTTCTTTTTTTTTGGTAAATTCGAACTGTAAATATTTTCGATTTACGTTGGGTTTTGCTCATTGTTCTTTAATTAGGATTTTTGTTCTCTAGATTTGCTTAAAAGACCCTCTTTCGTATATCTTTGCGTAAGCTTTTCACCTGGTGTTCATAAGCTGCCGCCCTTATGGGTTTTTGTTTCTCTTGTTCATTAGTATCATTACCAATGCAGACTGTAAATCCTCTTATTTACATTGAAATGTTATGTTTTGTGCCTTTTGAAAGTTTTAAAAGTGTTTGCTTGTGTTGAAAGGTTTGCCTATATTAGAATTCTACTTGTTCTAAAAATTGTGCCGCGCTTTGATGAGGCGCGAGGCTCCAGGGGGCCTTGGCGCCTCGGTGCGCCTTGAGCCTTTCAAAACACTGATGACAAAGGCTTGACTTGCTTCTCGTTTCAAGTAATATGCATTGTTGATGATATCCACCAAACTTGGCTTGACAACCCAAACAAAGTCGTCAATGCCTAACCATCAATCCTTTCTGACCTAAGGAATAAAGAAATATGTTGGTACGGACTCAAAAGGACTATCTAGGTGCATTTTCATCGTCAAGAAGCTTCTTTTTTCTGGAAAAACTATGTCCGGTTTTCATTCTGTTCAATCACTTCTTCTTGGACTTTGACACCTACCAAAATCAAGTCAAATCGACACCTTCTTTTTGCTTTTACACTTCTTGGATGACAATATCCAGTTGATCTTCACAAGAAACACAACTTTGAGGGCTTTCAGAAGTTTTGCCTCTGACTCACACTTTCTCCAAAGTTGGGTTTAGCTGGATCATCTGTTGTATTATTCTCTTACTTTGCTCATCCTTGTTCTATAAACGGTATTAAGTGAGTCAGCTATGGAGTTACTACTTACTAGGTTAAGTTGTGTGGATTAGAGTGGGGTAGGTGCGGCTGGGGAATGTCTTTTTTTGGTGTGGTGTGGTGTGGTGTGTTTGTGTGTGGTGGTGGTGGTGTTGTTGTTGGTTGGGTTCCAAGTCCGGAGTGGACTCAGTTGAGTTCTTTTTTTCTTCTAGAGCTGGGCTTGTGTTTTTGGGCTGGGCTTCAGGAGTTAGCTGTCGGTTAAGTAATGGGCTGCTAGACTGGGTATTTAACTAGGCTAGCTTTTGTTGAAAGGATCAATAGTGGGTGTGGGCTTAAACAATCAGAGTTAGGGTTAAGTTGAAGGAAAGGGTTACAAGTTTTATATATAATATACCTATCCTGTTTCAGCAATGATGTCTTGGGCAAATAAGGGCTCGGTCACAGGTCAAACGGCAACATGATAACTCTCCTGAAAAAGATACCAGTTAACGATAATGAGGTGTGATGCGGAAGGGATGTCCAGTGATTTCAGGACGTCGAACTGCTAGGATGATGGATGGTCAATGATGTAGAGGATCTAGGATACCACTACGGTGAAATACACCGATGGTCAGATCTGGTGTTCTGCAGTCGGTTCTTGTCAAAACCCTTACCAATTATATCGTAACTTTCAATAGGTCCTACCAATCTTGATATGAATCCAAAAGTTGCATGCCGTACAAAAGGTCTGCTGGCACTTGGACTAATGCCAAACATACACAGGATTTTCTGATCAAGATCAAAGCTAGAAAAACATTTATTTTTCTATTTCTGACTTTAATAAGATTGCAGTTGAACAATTATGAAAACCTCTAAAAGGGAAAGAAAATTATTTTTATCCTCCTTGAAAGAGAGAAAGCCCATCTGTCCTGTAATGTTTGTTTCATTTTCAACAGTTACCTTCAACGGTCTAATGAATGTAGTTTCATACACCATTTTCCAAAAAAAAATCTACAAATCAAAAGATCTCAAAAAAAATGACTGGTGTGAAAAAAAAGAGTCAAAATTTGTTCACAGAAGACCAACATTTGTTGATCCGTTTAAGGGCATATGGCTATCTAAAATGACAAACAATATCAGACGGAGGAGTTGCATTTTTACACATTTTCTTACTCGGTCTTTTTCCAAGTTCAGTGTAATTTAACAAGCTTGAGTATTGTTCATCACTAACCTGCTTAGTACGAAAAAAAATAAAAATTAAGGGGAGGGGGGGAATTGCAGGGAAAAAAAATAGAAATAAAAAACCTGCAATATATTATTACTAACCTGGAGAAGGCCGCATGAACTCATCTTCTGTGGAAAGCAAAGTGGTATGAGTAGGGTTTTTCCCCCAAGCCCAAAGGAAAATGGTGGTGCACATAAGAGCAACCAAAGTTAAACAACAGAGCCTCCCCAAAATTCTACTTAAATTTGCTACTTTCATCTCCGCAGACGCACTTCGAAGAAAAGAATTCCGTCTCAGCCAGACCTTACCCTTAATGGCATGTTTCTGCTATATTGAGAGATAAGGACTTCAAAGTTCAGCAAGTGGGAGATGTTCAGAAAAAGTCTCTCATTGGCTTTAGTTGCAATCAATTGAAAGATTCAGCTGAGGGCACTGAAAATGGAAAACAAATGCTCAGTGTACTTAAGATCCAATAAAGTCCATACATGCAGTGTATGCTGTCAATACCATAAACTGGGTCATCTAGCAATTGACTGGAAACACAAATAGCGATTGGTTCTCAGGTTAAAGAGTACTTGAGGCAACAACATCCACTCATTAAATATACTCCCACCATTGTTCTTACTCCCTCCGTCCAGATTTAGTAGTCCTTTTTGGGAGTTTGTGCCACTTTTCAATCGATTATATCTTGTAATTTGTAATGTTTTTATGTAATTTTGAAAACATTGTCTTATAGAACTAATTGAGATCTATCAAACAAGATCCATATTGGATATAAAATTTGTTGTTTGGAGAGCAAAAAGTGTATAGGGTGTTAATGAATCCCTAACACAAGACAATATTATATATTATGAGGTTACTTATTACATAACTCATTTAACCTATGTGGGACTAAGACTAATACCTATCAATATTCTAACACTCCCCCTCAAGCTGGAGAATAGATATCATAAAGACCCAGCTTGCCACACAACAACTCTAACTGAGGCTTGACTAATGACTTAGTAAACATGTCAGCCAACTGAGCACCGGTAGTCACGAATGGGGTAGCTATCACACCATCAATTAACTTCTCACGCACTAGATGACAATCAACCTCAATATGTTTAGTCCTCTCATGAAATACTAGCTGCTTGGTTATCACAGTACAAAGGCACAGGCAACTGCAAACTGAATCCTATTTCCTCGAGAAATGAACGCAACCATACAACCTCGTATGTGCCATTGCTCTATACTCTGCTTCTGCACTAGACTGGGCAACTACTGTCTGCTTCTTACTCTTCCAATTGACAAGATTTCCACCAAGGAAGATACAATATCCTGTAGTGGGAAAGGGCTCGATTTAGGGTTTCAGAGGTAGACGATGGCTGGAAAAGAGCTCGATTTAGGGTTCCAGAAAGTTGGGTCTTCGATTTTGGTGGTCGGCGATGTACGGCAGCGGCTGTAAGAGTTACGGCTGTGGTGGTTTAGGGGTAGGGTTAAGATAGGGCTCTGATACCATATTGTTTGGAGAGCAAAAAGTGTATAGGGTGTTAATGAATCCCTAACACAAGACAATATTATATATTATGAGGTTACTTATTACATAACTCATTTAACCTATGTGGGACTAAGACTAATACTTATCAATATTCTAACAAAATTCATTACTAATTTAAAGATATAACTCATTTTTTATCCGGTTAGGATTGAACTAGGGACTATTAAATCCGGACGGGGGAGTAGTTGACAAACCTTTCAGACATTCAGTGAACACGAGCCTAGATCTAAGTAGCATACACACATAGACATGACACAACCACGATCGGAAAGAGACACTCTAACATGGAAAACCTTAATAAGGTAAGTACATAGGCATCATGGCAACCTCAATTGACACGAATTACGGATTACAATATTTACTTGTATTACGTACTTAAATTTTTACAAATTATACCTGAAGAATGAAATGCATGAAGAAATATCTACTGTAGTGACCCGGATAATCAGCTCGGACCGTGATCGAGCCATATGGCTCGGTCAAGATCCTCCAGGTCAAGACAGATCGCTCGAACATCACGCGCGGGTTCCCTCTGGAGCAACCGGGCCGTCGTGGCATGACCAACCAGGTCGGGCATAACCGACCCGGATCCGACTAGTACAACCCGCGTGATTCACGAAAGGCATCTCGCCCATGTGTACTTAACCGCCTGGTCACGTACTTCATCATGACGTAGACCAAGGAGGTTATAGCACATGGCGAGCATACTCATTAGAGCCAGCCATAGTTGCACGAAGCGGGAGCGGATGATCATAGAAGTGTGGGAGCGCCATTGGGAGCGGTTCGGAAAATTTATTAAAATTATAAATATTTTTATATCGCTTATATCTTCTAATATGAATCTCAAAAAATATGCAATATGGATCTTGTTTGATAGTTTTTGATTAGTTTTATAATACAGATTTTATAAAATTATGAAATATATTATAGATTGGGAAATATAAGCATTTAAAGAATGACACAAAAAACGAAAAAGGACAAACAAACAAAATGGGATGGAGGGAGTAATAAAACCCTAAGTAGTCAATACGATAGATATGGATCTTCGCAGCAACAGCTGCTTTGTTGGAGATGATGAAGGGCGGTGGCAGCTTCAGTTGTGGGTTTTGAGACGATGAAGACGGTCGGCACCCCTCTTTCTGTCTATCTCCTCCTCCTTCCTTCCATGTCCCGAAGTTTTTGGGTGAATCCGATGTAGGTCCCACACCCGTGCCCAGGTTGGCACCCCTATTTCTCTCTATCTCCTCCACCTCCTGTATCCCGAATTTTTTGGCGAATCCCGGTGTAGATCCACACCCCTACCCATGTCATGTTGTGTCGACACACAGATACTTCCCCCAAAATGGGGCATCTATGTAACATAGCTCTTATGTGGTTTATTTGAAGGAAGCACTACAGAAAGACCTTTGCTAGCCTAGACTCTAAAGCCCCCTTCGTTTGATTTTCGAGTAGATTTTTGGCATTTTTGTATATCATGTGCATTGAGACTTTGGTAAACCAGTTTTAGTGTTTCTGTGAGTGTTTTGAATAGCTTGGACGCCAGGGAGCTTCACTATGCTCGGCTTTGAAGGCATGTGGCACCCCTTGGTGGCTTCTTGATGAGTAACACACATCTTTCCCAAGCAAAAAAAGTATCCTAAAATCACATAGCTAGTTGTCGCCCAAAGTCCACATGATGAAAGCCATATCTTCAGACTGGCAAAATTGACGATACTTACATAGTGGAAGTAGCAATATAAGACAATGCGTTAGGGTTCATAGCTAGAATGGTAACATTAGAGTCTATGTAATGCTAAGTGGTATTCCCAAAAATATCCCACCATTCCCATTAATTATCCTTTTTCTAAGTGTAGGATGACTACAAATCACCTCTTTCACTTTCCAGTATCTAACAGCATTTTTTTGGTCCTTCAATATGAGTGCTCTTTTCTATGAGTATTTATTAACTTTGTCCTTCTTCATGCATACTCAGTACCCACCCTTTTCACATGGATTGCCTCAAATTATGTCCTAGACCACTTCTGTTTGCCCCATGTTGATTCTAACTCCTATAAATAACTCATGACTAGAAGTCAAAGGCCACAGAACAAATCCAAATGTTTGTCACCCAAAACCCAAACCATACTCCAACTAGTCAAATCAAACTCCATGATCTTTAAAGTACGTCTATTGTAACCTCATAAGTACTCATAAATGGCCAACCAATTATGAGTTTTTTGACAAAGGTCACAAAGCTGTATCAACAATTTTATTTACGAACCAAACTCAATGTCCCCTCACCGCACCATCTAGATTTGCTTAAATTAGCCTCCTAAAGCCACTCTTCTGTATTTTCATTCAACAATGCTCAAGCATACATCATTTAACCCAAGGGGAAACCACAATATCCAACAAAATTCATATTAAAAAACAACATTGTTCGACCAATGATGTACAAGATTCAAGTAACTGATATTGGAATTCAAAATGAAAAGGCAAAAGCAAGTGGCTATCATTACAAACGAAACATGGTCATGAA
The DNA here is from genome assembly GCA_018127125.1 of Rhododendron griersonianum. Classification (NCBI taxonomy): domain Eukaryota; kingdom Viridiplantae; phylum Streptophyta; class Magnoliopsida; order Ericales; family Ericaceae; genus Rhododendron; species Rhododendron griersonianum. The sequence goes on along the minus strand of CM030797.1, from coordinate 32,602,628 downwards.
AAAGGCCCACATACCACATGATTCAGAGTTCAGACACACACTTTAATAGGTACGTGATCAATCCTTGAAACAAAATTGGGTAATCACTTTTTGGCGGGTAAGTTCCCAAAAAATGCGATTGCCCAGTTGATAGAGACGTTATTTTGAAATAACACAACCCACCAGCAACTTTTATTGAATATATTGAAAAGCAGTGTGTATAAATAGGCTTCAGAAGATCTCAAGAGCCCAGAAGAAAAGAAGAAAAGCAAAGACCAAAAGTGCGATAAGAATGCACTAAAAGATAGGCAACCTGTGTTTCTGCAAGTTTCGCTTCTTGAACGATCAATGCAGGTGTATCCGCTGGACCCTTCTCAAGATTTTCGTATACATTGTGATGGACGTGCTTAGAGAGAGAGAGAGAGAGAGTGTGTGTGTGTGTGTGTTGGTGGAGGTGTTGGTTGGGGTTTCAGAGGCAAAAGGAGTACTACTTTCTTTGTTCCCTTGTTTAGAGGTACAGGGAGAGAGTGGGGGAGGTGTCCGTTGGGGGTTTTAAGAGGCAAACTCGGTGCGCGCGCCCACAGGAGGGCCAACTTAGGGCGGTGGTATCGGACCAAGTTCTCATCCGGTGTGTAATCCGCAACCGAGCTTTGGATCGTTGTGGGTCCATCTCATGTCCAAAACAACGATCGGAATCGTTCATATTTTAGTACGAGATTTCAAACAAGCATGTTCTTGAAAAAATTATCTTGATCGATTTCTACTAATGATGTAAACAGCTAGCGTTTGTTAAAGATGTAATGAACCGTCCAAATCTTTACGGCTTATTTTTTTCCTTCTCGAATGTGAATTGTTAATCCAACTATCATCATTCAATCAAGCTAAATTTTTTTCAGGAACACACTTCTTTGCAACATCTATAATATGAACAGTTTCAATTATTGTTTTAAACTCAGAATGGGATCACAACAGTCTAAAACTGAAAACACACTGGAGGATTATACACTACACTGGATGAGAACTTGGTAAGGAGCAGTAAGGACTGGGCATTACAACAGTATCTTCAGTGAAAATGGAAGATTCCAGCCCCGGAAAACACGAATTCGTATTCTTAAAAAACAAAAAGACAAAAAAATTAAAGTAAAAAGAAAAAGAACAAGAGGTCCGTTCAGTTGCACGAAAATGATGAGAAATAATGAGAAAATCAATTTTCCTATGGTTTTTTGTGTTTTTTTTTATCCAAAGCACATTTCATGAAAATGTCAAACGGCACTTACAGCAATCTCATCTGAATACAATGAAAAAGAAAACTACAATCAATCCATCACAAAAAAAATCAGGGACAATGAGACAAATGGCACTTTGTGTGTGTTAAATTATCAAAAAAGTTATAAGGCATGGAGCTTCAACTTTCTCACCAGGGAACACTTTTCATGCAAAATAGGTCTTGACAAAAGGAAGGAATTGTAATTTTTTTGCAAGATTTTTTGTCGAAGGAACACACATGGAAAAATAAATTTCATTTTTCTATAATTTACCTCACTCCACTTTTCCTAAAAATTCATTTCCCACGTAACATTTCGGACAACTAAACAGAGCCTAAGTAGTCAAACAAAGGTTCTGAACGATATAGCTATACCGGTCTGGATATCAATTTTTCTATTGGCATAATACGTATCGGTACCGGTCAGAACGGATCCTAAATGTCAAACAAAGGTTCTGAATGATATACCTATACCTGTCTGGGTATTGATTTTTCTATTAGTTTGGTACATATCGGTACCGATCAGATACAGATTACCATTTCGTATTTAGCGCTACTGCCTTTACATATAGTTATAAATGAAAATTTTTCTCCATACCATCCAATTAATCATTACATAAACTTCTATTAGACAATAAAATATCACATAATGGATTTCAAAGGTTCCACAAGCATTCTAATAATTAAAAAAAAAACACACACTAGACCATTAAAAAAAAAAATTTAGTGGAAGAGCAAGAAATGGACCATTTAATTGTATACTAACGAAGTGAACTTAAAGTGTCCTTTACCACACTTCAATTTTCTACACGAAGTGCCAGCTAATGAGCCTTATTGAGCCATGTGATTGAAGAATTGAAAAAATGAGTTCCAAGAACGCTCCAATTTTCTGTACGTGAGCCATTTAATGAGTTTTGTTGAGCCCAACCAAAAATATTACTTACTACTACATAGCCTGGTAAGCGGAGTCAAAGGCCTCATCGAGGCAGGCGTAAACACGATACCCAACATCTTCATCCAACCAAGATATAAAATAAAAATTTTAAAAAAAAAAAAAAAAAACATGTTCACCCATCCATCGGAGTTTGTCCCGGACCCTCGACGCCACCGACAACCTCGAGATCGTGGTGATAAGCCTCAAAGGTGTGGCCGCGTGGAGAGCGGCGGACAGGGGCAGAGATCATAGAGGAGATTCGAGAGGTGATAGTACGTGGAGATTTTTCAAGATCGTGAACCATGAGGTACAGTTTTTTAAGTAATACGTAATAATTACAGAAAATCCAACTTCTCAGCCGGTACTTCAGGATTTGCCGATACTCTCCGGTATGCACCGGTATCGTGTCCGGAACAGAATTTGAGCCTCAAGGTACCGGTTGCTCACAGAAACGATACATTTCGACAGGTACAAATTTCAAACCCTTGGGTCAAACCACTGCTGGTCAATATAACAAAGTTCAATTTGCATTATTAGGCTATTATTTCGTTTTGATTGAAAATTATTATGTTTTTTGGTATTATACTAGGTGCATTGCTACGTGCAAGGCACGAATGTCATGCCCGTTGAATTGAACGGTATTGAATATTTCCGAAAGTATAGGGTGCATAAGTTTCATATACATAAATACGCCATATTTCTTATTACAAAAGGACCTAGTAAAATTAGGCTGAACATGTTGATAGCAAAAGGCTTCCTCTTGTGGAAGCAGTTTGTGTGAAGCTGTTGTAGAGAGTTGACTATTTGTTGTCTTTGGGGCTGTCCAAAGTTTCTTCCTACTGCAAGATCATGAAACTGTCTATGAATGTCACCACAAATGGTCACAAGGCTTTTTACAGGCTGCGTGGCTGCAGAGAATAAACAGTCAATTACCCATTCCCACGGACTGCAATATGAATTTTGGCAAATGAACACCTCAGAGAAAGTTGATGACAATCAGAGAAACCAAAATCAGTTATTTGATATGCTCTGTGGCTCCTTGTGATTCTCTCAACAATTGCCCACATAGCATAAGAACATTAACAAACACAAGCACATAAGACCTAAAATACAAAGCCCTCTAAAACTCTTGATCAAATAAAGCTGATCAAACCCACCAAACAAATCAAAACATGCTCAGACAATATCCAAATTTGAGTTTACAATCATATATTCCTACCAATAACAAAACACTATCATCAACCCTACCATTAAAAAAAAAAAACCCTAAAAAACTCCTCAGAAAAGGCAAGCTTTGTCCAAGTTATCCGATAAGGAAGAAGCCTAACAACCAAAGAATGGTCATTGTTTAAGAGTAAGGTAGTATAGATCATGCTCCTTCAATCAGGGTGCATTATAGAAGTTACTACTTATCTTTTGTGATACCATATTACAGTATATTCTCTCTAATATCAGAACAGCAACATAAACTTGTACCTGAATAATACTTTTTTTCATGAGTATCTCTTTAGTCTTGTCACACAGTGGTTCAGTCTGAGCAGCTACCTGCTCAACAAAGTTAAGTAATTGTCATGAGGCATGAATTCAATCAGCAATAGAACTTGATGATACATCGACCTAGGGAGTAAAACACATTCGGGGACACAGAAAACGTCCCAAGAGTATTGCAAGGGTGTTAGACTCCAAATATTGAGGAAAAAAATAGGACACTCTAGGAGAAGCGTTGGACACGTGTCTGGAGAGTGTCGGTGTCCGAGAAGTGTCCAACACCAATACGTGAGCTCCGACAAAGTGTCCCCTTTTTAAAGGTTCTTTCTCTTTCGAACGATTGTTTAAGATTTACATTCTTTGCAAATAACTTCTGTTAAAAGCAGGATGGTACCTTCTCATCACGTGCAACTGTGTAGGGGGGTACTCACTAGGTAAGTCAATACTCAATATGATTACTGGGAAATTTGCCCTTGCTCGTTATGTCAAGCTTTGGTACCACTCAAACTCAAAGTTCAGAAGTATAAAATACAATTACCAGGAAATCCTTCATTAGAAAATCCTTCATGAGGAACTCTCCAGGTGGCTTGGGCAAGATAATCTGCTGATATGAGTTAAAGGGTTTGCGATCTTCTGTATCTTCATCGTCTGAATCAAGAACTACAACTTGTGAATAACCTTGTATGCTTTGTCAAGTGATCAATCAAACACAGGTGATTTTCTAAGCCCTTTATTTGCTTTGGTGGCGTGATCAAGCAGCAACCTTCTTGGAAGTCACAGAATTGATAATGGTGGCAAACTTAGGACCCTGCAGCACATAAATTCAACTTACAATCGTGACGATGCCAAAAAAATAAAGTCTGTGTGTATGTCTGCATATATAGAACAAAACAAATAGCACGGAACACGGATTATATTCTTAATCTAATTAAGCTTTCTGTAGGAAAAAGTCCTATTTTGTCATTTCGTAGGTCTATTACTCAAGTCTTTACTTTCTAGCTCAATGCCTTAGGCTTTAGAATATTAGAGTAGTAACATTATTTCAACCAGCAAATTTTCCTTTACCACTGACTTTTGGTTACTATAAGAAAGGTTAGAATTTGCTCTGCTACTGATCAACCATTTTGCTCATTTACATGAGGCTAATGATATTTGCTATGTTTTCTGTACTGATCTAATCTAGACAGCAGAAAAAAAGACTCAAACCTGCAAACCACCAGATTTCAACACCAGCAACAGCTAAAACAACCACCTAACCGTATCAAGCTCCAATCATTAATTACCATAAATCAAAAGCACAAACCAAAGAAAAGAAAAAAACAGCAGGTAAGGCAAGTGAGACCTTTAGGATTTGGTAAGGAGTCATTGAAATGTTGGAATGGAGTAGGGTGTGTTTCCCTCCTTCAAACCCCCCACAGTCCAGCTCCCTTTCTCTCTCTACAACCCCTCAGGTTTCTTCCCTATATGAAGCTCTACCCATAAATGATGTATGCATGTATGCATCTTTCTTATCTTCTTGGCTTTAAAGCTGCTTGTCTTCCCCCACCTCCCACCATTAAAACAAGGACAATATCACTCTCTCTCCCCCACCCCACTAACTACATGCAAAAAAGACAATAAGCTTAATCACCAGCACAGGGCAGCGCAAACAAAGCACACAACACACCGTTGCATATGAAATCTAAGCTAGAAACAGGTGAAACACAGGAGCATGTAATAATGGCCGAAAAATAAAACAATCCAAATAAAAAAGACTTCATAAAACAATAGTAGTAAACTAAATAGAATTGAGAAACCAAACTCTAATTCACTCTAGAGTAACTAAGGAGACTTATTCTTATTTATATTATGGACAGAGTTCGCAATAAACTCTCAGGATGGAAGGCCATTCACTTATCTAAGGCAGGGTGCGCAATGCTTGTTCAATCCGTCATAGCTACAATCCCATCTTATGCAATGCAAACTATTCGAATCCCCATTTCGGCAAAGATAAAGACGACCCCAAAAACATCAAGACCAAACTTTCATCAAACTAAAATCACATCAGTAAATTAGATAATGGAACAACAAAGAACAGAACTAAAATACTGAGATTTTAGTGCAGGTAATAATACCTTGCTCACTGATATGGGGAGAGTGGCAATTTTGGTGATACACTGATACTGTGAAACACTGTCAAGAAAAGGGACAAATCAGCCAACCAGGGAAAAATGTTATGTCTAGCAACCGAATGTGATAAAGATCGAGAGTGTAAGAATACCAGACAGATGTCGGCTTAAGACAAATTAGGCCAAACAGAATAATCACAGAATAAATCCATAACCTAAAAATTCATCCAAATCCCCAAAAAAGAAGAAACAAAAACAAGAACATCAGTATATTTAACAATCCACCGAGAACTTAACTTCTTAAATAGAAAAAATTGTGAAAGCCATGCGAAATAAAGCACAAATCGAGAGCCACAAACTATACACCTTTGATTTACAGCAACCAATACCCAAATTCCTTCTTACAAATTTTAACATGCACAAATCGAAAACCACAGTTTCGCAGAAAATCAAAAAATTTACAAACAATCCATTCCCTTTGTAGGGAAATTTCAGCAGATTTACAGTAACCGAAAACAATAAGGGGAATGAATAGTAGCTAATATTCTAAACCAAATCGTACAACCGAAATCATGTTAAAAAACTTACCATAAACGCAGTTCGAAAAATGTAGATCTGGAACGAAATCAGCTCTATGATAAACTCTGCAAAAGGTTACGAAGAGAGAGATAGAGAGGAACGAAGATGATTTGAGATTAGTGAGAGACATGCAGAACCTGTGCAACTGATATAGTGCGAGTGACTCACTGGCATGGCAATAGGTGTGTTGGCGGTCGAAAATTTTGACTGCGCCCGAATGGAGTCGCTTGCCCAGATCTGGAGAGAGAGGGAGAGGAGGGTTTGTCACTGGCGTTGGGGATTTTGTTCCTGTGAGAGAAATATAGGGAGAGAGCGTTGGGGATTTCGTTCCAGAGAGAGAGAGAGAAAAGCAGCAATGGCGTGAATCAGACTGCGTGATAGGAGAGAGAGAGAGAGGAAAAAAAAAGGGAAAGTAAAGTGGAAGGAAAGCCTCTCTCTCATCTTGTTAAATCAGGCGTAATCCACAATGAAGACACATAACCCACGTTAGCTTCATCCCTCACAATGGAGACACACGTAACCCACCACATGCAAAAGTATAATGCCCATTATACCCAACAACCAGACAACCACAACCTAACAAAAAGAGGGCAAAATTGTCCATGGCAACCTTTCAAAAGCCAAGCTAAACCCACCCAAAACTGCTTCTTATTTAAGAGGGGTAGGATACAAGAATAAAATGGTTAATAAAAACTGCTCTATTTATCCATTGCCAAATTAGGCAAGGCAAATAGCAAACCTTTGAAATCCTTTGTAGAATTGGTCCTTTCATCCCATTTTTTAATCTATTGGTTAAGTAATTTTCACACTCTCATTTTTAAAATTCACACTATTTTTTTGTCTTTATTCACATGAATCTACTATCTTACTCCTTTTTCAATACACTATTTCACATATCCAAGGCCAAATTTTGTATTTATATGAAGGGAAAGTCTTCAATACACACCCCTTTGAGGTTCATATTGTGCCCTTTCATAAAAAATTACTTGTAGAACCGGTCATTCATAACATTTTATTTCGTATCGTAACTCTTATATTAAAAATTCGTAACTTTTCATCAATATGATTCGTAACTTTTTACCAATAGATTCATAATATTTTGGTATGTTTCAATGAGGGTGCATATGATACACACCCAAATAAGAGGTGTGTATTGTAGCACTTCCCATATATGAATAACGAAAATGCTACTCACACAACGTGCGGAACACAACGTGCTGACGTCAGCGTGAAAACGTCGTCGTCTTGCCAAGAAGAAGAAAAAAAATGAAAAGAACAACGCGAGAAACAGGTCGTCTCCACTTTCACGATTAAATTAGGGCTTTGCTATTTGGAGCCACAAATTTTCTGAACGTAGTCTGTGTACCATATTATAAACAAGTGTGTACCATATTATATACTGGCTACATTCAGGAAATAAGTGGCTGCAAATAGCAATGCCCTTAAATTACAGAGAAGAGATAGAAAGAGAGGGGCCTCCCACCCGCCACCACTGGCGAATCACAGAGAACTCTGAAGAGTTTTGGTAGCAAACTCAACTTCGACAGTGGATTTAGACTCCAAGCAGAACTCATTACGGGTAAACCTCGAGAGAATGTTGGATTTCCCAACCCCCCTGTCCCCGATCAGCACGATCTTGAACAGATAGTTGTAGTCATGATCTACCTAATGCGCCATCGTTTTAACTCCCTCTCTCTCTACTCCTTCGTCCCTGCCATAAAACCCAGAAATTCAGATCCAAACCACACAGTTCTTACCCAAATCAAAACAAACCCACAAAAATGGAGGAAAAGGAGGGACCTGGGTGATTTTAGTCTTGACAGATGGGAAAGAGAAAAAATGGAGGACACAAGGAAAAGGGAGTTTATAAACGCAACTGCGAATTTACTGCATGTAGCCTTTTGCTAACTTAAACCACAAATCTTATAAAAATTTGCTATCATACAACCTCAAAATACCTGTGAACTTCTAAAATTATCCTTCTCTACTTCAACCAAGTACTCTGGCCAAAAATTTCAAAACGTCGCTCTGTTTTCTCAAAACCCACTTCTGAAACTCTCTTCCCACTTCTGAAAACCCTCCCACCCCTCCATTCCCCTCCGCTCCACTTTTGAAACCCACCCAAAACACCACCACCATTCCCGTCCCCCTTCTCCCCGTTCTTCTCCCTCAGTACCACCGTTGTCTCCATTGTCGAACCACCACCGCCACACAACAGCAAGCACCACGGTGGCATCACTACCATCACCATCATCATCCGACCCAACTCCTTAAGAAGGTAATTTTTGAATCCCTAACTGATACAATCAGATATTAGAACTTGATTTTAGGTTTTCTGTTCAATTATTAGAGTCCGAAAATCTGGTGCCATATTCAGACATATGAACTCGAAATTTTCAATTTATTTCAGATGTTTGAAATTGATTTCTGTGACAGATTTCGAACTTAAGAATCTGATTTTTTTACACTTATTTTAGATGTTTGAATCTGAAATAAATCGCCTTTTGTTTCGGAAACAGGTAATTGAAAATTATAGTAGTTCCTCTATGTTCGTTATATAGGTTTCTAATGAACTGTAAATAACTTTGCACACCATGTGTTCGTTGAAATTCCTAAGAGAAAAACCAATGTAGAAAAGAGGACTAGTTGATCCGACACGTACATATTACCTTTTGGAAGAGACTCCATTAGCAGATGCTCAACAAGCAGAAGGAAAGAGTAACCATTCACTAAAGCTATGCACCTCAATCAGGCACTTAAAGTAGCATTCTTCGTACTTACATTTTAAAAAAAAGTACGGCCATTCCAACCAAAAGAATCCATGAAATAGACATTCCCTATTTGGATCTCCAATTGAACTTGACTTAATTAGTACTTAATCAGGTGATGAATAACTTTAGAGAATGTTCAGTTCTAGTTTGCAGTCCACTGGTTCCGCCAGTAAACTGTCCACCAGTTGAATGCTACAATTGATAACCTTTAGGCGGGAAAAAAAACCCAATTCTCATGTTAATCTTTAGTCCACTGCTCTGCAGTTCAAGCATTCAATCTCTAAAAGCTGTACATGGAGCAAATCTGGAATGTAAAGGTTCTCTCACACTAAGACACATTGTGGAAGTTTACATTTCCTACGTTGGGTCATTAATTTGACTCATTTGTGTAAATTTTTTGGTATGACACTTATATGCGCAATTTTTTTTTTGGGCAATAAATGAATGCCTTTTCCACTTTGGTACTAGGTTTTCTGTGTTCCTTTCTTATGATATTTTTTCAAGAATGAGTCTTATTTGCTTGCACTATGTGAGATGTTCTATCATTTTAGATGTTTGAAATCGAATTTTTTGACAGAAAATGAAGAGGAATCCATGTGCTAAAGGTTGATTGCTCTTAATTGGTGAATATAGGAAAATGAAGAGGACTCGTCCTACTGTTTCAGCAAGGAAGAGGAAGGCTGGCCAAACTTCAACTTCAGAAGTTGGAGAAGTTGGAGGGAGAGGACGACGACAGAGGCAGAAGAAGGTTGTCAGAGAGGCCAGAGAGGAGAAGAACAGGCCTGAGGCAGAGCAACAAGTGGAGGAGGATGCTATAGAGGCGGAGGAGGAGGCCAGGCCCGATGCACAGACAGAGGAGGAGGCCAGGACCGATGCACACACTGAGGCGGTAGAGCCAGAGGCCGAGCGACATGAGGACGATGCACACACTGAGGCTTCGGTTGTACACAGAGGGCGAGGGAGAGGGCGACAACAGAGGCAGAGGCATGATGAGGTTCCGGTTGGTCCAGAAGATCCGAGCTTGTTAAAGGATTTCAGGAATCATGTTGCAGCGGATATGGATGTTATTTTATTTTGTGTATTATCTGATGATGTGGTAGGATATGGCGATTGGCGGATACAATGTTCAATTGTACCAATGCCATGTTTTTTGGAAATATGAAAATCAATTTCTTTATGACATGTTTTTTGGAAATATGAAAATCACTGGTTGATGACAAATATGCTGCTGATATAAGTTTGCTTATTCGTGTATTTGACAAACACTTGCGGCTACAGGGTAGCATAAAATTAAATAAATAGACAGCTGCCACATTTGTTTTCCAACATTCGGATGTTAGAAATTGAAAAGTCATGTAAATCTCAAACACTAGAGTATGAAATTGTACCAACATTTCACATTCTAGAAATTGAACCCAACCGAAGTCTTTACCAACATACTTTCAATTTGTAGAACTCGAAATATGATATCAACTTCATACATTAGAATGTGAAAATGTAAATTTCATACTCTAGAGTATGCAATTGTACAGACATTTCAGATTCTAGCAATTGAATCCAACCCAATCTTTACCAATATACTTTCAATTTCGAGAACTCGATATATGGAATCAATTTCATACATTAGGATGTGAAAATCCTTGTAATTTTCGTACTCTAGAGTATTCAATTGTACCAACATTTCAGATTCTAGAAATTGAACCCAACCCAGTCTTTAGTAATATACTTTCAATTTCGAGAAGTTTCGAACTCTAGAGTTTGAAATTTTGGCAGAATTCCGAATTTTAGAATATGATATTGTTTTCAATTTTCAAACTCTAGAGTTTGAAATTGTGGCGTAATTTCAAGTTTTAAAATATGATAATGTCGGGACAGAACCAAGCTAAAAATGGAGGAGTGATGAGTTATCTCTTGCTGTGATTTCGGCTCTGAAACTACAACATCCTTGGCTCCTTCTTCCTTGTCAACTTCCATTTCCATTGCACAACCTTCCAATCCCAATCAAAATACACATTGCTCTCATATGTTGAGTCAAAGACTTCTTCTTTACCAATGGAGGGAGAGGAAGCAATGGAGGTTTCCATTGAGAGTTAGGAGGTGTGAGGGAGTTCGAAGGCAGATGTCGACTAGGTTTATGGTGGGAGGTGGAAGCTCAACAATGGTGGTGGCCTGGAAGAACCAGAAGAACCAAACGCCAAAAAATTTCCACCGGAAGAAGATGGAAAAAAATGGAGGGAAACATGGGTGGGTTTTGGTATGGGGTGTATGTATTTTGGATGTGGTTATATGTTTGTGGTTGTATGTTATAAAAATAAGGGTATTTTTGTCCATTTTTATAAGGGCATTTTTGTCTGAATATTATTTACTTAAAAACAAGTTACATGCAGTAAATTCGCAGTTGCATTTATCAGCTCTCCAAGGAAAAAGGTTGGGTCTTTTTTTTCTGAAACGGCTCGCGCTGGGTTTCTTAGCGAAATGACGCCGTTTCTGCTGACGTCGTGATGACGTCAGCATGTTGTGTTTCTGATTGTGTTCTGTACATTGTGTGAGTAGCATTTTCGTATGAATAAAGACCAAAAGATAGTGTAATTTGTAGAAAAGGATATGAAAATCATTTCCCTTGCTTGAAAAGGAAAAAAGGTGATTTTTTTTTTTGCCATAGTTTAGCCACCCCAATTCTTTACACGTTTTCACATTGGGAGAGCTTTGTCCTCTAGTTTCTCTCTCTAGATCTTCTAAAATTGCCTCAACTTTCTGACTTTTAGATCTGAGGTTCTTATAACTCCTAAAGTCGTCTCTTTACTTTCACTTGGAACGTTAGAGGATCAAGAGTTTCTTTCTCACTTTTTTGACCTCCATCGCCTTTGTGGCAAAAGTGTGCGGATAAAAGTAGGCAAAGGGGTTTCTTTGGCGTCCCATTTTCCAAGTTTCCTCTTATTTACTTAGATTTTCTTTTGATAAGGATTTATCAGCTTCATCTAGAGGCGGATGTAATTGGATGATGTTTTCGATAGAATTGGAACTATCAACCTTTGAGAAGAGGAGGAGAGAGGTTGTTATGGGTTCTAGGATTGGAAAACATGTAGAGTATCACTACGTGCATTCAGGTTGGCAAATAAATTACGACTGAATGGTTCATGCTGTGTTTGGATTGCTTCTTGAAAAAAATTATGAAAAAAAAGTAGAGGTAATAAGTGGAGAGAGATAGAGAGAGAAATGTTAGAAGTAGAGGGAATCCAGGAGGAATTTTTTGAAAAATTCTTTTTGAATCCTAAATCAAACAAGGCATCAGTCATTTGGCTTTGATAGCATTTATGAGATGGGCATGGGTTCAAAGTGACAAGTTGCGCATCATTGTCATTGGCAACAAACTTTTTCATCTTTGATTTTCGAATGAAGATCGGTTGAATAAGATTATTGATGGAGGCCCGTGGAGCTTTGATAATCACTAGGTTGTTAGCAACGTGCTTCGCACGTTCGGTCATGTTCATTGGTCTAATAATTAAATGTATTTAGCGTTTATTGTTTAATTTTTGGGTCATTTGGATTGTTTAAGTATAAGTTTGAAGGCTTGAAGATGGATTTACAACAAACACAACTGAAATTGTCTCCCTTTTTCTCATTTCCTGGCTTCTGTAATTGAAACAACTAATATATCTACTATATTTGACGGACAGTAAACCACGTTCTTGAAGAAACGCAAAAAAATATCACGATCTGAGATCAGTTATTCAATCAACCAACTAAGATGGTAAGTTAACATTTTGGCAGAAACACCACGTTAAATAATTTCCCAAATGGAATGGACCCACACCTGGCCCTGTTAAAACAGTAAAGAATTACACAGTCAGGTGTCCAACATATGAAAGCATAACTTGCATATATACGGAAAATATCGGTCAAACATTTACCCACACGTATTTACAACATAAACAAGCTCCCAAAAAAAGCACATAACCAAAAGAGTCAAAAAGCTAGACTACTATATCCACAACTCCTGTCTAGACTCTGCAGTGGACCCACGTGCCATCACGCACCTGAAAAGAAAATACTATGGGGGTGTGAGCTATCAACATGCTCAGTGAGTGCTCTTATCCATAATAAGAGAAGCAATATGATAAGTGCTTCAAAATGAATTGAATAACAACATTCAGCTCGACAAATATCCACTTCATTTATACACCGATAGATTATAGGCCCTCAGCCATGGCTATAACGTCACAAACACAATACTCGTTATGCCACTATGGCAATATTCATATAAACGCGCCACTAAGGCAATAAACTTGACGCCACTAAGGCAATATTATCCACGCCACTAAGGCAATCTCATTTGTGCCATTGAGGCTATATTACTCACGCCACTAAGGCTACGTTCATATTCTCGCTTAGGATACATAAAGAAACGTCGGCTCCAGCCAAGCAATAACAATTTTAACATGAAACATAACTTTACACACTATCTCATCTTCTGCAATTAAAAATAAGCACACCCACCTCGAAGTCCAGCAAAAAGGTACCAACACAAGCTCACTCTCTACGTGGAGTCACGGTACTCGTCGCCGCCTCCAAACCTAACGTGTAACACATAAATCAACACATGTGAGTATTATTGTCAAGGAGTGCAACCATTACTCTAGCATCATATTCCTTCCAAACTGACCCCAAGATAACATTCAGCACATCAAACAGCAGAAGGGTAGGCCAATCGCATGACCAAAAAGTCACCAGTTTAGACAAATTACAACCTAAGTATAAGACTATAACAACATACTTTTGTACACTTGACCACACATGATAAAATTCTTATTTGGCAGCCAAGAGAGAACCACATTCTCTGTTCCACACACCAAACCCAATTCCCTTCTTCTCTGAACGATTTCTTGGTCTAATTTTCACAAATCAGCACAGGAATCCAATAGCACATCACCTAATTAGTCAAATTCAACATCTAACTCTTATTTTCAGCAACTATAAACCCAGTTCAGCACTTGGGCAATTATTTTTAGCATTTTGGCTCACATCCTAGCAGATTACAAAGGAATTCAGCCCTTAACATTCATTTACAGCGGTTACAGAGATAATTTTTCAGCATTTAGGACATAATTGATAATTCATTATCAACTCACTCTTCAATGATAAAAACAATCGACAAAATACAAAATCAGTAGAATTTCTCAACCGAAATAAAACCTAGAGAAACAAAAACCACAAAAATAACCCAAAGGATCCTACTGAAACCACACTTTGTTGATTGTCGAAAAATAAAACCCACAAAAACAATCTACTCATCCAAACACCACAGACAACTGTAGACCGAAAAACCAACAAAAGACATGCAAAAAGAAACGAAACCCACGAACACACAAGCTCATCCACACGATCGATCTTTAACACACAAACAACCACGAACAAAACTCATATCCAAGGCCCTGTATGCAAGAACAAACACTTACCTCCAGACAAAACAACGGTGAAAGCGTACGACTCTTTCGCAAATCTATCCTATAGATCGGCAATGAATTTCGCCAGAGCTTCGTCTGAATCAAAGACCTGTACCTTCCTTCGAATCGAACTCTTCAGCTTACTATTTCGTATTTTCTTCTCTCTCTAAAAGCTCCTCTTTTTTGGGTTTCTTGGGTTTTCAGTGGTAAGAGAGGAGGGCAAAGGGAGGAAGGAGGCGTTTGGATCGCAGAGAGGGAGAGAGAGTGAGAGAACGCTGGTCATCTTCTTCGTTCCTAAATTCGGAGAGAGAGAGAGTGGCTAGGTCTGCAGAAGTGAGAAAGTAAAGTACAGAAAAGGTACTCCTGCACGCCTGTTGCTATTGCTATCAGGATCATTGAAAAGACGAAAACAACCTTACTTTTTTTTGAAATACCACCCAGAAAAGTACAAAATCAAGCCAAAATCTTGGGACACAAACGGAATATTAAAGAAGTCCGAAAACCTATTTAAATAATTTGTAAATCGGATGAACAGTGCATGGCCCCCACCACCAAAACACGCGAGAAGACAAAAATACCCCCAACCATTACACTGCTAGATCTCCCACTGAGGGGTTCAATTGGAAAATCAAAGCCAAAAATGGGCCGCCAGGAAATCGATTTCTTCGCTCTATTACTCCGGGTCCGGGGGTTGATACTCTCTTACAGCCCGTTTGGATGGAGGATTTGTTTTAGGTGGATTTGTAATGAGGGGGGATTTGAAGGTGGATATGTAATGAGGGGTGATATGTTAAGAAGGGTGGCCCCACCTCTTAAGAATGATGGATTTGTAATGAGGTGTTTGGATGGTTATTTGAGAAGGGGGATTTGGAAGGTGGATATGATGGGATAAGATGTCAAATGACATAATTGCCCCCAGTTTATTAATTTTATGGATAATAAATGTTAATTTCATATATATTAGAATATATACATATTTATCATTAATTTTGGGTAAAATAAATTCATTTTATCTTTAAATGTTGAAATTTTAGTAGTATTTATTACGATCTTTTCAAAAATAAAAATAAAACCGAACTTTATATATTAAAAAATATAGTTAAAAAATTAAGTGCTTCAATTTTTAATCCGTTTGAACGGGTGTGAAGATCTTATTATTCTGATCATATTATTCTAAAGAGACATAATCAAATTTGTCTCTAAGGCTCTCATAATCACGTTTCTGCTCCATAGGATTGCAAATTGATGGTTAAAAAATTAAGTGCTTCAATTTTTAATCCGTTTGAACAGGTGTGAAGATCTTATTATTCTGATCATATTATTCTAAAGAGACTTTTATTAATTTTGTCTCTAAAGCTCTCATAATCACGTTTCTGCTCCATAGGATTGCAAATTGATGGTTAAAAAATTAATTGCTTCAATTTTTAATCCGTTTGAACGGGTGTGAAGATCTTATTATTCTGATCATATTATTCTAAAAAGACTTTTATTAATTTTGTCTCTAAGCCTGTCATAATCACGTTTCTGCTCCATAGAATTGCAAATTGGTGGTTAAAAGTCAAGGGCAAAACTGTCAAATGGCCACTCGGATTCACGAGCACCAGGGCGAACCCTGTCGTTAACTAAACCTGGAAGAGCCGGATTCCATCTCCGGCTTCGAGCTCAAATCCCGCTTGCATTTTTCCCACCCAAACACCGGACAAGAGGGAGAGGGGGATAACAAATCAGGGGGATTGGTATATCCGGGGCCAAATCCCCCATCCAAACAGGCCCTTATTGCGTTGGTGGAAAGAAGGTATGCCGGACGGGGAAGTCTATTTCAGTCATGTGAATTTTTTAAGCGATTGTTGCAGACTTTATCAGAAAAAAAAAACTCGTTTGTTCAGCAAGTTTTTCTATTTGTTTGTAGGTGGGGAATAAAGTGGCGCCAAAGGCGGGACCTACATGGGGTACATTTCCCCACTCGAACGCGTGTTCCCACTCAAAATTGATTTTTTTATTTTTTATTTTTTTAAATATAAATTAGCATAATTATGAAAATGTATTAATATATAAATATACACACTTGCATATATCTCGAAAGTACACATGTAAAATTAGTTTGATTTCTAAATTTTATCATTTGGTGCATTTATATATACTTACTGTTTTACGAGTTGTTTGTCTATTGGATCTATTCTTTTTTATTCTCTTTATTTGTAACCGTCTGAGAAAAATATTTTAAAATAAAGTTATTAACAAAATTAGTTCGATCATTCTAAAACTTGTCGATGTGCATTTAAAACATACTTTAAAATTTTTGTCATATTTTGTGTAGGTGGTAAAAAAACAGATAGTACCTAGAACGACACTGGACTGCAACGGATCCACGTGATGTTCGATCGGAACCCTAATTCCTTCGCCGGAACCCTAATCTACAAAACAGACAAGGGGTGAGCGCACATTTGCCTCTCATGGCAAAGACTCTCCGATGCCTAAGTTAGTTTCTCGTACTGTGTGAAACCCTAATTATCGGTAGGAAAGTATGGAATGAATGCAACTTATTGCGTACCTTTTGCCTCTAGGGTTATCTTGTATTTATAGACATACGTTTGCTTGTTCTCCAAACATCTTCGTTGCCCCGTACAGGAAACCTGGCCTTTCCGGAGGTCATCTTGCCCAATCAACCAAGATCCCTAACTCTTAAGGACTCTTCCCTTTATGTGACTCGTTCCATAACAGGACTGTCTTTTTATTTATCTTGATTGGATATTGGGTTCTTTTTCTGGAATACTCCCACCGCCTTATCTCTTAAGACTGTGTTCCTTCAGATAACTGTATCTGTCCGGCACCCTTATTGCCGAACAGACTGTACCAAGTAACGACTTCCCATGTCTTTGGTCCTTCTCTCCCGTCCACCATACATTTTTTATTAATATTTATGGAAGTCAAAACAATTATTATTATTATTATTATTTATCGAAAATTTGGACTATTATAGGGCGGAGTGGTGGTGGTGGTGGTGGTGGATTGATGGTAATGGTGGTGAAGCGGTGGTGGTGGTGGTGGAGTGATGGTGGTGGTGGTATATTGGTTGAATGCAAGTACATAAGAATTCAATCAAAATTAAATAGTTCAAAACTACTTAATTTTTTTCAACTTTTTAGCTTACATTTTAAGTAGCACTTAATTTGTTAAGTAATATAAAATGTTATTATTAAACCTAATGAATCACTTATTACTTAATTGATTCAGTTTTAAGTGTTGAATTTAGGTAAGCAACTCAATTTAAGCAATTTTGGGCTTTTTCTGAACATACGTTACCAATTAAAAATGGTTTACTATTATGAGATTGTTAAGAACATCAATCATGCAAAAACTTATATTCAATAATAAGGGTTAGTATGAATTCGAAACGCATTTATCTTTGAGATAAATAGCTTTCGATCCACTATTTATTTTTTCGAGATAAATGTAGTTTGAAAGAATATTAATCAACATCTGATCGTTGTAATTTTTTGAAATTTTTAATGATCTCGACAAACTTTAAAATGTGAATAATTGTGATCATCGAATTGAGTCGGAAAAAACACACATACGACGTAAACTGAAACCCCTTTTGGAGTTTTTCTAATAATTTTTATTAGATTTGGGTATAATTTATACACCACATTGTTCTGGTTAATGAGAAGAATAGAAAAAATATAATCATAAAATATAAGATAAGAAAATAACTCTTCTACAACCACACACAAACTCCTCTCACATGAGGAGTGGGGTGTGCGGGCCTCACTCTCATGCCTTATATAAGAGAAGTTTGTGTATTTGTGTGTGTGAGTGTGTGTGGTTATAAATTAATTGGATAAGAAAAAGACTCTACCTTTTGAAAAGTTGGTCTTTTAATATTTTTTTAAGGACGGGTTTTCACATTCCTCCTTTTGATATTCATACTTCCTTTTTTGTATTTTAATGTTGAAAGTGTTTGTATTTTTTTTACTAAAAGACAAAAATTAGAATAGGGATATAAAAGAAGAAGTATGAAAATCAATTCTCTTTTTTTAATGGACGCCGCTATAGAAATCGACGCCAGCCACCTACCAGGAGTACCAATGGCCACGCGGGGCCCACTCCGAGCCCCACACGGATGATTCGAGCCGTTTAATAATTTTTAAAATAAAAAATCAAGTGGGCTCGCTAGAAATCAACTCTATCCGATATGTGTAGGTGCCTCAATCCAATCTTTCTATTTTTAATCCAATCTTCTCAATTTTTTTTCCTGATTTTTCAAAAATAAAAAAAATTGAATCAAGTACTTACACATATCGGGTGGAGCTGATTTCTCATGGGCCAACTCGGTTTTTTATTTTAAAATTATTGAACGGTTCAGATCATCCGTGTGGAGCCCAAAGTAGGTCCCGCATGGCCGTCGGTATGCCTGGTTTGTGACCGATGTCGATTTCTTTAGAATTACCGTTTTTTAATTATGGGTTATATTTTTATATTTGTTTCGGTTCTTTCCGTCGAGTTACATCAAAATCAAAATCTAATAAATGAATTACTAAGAGAAAACAAAAAATAAAGCGTGCCAAAATGAACACCAAAAAAGTAGTTCCCACATGTCCTTGGATAATTAGCCAATATTTTGTTACCAAGGGGCCCGGCTTAACAGACATATTTTTTTTTATCAAAACGTATGATTATTATATCATAAGGTTTTTACTTTTCAGTTTATTACATTGTACATCGAATTGATTCTTTATGCATTTTCAACTGTCACGTGCTTATATTTTATTTATGAAATAAATTTGAAAATGAGAATGTAAAATAACCAATTTTTTATCAAGTCGGAGCAAAATTATTAAGATTATAAGTAACTATATACGAACAATTATCAATAATATTTAAAATCAAGTATATATAAAATAAAAATTTTAAAACTCGGATGCTTGGGGAGCCGGGGCGGGCCCGAGGAAAGCCCCGGGCCCCTATATACCTCCGCCCCTGGTCTCACACCAACACACACACATTCTTAGGGTAGTTTTATAGCATCCACAATATAATAATCAAAATCAAAAGATTGCTAAAATTAGAAACATATGCTTAAAAAAATGTTCACATAGTAATAATCAAAGTTAGAAACCTTCTAATCAATAATTAAAATTTAAGTATTTGAATAATCAAAAATAATAATGTGAGATTTCATATTATTAATTTTAACAACCCCTCAACGAATAATCAAAAGTTGACGTAACAATGCTCTAAAATACCTTCTCTCCCAAATGGGAACTCAAAATAGGTATCAGATTCTGACATAAATACGCAACAATAGGAATCCCTTCTGATACAAGTATACAGAAACCTTAATCCTCTTCTCTGCTGCCTATCTGTTTCCACTCTCAATTCCCTCTCCCTCTCTCTCTCTCTGACATTTACCCAGGTTCAAAATGGACCGATAACCCTTCTCCTCTCAGATCTATCCTATCTCCTATCATAAAACAGAGGTAACTTCAGCTCATTGTCATCTGTAGACTAGATCTATCATCATTTATTCCTTGTCGATTCGTTTCAATTGGTTTCGATCAGCACTCATTCGTTTTAAAAGTTGATGTTTTACATTGTTTATTTGCTTCCTGTTGTTAAATTTGATTTCTATCTCTTACAAAATGATTTTGAGCTAAAAATAGGCCACTGATTTTTGTTTTCTTGTCTTTTTTATTATTATTTAATTTGCCTAAGAAAGCTATGCAGATGGGTTCGTGGGAATCTACAATGTTCTGTTTGGTTGTGTTGATTCGACTGAAATTGAGGTGGGTAGATGTCATGAAACCCCGTTCGGTTTGGCCTCTTTTTGGGAAGTAAACGACCTGACCCGACATGACTTATGCCATGCTGTAGCTATTGGGGCATTCAAAAAGGATAAGTCTCCAAGAGAAATCACAAAAGGTTCCCATTGTAACCCAAAACGAAAAAGAAACAAAAATGCTGATTTTAGTGTATGGTTCCCGGATTGGCATCCTCGAAGGTGCACATAAGACACACAGGGGCCGCCTTCCATTCTTTCCTAATCCTCTTGACATGACAATCTCTAGACTAGACTAAGGGTGAGTTCACGCTATATATTTTTTTTTAATCTTTGGATAGACTCCAAAATACCACTTGTTTCCGCTGAAAATACCAAAACAAAGTAAAGGAAAATGAGTTGTCTTGAGTAGTGGTATTTTTGGACTAAAATACCGAAAATACCAAAAATAGTGTTTAGACAATAGCATGAACTCACCCTAGCTCTTACAAAGGATAGATTACTGAATGAGGCATATTTTAGTGCCAAACTAAGGCTTGTGTATCAACTCTCAATCAATTGAGTATCACTAGATGGATCAGTTTTAGCCATTTTGCTTTGTCAAGGGCCATAATAAGTCTACAAGTCTGACAGACTCACAGTTAATTGAACGAGTTGACATAGTTTTTTACCACCTTGCCTTAACAATTAAGATATTTCCTTGCCGTATAATTTTCATTAACAGTAATCCTATCACTTTTTCTTACGGCTGCATTTGCCGGTCTTTGTTCTCTGTCACGCTAAATCATCCACGGTTAAAAAGGGCATTAAACAATCTGTCCAGAAGAAAAAGGAGGGCTTAGGCTAGTAAGGCATTGTATTCTACTCTGCATGGTTCTTCAGTTTGATGATTGAATTTCAAGAATCCCTTTGGGAGAACAACTTCGTAATTGGTGCCTAAATGGTCTAGAAATGTATTTAATATTAATTTGTTGATGATTCGGCTATCATAGGTTCATTGGAAAACGTTTCCCAAGTATTCTCAAGCAGAAAGAGAAGTTGTGCATTGGAAATTTGATACTTAATAGATGATGCTATTCGGCAGTACAATAGATGACAACTAGTTTGTCATGTTCAAGGATGAGAATTTGATGACTAACTTCTCTCATGCCTAATGTTAATGTGGATCCATATTTGTGCTGTTATAATGTGACAATCTGCTTAATTTGTTTGGACTTAAATCCTACTGCTCTATTTTCAAGAATCGTTTTCCATTCGGATTCTAATTGGCGTGAGATGCATCTGATTGTTTGTTTACTGCAGGTGTAAACATCTTATGAAAAATTGGCAGTGATAAACATGGCATTAGGTAAATACTCTAGGGTTGACGGTAAAAAGTCTCCATCAAGTTACTGTTCAACAGTGACTCTTGTTGTGTTCGTGGCCCTTTGCTTAGTTGGAGTATGGATGATGACTTCGTCATCTGTAATTCCTGTTCAAAATGTAGACATGTCCTCTCAGAATAGCAAAAGTGAGGTGAAGGAACAAGTGAGTGAGAGCAATGAGAGCAACCCCAGTAGTGAGAATAATGAGAGCATTCCTAAGCAGTTTGAGGATAACCCTGGGGATTTACCCGAGGATGCAACAAAAGGGGACAGCAATGAAAAAGCACAGGAGGAGAATAGTACTTCCCAAAACTCAAACACTCCTGAAAACACAAGTGACAATGCTGCAGAGAGAAACCAAGAAGAGAATCCTGAAAATAAGCCTAAGTCTGAAGATGCTTCTAAAACAGAAATAGAAAATGGAGAGGAGAAAACTGAAGATGGGGACTCTAAGATGGTGGACAGAGATTCCGAAGCTGGGGAGACGAGAACAGACAGTATCAATAACTCTGGTAGTCAACCGAACACTGAAATTGACAAGAAATTTGATTCAGATGAGACTGAGAAGAAATCAGAGGAGAATACAGGTATCAAAAAAGATGGGGATGAAGTGGATGGTCAAATAGAAGTAGATGGTGAGGCTAAAGATCTGGTTCCGAACGAGGTGTTTCCTTCTGGGGCAAAGTCAGAGCTTCTGAATGAAACTACAACTCAAAATGGGGCATGGTCAAGTCAGGCAGTCGAGTCAAAGAATGAAAAGGAAGCACAGAAGTCTTCAGAACCAAATCAAGAAGTTGTATACAATTGGAAACTTTGCAATGTCACTGCTGGGCCAGATTACATCCCGTGCCTTGATAATTTGCAAGCAATTAGGAACCTTAGAACAACTAAGCACTATGAACATAGGGAGAGGCACTGTCCGGAGGAACCTCCTACTTGCCTTGTTCCTCTACCCAAAGGATACCAACGCTCAATTGAGTGGCCGACTAGCAGGGAAAAGGTATAGTACTTTTCTCTACAATTCATGTTCTGTTCACTTCCTAATTTTTTCCTCCATCCTTTCTTACTCATAGATCTTGCATATTTGTATGCAGATATGGTACCATAACGTTCCCCATACCAAACTCGCACAAGTCAAAGGGCATCAAAATTGGGTCAAAGTTAGCGGCGATTACCTCACATTTCCCGGCGGTGGGACACAGTTTAAGCATGGTGCTCTTCATTACATTGATGTTATACAACAGGTTTACTCTACTACCTTTTCAATTGTATTATAAAGGTTTCCATTGAAGGAAAATAGATAATGTCTTTCGGCATTGTGTTTTGATATGTTTTTATAGGTTAATAATAGTCAATGAAGCACCAATAGTACTGTGTTGGAAAATGATTTTACTGGGTGACCTATAACATTAGATAACTCAAAACTATTTTAGGTGCTATCCTAAGAGGGTGTATGGTGTAGATTATTTTGGTAGATTAAAGATTCTAGACTATTGATGAAGATTTTAGATTATGAAAAACTTGTAAATCAAAATCTGTGAAAGTGTTTGGTACATGTGTAGAGCATACACTATGCATCTAAGTAGTGTTTGGTGGTACAATTATACTACTAGATTGTGGGTGCACATCTGACCATAATGCGCTTAATTTTTTACTAGTTATGAACATAACGTTGTAGACCTTTAAAAAAACTCGGTCTAATATGTCTCCTGGTAAATACATATATTATGCATATTATAATGTATTCCACTCATTTAGTGTATATTAAATTGTAACTATGTTAAAATTGGCACTGAAGTAATAACCAACTAATATCACAAAAGATATTCTTGTCTTCTACATGTTCTATATATGTATGTTAATATGGGTGTGAATGAATAAATTGGAATTTAGATAATATTGAAATAAGTATTCATATGCATATTTTTTATTCGTGCCATTTTTTTGCACAATATGCTAACATATGAACAAATATGTACAATATAAATTAATATAATTCGTATATAAGTTTAGAAATGTATTTGATTACGTATGTTATACGACATAAAATAAATATGAATTTGTATCTAATTATGAATTTACTATTATTATACTAAGTATAAATATGACTATGTATTGAAATACTACAAAGCTGTTAAAAAAAAAATCGAAATATTCCAAATACTGCAATATATGATAGGGGAAGTTTTACTTGCACTCTCTATACTTAGATCATTTTAAAGATACACAGGATGCGATAGAATTGCATGGAGATACACAGGATGCGATAGAATTGCATGGATGAATGGAATGTTAAGCAATAAATGAGATAAAATCAAAGACTGATAAAATAA
Organism: Rhododendron griersonianum; assembly: GCA_018127125.1. Lineage (NCBI taxonomy): Eukaryota > Viridiplantae > Streptophyta > Magnoliopsida > Ericales > Ericaceae > Rhododendron > Rhododendron griersonianum. The sequence goes on along the minus strand of CM030797.1, from coordinate 32,578,585 downwards.
GCCCAAAACAGTGCATTAATTAGAAGTTTGGCACAAAACAGGGACCACCTTGCATGCCATGATCTACGTGCATGCAAGAGGACCTGCGCGCGCCAAACCACCACCAACGCACGTGTATTGGTTTATTTTTCCAGTACTGATTTTGTCCCCTTCTGGGTTCTGGAATGACCAGTACTCACCCAGGGCCAAGCCAAGCAGTTTTATATGTACAGGTAATGGAAATTACTTACAAACAGAATGAATACAATTGAAATGCACCCCATAAACAGTGTGGGGGATTAAAACAGTGGCTAAAGGCCTAGTTGCCCATGCAAAGCCAGCTATTGGGAATAAGTCAACCTGCGCGCACAGGTTGAGGACAGGCGCACGCCTGTTCTTACTGGACTTCCAGTAGTTGGTGGTGCATGCCTGGGCTCTGAGACATGTTCAGATGCAGTCCAGGGGCATTCCAAAGAAACAAAAAGACATAAAGAAAGAAACTAGCAGTTTTTACGAGGAAAACAAGAAAACAGGTTTTAACATGCAAGCAGGTGATTTATGCCATATTAAAACAATAAAAACCAACACCCCTGTCCCCATGCAACTATGTGCGTGCTGCCGAGGATTGGCGCGCGCGTACAGGGGATCGACGCGCGCAGGTGTGCTAGTCACACGATTCTTGTAACCCTGCCAGCTTTTGGACCAGGACTGGTATTGATTACCAGCCTTGGCCCTGCCAGCCCCCCTCAGGGATCAAAACAGAAAAACAGTAAGGTTTTATACCTTTGCTTGAGGTTCGAAAATGGATTGAACAAGGATGATTAGTGGCTGGAAATGGATGTATGGAAATTGGTTGAGTAGTAGTAGTGATGTATGCTTTGAGTGTGAAAGGATTAGGGTTTGCTTGAAGGGTTTTTGCTTGAAAATTGTTAACCTTGAGATTTTGTAACCCTTGGAATGAAAGACCAAAGGGGGTATTTATGGGAGGAAGGTTGGTGGCAAACAAGGTGTAGCAACCAGCCAACAAGGCTGGTTGGCCTTGCTTGGTGGAGGAGAAACCCCAAAAGGTGATGGGAGTGGTTGTGAGGGTGGTGCACCCCAAACTTGCCAATACACTGTTCAGCGACGAAATCAGGCTTCTATGGGTGTAGTAGACCCCGGATGATCACAAAATCCGGCTAGCAAAAAGGTGATAGGGACAGGTGTTGACCGGCGCGCGTGTGTCTCAGACCTTTGCGGGCGCGTGTCATACCTACCACCGCGCTGGTCAACAGTCAAAGTTTGACCTTTGACCAACACCTGGCAAGTTGACCAACGCGCGCAGGTTCTAGACCAACGCACGTGGGTAAAATCTTCAGTTAGGGTTCAAGGTTCAAAAGGGGTTCCAAACACTCTTAAGTTCAAAACCATTTTCATCCTCAAGACTGTTTTAAATCCAATTTCATCATCGAGGAAACAAGAAATCGAAAAACGGAGTAAATCAATTGGGAGACCCAGATTGGGGTGTCTACATTATTGGATGAGACCTGCTATGGGTACACCATTTGGTGTACACCAAGTGTACACTGCCTTCTATGGGACCCACTTAGGGGTCCCTCACAAATGATCGGATCTGCTCAATGTTTTTAAAACAATTTTTTAAGTAGTCCTATAAAAATTCAGCCTCGTCAAATATCGGTAAAGACTTGATCGATTCTACGCCCAATTTCCTGTCAGCAAATCGGGCGTAGAATCGATCAAGCATTTACCGATATCCAACGGAGTTGATTTTTTTACAAGGATGCTTAAAAAAATGTTTTGAAAAAGTTGAGCGGCTCCGATCATGTCAGCAAATCGGGCGTAGAATCGATCAAGCATTTACCGATATCCAACGGAGTTGATTTTTTACAAGGATGCTTAAAAAAATGTTTTGAAAAAGTTGAGCGGCTCCGATCATTTGTGTGAAATCTCTAAGTGGGTCCTATAGAAGGCGGTGTACATTTGGTGTACACCAAATGCTGTACCCATAGCAATTTTGTTATTGGATACTTGCCCCCCCCCACCCCCCACAAACTTTCAACTAAAGTGAGGCTGTGGAGTCCGTTAACAGAATTTGTAAAAATAGCAAGAACCTACAAACGGAACACTTCTATAGACGAATCCCTACGCAATAACTCCTCTCTCCACCTACCCTCCCTCCCTCTCCGTACCCCCTTCTCCGCCCTCTGTCACTCATCTCAACACCAAATCTCATCACAGCCCCCACCATCCCAGCCCTAAATCAATTGTTTCGTCTCAGCCATCTGATCTGCATCAGAAGCCCTCATCCGCATTTGGGAATCTTGAGCATCCAGGAAATTTAGAAGCTAAGGGTCCGTTGTGAAACTGGTTTGGTCTACTTTTTAGTGTGAGGAGGCCAGTGAAAAAGAGGAAGAGGATAAATGCATCATGCGGAGGAAATATTGTGAATATCTCTATTTCCTTTTCAGTAAAGAAACACGTTTTATATTTTCCCACTTGTGAGTTGTGATGATTTAAGCATATATTTCTCATCAAGTCCATAGGGAATTGAATGTGTCATTTGTCGTATTCTAGAAGGCACGATCATATTGGAATTTTCCCTAGTGTTTGATTCTTAGGGTTCAATCGTCTTAATTCCTTTCATGGTTCCCTTATAGGTATGAATACTTACGATGGAGTTCTTATGAGCGCAGCTTAGCATAATCTGCCATTTTTTAATTAAATGGTTCTTGTTTCTGCAGTCTGTGCCTGATATTGCCTGGGGAAAGCGATCCCGTGTGGTATTGGACGTGGGATGTGGTGTTGCTAGCTTTGGAGGCTATCTCTTTGATAGAAATGTTCTCACCATGTCATTGGCACCAAAGGATGAACATGAAGCTCAAGTTCAATTTGCACTTGAAAGGGGAATTCCTGCAATATCTGCTGTGATGGGCACTAAGAGGCTTCTGTTCCCAGGCAGAGTCTTCGATGTTGTGCATTGTGCCCGGTGTCGGGTCCCCTGGCATATTGAAGGTATTTTCTGACGACTAAAGCACCAAAAACACACCTAGCTCATTGCCCTATCCGTCTGGTTACACCGGGTATAGGTGGCACACCAGAGACGCGCATGGGACATGCCAAGTGGCGTGGCCTAAGTTTTTAGTAGGTGACACACTGGGTGACACGTCGGGCAGCGTAGCAGGGGTCAATTTATAATTTAGAAAACTTATTCCGGGTTCAATTATGATATTTAAGAATCAGAAGATAAAGATTACAGAGTCAAAAAATTTCAGCCTGTTAAAACCCTCGTTTAAATTAGAGTATTGATTTTGTGTGTGTGTGTGTTTCTTTTTGCTTGTATACGACAGAACTAAATTCAGATTAGATACACATATTGTTTCTTGTCTGTCCCATGCCGTGTCCCTACTCCCATTTTTTAGGATTACCATGTCCCATATCTGTATTCCTATCCGTACTGGTGGCTGGGTCCGTGCTTCTTAGCTGATTACTTAGTTTTTGACATTGTTGTCAATTTTTTAGATTGCCGCTTAGACAACCTTAAAGCTAAATCCAAGCTGAAGACGTGCAGGAAAATTTTGAATCTGAAAGATTAATTGTTTATGCTTATTTATTTGTTTGTTGGTGTGGTGTGGTGTTTTGTTCATTGGCTACTGCATTTTCAGCAACTCCATTACCAGTGGCAGCTCCAGAAATATTTTGGAGGGTATTCATTTAACTACTGAATTACCTTGAATTAGAGGTGGAAAACGGGCGGGTTCGGGCGGGTTGAAACGGGTCATGGGTCAAATATGGGCGGGTCGAATATGGGTCAAAAAGTAAACGGGTTGAGACGGGTCGGGTCAAATATGGGTCAAGCCAAACCCAAACCCGCCCGACCCGACCCTTTTTCTCCTCCTTTTTTTTTTTCTCTTCTTCTTCTTCCCCCCCTCCCATTCAGAAAAGTAAATTTTTTTGATTGAAACTCAATTTTTTTGATTGAAACTCAATTTTTTTTGAATAAAAATTAAGCAATTAGAGGCTAAAAAAACTTTAAAAAATCAGGTTTTTAAATTTTTTTCCATTTCCAAACAGTAACGTAACTTCGACGAGGAGTCAGAGGCAGCATCAGAAAATTGTCTAGAAGGCGATGATTGCAATAAAAAGAAATTTAAAAATAAAATAGTTTGACCAAATCATAAAAAGATTTATTACAACAAAGTTTAATAAACCCTTTAACTTTTAATAGTAGAAATCACATAAAAAAAATTAAATGAAAAAAAATAATAGTAGGAGGCTTAGCTTAAGCAAATTTATCTTCAAAAAAAGCTTAAGCAAATTAAAAAAAAAAAAAAATGTCCCACGGAAAGACAAAGATGAATCAGAACATATGGTCCCAAAAATTGGCCATTAGTTTTTTACAAAAATCATGCCTCCTGGAGGAGTGCGAGAGAGAAGCAGGGAAACATTTTCCCAAGTGGGAATTGTGGGTCCTAACTGCAGGAGAAAGTAACACGTATTCCTTTAAAAAAATGAGTTCAAAAATGAGAAAGGATAGGAAACGAACAGAGACAGACGGGTAAACACGGGGGAGAGAGTGCGGGCTGAGAGAGAGAAAGAAGTGTTGGGCCATTTTTAATTGTAACCCATATTGAACCCACTCTCAACCCATCTAAACCCATATAAATATGGGTTGATATGGGTTGAACCCATATTAACCCATCACACAATATGGGCGGATTGGGTTGGGTTATAAGTGGGCGGGTTTGGGCGGGTTAAGAAATATGGGTTTGAATTGCCACCTCTACCTTGAATAAGTTATATGTACCCAAATTATTTATGTTGATATCCATTGTATGTTTTTTACAAATAACAAACAAACTACAACACATGAGAATAGTGTTTCAACAAAAAACATGTTGAGCCAAGAATTTTTTGAGTTATGAATGTGCAAATTACCTATTAAATTAAATTATGCGGATAGATATATGAGCAAATAAGTTGTTCAATGAATGTGCAAATTACCTATTAAATTAAATTATGTGGATAGATATATGAGCAAATAAGTTGTTCAAGTCATATATGCTTAAATTATGCTAGTCATCTAATTGTAAATTGTACTTGGTGTTCATAGTTTAGAGTGAAGTATCATGAGAATTCAATTGCAGAGTTGAATAGCCAAGACCAACATATATATTACTAGTACATATGTGGCGGTGTACTTTATGGTAGTGATTTTATGATCCTTACGATCTAGACCTAGGAAAAATTATATCGTCAAGTTTCCTTATTTTCTTCTTCTATTTTTGGACATTCATCTGATGCTAAAAACTGCAGGCGGTAAACTGCTATTAGAGCTAAATCGTGTACTGCGTCCTGGCGGTTTCTTCATCTGGTCTGCCACGCCTGTTTACCAGACAGGTGCTGAAGATGCTGGGATTTGGCAAGGTAGATGATTTCTTACGCTCTCACCTTTGTTTGTTTGTGGGTGGAATGGTTTTTGCTGACAAAGTGTCCAATTTTTTTGGGATTGTTGGCAGCCATGAAGGAACTAACAAAGTCAATGTGCTGGAACGTTGTAAAAATAACCAAGGATAAAGTGAATAAAGTAGGAATAGCAATATATCAGAAACCTACATCAAATGAATGTTATGAGAAAAGATCACAAAATGAACCGCCTCTCTGCCAAGAGTCTGATGATCCGAATGCAGCCTGGTACATTTTCTTTTTATTCACAATTTTTTCCTTCTTGTTTCTTAATTTGTTTGGCTTCCCTGGAATAGGTGGTGCTGTTGCACAATTGGAGAAATGCACAATTTGAGAAGGGCTTAATTTTGTCTTACTATTTGTTATATATATTAATGCAAAATAAGAGTGGGAGTTTGTGTTGCATTTGGAGAACATTGTTGGGTTTTCTGGAACTGGCGTATGTTTTTATATGCATTCCTTATTTCGTTCCAGGAACATTTCCTCTGCTGCTAATTTTGAATCTTTGATACACCTAAAAACAATTATTTTGATTCATTTGATGTGTGAAGGAATGTCCCATTGCAAGCATGTATGCACAGAGTGCCAGTTGATGCATCGGAACGTGGGTCCCAGTGGCCAGAACAATGGTCAGCGAGATTGGAGAAACCACCTTATTGGTTGTTGAGTTCACAGGTTGGAGTTTATGGCAAGGCAGCCCCTGAGGATTTCAGTTCAGACTACGAACACTGGAATCGTGTGGTGACTAAGTCATATCTTACTGAAATGGAGATTAACTGGTCTAAAGTGAGGAATGTCCTGGACATGAATTCCATCTATGGAGGGTAAGCAAAGTAATTTATGGTTCCCAAGTGTTACAGTCAGCTAAGTAGCACTGACACATACACAAGGCACGACCCGGAGACAACACCCTCCTTAAGTTTCCAAGAAAACGAGGACCCAAAACTTTAGGTACATGTTAAAAAATCAATTTCACAAAGGTAACTCGAAATATTAGAAAATACCATGAATTCCTTCATTGACATCTGTCATTACATAATTCACAACAGTATTTCAACAAAACGAGTGTTTTAGCTATACCGCCATTTCATTTGACACCCATGATGTGCCCTGTGAGTGTCCGAGAGTGTTTTCGTAGTGTCCTAGTGAACAGAACAAAAATTTATGGGACAATTCTACTTCGAGTGTCAGACACGTGTCTGGTGACTGTCTCGAGATTGTCAGTGTTTGAGAAGTATCTGACACTGGTGCGGTTCTTCCGGCTAAGTACTCATGCTTTATAAAGAATCGGAAATGTGACTTATTAATTGCATGGTTTTCTTTCAAACTTATGTCATTTTCTCTGGTACTCCCTCCTTCCCTCCAAGTAAGATTTCTAAAATTACCCTTTAAGAGTACTTATGATCAAAGGGTAACATTGGGCATAAATGCTTTTAAAATTTGAATTTTTGAGATCATTAATTGTATCTCTTAAAAATTTGGTAACCTCATATAGGACCAACATAGTGGGACGGAGGGAGGGAGAAACTAATATTCCTCGAAGGCACAATCAAATAAATAACTTGCATTAACTACGGGGGCGCTCTAATCTCCTATTTTATAAATGAAATGCTTTCTGTGGCATAATTTTCCATGAAATTTTTCTATGCTTCATACTTTCAGTGTGGGCTTGGTTTTGGAAGCTATTGCTTAGGTTTTCAGTCCACGAATGCATAATCTCCACTGTCCGTTGCTAACTTGCTACTACTCCTTTGTCAATGTCCTAGTTTCATTTCATTTCATGTCTTGTCTATTGTTCCGATAAAGTGGATAATCGTTGCAGATTTGCTGCTGCTCTGAAAAAACTGAACGTGTGGGTCATGAACGTGGTCCCAGTAGACTCTCCAGATACACTGCCCATAATTTATGAACGAGGTCTATTTGGAATTTACCACGATTGGTGCGAATCATTTAGCACCTATCCAAGATCTTATGATCTTCTGCATGCGGATCATCTCTTCTCCAAGATTCAAAAGAAGTGCGTTTTCCCAATTCTCTATTTTCCTTTCTCAAGTGAAAAACCTTTATTCCTTTGTTTTGAATACTTACCTCTCATGTTACTGATGTAATGTGTACATCAGGTGCAATTTAATGGCTGTAGTTGCTGAAGCTGATCGGATTCTAAGACCTGAGGGAAGACTTATTGTTCGTGATAAAGTTGAGACCATTAATGAGCTGGAGAGCTTGTTGAAAAGTATGCATTGGGAGATCCCCTTCAAATACTCTAAGGACAATGAAGGATTACTTTGTGCTCAGAAGACCCTTTGGCGCCCCACAGAGGTGGAGACAATCGCTTACGCCATTGGTTAAGCATCTCAAGGCCATTGGTTAAGCATCTCGAGGCCTTAATGCCATGGGGAATAGGCATTCTTGTTTGTTTTTGTTACCAATTTCTGATCATGGTAACCTGTAATTTTAGTAATTAGCCTATGTGTCATTTCTATCAGCGTAATCAACGCTTCCACCAGTTCATTTTATGGTTTTTGTTTCCCAGATGAAGGTGGAGGTTGGGATATTCATTGTAATTTTGAATTGTTTATTTATTGAGGGAAAAGCCCAGTGGTTATAAGTGTTGATGTCCTCTAGATTGTTGAATAAAACTGAGAATTCAGGGTTTGGGACAAAAAATTAAGGTATGTACCCTTTTGATCTTTTATGTATTTCATTCAATTAGTTGGTTTATGTAGGGGTTTGGTTTATCGGGATCTTGACCATGGGTCGGTTCCGGTTCCTTCCTCCGTCACTCCGCACGTCCGCAGCTTGACCTGCAACAAGTCACTTGGGCTGTGGAAGCTCAGTGACCCTCCGACGATCAAGTTAGATCTAGGGAAAGTAGTGTAGGTCTAGGGTTAGGGGAGAATGATATCCCTCTTTAGGTTAGACTCCCTTTGTATTTATAGACTTTGCTTTGCTTGGCCTCCAAGCTAATGCGTGGAGGGTACGCTTGGATAACCGCCTCGGGTGACGTCATATGTTACGAATGGGATAAGGCGATTACGGAGCACATGGCCAAGTTAGACCCCAATGATTATCCTCCTGGCGTAACTGTCTTTTTTCAAGCGGCCTCGGGATGTCGGGGTCAGGCATGCTCCGTGCCCTTTGATATCACCAGAGCCCTCGCCAGATCCCTTTATACCGAGCGATGTTCAGAGAGGTTCCCGAGGAATCTTATGGGACTCATGCATGGTGCCGGGGGTCCTTTAGGAAATGCTCGGTACGATGTGGCTCGGTAGGCAGTTCAAGCCCTATTTTCAGCGTCATTACAATAGCCTCTCAACTTCTCCCGACCTCTTGCTGGTTTGGGAGAAGTGGACAACAAGTATGGCCGAATGTTTTAAAGTGTACCAAGCCCCAGAGAGATGTGTTGAGCCTCGGACCTGTTGTTCGTCAATTTGTGGGTTTGGCTTCGGAAAACCAAGGCACGAAGGATGCACGGCGCGCTCCGTCAGTTCGTGGGTTTGGTTTTAGGAAACCAAGGCACAAACGAGGGCTCGGAACACTCCGTCGGTTCGTGAGTTCGATTTTAGCAAACCGAGGCACGAAAGAGGGCATGGAGCGCTCCGTCGGTTCGTGGGTTTGGTTTTAGGAAACCAAGGCACGAACAAGGGCTCGGAACACTCCGTCGGTTCGTGGGTTCGATTTTGGCAAACCGAGGCACGAAAGAGGGCACAAAGCGCTCTGTCTGTCACACCATCGATTTTTAACATAAATAAATAATTCATTTCAATAAAAAAATCTCGCATAATATAGGTAGTACCCAAAAGAGAGTTCCCAAATGATCACTTACAAACCAAATTCCCAAGTTTAGTGATTTACAATATTGGCACTACGGCCCAAATTCCATTGTTAGTTAAAGACGGTAAATTTAAAGGTTACATGATATCCAAAGTTAAAAGAGTTTAAATGAATTTACAATTACATCTTTTCAAGAGATCATACAAAAGATGATAGAATCACTTCTCAATGATGGCTTTCAAAAGATATATGAAGTCAAGCATGCACACTATGCACTCCGCGTCAAGATCCTTGGGATGTACCTAAAATTGATGATAGATTGAGCTACATTACCCCAATAGAGAATTATATACTCAAGCTATATGTAAATGTGATGAAACATACAATAAGAGTGAATGATTTCCAATAACGAACAAGAGATACGAAGGGGCACCACAATGAACCGACGGACTATGACTACGAGATTCTATGCATCTTATTGCTATATACCTAACCGTTCATACATCAAGCTAGAAGTAGCATTAAACACATATCAATCTAAATAACCTACAAAAATTTCTCCAACCATTTTAAGACTCCTTAATAAACACCACAATTATCTTCCTCATTTCTTACCATTCGATATTAACCCCCTTTTATAAAAAAAACATTCCTTTTTAATTACCAAAATAATTTCGAGAAAAACTCTCGACCTTTACGGGTCAAGCTCCGTTGATTCGAGCTTGAATGCCGGAATCCGTTGATTTGTGCCCAAATACTGGTACTGTTGATTCGCTCAGGAATACCGGAGGATTTTTAATAAAAATCATTTTTCCAAAACCAAATTCCTTTCTTTTTAAAAACTTCGATAGAATCAATCGTTTATCTCTTTCTTTAACGGTCACAATCTCAAACAGTAAACAGTCCAAACAACAACATGAACTTCTAAAGTCAATCATAATCCCCTTCATCATGCGAGACATTCAACTGGATTACCACACCTTGCGTTACAGTGAATTCTCTCCACTTGGGTTTCCGCATTACCACACCTTGCGTTGCGGGACCCTCTATTCAAATTCTCAACTCACAGATACACACATGCATTATCAATCCATATATAAGCAAACAACATTTCCCAAGTTCACATTCTTTCATTCATCATCACACAATATAATACAAACTCGTAAATATGTCCCATTGTACACTGATAAATACTTTAAGTTCACGTTATTCCTCTAAGTCTATCATGACGCCCTTCGTCACGTACCGAACCCACAAATGACTCCACGACACACCACCCACTAGGTTCTAAACGAGAATCTTATAGAACGAGTGCCAAAGGAATCTAGGAAGATCAACAAGACGAAGCACGAGGATACGAGTTACCCTATTCTCATCCGGACTGCTAGGCAAACCCCCATCGACCAACAATGCACCCCACGTCATACCTTATAGCTTACGATGTTCGATAACCTCTCTACGATATGTTTTTCCATCCCACCATTCACCACGTCAAGTCATAGCAATTAACATGCCTATGGCGTACATCACCTCAAGCCACAATCATTCCCAAGTACCGTCAATCTCATAAGATGCATTTCGATTAAGTTTTTATCGAGTAAGATACTACTCTTTCTCTAACGACGGAAGGCTAGCGGGACGAGGATAACTTAGGTAAACCAAAGGAATTCAATTAAGCATGTTTGAAATAGGTTTGGAGGTGACCAAAAGGGATTAGAAGTGATCGAGGCTCAAAGCAATTGAAATGGGATTAGCAGGAGCAAAACTGTCCCATAAGCTCCCGGTATCGATACAACAAAAAAGGTTGTATCGATACAACATTCAAATCAGAAGTTCTGAAGTCACGGTATTGAAATGGTATCGATACAGTAAAAAGTTTGTTTCGATATGGTGACGTTACGAGCAGCGATTTATCAAATTTTCTAGGACAAGCTCAACAACAAAACACAATGATCCATGGCACGATTAAGCACATAAATCACTCACAAACACATAGAATGAGCAAGAAACCCCTACCTCAATGATCAAAGATCGAAGTTCATGCTCCGACAATCAAGCCCTAGTTTTCCAAGCTCCAAATCCTCCAAGAACAAGTTCTAGCACGAACCCACGTGATCCAAGGCTCGTATCGCGGGTGGATGATGGATTGAAGGTTGAAATATGACGAGGTGGAGGTTGATTGGTGAGTTTTGAGCTCAAAGGAGCAAGAAAGAGAGAGAGAGGGAGAGACGGACGGGAGGGAGAGAGAGGAGGGAGGATTTTCTATCCTCACACACACACCCCCTATACATACTAGGACATACACAAATCACACTTGCACTCCTTCAACTTCCAATTCCATTATTTAAGCCCCAAATCATATAAACCCAAAAATTTCACATTTATTCAATATTCTAACTTTAATAAAAACTTTAAGCAAATTCCAAAAATACGGGTCTCTACACTGTCGGTTCGTAGGTTTAGTTTTAGGAAACCAAGGCACGAATGAGGGCTCAAAACACTCCATCAGTTCGTGGATCTGGTTTTAGGAAACCAAGGCACGAATGAGGCATGGAAGGGTTTCGTCCTTCCGTCGTCGTGGGGCGGGTAGTGGCTCCGACATCCGCCGCTCCCGCCAGAACGAGGGGGGGGGGGGGGGGGATGTGGTGATCGCGCTCTACAACCGTTGTAGGGTTGTCGATTTTTACTTCCAAGCGCCGGATGTAGGAATGAACCTTGCCGGATGGTTCTGTCATAGGAGACAAGAGACCGGTTCCGATGGGGGTGGTTATAATAAAGACGTGTTGCCTGTTCTGGGGGCGATTCCTCCGGAGACCCGAGTGAGAGCTCCTAGAGGTCCACGGCCCCTGGCGGCGTCTTTGCCCTCTGGATCTTGGGCCACAACCATTCCGTTCAGAATTGAACAGAGCTTAGGACGGAGAAGGAGGGGAGCGCTGAAAAGGCGGTCAGATCCCTAGTAGAGTCGCCAATTGTAGGGGTTCGGTTTATCGGGATCTTACTAAGGGTCGGTTCCGGTTCTGTAGACACCCCAATTTGGACTTTTCAAAATTCCTTGATTTGTGGCCCGGAGGCTCCCCGATGATGACTTTGGATTGAAACAAGCCTGGTACCGATCGGAACTTTGCTCCTTGAAAGATTTGAAGAGGGATTAAAAATGATTAAAAACATTTCCAAGCGCTTGGGAGCAATCCCAAGCGCTCAAAACTGTTTCACAAAACCTCTGGCCTGGCGCTCGAGAGTGAGGTCCCAAGCGCTCGGGAGTGATCCCAAGCGCTCGAGGCTATTCTGTTGCCCAATGAATGGCAGTATCACCCACTCACCTTGCAACTCATGATTATAACCACCTTGAGCCCGCCGATGGCTCGGTCCACACTCAACCTCTGGTGGAAGATATTCAGGCCAAAGATTTTCCTATTAAAAAATGTTTTATCAAAACCATTTGATTTTCAAAAACCATTTGAGGTCTTGGCCTATAAATATAACTGGTTTTTCAGCAGATGGAACCACGAAAATCCATCCCTGAAGAGCCCCTTACTCTCTGCTCTCTCTCTCTAGCCAAAAACCAAAAATCTCCAAACTCTCTTTCCAAACTCCAAAAGTTTTGCAAATCACCAAGGAAAAGGGCAAGAAATCCAGAATACCCTTCTGATTTCTTGCACTTGCACTCTCCTCTCTTCATCCACACTTCAAAGGCACACCAAGGAGCAAGGTTCAAGGAAAAGGTATAAAACTTTACCTTTGGTCACAACTAAAGGGCTATTCATCCCTTCTGAGGGGGGTCTCTCAGCCTGACCCAGTCTTCAATACTGGGTGCATGGTTGGGAGACCCTAGTGTAAGAACAAGAGCAATGGGGCACAAAAAAATGTTTTCATAAAACCCTTACTGGAACCACTCCCAAGCGCTCGAGAGTATTCCAGAGCGCTCGGGACTGTTCCCAGTTTCATGTATGGTCTTTTGTTACACAGTAGGTTGGGAATGATGTGAGGTATTAAAAGGATGGGTTTCATTTTGGCATGCATGCACAGAAAATGGTTTTCCCCTAAAAACATAAACATTTTCTCACAAGTTTTCATGTGTGAACAAGGTTTCTCTCTTTCAAAGTTAAAAGAGGTTCTCCTCTTGGGAAATATCAAAACAAGGGCCTTTGCATGTCAAAATGGTACTATTTCCTGTTTGAGAGTAAGCTGACATGCAGCTCACTCCCAAGCGCTCCGAACCATTCCAGAGCGCTCGGGAGTGCATGCATGCCATTGCTTCCCATTTTTCAGTCTGCTGTGTTATCTGGTCTCTGCATGCATAAGTGTGGCCTGTTGTTCTTTTAAATTTATAGATTTAGCTTTGTTAAGGTAGGGACGCAAGATTTAAAAGATTGAGGGCTTAGCTTAGTCTTCCAAGTCCTCTACTGAGCCAGTAGTATAATTAATATCATTTCAGTTCCTATTTTAGCATTGCATTCTGTCTGTGCTAACAAAGCTTGCAGGTTGGGTATCAGAACTCCCAAGCGCTCGGGACCTCTCTCGAGCGCTCGAGAGTGAAGTCAGTGACAGATCCTCAGTTTCTGTGATCATGCATTTTGCTCACTTCCATTTAATCATCCATTGTACACCAGCACATGCATGCAATTCTTACCTGTTATAACTGTGGATACTTGCTAAATGATCTAATGAAACAAAATCCCTTTGAAAAATCCCACAAACGTTTAGTAGAGACCGATTTCGAATCGGGCGAGGGGGGTGCCGTAAAACCCTTCCCCCCTCGTAACATGGCTTCCGAACCCTTGAAACTGATCTCTGGTCTTTAATTCAAATCAATTGGTTTTCCAAACAAAACGGTTTCTCGGGTGATATACCGCAAATCCGGGTGGCGACTCTTCAAACGGCGTATTTCTCTCTTCAAAGCGGCGGGAAATATATTAAAAGCCAAAAACCCTTCTTGTGTTTTTTCGGGCTGGTAGCCCACAGTGGCGACTCTGTTGGGGAACTGTTTAATTGATACTTGAGAAAAAGTTGGTTTGTTGATAAAACGGCCTGCTTTTCTTGAATATCAATTAAATTTGTGAGCCAAGCTTGAAAAACGTTTGTGGGATTTTCAAAAGGATTTTGTTTCATTGTTTATTTCTTGTGTATATCTTGTGCGCCCCGCTGTTGTGTTTCGGCAATCCTACCCGGCTTGCCGGTGATGGGGAATCCCGGAATGCTCAGCAACCCTCGACCGTGATGAGTCATCTCTACCGTTTGTACCATTATTGGGTGTACGCTCAATAGTGGGAGGTATACTTTGACTCTAGTCCGGGGAACCCACTTCAAACCAAAACCGGCCCTCTATACGTGTGTAGAAAGCAATAGAACCTTCCAAACTAGGACAGGGACCCGCGGGGAAGGACTATATGTTATATCCTGTCTACATGTTACTGCTTTCTGCATCTCACCGTGCATGTCATGCCGTTATGCTGTCCGTTCAATTTCGAGTCCTGCGCTTTTAATCTCGCTCGCACGGTCTGTAGAAGGTTGCCGAGGCCCGATGACGAGTCGTGCACTCTGGTGTACGTTGTCTAAACTACATGAGTCCTTAGAACAAGGAGACTTTGGGAAATCAGGATGTTACTAAGTCCTTGACTAATGCCTAATCGAAATTTCAACGGAGAATAAGGAATAACAAAGGAACCGGCGCCGTGATGCCACTTTACTTACACCACGCTGGCTAATGGCATCATGTCACTGACACCACGATGGTTGGGGTATCACGCTGTCTATACTAAGTTATTCCAAGTTCAAAATTGAGACTTCGAATGAGGACTAGTTGAATACTTAGTTCATTTTGACATCTCTTAGAATCTGTCGTTCTAAACGAAGGATACACCCTAAAAGAAATTCTGAGGAATTAGGCAACCTTCGAAAGACCGTATTCCTGTCACCCTTGCACATCGCACCTTGCATCTTACGCTTTCCTTTTGTGTCTCATATAGAATTCTGAGACTCGCTTGCGCAGTCTTCGTGAGGTTGCCAAGACCCAATGAAGAGTCACGCACTCCATGTGCGTGTTGTTTAAATACGTGAGTCCTTAGAACAAGGAGACTTTGGGAAATCAGGATGTTACTAAGTCCTTGACTAATGCCTAATCGAAATTTCAACGGAGAATAAGGAATGACAAGGAAAACGGCGCCGTGATGTCACTTTACTTACACCACCTTGGCTAATGGCACCGTATCACTGACACCACGATGGTTGGGGTATCACGCCGTCTATACTAAGTTATTCTAAGTTCAAAATTGAGACTTCGAACGAGGACTAGTTGAATACTTAGTTCATTTTGACATCTCTTAGAATCTGTTGTTCTAAACGAAGGATACACCCTAAAAGAAATCTGAGGATCAAGGCAACCTCGTGTGGAAGATACTCGATCATTCTTAGAGTCGATGACGGTGACGATGATGCAAATTTTCTAAAAACCTATGCACATAGTTCATGAAAATAAAAGCAGGAATCGCGTCTGAGCACGGTTTTTGCTTTGCTGTCAGCACTGAGCAATTGGGCCGAAGAAGAAGGACACCATACCTTCCTGGACCAGACCCTTGGGACAGAGATTGGAGCGGCTTCAACTTCAAGCAGTTTCTGTCGGTACATCAGATTTGAGGGAGGAGATGGATCTATTGATAGGCAACCTAAACCCAAACCCCAATCCAAACCCAAGCGGGGGCAACCTAAACCCAAATGCCGGCAATCCAAACCCAAACCCAAATGGAGGTAACCCAAACAGAGGCGAACCAAACCCAAATCCTAACCCCATTCTTAATCCTAACCCCATTCCTAACCCCAGTCTGGAAAACTTGTACGGAGGAATGGGACAGATAAGGGAAGGTATCCAACACCTCGGCGAGCGCACTGATAACCAAATCGCTCAGCTTATGATGATGATCACTGGGGTCGCACGACGTCTTCCACCACTGAACCCGAATCCGAATCCTAACCCAATCCAGAATCTGGTCCCAAATCCGAATCTTAATCTCAACTTAAATCCTAACCCGAATCCGATGCCGAACCCGGAGCAGCTGGCTATTGAATTGGAAACCCCGCAAAACCCCGAGATGGCTGCGGTATTAGCAAAAATCACCCTGTTGGAGGAGTCTGTGGAAAGAAATGAGAAGATAGCATCAACCGGCTTTGACATCAACAAGCTTTGCTTGTTTCCTAATGCAAAACTTCCGGAAAAGTTCAGGCCGATCGACTTCGCTAAATTTGACGGAACAGGAAACCCAAGGGCTCACTTGACCGGATACATCGGGGCACTCTCCATGTGGGGAGTAGAGAAGGATGCTATGGCGCAGATGTTCTCGCAGACTCTAGTGGGGCATGCTTTGCATTGGTTCACCATACTGGATGAAAGAAAGAAACGCTCATGGGAAGACATATGCGCGGCTTTTGTGGCGCAATACGATTACAACATTCAGTTGGAGGTGACCACCCGAGAATTAGAATCAACAAAGATGGAAGCAAAGGAAGCCTTCGCCGAGTTCGTAAAAAGGTGGAGGGCTAAGGCCGCACAGATGAAAGACAGGCCAAGTGATAGGGACCAAATCCGGATGATTGTCCGGAACCTTCAAACGACTCTCGCACGGCACATGATTATGGCTCAAGCATGCTCGGACTTTAAGACATTCTTCGACACAGGCTTAGCCGTCGAAGAGGCAGTTCAATTGGGGATCCTTGACAAACCCGAGTCTACACCCAAGCCCAGGAAGGTTTTCTCCGGAAGCAGCAACACCCTGTTTGGCAATTCGAACTACACCAACCTCCCGAACACTTTCTTAAACACAGCTCAAACCGAGCCCGTCAATCAGATTGTGACCCAAGCCAATCAACCCCGTACCCAATCCCGCGCTTTTGCTCAATTCTCGGCACCCCTCTCTGCTGTGCTCGAGAAGTTGGTCAAAGATGGCATGCTTAAACCACTTACCCCTACTCCTCTACCACAAAAACTCCCGGCATCCCACAACCCTAACGTATACTGTGCCTTCCACCAGGGCCCGGGCCATTCAACCGACAATTGCTTCCGCCTGCGCCATGCTATCCAAGATCTCATAGACAATAAGACTATCCCCACACCACCACAAAAACCAAACACCGTCTCAAACCCACTCCCAAAACACACTAACGCCCGCACCAACCATATCTCCCTAGACCATCCCTTTGACCCGAGCCTTTACATCCTCCCTACCACCCAACCCAGACCAATTGTCGAATTGCCAAACGAGGGTACCGTCTGTGCCCTTGAAACTGTGGATTGGGATTTCCAAAGAGAGTGGGAAGAATTGGCAAGTGATTTTCTGGCAGTGGAAAACCGGGCTATCGTAACTGGAATATGGCCTGTGGCTCTCAATGCTCACCAGGTCGCAGAATTAGAACATGGCAATTGGAGGCAAGAATTCGAAGAAGTGATGACCGACCCATTTGATGGGTACTCCCTGTTTGCTCTGTTTTTGGAGCTAGAACCAATTGAAGAAGAGGATGAATGGGCATGGGAGCCCGAACCCAATGGGTGGCTGTGGATGGATGATTCCGACCCGTTAGACGAGACGTCATTGGCATACCTTTTCCTAGAGGAAGAAGTTCGTGAAGAAATGGACCTCATGAACCCCCGCATGTTTTCGGGGCTCACTGTCAGCGCTATCATCAATATTGCTAGAGGATCCGACGCCCTGGACCATATCATGGATCAAGCCTTCATCCCGCAGGAATACATTATTGGGGAGCACCTTCTGCAGCCCGTAGTCGAAATCCCCAATGAGCCCGCTATCTGTGTACTGGACCCTGAAGATCTGTGGGGAAAATCTGAATTGGTGAATGTGTGGGTTGATGGCGAGGAACTGACCGTCAATAGAGCCATGATAGATGAAGGCTCTCTGCAGATTAACAGCAGCGACAACAACAACAACAACAACGGTAACAACAACGTCAACTTTTGGAGTTCCCTAGAGGAAAGGAATATGTGGCACGCTCTGGAGATGGAAACCCTCAACGAAACCTTGGAGAAAACTACACTTGACAAAGGAAAACGAAAGGCTGACTCTTGCAACTCTGACTTCTCCAACTTTTGGGAAGGTACTTGGTGGGAGCCCATTCCCAAAACGGTCAGCAATCTTACCAGGAGTGGAAGAGTGTACCAGCCAACCAATCTTCAACGGGGAAGCTCGTCCCGAGCCCCTCCGCCGCGGCAGAACAACCCCGTCAACTCGGCAAACCCAAACACCCCTCAAGCTCCACAAAACAACCCTCCTAACTCCACAAACCTGCCACCTCAATCTAACCCACCTGTCCATCTCAACCCTTCCGTGAGTTCAAACCTTGATGCCTCCCAACAACAAAACCCAGCGGCCACCACCGACCCCATAATCCAACAACTCCAAGAAACCCCTGTTCGAATGTCTATGTGGGGAGTATTAGCTGCATCCCGCGAGCACCGCCGCAGGCTCGTAAACACTCTCTCTAAATTCGAGGTCCCCTCTGATATAGCCCCGGAAGCTCTCGTTGCCCTCATAACCCCAATGAACCTCACCCAGCACACCCTGTCATTCACAGAAAAAGATCTCCCGCCAGAGGGAGCTGACCATAACAAGCCACTGCACGTGACGATGAAGTGTCTCGGAAAATGGGTCCCTGCAATTCTCATCGACAATGGTTCAGCCATCAACGTGTGCCCACTTCGCACCGCTTATTGCTTGGGCCTCAAAAACAAGGATTTTGCACCATCGAATCTAGGTGTCCGCGCCTATGATAATACGCGCCGCGATGTTTTGGGGACAATCAACTTGGGACTCGTGACGGGGAAGTTTAAAACCACTGTCGAATTCTGTGTGTTAGAGATACCTGCGTCGTTTAACCTCCTGCTGGGAAGGCCGTGGCTGCACAGGTCGGATGTCATGGGTGTACCCTCGACGCTGCATCAGAAACTCATTCTGGGTTTAGATTCTGGAACCCTCATCATCCATGGAGACTCAGGCATCCGTCCACACTCAGAGGACAACTCCCCACTACTAGAGATTATGCATGGAGAGGAAGACATCACCATGGGAGGCTTTGCGGTTATGACTTCAAAAGTGTGACCATCTGGGCCGAGGACGGCTTCTTGGTGAGCTCCACAGCACTGGAAATCACGAAAAGGATGAAATATCTACCGGGCATGGGTTTGGGGCTTTATGGTCAAGGAGTCCCGGAATTCCCTGATTTTCCTGGAAGTAACGAACGCTTTGGTCTAGGATACGAGGCCAAAAAGAGTGATCCAGCGAAGAAGTGGCGCAATCGAGCCCGGGCTCGTGCAGCCGGGATTAAGCCGAAAAAGGAAGAAGCATCGTACCAGGGAGAACCCGAGCCCTTTGTGGATCTTGACACGAAAATGAAGTATCCGGGATTTGAAATCTTTGCCAACGACACTTGGGAAGAGGATGAAGTAGTGACCAAGGTAGAAGAAGTATCTGAGGCACTCGACTGGCTAGAGGCTTTTGGAGTGGGCAGTCTCCAACTCCTGTTCGAGGGTGAAGATCCGGAGGGTATGGTCGAAGACGCTGCTGTGCTGGTGCTTGGAGAAGAAGAAGAGGTTGAAGATCCTTCCGAACTCATCGTGGAGGCTGTAGGTGTTTATGATAATTGCACTTTTATACCACATGTAACTCGCACTCACAGCACCTACATTGAGTCTGAATCCGGGTCCGACACTAGTTCGTCGTCTAGCACAGAGTCGGAGTTTGTGCCTATCGGCCCTCCACAGCGTAGCTTTTTCTTTAAGTTTGAGTCAACCGCTGTATTCCCCCCCCCGAGGAGTTTGCTAATGAAATGAATGACGCTTTCGCTTACTTGCCGATTTTTGAAATAAATTGTTTAGATCCCGACGATGAAGGAATAGATCTCGATGGGGACGTCCCCAAGGAGATCCGTTCCCTCATCGATCGCGAAAATGAAAGGCATGCTCAGCCTTTAAAAGAAGAAATAATCTCTATAAATTTGGGTGATGAGGGGAACCCTCGATTGGTTCAGGTTGGTTCCGGGCTGTCCCTCGATGAGCTTCAGGAGCTCACCGATTTACTAAAAGAGTTCAAAGAAGTTTTCGCTTGGTCTCACGCGGACATGCCCGGAATCGACCCGGAGATCGTCGAGCACAGAATCCCTCTTTTCCCAGATGCAAAACCCGTTAAGCAGAAACTGAGAAAAATGCGGCCCGATTGGGTGCTTAAGATAAAAGAAGAGCTCACAAAACAAATTGACGCCGGTTTTCTAATCGTAACAGAGTACCCCACTTGGGTCGCAAACATCGTCCCAGTCCCCAAAAAGGACGGAAAAATTAGAGTGTGCGTCGATTTCAGAGATCTGAACAAAGCAAGCCCTAAAGACGATTTCCCATTGCCGCATATAGACGTACTTGTTGATAACACTGCAGGGCATGCTCTACTATCCTTCATGGATGGTTTCTCAGGGTACAATCAGATTCTCCTAGCTCCAGAAGACAGGGAAAAGACAACATTCATCACTGAGTGGGGGACATACTGTTATCGGGTTATGCCATTTGGGTTGAAAAACGCCGGCCCTACATATCAAAGGGGTGCCACGACGCTGCTCCACGACATGATTCATAAGGAGGTCGAAGTATACGTCGATGACATGATAGTGAAAGGAAAGGAGCGGAAAGACCATCTCCCAGCATTGAGAAAGTTCTTGGAAAGGATTCAGAAATACAAGATGCGTCTCAACCCACAGAAATGCACGTTCGGAGTCACGGCTGGCAAGATGCTTGGCTTCATGATCACAACCAGGGGGATTGAAGTGGATCCCTCCAAGATCAAAGCCATTCTCGAGATGGAACCACCCCAATCCGAGAAAGAGGTCCGGTGCTTCTTAGGGAAGATCCAATTCATTAGCCGATTTATCGCCAAATTGACCTTGACCTGTGAACCACTGTTTCGACTACTCAAGAAAGATGTGAAATTCGAGTGGAATGACAAGTGTCAGAAAGCTTTCGAAGCAGTGCGGACTTATCTCCAGAATCCTCCGATCTTGATGCCGCCCATCCCGGGAAAACCTTTGATCCTATACTTGTCCGTCACGCCCTTGTCAATGGGGTGCATGTTGGCACAAGAAGGAGAAGATGGGGTTGAAAGGACAATCTACTACTTGAGGAAGAAGATGGTGGGAAGCGAAGAGCGGTACACTTCATTGGAAAAGACGTGCTGGGCACTGATATGGGCCACAAAGAAATTGAGACACTACATGCTGGCTTACTCGGTGATACTGATTTCTCGAATGGATCCCCTCAAATATCTATTCGAGAAACCAGCACTTACCGGTAAGTTAGCACGTTGGTTGCTCTTATTGGCCGAGTTCGAAATCAAATATGTCACTCGCAAGTCAGTAAAAGGAAGAGCGGTGGCAGAGTTCTTGGCGGATTGTCCGATTGAGGGCCCGGAACACACCGAATTTCAATTTCCCGATGAGGATGTAATGACAGCAGTTGATGAAGCATGGATGTTATACTTTGATGGAGCCGCTAATCAGAAGGGCTTTGGGATTGGCATACTACTAGTCTCGCCTGAGGGGTCGCACATTCCCCTTGCATTCAAGCTAAACTTCGAAGTCACAAACAACGAGGCGGAATACGAAGCATGTATTGTGGGAATGGAAGCTACATTAGAGATTGAAGTCGAGGTACTGGAAGTTGTCGGAGATTCCAACTTGGTCGTATCACAAGCAAATGGGGAATGGAAAGTAAGGGATGAGAAAATGAAGCCGTATCATCAGCAACTCGACGAACTTATCCCGAACTTTCGGAAGGTGACTTTCACGCACGTGCCAAGGATGAAGAATCGCTTCGCGGACGCGCTGGCTACTTTAGCATCCATGTTGGAACTTCCAATCGGAGTAAAGCTGAGACCCGTCATGATTGAGCAGAGGGAGAAACGTGTGTACGACTATGTTATGAACATCGACGAACCAGATGATGGTCTCCCTTGGTTCCATGATATTTGGAACCTCGTCGAGAAGGGAGAATTTCCCGCGGATTCAACTAAGAAGGATCGGATCGCTTTGCAGCGGCTCGCATCTCAATACATCATCTACGGTGGGAAATTGTACCGACGATCTCCGTGTGGAGTTCACAAGTTGTGTGTTCATGATAACGAGTCAAGAGCAGTAATGGAAGAGGTACATGAAGGTGTTTGTGGACCCCACATGAACGGAATGATGCTAGCAAAGAAGGTTCTTAGGTTGGGATACTATTGGTCAACCATGGAAACAGATTGCATCGAGTACGTGCGCCGATGTCATAAGTGCCAAACTCATGCCAATCTTATCCATGTCCCGCCCTCAGAGTTACACTCAATAGCGACACCATGGCCATTCTCCGCCTGGGGCATCGATGTTATCGGAAAGATCACTCCCGCGGCTTCCAATGGTCACAGGTTCGTTCTGGTAGCAGTGGATTACTTCACCAAGTGGGTCAAGGCAGCCACGTATAAGACATTGACGGCCGTTCAAGTGGCTCATTTTATCAGGCAAAATATCATTTATCGGTATGGAGTCCCTCAAGCCTTCGTGTCTGATAATGGAGTTCACTTCAAGGGAAGGGTTTTGGAACTCTTCGACGAGTTCAAGATCCAAGTACATCATTCGACCACCTATCGGCCACAAACGAATGGGGCAGTTGAGGCAGCGAACAAGACGATCAAGACGATCCTCGAAAGGACCACTCAGTCAGCTAGGAATTGGCACGAACAATTACCGCTAGCTCTGTGGGGATACCGGACATCTATTCGTACACCGACGGGGGCAACACCCTATTCTTTGGTGTACGGTATGGAAGCCGTTCTCCCTATCGAGCTAGAAGTTCCATCGCTGAGAGTCATGGCTGAGAGCGGAGTGAACGAAGCTGAATGGATCAGTGGGAGATTTGAAGAACTCATGTTATTCGACGAAAGAAGGCTACGGGCGTTGTACCACATTCAGGGTTACCAACGAAGGATCGCCCGGGCGTTCAACAAGAAGGTGAAGCCAAGGGATCTGCAAGAAGGGGACATGGTAGTTAAGGAAATTCGCGCGCCGGTGTTTGATCTGCGAGGAAAGTTCCGACCTAAATGGGCAGGGCCGTACATCATCAAGACCACTCTCTCTGGAGGAGCGGCCTCAATCATCGACCATGATGGCAACGAGTTCTCTAATCTTGTCAATTTGGATCAGCTTAAACGGTATTACCCCTGAGAGAGCTCGCTGGACCGAAAACCGCAAGGGCGTGTGGTCCCAGGCAAAATTTAGAGCAAGCCTGCTAGGTCGAAAACCCGAAAGGGCGGCTTAGGCAAAAGTTGAGGCAAAAACTGAAAAAGAGCTCGCTAGGCCGAAAACCCGAAAGGGCGGCTCTAGGCAAAATTTAGAGCGCAAAAGGAGAGCGTTAATACCCGAGCGAACCCTAGCCCGAACTACGTATGGGCCTGTTTCCCTTTCACGAGGGATACGTAGGCAATCTCACGCTGAGGTTCGGTCCTAAATATCTCTAAAATCAAAATCCTTTCTCAGAGGCGCATGCGATTAGCCAACCAAAAAGGGGGAAACCTTTAATCAACCGATTTTATTCAAATTATTTCTTTATTACAAGCTGAGCATGAAAACGAAAAACACACATTTTTAATACGCGCCTTTTATTCCAAAAAGCGGCAAAGTAAGTGGTCAATCCATCCTTGCTTCCACATCTCTCCTCAGCCATCTGCGATACCTTCCGGTCGTAGCAATGGAGAAAAGTGGATCACTTGGTTCAGTCCTGCGAGCTTCCCACGACCGAACATAACTCCGAAGGCCCGGAATGGTGAAGGGAGGGAGACGAAGCACTTCAGAACCCGACGGCGGCACTTCTTGATTGAGTCCAAATTGACGGAGGATGCGGAACGGTGAATAGAAGGAGAAGCCGGACAAGCCAGCCACAAGGACATGCGTCGAACCCATGTTGCCAGCAGTCATGGCAGAGAGCCTTAGCCAATGGCACCGCCAAACGATGTCATCTTCCTCGGCAGAAGCAAAGAAATCAGCCCAGTCATCCTCATTGCGGTACGTCGCTAGAAAAGGGCGGTTCCATCCACTTGCACGATACCACCAGTCATTCGCCGGAAGCGTCAACAGGCTCAACTTGTCACAAAGCCACATCTACCCAAAAAGAGAGAAAACAAGTAAGAAGTCAGAATAAGGCCTAAGCCGAGCGATGAGGTAAAATGAATAAGAGAAATAGAAAAAGGAGAGCTGAGTGAGGTCCCTAACCTGCAGCAACAGCGGGCTACCACCAAAAACCCTTGTCCGACCAGCATTGACCGCGTCTAAACCCATCAAAGTCTCGGCAAGCACTAGGGGTGCGACATCTTTGCGAGCCTCGATCTGAAAAGCGACGCCTACCAATAGAGAACTGGGCTGACCAACTGAAGGAACCAACAGAAAAGCCGCCAAGAGACAAATGCAACAGGCCGCCATTCGTCGGCCTTGGTATTCGAAGTCTGTCAAATCCCCGGGGGGGCTGAATCTCTCGATGTTGATGGCATTGCCCCGAGTAAGAAACTCAGCGACATTTCCACTAACACCTAGCTTAGCTTTCAGAATATTCTTCATACTCTCTCTAAGCATCGGAACAATGGGCTCCGTAGAGTCGTGACATCCAAGGTAAGCATGGAATTCCTCGACGGTGGGGCATAGCTCTTGAGAACCAAAGCGAAAGACGTGCACTTCAGAATCCCAAAAGCGCACCGCCGCATGTAGCAAGACGGGACGGATTGCGATCTCCCGAAGGTGCCTAAGAGCGTAAAGCCGGTGACCGCGGAAGTTCAGCCAATCGATGCCTTCGAGGCTGTCCAACCAGGGACGGAGCAAGGCTTGGTTTAGCAAGGCCATGAGAGAAATGGATTTTTAGAACGAAAAGGATTTGGGAGGAGAAGAATGAAATGAAGTGTGAAGGAATGGCCAAGGCAGGAGCTCTTTATTTATAGAGGTCTGGAGAATGCAATGCCAGCCCACATTAGCCTTGGAACTCTTCAAGCTCAACATTGCCAAGACAATTTCAAAATTTCAAAACTTTGGAAATTTGAAAAATGGTGGGAAAGCCCAAGTCTTGCTTTGGGAAGTTGTTTCTGCTGGGAAACAGATGGTGCGAAGTTACGAGACGTCGTGGAAGTATGTATGCAGAAGAAAACGACATGGGAATGGCTAGTGAGTGGCATTGGGAAGCAACTCTGAATCTGCCAATGACAGAAGTCCCGAGCACTCGGGAGTAAAGACCCAAATGCTCGAGACCTCTCCCAAGCGCTCGAAAGTTTTACTATTTTATAGAGGATTCTGATCCCGGTGTTCCAGCCTCAGTCCGACGCCACAAATACGCCAAACTCCAATCAGAAGGTTCTCAACGTATTCTCAGGGGATACAGCGGTTTCCGTTACATGTTTTCTTGCGTATCTGTTCTCGTTCCTTAAGAAAATGTTAAAATTTCCAAGATTTCCGTCTCTCGAGTACCACATAAAGCATGTTTCATTGAACCCAACGATAAGTCGCAAGGTGTATTACTGACCGTGTGTCGATGTCAGATTTTCAGAGTATCGGTTGAAATTCGCGTGCTCTCTACTTTCTTGCAAGCTAGACGCATATATTTCATAAAATACAATTCTTAAAGGAAGTGCAAACGAACACCGAAGAACGAAGTGCAAATTCTCATAGATGAAATACGGTATTTACAATGAGTAAGGAAGGAAGTACAAAAGCTGGGGCAAACACACGCCCAATCCTAAACCACTGGGGCGCGCAGACCCAAACAAAATCAAGGCACGCAGGCCTGGGAGCAACGACTACCTCGGCGCTCGGGTCTATGTATGAGTGAGCTAGCAAGGCAAAAACCTAAGGCTCAGGCACGACAAATCCCCCTCCTCTCCGCCGTCACTCTCGTCATTGTCGTCACCATCATCCCCGGTTTTCTCCTTCATCCGCAGCCATAGATTTGGCACCCCTCCTTTCCGCCGCCATATATTTGGCACCCATCTTGTCTGCCATAGATTTGGCACCCCTCCTTTCCGCCGCCATATATTTGGCACCCATCTTGTCTGCCATAGATTTGGCACCCCTCCTTTCCGCCGCCATATATTTGGCACCCATCTTGTCTGCCATAGATTTGGCACCCCTCCTTTCCGCCGCCATATATTTGGCACCCGTCTTGTCTGCCATAGATTTGGCACCCCTCCTTTCTGCCGCCATATATTTGGCACCCGTCTTGTCTGCCATAGATTTGGCACCCCTCCTTTCCGCCACCATATATTTGGCACCCATCATCCCTGGTTTCACCCTTCCGTCGCCGCCATAGATTTGGCGCTGTCCTGAGGGACTTCTTTCTATCATTTGCTTGCATGTCTGCATGTTTGCATTTGCCCCAAAGAACTACGCTGGTCTGATCCTTGCAAAAAAGGGTACGTAGGCAGTCTGAAAAGACGCGACCACATGCATCAAATGTTTGTATCTTTACTTGCATTTGATTTTGAATTGAGGATTTGATTTGGCTCGAATTGGGCTGTCTCAATCTTTGGACGGCACTCGTATCTAGATAGGATGCTGAGCGTCGCCCAAAGAGGGGCAACTGTAGACACCCCAATTTGGACTTTTCAAAATTCCTTGATTTGTGGCCCGGAGGCTCCCCGATGATGACTTTGGATTGAAACAAGCCTGGTACCGATCGGAACTTTGCTCCTTGAAAGATTTGAAGAGGGATTAAAAATGGTTAAAAACATTTCCAAGCGCTTGAGAGCAATCCCAAGTGCTCAAAACTGTTTCACAAAACCTCTGGCCTGGCTCTTTCTCGAGCGCTCGAGAGTGAGGTCCCAAGCGCTCGGGGGTGATCCCAAGCGCTCGAGACTATTCTGTTGCCCAATGAATGGCAGTATCACCCACTCACCTTGCAACTCATGATTATAACCACCTTGAGCCTGCCGATGGCTCGGTCCACACTCAACCTCTGGTGGAAGATATTCAGGCCAAAGATTTTCCTATTAAAAAATGTTTTATCAAAACCATTTGATTTTCAAAAACCATTTGAGGTCTTGGCCTATAAATATAACTGGTTTTTCAGCAGAGGGAACCACGAAAATCCATCCCTGAAGAGCCCCTTACTCTCGCCAAAAACCAAAAATCTCCAAACTCTCTTTCCAAACTCCAAAAGTTTTGCAAATCACCAAGGAAAAGGGCAAGAAATCCAGAATACCCTTCTGATTTCTTGCACTTGCACTCTCCTCTCTTCATCCACACTTCAAAGGCACACCAAGGAGCAAGGTTCAAGGAAAAGGTATAAAACTTTACCTTTGGTCACAACTAAAGGGCTATTCATCCCTTCTGAGGGGGGTCTCTCAGCCTGACCCAGTCTTCAATTCTGGGTGCATGGTTGGGAGACCCTAGTGTAAGAACAAGAGCAATTGGGCACAAAAAAATGTTTTCATAAAACCCTTACTGGAACCACTCCCAAGCGCTCGAGAGTATTCCAGAGCGCTCGGGACTGTTCCCAGTTTCATGTATGGTCTTTTGTTACACAGTAGGTTGGGAATGATGTGAGGTATTAAAAGGATGGGTTTCATTTTGGCATGCATGCACAGAAAATGGTTTTCCCCTAAAAACATAAACATTTTCTCACAAGTTTTTATGTGTGAACAAGGTTTCTCTCTTTCAAAGTTAAAAGAGGTTCTCCTCTTGGGAAATATCAAAACAAGGGCCTTTGCATGTCAAAATGGTACTATTTCCTGTTTGAGAGTAAGCTGACATGCAGCTCACTCCCAAGCGCTCCGAACCATTCCAGAGCGCTTGGGAGTGCATGCATGCCATTGCTTCCCATTTTCCAGTCTGCTGTGTTATCTGGTCTCTGCATGCATAAGTGTGGCCTGTTGTTCTTTTAAATTTATAGATTTAGCTTTGTTAAGGTAGGGACGCAAGATTTGAAAGATTGAGGGCTTAGCTCAGTCTTCCAAGTCCTCTACTGAGCCAGTAGTATAATTAATATCATTTCAGTTCCTATTTTAGCATTGCATTCTGTCTGTGCTAACAAAGCTTGCAGGTTGGGTATCAGAACTCCCAAGCGCTCGGGACCTCTCTCGAGCGCTCGAGAGTGAAGTCAGTGACAGATCCTCAGTTTCTGTGATCATGCATTTTGCTCACTTCCATTTAATCATCCATTGTACACCAGCACATGCATGCAATTCTTACCTGTTATAACTGTGGATACTTGCTAAATGATCTAATGAAACAAAATCCCTTTGAAAAATCCCACAAACGTTTAGTAGAGACCGATTTCGAATCGGGCGAGGGGGGTGCCGTAAAACCCTTCCCCCCTCGTAACATGGCTTCCGAACCCTTGAAACTGATCTCTGGTCTTCAATTCAAATCAATTGGTTTTCCAAACAAAACGGTTTCTCGGGTGATATACCGCAAATCCGAGTGGCGACTCTTCAAACGGCGTATTTCTCTCTTCAAAGCGGCGGGAAATATATTAAAAGCCAAAAACCCTTCTTGTGTTTTTTCGGGCTGGTAGCCCACAGTGGCGACTCTGCTGGGGAACTGTTTAATTGATACTTGAGAAAAAGTTGGTTTGTTGATAAAACGGCCTGCTTTTCTTGAATATCAATTAAATTTGTGAGCCAAGCTTGAAAAACGTTTGTGGGATTTTCAAAAGGATTTTGTTTCATTGTTTATTTCTTGTGTATATCTTGTGCGCCCCGCTGTTGTGTTTCGGCAATCCTACCCGGCTTGCCGGTGATGGGGAATCCCGGAATGCTCAGCAACCCTCGACCGTGATGAGTCATCCCTACCGTTTGTACCATTATTGGGTGTACGCTCAATAGTGGGAGGTATACTTTGACTCTAGTCCGGGGAACCCACTTCAAACCAAAATCGGCCCTCTATACGTGTGTAGAAAGCAATAGAACCTTCCAAACGTGTATGAGTATATTTGCTATGCATGAGGTTTTGCTATGAATTTGTATGACTATTCTTGGTTATGATTTAGTTTATGCTATTTTCCTTTTAGTCTTAATATGAGTGTGTGCACTTCCTAGTAAAAAGCGAGAGACTTAGTTGATAGGGGTGTTCAAGAAAACCGCCCAAACCGTAAAATCGGTCCAATCCGGACCGAACCGTCCTATTTGGTCCGGTTCTGCAGTTCTACGGTCAGGTTATGGTTCCAAAAATATAAGAACCGTTAATTTTGGTTCGGTTACTGGTTCTCAATTAATGAACCGTGGTTAGAACCGAATTGGACCGTTTAAAACTAAGATAAATATAGAAATACATATGTGTGTAATTAAATATGTATTTGAATTTGATAGGTTAATCTTTTCCTTGCTAAACTTAGTTTATTTAGAGATGAAATCTCATTTGTTAGGAAAGCTTTTGTTTTCTTCCTTAATTTTCTATTCCAGCAGGTTATCTTCCTATTTCTTTAATTTTATGAGTTCATATTTAATTGTGAATAAGTGTTTGGATGCTTATTGGATAGAACCGGAACCGAACCAAAATCGGACCGGTCTTACGGTTTGGTTCTGGTTAGGTTCCATGCATATATTGGTTAGATTCTGGTTCCCAATTTTCTAGAACCGTTTGAAGTGGTCCGGTTACTGATTTTCTAGATAACCGAACCAATCCGGACCGTGTACACCCCTATTAGTTGATACATGAAAAACATGAACTAGTTATGATTATGCACTCCATGAGTGTGATTAAAGGTAAGTTACTTAAATGGACACCTTTCTATGCAAAGTATAATTTTCTTCGTGCAATTACTAAACTAATGGAAAGAATTCTTAATACTCCATATGATTTCGGGTACTTGTGAAATAGGTTACACTGATTTTGTTATATATCGGCCTTCTTGGGTGAGTCATTTACGGAATTTTTGGTTGGTTTTAGTTGATTTGGGCTTTAAGGCCAAGTGTGGAGATATTTTGGAATATGATAGTTTTATGATTTTGAGTTGGGTCACCAGAAAACTTGGGTCAATTGTGACGCCGTCGGTGAAAGTCCGTAAATCTACTTGGGTCAATTATGACGCCGTCGGTGAAAGTCCGTAAACCCGCGCGGGGTAGGTTGCTTCGTCCTTTAGGTTAGTAGCCCGTAAAGTGCATGTGCTAGAGACGTCTAGTATGGTTGTTGATTGGTTGTATTGGTGAGCAACTCATATAACTTGATGTTTCGGTGTTGAGTAAATTTGATAATTGATTTGGTTGGACATTATATTATTAGTTTTTGTTATTTTCCGTGTCAATTTGTATGGGTTATTTTCTCTATTCAGGACTTGATTTGAGTTGTTTGATTCATGGCATTATTTTGATTATTTGAGGGAATAATAAAATAAAATAAAATGGAGACTTAACATTATGCATGGATTATTTTCGCTTCTTTGTACCTGACATTGAATTGAGAGATTTAATAACTTCATTTAGAACATCGATGAAAGAAAGCATGGAAAAATTTTCAATACTTGTATATAAAAAGATTATTTTGTATATCAAGTTTTGCATGTTCATATCTTTTCATTTAGCATATTTTCTGCACGAGCTGTGGCTCATATTGTTGTTAACTCAAATTTTTCAGGTTTAGAGATGGATCCAAAGGCTTAAGAATCATGGGATATGTTCTAGTCTTTTATTTAAGAGCGTAATGGAATACTTGTATATTTTTGGCTTGTAAGACTTGCAAACTTTTATTTTAGGTTGGAAGAATTTGAATTGCGAGATGTATTAATTTGGTAATGTAAATTTGGATATTGGAAAAATAGGGCTTGGAAGTGTATTAGATATACTGTATTTTGGAGTTTATTTCTAATAAAAGGTGGGCCGTGACAGTTGGGGTAGGTAGACTATTTCGAGTCAAGTATAAAACTTGAATTTCTGTGTATAATTTTGAGGGCTTTTTACCACTAGTTATAGAAAATAAAAAAATTTCCCACCAAATCACTTCCAATTAATTAAACACCAAAACCCTATGAAAGTCTCTAAAACCTTAAACCCTGAAAGTGCCTAAACCCTAGGATACCCTATGAAAGTGCGCAAACCCTAGGGTACCCTATAAAAGTACTTAAATCATAGGGTATCCTTTGAAAATGCCTAAACCCTAGGGTACTCTATGAAAGTGCTTAAATCGCTAAACCCTATGATAGGAAAGTGCACCCTAAAACCCCTATGAAAGTGCGTAAACCTAAACCCTAAGGCTCTATGAAAACGTCTAAACTTAAACCCTAGGGTACCCTAAACCCTAGGGTATCCTAAACCCTAAAATCCTAGAGCACCCTAAAACCCTAGGATAACCTAAAATTCTATGGTATCCTAAAATCCTAAGGTACCCTAAAACCCTAGGGTGACACTTCTATTAATGATAACTGTATTTTATAAAAAATGGACCTAGTGATAATTAAATATTCTATCTTACCTTAATGGAAAATACTTTTTATTTTCTGTACCTAGTGGTAATAATCCCTAATTTTGATATGCAAGTCACAACAATATGTTAGCCAAGTGGTCTTGGCCTCAAACTTAGGTGTTTGTTTCATCCTAAGGTCTCAGATTCGATTCTCCTTGCCAACAACTCTTGGAGCTAGCTCACCCCCACACGTAAGCATGTGAAACGGTTGTGGGAGGGACTGTAGGGATTAGTCTGAGATGCGCGCAAGCTGACCCGGGACACCTTGCATTAAAAAAAAAACAATATGTGAGCCAATTCTCGTTCTCTAGTTACTTCTGTGTCATTTTTTCTGATTGGACATTTTAGTTTTCAATTGTGATTAATTTCCATGTTCGGCATCCAAAACCCTTATTTTCATTTTGAGGTGATGTCTGGCTTTAATCCACAGACTGACCGAAGAATACATCCCTATTGTCTTTTGATTTTCCACTTGACCGCATATTGCTTATCAATTGAAGAGGTTAGGAAACAAGCAAAGCAAGTATATCCAAACCATTTCATGGATTTCGCATTCTTCTTATTCCTACAAGATAAATAACAGGACACCAATATGCAAAGTACAAAAACGTGTCCTAATTGCATGGGCAAAAGTACTTTCAACTTAGCACCGAAAGATGACGTTGAGTACTTTGGTAGAGTAGATAATGGGCTCTTCATTTGGTGAGGGTTCAAATCTCAAATCTCAAGTCCCAATCCCCACTCTCCTTTTCTTAAGATAGTATAGATTAGGATTTTCTTGGATAAAACAAACTTGCAATACTCCATCTGTCAAGTTGACTAGTTTTTCTTGCAACAAAAAAGGATGAAGAAAAAACCATATGAAAAAAGTCCGGCCTCTAATGCAATTTCTTATTCCTTACAAATATCTTTTTTAATTTTGATTTTGTGGTTATTTTTACTTTAAAAGAAGTTATAGATATGTTTGCTGTAACTTTTTAATAAGTTAGATTAAAATTTTAAACTCTTTGGTAAAGAATATAAGTTGTAGAATAACTTATTATCAAATGAATGGCTACATTGTTCGTAACTATTCTATAGAAGTACATTTGAATTAAGTACTTTTTTTTTTCAAATGTGTTTTCTCTGCTCCAACTAAGCCAAATAGTTTTTTTTTTTAACAGAAAAAAAATTTCATTAATCTTGAAAATGTTACAAGAGCAAGGAAATGGCATCATACTCAAGGAACAATTATATGTCAATCCGAGACCCAAAACCTACGATTGGCAAGAAGCCAATCAAGGACACCCTTTGGGCCGAAATCCACCTAAAAAAGCCGAAGCCCAAACCCCAATGGGCCTAAAAAATCCAAATATTACAATTAGCTCAAACAAGACCGCCCAAACAAGTTTCAGCTCCCGTCCAATAAGGCTTACTATCCAGTCCCGGCCAGTCGGCCATTTTCCGACTAACGTCGGTTTTGTTTGATGATCGGATCCGTTCATATTGTAGATCTCGTCGAAACGCATAACCATGTCAAAAATCATGTCCATCTGACATAATTCACCGCACGATTGGAACACATTATTTTGGACAAATGGATGAAAGGGGTTCCAATCCAGTGTGGGTATGTATTTTTTCCCAAAATAAATGGATTACAATAGTGTATTAAATGATATCCGATAGACATGATTTTTGTCATAGTTATGCGTTTCGATGAGATCTACAATATGAACGGATTTGATCATCGAACGAGACCGACGTTAGCCAAAAAATGACCAACTAGCCTGAACTGGACAGTAGGCCTTACTGGACGGGAGCTGAACCCGCCCAAACAGTCCCCATCATCAACCCTATATCCCCCATCAAGCCAAATAAGTTAGTACTACTACTATAAGAGATCACTATAATCTTATATTTTTGGATCAAATAAGCTAAAAAAAAAAAGTTAAATGAGTGATTAGTCAAATTTCCAGTTAGGCCGGTTCTATATGCAACCGATAACTTACTAGTACATAAAACCCAATTGCTAAATAAAACCCACCCCCAATTCGTACTTAAAACAATTTACTTTTATCTGCAAAACCTTCTTAAAAAATAAGTACTTATTTATAATTTTTAAACTTTAAAATAATGTATTTACGAAAATTAAAGATGATGTATTGTGAAGGCTTATCAAAACTTAAAAATAATTTTTAAACTTATTTTCTAAGAAAGCTTAGCTGAACAGGGCCAAAGTTAAAATTAACAAATGACAGATTTCTTTCATCATGAAAGTAGCCCCGTCTTGCTAACAAAAATAAGTACTTATTTTTTATATAAAAAATGATGTATTATGAGAGAATGATCTGTCTTGTAAAGCATGAAGTAAATACTTAAAAGATAAGAACCTTAGCGGAATGGGGCCAAAGTCCTTTTCTCCCTTACTTTCCTCCCATTTTCTTTCTAGAGCCAAACAAGAGAAAGAAACATAGTACTTTCTTCATAGTTTCCCTTAAGTTCCGCTAAGCTTTTTGGTTTATTTGTTAGGCGTTTCATCTTTATTAAAAAAATATTTGTTTGTTAGTTTCAAGCCAAATTTTTACTATGGATTTGTCTCGATGAGAGAAATCAGAAAATTCAAAAAAAAATTACTTTTATCTTAATAGTTTTAGAAATATCTAAGATAAAGCCCAAAAGTCGGTTTTTTGGATTTTTCGGCTTTATCTTAGATATTTTCAAAAATATTTAGGTACAAGTAAATTTTATTTATTTTTTGAACCTTCTCGTCAGCACGAATCAATAATTGACAAAAGTTTAGCGCAAAACTAATGAATACAATATTTTTATATAAGTACAAAACTCTAAAATAAAAAACCAGAAAGCTTAGCGGCAGTTTCCTCTTAGGCATTTTTTATTCTTTTTTTTCCTTTTTCAGTGGACTTAGAGGTTGTTCAGCTTAATAAGTCAAGTGGCTCCTTATTCAAATTTTTTTCGCATTTGTTAGTTTTTCGTCAATTTTTTGGGAATTATTGCTTCATCATAACGAAATGAATCTAAAAAGTAAAAAATTACGATCAAAATCTAATTTTTTTTAATAAAGACAAAAAAATTAGATTATTAGCTTATTTTTGTCTTTATTCAAAAAATTATACTGTTTACTCGAATTTTTGTCTTTAAAAACGAGTACTTTTCGTGTAAACAGCATACGTTGTAATCTTTTTCAAAAATAGTTCAGAAACAACGTATATTGTTTACGCGAAAAGTACTCATCGAAACAACTTCTTCGCAACTTTGCTTAAAGGTATGATGGTGTAATTCTCATGAACATTTTTAGATAAGTCCCAAAAATTGACATAGTTCTTGTTGCACCAATCACCGAAAGAAACTTGCACTCTCGAGTTTCCCACGATATGAAATAATGTGCTTTGCTGGTTTGTACGCACTGGTACAGATTTTTGTCTGTACCAGTATCATTGCTGTGTGCGGAAAACCAATAGATAGCAGCCACATCACCTAAATTGTGGGGCCGGTCAAGCGCGTAGTCTCTGTCTTTTCCCTTTTTTACTTGTGCCATGACTCTCTTCTCCCTGCACTGTCCTCTCAATGAGACCAGATTGTTGGTTTTCTTCGTCGGCGAAAGCTGATGAAAATTTTCAGAGGTCCGGCCATGTGGGATTTGGTGGCACTTTCATTGGACCTAGTCGCAATACTTGATTATTTTGTTTAATTTGGATGCAATCTTAACTTGCGATCTGACAAATATTCACCTCGTTCTTGTAATTGGTTATACGCCTAGCTACAAAAATGGAGATATCTGGAGAATAATCTACAAATTACTGTACTGGATGTATATGTCGACATACAAGTCTCTAAGCATGCTTTCTCCTTTTCAAATCGGTTCATCTTTTATTGGTGGCTTCTTGTGTCGGCATTCCTATTTCCAATCTTCTAGATTTCGTCGGTGGAAGAGAAAACCCCAACTTGCCATGCAATTGAATCAAACAGAAGGAAAATGGTGAAGCACTTGGTCCATACCCTAGTAAAATCCAGCACCCAATCGTGCAGTGTACTATTTCAAAACAAAATCATCCTTTTCCTTTGTGGGGGTGTGGTTTGTCCTAGAACCTCCTGAACCATTTCCTGATGCTTGGACCGTGTTGACCTTGTGAGACGACGTCGTGTACCTGCAAACTGGAGGGGGGTGTTCCTCCGGGTAAACGCACCGACGATCTAGTCAGAATCGGAGGGAGGAAGAAGAAGATGTAATAGTGAGAAAAATATGTTTAAGGAAGAAGAATATCTAACCCCTTCCCAAAAAGGGGTAGCTTGCTATTTATAGGCAAAGGTTTGGAGTGCTGAATAAGGTGGAGGTGTGCTGCACGCGCGTTCCTACGCTCGGATGACGTCATATGTCAGAGGCACTCGATGGATATTTGACTTCAAGATCTGCAGACCCATTCTGACCCACGTGGGCCAGAGTCAGAGATGTCCCATCAGTTATCAGAAAGGCGTGCACGCATGTCTCTGCCACTGTCAGCAGAAGCTCCCTAGACGTTCTACCGCCGCCGGATTCGGCCGAAGGAGTAACCCGAGCGGAGGATGTGCCGAGCGAAGGGCTTGTTCGCCAGACAATTCCTTCGAACAGGAAGGCTGCCCATCCGAGTAAACAGGACCTATGCCGAGCTGGGGTGTTGTGTTTACGTTCGGAGAATCAGCTAACGCTCAGCGAACTCCCGCGAGGCCGATTAACCTTCGGCGAGTAACAGGGCTGACGTGTCGCGTTTGACTTTTCTCACACAGACGAACTGAGACAACTGGACCGTGGGCCCACAAGCTCAACCTGTTGACCCCTTGGGTCCTTCGGATATTTCGGCCCACTACAATAGCCCCTCAACTTCTGCTTTGCATGTTCCGAAGGAAGGAGGAGTTGACAATAGTGGCCGAACAAACAAGTAAGCCGAATGAAGAAGTACCCTACGAGCCGAAGGATCACTAACTTCACTCCAGCCGAAAGGGGAAGTATGCCGAACGAAGAAGTATGCCGAACGTTGGCTGTTCGCTTAACCCGAAGCCGACACGCTCTGAACCCGCATTTAATGCTTCTGAAACCGCCAATTTCAAACTTGAAACATGTCATTAATCCATTGGATAGTGAAACGGCGTTGTACAAAGTCTTCCACGCGTCAGTCATCTCGCGGAGCATCAGTCTCCCGCTTCGATCTAACGGCTGGGGGCTCTGCGTCGTTTCGAATTCTCCCCTTGGTATAAAAGGGGTGGAAGGAGAGAGAAAAATCACTTTTTCTCTCCTTCCATCAGACGCTTCAACTGCTCTTCGACGGTTCTCACCCCAACATCGCTTGAAATCTGAAGATCAACACCACGAATCACAGATTTCTCTTAATATTCAGGTATGTTTTACTTCTTTTGATGCTTTCTGGCATTTTCAGTCGTTTTCATGCACATTTCGACCATAAAAGTAGGTTTCTCCCTCCGCTCTGTCTATCACCGTTTCTACACGCTGTAGAACAGGTTAAACATGTTCATGTGTTCTTCCGAGCCCATGAACATGTTCGACCCGTGTTCTTCCGAACACAAATCAACTCCGAAGAACAAGTAACCAATAAATCAACTATGAAGTACCGAACAAATAGTCACTCAAACTGGCATCCGAAGCATAAGTGCGCTCGAAATCCTCCTAACGACATATAGTCGTTCGGGGTTGACACGTTTGTTCGGTCAACATAGGACACAGAAATCAGGCACCTTTAGGAGCAACGATCTTGCCCTTCGCTAACGGTCTTATCCCCATGCACTTTGTTTTAGGTATGGAGTCGCCGTCAACTTCTTCGGGAGAATCTTACCGTTCAACCGGTTCTAAGGCTTCAGGCTTCGGCGAGATGGACCCCCGAATAGCCGAAGCGATCAGAGCCGAGGCTCGGAAGTACCGCGTGGAATCTGGATCCCCATACGCCGGAATCGAGGGGATCGATTTCCCCTCGAACGTGGCGCCTCTTCGGTCATTGGCCCCTGATATCGTCGAGATTGACGATGACGATTCTTCGGATAAAGCCGAAGAAGACCAAGATGACGAAGAGGAATTAGAAGAGGAGGCAGCAGATGGGGACGAGGGTGATCAATCCGAGAGAGGCACACATACGGCCTCATCTAGTCGGCCGGAAGGAGAAGCTGCTGCCCTCGGCGAATCATCTTCTGCTGTTCCGAAGAAGAAGGTCAAGAGGAAGATTATTCCCTTGGAGCCAGATTTGATCCCTGACCAAAGAGGAAAGGATCCCTGCCCTTACTGGGATTGTTTCCATGATCAAGACCTCTTTCGGCGAGCCTACAAAATCCCGAACGACGTTGTGATTACTCCCGTCGAAGGGCCCAGAATCTTGTTCAGTGATGAGCACGTCACGGTTCCCCTGATGGCAATCACCGAAGGAGGGCTTCGGTTCCCGATGCATAGGATCTTGAGACAGATCTTGCATCGATTTAGCCTCACGCCGTGCCAATTGAGCGTGAACTCCTACCGCATTATTCACTCGGTGATTAAACTCGCCCAGGTGAAGATGTTTAACCTGGAATTCCACCACCTCTTCGAGAACTACATGATGTCGAGGAACGTCAGACGTTCTCGGTACTTCTTGTGCTCTCGGAGAAACATGAAAAAGACCATTCCCGAGGGAATGTACGACTCGGAGAAGTGGGCTTCGGACTACGTCGAAGTCCGAGGCAACTTCCAATATCCCCCACTCGAGTATGGGCAATTCGAGATCGCGACCCACAGGGGAGATCCTTGTAAGCACCTTGCACTTTAGTTTGCTTTCTATTCCTTCTTGTAGTGTTTTCCATTGTCTTTTCCAACTTGCAACTGATATTCTCAATTTGTTGAACTTTTTAACCTCGGCAGATACATCGAAGCTCAACAAAGTCCTGTTAGGGCTAGCGAGGGGGTGCGGGCTTGCTGCGAGCCTCCTGACAATTCCGAGTGCAGAAAGAGACGCTCCAACCATCCTTCAGTACGACCCATCCTACGGGGGAAGAATCCGAAAAAAGGTGGTGGAGAAAGAGGAAGCGGAGGTGCTCCCCGAAGAACTCCAACCGAGCAAGGAAAAGCCGCACCGAGGAAAGATAAGACTGCCAACCGAGGACGTACCCTTCACCGAGGACGAAACGATGCCTCCCCGAAGCATGAAAGCCGTGTTACAGAAGAGGCTGGATGATGAGGCGAGGGAGTTGGCCGAGCAGAAGAAGGGCGGTGCCCCTGGGGCTTCAGGCTCGGCTCCGAGCAAGAGTAGCACCGTTCCTCAGGCACAAAAGCGGCCTCTTCCCATCACTCCCTCATCCGAGGTTGTTCCTCCGGCGAAGAGGACAAAGTCTCATGCCACCAAGTCGTCTGGGGTCGGCCCTCCGAGAGTAGAGGATAAGGAGAAGGGTAAGACCGACGAGGGTGAAACGAGGCCTTCCTCGGATGCTGATGTCCCATGGGCCCCGAGCTTTGTCATTCCGGGCAAGAAGCAGATCCTCAAATCTGACAGCCTCCAAGAGGATCCCTCTCTCGCTTTCACGCTGCACTCGGGGCTTATGCTCCCGAAGGACATCATTGTTCCCCCCTCGCTGAAGACTGCATTGAATGATTACTATTTCCACGTTGGGAGAGTAAGTCCAAATTTCCGCTATTTCTTTCCTTTGTACATTTGTTGTTTCTGCATCTTGAATAACTCACATTCCCTTCATTTTCAGGCAACACAGTCGATCATGAGTGCCCAGCTGCACCTCTCCGAGCATGACAAGCAGACAAGGTTGCTGAAGCAAAAGGTGGAGTTCGGCCAGCTGACGCTGGAGGAGTACAAGAAGACCATGGACCACTCGGAAGGTGTCCGCCGAGCCCAGGAGGTCCAAATAAAAACTCTCAACGAACTGGTCAAGGGCCACCAAGATGCTGCCGAGCACACGAGGGCCGAAGGAAAAGCTGAAGGTCTCGAGGAGGGACGAACCCTGGGTAGGAAGGAGATGGAAGAGGAGATGCAGAAGTTGCTCCAGGAGCAGTTCGATAAGGGGTATTACCAAGCTGAGGAAGACTCCGCGGATCAAATTATGGACCTTCGGACAGAAATGAGGGAGGCGCAGCACCGAGTAAGTTTCAAGCTCGGGTTTAACACGGGTTTCGACGAAGCTGGTGTTGAAGCTGACGACGAACGCCGAAGCCTTATCGAAATTCCTCCTCTCCCTGCTGAAGAAGCTGAGGCCGAAGAGCCTATCGTTCAAGAGACTGTAACAAGTCCCACCGAACAGGAGAGTACAGCCACCCCAGCACTAGATTCCACCACTCTTCCCCGTCACCCCTACTCCCGAGGCATAAGACTTGTTAAGTGTGTTTTTTTTTTTTTTTAAAATCAATTCGGATGTTAGTAATTTTATTTGGAACGGTCGGCACCGAACAATTGCCGTATGTAATTAACGCAGGTAGGGGGTGGCCAAGAACGATTTATCATGGCCACTCCTCGGCAAGGTTGTCTAGGGATGGCACCAAACGATGCACCACCCGCCATGCCCTGGTAACAATGCTTAGAAATTTCAAGTTTTGGTGCTCGGTGGAAGCACTTTTGTTAAATAACAATTTATTCTCCAAGTTTCCAAGTGTTTTTGCTCGGCGTATATTGTTTTGATTTTAGCATGTTTAATTGGCAAACATCTTTCGGGTTTACACAAGTAAAAATTGCTCGTCCATTATAGAGTATCCGAACAATAGAATATCCGAACGATAGATCCCAACCAAACGAATATTAGGGGGTCCGAACGATGGATGCCACCCTTTTGAATTAATTTACTTGCAGGGGGTCCGAACGATGGAAGCCACCCATTTGAATTAATTTGCTTACAGGGGGTCCGAACGATGGAAGCCACCCAAGCGAATCTGTTCACTTCTCATGTTTACCCATAGGAGCCCCCCTGTCTTAGTGTATTACCAAAGTGAGGGAAAACACTAAGGCAAGAAAGTGGGTAAACCGAGGAACACAGAGTGCCGAGCCCCTTGCGATGGAAATACCAAATATCCGAATGAACGTAGGGTAGAAGTGCCACGCACCGAAGGTTATGGGCGAGATAGTATACCCAGTTAACCGAGCGTATAATCCGAAGAAACAATATGCAAGAACAGGAAACTTCCATTAACAAAGACGCCCGAAGGCTTACATTCCGAAGAAAAATAAAACGTAACAAAAAATAAGACGGAGACCCGCCGAAGCTAACCATGGAACTTCCGAAGTTTTTGGGCGTTCTAGGGGTTTGCGATCGGCGTTCCATCCATCTCGGCCAGCTTGTAGACGCCGTGGCCAATCTTCTGAATCACTCGGTAAGGGCCCTCGTAAGGGTCCTTGAATTTTGTCAACTTTTTCGCTTCGACCACCATCCGAAGGACCAGATCCCCGACGTTAAACTGCCGAGCCCGAACATTTTTGTTATACCCCCGAGCAACCTCTTGCTGGTAAGCAGCGTGCCGAAGATTGGCGTTATCATGAAGCTCCTCGGCGAAATCTAGCTCCGCACCAACCAAAGCGTTGTTATCCACCAGATTGAAATTCTCGGACCGAACAGTAGGGATAAGCGTGGAGAGGGGCAAGACCGCCTCCATACCATACACTATGGAAAACGGTGTTCGGCCAGTGGAACGCCGAGGTGTAGTGCGGTAGCTCCATAAAACATGTGGAAGCTCGACGACCCACTTGCCGAGCTTGCGATCCAAACGACGTTTCAGCCCCCGAGTGATAGCCTTGTTAGATGCTTCGGCCTGGCCGTTTCCTGGGGATAAGCAACGGACGAAGTATGAATGGTAATGTGATGCTCTTGGTAGAAACTTTGGATCGCCGAAGCTACGAACTGAGAACCGTTGTCTGAAAGAATAGCATATGGGACGCCGAACCTGGAGATGATGTTCTTCCAAATGAAGTGTTCGACATCACCGGCTGTAGTTTTTACTAACGGAGAGGCTTCGACCCACTTCGTGAAGAGGTCGGTGGCAGTGAGCAGATACTCAAATCCCCCGAGCGCCTTCGGCAGCTTTCCCACTATATCGAAGCCCCAGACAGCGAACGACCAAGGACTAGTGATCATTTTGAGGGGAAAGGCTGGCTGGTGAGGGATGGAAGCATGTTTCTGACACCGAACGCAGCGTTTCACGTATTCCTCGGATTGTTTAACCATCTTAGGCCACCAATATCCCTGTGTTAACGCCCGCTGTGCCATCGTTCGGCCTCCCGAATGACCTCCGCAGCTCCCCGAGTGAAGCTCATCAAAAATGCTCTGAACTTGGTCTTCATGCACGACGCGCAAATTTGGACCAGTAAATGTTCGGCGGTACAGATTTCCATTCGGGTCGAGGAAGTAGTTAGATGCTCGGCAGCGAATCCTGTGAGCCTCTCTCTTGTTTTCGGGGAGGGTTTGATGCTTTAGATAGGCGATGATGGGATCCAACAGACTTGGACCGAAGGTGATAGCATTAACCGAGCAACCGACAGGTTCGAAGCTCGGTGAATCGATTTCATCAAAAATAATTGTGCGGCCACCTGAAGTTCGGTAGACCGAGGCAAGACCAGCTAGAGCGTCTGCATGTGCGTTATGTTCCCGTGCAATCCATTCTATCTCGACGCGTCCAAACTGTTTCAGCAGAGAGAGGACATAACTGACGTAAGCGTTCATCCGTTCATCCTTGGCCTGGTAATCGTCGTTAAGGTGGCCCACAATGAGTCTGGAGTCACAGAAGACGTGGACTGAGTCGGCTTCCATCCGAAGAGCAAGCTTTTAACCCAGCGATGAGAGCCTCGTACTCGGCTTCGTTATTCGTGGCAGGATAGCCAATGGTGACCGAGCTCTCGTGGACTGTCCCAGCCGGAGAAACGAGAACAATACCAGCCCCAGCCCCGTTGATGTTCGAGGCTCCATCAACCGTCATCCTCCAGGCGTCCCCAGAAAATAGCTTCCAGTCTTTCCTCGGTCGTTTCGTTCCTAAGGTGAACCGAGCCCGAAGCGATTCGGGGGGTGGGTTGCTCCATTCAACAAATTCCTCTTCCTGAGCAA
The DNA here is from genome assembly GCA_018127125.1 of Rhododendron griersonianum. Lineage (NCBI taxonomy): Eukaryota > Viridiplantae > Streptophyta > Magnoliopsida > Ericales > Ericaceae > Rhododendron > Rhododendron griersonianum. The sequence continues at coordinate 32,535,889 of CM030797.1, read as the reverse complement.
TCCGAGCCTCCTCGGCAGCAGCTGCTAGAGCGTTCTCTTCGTCCTTTAGCCCAGGCGTTAGCTCGGCAAAAAAGTCAGCCAAAGCTTGGCCCTTGATTGCTGTCCTTGGTTCGAACTGAATGTCATAATTGGCAAGGTCTTGAGAGAATTTCAAGATCCTGCTGGAGGAGGTGGTTTTCCGAAGGACGGCCTTGAGAGGAAATTCAGTGAGAACCACGATCCTATGGCATTGGAAGTAGGGCATAAGGCTCGTTTTGGCTGAAACGAGCGCTAGAGCCAACTTCTCCATAGGCAGATACCTCGTCTGAGAGTCCGTCATCGTCTTGCTCGTAAAGAAAATCGGCAAGTGGTCCATTCCTTCTTTCCGAACGAGCACAGCACTCGTCACATGATCCGAAACAGCAAGGTATAGATACAAGTCTTCGTCGGGCTCGGGAGTGACGAGGAGCGGAGCGTGGGAAAGATAGTCCTTTAAGGATTGCAAGGCCTGCTCACACTCCTCAGTCCACTCAAACCTACGCCGACTGGTCTTGATGGCTTGGAAGAAGGACCTGCAGAGATCACTTGAACGTCGAATGAATCGGTTTAGTGCTGCAATCATCCCTGTCAATCGTTGAACCTCTTTGATCATAGTTGGAGCTCGGAGGTTTTGCACGGCGGTAAGCTGGGTTGGGTCAGCTTCTATCCCTCGGGGGCTAACCATATACCCGAGGAATTTGCCCGAGCCTACGCCGAAGGCACATTTCTCGGCGTTGAGGCGAAGGCGGTATTCCCTGAGGATGTCAAAGATCTCTCCCAGATCCTGAAGATGGTCAGTGCCGAGCTTGCTCTTGCACACCATGTCGTCAATGTAGGCTTCCAGGGTTTTGCCGAGCTTAGGGAGGAACATATTAGTGATTGTTCGTTGGAAGGTTGCCCCGGTGTTCTTCAATCCGAAGGGAACGACATTGTAGCAAAACGTCCCTCTTGGAGAGATGAACGCCGTCTTCTCTTGATCACCTTTGGCAAGGGCAATCTGATGATAGCCCCGGTATGCATCCATGAAGCTCAAACGCTCGTACCCGGCCGTTGCATCCACCATTTGCTCTATCCGAGGAAGAGGGAATCGATCCATTGGACAGGCATCGTTGAGGTTGGTGTAATCGACGCAGACCCTGAGCTTTCCATTCTTCTTTGGAACAACGACGGGGTTAGCGAGCCAAGTCGGGTATAACACCTCCCGAATGGCTCCAGCTGCCAGCAGTTGATCCACTTCGGCCATGACTGCCTCCACATGCGAGGCCGCCGAGCGACGAACCTTCTGTATTACCGGGCGTCTGTTCGGATCCACGTTTAGCGAGTGGGAAGCGAAGGACGGGTCCACCCCGGGCATTTCCTGAGGAGTCCAAGCGAATACTTCCATGTTTGCTTTTAAGAAATTGAACATGTCCATACGCTCGGACTCACTCAAGGAGCTGCCGACGAGGAAGTATCTTCCCCCATCCTCGGTTATCGGCATCCTTACGAGTTCTTTGGCTGACCTTTCCTTGGCAGGTAACCCCACTTCCTCGGGCTCGGGAACGTCAATCCTTTCAACACATTGTACTTCCAGGAAGCTCCGTTCGTTAGTCACTGTACTGACGTAACACTTCTTGGACTGGATTTGGTCTCCCCGAAGGCTCTCCTGCCTTCCATTCCAACCGATAAATTTCATAACCTGGTGGAAGGTAGAGACGACCGCCTTCATTCCGTGTAGCCAGGTTCGACCGAGGATGATGTTGTAGGGGCTAGGAGAGCTCACCACCACAAATTCGACATCAATCACTCAGGAGCCGGCTCGCACAGGAAGAGTGATCAGCCCCTGAGGCCACACAGGTGCTCCAGTGAAACTAACGAGGGGTGTGCTTGCTGTACGAAGCTGGTTCGGGCTGAGACCGAGGCTTTTGAAAGTAGAATAGAACATCACATCTGCCGAGCTCCCCTGGTCCACCAATACTCGTTGAACTTTGGAGGAGCCAACCGTTACCGAGACGACCAGAGCGTCAGTGTGAGGCATTTGGACCCCTTGCAAATCTTCGGAAGTGAAGGTTAGCGGGCCATCAAGGCTAGGATCGACCCACTTTCTCTTCGGTGAGATTCCCACGTTGCAAACGGCCAAGGCAGCAACGGCTTTGTCAATTTCAGAGCGTAGCTCGGCCGCTCGTCCCTCGGACACAATGCCTTGAATGACTCCAACAAGATTTCCCGCTAGAAGAGGCGGAGGAGGGGGCAGTGGATTTCGCCGAAGGTCGATCCACTGATTGAGGTGCCCTTCTGCCGCAAGCTCCTCCAGATGGCGTTTGAATGGTTGGCATTGGGTGGTGTAATGGCCACGCTCCTTGTGGTACGAACACATCCCAGCGCCACTGCCCGCAGTCCCTAAGAGTCCCGTCGGCCAAACGAAGAACGGCTTCTGCCCAATGATACTTAGCAATTTGTAGATTGGTTCGGTAAACGCAGTTCGCTCGGCAACATATTCGTCCGGCCTTGGCTCCTTCTTTGTCTGCTGCCACTGCGGTTGCTGCGGGTGTTGGGGAGGTTTGCTCCGATTGTTTGGTTTGCTGGACCCAGTGCCATTTGGACCCGATTGCCCCTGCCAAACATTAGCCACTTGCTTCTTTGCAGCTGTTGTCTTTGATGTTTCCGTTCCTTTCAGCATGTTACGTTCGGCCACCGCCTCCTCATGCACACAATCTTTCTCGATAATCAACATAAGCTCCCCCATTGTCTTCGGCGGGTTTCAGGACAAATCTCTGAACATTGTCGAGGTTGGATCCAATCCGTTCATAAATGACTTGGCCGCCACGCCCTGATCACAATCGGGAATGAGGTTGTATACTTCCCAATATCGCTCGGTGTATAACCGAAGGGTTTCGCCTGGCGCCCTCTTCATATTCACCAGCATTGAGAGTATCTTCGGCTGGATGTTGCTTGTCACGAACCGCTTGGTGAATTCCAACTCCAGCTCGTTGAAGCACTTAATGGACTTCGGCTTGAGTTGGTTATACCACAACATTATAGGCTCGCTTAATGTAAGAGGGAAAATCTTACACATAAGCGCGTCGGAGAAGTTGTGGAGGCTCATCGTTTGTCGGAATCGGCAAACGAACGCGACTGCGTCCTCCTTGGCCTCGTAACGCTTGAGCTTCGGCAGGACAAAACGATCCGGAGGTCACTCTTGCTGTATGGCGTCGGTGAAGGGGGAGGCCTTGGCCTTACCGAGCTTGGAGTTATCGACCACCTCCGGGACGCTCGGAACAACGGGCAGTGGAGCTTCGAGGCGGTTGGTCCGGTCGTCCCGAGGTTCCCTGCGGTGGTGTCGCGGCCGTCTATTCCCTTCTCGCCGCTGATGCCTAACACCTTCCGAATGTTCCAGTTGCTCGATTCTTGGATCCTCAAGACGAGCTCGCCGAGGATCGAAATCCTCATTGACCGGTCGGTATATCGTAGGCACTCCTGTAAATTGGTCGTATAGAACAATGGTGTCATCCTGCCTTCGTTGTTCCCCACTTTCCGCTCGGCGAAGGCTAGACGAGCCAGCCGGGCGTCGTCCACCCGGGTAACGATCCGTGCGTGATCTCGATTGCTCGGTAAGCTCGGGGCGTTCATCGGTCCGACCCCGCCGAGGCGGCTCATTGAGATCCAAAGGCCTTTTCCCATCCGCGTGCTCCTGGTATCGTCGGGAAACATTGTTCGTCCTCCCGGAAGCTTCCATCCTGTGCGTCCCTGCTGTAGAGCTATTTGCCGAAGAGCGAGTGCTCTCGTCGCGAACGATACTCTCTAGCCGCGGGCGGAAGGCCGTGGGTTGGATCCTGGAGGCGTGTTCGAGCCGGTCAAAAACTGTACGACGTTCGGATGGGGCACCTTCGGAAGTGTGTGCCTGTCTAGACTTCCTACTTCGCTTTCGAGTTTTCTTCGGTCGACTTGGTTCGGCAGGGTGGCCATGCACAGGAGTAGTGGCCACACCTCCGTCCCGTTCTTCAAGACGTCGTTGGAGGAGTGCAATGACCGCGGCCTGACGCTTTTGCTCTGCTAGGGCAACCTCAAGCTCGGTTGGGGGGGTAGGAAAGCTGCCGTGCGACCGGCAAGGTGGTTCTTGCAGTTTGGCTGGGGTCAGCGTTCATGGAACCAAACCCAGCCAAACCGATGGTGAAGTTTTCCGGACCTGGAGGGGGAAGACGTTGTGCCATTACTCGAAGGGATGGCGGAGTACAGCGGAGAAAGGAGGAGGAGGCCTGAGATGGACCACGGCCCACGTTGTTTTGCTAGGAAAGATCTGTTCTTCCCCAGCGGAGTCGCCAATTGTGGGGGTGTGGTTTGTCCTAGAACCTCCTGAACCCTTTCCTGATGCTTGGACCGTGCTGACCTTGTGAGATGACGTCGTGTACCTGCAAACCGGAGGGGGGGGGGTGTTCCTTCGGGTAAACACTCCGACGATCTAGTCAGAATCGGAGGGAGGAAGAAGAAGATGTAATAGTGAGAAAAATATGTTTAAGGAAGAAGAATATCTAACCCCTTCCCAAAAAGGGGTAGCTTGCTATTTATAGGCAAAGGTTTGGAGTGCTGAATAAGGTGGAGGTGTGCTGCACGTGCGTTCCTACGCTCGGATGACGTCATATGTCAGAGGCACTCGATGGATATTTGACTTCAAGATCTGCAGACCCATTCTGACCCACGTGGGCCAGAGTCAGAGATGTCCCATCAGTTATCAGAAAGGCGTGCACGCATGTCTCTGCCACTGTCAGCAGAAGCTCCCTAGACGTTCTACCGCCGCCGGATTTGGCCGAAGGAGTAACCCGAGCGGAGGATGTGCCGAGCGCAGGGCTTGTTCGCCAGACAATTCCTTCGAACAGGAAGGCTGCCCATCCGAGTAAACAGGACCTATGCCGAGCTGGGGTGCTGTGTTTACGTTCGGAGAATCAGCTAACGCTCAGCGAACTCCCGCGAGGCCGATTAACCTTCGGCGAGTAACAGGGCTGACGTGTCGCGTTTGACTTTTCTCACACAGACGAACTGAGACAACTGGACTGTGGGCCCACAAGCTCAACCTATTGACCCCTTTGGTCCTTCGGATATTTCGGCCCACTACATCCTTACAAGACAACCGAGAAATTCGGATTTAAAAATTTTGGATTTCCATTTTTGGCTATGAATTCCTCCTCTCTTTTTTTGTTTGATAGGAGTGTATTCTTGAACCAAAGTTAGCTTTCAAATTTCTTGCTTCTTATGGTCTTGAGATCATTATTGTACTTGGAATCCCTTTGAAACTTCTTGAAATTTTTCTGGGTTCTAGGTCTTGTGTACTCCATCTTTATTAGTTAGATTAAGCTCTCAATCAGCCAAATGGTTTGAAAATTTCCTAGGTTTGATTGCCCAATACTGGAATTCAAAAATCAAATTGAATCAAACAGAAGGAAATGGTTTGCCGTCGTCAATCAAGCAATTAATCTGATCTCAGAGAGAGACTTTAGGTGACGTGGCCTCCATCTATTGGTTTTCCGCACAACCAATTGTGAAGGGCCCCTCCGTGTAGAATTTGAACTCTATATTTACGGAGACATTCGAGAAATATTGAGAGAGAGAGAGAGAGAGAGAGACTAGCCTCTAGGTGACGTGGCCTCCATCTATTGGTTTTCTGCACAACCATTTGTGAAGGGGCCCTTCATGTAGAATTTGAACTCTTTATATTTATGGAGACATTCGAGAGACTTTTGAAACATTTGTGTTTTTTATAACTAGCGTTGAACCCGTTCTATGCACGGGCAAAATTAACACACAACACTAGAACGGGTTAGTTTTGCCCGTGCATAGAAAGGGTTGAACGCTAGTTTATTAAAAAAACATAATGGTAGCATGTGAATATTAAACACAATTACTGGTATTCAAACTATACGGTGACAATTAAAGAAACAACTCTTGAATTTAACCAAGTAAGTTGATTTCCTCTTTGTTGAGTTCGATGGGACCCCAACTCCATTTTCCGCCATTCTGTTAAAAAAAAAAAAAAACCAATGTCATTTTTTTTTTTTACCCCATAGACAAATGTAGTGTTGTTTGAGAAGTCTCCAAATGACTATTTTTAATTTTCCAGAATTGTGGAATTTTCTTAATTGAACGAACATGTTGAAAACCAACTGCAAAACACGTGCTTTAATTTCCACCCCCACCCCGACGGCCTGCACCCTCTCCCCCGAGTCCCCATACCATAACTGAACACTTGAATACGTCGACTCATTTAAAGTTGTTTGTCTTTGTTTGTAATTTATGCTTTCCGTGTTTAGTTTATGTTTTAATTTCATCTCAATATTTATGTTCTCATTTGTTTTCTTAATTAATTTGATGCACACAGGGATATAAAAAGCTTCAAGCTCTTTCCTGCCTCAATAACCCTAGGTTGCCACAACGTAGCTAGCTTACAACATTTTCCTTGGGTACTTGGTACATTTACAGATTGAGAAATCCGTGATTTAGCTTTCAACTTTTTTTTTCTTTTCTTTTTTTAGTGAACAGACTTGGGGTAAATATAGCAATGTTCAGTCAGCCAAATACTTGGGCAAACCTACCTTAATTTTTTCAAGGAAAATTTGTGTGCTTTGCAATTTTGTTGTTGTTGTGATGTTACTTTTTTTTTTTTTTTCATCCCATCAAGCCTAGAGGTATCATATATCAGTAATTGGTTTTGGCAGGTTTAAGGTTTTGACCGAGTTCGGAGGCGAGAGGTCAATTTTACGCAAGAGTGACCGACTGAAACGCAGAACGTGGGCTAATTCTCTCTCCTCCCGTTCTATGCACATCGACCCTGTGGTAAAGACCATGTATATAAATTGACCTTAAGGTTTTAGTACATAAAATTTATTTGAAAGCCAATCGAACACCCAATAAGCCTATTAAGATAAACTGACCCAGGTCAAAATGAGCCAAGCTAACATGCAAGGTTAGTAAAGTCATGAGAATCAATATCTTACAAAAACTGACCCAATATCGTACATGTAACATGTTAGTTTAAGTTTATCGCTGTCAATTTTTTCAGTTTGTCTTTTTTACTGGCCCAATAAACCTATCAAAATTTCAAAAATTAACCTTACTAAATTAGATTCTAAATTGAAAAAAAAAACAAAAACCCAGTAAAATATTTTTGGGTTCAATCTATCAATTCTCTTGGATCAACTTACTTGGTTGAATTCAAGAAATCCCTGAAGGCTCGTGATCAGCAATTAACTTCATGCGATAGCTATGGTCAATTTATTAAAGTTGTACAATTATGGGCGGTAACGGATCATTTATGGCTTACCCAGCAAAAAATTCAAAACTAAACCATGAAATTGAAAAAGGGAAATTGTCATGTTAAGTACACGAATCCAATTACCAACTGAAATTGGGATGTGAGCATTCTGTTATACATGAAAAAATTACGCCATTCAAACATCAATAAGAGTTAAACGAACGAAATTACAACCAAATTTTGAAAGAAGGATCCATGACCCAATTCTACATTTTTTTATGCACGGGACAAAACAGAATGGCGGAAAATGGAGTTGGGGTCCAATCTATCAATTCTGTCGAACTTAGCGAAGAGGAAATCAACTAATTGGTTTTATAAACCAAATGCCAAACCCATGCCCAGAATCAAATCAAACGCAAAAAAAAAAAAAAAAAAATACACACACACATTAATTTAACTCAAACAACCATCATATCCACCCAATTCTTGATTCTGACACTAGCTAACCCATTTTCTATTTTACAAAACTAAGCAAACCCATTTCTTTTTTTTCGTTTCAAACAAAGCTAAATGAACAAAGAAACATGCAATAGAGACCCACTGACTTCAATATTTTGTTGTGAAGATACTCGGATACCTCGTACACCGAAGCACGAAATTAGCATCACTCACAAACTCACAGTCCTCTTGATCTGTCGTTGCTTGAGAGAGTAAAGGAGTGAAGGAGGAGTAGTCCTACTTTTCTGTCAAGGGCGGGGGTGGTACGGTTCTGTCAAGAGCGGGGGGCGGGACGGTGGTTGGCGGCGAAGTCAATCTGTGAAAGTTTGAAGGAGGAGTGAGGCGGGGGTTCATAGGCCATGAGAGAGTGAGAGGTAGGGGTGTGGGAGAGAGGTGTGGGGTGGTGGCGGTTGAGGAATGGAGAGAGGGAGAGAGAGAGAGATAGATGCCGGAGCCGAATTGGAGAAGTAGCTGTGCAAAACGTGGGTGGTTTTTTTTTGAAATAGAAAATATAGGAAGTCGTGGGCTAGGGCTGTGCAAAACGTGGGTTTTTCTTTTTTTGTTTTAAATAGAAAATATAGGAAGTGTGAGAGGGATGTGAACGTGGGTATTTTTTTTCTTTTTAAACAAAATAGAAAATCTAGAAAATAAGGATTGAGAGTTTGGAGGCTTTTTGAGAGTTCAACTACATTCCCTTAGGATATTGATAGATTTAGGATTTTCAATGATGTTATGTCATCATGAATAATCTGCAATTGTTTTTATCTTCAAAAACGTGCTTCAAGCTTTAAAGCTGTACAATGATGCAAATATCGGCCATGGTAACTTACTCAATGGAGTCATGGTGACTCCTAAAGGTAAAGTAAAGTTTTTCAATGAAAAATTTGTTGATAAGGGTAATAATTAGTTTCTTTTTTACTGAAATATAAATAACTTCATTAATAAGTCAAATTGTAATTTGTTTGTATAAAATTGGACATTCGATTAATTCAATCTTTTATTCCAATGTGTTTTTGCACTCCAACAAGATGATTTGCGCGACTTTGAAGACCTTTTTGAAACTGCATTTGACACTATTGGACAAAAGTACGTAGTTATATGGCATAAACATAAATGCGCATGATCATCTAGGAGTTCAAGCATTTATGCTGTGTTTGGATTGGTATTTGAAAAGTTTTTTGAAAAATAGTAGGGGTAATAAGTGGAGAGAGATAGAGAGAGAAATGTTGGAAGTAGGAGGAATCTAGGGAGAATCTAGGGGGAACTTTGTTCTCTTTAGGATTCAAAAAGAATTTTTCAAAAAATTCCCCCTAGATTCCTCCCCCTACTTCCAACATTTCTCTCTCTATCTCTCTCCACTTATTACCTCTATTATTTTTCAAAAAACTTTTCAAATACCAATCCAAACACAGCAAAGTTGTTGTACAACGATTTTCCCATTCATAGATGTAACCAGGACAAACTCATGTATGCTTCTTTTCTAAATAGGTTATCATGTTGCATGTATCTTTCAAAGGTTTAATTGCTTTGACAATTTTTTTTCTGTAGCAAATTAGACTTTTACGTGAGGAACAATCCTCTCTTTTTTGACACAAAAGATAGTTTATATGTTCCTCAAAGAAGTACGTAGATTTGAGTGAGTATGATACAAGGACTTTAGACAAAGCAATGGACTTTCGGGCTTTACAAACTGCTATAAGAGATTGGGACAAATCACTAAAGCAAGTTCCAGTAAAAAATGTGTTCCAATCAAAAAATGTAGCAGCGAGGTGTAGTATTCCCGAAGGTGCTGCATATTTCGTTCGCAATGCTTTTAAAGCATGGGAAGGAGAAGACATGCCCGTATGCGCTTAAACGTTTTTATTTTAATTTCTAGATAATTTGTTGTATAATGTATATAATATGATGTTTTGCTCTCACCTTTTTAATAGGAACCCACATTGGATGCTGGCATGATAATTGATAACAAATATGCTTCTTGAAGACCTGCCTTTTCTGCTTCCATGATAGTGCATGGTTGGCGTTAATTAGGGGACTCGGTGATATCCTTATACATGTCAAAATGTGTCGGTAAGTAGTCATCTCCGTAATGTTCCTTAAAAGCACAAGACACCACTAGTCCATTAATGAGGGTTGCTTTCTCAGAAAATCAATCAACTCTTTTCCCATGAAATAGAGAGAAACGTTTTTCAACAAATATTGTTAAAATTTACTCGTACTTTGAAGAAACATTATGGAGATTTACTACTTACCGACATATATTTCGACATATATAAGGATAGTCACCGAGTCCCCTAATTAACGCTAACCACCACCGTGGATGCAGGAAAGGCAGGTCTTTAAGAAGCGTATTTGTTATCAATTACCATGCCAGCATCCAATGTACTATTACAAAGGTGATGGCAAAATGTCATATTATATACACCAAATTATAAAGAAATTAAAATAAAGACATTTAAGCGCATACAGTATGCGTTCTCCTTCGCATGCTTTAAAAGCATTGCGAACAAAATATGCGGGCACCGGAAGGTATTCTGCGCTGCTACATTTTTTGGTTGTTCTTGGAACAATATATTTTCTCTTTTCGAAAATGTAATGGAAAGAATAAGTCAGTGAAAGACCCAGGAATTTTACTGGAACTTGCTTTAGTGAGTTGACCCAGGAAGTTTCGAAAGCCCTTGTATCATACTCACTCAAATCTACATACTTCTTGAGGAATGAGATGATTGTTCCTCACGTAAAGGTCTAATTTGCTATAGAAAAGAAAATGTCAAAACAATTAAACCTTTGAAAGATGCATGCAACATGATAACCTATTTAGAAAAGAAACATGCATGAGTTTCATGTTTACAAATTACAACTGTGAATGGGGAAATTGTTGTACAACAACTAAAAGGCTTGAACTCTTGGATGATCATGCCCATTTATGGTTATGCCATCTAACTTCAATCTTTGTCCAATGGTGTCAAATGCAGTTTCAACAAGGTTTTCAAAGTTGCGCAGATCATCCTGTAGGAGTGCAAAAAACACTATAGAACAGGAAATTGAATTAATCGAATGTTCAATTTTGTACAAAAAAATTACAATCTGACTAATTAATGAAGTTCTTTATATTTCAGCAAAAAAAGAAACTAATTATTACCCTTATCAACAAATTTTTCATTGAGCAATTTTACTTCACCTTAAGGAGTCACCATGACTCCGTTGAGTAAGTTACCATGGCTGATATTTGCATCATGGTACAGCTTGAAGCACGCTGCTAAAGATAAAAACAATAGAATCATTTGCTAGTTTTCCATCTGATTTGTGTCAAACTTGATTGATGGATCTTCCTTGTTGTAAGTTTTGGCGTTATTATTGCTTGGGAAACCATAATTTTTATTGGTTGAACCGATTTTTTATCTGGAACAAAGTTGTTCGCTAGTTACCCATCTGATCTGTGTTGAACATTATTGATGCATCTTCTTTGTATGTAAGTTTTGTTGTTCTTGTTACTTATCAGTAAGTTTTGTTGTTCTTATTGCAAAGATGTCATGTCGACCCCAGGGGAAGGAAGTACTTACAGTGGTTGTTCGCCGAAGAATTTCACATGTACGATTATTTATTGAATTACACATTACTATAGGGAAAAAAGGTTCAAATATAGCTTTAACCTCAAACTTAGGGTGATCCGGCAATGGTGCCCCCGTCCGGATTCGGGACATCCATGCGCCCATTTTCCCTCAACCGTTGGATCTCCTTTTTTTTAAATCTCAGCCATTGGTTGAACACCTCTCGTAGTAAGTGTGGCCATATATTGTGGCAAGTGTGGTCATATATTGTGGTAATGGAAATCATAGTAAATGATGTGTAAAACCAGCTTGTGTGGTAAGTAAAATTGTAATTTTTTGCAAAAAATTCATAAAACCACCTCGTTTTTGTGGGTGGTTTTAATCTAATGGCTGATATTTATCCATTTTTCAATCTAAAGATTTATATTTATGAGGGCATCCATCCCTCATACTACTCAGGGGCATGGAATCATTCAAAAAGTAAATAGTAGATTAGTGAAATCGTGTTTGGTTTAAAGGGTGGCGGATTAATTTGATTGTCATTCGAAGCAGTGGAGAGATCCTCTAATTTCTATAATTTTCCAGAGGGATGTAGCTCAGACGATTAGGAGCTTGTATTTGCCTATTCGTAATGTGGAAGACGAAATGTTTTGGAAGTTTACCGAAAACGGGGTGTTTTCGTTGAAGACTGTTTGCTTGCTCCAACTGTCTCAGATTTCGGACCAAGGCCTTGGTGAGAACCAACCTCGGTTTGAAAAATGGGGTAAAGGTTTGGGCAGTGATGGGACCAGGGGGGGTCTAGTGGCGGCGGCCGCCACGACAAGATTTTTAGAAATTGTAATTATTATATGTAAAAAAAAAATTATACCCAACTTATATAGTCTCGCCACCACTAGATTTTTTTCCTTATTTTTTTGTTATATACTAGTCCTAAATCTTTTTTTTTTTTCAAGCAAGGAGACCAAAAAAATATCCCAAAACTAAATTCAAAGGGCCAAAGTGAAAGTAATATAAAAAATGAGGTGTAATTAAGAAAAAAAAACTTTACAACTCAACCTAATATATTAAATAAGTTAACCTAAATTAATAGGAGTAGACGGCAGTAGACGGCAGTAGTGCAGATCCTCGTGTCTTTGGGCTACAATCTCAATTGTATACGTTTACTCTCATGATTATTCTTCTGTTATTCCTATGTTGAAGACTTTTAAGGCAGCGGTGGAGTTCTATTTCTACCTACGGCAGTAGTGCGCCGTCAATAGGATTACTCTTGACGGCTTTCTACCTACGATTCTTGGTTCCAAATTTCCGACGCCGGTGGTGGACTTCTGATTTCTCTTGTTTAGAGCAGCGGTGGAGTTTCGATTTCCGAAACATTACAAAACCATTTATTGTTTGGCGTTTTGTGTGGATTTCACAAACTTCATTGGAAAAAGGTTAGTCTTCTTCAATTTTTTAATATTCAATTAAAGTTAGAGAAATTATTGAATGTTTTGAATACCTTGAGTTTGTCTTGAGCAATAGATGGTATTTGCACTGAAAAAAGTATAACAATTTATTAATTTGTGTAAACTAATGTGGTAGGTAATCATGGTCAAGAAAACAATTGATTCATTCTTTAAGAAAAGAAGTGTTGAACAAAGTGTTGAGCACAATACAATAGCAGAACCTTCAGAAAGTGCAATTGAAACTTCAACAATTGAACCAAAAACTCGTCCTCTCAAAATTCCTAGAGTTGAAGTGAAAGAATTTGATTCGTCTTCTTTAATAAGGGATCCGGATTTAAGACGACCAATAAGGGATTATCCAACTTCCGAACGTGATGAGGTCCGACGAGCTTATCTAACGTTTGGACCATATCAACCAGAATTTCCGAAAGACCAATATCCTAAAGATGGCAATGGTCGCCGCTTTCTACCTTCTTGGTATAAGTTGTATCTAGAGTGGTTGGAGTATTCTCCAACAAAAAATTGTGCCTATTGCCTTCCGTGTTATCTTTTTGCTCAGGAATCTGGACGCCCCGGATATAATGCTTTTGTTGATCATGGATTTTCAAAATGGAAGAAAGTCAATAACAGGATGAAGTGCCCTTTCGCAATTCATGTGGGAAAAGACCTTAACTCGTGCCATAGACGCGCTTTGGGTAAATGCCATGATTTATTGAATCAAGCACAGCATATTGAGAAAATAGTTGAGAAACAAACTTCTGAACAAGTTGCAAAAAATCGTTTGAGATTGAAGACCTCAATAGATGCAGTGAAATGGCTCACATTGCATAATTGTGCTCTTAGAGGCCGTGATGAAAGCTCTACATCTAGCAATAGAGGGAATTGTATTGACTTGATAGAGTTATTGGCTTCTTATAATCCCGATGTTGAAAAAGTTGTATTACACAATGCCCCTCAAAATGCATCTTATCATTCAGGTAAGATTCAAAAAGAAATTCTTAGTATTTTTTATGATAAAATACAAAGATTCATCTGTGAGGAGATTAATGGTGGAAAATTTTGCATTATTGTTGATGAGTCTCAAGATGAGTCAAATAGAGAGCAAATGGCTATTGTTTTAAGGTTTGTTGACAAGGATGGTCTTATACAAGAGCGATTTTTTGATATAGTTCATGTATTGAACACTGCGTCAGCAACTTTGAAAGAGCATATATGTACTGTTCTCGCTCGTCATAGCCTTAGTGTTCAAAATATTCGTGGTCAAGGATATGATGGTGCTAGTAACATGCGTGGAAGATGGAAAGGGTTGCAAGCTTTATTCTTGAACGAGTGTCCATTTGCGTATTATGTTCATTGCTTTGCTCATCGGCTTCAATTAGCATTGGTTGCGGCATCTAAAGAAGTTATATCTGTCAAAAATTTCTTCTCTTATGTGACTCTCATAGTCAATATCATTGACTCTTCTCCTAAAAAAAATGATCAATTTAGAGGTATTCAAGCTGCAGAAATTGCTGAAAAACTATCTGTTGATGATGACGAGCTTGAGACTGGTAAAGGAAATAATCGAATTCGTAAGTTGAAACGAGCTGGAGATAGTCGATGGGGTTCTCATTTCGGTTCTATTTCCAGTTTAATGAGTTTATTTAGTTCAACTTGTTTAGTGTTAAAAGAGATCATCAATGACAAAGATAGCACCTCTGCTCAGCGTGCAGAAGCAGATGGATCTTATGATGCCATTACCACTTTTGAATTTGTGTTCATCTTACATCTTATGAAGGAAACAATGGAGATAACTGATGACCTTTGTCAAGCTTTGCAGCGTAAATCTCAAGACATATTGAATGCAATGCATTTGGTAACTACAACCAAAGTGCTAATTCAAAAGTTTAGGGAAGAAGGACGAGTTCTTTTGCTAGAGAAAGTCACTCTATTTTGTGAAGAACATGGGATAACTATTCCGGATATGAGCTCTCCTTATACAGGAGGTCGAGGTCGTGTTCGAAAAGATCCCATCACTATTGGGCATTATTTGCAGGTCGAAATTTTTATGGGCACGATCGATTCTCAATTGCAAGAATTAAATACCAGGTTCAAAGAAGATACAATAGAGTTGCTCATTCTTAGCACAGCTTTAGATCCTCGGGATGGCTACAAATCATTCAAAGTCGAAGACATTTGCAAGCTTGCTGAGAAATATTATCCTTCTGATTTCACAGAGCAAGAGAAACTACACTTGAGATTTCAGTTGCAAAATTATGAGCTCGATATTTTCAAGCATCCGGAGTTTCAAAATCTAACAACCATTTCAGAGTTATGTCAAGTGCTAAATAAGACAAGAAAGTCTGCAATTTATCCTCTTATTGATAAATTGATTCGTCTTATATTGACTTTGCCTGTTTCAACAGCAACGACAGAGCGTGCATTTTCAGCCATGAAACTTGTGAAGACTAGATTGCGCAATAGAATGGAGGATGATTTTCTGGCAAGTTTATTGATCACATACATTGAGAAGGACATAGCTAGAAGTTTTGACGCCGATTCTATTATTGATGCTTTTAATGACATGAAAGAGCGTCGGGCACAATTCAAGATGCCTCACTTTAGTAGATAGCTTAAATTAAAGTTGGTCTTTTTTTGTACTCCATGTGCAAAAGACAAACATCATTTCTAATACTTTTTATTATGTTATGTTAATTTTTTTTAGAGTCGATGATTTTTAATATTGTAATACCTCTTTTTATATTTTTAGTATACATTTCGCCACTGCTAGGGTAAAATCCTGGTTCCGTCCCTGGGTTTGGGGTTTGGGACTTCTGCCTCAGTTAAGTTGGTCATCTGGAAGGTCTTACATCGAATTTTAGCGGTTAAAGATACTCATTTGTAGAGGAATATTAATGTGGAATCGGGTTGTCCGTTATGTGAGGAGGAAGTGGAGATGGTAGAGCATTTGTTTTTTAGTGTACTTTTGCTAAAAGATTGTGGAGGGCGACCCATTTGGGCTTTAATTTTGATGTGGGTGTTCCTATCTTTTTTGGGGAATGGTTTGCGAAGTGGATTTCGGAGGCACCGCATAAAGAGTTAATATGGGATTCAGTTTTAATTTTATGGCTTATTTGGTGCATTTGTAATGAAGCTTTATTTTAGCATGGTGTCAGTTGTGTGGATAATGCGTTTGCTCGATTTTCAGGACTCAGAAGTTTATGCAGGTCCAGAATGATAGGCGGGACTCGGGATGGGCATGGCGTTAATGGAATTTGCAGAGCTGTTGGCCGTGAAGGAAGGGTTCAATGTATAATGCAAAAAGAGAGATTGTGAGTTCAATGGGTGTGAAGTTTGGTTACGGATGGAGCTTGGAAGGTGGACACGGGTGCATGGAGCAGGGTGCAGCGGCTTGGGTTCAATGGGCTTGTGAACAAGGACCTCCTGAAGTTTTGTATACAGACAGATTGCATTATTTTCGTTTAGGGTATTTGTAATATTAATCTACTGGAATCTCTTATGAACTTTTGTTTCTTATGTTCCTATTTCAATGCTTTAAAAGCTATTCAGGTAGATAGACGTGTAGTCAAGTCAGCTCATGTCAAAGCTAGAGCTGCTTTGGCTTGTATGTAACTTGGTTTATTAATGGGATAAGTTTGTTACGTCAAAAAAGTTACTTATTTCCCATTTTCCATTAGTTGCGAGTAGTGAAAGCAAATAGCAATCGGGGAAGCCATTTCCCATTTTTTGTTTTGTGTTAAAAAATACAACCATTTGTTGAACTAAAGACAAACATAAAGTTCTTTCGAAACAATTTTGAGGCTCTGATGAGTTGATTTGGGGTTTTGGGTGGAAGAATGGGTACTTGATTACAGGGCTGTGGTTCGGGGTGGGAGGTGAAAGGGGTTTTGGTGATTGGGTTTTGGGTTTTGTTGGTAAAACCTTACGCAAGTCTCTGTGAATGTATTTCGTGTAGTAATGGGTTAGTTGCACTGAACCGTCTGCTCGACACGAACCTTGGTGTAACACCCCATTTGCCCAAATTATACCACTTAGATTACCCAACTAATTAACGCCGAAGTGTCGGTGTAGACGCCTTCCAGATGCAATTTTGGACACAATTGTGTCCGGATTCGTTAGATATATGTGGATCTACGTGCATCAAACGGTTTTGGACGCAATTTTGTCCAGAGTTATATTTAAAGTAGTATTTGTATCATCTATCTAATAAAACAGAAGGGTTGTCCTAGGTGGCACCCTTTGTCCTAGGTGGCACCCACCATGCACATGCACACACGTTCACACACGCCGGCACACACGTTCACTATTCACACATCAAAAATGTGATTAAAAAATTAAGTGCTTTATTTTTCAATTCGATTGAACCGGTGCGTAGTGCCGTAGGCACAGGCAAGCAGTAGTTGCTCTATAATTTATGATTGTGTCTCCCCCCATTTTATTACTCCTTACCAGTCTCTCAATCTCTCTAACCCAATTCCCAAAATCCCTCCCGTGAAAGTCCCTTTTTCCTGCTTCACACCAATTGATTTTTATCCTTTGTCAAAAAACCAGAACCAGAGGCGGCAACTTTCCACTATGAGTTGAATTCTAGTTTTTTTGCCACCTAATGCATGAGGTGTATCCTACAAGTTTTAAAGTCAACCACATCAAATTCAACATTGCATTTAGCACATAAGAAGATAGAAAAGGAATCCTTGTGTCATGCTTCCCCCTTACCAGTTACCACCACAACTTCGGGCATGTTTGGTAGAAGGATACAAAAGAGGGATATAGCTCTTAGCCGGATATATATACATGTAGACCGACTGTTGCTAGTTCCGTAGCCAAGCCAAAGCTAATTGGACTAGGTGTAATAACCATCGGGGTCAAAATTAGTTAGAGTGATTGGAGATAGATTGCTCCTTGTAAAGATTGTCTAACACTCGCGAAGATAAAATGATTGTAACAATTATTGGAGATAGTGCAGCAAATCCCAAGGAGAACATCTAGGCCGTGGATATAGGCTGCGAGTTGCAGATGGAACATGACATTTTCTGTATTTAATTGATTAATTAATTTTCTGTCATACAATGCTGCATATTCGCTTTTGAGTTGGTTTTATCTCTGCAGTACCATATCTTGATTTTAGCTCCATCTGTTTGAGTTGACGCAATTTGGCAATCCTCTGCAATATTTGAACTGCTCCTAATCATGTACGTAGTTATTAATTCTGATTTTAGCATTCGAGAAACTCAATTCAACCCCTCGTCGGTCGGTTTGCTCTTTGGATCAACACATAGTACACAAGTCTTCAACCTGACAGTCGGTATTCACATGAACGAAAACAACAACTACCAGGCAGGATAAGTTTCAAAGTACAATAGTATGTCAAATCCCCAAGAAAACGGACACTTGGGTATATACAAATTAACCAAATAAACCGTATATCAGGGCACAAGACTCCCATTAAACATATACGCTCCTAGAAATTATGGGCAATGCTATTGTTATTCAATTTTAGACATTTTTTTTTTTTTTCAATCGTCATACATCAGCGGAGGTTAGTGGGGGGTGTTAGAATTTTAGACAGTTAGTGAATTAAAGAATTGACAATCAAGAATGATGGCCAGAGTCAGTTTCTAACCAAAATTAATATCTATCAATCAATGTATCTAAATTCTTGTATCAGAAAGGTGATGATATAGAATTAATACTCTGGAAACATGATTACATAATTAAATCATATGAATATGAGCTTTTGGAATGCAAATGAAACAACAAAAGTTGAATCATATGAAATCATATGTATGGTGTTGAATTTACATACTGTAATTCGAACTATATATGTTTATCTAAAAATTAAATCGCCACGAAAAAGGGGGAATTGAGAAAGTTTTAAGGGAATGACTTCGGTGTCCCCAGTCATTTTGGGGACACCGTAACTTTTGGCATAACAAAACCATTATGAGTATAATCAAAACCCATTACAAGCATAACAAAACCATAACAAGGTATAACTTGTTTGTTATGCCTTGGTTGGGTTTGGTTATGCCTTGGTTGGTTTTTTGGATATTCCTTGGTTATGCCTTGTTTGGGTTTTGTTATGCTTGTAATAGGTTTTAGTTATGCTCATAATGGTGAAGTTATGCCAAAAATTACGGTGTCCCCAAAATGACCGGAGACACCATAGCATCATCCCCAAGTTTTAATTATATCATTACATGCAAACTAACTATATACGTATATACAAAATGCACTATGTCCAACATTGAAGGATTTAATCCATATTCTGTTTTCACCAGTGTCCCAATGAATCCATATGTTCTTGTTGTTGCAATTGTTTCTGCATAGAAGATGGTGGGAAAGGCAGCGAAAACGATTGATCAGTTGTGACGAAAGATGGTTGAGAGATGAGATTTGCCGGAGTATATACACTATTGTATGGCATATTTTGTTCGCGCTCGTGGGGTTGTACTTGTTGTTGTGGTTGTGGTTGTGGTTGTTTTGGAAAATGAAGCTTCTCTCCTTCCAACTCTTTATATTTTGCGAGATACTGTTTTAGCGGGTTGACATAATCCTCAAACCCCAGGAGGGTGATAGCCCATATGATGTCCTCTCCATTGATTGTCTTCCTCTTCTCGCGTTGGCATTTATCGGATGCTTCCCCGGTAACAAAGCTAATAAACTCTGACACGCATTCTTGAACCGTCTCTTTCGCGTCTTTAGAGATCTTTCCATTGCCAGGAATCACCTTTTTCATGATCCGACCCACGTTTGCTATCGGAAGAAACCGATCTTGTTCTTTGTTGTGGTGGGTGTTGTTCTTGTCATTGTTATTGTTCTTTGAACACGAGCTCTCAGGACTACCTCTATTGGCCCCATTTGGCCCACTTTTAGGCCTCTCATCTTCCATTTCTCTGTGTCTGAGAATGATTTGAGTTTGTTGGGATGATTTGTGTTTTATATGGATGGGGAAGATGGCATGAAAAGCATGAAAATAGGCAAGTCAAGTGGAAGTCGAAGGGCTAGGATTATTTTTAACAAGTTTGGTCCAAGGGACTCGCTCCCACCGGTAAAGGGGGTAATTAAGTGTAACTATATATTCCACATTACTAACTAACTCTTGTGAGGAATTTAGAATGGAATTGACTTTGGGGAACAACCAATTCCATTTCTAAAAATTGCTAGATTCCCAAAATGGAACTTCTCAGAAAATAATAGACAGGAAAAAGAGGAATATCCGGTAAAAAAAAAATGTTCCATTTTGGCATCTATGCACACAAATTACAATTGCACCAAGGGTCACTTATGGTGCAATTGGTCTCCCGACTTAATTGAGGCACGCGTAAGTCCGGACACCTGATTTGTTAAAAAAATTGGCTCTTAGATGTATTCCCCCTCTGTTTTCTTTCATTAACCCTCAAAATTCTACAGGAATCTATATTTTTTTCGTACATGAATTGTAGCATCTTACTAATCAGTCTACAAAGAAGATAAATAAAGTGTGTATGGAATAATTGCTTTTTGTAGGAATCTACATTTTTCATTTGACTCTAGCCATTTTTAAGCTCTTTGGAAGCTACTTATCTAGCTTGTTTTGTTTTTTTAAAAAAAATTAATCAATGATGGTAATTGAAAATTTGAATAATCACTCATTTAACCTTTTTAGCTTATTTGATAAAAAAAAAAAAAAAGAAGATTATATTGAGCTCTAATTTATATAGCTTATTTGGAGGGGAGAAAAACGCATTTGAAAATAAAAATACTTAATTCAATTGTGGCCTCTATAGAATAGTTACGGACAATGTAGGCATTCATTTGGTAATAAGTTATTAATTCTACCGTTTATACTCTACCAAAAGTTTACAATTTTGTTCGTATTCGGAAGATGGTTGTTTTCCAAATGATATGGGTTGCTTATCTTATCAAATTTTGTTAACTATACGAATTATAGTACCTTTTTTTTTTTTATCAATCAGTCGCCATATTATTAATCATTGCAAATAAGAAATATCCATGGAAGCCTCTCTACAAACACAGTCAGGAAAAATCTCATTCCAGGTTGTAGGGAGCTCCAACGATAAAGCATATTTGGCTACCGCATAAGCCACCCTATTATAGTACTTCAATGGATAAAAATTTACCTTGGAACTACCCTTTGATAGGAAAGAGTATTGGTTATGATCTAATCTTAATTAAAAATGAGTACTTGGATAAATTAAAGTACAATGACTTA
Organism: Rhododendron griersonianum; assembly: GCA_018127125.1. Classification (NCBI taxonomy): domain Eukaryota; kingdom Viridiplantae; phylum Streptophyta; class Magnoliopsida; order Ericales; family Ericaceae; genus Rhododendron; species Rhododendron griersonianum. Next base: position 32,514,940 of record CM030797.1, on the reverse strand, counting down.
ATTAAAGAATTTGTTTTAAAAAATACAATGAGAAGTTATTTTCTTTGAATCAGATCTTGCTAATCATAAAACACTATCATCGAGGTTACATTTTGATTTTTGATTTTTTTGATGTGATTCAAACTAAAAGCACAATGTTAACCTTTTTTTTAAACCAATTTGGGCTAATTCAGTTGGTCAGGAGTTCGAGTCTCCCCACCTTTCTTTCTTTGTCTATAGGATCTCTATCCTATAATGAGTTTATTTCTTGCATTGGTTGAGTCATTGGGCTTTGTTGTCTCGTGAACTCTCACAATTGATATAGTGTCTTAGGTTTGTACTTTGTTCTTCATCTCTGATATTAAATGTCTTTTCTATCGATTTAAAAAATAAATAAAAAAAACCTTGAATTTTTTGGAATTGCATGTCTTTTTATTTTTTATTACTTTATATTAAGTAGGGAACCAAATTTGTGGTCAAACTTGAGCAACCTATACATTAAGGCTGACACTGACCCTATGATTCCACACGTGTGTAAGAAGGCTGTAGTCGTTTGGTGTGTATCTGTAATTTTCCTTCTACTCTCTATGAATTTTTTTTTTTTGATCCGCACTCTCTCTATGAATTGAAACGAGAATAATGGAATGGTTTTTAAGTTTTCGAAGAGGATCCTTTCCGGTTCATGAAATTGGATTAGACCGTCATGTTGGCCCATTTGTGGGCCGTTTCCGAGCTCATTTTAATGGTCCAAACTCCAAACTGTTTATCTTATGTCTTGTCGATAATAACAATCACATCAAAAAAATAGGTTGATCGAATATCGCTTGATAGGATTTTTGAGTACATTTGTCTAAGAGAGAAATGGGAGAATGGGTTCCGATTTGGTGTTATTGTAATCTCTATTATAAAACAGAAAGGTGTGGGGACAAATTGTTGGAACGGCGTAGATTAAGTACCCATAGTTTTCACCTAAATCACACAACTGCCATTTCCTTCAATCGCGGGATACGTAGTATCAAAATTATATCAAACGATACCTGATAAACTTCTGGATAAGATCTACGAATAATTTGGATCGTCACAGACTCGTAGTCAACCCCCAAAAATACCCACAAACGGGTTAACTGTTCTCTCCTGTTAGGTTGCCCAAGTGGAAACGATATGCGGGGTGGGGAGTTCAACGAGTGCACGCATTAGAAACTACTATATATATGTACTCCAAAAAAGAATGGCCACAGAAGTAAAATTAGAAATCCATCCAATAAAAGTTAGGTGTCAACCCACTGGCCTGTAGTCAGACCAGAAAGCTCAACCAACTGTAGAGTCAACTTTGGATGATTGAATCTCCGGATCTCTCTATTACCACCTGGTTCTCTCTCTCTCTCTCATATGCATACATGTATAGATTGGCAGTAAGTGTTCTAATTACATCGAATTACTGAATTATTTCATTGATCTTGGTTGAGAGTGGTTTTTAGTGTGGTTTCTCAACTTGTTGAATCTATTGTAATTCTCGCTTACTGCAGTATATATTGCTCTCGATTTCTTCCTTTTAAGCTTTGATTTTTCGGATAAAGAAAAAGTTATTAGGATCGAGTCTATAATAGTTGTCTCTCCGTTATGTTTATGTACTTAATTATGGGTGGGGGTGTCAGCGAATTCTGTATTTTGTTCAACAACAACAACAAAAAAAAATACAGATGCATCCTTTTAGTGATATTACTCGATAAAGTATAACAAACCGCGGTACAATACTACATTTTAGTAAATCAGATTTGAAATTTGTTTTCTCACATGTCAGAATGCATCATGTTGCTAAGTAGAAAGCTTTTCCAATATTTTTGAAGAAGATGAGGCTTCATTCTTCCAAATACATGAAAGCTAGGACATTTTGATTCATGTAAATGACCATATAAGAGAAGTCAATTATGTGAAGTGGATAAAGCTGGAATCCTAAAAGACGTCACTTTTCATGACATGGCTCTACCTTCTGGGGTACTTTTCCATTTCAGGCAAATTAAACTCTAGAAATACTGTGCTCGCAACGTCCTGAAAAGAGTAGGGTTAAGGTTGCCTGTGTGCTCAGGGACGGACTGAAGCGGGGGCACGTGCCCCCACTCGAATGCGTGCCCCCGCCAAAATTAAAATATTTTTTGGGTATAAATTAGCATAATTATGAAAGTGTGCTAATATATAAATATACACACTTGCATATATCTCAAAAAAAACACATACAGAATTAGTTTTGTACGATCTTATTGTGGTTGACTACAAAAATAAATTTTTGCCATTATGATTAACAGGTGCCCCCACTACACTATATTCCTGAATCCGTCCCTGTGTGTGCTAGCTTAACCCCAACCCGTCTTTAAATGGGAGTCTAGTGCATTTGGTGCCCAATTTTGTTTACTTTGTAGGACACTCCATCTAACCAAAGAGGCAAAGAGAGCCATAGGGAAGGACATAGGAAATTAATCAATAATATTTGTCACAATTGCTAATTCGGTGTACTTTTAATGAAGTGTACCATGTTCTAGAATGTTTGCTCCAATACATGACAAATTTTCTGTACCTATGGGCAAGCAAAACAACTAGAGAATTGCCGGAAAAAGTTGAACTTTGCATACCAAAAGAATTACATGACATGAGATGGCTTACCCATCATTTTAGAAGGATGCCCATTTAGAAATTAAGGTTCTAACAGAAGGTTTGATGATAATTGTACATGAACTAGTAGGAATGAATATTGAGCATGTTTCTGGACATTTCATGATAGTCTGGGAGAGTGACCGTCGAAGGATGGAGCATTTTGGTCCATTCAGAGACTCGAGATCTTTAAGACCGGCCCAATGGTTAGGGTTTTTCCTTCTTGATTCCAATTGCATGGTAATTCTTCCCGTATTCACTTTTGTGTATAGTGAGTTTTTCAATTTTGTTCGGGCTCAAAACCCAGAAAGCTCATATGCAGATGCCATTTTCTCGATGGAATCACAGTATGAGCACTAGCAGTTTGGCGCTCTTTTATAGATATGGCCATGTGTCACGATTAATACACTTAGGTGGCATTTTATGATCTATGCTCATTAAGTTGCATGCTGGCCGAGACTCCGACCAAGTCTCAGTTTCTTACACCTGTAGCTATAATTGGCATTTTTGCCCCCGGGACCTAAAATCGACTCATGCATTGTACATGCATGGCTAAAAACATTAGTTTGGTAATTATCATATGTTTTGTTAGGACCCAACGCACAGTTGCAAACTGCTAGTCGTAGTCGCATTTCTTGCATGGTGGCTTCTCCAGTGCTAGTTAGTTTTTAGTAAGATGCTTTAATATGGTATCGTGGTAAGGCCCATTCCTTCCCAATTTTAACAATAACTAATCCACACCTCATGATGACATACCCAACAAAAAGGTTGCACGATGATGGACCAGAAAGGGGTTTTAACAATTGTACCGGAACTAGGATTATGTGGGTTGCCTAAAAATAGGAAACTTGTTGGAGTTCTAGGTGTTGCAAAAAAAAAGAGTGGTGTACTGGGAGAAAATCAGTGTAGTGTTGGTAAACGCCCTTAGAGATCAGTTGCACGTGCCCTTCACCGGAACCATAGCTCTGCAAGAGAAACCACCGTGAAAGTACCTTTGCCTCTAGTCGGCAAAGACCCTTCGATGCCTAAGTCAGTATCTAGTACTGAGCAGAAACCTAGCTAACAATGAATATCTGATGTAGGACGGGATTCAAATAAGGCTAAGGAGAGCATAGGGTGGAGACAACCAATGCAAACTTGTAGATCCTTTACTACAACACTCAAAAGTCTCGAATGCACTGTGCAAATGCATCTTGAATTACAGATTCAGTCTTGATGAAAGAGAAGGTACCTCCGGAATTGGAAATTGAGTGCATCGTGGTCCGTGCCAAATCCGAAAGCGTGAACCGGGATCCTAAACTGGAAATGTCATTTCTGTGAATTGACAAAGGAAGGAACGGACTGTAATTTGGATTTCACTGGTTTCCATTTGAACCATGGACAGTATAAGTGTCCTGTCCATCAGACAACAAAATTATACCGGTAATTGGATTCTTTTTCCTTTGATCTTCCATTATTTTGATGTCCTTTCTAAACCCTTCGGCAATGTGCGGCCCCCGATTCGCGACTAAAGAGTTAGCAGCTTGCAAAGCTTGGTGTTTTCCGGTGTCAGACCTCCTATGCAGAGGGAAGAGGCGACAGACAGTTGAAGAGAAAGCGATCAAAGACAGTTGGTCATTGGGCCCCAGATTTTGAATCTTGATACCCATGGCCCGCTTTAGCAATGTGAGTTTGGTCCCAATCTACTAGATTGGATTGGTTTGTCCTCTATCAGATGGAAGATTCAAACTGGGAGTCTGCAACGGTATTTCATTCCACTTTGCTAAAGGGGGCAGATTTGGTTGCCATGTTTCGCGTTTGAAGTGATACTGTGAAAAGTTGAAAGAATGGGAGCATTCTGCAGTGAAAATGGCTTGGACATCTCTGTGTTTCATGTTGCCAAACATATTGAGCAGGTATTCTCCAAGCACATAGGAAATCCAGGACCAGCAACTGATTCCTTCACTTCTCCCATAACAGCAACACATGAAACATTACCTTCAATGCTTTTAATTTGAGCCTCTTCAAGAGCAATGATGTAAGAATGTTGAGGTTCTTTGGACTCATCGATATGAGACATTTCATTCTTGAAAATCTGGTCATGAAGTTCTACGTTGGAGCAAACTTTGTTTTACTCTTCACAATCATACTATTATCTTAAAAAGAAGGATAGACCACGAATCTTAAAAAGATTTAAGCCGATAACTAAAACTATAAAGTTGTTCCACAATCTAAGAAAGAAGCTCGTTACGCTGGAACTCGGTTAATCTTCCTCTAAAAGGCCTACCAAATTGTGTAGACATGATGCTACTCTCACTTTGATACCAAATTGATGTAGAACAGAATTGAAAGAGGATTAAGATGATCAAAACACAAAGGAAAGGGGTTGTTTTGGACTACGAATAGTAATCCTTGAAGAATAAACGTAGGCATCACACCTAGAAAACCCAAGGCATCGCTCCTAGGGGCTCTTTAGCATATTGACCAAACTAGCATCACTAAAGCGGGCCGTGGGTTTCGTGATTCAGAATCTGGGGCCAAATGACCGACTATCTGTGATCGCTTTCTCTTCAACCGCCTGTCACTTCTTCTCCCTCCGTCGAATGTCTGACACCGCAAAATACCAAGCTTTGCAAACCATTAACTCTTTAGTCGCAAATGGGGGGATGAACATTTTCGAAGGGTTAAGAAAGGGCGCCAAAATAATGGAAGATCGTAGGGAAAAGAATCCAGTTATCAGTATAAATCTATTGCCTAATGGACAGGATACTTATACTATCCTTGGTTCAAGTGGAAACCATCGAAATCCAAATAGTTCGCTCCTTCCTTTGTCTATTCACGGAAATGGCATTTCTAGATTTAGGATCCCGGTTCATGCTTTCAGATTTGGCACGGATCACGATGCCTCATTGATGCACTCGATTTCTAAGATTCCCAGAGGTACCCTCTCTTTCATCGAGACTAAATCTGTAATTCAAGATGCATTTGCAGAGTCCATTGGGGGACTTTTAAGTGTTGTGGTAAAGGATCTACAAGTATGCATTGATTGTCTCCACCCTACTCTCTCATTAGCCTTATTTGAATCTCGTCCTACGTCAATTTGGTATCAGAGCTTACGGTTTCTCCACAATAAGCCTTGAGCCATCAGATAGAAGTTCCAGATTTTGATGGAAGAAGTAATCGTAGGGTGTTCTCTAATTGGCTTGCATCAATTGAGGATTTTTTCGAATACCATGAGATGATGGATGATCGAAGAATAAGATTCGCGAAGATTAAACTTGTTGGGTTGGCACAGAGGTGGTGGTAGGGTCTTCAAAGTCATTAGAAGAATCAAATTGCCACCGATAAAAACATGGCAAGCGATGAAAGCTAAGCTCCAAGAGAAGTATATGCCTTCCTATTATCATGTAAAGGACTGTCTTGTAAAGGTTTGTGAGTGGCGCATTAATTCCAAACTTGTCCGCAATGTGTTTGAAGAGTGTTTGCAAGGACTTCACGCCATTAACATTGGTAATAGAGTCGTGGAAAGTTCACTCCTAAACATTGCTAGACTTGACACCAGTGGTAAGCCCATTACAAAACTGCCAAAACCAATACAAGCTAGTGACTAGCAAGTCATTCCAAAACCAAAAGGACAAACTCTACAAGGTTGATGTTACAAGAAACTGATTATGTCTTAAATCCGCCCAAGGTGGAAGAAAAAGGCTGAAAATGCTCCAATTTATGAAGTAAAAGACTTGCAAGCGGTCGCCAATATTGTTGCTGTAGTGGCTAGAGTTGCAACACAAGAATCTTGTGTTCCTTGTTCTCTTGAGACCAACAAACTAGAGCAACCAGCTGCTGGTTCAGAAAGTAATACACCATTGGAGGGCAACAAATTGCCTCCAAAGCTTTTCAACGTAGAGCCAAATGACATTAGAATGAATGATGAGTAATAATAAAAATTGAGTAGCCTTCAAGCTCTTAATTGTGTGATGCAATCCTTTCTTTGGTGTGATGCTAAAGAGCCCCTAGGTGTGATGCCTTGAGTTTTCTAGGTTTGATGCCTAGGTCTATTCTTCTCTAACCCTTGCTCTCCTTCGTACAAATTACTATTCAAGGATAACTATTCGTTGTCCCAAACAGCTCCTTTCCTTCGTATTTTGATCATCTTCATCCTGTTTCAATTCTGTCCTACATCAGTATGACACTAAGTAACAGCGTACCTCTACTCATGGGTGTTACCTCTTATTTATAGATGTAGGCTTACTTGCTCCCTAAGTCTCTTTCCCTACCTAGGGTTCCTTTCACGTTATGAAACCTAGCTCATATGGAATTCTCTCCCATATGGGAACTCAATCTCTATCCCTTATTTACGGGATACTTGCCTACCATGTTGGACTCTCCTTCTAGAACATTCCAGAATGCGTCCACCGCCATACTGCTTAAGGCACCGCTTAAGGCAGCCCTGCTAGGGTTTGTACGATGTACACCTTGGTGCTCTCTGCACCATGGTATACCTGCACCCAGTGTTTAGCAACATCGCCGGACACCTTCTCTTGTATGATCGGCCCAACCGTGTACCCTCCCATGGTGTTCCTTATCGGTGCACATGTCACGCACGTGCTCAGGGTAATACCTTCCTGTTCGGCAAGATCCCTCTTCAAGTCACGCACGTGCTCAGGGTAATACCTTCCTGTTCGGCAAGATCCCTCTTCAAGTGGGTTAGCTTGTAGAGAGAAGGGAGTGGCCGTGTGGGTTTGTACTCTTTCACTATCAACATAGTGGAATTTATCTATCTTGCCCGCAGACGTGTAGGCACATTTGTACCGAACTACGTAATGTCTCGCTTTCATGAACTGGAAAGTGCCAATTCTCCCTAAACTGTTCTAGCACTGTAGAAACATTTATTTTTGAATCTTAGTACCTTAGTTGTTCCAACACTTGAAAATTCTCTCTCTCTCTCTCTCTCTCTCTTTCTCTCTCTCTCTCTCGATAAAATAAGATTCTCTGGGTACGAGTAATTGTTTCAGCATTCTCTGGTCTTCAATTTTGTTCGTTAGTTTTTTTCCAAGAATCAATACTTAAACAGTAGCAATGCTAGCTCAATGTGTTTCAAGGTCTTTGGTATTCTTGCGTTATCTTAAGATTCATTGTTCCCATAAATAAAGATCTTTAATTTGGCACAGTAAGGCCTAGAAGAAAAGTAATCCATTAAAAACTTACCTTCTTGTCGGAGCAAGAGAAAGTCATAAGTACGACAAGATTTTTTCAATGTTTGCTGCCATCATACTTGTTCAATCATTTTCTCGATGTTGTTGTGGAGTAACATTAATGTGCATACCAATGCTCTGGACTATCAATGAAGGAAGCATGGTAATGTGCACATAAATTGAATTGGGTCTCTAGGCCTGCCCTCTCTAATGCCATTCGGCTTTGATTTGGGGGCATGGTTCCGCAGCAAAACAGGTATAGGGGGGCCACTGTTTCAGTGGTATTTTGAGAGCAGCCACTTTGTGCATATTGCCAAAGGTTCGGTCTGTCTCTAATCCTCTCCAGCCCATACCCCCAATGATTGGGGACTACATGGGTTCTATTGTTGTTGTGGAGTAACATGGCATTTACCATGTGGGGAGATTGAGTAACCCAATTGTAGATCTTACCATACCATATCCACATCAACTTTTTTAAAATTTATTTGTCACTTTTTGGAGAAGTAGACTCCTTTCCTATTTTGGACACCACCATCCTCATTCAGCTTTTATAAACTTTCTTGCTATAACACATTTAGAGGAGTTTGCTGTCTCAGTTTGTATAAAAATTTCCTAGCAGAAACAGATTCCTTGTCTTGTCATTCTTATGAGAACCACAGCATCAAATGAAGTAGTTGTTTCTAATTTGATACAACTCTTTCATATAACTCTCTATAATATGAGACCTTGTCTTGTCATACTCGCTATGCAGTACAATTTCATCACAGAAGTGGAAAATAAATCCAGCTAATGGGGAACAGTGAATCTGTGCCGGATGATACTCATGACGAGTCTCCATATCAACCCTCTTCTTATGCAGATACTTGCCACCCTTCATATGCAGGAAGTTCGATGGATCCTAACTATCAAAGAAAACATGAAAGTCACCCCTCTTCAAATGCAAGAAGTTCAGCAGATCCTGACCATCAAGGAAAGCGTCAAGTCCCCTTTATAGCTGATAATTACAGCTCCTTGGATGAGGTTTTAGTTATTCCAGAACTCTGTATATGTAGGTTATATATTTTTATTTTTGTTAAAGATTTTTTGTTTACAACATCAGTGGAGGAGTCTTTATTTAATATGTTTGTCATGACATTTGATGCCAGAGAGGCTATTCCGCCCATTGTCAAACTTAGGAAAGACAATGAGGATATTTTTTTCCCAAGTGTTGAGTAATGCTCTTGGGAAATAGAGGATTCACTTGTGTGAGGACAATAGATAAGTTTTCAAATGAATTTAAAGAACATATGTCATCTGCATTGACGTTATTCATTTGTTCTAATAGCAAATTCTGAGTTAGTTTGCAGGTCTTTGTTCAGATTTCAGTAGTGTGTATGTGTAGCTGTTCTTGACTCTGCCAGGGTCTTTGTTTGTTTTGGTTATCTCTTCAGTTGTTCTGATAGCAAATTAAGTTAAGCTGTAGACAAATGTTCAGTTTTAGACATACACAATCTATGCTTATGTAGTGAATTGGTTACTGATATTTGACTACAATCCTCATCACAACATATGGCAAATGTCACTTGGCTTGATGAACATCCTCTTACTTCTATAATGATTGCCAGCATTCTTGGCTTTTCTTTTTCCGTTCAAGGTGGAAGTTGGTTGCACTTGGAGGCTAGTCGCTATATCAAGCAAGAAGAATGGTGAATGGTTGTGTTGTATAGAAAAACATGGCCTATCGAGAAGCCAAGGAAGACCATATAGCAATGAGAAAAAGAAAGTGTCATTAGCATCATAATAAGTTACCTTAATAAATGGTATCAAGTTTTACAAATCGCCATTCTAATCAAATTTTTAAGTATCCAGGTTCCCACCTAGGAAGTCAGACTAGAAGGAGGCCTAGGACAGAGTTTGCTTAGTACTCAAAACCTTCTTTTATTTTATGGCCATGAGAAAAAGAAACTGTCATTAGCATCATAGATTCATAATGAGTTACCTTAATAAATGGTATCAAGTTCTACATATCGCCATTCTAATCAAATTTTGAAGTATCCAGGTTCCATTGATATTTTTTTCTTTCTTATATATTATGCTTCAGGTGGTACCTGTGGTTTACTGATAGTGTACTCGTATTTATAGGTAATCTCTGCACTGAGAGAAGCTGGACTTGAATCATCAAATCTGATACTTGGTATTGACTTCACAAAGAGCAATGAGTGGACAGGTAATTTTATAATTACCTGTGGTGTTTATTTTGTAACTTCTAATTGGTTAGAAAATCTTTTGACATTTTAATGCTTGTAGGCAAGCAGTCATTTAACAGAAAAAGCCTCCATGCGATCGGTAACATACCTAACCCCTATGAACAAGCGATCTCTATAATTGGCCGCACATTGTCTCCTTTTGATGAAGATAACTTGATACCTTGTTTTGGATTTGGTGATGGTTAGTCTTTGTTCACAACTATATTACCAGTTTGCTGCCTTCCCCATTGCTGTTCGAATAACTCGATATTTCTCTTATTTTTGTTGTAGCATCAACACACGATCAGTACGTGTTCAGCTTTTATCAGGATAGATACTGTCATGGATTTGAGGAAGCTCTCGCACGTTATAGACAAATCGTTCCATACCTTAAGTTATCAGGTCTGGAATGTGTCCTCCTTGACCTTGTTTTTTGCAATGTAATTGAAGTAATTTATGGTCAATTAAGTGTGGTGTTTGGAAGATGACATTTTCTTGGTATAAGAAACAAAAATAGGAATCAACTCAAATGTGAAGATCAAAAACCAAGAGATGCCGAAGCTTTTGTCTAGGTTCTATTAATAAGAATGGAGAGGTCAGAAATGATGTGACCCATACAATCTAAGTAGGTTGGTCAAGTGGAGTGATCGTTCTATATTTTGCGATCACCGAATACCAGCCAAGCTGAATGGGTAGAACACCACTTACAAGGTCAAGGGCTCAGTGATGCTTTATGGGACAAACATTTTGGAAACTAAGAAACAACACGTAAGAAAAATGTGTTGAGCTGAGATAAGCATGCTACTATTGATAAATAGCAAGAACAGGAAGATAGTATTAGTAACGAATGCCTTTATCGAAAACCGATAGCAGTAGCGCAACGGTACATTTAGTAATATGACGGTATGACCATTATTAATGGAAATGCGTGGGGAGGGGAAGACATAAAGTAGCATGGGATGTTGGAACCAGAAAGAACAAGATGACTATTAAATTCTATTGATCATGTTTCCCTTGACTGAGAAGGCAAAAAAGGATTCTTGCATCCGAACCCAATCGATTGGATTTGGACATGATGCTTTCTTATGGTTTGGTAGAAGGAATCACCAGTAACCTCTAAGATTCATTATGAGGGCTGAAAATAAGATTCCAATACTAAGTGTTACAACATAATGAGGACTCGGCAAGAAACTTTATTTTTTGCCTTGATGCTTTTAAGATTCACCTTAAACCTTAGGCGAAACCATAGTTTACTTATTCTAGCCTTGCAATGGTGTGTCTCATGAACAATCAGACTGCTTATCTCCAAAATGATTTTTTTAGAGATTTGATTTGTTAAAAAAATGAAGTAGGCCCTTTAGATTTAGGTATTGGCGTATTGCTAGATGATTGGGCTGTGCCGTGACTCTTCAATTTTTATTTTTGGAAAGGGCTTGTCATCTCCTCATTGATACAGATATCTGCAACTCATATCTTGAGCTTTCAATGAAATATAATTCGGCTAATTTTTTTCCTCAGTAATAAAAACTACGCCTTTGGCTCTGTTTTGTTGTCCTGACGCAAATTTATTGCAGGTCCTACCTCATTTGCACCAGTAATTGATGCTGCAATTGATATTGTGGAGAAAAGCAATGGCCAATATCATGTGCTCGTCATCATTGCAGATGGACAGGTTTGTTACGTGCTTTCAAGTGTAAATTGTTTCATTAGTAACAGAATCATGAAACTCATATGCGCTTTTTGATGTGATGGAAATTTTGTGACAAGAAATCAGGTTACAAGAAGTCTTGATACACCACCTGGAAGATTTAGTCTTCAAGAACAAGCCACTGTCAATTCCATAGTTACTGCAAGGTAAAAGAATTAGATTTCATGAGCTTCACTCACCTTGATGTCTTCAATGTTAATTTGTTGCTGTATCATGACAGTCAATATCCTCTTTCAATCATCTTGGTTGGTGTTGGAGACGGACCATGGGATGCTATGAAACAATTTGATGATAACATTCCTCAACGTGCATTTGACAATTTTCAGGTCTGTTATGTCTTTTTTGATGTATAAGTTCTTGTATCTATGTGGTGATCTTTGCCGAACAATTGTGCTAGTTTATATAATGTCATGGTGATGTTCAGAAAAAGTATATCGCCACGGTGGGTTCTTAGAGCTTGCAGTGGATGCATTCAGATGATGAAGCACTCTTGCACATGAAACAATGATAGAGCTCAAGTTTTCATGGTCTGGATTGTGATCTAGGTTATGTGTAGGATTCCTTTGCCTTTTTCACTTTGAACTTTTTTAATCTGATACGAAATCAGATTAGGTTGATTGGGCTTCTTCTTTGAATATGTGCACGCATCAATTATGGAGATCCCGCTGCTTCTTTGAATTTATTTCATTCTGTGTATGTTGTGTGTTTTGCGTCCTGTGTTATGTGGGTATTATGTACTGTAAATCTCATTTGTACAATGACACCTAATAACAGAGAGAATTATAATTAAATATGCTCTCCTTCTTAGCCTTCATTGTGTCTCTCTTCTCTCCTGGTTCCTCTTTTCTCTTCCTCACATTGTTAAGTTAACTCGATACCTGAGGTGATGGTGATTATCTATGGGAAGACTCTCCATGCCACCAGTGTTAGTGGGCTCGCAAAGAGGCTATTGATAGAGCAGGAGCCCGCATGGATGCATCATGGTTTCTCGATGGAACTGTAGCCCAAATCTTCAGTACCCCCAGGACGTGACACAAGGCTTTCAGTAGGAAGGTTGTGGTGGTGACTCGTGATTCATTACTCGGATAGGGTGTCGGAGACTTGTAGATAGAATTATGGGGAGCTCAGATGACTAGTGGTGAACTCTATAAGCCCGGAAAGAAGGAAAATCATTCTCAAGGGGGTGTGACACAACCTGTGGTTGCTTAAAGAATAGGGTTCTGATAAAGTCATGGTCTTACCGGTCTGTACGGTGTATGTATAGGTCGCATTCGTCCATATCGGGCAATAGGTATTGGCCAACACACGTGTGAAGTTCTATATTGCTGATTATAAGTGACGGGATTTGTTGCCTCAAAAAGGGTTATGGATTGATCATTACAATACATTTTACAGAACAACTGAATTCTGATCCCCGGTAAAGCTTTAGTAGTAAGCCAGTGTGTCAACTCAGTGTAACACTGACGCGGGTGTGGACTCCATTGTGGGCCCCTATCGACCTTCTGCTTTGTTTACAACTATATACCCTCTATTTTCTTAGTGAGGAGCTTCTTACGTTCCTTTTTTTCTCTTTTCTTTTTTGTCTGTCTATTTAATTCCATGTATTCCATTGTTTTTCCACATTCAATTAAACATTGGTGCAGTGATATTTTGCAAGTAAATGTTCTGTTCCATGCTGAACTTTCTGAACAAACTGGGAAAGGATGACGGCGTATTTTATTTATACTCGGTGTAATTTGTGCCCTCTCCTGCAGTTCGTGAATTTCACAAAAATCATGTCTGAGAATGCTGATGTGTCGAAAAAGGAAGCAGCTTTTGCTCTTGCTGCTCTAATGGAAATTCCACTTCAGTACAGAGCTGCCTTAAGCCGGCAGTACTTTGCGTAAGGCTGAAAAAGCGGTACTATTTTTGGTAATATTTAAAATCATTCCAAGAATTTACTGAAATGCTAGCCTTTCATGAACTCTGTAGAAATGTAGAAGCTCGATGGGCAAAGCCTCTTCCTCCTCCGCGTGAAGTTATAGACCACGATAATGCGGTTAAAGCAATTCCACACATGAGCAACTTTGAGTCAGATGATCAAACACCAGTTGAACAGGTAAACTTCATTGTTTTCATTTGGGGAAAATAGGTAGTGCTCATGGTTGTAAAATTGTGTTGGTTGTGTTTTACTAGGCCTGCCCCATTTGCTTGACAAACTCCAAGGATATGGCTTTTGGATGTGGTCATCTGGTAAGCATTTCACTCTGAGTTATTTTGTTGGTCTGAACATCAACACTTACAATTACATTGTAGTGATTTCCGGATCAACTAAGGGGAAGATGGCATGCCCTTGAACTATATAACCACAAAGAAAACACCAATGGCATGCCCTTGAAATCTACCCCCAAAACACTCCACACACAGCCTCTAGAGACTACAACTAAAAAAGCAAACAGAAAAACAAGCAGCAAACTAGCCTAACCTCAATCAGCTAGCTGAAATGGGAAACATACGACAATCAACCACCAAAAATCCAGTGAGAAATTCCACCAAATCCTGCCAAAGCTTTATTCTCCTTAGTGGCTTCAATCTGCTTCAACCATACATACAGTTCCTTAGATCAGCACTGATCCTTGCTATAACTCCTTCCACATCCTGTCTTTTTGTTGGAAAATTCTCCATTTCTTTTAGAGGCCGATAGAGCAAGTCTGAAAACCAGCATTATGCAGAGCCTATCCTTTGCCAACCGGTGGGCATGCCCACACGGTCGCACCAACTCAGAGTCCATAACATGTCATACCCTGTCGTAACCACATTTCCTTAGAAGCACCTGCCATTATTGTGAGGAGAACTGACAGCCAAAGAACGAGTGATTATGTGTTTCCTCAGCACCATTATAAGGAAACACACAGTGTCTGCATTAATACCCCAAGAACAAATCCTAGAAGACAGTTTCCTGTGACAAATCAGCCACATGTTAGTGTTTGGTTGACTCCATGTGGTCAGGAGTTGCTAAGAAGGGACAAAGATTTGATTTTAGGCTAAGGTAGTGTTTGGTTGGCTGGAATGGTTTTGGCAAGTAATGAAATGGTCCTTCCTTGACCTCTCAATGGAATGAGCATTCACCTAAATTGGTTAATGAATGATACGTCTATTTGTGATGTTCATTCCGTCATCCTTTTAATGAACTGAGTGTTTGGAAACAATATTCCAAGGGAATAACCTTTCCATTCCAGCTTCATTCCAATCAACCGTACACTAGCTACCTGTTTCTCCATTGTCATTCTGGTATTTCAGGGGGTACACGTTTACACTGGCTATCCAGAGAGAGAGAGAGAGGGAGAGAGAGTCCTAATTATGTGACATTATGTACCGCCATTGATCTATGTCCAAGAGAATATCCAATTTCAGAGAGAGAGAGAGACCTAATTATGTGACTTTATGTACCGCCATTGATCTTCTATGTCCAAGAGAATATCCAATTTCAGAACAGAAATCAAAATCTGATGTGCGAAAATTGCTTTACTAGAAACAATGTAGCATAACTGTCTGATATAAGATATCTATGCTTATTTATAGCTCTTAAAACACCCCTCCTTGTAGACATTCATGGAAAGAGAATACTACAAAAATATCCTTCATTTTTCCTCATTGCGAAGGCTTTGCATTGTGCAAAAACTTTTTATGTTATTTAATTAGACATTTATCGAGGTATGATCTTATCATTCTTGCTCTTACCATTAGAAATAGTATTTTTGTTGCTCTGTGTTCCTATCATTCTTATCTTTTACTATCATTCTTGCTCTTTGAAAATTTTCTCATTTTAGACTTGCAAGGATTGTGGTGTTACCATTTCGCAATGCCCCATGTGCCGGAAGCCCATTACAACTCGTATCAGACTGTATACATGATCTATAGATTTATGGTGGGTAATAATGTTGCCCTTGCGTTTATGTACATTGTGTTTAATTTGTTGTTTGTAAGTCATATTTCTTGTTACAATTCAAGGTTGGCTGTATAGAAATCACAATGGAACAAGAATTTGATAGTGCACTTGTTTGGAATTTTTCCAATGCCATGTTTGAAAGTAATTTGGAGTTATTGCCATGATCTGTTCTTCGTTGAGTTGCTTTTCTATAAGTAGGTCAGTGGACAGATTCTCTCTCTTGGATGCAGGTTCGGCTCCCTCTTTCCCTTTTTATTAAGTCTTATTTCTTAAATTCAATTTTTTATGGAGATATCGTCATTATTATATTCTAAAAGTTACAACTTTTCACATTTATCCTCTATGAAGATATCGTTGTGTTTGGTTGAGAGTTTAATTTAGTTTAATTTTGGTAGTGGGTGGAGAGAGAAATAGAGTAATGATTGAAAATAGGGGTAATGATTGGAGAGAGATAGAGAGAGATGAGAAAGTAATAATTGAAAAAATAGGGTAATTATTGAAAAAAAAAATAGAGTAATGATTGAAAACAAAACTAAAACTAAAACTAAACGGGTAACCAAACAAAGCCGATTAATCATTACACTTTCATCCACTAATTTTTCAAAATGAAATCTACTTTTAGGAGTAAAATAAAATTTTTATCAATTTTTACTCATTAATTTGACAAAATGAATACTTCCTCTGTCCCGAAATAAGTGTCTGGTGCGTAAAACTAAGCCTTGCAAAAGATGCATGTTTTTCATTAAGAAATTTTTTTTTCACAATCTAATACGGAGTAGAACTCATTGTTATCTATTGATTTGCGGAAAAAATTTAATTTTTTTAACAAAACAAATGCATCTTTTTGAAGGCATAGATTTGCGTGCCAAACACTTATTTAGGGACGGAGGATTGGAGGAAGTACTTATTAAAAAACAACTCATAATAGAATACTGGATTCTTAAAAGGGAACGGAGAGAGCAATGATAATTGGATACTTAAAACTTATGAAAGATTTGAACTATTCACTCCCAGAAAGATAAAGTGACAAGGAGAGGCAAATGCTATATAACTACAAAGAGCAAATTCCCTTGGGCCATTTTTCTCAGGCTTTAGCTTGTGCAAAATAGCCCCCGATGAGGCTCCAGCATACAGCACTGTCTAAGAATAGATGTTTAAAATAGCAACCAAATATGGTACTCTCTCTGTCCCTAAATATTTCAGTATCTTGCACTCAAATGTAAGCCTTGAAAAAGATGCAAATCAATGGCAATGAGCTCTATTAGATTGTGAAAAAAAAATTGATTTTTTTAACTAAAAATATACATCTTTTGTAAGGCCTATGTTTGCGTGCTGTACACTTATTTAGGAAAGTAATTTTTTTCTTCCTCAGTTAATTTTCCCAAAATATTTTAGTGCAACAAAGGGAGATTGGTTGGTTGGTTGGTATTTGGTAGTACAGACGATTTAAGAAAACATAGACATATTAGAACATAATTGGTGGACTGTATATTGTTTTGGTTAGGTTTCATTTGCAGAGGGATGCATTCTTCTATCTAGAGGTGACCATAATTGAAAAGTGGTGTTCGGTGTGGATCTGTACATATATTCATTACTTACAAATACAAGATGATTACAAGAAGCCTTACTTTCCTCTTCGAAATCCTCCGAGTGAGGGAGAGGGATCGGGACTCTTGTACAAATGAAAAATAACCAAATTTTACATTAAAAATTTCGTTCTTTTCAAACAACGATGAGAATTTCTTAGAATCCAAGCAAAATTTCTCGTCGAATCCAAGCAAAATTATACACTGCCTCAAAAGAATGCTAGAAGCTCCACCGATCTAACTGGACCTTCGCTTCTGCCATGTCCTTTTGTGCCTTTTTCCTCCGGTAAAATATTGGACAGTCCCGACTAACAAAACAGACAGCCAACACAAAAAGGAATCCCCACATCAATGGTAGAACAAAGCAAGTACTGTAAGTTCAACTACTGAGGCCATCAATTGGGCATCATTGAACTAGCATAGTACTTCACATGCTATGCTAGGCTTTGGAAGGAGCTGATTTCATCCCCGTACAATTGTGTTAAAATATTCCATAGGAGAAGAAAAGGAAGTAAAGGCAAAAGTGAAGGAGCACCTAGTGCATAAAACATCTTGGTGAAGAGATCCTTGACACTCCTGGCACTGTGTCCACAGCCTCCCAAAAAGTTTCTCTAACTCGGACACTGCAAGCAAATCCAGTTCATTTACTTAAAATCTAATTTATGGAAAAGACAGATAAGTTCTTCCAGCAGACCTTTAGAGTTAACGTATGAAATCAACAAAACGTATTGCATACCATTAGCTACAGTCTTGCAATAGAGTTCAGCTTCTCTTCCTTTGCAATGTGAACAGAGAGTTCGATCAGAACCACTGGTCCAAACAAATGCATCTATTACTGAACAATTCATGGAAATACAGTAGCAGGAGAAAAAATAAATGCATGCACCAAGTAGATTAATGGAAGAGGGGATGGTGGCCTTTTCATTGCCATCCATTTTGACCACCAAATGTAACAATTCTCTCTGTTTGAACCACTGATCTAACTAAGCTTCAACCAAAAAAGTCTTTGTATGTGACTCATCTTTTTCTTCTCTCTTCACATGAAGACAGAGATATGCAGTGGCATTCTACACTTCAAAGTAGTTTCAATTGGACCACTCCAGCAAAGAGAACATTTTGCAAGGAGAAAGGATGAAAGATAGGAAGATGCCCATAGCATCCAACCAACACTTTAGCTTGTTCTACGTAATTTATCAATCTCGAACAATTCACATATACACACGAATCCCTATGTCTACAACTCGACATGTATCACTAATATGTATCTTATACAGAAGCATATTACTCATATAAACTAAGTAGCACTGACACCAACAATGGACACGAAGTAAACACTGATAAAACAATTTCAAGAAAATGCATAGCTGCAGTCTTTCTCCGTTCAAATTACTTTCCTGTGATCACAGAAATCTAAAAACAGGGATTATGAAAACTATACAAGATAACATTAGGAAGATATAGACACGTGAAGTAAACAAACATGGAAAGATCATGGAATTTGAACATTTTCTGTTCGTTAGTCGTTACGGGATAACATTTGAGGTCTACCTGATGAGAGCCTTGCAGCCAATGCAACTAAGTTGCTTCTTAGCAAATTTCATTATGCCACTGTTTGAAGGAGTTGAGATGGAGATAGATCTTGTGTGACTGCCTTGAAGAAGTTCCTTACTTGCATTCTTCAGAATGGGCTCAAAAATTCTCAAAAGGGGCTGCAAGTGCATGTTATTGATGAGACTAAACTTGAATACAGTTGCCGAGTATCAGATACTATCACTAACCTTGCTAATTTGATTTTCCAGGTAGTATTGAGGGTCTATAGGTATGTTATTTTCAAGCACAAAAATTGGATCCTCTGACCTTTCGTAAGCCTGGTTGTCATCAAATAATCAATCAGTTCAACCCCATAGCACAAAGCATTAAAACTGTCAAAAGACAAACTAGGAAACAGAATACCTTGGCACCTTTTGCAGCTTTAATAATTACATAAGGCACTCGATCCCCAACATTTGGAGCAGTGGCAGCATCTCGCTGTTAAGTGAAACATTCAAATTAGATTATACATGATGTTGACCACAACAATCAGAATGCTGAAGCATGTGATGCAATGATAAACAAACATCAAATTTGAGGTGAGCATAAGAGGAGAGTAAGCAATGGATGTCTCTCACTTATCCTTTATGTGCAGGACACTAACTTGTTTTAAGAAAGAAAAGGAGCACCTACCATGTGGATCTGCTTTTTCGAGGCAATGTCCACGCTGAAAGTCAGCATGGAGAAAAGTGAGCTTAGTATCCCAATAAATAGGTTAACCATGTGCAAGATTGGATGACTACAAGGAGTTTAAAGTGAGATCTCTCTCGCTTTGGTATACTTGAGTCTTCCTCTGGAGATCAATCGTCCAAGGCTGCAGCATTTTGGAATGGTGTTGAAAAGAGTTTCAAGAACAGGAATGCAGGATGGGGAAGCCAACAGATGTCCGACCAACTATTGAAAATCTACTCAGTGAACTCCATAGATGTACACTCCCATCAAAGATGATGGAAGCGCGTCATTTTCGATATTCACACTGAAGTATGCGACCAACTATTGAGGAGATTGATTGATTGTAAAGCTGTAATTAATCGAAGGCAAAGGAAACACGAAGAATTCGGAGAGATTGGTCATATTTTTTCAGAAATATGAGGTTTGCTTTAGGTGAGGATTGAATAACTCTGATTTGGCATGATGTTTGGCTTGAGCTGCTACTTTATCAGGGCATTCCTGGAATTTTATGGCATTGTGGCTAACAAGGAACTTGGGCGGACTAAATATTGTTTCTAACTTTGAGATGGAATGGAAACTGTTGAGATATAAATAATAAAATTGCCCCTCTTAACAAGCTTAAGCTCTTAGATGAATTGGTGGCTAACAATCTAATATAGTATCCGAGCAGGCAATAGATCCTGTGTTCGAACCTTGCCACCTACCTAATGATTAAATTTTGCACATGTTAGCCCACTTATGGAGGAGAACCTGGTTACACGAGGGGAGGTGTGATATAAACAATAAAGTTGCGCCCCTCTCTCTACAAACTTAAGCTTTTAGATGAGTTGGTGGCTAACAATCTAATAGAAACCAATCGTCATTGTAATCACTTTCAAAGATTAATAAATAAATAAAAATCACCGTTCAAAAAAAAAGAAACCAATCATCTTTAGATCTCAACAAGAAAGGGAGTCATAGGCTATGGATGAGTTTATGAGAAGCAGACACTCACACATGACATGAACATGGCGCAGCTAGGATATGAGGAAATATACACTTTTTCTTAGGAACAATTTTCACACTCCACTTCTTTCTGAATAAATTACTTTTGTATCTTCAATAGGCAATGTTACAAAAATGCCCGTCTATGGAGTTGAGACATTGATGCAAAAATAAATCAGGTAATGATTCTTATGAAACAAACAGCATATTTCTAACTTTGCCTGATGAAAATAAAAAAGGAGTGTACTCTAATTTTAAAAAAAAGGTGGTCAGTGAAAATCATCCCCATTCATTTAAGGGTATAGGTTTATAACAAACTCTAACATCCTTTTCAATGTGAAAAGTACAAAACTATGTTTACATAGAGCAACTGAATAACAAAAAAACTAAATCAACAAAGAGTAACTCACAAACCCTTATCAATATTACGACAACTGACTTTACAACCTAATTGTGAACATGCAGATAAACAAGTAATATCTATTAGTATCCTAAGATGTGACATGGACGCAAGTGACCTGTCGTATCCCTAACTTATGATGCAGTAGGTTTAAGCGTATGTATGTTATTTTAGTGTCCTTAGTGTTGTCAGGGTCTTGAGTCTATAAATAGGTGAGTGAGTCTCTCATTTGTAAGCTTTTGATTATAAGAATATTGAATATATTGATTGAGACATAGTTTCTCTCTCTACCCCTTGGGGTTTATCCCCTTGAATGGGATTTTGCTCATTCCTTTGAATCTTGGGTTCCCTTTGATATTTTGATTGCATCATTTGGTATCAGAGCAACTAGGCTCAATCCCAACCATTCATCTCGCCAGAATCCTTGCCGAAAACCTACCCTCGCCGGAATACCTTGCCGAAACCCTAAAACGGTGCCGGAAAATCTCGCCGTAGTTCATTTTTATTCAGATCTAACATTCGAACATAATCGAGCCCTATTCAACTCGAAACCCCAGATCTATTGATTTCGGACAAAATCGTGCATGTGTGACCTGATTTTAAGTGATTCAAGCACTGTAAAAGGCTGTTCGTCCCTTATTCAACTGATTCAAGCACTGTACAACGAGATTCGAGCCTATTTGCGAACAGATCTGTTCGATTTTGCTATGAATCGAGTTCGAAAGTAAGTTCTCTCATATTTTCAAAACCCTAGAACTCTAAATCACCATCGTACGGCCTTTGATGGCTTTTATCTGTGGGTTTTGATCCTCTACGCTTGTGTTTCGACTTTGTTCAAGCTTTTTTTCAAACATTAAGCACAAAATCTGTTTGAAATCTGAGGTACAAGCTCGAAGTTTGTTTGAATCTGTTGCTGAGTGGTTCATGCTGTAACTCCTGGGTTCTTATTTTCCTTTTTGGCACTGAGTTGACTGGGTTTGGATTGTTTGGGTGTGAGAGACTGATTTCTGATTGGGTTTGTTGAAGGGTTGATTGGGTATTACATTTTCTAAGTTGACTGGGTACTGAGTTTAGTGGGTTTGATTTGTTGACTGAATTTCACTGGGTTTGATTGTGTTTGACTGTTGAAAATGGCCTGTAGAGGTATAGTAAGAAAGGAAGGCAGAGGAAGAGCATTCATGGTGGATAATGGTGATGGAATTGATGACTTTGGCAACCAAAATCAAAATCGGAATGAGATTAAAGAGTTGAGTGAACAAGTTGTTACCTTGTATGACAAGGTGCGCTGTTTGCAACGTCCAACCAAACGGAAGGATTCCATTCTATTGGAAATTTGTTATGGTGCTCCGCATTGGCGTAGAGCAAATTTGGTTAGATTTGAATATGCATCGGTGAACGATGTTGATAATGAACTTCCCTAAGTTTTGTGGAAACCCACTAGTGTAGAGACCCGAATAATTTTAATTATTGAAATGCTTATTAAATGCCTAATTGGGAAAATAGGATTTTATTTGGCGGTTATTTGGATTGAGGATTGAAGTGAGAGAATAGAAACTTGAGGGTGTGTGTGTGTAATTTAAAGATATAGGAGTATATATAGGAGTGTGTGTAGGAGATAATTATATCTCCCATTCTCTCTCTCTCTCTCTAGCCGTGTATCTCTCTCTCTCTCTCTTCCCCTCTCACTCAAAACTCTTTCTAGACCTCAAGAATCTCAGAGATTAACCTCCCTTCGACCTTCCAATAGCGTTCTTGAGCTCGGAAATCCTTGGGTCAAGCTTGGAGCGGAGCTTTGAAGTTCAAAGAGGCTAGGACTCGTTCAAATCTCGTAGATCTTGGTTATCATCGCGAGGTAGGGACTTCTTTACCTCTCTTATGTGTTTATATGTTGGTTTGGTGTAAGAATTGGGCTTGGATCGTCTCCCTTCATTCATTTCGAAAGCTGTCGAAATCTACAGAAAATCGCCCAAAAACGTGTAGGGATCGATCCCTAAACTTGGGGGATTGATCCCCCTTTTCATTTCTGGTTCAGCAAGCCCAGGGATCGATCCCTGGTGATGGGGGGATCGATCCCTCCCCTCTCTGGAATTTCTGTTCGTCTTCCAGGTTTCAGCCCAACTTCAAACGGCCATAACTTCTTCGTCCGATGTTCGATTCATGCAAACTTTATATCAATTCGAAGGTCTTGAAGTTAGCTTTTCATTGCCACCAAAATCACCTAAAGAATCTAAGTACACAGAAAGTTATGACCGTTAGAGTGGAGGTGTGATGGTCTCCCAACATCCGTTGGCTACCCCTAAGATCCTCGTTCTATCGTTTTGACTTCCTATGATTAGTGGATGATATTCGTGACCCATTGGCCTTCCGTTAGTGAGGAACAACTAAGGAATTACTTAGTTAAAGCTTCATTTAAATACTTTCTATTGATTGTTGGCACTTGTGAATGTTTATGGCACATTTGTGATAACGTGGCATATTGTATGAAGTCTCATCTATGAATGTGAAAATGGGGGAGTCTTAACTTGCATATTGTGTGAGAAGGTAGTAGTTTGAGTCGGAAGTTGGTTTAGGAAGTCTCATAACGCAAGGGGTGGTAATACGGAGACTTAGACGGGTCTCGTAACGCAAGGGGTGGTAATACGGCGACTCGAGTCGTTTGGTATCACCGTGACGCAAGGGGTGGTAACACGGTAATCCTCGTAGTGTTGTATGGTAACGCAAGGGATGGAAATACCGATGGTGGGAGTTTAGGATGGTGAATTGTGTTGAGTTGGTAGAATGCATGTGTCTTGTGAATTGTGTGGCTTTTGTGTGGCATATCCGTGAGCGATCGTAATGAATGTCGATACACCTATGAGTTCGTTGTTATCTTTTGATTGAACTACATCTCCTTGTCATCTCATTTTGCACTCGGCTTCATATTTATACATAGAATTGGTAAAGATTTTCCTACTGGGCTAGTATAGCTCAACCTAATCTTTCTTTTCAGGTTCAAATACTGGACAACAGTATGCATGCATCGTGTGCTTGGATGTGAAGGACACTTTTGGAAGCTAACTTCATTAGTTACTTAAACATCTTGTAATTGACTTTCTTTTGATAAAGATGGGTTTGTAACTTATCAACTTGTTCGTGGTGCCAATGTTGTAATTCTATAAACTTGAGGACTTGTTTGTAAAGTTAAATAGGTGGGAAATCTTTTGGGTACTATTTATGTTATGCGAGGTTTTTTAGTCGGAAAAGGAATATTTATTTATGTTGAAAAACGAGGGCGTGACAACTAGAGTTCGTTGGTTGGTTGAACACCATTGAGAGTGTTTTCAAATATTGTTGTGTTACCGAAGAAAAGAAGGTGAAATTGGTATCTACTTGCCTTAAAGGAAGAGCTTCAGGTTGGTGAACACAGCTCAAAGTTAGTCGACAAAGGAGAGGCAAAGAAAAGATATGGGAATGGGGTAAGATGAAGAAGAAGCTCAAGGAGGAATTCTTACCTTTCCATCACCATCCCAATGCCGATTACTTGATTAGTTTTGGTAAGAGCAAGTCCTTTGGGGCTGTCCCAACTGAAATTCAACCTTTAATCGGCACCTTAGAGGCTAGAAATCCGTCACCTACCAGAATATTCAAATGCTTCAAGCTTGGGGAACCATTTCTTGAGTTGAAAGTTGGTGAAAAGGCTTGTGAGACCATTCTTGATGCTCTTTGTCAACGAGGTGAAAGAACCAAGTTGTAATGATGATTATGAGTACACTAACGTTCCAATCTTTGATGAATATCCTAATGATGAACTTGAGGTTGTTCTTGAAGATGATTGTGTCTTTGAGTTTGAAGATGAGTTTGGTGTTGATAATGAAGAGGGAATGCTTATTGATATGCTCAAGGAAAGTTTCCTTAAGCCTAGACAAGATGGAGGAACTTTTGAAGGAGGGATATGGAGAAGAGGGAAGTCGTGACCTTGAGATTGAAGATTGCTCTCAAGAATTGAATTTCAAGTTGCCTTTGGTACAAGACACTTAACTTGAAGAGTATGGGAATGATATGCAAGCTCCACTATTTGATGAAGAGTTGGTTGAACCAAAGGTCGAGGGTTACTTCCAAGTGTTGCTTCATGGGGTGCCCCAATTGCAAGATGTTCAAGTTTGTGGTACATTGGTCCCCAAGTCAACACTTCTCTCCACACCCATCCCTTGGACTTCACCAAAAGAAGCAGAAGCACTCATAGGACAATGTGAAGACCCCTTGGGTATGGTGTTCACTCGAGCTAGTCTTGGGTATGATGTGGTGCCGGGTTTTAACTCTAGTACTTGGTATGGTTTGTTACCGGTTCTTGAATCTTCCAAGGAGTCTAGGTACATTTTGGGAGCAAGTGATGAGAATTATCTTGATAATGACAAAAGACATGGCAAATGGATTGCTTATTCACACCTAAGTATGGCCGCAGTGGATGTATACAAGGAGAAGCTCACATTGAAGATTGGTTGTGCTGAGGGTGATGCGTTGATCAAGGAATGCAACCACATGTCTAGTTCGGAGTTGCATGATATTCACTTTTATGTTTTCTTTATTTAATGTCTTGTGTTTTGTTGTCCAACTTGTGGACAGGTTTTTTTTAAGAGGGTGAGTCTAATGCAGTAGGTTTAAGGGTATGTATGTCATTTTAGTGTCCTTAGTGTTGTTAGGGTCTTGAGTCTATAAATAGGTGAGTGAGTCTCTCATTTGTAAGCTTTCGATTATTAAAAATATTGAATATATTGATTGAGACATAATTTCTCTCTCTACCCCTTGGGGTTTATCCCCTTGAATGGGATTTTGCTCATTCCTTTGAATCTTGAATTCCCTTTGATATTGTGATTGCATCAACTTATCCAAGGAAAAATTACTCCCTCCGTCCCAATTAGCACTTTTAGTCGTCCCAAAAAGATTGTCCCATTTCAAAACTAGATAGGCAATAGTTAACGAATTTTCTCTTTTACCCTTTCATTTTTAAATTTGTACTACTAACAAAGTAAGAAAAGACAATGATTGAAGGGTTTAGTGAGAAAAATAAGTGTTCAAAAATGCAATGATTGTCCCTTTATTTGGTTGGAATCCGCAAAAAGGACCATTAAATGGGGGACGGAGGGAGTAAAAGTTTAGAGAATATATATATATATATACATACACACACACACAGAGTCCGGTTCCTATCCACACCACTTACCGTCCGCACTGTCCGGACCTCTTTCCCGATCGAATTTCAATTATCCAAGCCGCTCTATTCAGTAAAAAACTGCACAAATCAAGCACTTTCCGGTCATATTTTTTGCCGATTTCTAGCGGGTACTCTTAAAATCACGTTTTGCACACATTAACAGTTCGGATCATCAAAATTTGATCGGGAAATGAGAGGTGTGGACCGTAAGGGGTGTGGACTTGAACATTTGTGTGTGTATATATATATATATGCTATGTCCCATATTTTAGGTATGTATTTGCCCGACACATGTCAATCACAGCTAAGGGAACTAATATCATTTCCCATATCTCAGCCTATCATTATTGGAGTATTTGAAGGGCAAGGAATCATTTCCCTCCAAAGTAGTTCAGAAATTAGACTGCCAACAAATCGAGGCAGCCTTTTGCATTTGAACACTCTAGTCTAACTTTAAATAACTAGCTAAAGAGAGGCGTTGGCCAATGAGAATTTGATCCACTATAATAAAGTAGGAAGCTATGGACTATGGAGCTTAGTAGCATGAAGTGGGGGCAGGGGCAGGTGCAGGGGAGCGAAGACACCTACAAGCTCCTAAGGTTGGGAGCGCCTAAGGAGTGTACATAGATTATATAAAAATATGTATATAAAATATTTTTAAGTTTTTAAC
This sequence comes from Rhododendron griersonianum, assembly GCA_018127125.1. Taxonomy (NCBI): domain Eukaryota; kingdom Viridiplantae; phylum Streptophyta; class Magnoliopsida; order Ericales; family Ericaceae; genus Rhododendron; species Rhododendron griersonianum. Next base: position 32,488,190 of record CM030797.1, on the reverse strand, counting down.
CATTAAAGGAAAAGTGATACTGAAAATTTTTCCGATCTTAAAGTGTAATTATTGGAAGTGATATATTCTCAATTTGCAAAACTTCTTGACTAATATGATTCTCATATTCTTATTTCCAAAATGACATAACTTCCTTAAAAGTAAGAGAATAACTGCCTTAAAGGCCCGATAAGCTCCCATCTTAGTTAGGAGCGAGCTCCCGTCATGCTCCCATGTTGGGAGTGCCGATTCAAGCTCCCGTCTAAGGAGCGCACCCATTTTAGAAGGATCTTGCTACTAAGCTATGGAGTTTACTTTTAGGCAATATTCTAAAATCCAGTAGGTGATGTTTGGGGTGATGCATGGTGAAAAGGAACAAAATAACTGAGAGGAGGCGCCTTTGCGTATCATGTGGTGCTTATGGAAAGAACGGAATAGAGTACATTTGATTTGAAGATGCAGATTGGGAGGATCAAAAACTCAAAAGGTGTCCTTTGAATGATATTGATAATGTTGTAGTAGATTTTTTGTGAACCTTTCATGTTCTTGTTGGATATTATAATTTATAGGATAGATAATTTTTGGATTGAGCTTTTCTGAATTTGTATGGCATTTGTACAAAGGTTGTGAGTCTTGTGACCCTTTGGCTTCATTTGCAACATACTGATAGAACAAGGAAGCTTCAAAACTCCTGACTAAATGATGATGGCTTGAGTGGCCTAAGCAAGATAACCATACTGTCAGTGCAAACAAAAACAAAAAGCATATCGTGTCACCATATTGCAACAAGGAGAAAGGACAAGCTAAAATAAGTCTATTTAGTCCTCAATCAAGATTACCATTTCAAGTTTTGATTTAACTAAACAGCTCCCATAATATATCGAGTTAAGCTTGTTCTATGAACGAAAAAAGCTGAATATGGTAGCATTAAAAATAAAAAAACTAACTTAAGTTGAAGAGTGTGACCTTTTCATTTTGAGGCCAGACACAGCCAAAAAAAACGAGCAAACCAAAGCTCTCCTTGCACTAGGAAAAATTGGGAAAACACTTCCATATTGGCATACGGACATCTAAATCTGAACTGCCCAACATCATACTGAGCATACTTCAAGCATGTGTAACAATAATGAAGTATGTCATACATGCAATTGCACAGTAATCTTTGAAAGTAATATGAGTGCATTTTCCAGTTAATGGAGGGATGAAATAAACCAACCTTACGCATCCTCTCAGCAAGTTCAACATGTGCAGCCTTTACTTCATAATCATCTCCTATTTTAGTCAGACCCTGTTAAATTGAAGTAGTCAGTGCAATGTACAGCATAGTAACAATATTGTTAAGTGTGAAACATGTGTCACCAGCACTTTCAAAACATGATATGGTGAAAAGGAGAAAACTTCTTAAAAAAATCTTTTTCATACCTTAGTAATAACCAATAGAGACAAATCCATTCGATTCATAAGAAGATCTGAGATGGTATTTTTGACAAACTGAACAGCGCCGGGAATGTCCCTGGCTATTAGTATTTTATGAAGGCATTCAGTTACCAGGTTTTTGACTAACAGACAGTTGTCCCTTCTAACAGTTTCAATACCTGTCAATAAATTACAAGATTAGGTCAACAGTATATTGAAGCTTAGACAGCTGAAAAACTCTATTCCTCACCTTTAGTGTCCATTTTGTCAAACTTGTCCGGTTTTGTCCATAGAAGACCAGCATATCGCTTCTTGCTAATAAGTAGATATGGATAATAAACCTTCTCAAACTCCAGTTTTATGGGCTTCAAAATAGACATACCACCAAAAGAATCAGGGAAAACAACCAAAAACGAGGTAGTGAGGGTTCGCAATTTTAGTGTACAATAACTAGAGTGTAAAGTATTCACACAAGGTCGTGCAAATGCTCTCTTAAGTTGCAAGATGGAAAATTCCACAAACAAAACAAGAGAATGGATTAGAACAAGTAATTTAAATAAATGGAATAATTTAATCTTAAAAAAATATATTAGAACAAGTAACAAGTGAAATAATTTAAATATATCCTATTAATCTAGAACTCATGAGGTGGCCAAGCTTCTTTGGATTATGTAACCTTTTTAATAATATAACCCTGTGCCCGACTGCATTATAAGTGAAAACATAAACTTAATTGGAGAATAATTAACTCTTTGAGAAGCTAAACAGAGCCAGCTTCCAATTCAAAACAGGATGAGAATAATGGTTTGCCAGCATACAGGAATCCAAATCGAAGTTCAGAATGACGAAATACTCTTTGAGAGTGTTCTAAATGCAGTGCTCCAAAACAGCCGAATAGAATGTGGGTTGAATTTTCCCAGAAAGAGTAATACTCCAATACAGCTGTAATAAAATGCAACAACATTAAAGATTATTTAAATCCACGCCATATCCAAACAACGAAGATTGATTCATGAATGGATTAAAAATTTGGATTCTTCCACCCAATGAAATTTTCGGTGATTCCGAAAACGTTAAAAATACAGCATATCGAGTTGATAAAGTTTAGATCCTTCCCGACCACAATTTTTTCTTTTATACTCGATTGCCACCCAAAAAATATATTGAGCTGAAAGGTTTCAAGTTGGCAATTCAGACATTGAGCGAAAGGACTACCATAGCATACGAAAACCACATTGTCTTCTAATTGAAATGGTCATAACTGCATCAGTTCCTCATGGCCTAATATCGTAACCAATGGTAGAATCTACAACTTTCATGACAGTAAGGAGGGATCTAAGATGGACATTTTTACTGGGAGAAAGATAATATCCAATCTAACAAAAGAACTCAACCATAAACTTACTTTCGTGAAAGTCCCACTAATGTAGTCAGCAGCTTCCCTCCCCAAGTTCATTGCTGCTTCAACTGTAGGCACACCAAATTGTACCATTACAGAATCTGTATCTCCATATATAACCTGATAAGTAAGATAGTAAGGTCTCACAGAGAAACAGCCCCAATTTTAAAATTTCCTAAAATAGCTGAGCATGTACTATTGACTGCAGGGAAAGGATGCACTCAATCGAACTAATACATATATGGAGAAAACAACGGTCAAGTATGCGATAAGATGATCAATAAATCAATGTAGACAAGGAGCCTAATGAACTCAGCAAAGAAAACAAATATGTTTTTGCAAGAGGAAAATCTAGATCCACATATGAAACAATAAAAGACCTGACCCTTCCGTATTCACGTTTCAAGCTTCTGCCATGCAATACTCCCCAAAAATTTGCAGTAGAAATACCAATTGAGCCAGATAACTCCAAATCACTCAAAGTAGTTATTTAGTCAACTCTAATAGAGGTCTGACATAGTATAAAGTTAAGTACAAAAGCAATGATTAGCATAAAAATGTTCGACATTTGCGTATTTTGTGAGAACCCCCTTCCAGACCGCAAAAAGCATCTAAGAAGTACGGACACTTCAAAGAGGGACAAGTGTCCATGTCTGACATTCTCTTTTATCGTTTTCATATAATTAAGCAGTAAAAATCTTAATGCTGACACGTGTTTGACACTCTTTTTGCAACATGTCGTGCTGTTCTTAGTTGTCCATGACAAAAAAATTGGTGTGTAATCGACAATTTTAAAAACTTGCTAACGTATTATAATCAACATTTTGAATTTTGACATCACTTTCTCATACAAGTTGGACATATTTAAAGTTCACTCAAAATCTGTAGGGAAATAACAAAGATACATTAAAGAAATATTAGGAAATGGATTTAGCATTTCCTAGCCGTGTTCATGCGCTTCTTTTAACGATTTCTGGAGTCCTGGGTCAATCAATGTGCAAAAACTTAGGGCACCTTTATCAAATTATTTTTAGGATTTAAATTCTTGCACCTTATCTATCATTTAATCTGTGGCGTAAACTTGTGGTGATAGATACATAGCTATATATTTTGAATATATACAAGACAATGTATCCTCAACGTGCATGTGTCCTACTTTTTAGAAAAATAGCATATCCGTATGGTAATGTCGTGTTATATTTGTGTCCTGTGTCCGTATCCGCACTTCTTAGACAAGCATTCAAAAGAATTTTGGCCGCTTCAACTACGTCAACAAGTTTTACTTCATCATCAAATCTTTGGCATTCTTGATTTAGAATATAATATAAGGAAGACCATCGAACGACACCAAGAACTTAAAACTTTATAAAGCTGATGGGTAGTAGCACCACTAGAAAGGTAGATTTCACATAGCGCGATGCAACATACTATTACTGTTTGGAAGTGACATTAACCTTAAAAAATAAATAAAAAAATAAACTAGTTCTTTACTTGGCCTTGCGTATCTGTTGCCTTGAAGTTCTCTGTTGTTGCTCTGGGTTAATTAGCTTCAAGCTAAGTGTAGAGAATTAAAACAAAAAAATTGAAAAGCAAACTGATTGTTATTTAGCTAGTGAAAGAAAAAGCACCATAATTCAATGTATGGTGTGAACTGGGAATAGTGTGTAATGGTGTCTTGTGGTTGCAGCAGTCCTGTCTAATGGATTTTATACAAATGAAACGAAGGAATTCAGATTATTAACCTCAGCATTGTGTTCATATCCCCCCAGTGTTGTAAACTTCTCTTCCACAAGTTTCTTTGTATGCTCGATCATCTGACGACCTTCACAGGAGAGGTAATTCAGAAGCAAAACTCCAATAGAAGCACTTACAAATTGTTTAATACAAAATTGTTTAACCCCATCTCTAGGGACATTCCAGGCTGTATTAACAAGAAGAAATACAAAGAACATATATTACCGTAGCTTGTAACACTAGAAGAGATCTCTAAACATGGCAATTGACCAACAGTAGCTCCTGTGAACCCGTATACAGAATTTGCACTTATCTGGTAAGGCAACAGACAGCATGGAGCTTAAACCAGTGGATACGTGATGACCTCAAATATGTTAAGAACAAATAAAACAGCTTATAAATAAGGTAAGAATACCAAACCGTCAGTAAATTAAAAAATAGCATTTTTTTATCCAATCATGATCGAATCATGAATTGAAATTTCCTTTTCCTGGATTGTGCACTGTAAAGATTCGGTCATAATTTCTTATTCACATTAAGAATATCACACATCTATCAATCCAGTTATGTATTCCTATATATCATCTAATATATTTCTCTTAACCTAAATCAATGAAGTAGCTTGTTTTCAATAAGCTTTATGTAGTCCAAAGGTAAGGCACTTGCATCCATGCTAAGTGACAAATGAGCCCCACCTTCATCCATCGACATATATCACTTCATCGGATATGCTATGATTTCTGATAATGCACAACATACCTTTTCAATAAAAGAAGGCAGCATTGTAGGATGACCACTTTGCCTTTTTCTTTTCCTTCTACATTTTTCTTATCGACCACTCTTTGTAAAGAAAGCAAGTGAATCCAAACTCTTAATTTCTGAGCTACAATAACTAACTGAGATTTTTTATTCTCTCTTTTTACGACTACACTCATAGAAATACCACTTCAAAAGTATCAATTGAGGTTCATAAGATTCCTTCTGCCAGCGCAATCACTTTGATAAGGTGAATATTGAAGCCTATAGTGTCGTAGAGAGAGAATTTTATTTTTTTTTTACCTTCTAGAAGTACCCAAAGAAATAAGACATAAAGTGGAGTGCCAATGGCTAAAACTGAAGTACCAAAATCAATTTCCTAAGACATATTTTATATGTATAGAGAGAAAAAAGGGGCCACACAAATGGGAAAAATCCAATCAAATGATAAAGTGCCTGGCCGGATTGAGAAAAAGAGACTTGATATATGTGTCCTTCCAAGACTTTTGGTTGTTGATAGCCAAGATAGATGTTTGGATAGTAATACCCATAATACTGCTAACCCCCACATTGCTGTGAATGAAATGTTACATAATCACTCTAATATTTTACCAGAAAGCTCGAACTACTGCACTCGATAAACAAGTCCTAACATAGCATTCAATGTCATTCCAAGAGATGTAATGATGGCTTACACACCAAAGGTCGGAGCCAAAATTTGATGGAAAACTTCCACAGGTTGAAGTTCATAAGATTCCTTCTGCCAGCGCCACTTTGATAAGGTGAATATTGAAGCCTATAGTGTCGTAGAGAGAAAGAATGTTTTTTTTTTACCTTCTAGAAGTACCCAAATAAATGTTTTTCTCTAGGATTGAGTCTTTAAGTAAACAGGGAGAGAGAAAGAAGGAACGACCCTAAACACCGTAAAAAGGATTGTTTGGACCTTTTTTCAACAAAAAATATGACGAAGGTCAACAGCTGAATTTAGTGACTTTAATGCGAACCAACAACGATTCACGAATCACCGACTTGATTCTATGATTCAATAATAATTGACAACCATTTGCAATTATTAATGCAACCTGTTCAAATGGACTACTGATCGAGTATTTGAATGGTACGATGCAGATCGTTGATTCAAATCGTTAATTATACAATTCTGTTAGAAAAGCTCAGCCCATAAAGTCTCCTTAAAACCCAGGTGTTAAGGAGAGGAAAGCTAGGACCTTATAACCAGCATAGAGAGGACTTGTCCAGGCGATGTGGGACATAATCCAACACACCCCCTGGCCCACAAAGCGTGGTTACCGGATAACAATCAACGGTTCACCAACGAAAGGCCCAAACCAGAGCTCTGATACCATGTTAGAAAAGCTCAGCCCATAAAGTCTCCTTAAAACCCAGGTGTTATGGAGAGGAAAGCTAGGACCTTATAACCATCATAGAGAGGACTTGACCAGGCGATGTGGGACACAATCCAACAAATTCAAACTGCGTAGATAGATAACAGATGTTTAAAAAGATGACTGATTAACAGTGACTTGCTTTACCTTTAAAGCCAGCTGGCGACCATCTAGCACAGCCTTGACCAGAGGATCTTTTGCTTCCTGGGCAAAAACAGAAACATCAGTAACTAGGCATACAATTCAGGACAGATCATCCATGAGCCGAAGCTTCCAAACCAAACCCAAAGGAACTTTTTATTCAGGGTCAAGAGACAGCTTTCCCTTAACCAAGCACAAGCTTAGAACCAGGAGCAAGATAAAGTTGGACATGGAGTTGACAAATAAGGATTCTGACATACAAACAAAACAGATTCATTGAAACTCTTGTGTAAACCACTTAGTAATACTACAAAACTTGTCATGCTCACCAAGTTTATAACCCACCTTTCCTTCAGTGGACTTACAACGAACAGGAGTGCGCAATCAATGAATGCCGGAGAAATAGAAGATCTTCATCACTGATATCTTTTAAAGAAGACAGATTCAAATTTGAATGAGTTTGACAATAAGTTCTTTCAAATTTTGGCCATTTGTCCCTTTGGTAGCGGTGTTCGAGACACGTCTGCGATCAAGTAAGTAGCTCTACGAACAAATGAAAATGGAAAGGTTTCTACAATATGGCGGGAATCAGATTTCTCAATCAATTAGATAGATGCAGCCCAACAGGTCTCTCGTCAAGAAGCCTGAGCTAAATGAATGACGTGCCCAAAAGAAAACACTGATATGTAGTTCAACTGGTTTGATTTTGACGGCAAATAGTTGAGTATCTATCAGCAGGGTATTTAATCGACAGGTTGGCATCTTATCTTGCAACATGAAATCTCCACTTTCTGCTCTTCAAGTCAAATAAGTATGACTAGTGTCCAGAACTATGAAATGTTTAAATATATGGACAGGTCAAAGAGTGCTCAGATATGCACAAAAAAGGTCCAAGAAATGTCCACATCCGAGAGTAGTGAGACAAGAAGTGGTTCCTTCTGTCTGTGCTTCCAGCCCTTTGTAATTACTTGGACCATAAAATCAAACACGCTGCTCAAGCAAATAAACTCATAAGAATAAGATCAAAAAACCCAGCCTAGCTCATCTGAAAATCAAATGCCCTCACAATCATCCTCTGAATCCAGCATAGCTTCTTCACATTGATTGCATTGAATTCTAAGAAGAGATATTACTTTGAAAAACAAAAACTCAAGTTGGAAAAATGATGCACACATGCACCCCTTCCACTAGAATTAAAGTGAAGAACACAAATATGGGAAAAGGCCTTTCTAAAGTCTACTAGCTTGAAGCATCTAGAGTTTGTCTCTAAACAAGGTCATTCTTTCCTCAGTAACTTCAGAAGGGTTCCCTTCTATGGTATAGGTAACAGCTATTTATCACAAAAAGGAATTAATACAAAGACCGATCTTAATCCGAAAGGAATTAATCCAGAGAAAGATCTTATTGATGTCATATTTGTCATTGATGATGTTTGTTTATAGGGGAATTTACGGGCTGGTACTAAATATTAGCTCTATTTCCCTCCCAACTCCAGCCCAACACCGAAAATGTACCCCTAAGGATTGCGCTTCCGTTTATACCAAGAGTACCCTCTCAACGCCGTCCTTCAGCATCTGGCGACAACGTAGCGCACAACATGACTAATGGCGGTGAGAAACTCCTCCTCTTCGCTCTCCACCGCACGGCAGTGCTCTCTCAGATCTGGTCTATGCAATCGCACCCACCTCTATTCGGACCACCCCCATCAACCGACAATCACCAATCACATCTAGTTTTCAACACCAACAACCAGATGTGATTCCGTCGTCGTTTAGAGATATTGAATCTCGCACCGCCAGTTGGTTGTGCCGAGTCTACTGACACCACCGGAGTTAATTCCGACGACAAGCATTGCTTGAAGATCTGGTCGAAGCTAATGAAATTCACTCGGTGATTGTTGTTTTGAATCCAGTAAAATTCACGAGCTCAAAACTAATAAAATTCACGAGCTCAAAACTAGTAAAATTCATGAGTTCGAAATTTCAGAATTAGTGAAACTCAGTGAATTCCCGAGCTCAAAGCTAGTGAAATTCACGAGTTCAAAAGCTAGTGAAATTCACGAGCTCAAAGTTAGTGAAATTTACGAGTTCAAAAGTTAGTGAAATTCATGAGCTCAAAGCTAGAGAATTTCATTAATTTTTGTGGTCACCGGAAAAATCGTCGGCCGGAAAAAGTCGCCAGACGGAGGTGTTTGCCAGCCAGAAGTAGTTGTTAGGCAGAGGTGAGAGGGGAGTGAAGTGAAAAATTGCATTTAGTGAATGTTAATAGTATTTGAAGGGTAAAACGGAAATTTTATCATGAGGTTGTACTTGGAGGTAATTAAAAACTGAGTTCATCCTTAATGGGAATTAAGTGCACTTTTCTATCCTTAGAGGTTTCTTGCTGTTGTTTATATGAATCTCTTCCCTTCAAAATACTGTCAGAGGAAGAGAAAGTTAGCAAGGATAGTTTGCACTGGCTTGTCGGAGCCTTTCGTAATGGCTCTGGATTTATGAATCAAACTCGACTTTAAATCAGTTTGATTTGACTATTTGAGTTGGACCATTGTGGCTAAGACAATGAAACACAGAAGTTACACCCCAGCAGCAACAACAAGATGAATCAACCAATTAATATCAATGAATGCCAGCAAAACATAGATATATTATAAAGAACTAACACAGGGAAAATAAATGAACACCTTTAAATCTGCCTTAGCTCTTTTACGAGCAGTTAACAGTTCTTCAAGAATTTCTGGAAGTATTCCCTGAAAAAAATAATAACTTGTCACCCATGTACGTTATAGATATCATTCAAAAACTACATCAATAAAAAGGTTTAACCTTCTGCAAGTTTGATTTGACAAAGGTTTCTCCAGATGGAGTTTTGCTAATGCATTCTGGTGGAAGATTGAGTTTGCGAACATCTTCGGGTGTTACCTTCATCGAAGAGATTAAACAGATTCAACACACATGCTTCTTTGATGAAACTATCATGCCCAATGAGCTAATAAATTCTACTCTAGATTCAAGAAGCAATTCAAGATAATTTTCACATGGTAGAGAAAGCATTTCACCAGAGTGCAGTAACACAAATTATATGCCATCATAATGGATGGATACAAAGATGCAAAATCCAATGTCGCAATTGGCTTCTCGTAGAAGCCTGCCCGGGCCTCCAAAACCTGCATTTTACAAAATCCAAAATGTCAGAGAGAGGTAGGGTCATTGCATTTCTAATTTGAAATAGAGGAGAATGTCCAAAAGAGAAGAAACATATTTGAGAATAATGTAGTAAACTATCAAGCATGCTGAGAAGATGGCATCCCTAAAAGGACCAGGATGTGCTCCATAAGTTATTCCAAGGTAGATAGAAAATTTGTTAAACATCTAGCATGACACCGTCACTAAAACCATTAAAACCAATAAGTGCTGGTCACAAACATTACAGAAGTAAATAAAGTAATAAACCATTAATGAAGATCTATGCCTGGTGAATTTCCAGAAGCATATAATTCTCTTATTCATCACTATGTCTCTGCATAGAATACACCTTAGTACTAGTCCTCCTCTGAAACAGAAGACTACTGAACACTTTCATTGCTTTATGGCTTCATAACATCCACAAAATCAGCATGAAAATAAGCCACATTCAACTATCGTAAACCTAGTTCTTTGGCATCGTTCAACATCCATCTTCAATGTTTCTTATATCAGAAGATATTTTATGGGTTTTCCTGACATGTCTGAGTTAGACTACCTTACTATAACAATAGAATTTATGACATAAGTCATAACATCTTTTTAGAACATTAAATTATCTTGTGCCAAGTTGGTCTACTGCTCATTGCCAATAGAAGAGCAAGCCATTTATCTACAACTTATATAGATGGAGACAGATTTCATTCAACTTCCTAGCATTATTTGTTTCTCCAAAGATAAGATCTCCTTGAAAACTTCAGTTGATGTCATACTCAAATATAATGAAAGCGATCTTCTAATTTCTAACAGAAATTGAAATAGTTCAATACTTGCCCATAAAAACTGAATCTAGAGAGCAAGAGTAAATGATGAACTTACAGTTGCACCTTCATAAGTTCCTTGTTCTGATCCTGCCTGTTTCACGTTCGGAATAACAAGATTCTTTTGTCTTGCTTTTCTAAGAAGTTGAGAAAGCACCTATAGTAAATGGTGGTTTGAGTTCATATATTCAGTATTCCCACTCCTCTTCAATCACAACCAATAAATAAGAAAGGTAGAAAAGGTCCCAACCTTAATACTCTGCCCTCTAGAGAGAAGAAATGAAATAGGGACACCTGTGACACGAGCCATCTCCACATAATTGTAAATAAACATCAACTTGTCCAAAAGCCTCTGTGGGAGATAGGCATCCTACAACAACAATACGACATTCAGTTTCACTTGCGGTGCACAATTTAGCAATTAAGCTACTCTTTTGAAGCATGAGGAATGGTCATTCAAGCAGAAGTGCCTGTGGGATTCCAGAAGTTCTAGCTTCATGTAGATATTCAGAATGCTTTTTGGTCATTTGCATTTTGGATCAAGGTTTATAGTGAAGAAGACTTGCAATAAGTGACGAACATGTTTCTTAGAGCAACCAAGAAGTATCAATGTCCGACATCGGGACATTTACCCAACGTGGACATGGCTCCTTCCTCCTTAGAAGGTTTTGTGCTTCCTAGCTTATGATTTAACAACATTATCTTTCTCAATGAGTGTGAATGCTTTTCAAAGAATGGATGGAGCTATGTCTTTGAATTTGCAATAAAGCTATGGGTACATATGAGCTTGTACATACCATGTACATATGGGTTTTGTGGGGCCCACCTCGGGTCCCACGAAGATGATTCGAACCGCCCGTTACTTTTAAAACATTTTTTTATGGAGCTCTGTAAAAAATTAGCTCAACCTGATATCGGTAAGGATTTTTTCTAAATTTGTGGGGGCAAAACAACTTAACTGCTAAGTTTCGCCCCTACAAATTCAGAAAAAATCCTTATCGATATCAGGTTGAGCTGATTTTTTACAGGGCTCCATAAAAATTGTTTTAAAAATAACGGGAAGTTCGAATCATCTTTGTGGGACCCGAGGTGGGCCCCACAAAACCCATATGTGCATGGCATATGTACACATAGCACTACTCGTTACCAAACGTGCCAAGTTTGATAAAAAGTTCTTCATACGAATGAGAGAAGCTTGTGTAAAATTGTGGACTCTTGGGCACAAAAAAAATATATCAGAAGATCAACTGACTAGAACCCCTATACACCTTCTACACATGTGTAATATGCATGTTACATATATTCAAGAGGCCAACTAAAAACTAAATGGAAACCAGGGGAGAGCCCTCAAGTCTAATATACTAACTTGGGACATGAAATAGTATCAATGAGGGACAAGCTCTAACACTCCCCTTCATGCACAACAATCTCTGGCACATACAAAGGTAGATACGATAATTTTAGGACCTGATTTGGGAAATAAAAGGGATCACTTCAATATGGCTTGTTAAGTATTTGCTGGACAAAGAGCAGCTCAAGTTATTTAAAAGACCCCCTTTCATGAGCCTTCTTGTTGTTTGAACTACCTAAATATCCATAAGAAAAAAAAAATTGTTGAGGTGTTGGCATTAGTGCAAGGACTCGTGGCACCTGATTTAACAGTGGAGGTGTTGAAAATTAGGTGCACACTGAAGGGCCTAATCGTAATAAACTACGAAGAATAGCTAACCTAATTGACGCTATATGGATCCTGATGCTATTTTTTAACTCTATTTTTTATGAGAAAAGTCCAATAGGTATTGCTAAGCAATGACATCAGTCACTGCGAAAACAGCACACACAGATACTCTGTCGACATTCAGATCTATCTACCATATTAACATTCCTGGTTGTTCATTTTTTCCCCTTTCTCAGCAACCAGAAAGACAAACTTCCCTTAAAGCTGGCATCACTATTGACAAAGCAGCCAGACACTGCTTCGCCCATAAGGTTAGTGGTTAAACCATTACTTTTTCTTAAAAAAAGCAAGGAATTATATTAAGGAAAAAGAGGAGGGTAGAGGTTTAAACTTTGAATAAGTGGAACTAATCCAACCCATTAGTTGCTATTACATATGAGAAAGAAGGGATTCAATTCAATTGCTGATAATAAAAAATAATAATTAAAAAAAGAGAGAAGGGATTCAATCATACTAAAATGTGCACCAAAATACAAAAACTATATGCACCTTCAAACAATATACAGCTAACCGCCTCCTTGTTTCTGAGTTCCCATTCTGAAGGTCAGATATAATCGAATGATGGACATCCTCTTTCTGTGCATAAAACACAGAAATTGTCAGCAACAAATGCTTACTCCAAGAAAGAACTACGGGGCTGAAGAAAAAAAGTGCGTGGATTTTTTTAGGGGGGATAGAAGAGTCACTGATTTCAGTGCTATAGGACGTAGAAGACAAACAGGAAGCACAAAATGAAAGAACAAATATATGCGTCAAGACTCCTCTAAAACAAATTCAAAGTCCACAGCTTCACTGACAAACACAACTGACAGCAAGAGCATTAGCAAGTACATTGAAAATATAGTTTCATCATGAATGAGTGAATAGATGCCACCTAGTAGTACCACAATGGTCGGAAAGACACTATTGAGTCCAATAAGGGGAGCAATTTTATTAATTTTAATTCAACTCCTGCATTAGGTATTAAATTAAGCACATAACTCGATTTAAGATTCAGTCATCCTGCAAAAAAATAATTCAGACACTATAGCAGCAAGAAAGAACTGAATAGTTCTGTTATCTTGTGTTTAGTCAAGTGTGAGTAGCATATTGAAGATCCCGAAAGACTAAGAAAATAAAACATAAGTAAAACTAATATCTCATTTTGCTAAAACCAGTGTGAAACTAAACTGTTGATTGTGCAACTTGTTGGTGCGTAGTCAAACATATAGGCCTTCAAAGTTATAGTGGAGCAACATATCAAGTTAATATCACGTTTAACTGAAGTTCCTTTCATGGAAATCATGTTATAGAGCATGACATCAAGCATCCCATTTCTTGTTTATGATGAATATCAATTTACAAGATTGGCAACGTGAACCGTGAAAGTTGTTATCACCCCCATACTCGCGGACCAGGTACTGGTTGAGACATTCCTCTTTCGCCTACTGAACACATCAGATCGGTTATTGTAATCCCAATGGAGTCCATTAGAGAAAGCACCTTCATCCATCAACAGCTGGTCGAAGTCGCATCTTATACAGGTGGTGGAACCAGGAATATAATAATGCTCTAGATTTTGAACGAAATAGTATCTTTGGGTTATTGCTATTTATCTAATTTAGTAAGGGTAGTTTACACATTGTGTTTCTTAGTGTTAGCTAGGGTCTACGTTCTATCTTTCTTTGCTGATAAGAAAAAAAAGGGGTCAGTGTTAGTCTTTTATTGTGTGTTATCTATTTCATTAGCATTATACTTCTTTGGTCTTTCTTCTTTCTATCGCATTGTATCACAGATCTTTTGTCGATCCATCCCGGTCCCACCTTAATTGTGTGCAGCAACTCGTCAGTTATAGCCAGTCGCTAGATCACATAAACCCTGCCTAAATCTGTGCATAAAGGTAATAGTTATAATTTTTAGAATCCCTGGAGTGCTAACATTTGGGTATAATGCATAATCCTAACGCTTCATTCCATAAGTAAAGGGTAACATTTTGGATCTGAAACTAAAATCATGTTTTTGGAAAAGAAAAGCAAAAGAATGACAAGGGGGGATCGGACAACAAACCACTAACATCAGAAAGAGTACAAACATTATCACAAGCCACAAACAGCTCTTCAATCTCTAAAAGTCAAACATTAAGGTATTCAACTACTAAAAGAAAGGGACAACCATACCGAATGCAATAAGATATCTCACCCATAATTTCTACATATCTTCAAATTTTTCCTCAAAATTCCTTCCAAAACATACAACCGAGAAACCGCATGTAGCTAAGAAGCATCAATACAGACACAAGACACAGGTATAATACTACGACAGAGACAGCATGGTAATTTTCATTAAATAAGCATAAAGCGCAGCAATGACACGCATCAAATAAACATCACAATGTTCATCCATATACAATACTTTCAGGGCTTACATATGCAAATACTATGACAATCAACAGCCCCCAAAAAAAAAACAAAAACAAACAAAAAACAAAAAACAAAACAAAATTAAAAAAATTAAATGAAATAATGATAATAATAATAAACTAATAATTAAAATTTTTGTTCTGTAGTTTTCTAAACATTGCATGTCCATGCTTAATAAAAAAAAACTGAAATAACTGGACATCTTCAGAGGTGTGTTTCACACACATCAGGACATGTCTGATGAATCTTACATTCTGCAAGGCATCCCACACAAGAACAAAGCATCTTCATGTGTTTTTGTTTCTTAGATATGTAATGCTCAGTTTGGCTGGTGTCATATTGTTTTTCAAAGTCTGGAAGCAGTCAAACTGTGAAATAATCAGAAAGGTTAGGTCCATATCCACCAAACAATCCCAACGCTCTACAAGGGCAAAACCAAGGTAATGGAAATCTACTTACCCAAAAACAAAAAGGCAAAGGAAATATGTTGCTGAAGTCACACTTGACATTCATATTGAGCCCGCATTTTACATAGAACCAAATAGTGAGTTCACACTAAAAGTAACAATCTCAATTAATCCAATCTGACATGAAGATCAAATATCCCTGAAGCAATTTCTCCCAGTAAACTGTCTTCTTGAAAAATACTACTAACATCCATTATTCCCACCAAGATATGTTTATTCTAAGAAGGAATTCGAGTGTTCTGGATCTGAAGAGAATATGGTTGGTTAGGAAGCTAAAAACCATTTCTAGTGCTGGGCGTATGTCTATATTTGCGTCATACTTCCTTAAAGAATGCATTACACAACCAAATCACACATGCTAGGACCTAAAAAGTAATGAACACAACAGTATCTTAAACCAGCACCTGAAAAGATATAATTACTCCAACATAAAGAAGTTCAAGCGCACTTGAGAGATGAATTTTAATCGCATGAAAATGTATATTTGTAGTAATTGATGTAGTTATTCAGCAAATAAATCACAGCCTTGAGTAGAGAACCACAGCCGTTTTCACTATGGGAAGTGCATAACCATGCTCTTCTTTAAGGCAAGTCAACAACTATGTTAAAGCATCCAAGTCAAGACCAATTCACAATGAGTGAATAGGTCGCCCAGGCCGGCAGGTCCATATACAAGATCCGGGAACAATTATTAACCAAGACAAACTCTAACACTCCCCTGCATGTGCGACTTCCGATAGCACATGGAGAGGTAAACAAAGGATCCATAAACCTAGAGGTCACAATGAAACAAGGTACACTTAAAGAACGAACAAAACAACAAGAGTCTGTCTAAAATGCTCCTAAAGCCTAGCTCTAACACAATGTTTAAGCATCCTAACTCAAAACCAATTGGCAATAAGTAGGAGAGACTGCAAAGGCTTATACACTAGTTTTGAAGATGATACTTAACAAAGGTGGTGCAAACTCTAACAAATTACAACAATGAACAAATTTCGAACTAGGTACCCCCGTACACATAAAGAAGGAAAGCATAAAACCTTGCCTGCTCATTGAGAAAGTGAGCTGAAACGGAATTCAACGAATACGAACTTAGTTTATGTTCCCTTTGCATAGCCTGCGTACAAAAAGGGTTAGCAGAGATGTCTGGTTTTCGACTGAATATCCAGTGTAATTTGAGATGTAGTATAGAACCCAATCACAAAGTGTAAAACCTGAAGCAAATCAAATTGAACTCTCCCTTCCAAGGTAACTTCTTTACTTTCCCTTGTTCCATACTGTCTGTAAGACCAAAGATACCAATCAGATGAATACTTGCACAAGCTATCAGCAAGTAAATCCTAAAATGCATGTACCATACAACAACTAACTCCAAGGCCCACCACATATTATCAGAGAAGAGACATCTAATTTAGTTTTAGTTAGGTCAGGATCGACTGCATTGACACCTTAGTATCGGGAAGACCAACCCTCCTTGTGTTAGAAACAGGACAGCAATGTCTAGGTCCTCCCTTGTGCTATTTTCTTATAATTAAGGAATGCTGAATTGACACCGAATTTACAAATATTCATAACCACACAATTAGGGCAGTCGCAAATCATTGTATAGAATCCAAGTACAAGCATGAAGTAGCACAAGAAGGAGCCCTGAACCTGAGATTTGAACCCTATAACAACAGATGAAAATAGCAAAAGAGCCCTGTTTTGAAGAAGCAAAAACACAGAACAAGCGAAGCTATTTATTAAAAATCAATAGGACTCCTGAATCAATTTAAATTTTGCACAAATATCAGCATACGTGACGTATAATGTGGCCAAGCTATTGAGCTGTCATAATGAAAAATAGTTGAGAATACAATGGTGGATCAGAATAACATTTGATGGCACGAATCAAATAAGAGTAAGAAACCAATTCTTCATCACCCACCACCAGGATTTATACACATGAAACTTGCAATCCAGTCGTGTCCAAAAACAAAAATTACTACTTCATGAATGAACGTATGAACTAGCTGACCCAACCTATAATCAATGACAAGTTAGCAGTCCATCACATTAAAAAAGGTTCGTATTTCTTCACTAGAAAACAAGAAACACTGCTACAGATGATTGACAGAGAGATAGAAGGAAAAAGTAAAACAAAACACTACCAGCAGAGACCAAGAGGAAAAGGATAATGGTGGAAGCCCTTGTAACTTTTGATACAGATAGTGATATTCGTTTTCGAGAAGAAAATTTTATAGGTAGTACTCCTAAATTAATTATATTAAACTGCAAAGCAATCCACTTATTTTAACCTAGGAAAAATCCTGCTCAAATTTCAACTCAGCAATTTGATCCGGAACTATCTTATCACTAAATCGAACATATACCATCGCTTGCAGGCAACAGATGACCAATTCTCTTAACTCTATCCTAATTGAAACACAGGAAGAATTGTTCAACTAACCAACCCTACAAGTCCAGTTCCAGTCTCAACAATCTGACTGCTTGACCTCAGATTCATGTACTACCACTAGGTAGCAACGAAAGAACAAAACATAAACATCGCACCAAAAGTTTGCTTGCCACATTTAGACAAAAAAGAAACTTCTTGCCACTTCAATATAATTTCCAAGAGATCTTTCTCTTGAGCGAGCCATTGCTTAAAAACTAGTACAAAGTTAAATTTGCACCAGAGACTACCAGAAACTATTAAACCTGTTTTGGTAATTTTTAGCGATGAACAATCTAAAAGTGACCTTGAAGAAAAAGTTGTATCTTTGACACGAACCCTGCTGTTTCTGATGCGGCCAAGCATTGGAAATTCTGGTATTCCCAAGACCTCAGCTCTCTGCAGAAGTAAGAATGGTCCAAATGAACTTAACTCAGGCTGGTCACAAACAGGAAACCTTGTGCATTGCTAATTCTCGCACAAAGCACATATAGCCAAGTAAAGAAGTTTGATTGAGATAGAGCACAAAGTAAATTTAGCTAATGTCCAATAACCTGAATGAGATAAGGCAAATCAAATTTGCAGATGTTATAGCCAATTATAATATCTGGATCAACTTCACGAATAAGGTCCTGCAAACAAACCTTGCATAAAATAAGCTACAGAAGTGTGAAAACAGTAGGGGAGGATTCTCTTGCAATGTCAAAAGATGTTTATTTAAAACTAATATAACTCTATAGATGAACTAGAATAAAGGAGATAGTGAAACAACATTAGCTGAATTTCCATGTCAATAACAAAGAAGCAAGAGAACTTCTAAGAAAGTGAGGCGATGGAGACACTCATCCAAATGTCTCATTGTTCTATTTGCAACTTTAAGACCAAACACATTTTGGACACTTGGAGATATGAAAGTCATAACAATATCCGAAAACAAAATTAACTTGGATGCAATGATACTGATGTAGGACAAAAATGGACAATTTTTGTATTTTATTTTTATTGTTTTAGAATAAGATTTTGACTAGGAATATTTTCATTTAGGTTAGAATTATTATCTTTCCATATTCGGTTTGATTTTGATTTCCACCTTTATTAGGATTTTTGGTCTACAAGAATTAGGATTTTATTTTAATTAATTAGGAAATATCTTTTATTTATCTGGTATTCCCAAGACCTCAGCTCTCTGCAGAAGTAAGAATGGTCCAAATGAACTTAACTCAGGCTGGTCACAAACAGGAAACCTTGTGCATTGCTAATTCTCGCACAAAGCACATATAGCCAAGTAAAGAAGTTTGATTGAGATAGAGCACAAAGTAAATTTAGCTAATGTCCAATAACCTGAATGAGATAAGGCAAATCAAATTTGCAGATGTTATAGCCAATTATAATATCTGGATCAACTTCACGAATAAGGTCCTGCAAACAAACCTTGCATAAAATAAGCTACAGAAGTGTGAAAACAGTAGGGGAGGATTCTCTTGCAATGTCAAAAGATGTTTATTTAAAAACATGGCCTAGGATGAGACGATTGATGAGTGATAGATTTCTTCAGACAAATCACGCACAAATGTTATATCAAGAGTATCGAAGGAAGCTTGAGTCAAAACAATCCTTCCAAGAATTTTCAAGCTCAAATATAATTTCAATTCTTGATAAATGGAATGGATATGAGATAAAAAAGGAAGAAGGAGATCGGGTCGAACTTGATGCCGACAAAGAAGTTGCTGAAGAAATTGTTAAAGAGGTTGCGATTCAAGTTGATGATACGAAAATCGTAACGGATGTTGGTGATCAAGTTGTTGAGGACCAAAATAATTGTACATTGGAGGTGGTTGATACTAATATAAGTGAACTGCACAATAGCAAGATGGATGATTGTTATAAAGTGGCCCTTCAAGTTGCTACAGTTGAGCGGGTAGATGACGACATAGATAAACCAAAGGAAGAAAAAAGCATTGAGTTCATTACTACTACTACAGTGGACGAACACTCGTTGGAGGCCATTCAATTATCTACAATTGGAGTACATGTGCCACTAGAAAAGGACATTCTTATGGCTGGCAATAATTTTCTAGACACAAAGGTTGCTAACAATACTGTTGAAGATGAAGTGGCCGTAGAATTACACCATGCAACAGCAATTGTGAAGAAACTATTTGGAACTGCCCTTAATAGTACGGTGCCAATTCTTGAGGGGTCAAGCAATTTTAAGATGGGACAACATCGAGATTATTTTTATTGTTTTAGAATAAGATTTTGACTAGGAATATTTTCATTTAGGTTAGAATTATTATCTTTCCATATTCGGTTTGATTTTGATTTCCACCTTTATTAGGATTTTTGGTCTACAAGAATTAGGATTTTATTTTAATTAATTAGGAAATATCTTTTATTTAATGCCGCTTGTTTTGGCATGTTTTAGAACACTCATCCAAATGTCTCATTGTTCTATTTGCAACTTTAAGACCAAACACATTTTGGACACTTGGAGATATGAAAGTCATAACAATATCCGAAAACAAAATTAACTTGGATGCAATGATACAATATGACAATATGGATTTGTAACTACATGTCCTTCGTCTTTTCCACCTCTTTTGTTATGTATGTGAATATTCCAAATATAGATCTAAATACTGGACTGATCTTTCTCCACTTCAAAGTGGGGCTATTTTGATAGGTAGAGATACAGGAACCAAGCAATAAGAACAGGATATCAAAGGCTTACTTCCATTTATCTCTACTCTATCTATGAAGGTTATGAAGGAATTCATTCATAGAATGCTTTTTGATCCTCTATTCCATTTTAAGATGTCCCACAACATGAATCCCTTCAAAAAAAAGCCAAATATATTAAGATTTACATTTCCAAAACTAACTGTCATAAGAGGTCATAATTATATTAGCAAATGAAAATAAGCCGTATTGTTGGAATTAATGCTTTAAATTTTGAGTTAAGTGCAAGTTATAAAAATTCTTGTAAAATGGTGCCACAATTTTTTGGAAATTATTTTTATTCCCTCACTCTTTTATGAGCATTCTTCCAAAAACTTGGCATGACTCTACTTGTTCTCACATTATGCAGAAGCTTCTCTCATTGTTAGATAAATTTCATAAGGGTCATAAACAAAATTATCATATTTTACAAGCCAAGCTCCTTTTTTCATGGCTACACTTACCTTAACCACCCCAAATAAAAAATATTGGCTTCATCCCTGTTCGAGGGTTTTTCTTTTTTTTTAGATTATGTTTTTCTAGTTTGTTATAGGTTTGATGAAACAATTCAAAAGATGTATGGTCTATTTGATCAATTTTTGATAGAATCCAATTGTTATGTGAATAATAAATTGATTTGTAAAGTTATATGGCTCTATTAATAAACAAGTGCTGCGTTGTAGAGTCAATCTTTTTGAATAATAAAATTTCCTTGTACATAATTTTACATACTTTAATATTATATACTTTGACATGCCCCGACTTATCTTGTCAGGTCAGCTTGTGCGTGTTGTGTAAGGTGTCGTGTCATGCCATGTGGTCATTTGTGTGATACTTAAACACGCACAATATACTCCTATTTTCCTTATCATAACCAACACCTATGCATGATCAAGGTAAGGCAAAGACTGCACAACACTTCTACTCGTTCATTAAGTTTAATGTTTTCTAAGTGGAAAACAGAAAAGAAGATAATGATATCAATACTGAAAAGATCATCATTTCATTTGCATTTTGCACACAATCTTTACCAATAACTGAGTTCTTTAAGGCTGAAGTGAACACTACCAGAGCTTAACATTTAATCACTGTGCCAACAAATGCATGTCTAGTTAGTAAAAACATTACACAGTCATTGCAATTTGCAGACAATGATAATATTAATTATTCCATCCAATCCCACCAAAAGTTGTGTTTTGCTTTGTGTGAATTTAAAACCATCGGTTTAGATTTAGAATCAGAAAACTCAATATAATTGAGGTTTTGACCATTTTTCTCTTTAGCTACAAAAACGCAAATAGGATTACCCGCCAACCCAGCAACACTTCTCTTTCCGTATCAAATGACATTACATCAACGCCCACTATCGGAGAGCATGACTTAAGGGTCATGACATTCCGAACAAATGGCTGGTCCTGTCCTTGCAATGTTACTAGATTTGCAACCTAGACCACAGAGAAATTTTGCATCAGCAAAGTAACCACTAGTTTCCAACTTGTTGAATTTCACTCTAAATTAAAGATTGAGCACAGAGAAATGGAAATTATACCTGGATAACAGGATCATGGGTAGGCTCGGGAAAAAGACCCTTACGACCAGCACACTCAATGTCAAAGCTCAATATGCGAAACGGAGCCATTTCTGAGAACTCTCCTTCTGGGGCATGGCTGATCAATTCTGAATAGCTATAAGATAATGCTAAGGAACAAATTTAATCTTATAGGGAAATACTAAGAAACAAGTGAACAGAGAGGGAGCCAATCGGCAAAGAAGATGTAATGTGCTCTCTACATGAGGATACAGGCAATCAAACTCTAACTGGCAATGGGACAGATTCTTCGCTGACTTCTTATATTTTCCAGCAGGAACTTCAATCCAATTTCCACCAACAATGTTGCAGTCAATCATGAATCGAAGAGCAAAAAGAACATTACTTTCGAACGTCATAAAGCTCTTCATACCCAGACCATCGATGTGTATGCCTCTATCAAGGATGCCTGCCATGTTTCAAAAAATTTAAACTGATAGCACAAACACTACACAAATTGCTATAATAATCAGACCTCATGATACCAAAAACAAATGGCATGTAGTGGTATGCCACATCAATTATACGGTTTCATACATGCCTGCCCACCATTTCACTTCAATTTAGGGAAAAGATAGAACAAGAGTGAACTGGATGAAGACTACCCAAAAGTACATACGTGAAGTATGCAGGCATGGCATTTGTGAAACCAAGCCATCCACCCAATGCCCATGAAAAAGTTAAGGTCAGAAGTTACTAGGCCAGTGAAATGTATGACAAGTGAATGAGCTCACCAAAAATCACTACACTTTGAGCATCATATGCACAAAGTGTCCACAAAAAGCAAAAAGGATAATTCTAGGATATCAGTTCAGCAAAACCAACCAGGGATGTGAATAGTTATATGGAACTAACTCAAGTTCAAATTCGGTGATTAGTTATCTTACCACGGCAGCTGGCAACCATAGTGGGTAATGCGACTACGAGTTTAAGAAAAGGATGAGAACCCTGCTGTTGATAGTACATGATGCTTCTTTTCTGCACCATTTCTATACGGCGAACAAGCTTAGGAACCCTGTTGTTTCTATTCATCTCCCTCATTCTTCCCTGAAATAACCACCAGACACAAAGAGCCACTGAATTGATGCAACCATATTTCCAGAAATACTAGATCACATATACAAAACATATTACCCAAGTAGTTAAACAAAATACCTCAAGAATTTGATGAAAATTGGAGATATCATCAGGACCCATTCCTGGAGGGCAGCTGATATAGAAATACGGTTCAAATCCATGAACATTGCAGCAAACGCTATGTCCTGGCCCATTATCATATGAAATTGCTTAGAATAACATGAGACATGGATTTGGCCCAGAAAAGCACCATTAAGTTCCCAAATGAAGCACGGGACTGCTTGAATTGACCTTGTCTTTGTTAAGAAAGATCTCCTCCTCTATGCCAGGGCTAGAGTATTCATTTTCCACAGGCATAACTAGAGTACTCATTGTGAGAGCCTCTGCTTTTCTCTCTTTTCCCTACCCTTGTAGATTGATAAACATGCGGAAAATAGCTTTCCAATGGTAATTTTCAACAAAAATAGCCAAAAGTTATAAATTAAAAGTGAGGTTGAAATGTGTGCCCAGACCAGTTTTAACTTTGAAATATTCTAGATTATAGAACTGCCACACAGCAAGTAAAACTCGCATTGCAATTGATAAATTGAAGAAAAAGGTTAAAGTGTGAAGAACTTAACCTATGAAGCACCGACAATCTTAGAGATCATCCTCTTCGTGTCACACTTTGAGGTCACGGGACATGCTTGCAATAAGCGAGGACACGTATGGGACATGCCGAGTGGCGTGACCATCAAATTTTAATATCTTTTATGAAGAAACACTATGGGGACACCCATAGGGACATGGATATTATTAGAAATTTTAAAAGCCTTTCCGGGGTAAAATATTTATGTTGGAGTTTGTCTCACATCGGTTAATTATCTCCCCCAAAACTAGTATATGACGGCCTCTCCACTCATTGCCAACTGATTTTGAGTTGGATGCTTTAACATTCATAACTTCCAAAATATTGGACCCAAGATGTATTATAAAACACATGATTTCATGTATAGGCATACAACCTTGGTCGATAATGCCTTCGAGGATTCCTATCCCACATATTTAGTGGCTACACTGTAGGTTTGCATAACTACACAAATTATCTCAAGAAATGATGTGTTGCCAGCCATGTTCATGTCCCTGTACCTCGAGAAATGACATGTCCTATATCTGTGTCCGTGTTCGTGTCTGTGTCCCCCGCCATGTACATGTCCCTATTTGTGCTACATAGTTTAAGACCAAAATAAAAGCCATTGCTGTGCTTCTATATAGATACAGCCTGCCTTAGCAACTATTCACAGTTCATGCATGTTTGAATGGATAAGATTCTGAAAACGACAAACTCATCAGGAATTAAGTTACATATTAGGAAATATTATTCAAATAAAAAAGCCCCACAACAAAAAGCAATTTTAGCCATACCCAGACTCATAACAGTGTTGTTGACAAGAGTTAAAATGTTCTGCAAGAAGCACAGTGATGAATTTGGGGCTGCTAAGTGCTAAGATATAGTTGTATATATCAGTGTCCATACAATTTAACTAAAGAATCTACTGCAAATCCAATCAACTCTGCAATCTGCACTAAGAAATTGATGGCAGGGCGTTTTTTATTTGGACAAGGTTTTTGTCAAAAATTACAACTTAATTATTTCTCTTTTTTTTCTGCCATGGTGACACAAGTGGTGCAGGAAGGCAGTGGCATAGGACTGAAGACAACCGTATTGACCACAACAAATACAGTTGCATTGAAAAATATAATCAGATAAGTACACAAGTCAAGTTCACTAAATAAGTATGGAAACTGTACACAGATAGAGAGAAGGAAACAGCAAACCTTCTCTGGTAACCCCAAAGATCCTGATAATAGCAGCCTGACCAGATGAATTAGGCAACAACTCCTTATGACTGTCTCCGATTACATAATCAATCTCCAGTTGCTGAAATACTACGAACCAAAAAAAATCAAAAAAAATTCGTCAGAACCCTAAAATTCAAGACCACGCTCGAGCATCTCCCGCACCTTACTCATATTTTCACTCAGTAAAAGATTCGTTTAGTATAAAGCACTGCAATTGGCAAACCCAAATCTACGCACCAATTTGAGTATAAGCTTCATTAATGGCATGGTCGTAAATTCGGGAGAGAAAACTAGCCCCGCAAAATTTAAGTAAAAATTTGAGTCTCCCCTTAATTTGAGTAAATCTCGCTTCGTTTCAGTCGAGTGGATTTTAAGGGTTTTTACTCAAATTTTGAGTTTGAGTGAATTTTACCGATGTTTTTGGAGTGAGAGAGGTAGGCCGGGGAGAGAGCGGGGCGCTTCCATTTGGAGAGGCGGGAGGCGAGGGCTTCTCTCTCCTCCATGTCGCGGAGGAGCTGGGAGGACTCCTCCATGTCGTGGAGTAGGGCTTCGTCGAGGAAGACGTCCTCGTCCATCTCTTCTTCTTCTTCCATGGCGGGGTGGTGCTTCTTCTGATGCTGCTGCTGTGGTGGTGGGTGAGGAGCGGAGGCCGGTGACGGCCGCTTCTTGCCGCTGCCGTTATTCATGACAGCTGATGGCAGAAAGAGAGAAAGGGGATGAAATTCCCGCCAGTTTTAGGGATGGTTTTATAGTGGGGTGAAGTCATGTGAATGTCACGTAGCCTTTTGTGGGCACGAGAAAAACACTTCTCATTTCATATACTCGTTGCGTCTCATTTTGTTGGGAAATTCAACTTTTTACGAAATTGGATTTTTTCCATAATTACCTGCAATTAAAATTGAGTACTTACTTCAATTGAAAGGGATAAAATTGGAATTTTTCCCTCCTTTGGCTTTTTTTTAGAAGACAAAATTAAATAGGCATCATGTGTTTTCGGTGCCTACTTAAGTTCTCATCCATAATGTCTTCACCAATTAAGTATTGTTTACAATCCATTTTGAAAAATTCTTAACTGTCGAGAGAAGTTGAGAGAGTTGTGTCGAGTGAAGGGCACTTGGCAGTTTCTTCAGTCTGTCAATAACTTGATGATCAGTTAAGAACACGTGGCAAAAGTTGAATAAATGACATAGATGATTTGAATTAAGACAAAGGCAATCAAGTCGGGGATGTTGGAAAAAAAAGACACCTGGATAAGTAACTACCTAGTCCAAACATAAATTTCAAGACAAGTAATTGCCCAGTTCAAAATTGAAGAGGGAGAATCATCCAAGTTTGAATTCGAAGGGCAAAGTGGCAAGCCTATAAATACTATACTCATGAGTCAAAGCAAACCCCGATCAATCGCCCAAATGCTTTTACTTTTTATCAAGTTTTTACTTAAGTTGTACTTTTCCTTTTTCTCGCATTTAAGTTCCAGTTTTAGGATTTATTTTTTTATTTTTAGTAGTAGTTAGTACTTTAGTTCTGTCGAGTGTAACCTTTGAGGAGTAATAAAAATTCTTTGGTATTCTTAACTTGTTATTCTTCATTCCTCTTACTCTTGGTTTGTTTTCAAAAAGTCCTGAAATACGGCAATAAACCAAACTCCACCTATCAACACTCACATTCCAGCATATCAATCACAAACTTAGTTGATTTTCGACTGAGTGAATTTACAAGTACTCATCCAGAAATTGCATAATTGCCCCATTATACCTTTAGTAATTAATTCTCTCTCCCTAAAATATATCTCTCTACCATATTAAACTAATTCTCTCTCACCCTTTAATCTATTCCTAACCCTAAACTATTCTCTCTCAATTGAAATTCTCATGCTCCAATTCTCCTCCGGCGAGCCCCACATTCAGTGAGTTTTCTCTCTCTATTCTCTCCGGTAAACTTTCTGCTGCCTCCGAACACATTCATCGCCCTCAACCTGAACTCTTCTCCCCCACCACCGCATAGATCTTGCTCAATGGCGGTTTTTGGTTTTCATCAAGGACTTGGTTTTATTTGGTTAGCAACCCACTGTTTTTGTTTTATTTCTTCATAGTCTTTTACGGATTTTGGATTTACCCCACTATTTTATTTTGTTTGGATTGGATTGGATTTTTGAAGTTATATATCTATTTTGATTTACGGTATACAATATTTGATTTGATTTTCAAATTTTAAATTTATCATATTTGATTATGGTAGATTTAGTTATTCAGCAAATGTATCATAATTTGTGTGTTTTGCATCTTTATAGTAAACTAGCGTATGCCCGTGCCTGAAGGCATGGCTCAAACAATCAGCACATAGAAACAATATACTGAACTTGCGTGCAATATACAAACCTGTGTCCAACAAATTCAACTATGCAATAAACAATAACGCAGCATATCCATTGATAAAAATCATAATCTTAATGAAAAGGAAATGGATAGCAAATATACAAAGAATGATGGAAGAACTCACCTTGGTGGTTTGGGTGAAGTAGATTTTGGTGGTATTGAACTTCCTGAGAGAGAGAGAGAGAGAGAGAGGAGGGGAGAGGTAGAGAAAGTAAAGAAGAAGAAGAATGTGAAAATGATATGAACGATGTATAGAAAATTCCATTTTCGGTGATTTTTGTGATCTCGGTGGCTTTGATTTCGATTTTGTACAAAGGTTATATATGATATGGTTTTCATTTGAATAATGCCTTAATAGGTGGTTTTGAATACAATGCCTTAATGAGAGAGAGAGAGAGAGAGAGAGAGAGAGAGAGAGAAAGCAATGTAGGTTAATACATTAGAAAACCTTCATTCATTTGATCCAACGACTATAACCTTACCACTAAGTATGATCAAACGACTGTAAATGCATCTATATTTGTATGTGTTGACATTTTGGTGGAAAACCGCTATGTTTTATAATATAGATTATTGTAAGGGACATTTGTTAGATTATAATAAATTTGATTTATTTATTAGTGTTGTGTTTATGGTATATTCATTAGATACGATAAATTTCTATAAATAAAAAACATAACCATTTTAGCATAATTGACAAATTTATCATATTGAAAATTTTATTGTTATTGCGTTTATGGTAAATTTATTGTATACAATAAATGTATAACAAATTTATCATAATTGATAAATTTATCATATTCGAAATTGGAAGGTAAGGTAAAAAAAAATGTGAGTGTGTGTGTGTGTGTAAGGACCCGTAATTTCGGAAATTATTTAAAGGATTATTTAAAGTTAGAAATTGAAGGAAAGTATAGAATTTGTTGAATTATTTGATTTGGGGTCAATGTGAGAAGGTTGTTCTTAGAGGGGTGCTTGTGCAATTTGTAATTTTGTTAGTATATATAGGGGTGTGTTGGTTGTAGGAGATTAAAAATCTCCCACTTCCCTCTCTCTTCCTCCCGTCCGTTCCCCTTCTCTCTCGGTCTTACTCTCTCTCACTCATCCCACCACCGAAACTCGAAACCCAAGGAACCCGACCCTCTCTCCACCTTCCTTGTGTGCCATTGAGTTCGTAGTTCGTCCGGTTTGGCTCGGAGAGGAGTATTTTGGGCGTATTTCAAGTTTGAGTTCGAGGGTTCGCGTGGCCCGATCTCTTCGCGTGTTTGCTCTCCGACTTCGAGGTAGGGATTTCTTGCACTTGATATATGTTTATGTGTTGGTTTTGAGCCTTGATCGTGCTTTAGATCGTTGATTGATGTTGTAGTTGGAACTTCGAAAATCTGTAGAAAATCCGCTCGAAAGCATCCTGTATCGATACGGCCCAAAATCCGTATCGATACAGTTCTCTCTGATCGGCCTCGAAGCCTATCCGTATCGATACGGATTTTGCCCGTATCGATACGGTGAGCTTATTTCCAGTTTTCACTGTTTTGCTCCGAACTCTATTGTTTTGACCCCCGATCACTTTTAATTCCCTTTGGATACCTCCACACCTATTTCAAGCATGCTTGGCTGAACCCCTTTGGTTTACTTAAGTTATCCTCGTCCCGTTGGCTTTCCGTTGTTAGAAAAAGAGTAGTGTCATACTAGAGAAAAACATAATCGAAATGCATCTTATGGAATTGATGGTACTTGAGGGTCGTTGTGGCATGAGGTGACCTACACTATATGTATGATAGATGCTATGACTTAGCGTGGCGAATGGTAGGATGAAAAAGCGTATTGTAGTGAGGTTATCGAGTATTGTAGGAGATAAGGTATGATGTGGGGCGCTTGGTTGGTCGTTAGGGGTTTGCCTAGTGGTTTGAAAGAGGATAGGGTAACTCGTATCTTCGTGCTTCATCTTGACTGATCACCCTAGGTTCCTTTGGCACTCGTTCAATAGATTCTTGTTTAAAACCTAGCAGCTGGTGTGTTGGGAAATTGTTGTGGGTTCGGTGCGTGACGTAAGGCATCGAGATAGACATTGAGGGATAACGTGAACTTAAGGTATTTACTATCGTATAATAGAACATGGTTATGGGTTTGCAATACATTGAATGGTGATGATTGAAAGGTTGTGACTTTGGAAAGCTACGTAACGGTTAATTGAAGTTCCGTGGTATAATCGATAAAGTGATGATAAAAGTGACTATGAGATGATGACGATTATGAAAAAGATGTGAGAAGTGACCCAAGTGGTCGTTATGGAGGGAATAGACTCGGGGTGACCCTACACTCGAGGGAATAGACCCGAGGTGACCCAAATGATTATGATTATTATTCTTGAGGGAAAAGACTCGGGGTGACCCTACGCTCGAGGGAATAGACCCGAGGTGACCCAAATGATTATGATTGTTGTTAAGGGAATAGACTCGAGGTGACCCTACGATCGAGGGAACTAGACCCGAGGTGACCCGAGTGATCATTGATGGAGATATTTGACTAAAAGAAAGGAAAGGAAAAAGAATCTTTTAATAAGAAATGGGTTTTGGCAATGAAATGAGAAACGTGAAAGATTGTGAAATGAGATTGAATGTAGAGATGGATGTGATGTGAAGTATCAATTGATAAACTAAAGATTGGTTAAACGTGTTTGATGTGGGAACGTTAGTGACATTTGTATGGTGTGCGAAGTGATAGGCATAGTATATAGAATTGTCTAGAATCCTTTGGTCACAGGGAGTTGGTCGTTGGTAGCCATGTAAACTTTGGGTATATCAGTCTTTTCTCACTCACTCTTTGTGCATAACTTGGCATGTTTTCCTATAACTTGTGTATAGATTTCTCTACTGGGCTAGTGTAGCTCAACCTATCATTTTCAGGTTTATTGCAGGTCACTGTCATGGAATGCTTGGAGTGCATGCTGATGTTGTTGTTGTTCAAAACTATTTTCGGAAGCTTTTGGCTATCTTTGTAAACTAAACTGCGTTGTATTGTATTTTCTATTGTGAAATTCTGTAATTATTGGACAGGTTTATGGAATTGGGAACTAAACTATCTTTTGGGTTATTTATCGTAATCCTGGTGAGGATTTTGATTATCAAATGTTATTATTGTTTATGTTGGAAATCGAGGGCGTGACAGTGTGTGAGAGAGAGAGAGAGAGAGAGAGAGAGTTGGGTTTAAAACAATGAAATTTTCAAATTTCAAGAATGACTACTTAATGATTCAAACCGACTAGGATGGGGACTTAATCATGTCTATGGTACAGAATCAATATCGTTCGTTATAGGTCGGTACGGCCAGTATCGACCGATACAGGCCCGTATTTAGGGCGGTACGGGACACCTATTTATGTGTATCGTTTTATGTCTAGTATAGTATGTACCGGCCGATACATAACGGAATTTGACAACATTGTGATGAAGTGTAACCAACCAAAAAACCAAGCCTAGCGGAACTCTCAACTACTATTATTTGTCAATGTAGGTCCCACATAGCGCACCTCATTTAATGAGGAAAACGACATAATTGAGAAAAAAAAAACGCTTAGTGAAATCTCGACTCTCTCTCTAGAAAACCCTAGCTCTAAAGGTAACTCGCCGCCTCCCTCTGCCGACTCTCCCCCCCTCTTATCGCCAAGCACAGCTCATCCACGCGATCTCGACGTTTTGAAGCTCTCCGCTGCCTCCATCGATCTCAGTGATGGAGGACGAAATCCACCTCCCTCGCCTTTGATCCAAACCTCAGGAGGGCTTTATCTGTTGAGATCCCGAAGTTTTGGGGTGGTTTGGCACATCCTCCGACGAATAAACCGTCAGATCCAAGGTGGTGGCTTCGGTGAGTCAGATCCGAGATAGCGACTCCGGCGACATCTCTGGCGACCAAAGGTTTATCTTTCTGTTTTTTTTCTTCTTTCTATTTTTTCTTGTTTATCTCCTTTAGTGGAGATCTTTGTTCCCTGCATGGAACTTTCTTTACCCTCTATGGGTATTGTTTCACCCCTTGTGAGTAGATTTCTCTGTACTCAAGTGTATTCTCATCCAAACCACATGGATAACCCGATTATCATGAGTTTGTTCCCATCGACGGGCTCCGGTTTGGGGTTTATAGCCCTTTAGGTGGATTTTGAGTAATCAAAATTTCTGAGTTTGGTTTAAAAAAAAAAGAAAGAAATCTTTTCATCTCTCGCAGGAGAAATCTCTTTTCTATATTTAGTAGTAGATACGCACAGTGGTTTGCTGCAGTGCACAGATAAACAAAACTACAGTTGAAATACAAATAAGAAGTCGTCGGTTACAAAATTATTTTACAAGGTAACCGTTATGGTGACAAAAAAGAGTTCCAAGCTCATCATACCATGTAGAACAGTACTTAATTTGGTCCATACACTAAAACTATAACTCAGACTTTGCTTCATCTTTCGAAAATCTCTATCTTGCTTGTGACAACTGTACGGCTTCTTGGTCATTTGTGGATTCTTCGGCCCATTCGAATCGGTGAGGCAAAAGGGAGAATTCTCGACTTCTTACTAATTCAAGTTGCTCCCATTCGGCCCATCTCTCTGCTAAACCATCTCCTTCAAGCAAGCATACTACTTCTGCCATCTTTGGACGATCTTCTGGTGAACCTTGTGTGCAGAGTAATGCAACTTGAACCAGAGTCTCTACCTCTTTGGGATTGTAGTTGTCTTTCAAGTTTCCATCCACAATGTCTTCCAGCCTCTTTTCTCTAAGAAGTTTCTTGACCTGAATAAATACATCCAAGTGGTTCTTCAGCAAAACGTATCCAAGTGTATATAGAAACACCGCAGCTAAACAAAGTAATTGCCATGAAGTTTCTGTTAGGCTGTGTTTGGATCTTGGACTTGTAAACGGATCGGTGGAGGAAGAAAAAAGAAAGTGCAAAAGAAAGGAAAACGTTAAACTGTTTGGATAGTAACTGTCATGAATTTTGCGTTAGGCAGTGTTTGGATCTTTGATTTTTGGAGCAAAAATAAAGGGAACAGGAAAAGAGAGGACAAATAAGAACGTGCTTGAGTAGTTTTCGCTCACAAATCCAAAATCCAAGCAAAGCCTCATTGTGTGCTTACTAAGGAAAACATAACAAAAGGAATTTCTCCTCACAAATCCAAGAACTAAACAAACCTTCCGTATAGTATTTACCGAGGAACAGAATAATCGTAACTTGGCTGCTGTTAGACAGCAAGTTGATTAAAGTGGTAACCATTGATTGCGCAACAATAAAGTTTTAATACACCACATGTTTTGTACAACTAATATTTTATTCTAGCAGATTGAAAAGAAGCTTCTAAGACATTCTTTTGTTCCTACTCTGAAAAATGTTTCCATCTAAATAAATAATCATGACTTGAAAATCCTCAACCACGAAAAAAAACACTCTGCTGACAAACTATTATTGTCGCAATCTCAAGTTTAGCTAGAAGGTCAGGCTCATTCAGAAGGCCTCCTTTCATTCGCTGGAATCCCTGCTTGAGAACAGGAAAATTTATACTACACTAGGTGGAACAAGCATCAGAGTTGGTTGGATTGAACAATGATATCCAAAGTCCATTTAAGTACTGATCATAATCAAGAAGAAGAAGAATAGAGATTTCTAAATTAGAAAAAAAAGGAAACGGACTATATCAGAACGGATGAAATTTTAAATCCCTAACTGCTCTGAGATATTGGACAAATACTTCTGTTTGGAGCAAATAGTGAAGTGAGGGACATTCGTTTTTTGTTTTTGTTCAAGCCTGAACAAAGAGGAGAAGAAACCAAGAAAGCAAATACCAGAGAACAAAAGAAACACAGCAAATAAATGGGTATCTAAAAAAGCACAGGAACTTACGTGGTCCAGCAATAGAACATCCTCTTCTTCTTCAAGCCGAGAGAAATCAATTGCACGTTGACCAGTTACGATTTCCAATAGAGTTATACCATATCCAAACACATCTGTCTTTTCAGATGATTTTCCTGTAGACAAGTATTCTGGGGCAATGTGTCCCATAGTACCACGCACCTGAGTCGTAAAATGAGTCAACCTTGCATCTACTAGTTTTGCAAGCCCAAAGTCACCAAGAACAGCTTCAAAATCATCATCCAGAAGGATATTCGCAGCCTTTAGATCACGATGTACAATCTTAGGATTGCAATGCTCATGCAGGTACTCCAGTCCATGGGCTGCACCGAAAGCCACACGCTTTCTCGTGGCCCAGTCCAGGCCTTTTTCTCCAGGTTTTAAGTCTGTCAAATTCCAGAAAAAAAGAAAGATAAATTAATCGTGAAGCATTTCTACTCAAATTCATGCTGATATTGATATTATAAAAATGATGGAGAGAGCCATGTTATGAATATTTAAACATACATACTGATGGACAGCCATTTCAACTATGCTTCAACGTGATGCACTGTTATCTTCCAGTTGGACGCAAAAGAAACAAAATAACCTAATCTAAAATGTCATTGAAAGCAGTTCAGGGATAGATGACAAACAAAATTCAAGCATAAGAAAGATGCCATTGCTAGTCCTTTACAATTTGGATTTGAATGTCCTAAAATTGAAGTCCTCTTTGACAAGTTAAAGTACAAGTTTTGATTGTTTTACAGACATTAAAAAAAAAGGGGAAAATACGGGAAATTGATACTTTTTTAATTTTAGTTTGAGTGTGTTAATTGTGTGTCCTCTTAGAAAGTTGGAACTCCCAAAAGGGCAACAGATGGAGAGATAATTTGCAGTTGCCCTCAAGTTACAATTTCTTCCCTCTCTAACCATTTACACACTCCAGCGTCATCTATAAGTATTACCACGTCAGTGCAGGAGAAAGAAAAGACCTTAAAAGAATTAAGACGACGTTCTAGTAAAAGGGATCAAAGAAAAATGTCAGAACACATTTAGATCATAGATCGTAAACTACTATTGCAAAATTTCCCTATGACAATCCACGTAGAACTCCAGTATATCATGTATTCAAGAATCCTTACAATTTGCTCTCTTTTTCTTTCCTTGTCATCCAGTTACTTGCTCTTCTTTTTTTTTGATCCGCATCCAGTAACTTACTTGGTTCATTCTATTCCTTTTGGTCTGATTAAGGGGATTCATTTCAGTCAATTAATTATCAAAGAATCTTGCGAAGTTGTCAAGCACTATAAATCATCAAATGCTGAAAAAATCAAGCCGTTCAATAATCAAGTCTAAACTTCTATTTGAAATTTGAAACTACTTGAGCACAGAAAATAGCAACCACAATCATTAAAACTGGTCCATCAATTATATGTGTTCTAAGATTAAGAAGCCTCCTAGCAGTTATTTTTAGCTGAAATTCCTTATTTCAAAACTTTTAGCATATTTACGCATCCTTTAAGGATAAAAATACTGGTCCACCAACTGTATAAATCTGATAATTTAATGTAACAGGGAAATTAAAAAGAGATGAACTAATAAATTCCCAAGATAGATTATTTTCAAGATATAGTTTTGCGTTTGGCTTAGATAGATTGGAAAGGCCAGAAAAAGGAGATAGGAAGCCAACCACGTAGGGGCGAGCAAGTACATAGAAAATAACTCTACGGGCATTAAGCATCTCTTCTTCAAGTAGCCACAAATTAGCATCTTCCCCAACCAATTTGAGTTTTAGTCATCATCTATTTTCCAACTTAAAAATAAAAACAACAATTCAACCAATCTTCCTGTCCAAAATGTAAAATTGCCAGTATTCAATAGGTTGCACCTTCTAAACGTAAAAAACTCAATGAGCCGGCCTCATTTGAATGGTGTGCTAGTCTAGGAAGGTAAAGTCTGGCATTAAGCACAGTGCTTGTAAGTTAAATACCTCTTAAACGATATGCAACACTCAGATTTTGCATGAATGGATAAACAAGAATTCTCTCAGATGAGGTTGTACAGAACCCAATCAGACGGAGCAGATTTCTGTGAACTGCAACGCTTATCAATTGAACTTCCCTCAGGAATGCAGCCTCTCCA
This sequence comes from Rhododendron griersonianum, assembly GCA_018127125.1. Classification (NCBI taxonomy): domain Eukaryota; kingdom Viridiplantae; phylum Streptophyta; class Magnoliopsida; order Ericales; family Ericaceae; genus Rhododendron; species Rhododendron griersonianum. Next base: position 32,452,714 of record CM030797.1, on the reverse strand, counting down.
CCTGGACTATGATAATCCATGAGACGTTTCACAGCAATCTTTATGTTGTCTGAAAGAACACCTTTGTAAACTTTTCCAAAGCCTCCTTGCCCAATTATGTTGCTTTCACTGAAATTGTCAGTAGCCAGTTGGATTTCACGCCAGGTAAATTTTCTTAATTGGCCGAAGGAAATTTTGCATTCATCTACACCTGAAGTGCCAAAAAGTCCAACTTTCAACCTCAGCAGCAGATATTATCAGCTAAAATCAGTTTGCTTTCCTAGAAAATAAAACCATGAAAGTAGGAAGTTTAAGACATGAAATAGGATCGCTAATCTTAGCAACCATTTTAAGTGGTATATTGGGATGACTTCATCTACTTCAAAGCATCCTTGATTGGGCAAAGAGTGCATCACCATTAACATATTGTGTCTTTACTATGACCGTAAAGCCAGGATATCTTTCACAGCAGTATTCTTTCTTTCTTTTTTAGTTGAAGTGGAATGATTTTAAGTATTTTAGCAAGTCATGAGTGATTCTGCTTACCAAATACTGAAAAAGAGAGTGGGAGATGGGAAGAGATGCCACAAAGCCAAAGGATTTGGGAGCGTTATCTAAAGTTTGTAATCTATAGTTAAGGACACCCAAAACAATTGCAGTTTACGGAAGGGTGAAATTAAAGAGAGGGAAATTTGTAAGATAGTAAAAGAGAGAGAAAACATTTACTGTTCAGGTATTTTGGAAACAAAAAAATCATATTCAAAACAAAAATAATATGGATACCAACGGGTTGGGTACAGATTGTGTTCCGACCCGTTATGTGGGGTTCATTTCAGGTAACATACAAACAATCCGAGATGTCATTTTATTTGGAATAATTTTTTGGTCAGCCCTGTAAAAATCAGTTTATTCGGATACTAATAAGTGCCTGATCGAAGTCGTTGAATATTTTCTAGATTTGTTTCAGAATTCTAACTTTTTTCGGTAGGGGGCAGGGTACTATGACAAAATTGTGATGTCTCAAATAGATCCCTAGCTCAATGACATTGTCCCGCCTAACAACATGACCCAAAATACTTAAGCAGTAAGCCCAAGTTATTCGTAAATAATTTACATCGATCATTGAAAACTGTTAGATTATGGGTTTATTTGTAATTAGTTTATTAGTTGTTCTATTGTGTAACTAGTTCATTCTCTAGGACCATAGTGTAATTAGTTTAGAGTGTTGTACATATACTTCATGTTAATGAGAATAACCCCAATTTTGAGGGTTCCCATTCTACGCCTCTTTCTCTCTCTACAATAAAGCTGCTATAAACATTGCTCATAATCCTGTTCAACATGACAAAACAAAGCATATTGAGATTTACAGACACTTCATCAAGGAGAAACTGAGCGAGGGTTTGATATGTATGCCTTTTGTGAGATCTGAAGATCAGTTGGCTGACATATTCACAAAAGGGCTTGGCGGCAAGAGTCTTCACCCCATTGTGTTCAAGTTGGGCTAGATAGATATCTTCGCACCAACTTGAGGGGGAGTATTAGATTATGGGTTTATTTGTAATTAGTTTATTAGTTGTTCTATTGTGTAACTAGTTCATTCTCTTGGACCATATTGTAATTAGTTTAGAGTGTTGTATATATACTTCACGTTAATGAGAATAACCCCAATTTTGAGGGTTCCCATTCTACGCCTCTCTCTCTCTACAACTTCACAAAAACCCATGTAGAGGTTTGATATGGGACATGGTGTCGCAAAAACATTATTGGTAGACGTATTGAGTTATGTTCTTAATTATGGTACATTGGCACAGTTGATTGGCTTTTGATTAATGTGATTATGATTAAGACATATTTGGCCTTCCCTTATTACTTTTTCGTTCCATATGTTTGTTCATTTTTTGCAGGTGTCGGATGACTAAAAAATAATGTATTTTCGTGAACAATTATTTTGAAATTCTTTTCTCCAATCAAAAGATCTCAATTGGGAAAAAACTTGAAAAAGTTATTCATCACAGTACATGAATTTTTATTCAATTAAACGCACGATTATCGAAAATGGGCATATAATATGGAAGGGATGGGGCCATATAAAAATTTGGTAGTCTACAATTCTCTAGTTAGTGCATGATAGTATTCTTTTGTTGTAGGCTGTGTGGACCAACAGTCAAGGCCTTGTGGTTCACGGCCCATCACTTCCCTAAGTGGGGTGTGAGTCGTGTGACAAAAACAGTTACAGTTCCTTTTAGGTAGAAGTGGATCGCTGAACTTAGAAGATATTGTTAATTTCTAAAACACAATAGGACATTGAGAAATTGCCCATTCACAATTCACTTTAACGAGGTCCAATTGTTAGAATAGAAGGTTTCAAGAGCCAGCTATATAACATCAACCTTGGTAAGTTGACGCTCAAATCTTTTCGATCAGTGATATCTATCTAGGGATCATATGTTCTCTACCTAGAGAATGATAAGTGAATTCCTTTGGGTAGGATTCTTTTTATTTCACTGAGCTATTGTTGAGGTTGGAAGGAAATAAAGGTTCTTTTGATATTGTTCTCAATGAGTAAAGCACAATATCGCTAGTTATGGCGATTCCACAAAAGAAACAAAAAGAAGAACTCACCAGCAACATCCTGAAATACATCATGCCTGACTCTACACATTTGACGGTATCGATATACAAAGATAGCCCCAAGTAACAGGAGAATGAAAGCACCACAGCTTAGACTGACAATGACAATTTCAAGTCTTGACTTCTTGGAGGAAACTGCTGCAACATCTGAATGTTAGGTTTTGCATAGAGATTGCCTTGATATAAATTGCAGAATGTTAACAATGAAAAGTTTAACCTGGAAGGGGGGAACTAGAAACACAAGGTTGCTGCAAGCTAGACCCACAAGAAAGGCGAGTTCCTGAATAACTGAAGTAAGTGAAGCATGAGATCAAGGAGTAACGTACAATCTAGAAAAAATAACGATGTCTAATAATGTTGTTCATATTTATTGACAAAAATAAAAGAATAACAAAAAACAGCAATATGGCGAGAACAACTTCTTAAATAAAAACAGGCGAATTGAACCACCTAGATATTGGGAGAGAATCCACGGCAGTGATAAATCAGTAAAGTAGCTCTGTTGCTTTTGTTATTTCAGCTGTTCTTACCGCATGCAGCATTATTTTGGGAGAATGAAAGTCAGCATTAGCCCTAGCAAATTTCCCTCAACAACTTTCTTTTTGAAATTCTGATCTCGAGTTATTTTGTGGCAATAGAATGTAGTTCAAGCCCATACTTTCAGCAATTTTTAAGTACAAGTAGTAGGCCAACGGTTTTCATAAATCTCCAGTAAAACAAAAATCTCAGTCATGATACAATTATAGGATAAAATTGCTGCAACTTTGATGACATTGACCGTATCTAACAATTTCCATCTTGCAGTTATAAGCTCTGAAATAGAACTTAGAACATGGCAAACCATACGCATGGAGACTTGAAAATTAGGTAGAGTGATACCATTCACATTGATGGTAGTGGAGGAGGTCAAGGGAGACCAAAGCCAATTGGGGTCCAGATACAACAAGAAACATTTTAGCTTGTGTATACACCCCAATTTGGCCTAACGAGTATTTCAAGTCCCACCTTGGGGACCATCCCGATGATGAACAGGATAGAGTGATTGTTGATTGACTTTTCGTAAGCCCGAGGGACTTTGTGAGTACTTTTAGCCACTTGGAGACCCCAATCTAGAGCAAAAAAGCCTTTCAAGATAGAAAACACAGTACTCTAGGAAAATGCATCTGCTGGCCGCAAGATTGATGTGATGGCTGTTACTTCTTTCTTTCACCCGTGGAATATGGTGTTTGAAAATCTCCCAAAGAGATCGTTTCCTCGCCCGCGAGATGCATTCCTCGATCGCCAGATCATTTTGCCCAAAATTCTGGAACATTCCGTCTTCGTTTGATCCAAGCCCGAACCCTAGCAGCCACGAAGCATTACTTCGGGGCTACGAAAGAGATTCCGAACAGAGTTCTAATTGCCCTAAACTTCCATTTTGATTCACGCCATTTGATTGGCCGGAATGAGTCACCCAATGCCTACATAAAGAGGCCTTAGGGTTCCGAAATTAACATCTCTCCACTCCATGATCCGCCCCCAAATTCTACTGAAATCATCTCCCATCAATCCTCTACAAAAGCCCTAATGAAATCATCTCCCATCAATCCTCTACAAAAGCCCTAATGTCTTGTGAGTAGCTGCATCCGAGAGTGTGAACCCCTTAAGACCCCGCTTTGTTCTAGGGTTTTGTGAAGTTGATCACCACAATCAACCACCATCGTCCGCAATCAATCGCAATCCGAGCAATCAATCTCTAAGGGATCAAGGTGGGAAGGCCACAAGGCCTTTGGTATTCTTTAATTTTTGTTTCGTTGTTGTTTTGATCCTTATTTCCGCTTAATTAATTTTTCTATTCTGGCGTGAGGAAGAACACCGGCTGAGACTCTGATTATTCGGCCGGTACATTAAACCAGCATGATCTGCTGGCTAGCAGATCTATTCTCCGGCCGACAAATCAATTTGCTGGGACAGTTTATCTTTCTACTGTTTTCTGTTTTATTCTGCATGGCGTCCCTTCCCCTATCCCATGTAATTTATTTTCTATCTTGGATCACACACTAAATGTTTAATGGCTAAAAACAAGTTTTATGTGTGGAATCAAATAAAGTGATAATTAATTTTATGTTGAACAATTATGGGCCAGCCTCACAGCTGAGCGAAGAGGAGTGCCTAACACCTTCCCCTTATCGTACCTTTGGTTTCCGTTCCCAGAATCTCTACTTATTTTCGGAGTTTTCTTAAAACTAAGTGGCAACTCTATTCGAATGCAACTGTTATCGTGTGGCAATGCTTCTAGCCATGGGAGCATCCACGATTTAAGTTTGCACTAATGAAACATGTAGTAATGGTCACTGTGTGGTGATGCCCCTTTGGGGAGGTGTCCACAGCTTGCAGTTTAACTGAGGTTATAACCCTTGACCAAGTTTTTTTCAAACAAGATTATGTAGCTGATCCCATGTAGTAGGGAAAACGTGCCGAGCTGAGCGTCTCAAGTCTGATAGTTAGAGAAAAACAAAAACAGAATTGCAATTCTAACAGTCTGTTGTCTGCATTCTATAATGAGGGAGATGTATGGTCAAACACTTACATACTGTTACCCTCTAAATCAGATCAAGCAAAGAGTGGGACATTTTTCGTAGCACACAGTTTCACTTCAAGAGTCAGGATAGAGAAGAACAAGACATGCATCAAAAGATTCCAAACCATTTCGAAGAGCATCCCCACAAAGAAACCAACAAACTACACAAACACCACTTCTTAAACACAAGACAATAAAAAATGTGGTCCATTTATTGAATAAAGAACTGATGAAATACTTTGGTCCTTCATTTTCTCACTTAATGAACCAAGTAAACAGGAATAATGTCATGAGAACAGTACCTATGTCCACTTACTTCAGGTCACTTTTTCCAATGATTAAACACATTTTATTATATAACGTTCAGATGTTGAAAGCGAGAAAATGTTCAATGAACTTACTCAAATGTTGGCAAGGAAAACAACTTTGTTGGGATTGTTCCCGTTAACTCGTTGGACGAGAGATCTCTGTAAACCAAAACAATTCATCAGCAGCATAAATAAAGAGCGGGCAGTGATCTGCTAGGAAAGCACATGAATACCGACCAACACTAATGGCAAGACAAAAATTGACTAAAGATTCCTTACAGTTCCGTTAAGCCTGTAACATTTGCAAGTGAATCAGGAACAGATCCACTTAAGTGGTTATTGCTTAGCACCCTGAAGGAGATGAGATAATAGCTTCAGGGCAACCAAAATTTTTGATATGATATATGAAGAGTTGAAATTTGAATATCTGATGCAAATCACACTCACTCCCCACCCCACCCCAGCCAAATTATATTTTTATTAAGTGATTTAGTTTTTTATTAAGTATTTTTTTTCTCTGCACAAAAATAGGATAGTCATTTGCTTGAGAAGCAGAAAGCAGGCTTACAGATGCTTTAGACTGGAGAGATTGCCCCAAGAAGTGGGTATGGAACCACTGAAATCATTGTGTGAAAGATTCAGGTATTGAAGGTGGGCCATACTGCCAAGATAATCAGGTAACACACCATATAGATTGTTATCCTGTAATTCCCTGCATGGAGATTGACCATTAAGACTTTCAATTGTTCTTTGACAACCAATCTATAGGATGACAAGAGTGAAAATACGGATGACAAGAGTGAAAATACATAAGGGCATATAAAAACATTAGTCTCCTAAGAAACACAAAGTTTCTGCTGTTTCGATGGGAAATTATATTCCTTGCTCTCGTGATAATATCAAATCCCATTTCAAGAGTAGGGAAAAGAAATCATCAAGCAGATGTTGCTGGGATCATAACTCACAAGGACAAGTTTTCAAGACTGCACTGTAATCATAACAAACCTATAAGGCTATACTTATCAAGAAAATGTTCCACAAATTAGTTATATGGATGCTAAGCTTCATGGTACAGTTTGATTGGCAACGGGAAATAACATGTCAAATATACTTAACTGTGATGGACTGCTTACCAAAAAAAAAAACTGTGACGGACTAATAAACTAGAGTTTCCTTTAGAAGAGAAAAAAACTGTAGGAGTACTCATGTAAGGCCAGCTAATGCAGTTCACACAGCAAAATGAGTGCGCTGAAAAAGAGCAGCTTGACTTGAATTCATGCAGCTATATGAAAAGAAAGTAGATGGTATAAAGATGAAATGTAGACTTACAAGCTAACCAGATACTTCAGTTTAGTAATCGAGGGTGAGAGAGTTCCTGAAAATCCTTTTGAGGCCAAGCTCCTGGAAATTAATACATTCATAAACTAATTTGAAACAATACCTTGACTATATTGCAAGTTTTGTTCGTATCATTATATTGGAAATTACAAACCTAGGGTACACCAGTTATAGAAAAATGGGTATTTTCTGTGTGATATAAGCAACTAAAGAAAAAAGATATCTTCATACAAGAAATACTTACAAGGATACAACATTTCCATTGTTACAAGTGACATGAGACCAACTAAAGCATGGGCTGACAAGATGATCATTCCAATCGGTAATTATCCGATTGGAATCATTTAGAGCTTTTAGAAACTCAATCAAAGCTTCACCTGAAACAATAGCAGAAAAGGGCCCCAGCCACCAGATATGGAAAAATTCAGACAGCTATTGTGGCAGTTCCAAAGTTGCATTTTCTCAGAGTATATGAAGAGATACAAAATGTGTTTACAAATATTATTTACTACAAGGAAGACAACTGCATATTCAATTAATGAACAACGCTAATACATGTAAACATATGAATTAGCTAATTTCCAAGCAATATGTAGTCATGACTCATATGGATATGCACATCAAACGGAGTAGAGAGTGAGCGAGCTTGCACTTGATAAAGGTGAATAGAGTTAACATCTTCTCAATTGTAAGCTCATGGTTTATGTAGCATGATACGGGCACGGACACAAAAGTGGCGTAGCTGGAGATTGATGAAAGTGTGGGGCACCAGATACACACGTTACATTTTTATGAGAGAAAAAACTATTTTCTCTCTTTTCTTCAGAAAATTTTTTACATTCAATTTGATAATTTTGTAGTATTTTTTTCATGACTATTTCGAAAATTTTGTTTAACTACGCCACTTACTTCAATTACACTTTTTGTCAACAAGAAGTAGCTTTGAAGAAAAAATGTCCAGAAATAAGATGTATGTTTCAAATAAATCTAACAATTTTCACAATTATGCACAATCAAACTAAAAATATTTTCGGTAATTCGAAATGATTTTTAAATTTTAGTTTGTAATTGGGGTTGGCTTGGCGTACATTTAATGATGCGACATGTGATATTTGGAGGCTAAAGCTTGATGGAGTGTATGTGTTGGATAACAGACCATTATCAAGAATTGGTATCTTATAAATATACTACTTACTTATAAATCAAACTAAAAGAAAGAAAGAAAAAAAACCTTAAATTCCAGTGGGGTCACGAGCCCCCACTGGCCCTCAATTGCCTCCGCCGCTGGACACAGAAACGGGATTTCCAAAAAATTGCAGACACAGACGCGGCGGGGGACACGAAAAAAATAAGTTGATAAATAATATATATGTTAACACAGTGGAAACATAGTCATATATATAAGCATGAAGCATCAATATGTATATACAAGATTATACATGCTGTGTAGGGAGAGAAACAGGCGCATTTTCCAAGCCATACGGTCTAGTACAAACCAGATTATACATGCTGTGGATTCGGATATTCGTGGATATGTCAGCTCTTGGAGGAATATTAGGCAGTCTGATGTCAATAGATTGCTGTGTAGGGATTGGAACATTTCAAGCAGGGTCTTCTCTTAATTCCTGTTTGTTTGTTTTGTTTTCTTGTTTCTATTGAGATAGGGGGTTGGCCTTGTGCCGTGTTGTCTCTTCCTTGGGAATGCCCCTTTGTTTTGTTGTTTTGGGGTATGCCCTGTATTGTGTAATGTGGGTTTTCTAATAAAATTTTACCTTACCCAAAAAAAATAAAAATAAAATGTATATACAAGAATCATCTATACATCATACTACGCAATCTAATAAAATTTAATTGGACATGCCATGTCGCGTGTCAAACACGGCTACGGCAACCTCTAGGAGTTTCGGTGCTTCATAGCTTGCTTGCACGGTTAGAGAACAATTATATTGGTTGCCAGCTAGGTTACAAATCAGATGGCGCTGGATCTTTCCTAGTCAGTGGAAGTGGAAGAATGAAAGAAAAGGGCTTTATGCACCAGTTTAGTACTCGTGGAAAAGAACCTTTGCTTCAGTCAAATTCGAACAAAGAGGAAAATTCAGTTGGACAATTCTCTTTACTTATCTTGCTCTGGGATCATTTGGTGTAAGTCATCAACAAAAAGTTCAGAGATTGCACTTGATAAAGGTGAATTTAATTAGTATCTTTCTCAATTGTTTCCTCCGCGGAATATGGATTGGACCCTAGCTAATATGGTCCTCTGAAGAATTTTTGGCACAGGGATATTCCTTTGCTTGAATCTCTCACAAAGCACCTTTATCATGTTTCTACGTCAAAGGGTGCCTCAATTGCTTGTATCTCGATTAAATCTTTTCTCTGATGGATGGGTGCCAATCCATCTCCACAATCCCAATGGTAGAGAGAGCAAGATTATTTACCATCCTTCTCATCTTTAACAGGTTCATACCATGCATGTTTTTTTTCCCAGGATGAAAACGAGGTGTAGATTCATTATGCATGCATCACTTTTACGCCAATGGACATCAGGGTCATGGTTTGTCAATCACAGTTTCTGGTCGAAAAGCGTTCTAGGATGGCTTGCTTCAAAAGAGATAGAACTCTTATAGTACGCCAGACCACCCACTGCATTGGAAATGGAAGGCAATGATCCAGAGTCTCTAAGCTGCGTTACTTGCTTGGAGACGGAGTGGACAATGGTGCTCACTACATAGGCATGTAGTTGGAGTGCCTCTAGAGATTGTCCCCAAGTGCTAGGTTGAAGAACAAGAAACCTTTATCGTGAGGTTCAACCTCAGAGGGGAGATAGCAAGACATGTTCCACTTAAAATAATTTTCTTCCTCATCTCAATGTTACTGATAACCTTCGACAGGGACATAACATACAAGTAATTGAATCCAAAAATGAAGCATATAGGTGCTGATGTGAATGCAATATACTAGTGATGTTGAAGAGATGAATGGATTGAAATAAGGGCAGCCACGTGAAAATAACATGTTATTGTCTAAGTGACAAGAGTACGATAAACAAGCTATAAAAATAAAAGACTGTAGATTAAAGCGATAATAAAAACTAGAATTTGACTGTACCTTCGACATCAGGCCCATTGGACGAATAACTGATTTTCACGAAAATAAGGAGTGTGACGGTAACTAGTAGCTTCAAATGGGAATGCCAGTAGCGTAAGGCTCCAAACCTTTGACAACCTCTAGCATCCAATGAAGACTTTTTGGATGATTTTTGGCCTTGCTTTGGTAATTCTACGTCAAATAAAAGATGAAGGAACACATGTTAAAGTTTTTAAAAGTCAAATCGGCAAAAATACTTACTTGTAAGAACAATTGAAAAGCACATGGGATCATCGCATGATGCATATTGCACCATTAAGCGAAACTGCTTAACATTTGAAGCACATAGAAAACAGCAGAAATCAGCAAGGCCTCGTATTGGCTTATTTGAATATTAAACAGCTTAACAGCAGCAATTATTGTTTTCCAACTTTCAAATCTCAAAATCCTACGAACAGCCAGATTTAGGTCTTCTAAACTGTTCCAAAAAGGTTGCATATGTTACGGACTTGGGGACTCTATCGACTATTCCTATTTCAAACGGCACAAACTGAATTTTTATGTTAATCTTGACTTAGAATCTCTCACTGTTTAGGAAAGTCGTCTCAAAGGACAAATGAAAAAACACCATCAATCACTGTTTCACGTGATGAATGATTTCAAATCTCATCAGACAAATGAACTTCTAGAGAAAGAAAGACTCATTGAAGTTCGAATTACTATGAAAGAAAATATTTGGGTTGACTCAAGAACATCTGTTAGAAAGCAAGAATGTGAACTATAGCAACAAGAAGAAGATCCCCAACATATACAATCGCATTTGGTCAAACCCCTCACATAGAAAGAAACCCATCAAAGAAACACTCAGATAATTGTCACAAACTTCCCATGTACATATATAATTGCAGCAAACCCCAGCCAGCAAGAAATACCAGTTCAAAGCACAAGTTTCATCCACCAAGGGCGGGCCGAAAGGAAACACCCAATACACATCAAGCAACTTATACAATCGTATATGACCGGAGTTTGGGTTTGTTTGGTTTTCAATGAATGGTTAATCTACCCAAAAAAAAAAAACTTATACAATCATGCATGTGCATCCTGTTGAAAGAAACTCATCATAGAAACACCCAGGCCTCATTCGTTTGACTGCAGCAACAATGATAAGTAATTTCATCGGATAAATAGGCACCCAAAGTACATCAAAGCATCCAATTGAAAGAAACCCATAAAAGAAACACTAACATAACGGCACAAAATCATTGTCAATGGGCAATTCAACACAAATTTTGCAGGTTTCTTACGTCAAGGAAAGGCCAGATAGTAACCCAATATAAATAAATAAACAACTTAAACAATTACATGCATATGTGCTTTAAGTGCAATAAACTAACCTGATGACTTAGCCATGCTTGTTGAAGCCCACCATGAATCAAGAAGCAGAAGGAGTTGATAAATATCATTACGAAGATTATCTGAACTTGCTGATGGGATACAAGGGACCCACAAACCATTCAAGAAAAAAGAGGGAAAAAAGAAGAAGAGGGTAGGGGTTAGGGAATTGGAATTCTGGCAAGGCCAATGGCAGAGTGGAGTTGAGGGGCCACTAGGGGGGGGTGGGTTGAGTTGGTAGTGAATGAGAATCCCACTAATGGAAAAACGAAAATGCCCTCTTTTGCTGCTTTAAAAAGACTCTTAAATTGTGATTCTGATGCCGAGAGAGGCAATTAGTGAGGGAAGAAACTTCTTTTTCCATGATTATATTCCCTGCTTGGAAGACAAGATCAATATTGTGAGGGTTAAATTACATCTTCCACTCCCAACTAAATTCTTTTACTCTCTCAGTTTAGCCCATGAAGTTCTTGAATCTTCTCAAGTATCGATATATGTAGGGTTTCAAATGAGCCAAGCTGCTCGTAAATAGCTCGGTTGTGTCTCATTCAAACTCGTTCAATTATAGTAATAAACAAGCTTAAAGGCAAATATTTAACCTCAATTATTTGACCAAGCTTGGCTTGATGCACTACTTCAAATTTTGTGTTTGACAAACATGTGTTCGTGTAAATTTCATAACCTAAAACAAAAAGATCGGTGAACTTTGTACTACACTCCCTACCCACGCTAGCAAACACATAATTTTGAAATGAGATGGGAAATCCCTCATATCCTTAACATTTGATGTGGGAGTGTAGGAATAAAAGTAAAAAACAAATAGGCCAACTTTTATACGAAGTTTATGTTCGTTGACTGGGGATTTATAAGCACCTATAATGAAAGAACTATGCCTTGCATGTTTGGCATTGAAGCGTGCATGAAATGGTACTTGTGAAGTAAGGTTTGTGAATGTTCATGCTTGATTCAAGCTTGAGCCCGTTTGGGCTCATTAGGGTTTTTTTAAGCTCAAACTTGGACTTGTTAAAAACTTAACAAAAAAAGAACACTCTAAAACACAGCTCTATTCATTTGAACTACATATAAGTAATCACCGTTGTTAGAATAATTAGATTAGTACATTAGAAGAGGAGTTGAACTCCTGATTTCGGGCAATCCAATGAAGTGTCATGCCACACCAACTATACCTTCTATATCTCATTCAACTAGGATCAGCTATATGAAGCATTTTGCTTTTGCCATATCGTTGTTTCAAATAAAATTGAGTGGATTCATATTTTCTTCACAATCTGTCCCATGCCATTTTTCTTATTGTCTCACACAGGCTTTCTTGGTGAAGCATTGGTGTTCTCGCACGGCAAGCGTGCTTGGTTAATGGTTTTTGATTCTTAATTCCATGGTACGTGCTCAGAGGATACCTTTTGTTGAGAGGTAGCTCAACGCTCAAGTCCCTATAATGCTTGTCACAAACTAGCACCTGGGTCGCCTTTTGCAAGTGCAATGCCAAAAGCTAGTATGGATGGTGTCTTGCCAATTCTACGATGCTACCCGAGGGATGTCTACTTGTTACTCTTAGCCCTTCAAAAATAATTACCGGTTTCCATCAAAAGTAATATTTAAAGAAACGGACAACAAGAGTTTAAATACTATAAATTGAATTATATTTTTTTTTTCTGAACAAAAATTGAATTATTTTAAGTTCACAAGTCCAAGTTAGATGTGGAAAACTTGAAATACTTTCCGGATGCAAAGGATAATTTAATCCCTTTTAAGGAATTATTCTAGATAGTGTTTGTCCGTGCCTATGGCACTACGCCAGAAGCCGAGAAGTGGGCAAAAAGAACCGATGACATTTTTGTAATATATTTGTAAGAGTGTGGGTGTTTTCTTAAGAGAGTTAGAGAGCACACATCAGCCCTTGGGTCAAATGAATCACAGCCATTCTTTCAACTTATGTTTGTGTGATCCCTACACCCTTGTGTTTTATTAGATAGATAATTAACATGACACTCTTTGGGGACCATGGTGCGTGTTACTGTGGACTCGTGTTGTGGAAGGGGTATATATATATAAAAACAAACCCACTAGTCGTTGCATCTTTTAAATTTTCAACTTTGATCAATTCCTTTTGGGTGTAACACAGAGGAATTTGGGAACGGAAGTGAAAGGTGTCAGCTTCAAGGAAGGATTTTAGCCCGGTTAATTGGTGGTTTTGCTTTTCACATAATTGATCAGGATTCGATATTCGATTTTTGGAATCAGACCGTAAAAAAGTAATTTTTTGTGAATTTTCTAATCTCGACGTGGATGGTCTGCTTTTGACGGATCGGAAAGGAAATTCGTCAAAATATGCGTAAGTTAGCCCGGACCCCCTAATCGTCAAGGAAAAAAAAAAGAAGAAGTGAAAGATTACCAGTAAAAGTTATCAACAATTGGTGATGGTTACCTATGTTCTTTTTATAAAGGGGTGACATGATTAAATAAAGAAAAGGTGTACTTTGTTGGTGCTACCATGCGGACATGGATTGGTTCCAAAAGTGCATGACAATCAGGGACCCTTCATATTTGCATGTTGACCCCTTGTTTGTATTATTTTGTAGGGCTATTGTAGTCAATTCTAGTCAACATTCCAAAAACTTGGTACCACATGCATCCCCCAATGTTGCACCTATTTTTTTCTTTCTATTCCAAGAAATACTAAGGATGCGTTCTTATGAATTTAACTTAAACTTAACTTAAATTTAGAAATTTTGTCCTTATTTAAATTTTTTTCGCATTTGTTAGTTTTGGGCTAAACTTTTGTGGATTATTGATTTGTCTCGACGAGAGGAATCGAAAAAGTAATTTTTTTTACTTTTACCAAAATATTTTGAGAAATAATCACTTTTTAGCCAAAAAAAAAATCACTTTTTGGCCTAAACTAGCTATAACCTGATTTGTCTGAATTTAGTTCATAGCTCCATCCCAATTTCCAGTTGAAAATAAAAAAAATTAAAAAGTGGGTGGCCTTGGCCCCACCCAGCCTCTCTTTAGTTCCACCATTGGAAACGTTATTTGATATATAAAATAATTTTTAAAGTACCCTTGGAAAAAATCATCTCAATCGGATGACCGTAAGTTATTGATCCAATTTTTTAACATTTCATTTAGAATTCAAAATACTCAAAAAAATAATTTAAATTGAATAAACACTTCGGATAATTTGTGTGGGCCGCAAAAGCCGTTTGTGCGTGTAGACGAACCATAGTTTTTCCCTCCCTTAAATAACGCTCAATATCAGAATTAAGAGTTGATTATTCATTTAGTAGCCTACGTTAGACCAATTCATAACCAATATTAGCAACAAAAACTTTAGGACTAAATGATTGAATTACTGCTACAAAAATGTGAAGTAAATGCCAAAAATCAACAAGTCTGATAAACTAGGCATAAATGCAAGATTGATATAAGAATAATTTGGCAAAAAAGTTACTAAGAAAATTTTGAATTAAAAGATTTGCTTAATCTTTATGCTTTTTTTCTTAGTGATTTTTGAGTTAAATTTACACGAAGTCCTGCGAACAATTGCTCCTTGGGGGCACTTGAGAAACTGCAATTAAGGGTCCTCAATTTCCTCACCAGCCTTGTAGGATTACTTTTTTTTTAACGGCAAAAGAAAATTTTATTAATTTTTGAAATTGTTAGGAAGACTAAAGGGAACAAAGATTTGACGGCATCATATCCCTAAACAAAGTTAAGAACAATCTTGTGCCAATATGAGACCCAATCTAAAATCAGCAAGATGGCAATCGAGGATTACTTGGGGGCCTGTTTGATTCGAGGGATTGAAAAGTGATGGATACGTCAATATCATGGCATTAGTTATATTATTGGGGTCCACATGTTTTTAATCCATGTATGTTGGTCCAAATAGCAACCCAGGAGGGGTGTGAATTGGACATCTCAAAAATAATGCGGAATTTAAAATTAATTGCTAGAATTGAATTGAATAAAGAAACAATAATTACAACAAATTAAGCAAGCTCCAAACAGATCAACACAATAGATTGAGCGAGCTCAGACAAAACAGAGATTAAGAGCCACAATAAGGTAGATACCGAACTTCTTCATTTGCAAGACACAAAATTCTAATGCAATGATTAGTCAATCAATTACTCAACTTAACTATAGATATAAAAGTAATCTAACCAAATTAGTCATGCAATTTCAATATGTCAAATAGAAAATAAAAGAGTAGGGAAAAGAGAAATCAAACGCAAGGATTTATAGTGGTTTGGTCCGCAACTTCATCTCCTAATCCACTCTCCAAGTGTCCAACTCGGGATTTGCTATACTATCTCCAATAGTTGTTACAATCTTCTAGTTTCGTAGGTGCTAGACAACCTTTACAACAAACAATCTATTCCCAATCGCTTTAACTATTTTTGACTCCGGTGTTAGTCACATCTAACCCAACTATTTTTGACTCCGGTGCTAATAGCACCCAACCCTCAAATGATTTTTCTCCCCGAAAACCACTCACAAAAAGGGTTACAAAATTCTCACAAACAAGGGGGTGTAATCCCTCTTACAATTTTGGTTCAAGAACGACACTCATACTAAAAAAGTATTCAAGATGTAAGAATGGAATTGAGTGCACAAATTATTGGAGCAAGTTCTCTGCAGAAATATTTATCTTCAATGGTTCTCTCTCCTTCTTCTTTTTATTGATCCCTTTATAAGCATGTAGAAGATTATCAGTCAATTAGCCGTTAGTCACAGAAGGCTCCTCCATCGTTACACCTAGCCCTTTTATAATCTGTTTTGTTATCATCAAAATCAATAAGACTTTCCATAGAAACCTTTGGGTTAACAATGTAGATAAAGGTGGCAATTATTTATAGCTTTGTATTGTGTTTGGTTAGGATGAGATAAATGATGTGATAAGGTTTTGAGTAACAATATTGGCTGTTGGATCAAAGTGGTAAAATAATTAAAAGGTTGGCTTAGTCCTTAAAAAAAAATTCCCTTGATTATTAATCCTAGAGAGTAGGTGGGATACAATATTATTGACTTATTATTGGCTCCAAAGCGTCCAACCATGGTCGAATCCCACCGGCCACCCCTCTTGTTCGTTTGTTTGTTTTTTTTTTCTTTCAATATTGTATACATCAATAGAGAATTAGTAAGTTAGTTCACAGAGGGTTCACAGGCTGTTTATAGCCCTGAACCCCAACCAACCGTCCCTCATAGGGCTTGAACTGAGGCCTCCACAAAGGAAGGCGGTGAGTGATGCCAATTGAGCTAGGAGCTCATTGGCACCCCTCTTGTTTGTTTACCCATGGGATTAGGGAAAATTCCCTTGCAAGGTGGGTCCCCTGTGTTTTCTTATATAATCAAATCACAACTTCAATCCTTCTAATCAAGCGCAAATCCTCCCAATCAAACAGGCCCAGAGGGGAATTTGGCAAATTACCCTTATTAATGTCTTTTTATGTGAATTTGTTGGGTCCATTGGGTTAGATTTAACGGGCTAAGGTAATGCAAATGCTAGAGGTCAATGGTCCAATTAATTGGGAGTATCTTGGCCCATGGGAGTTAGTTTGTTAAAAGGGAAAATGACGGCCCAAAACGTGTTTTGATAATTAAACTCTCATATATCGGGGCAGTTTGTTATGTGATAAGGCCCAAAGAAGTTGGGCCAGCAACCTTGTTTTGTGGAATTAGTTATGGCCTAGCAGAGACCGTCCCACGAAAAAAGGGGAAGTTGGTGCTTCTGTAATATTTTTTCACTAACCAAAAATCTAAATAAGTAGTAATACTTTTTTCTTTCAAATAGGTACTTCTTTTCTTTTCTTTTTTTGCAATTTTTAAGCTTAAAAATAATGGGTTTACTGAAATCTAAAAATATGCAATATGAATTTTGTTTGAAATATCTCGATGAGATCTTTTATTCTATGATGCAAAAAAAAAATTGAAAAATTATTTTCGTAAGCCCATTATTTTTAAGTTTGAAAATTGTAAAAAAATAATTATTTTTAAGAAGGTTGGTGGAATGAGGCCTAAGGATCAAATTAAGGTCCAATAATGCTAGGGACACATCAATTTGTGACACCCTAACCACACCCCTCTCACATAAACGTCAACATGAGTGTGGATCTACAAACATGGGACACTCGACTCCAAGCCTTTGCCAGTTGAGGCTTTCTTTGCCTTCAAATACAAGTTTACGAGACTAAAAGGGAGTTTCAGCACCAAAAGACTAGTGCTTCCGCCTTCCATTATTATTCTAACAGTCTTACTAATAGGTGCTACAGGGGCAATAGTTTAGATACAAATATGTCTAAATATGAGTTGTGTTTTGGGTACTCTCACAAAGCATCACTTTTCACTGCTATATTCTAAGCTAGCCATAAATGTGCCTAATACTTTTTTCTAATGACAATCTTACCCTCATTTCCTTTTTAAAAATTAGTTCATGAAAATAAAAAAAATGAATTTCAATATCTGCAAGTATTTTTGTAAATATCTGCAAGTATAGACTTCTAGTAGTTAAAAGTTTCTTTCATAATTTCCCGATGGAAAGATGAAAATTGTAATTCAAATGGAAAATCACTATCTCTAGTGTATCATTCAGTGTCGGAAAAAAATACTAAGAAACAAAATAATTTTTTGTATAATATATATATATATATATAAATCAAATAACTGGATAGTAAAAAATTTTAGGAAAAAAAAACTCTTCTTCATTTGATTTAACATTGGAAAGAACAAATATTTTTTTTTCATTTAGTTTAACTCTGACTCAAACTTTTCATCCATTCTCCTACATAATGCAATACCATGTGTAGACACCCCAATCTGGGTCTCCCAATTGTTTTACTTTGTTTTACGATTTTCTTGTTTCCCCGATGATGAAATCGGATCAAACGAGCTTGGATTGGGAATGGATTGAGTTTGGAGTGCTTAGAACCCTGCTTGAACCTTTTGAACCCCTCTGAACCTTCAGTCAAACCCTAGGGTCAGATTTGACCGTCGCGCGACCCTTCATGTTCCTCGCGCGACACTTAGCTTGCCAGGTGTGGTCAAAGTCAAACTGTTGACTATTGACCCTCGCGCGATGGTTCCGAACCCTCGCGCGATGGTTCTTTCCTGTCATTATCACATAATCCAGCTGGACTTGTGATGATTGTGTGTCACATGGGCTGGAACCCCGTTTTCCTCAACTGAACAGGGTTTTGGCAGGCTACACCCTCACACCCTCACAACCACTCCCACTCACCTTGTTGGCTAGTCTATCCACCAAGTTGTGACCAGCCTTGTTGGCTGGTTGCAAAGCCTTGTTTTGCCACCACATAGCCCTTTCACTTCCCCTATAAATAGCCCCATTGGTCTTCCATGTTAAGGGTTCCAAGAAAATGATTAAGAAGCTTAATTACCATTCACAAGGCAATTAGCATTCTAGCACAAAGTCACTAACCTAAACCACTTCCTAGTCTTCTAATTAAGTGTTCTACACATACACTTAGTCAAAGGCTTCACCAATCAATCCAATCCATTTCCAAACCCTTTCCAAGCAAAGGTATAATGTTTAGCATGTTTCTGTTTTGATCCCTGAGGGGGGCTGACAGGGCCAAGGCTGGTAATTAATACCAAGTCCTGGTCCTAAAGCCAGCAGAGTTACAAGAATCCGTGGCAGCTAAACCCTCGCGCGATGGTCCACAACACTCGCGCGACACTTGTGTCAGCAAGAGAATGGATCTCGTGAGGAAGGGAGGCTAGCCCTTTACTGTTTTTGCAATATTAGTATGCCTATTGAGTTTCATTTCAAATATTGATCACTGCCATGCATGCAAAACAAAATACAGTAGCTTAGTTATTTGTCTCAGATAGTGTGGAATGCCTTTGGGTGATCCTTGAACCTGTCTCAGGACCCCAAACATGCAAAGCAATTCCTGGAAGTCCAGTCAGGACTGTCGCGCGACACTCACTCTCTGTCGCGCGATGGTTCTCTGAACCCCAGGAGTGGCCCTTGCATGGGCAACCAGGCCCTTGGCCTCCTTTTATCCCCCACTGTTTAGGGGTTGTGCTTTCCTTTATTCAGTTTCATGTTCAAGCTGTCTGTAATAATTAGTATTTTACAGTCCTTTGATAAACTGCTTGGTTTGCCCCTGGGTGTGCACTGGTCCTTCCAGAGCCCAGAAGGGGATGAAATTGGAACTGTGGTGAGATGACAACACTCGCGCGAGGGTTTGAATGTCTCGCGCGATGGTTTGCTTGCATGCAGATTTGTTCATGCATGCAAGTTGGCCATCGTGCAGGGCAAATCCATCCCGAACCTGGTTTCGGTATCTGATCGCTGTTTTAGGCTTCATCCCATTTATTACTCGTCATGCCATCCATCCATGCTATTATTTGTTCACATCTTGCAAATTGTTACAGTTTTAATCCCCGATTAACTGTTCCCCCGCCCTAATCGGCTAAAATTAATTAAAAGAAGAAGAATCACAAAAGTTTTCATAAAAATGCCTAAGTAGAGACCGATCTCCGGATTGGGAGAGAGGGGTGCCTTAAAACCCTTCCCCTCTCGTAACCTGGCTCCCGAACCCAGATATGGTTATGACGGACTGGTTTCCTTAACTTTTTCAAACAAACAGCGCGGCAGGTGCTTCGAAATACGGTTCCTTGAGTGTCGGACCCTCAAAAACTCAAGTGGCGACTCTGTATTTTTGAGCGCTTGCCACCTGCGCTCGCGCTCCCTCGATTTCCAAAAAAGGGCCGCAATGGCGAAAGGAACGGAATCCTTTCTCCGAAGGGCATGCTGCCCACACCATGATTTAGCAAAAATAGTTCTAAAAAAAAATCTTTATCAAGAATGAAAGGGAGAAATCTTTCCAAGAAACTCAAAGAAAAAAATTCATACATTAGCTAATTGTTTGGTGGCAAAGGTTGAATTCTTGTTCAAGTCTCACAAGGTAAAAAAAAAAGTGGCAGGATATATTCCCACTTTTCCACTTTTCGTCCTTTTTAATTTTTTCCATTTATAGATATAGACAGAGGAATATAAAGAGTTGTGGTTATTTTTGTTATTTAAGAAACTTTTGAACTTCTTTTGATGGAATGATTTGTATTTTCAATGTGGTTATTAATAGGTCTTGGGATGGGTATAACAAAATGTAATTAATGTAATTAAACTAGTGCCCTATGGTGTGCCCCAGGGCACCCTTTGCTATTTTTCCATTTCCAGCACCGTTTGCTATTTCCTTTTCAATTTCCAACATTAGTCATGTTGCTCAATCAGTTGAGTTTCATTTTTGTTTTAGCCTATTCTAGCCTAGCAATTTCTGCTTCGTTCGTTGATATATCAAATAAGATCACTCCAAGCGTAGGGTATAAGCGTCTAATTGAAGCATAATAATCCGGAAGACCGGGATCGTACCCACAGGAATAATTAGTACGGCTTTGCTTGATTTGTAGAAGTAAGCAAGATTTTTGGCTTTTAAACAGCCAACTTTGTTTTACGTTTGCGGTGGAAAGTAAAAAGGCTAAATTAAACCGGAATAAACTAGGATAAAAAGCAGGTGAGGTTTAGGGATTACTAACACCCACGACTCAAGTAAAACTACATTTTCACCCAAATACGCAGTTTAAGATGCTCAACTAAGGCTCTTAACCCGGAAGATAAGATGGTTTGATTACCAAGCAAGCTCTAGAATTTATTTAGCAAAAACCTCGAGCGACAGAGCTCCAAGCATCATGTGTGGTAAGTAGGCGATGCTCTTATCTACACATGATCAAAGAGGTTAACACCTTAACAATTTGACAAACAAACTCGAACTACACATTGATTTTTGAACCAAAGATTCAAACTTTTTTGGTGAAAAATGCAATTTTTACTCAAGCCATGAGGTGCTAATCACCCCATGACCCAACCTTAAAAAACTACTCACTCATATCTAAAAAGATAGGAGTAAGTAAAAATCTAACTAGCATAGTTATAAACACAACACTAGAAGAAAATTAGATAGAAAGATAGATCGGGTAATTGTAAACAACTTTAATAAAGACTAAAGTAGCAAAAACTAACTAATAAAGGCTAGAAATTAAAAAGCAAGAGCTGGAAAATGAAGAACACTCAAGAACAAGCAAAAAGTAATTTGAAATCCTAGATCTAGATCTAAAAACGCAATACAAAAGTTATTCTACTTATTTGTACAATGTGATATCATTCCTATTTATAGGCCCTAAGTACGCGCACGGAATATTCTTCAGGAGATCCAAAAATCCCTTCTTAAGCCCTCGGTACCGATAGTGATGCAATTAAGCTCCTGTCTTCAAAAATTACTCGGTACCGATAGAAAGGAAAATGTGGTATCAACACCGAAATGATTTAGGCTGCCGCTGGGAAAATCTTGGTACCGATTGGAACCTCCTCATGGTATCAATACCGATCAGCTGCTTCCTAGAACCTTGGTATGCTTGGTACCGATGGAAAGGAAAAACAAGTATTGGTACCGAGCTGTCAAGAGGTTTTCCTTTGATCACTTTAGTACCGATGGAAATTGGCTTGAGGTACCAAGGTGATGGGTTTAGGGGCTTCAGTCTTGAGTTGCTTTTTCACTCCTTGCCTTGCCTTGCGAGCCGTTGGGTCACTTTCAGGTCTTGAATGTCTTTGGTACGCTTTGATCTTTATAACTCCTGTTATTAGGTAATTTCCTACAAAACAAAGCTAAACTACCTTATGAGCAAAAGTAATTAAAAACAACTAATTAAACGATAAAATTAACTAAAACTAAATACTAGCGCACCCTACATTGCATTCTCAGGTGCTTATCAATTTCCTTTTCTGGTCCACTTCCATGTCCATGTCCATGTCCACGTAAACTTTGTTATTACTGTGAATATGTGATAATGAGGATAGTTTTGTAGTTAATGTTCAATTTCCGTGTTTTTCTTAAGCTTAGTTGTGTTCCCAGATTCTACACGGTTGAAAAATAGTTAAGTCTTCTTCGTTAAAGTAAAGGAAAAAACTCCTAGGCCGACGGCCGTGCATTTTCGCTCTAGTAAGAAGTTAGATTAAAGGCCCTCGCCTACCCAAACATTGTACCGAAATTTAGTCATGCCATGCTCTTGCACCCGTTTGCTCTTACTATTGACCGGAGGGGGGAACTTAACATGATTTTGAGTATTTTGTGGGAAGGGGATATTAAAGGATAAGAGTATGTAGATGCCATTTCTATAATAAATAATGACATTTTTGTACACACCCTAGTTTGGACTGTCAAGATTAGTTTACTTACGGTCTTTGATTCCCCAATAATGAATAAGATCAAGAACACCTCGAGAATGCTAGTGTGTTTGAGTTTTGAGCGGATTAATCCCTTTCGAACCCTTTAAACCAGAATCAAAAAGCCTCAGCTAAACTCTACCTGCATATGCTGGTCCCAGACCAGCATGCGCTGGTCCACTGCCGCGTGTCAGTCATCTGTCAGCTTTGACCAATTGATCAGGCTTGGATTGGCGCACGCAGGTCTAAGACTGGCATACGCTGATCAAAGGTAGTCCCATTACCTTTATTCAGCCACGTTCACAAGACTTTTGGGGTACCCCAGTACATTGTATGGCCGTCTGGTGAGCAACCTCGGGGCAGAGGATGTTCCCCCTTCTCTCTCAAACCACCCACCACCTTGTCACATGCATTTAATGCATGGAGACTTACTCTCCAATCCAACCAGCCCCATTCAACTGGTTATACCTCCTCCCATCTCCTCTATAAATACCCCATTGCATTTATGTGCAAGGGGTTCACAAGTTTACAAAAAGTTCAAAGGCTTTAGTTGTTTCAACCTCTTGATCATCATTTCCTTGCCAAGGAAAGTGATAAACAGGTTTCATACCTACATCCACTCATATACATCCTCCATCCATCCATCAAAACCACAAGCTCAAAGCTTAAACACTCCTACAAGCTCAAAACCAAAGGTAACCACCTTTGACAGTATTTTGTTCTAATCCCTGAGGAGGGCTGGCAAGTGTCACGCCCTCAATTTTCAACATAAATATAATTGATTTCCATAGATAAAACCTCGCAATAAGCCTTACGGTTCCCAAAATAATTACATCTTTGGCTTTGAGACCCAAAAATAACGTAAGTACTGAGTATCGAAGAGAATTAAGCGTTTATAATATTCCTTGGCCAAAGATTTACAAATAAAGTTACAAATACATCTTCAAAAGAGATTTACAAAGATGCCTAAGTAACTCTTCAATGTTAGCTTTCAAAACAATGATCACATCCAAGCATTCCAAGCATGCATGCTATTGTCCCGGATCAGTACTTGAAAATGATATAAGGCTTGAGCTACACTAGCCCAGTAGAAAAGTCTACGCAAACTCTATATGCAAATGAGCTAAACGAAAGGACAAATGATAGAGAATCAAATGACAATGGAGGAAGCACAACTATCATGATCAAGTGTCCCAATATCTCCAAACCTTCTTTTATTCAAACCCTTAAATCATATTCGTTCAGTTCGTGTCTCAACATATCGTATCCTTTGTGTGTCTGAGCCGAAGCTCTTGCCGGACCAATTATGGGATCCCAATACCCCCTGCTAAGCACCTACCTTATAGGTTAGGCCTTGAGTGTTTAATATGAGCATTAGCTCTTGCCGGGCCAATTATGGGATCCCGATATCCCCTGCCAGGCACTCACCCGTCAATGGGCCCCAAGTTTTCGCGCATCGTTCACATATTCGAGTATACCGTTTCGTACAAATATCGTGCATGAAGCTCATATTTATCCTTCCACAATTCCATCAATTTAAACTATTCCAACATATATACTTATCACATGGCACATAAAGACATTCATGGTTGCATGATTCCTTTTTATATGTATAAATAATTATGTATGCCCATTGAAATGGTCAAGGCATTAAGAAGAAAGAATCTGCACTGACACAGGAGATTTCAACATTTGACTGGTAACCTACCGGTAGGGATTTGGATTCTACCGGTAGAAACCCAAAACAGAAGGAACAAAATTTTGGTTCACAAGAATTCTACCGGTAGAAAAAGGAATAGTACCGATAGGTAAGAAAAATTAATAATCCTACCGGTAGAGAATAAGTCCTACCGATACAAACACACGGCAGTGAGTACACATATTCACGACAACAAAGTTCTACCGGTAGGAATCCGGAATTTTGGCAATTTTTCACAACTTGACAGATTTTGATCCAAACCCAATAACAACCAATTCAAGCTCGGGGAAGGCATAAAAACACTCAAATAACATATAAAGAGAGGTAGAATTCCCTACCTCGAGTATCCAAGCCGAAATCAAAGAGATTGAGCGAACCCAAGCTTCCGGAATCCAAATCAAGCTAAATACACCAAATCGAGCTCTATTCAACGCAATACGATCCAGAATACACAAGTAAATGATGGAGTTGAGGTTGATTGTTGTGGGTCTTGAATGATTGAGTGAGTTTTTGGGTGAAGAAGTGAGAGAGATCGAGAGAGAGCTGAGAGACGAGAGAAAGATGAAATGGAAATGGGAAAAAGAAAAAAAAAATCCTCTTGGTGTATACACGGCGCACACATGCACTAATCACACCAACACCCTTGGTTTTTCATATTCTCTCACTTTGACCTCCAACTTTAATTTTCTCATTAATCCATCACTTATCCATTTATAAAATATTAAAAATTATATAACGGAAATTTACGAGTCTCTACATTCTACCTTCCTTAAAAAAAAATTTGTCCTCGAAATTTAAATAACTATGCTTAACTAAGTCATGCATCACTTATATATGCAAAAACCACAATCACCAATATTATGCAACATATTAAACGTCAAAGCACTTTAATCTCGAGTACTCACATTGGTATTTATGCCGGAAACAAGTGCAGATACTTCTCTCTAACCTCATCTTCCCTTTCCTACGTTGACTCCTCGCTACCCTGACTTCTCCACAAGACTCGCACCAAAGGTATCGTCTTATCGCTCAGCACTTGGTCGCGCAAATCTAGAATACGGACTGGTTCTTCCCCATAAGACGCATCGGCCTCTAACTCAAGTTCGGACCACTCTAACACATGCGACGAATCCGGTTCATACTTTCTTAACATAGACACGTGAAACACGTCGTGTATGCCCAATAACCTCGGTGACAAAGCCAAACGATACGCAACCTCCCCAACCTTCTCAATGATGTCGAACGACCCGATATAACGCTGCGAAAGCTTTCCCTTTTTCCCGAAACGAGACAAACCTCTACGCGGCGATACTTTGAGGAATACATGATCCCCCTCTTCAAATGACAACGGACGACGACGACGATCGGCATAACTCTTTTGTTTGCTTTGCGCGGTCAGCAATCTTTGGCAAATCACCTTAACTTGTTCGGTTGTTCTTTCTTGAGCTTCCTTAAGGCATTGACGAATTACTTTCATGCTCTCGGAGGTCTCCTTAATCATGTCCGGTCCTACAAGCATAGCCTCTCCCAGTTCGGTCCAACACACAGGCGATCGACACGGTCTCCCATACAAAGCCTCATACGATGCCATTTCGATACTAGACTGATAGCTATTGTTGTACGCGAACTCAACTAATGACAAGTGATCCTCCCAACTACCTCGGAAATCCATAACGGAAGCCCGAAGCATATCTTCCAAAATCTGAATCGTTCTCTCGGATTGCCCATCGGTTTGAGGATGATACGCGGTACTAAACAAAAGGTTTGTGCCCGAAGCGGCTTGCAAACTCTGCCAAAAACGCGCGGTAAACCTCGGATCGCGATCGGACATGATGGATACGGGAATCCCATGAAGGCGAATAATCTCCTGAATATACAAGCGACTGAGTGTATCCACGGAATCGATAACCTGAATAGGTAAGAAGTGAGCGATTTTAGTCAAACGGTCCACGATTACCCAAATAGCGTCATGCCCCCTCGGCGATCTCGGTAAACCCGTAACGAAATCCATGGTCACATTCTCCCACTTTTCGGTTACTGGCAATGGTTGTAACTCTCCCGCGGGTCGTTGATGTTCGGCTTTCACTTGTTGGCACGTGAGACACTTGGACACGAAAATCACAACGTCCCTCTTCATTCCGGACCACCAAAATTGCCTACGTAAATCATGGTACATTTTCGTTCCTCTCGGATGAACTGCTAATGGAGAATGGTGAAACTCTCGCAAAATTTCCTCCCGACACGAAACGGGTACGAACAACTTTCCTTGATAGCGCAAGCTTTGATCGGCGTGAATCATCCACCCCTCTCGAGTGTTTCCACTAAGGAATTTAGCACGAAGTCCCTCCGCCTCTTCATCATGCTGTTGAGTCTCAATCACTCGAGTCGATAAGGTCGATTGCACGATCAAGTTACACAACGTGACCCCTTCCCGAACATCCTCAAAATGTGAAGCACAAAAGCCCAAATCATTTATCATTTTTCCACTCATAGATAGCTAGACTCGCAAGGTGTGTCGGTTTTCTACTCAACGCATCCGCCACGACGTTCGCTTTTCCCGGGTGATATTGCAATTTGAAATCGTAATCCTCCAAATGTTCCATCCAACGGCGTTGACGAAGGTTAAGTTCTTTTTGGGAGAATAAGTATTTCAAACTTTTATGGTCGGAAAAGACTTCGAATTTTTCACAGTACAAATAGTGGCGCCAACTTTTCAAAGCAAAAACGACGGCCGCTAGTTCTAGATCATGTGTAAGGTAATTCCGCTTGTGAGTTTTCAACTGTCGTGACCCATACGCTACTACTCGCCCTGCTTGCATCAACACACATCCTAACCCTTCCTTAGACGCATCACAATACACGGAGTAGCCAATTCCACGTTCAGGCACAATCAAAACTGGCGCGGTAGTCAATCGTTTCTTCAATTCCTCAAAAGCTGCCTCACACGAATCACTCCAAACAAAACGAGTTCCCTTACGCATTAATCTAGTCATCGGTGCTGCTAAACGAGAGAAGTCAAGAACAAAGTGGCGGTAGTACCCCGCCAAACCCAAGAAACTACGGATTTCAAACACGTTCTTCGGTCGCTGCCAATTCATAACCGACTCTATCTTCCCCGGATCGACAGATACTCCACCTTCCGAAATTACGTGACCCAAAAATTTGACCTCAGACAACCAAAACTCACACTTACTAAGTTTGGCATACAAACGGTGCTATCTCAAGAGTTCAAGAACGATGGTAAGATGAGATTGGTATTCCTCCTCCGTAGGCGAATAAATAAGAATGTCATCCACAAAGACGATGACAAACCGATCAAGATAAGCACGGAAAATACGATTCATCAAGTCCATGAAAGTAGCTGGAGCATTCGTCAATCCGAAAGGCATAACAACGAACTCATAATGGCCATAATGGGTACGAAATGCGGTTTTAGGAATATCCTCTCTCCGAACCCTCAACTGATGATAACCGGATCTCAAGTCGATTTTAGAAAAACAAGTGGCACCCCGAAGTTGATCAAACAAATCATCGATTCTAGGCATAGGATACTTGTTCTTAATGGTAACTCGGTTTAGCTTACGATAGTCGATACACAAACGGAGTGAACCATCCTTCTTCTGCGTGAAAAGAGCCGGCGCTCCCCACGGAGACGTACTCGGACGTATGAATCCTAGGTTCTCCAATTCTTGCAACTGAGTTTTTAACTCTCTCAATTCGGCGGGCATGAAACGATACGGAGGTATGGAGATAGGAGCGGTACCGGGAAGTAAATCAATAGAGAATTCAATCTTTTGCTCGGGAGGTAAACCAAGTAACTCTTCCGGGAACACATCCGGAAAGTTGTAAACTACTAAGGGTAACTCTCCACGCACGGAGGCATCCTCATCTAACGTCAAACTCGCCAATAATGAATAAACCGACTCTAGCTTATGAGGCCCACATAAATACGGTTCCAACGATTCCCGATGCTCCCCAAAGAATTCGAAACAAGGACCCTCGGGAGGACAAATACGAACTCGACGCTTGAAACAATCAATAGTAGCATGGAACGTAGATAGCCAATCCATTCCCAAGATAAGATCAAACCCCGACATTCCCAAGACAATGAAGTCAAACACGAAGCGACGATCACGGATAACCAACTCATAATCTTGACAAATACGATCAAGAGGCGTTCTACCCCCCAAAGGTGTCTCAACGAATAAAGGAGGACTAATATATTCCGTTTCCAATTCCAAGGCACACACAAATGATGCAACAATGAAAGAATGCGATGCTCCAGAATCAAAGAGTACTTTAGCAAAGGAGTTGAACAGAAGAAATGTAACACTCATAACAGAAGTCTCCGGAGCCTGAGAAGTGGTAGGTGGAATGGCTAAAGTGATGTTGTAAACTCGCCCCTGGGTACCCTGACCCTGCATAAAACCTCCCCTCTAATCGGAACCTTGAGTAGGCGCGGAAGAACTCGCTCCCTTATCAACCCCGGAACTCTGAACCGACGTAGTCTGGCGGAAGTGAGGCTACTGTTGCCACTGAGTGCCCCTAAACTGTTGGCCCACATTATGCCCCGTTCCGAGCTGCTGCACGGAACTAAACTCACTGCGCATTCCCGACCCCTGAGGACAATTCCTAGCAAGATGATCGGTCTTCCCACAAACATAGTAAGCTTTCGAGAGGTGCAGACACTGGGCAAGAATGTGTCCAGATTGGTTGCATTTGTAGCACACGGATGGAGGTCTAAACAAAGTACCCCGAGTCCCCAAAGAAGAAGAAGGAGGCCTAAAGTTCAACGAACTACCCTGTGGTGCTTGAGATAGTTCCCTTGGCCTTTTTCTCCCTTGATTACCAAAGCTTCCCGACGAAGAACACACACTCACGGTTGGTTGTCTCGGTTCCAAAACTCCCCTATTCCGTTGCGCTTCCTTTGGTATCTCAATACTCCTCGTACACTCAACTACCTCGGCATATTTTGTCTTCCGTTGTACCGCTACCATCCTCCTTACGGTATTATGTAGCCCTTTCTCAAAGCGTCTACATTTTCTCTCCTCCGTCGCCACCAACTCTGGCGCAAAAGTGATAAGGATTGGAACTTCTGTGCGTACTCCGACACGGTCATACTTCCTTGCTCTAACTTCTCGAATTGGTCCCTCAATTGTTCATGGCTAGTTTCTGGAAAGTACTGCTCCTCAAAGAGTGTCTCAAACTTTACATGAACAACTCTGCAGTAGTTCTTAGATGGAACCAAGATTTTTCATCTTTGGGCATAGACGAGTCCATTTACTTCCCCTTCACAAAATCAATATTTCCTAAATGAAGAATTGTAGCAACTTGAAAAATTCCATCTAACAAAGGAATAAGAAAATTCTAATCACAGATCCACATGGACAAAAAAAAGAAAGAAACGGGATACAGACCAGACTACAATGCATGCGAGGATTCATCTAAAAAAGACGCTAAATCCCATAAACTAAATCCCTTTGTGCAAACAATATTCTACAACTAACACGAGAAATTTACATCAAATCAAGATGAACTAAAAAATGAAGGTAGCTAATTTTGTCACTCCACTATTTGTTAACGTCACTCCCCTTCTTGTTTTTATTAATTTACTAAAATATCCTTACATTTTATTAGATGAATTTACTAAAACACCCTTGCACTTTATTTGGTATCATAAAGTGCAAGGGTGTTTTAGTAAATTCATCTAATAAAAACAAGAAGGGGAGTGACGTTAACAAAGAAGGGAGTGACAAGATTAACTGTCAAAATTAAACACCCAAAAACATAGTACAAAAAAAAAACTCTATTTTCCCTCTTAATCCAAATAAAAAAAAAGAAAGTGACCAGCCTAGAATCAATTTAAATATATAAATCTGGATCAACAAAAAGAAAGCAAACTATCTAGAATCAATTTCATATAACCTAGGAGGTTTGAAATTCCGACCAAATGGAGGGGACAAGAGAAAGGTATGTAGAAGTCACTGTGCAGAGACCTGTGTTTCTCGTCAACCAAATTCCCAATGGATTTTACCAAAATACCCCCCACCGGACAAAGAAACAGGAAAAATGACCATAATGCCCCCACCCATAACTTGAGGCCCCCCAATCAAAGGGGCGTAATTGAAAAAATGGGCAAAAAAATGGATGTAAAGAAATACTACTCCTTTATGCCTCCCGGGGTTTGGATAAGAACGCTGCTACAGGTACAGCAGCTACTGTACAACAGTCGCGTACAGACCCCGTTTGCGCTCGTCTTGGGTCCCGCAAAGACGATCGGAGCCGCTCATTTTGTTCAAAATACTTCGTTTATGGTCCCTGTAAAAAATCACCTCAATCTGATATCGGGAAGGGTGTTTACAAATCATCCAACTTTACTTCAAAATATAGCCTAAATTTTGAAGTAAAGTTGGATGATTTGTAAACACCCTTTCCGATATCGGATTGAGGTGATTTTTTACAGGGACCATAAACGAAGTATTTTGAACAAAATGAGCGGCTCCGATCGTCTTTGCGGGACCCGAGACTGGCGCAAACGGGGTCTGTACGCGGCTGCTGTACAGCAGCCGCTGTACCATTAGACTTTTTGTTTGGATAACGGTGACCTCGCTGTTGTTCATCTAAAGATTAGGGCTCCTTCCCACTTCGACTCTGGGCGCTTTGGGGCTAGATTGGGAACATAAGCCGTACGTTTCAATGTCTTCCCCTCAACTTGGAGATTACTGTGGAAACCCAAAAACCCAGCTATAACCCACTTCAATACTTCGGTTTCTCCATAGGTCAGTGTCAAGATCTTTCATATCCTTCTTCAAAGCCCTTCAATCTAAAAGAGTTCAACCTGACTGTCTCAGAATTAGGGTGGGTTAACAGGGGTTTTATTTTGAGATTACTCTGGGCGCTTTGGGGCTAGATTGGGAACAGAAGCCGTACGTTTCAATGTCTTCCCCTCAACTTGGAGATTACTGTGGAAACCCAGCTATAACCCAATTCAATACTTCGGTTTCTCCACAGGTCAGTGTCAAGATCCTTCTTCAAAGCCCTTCAATCTAAAAGAGTTCATCCTGACCGTCTCAGAATTAGGGTGGGTTAACATGTGTTTTATTTTGAGATTACTCTGGGCGCTTTGGGGCTAGATTGGGAACAGAAGCAGTACGTTTCAATGTCTTCCCCTCAACTTGGAGATTACTGTGGAAACCCAAAAACCCAACTATAATACTTCGATTTCTCCACAGGTCAGTGTCAAAATCCTTCAAATCCTTCTTCAAAGCCCTTCAATCTAAAAGTGTTCATCCTGACCGTCTCAGAATTAGGGGGCTTAACAGGGGTTTTATTTTGAAATTCGAACCTAAAACCTCTACCTTTCTTCTTTGATATTTCCATTGATTTTGGCTATGGAGGAAATTGAGAATATTTTGTGTCGACTGAAATTAAATTGCTATTATATTGTCCAATCCCAATCAAGCAATTGGTATGATAGAGAGTTGACCACCTCCAATGTATTGGGATTTCCCAACACAGAGGTTTCATATCTACTATTTGGGGGAGAAGATGACGCTCGGCGGGCTGCTGAATTCTACACTAAAGTTATTGGGTTTTACGAGTCCGACGGTGCTTATTTGGTTATAGTGCCTCGAGTACCCAGAAGGAGCTTGAAGCAGGTTCTATCGATGTATAGAATGGAGTTATTTGACCATGATCGTAACGGGGTCCCTACCAGGGTGTCCCAAGGCTTCCAGGGTATTCTCAGGTAAGCAATTTCGATAGTTTTTGATAACGCCATTTCTCAAGCCATGTCTAGAAGCGACAAGTTGAAGCAACTTGAGCAAGAGAATAAAATTTAGGAGATGTTTTAACTTTTGAATCTGGGCATGAATTCTGCACCCAAAGAGAATAATGTTCTCCTAAGAATCGATAGTCGAAATTGAGTTGTTAATTCTATCTTGGTTGGAGAAGCAACTACTCGAACTAAATAACGGTAGTAATTAGATTAAAATGCAAGATATATAGATGGAGGAGTGTTTGAATGGTCTTCAGACCATGGATCATTTTGCATAAGGCCATCTCCAATGCACTAGGTTAGTACTGCAGTTAGCCGCAAAGGGATGGAAAGTTGGTTGTTGTGGGTATGTAAATATTACTTTTTGCTTTTCATCACAACTTTAGCCCATGTCAAATTCTCAACATCCGGTTCGTCTACTTGAGCCGCGGTCCTTGCCGCTCTCCTCGCATCCTTCCTAGACTCTAGGATAGATTCCCACCATTCACTGACTTCCCCAACCAACTGAACAGCTACAATACCTACCCTGATGTTGTCTTCGGTGATATTGAGAACTCTAAAGAGTTTATGAATTTGAGTTAACCAGTGGTCAGCTACTAAAGGGTCACTACTGGTCCCGTCAAACACTGGTGGATTCCTACGGCTAAATTCTCGCATTGCCACCATGGCTCGATCCTTGACATTCTCTTTAGGAGCTTGGTTTAAGAGATTTGCAGCCATAAGTGCCGCGACGAGATCCCTAGCAAACTGATTCTGAGCATGAGGTACTCTTGCACCTCGACCGGCCCCAGCCCCCGGATTCCCTCATGGGTTCTCCCCATGCTGACTCACCTCATCCTCCAATGGCACCCCACGGCCAGGACCACGGACACGGCCACCCCGATTTCCTGCCGCACCCCGTCTAACACGCATCCTCGGTGGCATCTTACTACATGATATAAGAAAGGGGAAACCATTAACCACAACATTATTACTATGAGGTCAAAGCCCCCAACTTTTTAACACGGGTTAAACTCTACACCACTCTACGATAATGAAAATGCAATGCCAAGTAATCACAAGGAGGTTAGTCACACAAGCATGCACAAGTTATGTTAAAAGGCGCGACATTTTGAACCCATAAGACGATACGCCTCCCCACGGTCTCTAGGTGTTCTAAACCTATGCTCTGAAATCAAGTTGTCATGCCCTCGATTTTCAACATAAATATAAATGATTTCCATAGATAAAACCTTGCAATAAGCCTTACGGTTCCCAAAATAATTACATCTTTGGCTTTGAGACCCAAAAATAACGTAAATACTGAGTATCGAAGAGAATTAAGAGTTTACAATATTCCTTGACCAAAGATTTACAAATAAAGTTACAAATACATCTTCAAAAGAGATTTACAAAGATGCCTAAGTAACTTTTCAATGTTAGCTTTCAAAACAATGATCACATCCAAGCACTCCAAGCATGCATGCTATTGTCCCTGATCAGTACCTGAAAATGATATAAGGCTTGAGCTACACTAGCCCAGTAGAAAAGTTTACGCAAACTCTATATGCAAATGAGCTAAACGAAAGGACAAATGATAGAGAATCAAATGACAATGGAGGAAGCACAACTATCATGATCAAGTGTCCCAATATCTCCAATCCTTCTTTTATTCGAACCCTTAAATCATATTCGTTCAGTTCGTGTCTCAACATATCGTATCCTTTGTGTGTCTGAGCCGAAGCTCCTGCCGGACCAATTATGGGATCCCGATACCCCATGCCAAGCACCCACCTTGTAGGTTAGGCCTTGAGTGTTTAATATGAGCATTAGCTTCTGTCGGGCAAATTATGGGATCCCGATATCCCTTGCCAGACACCCACCCGTCGATGGGCCCCAAGTGTTCGCGTGTCGTTCACATATTCGAGTATACCGTTTCGTACAAATGTCGTGCATGAGGCTCATATTTATCCTTCCACAATTCCATCAATTTAAACTATTCCAACATATACTTATCACATGGCACATAAAGACATTCATGGTTGCATGATTCCATATTATATGTATAAATAATTATGTATGCCCATTGAAACGGTCAAGGCGTTAAGAAGAAAGAATCTGCACCGACACAGGAGATTTCAACATTTGACTGGTAACCTATCGGTAGGGATTTGGATTCTACCGGTAGAAACCCAAAATAGAAGGAACAAAATTTTGGTTCACAAGAATTATACCGGTAGAAAAAGGAATAGTACCGGTAGGTAAGAAAAATTAATAATCCTTCCAGTAGAGAATAAGTCCTACCGGTACAAACACACGGCAGTAAGTACACATATTCACGACAACAAAGTTCTACCGGTAGAGAAAACGTCCTACCGGTAGGAATCCGAAATTTTGGCGATTTTTCACAACTTGACAGATTTTGATCCAAACCCAATAACAACCAATACAAACTCGGGGAAGGCATAGAAACACTCAAATAACATATAAAGAGAGGAAGAATTCCCTATCTCGAGTATCCAAGCCAAAATCAAAGAGATTGAGCGAACCCTAGCTTCCGGAATCCAAATCAAGCTAAATACACTGAACCGAGCTCTATCCAACACGATACGAGCCCGAATACACAAGTAAACGATAGAGTTGAGGTTTATTGTTGTGGGTCTTGAATGATTGAGTGAGTTTTTGGGTGAAGAAGTGAGAGATCGAGAGAGAGCTAAGAGACGAGAGAAAGATGAAATGGAAATGGGAAAAAGAAAAAAAAAATCTTCCTGGTGTATGCACGGCACACACATGCACTAATCGCACCAACACCCCTGGTTTTTCATATTCTCTCACATTGACCCTCAACTTTAATTTTCTCATTAATCCATCACTTATCCATTTATAAAATATTAAAAATTATATAACGGAAATTTACGGGTCTCTACAGACAGGGTCAAGGCTGGTAATCTATACCAGTCCCGACCTTAAAGTTAGCAAGGTTTCAAAGTCGTGTATGGTTAGAATTGGCGCACGCCAGTAATAAGTACGCGTACGCCAGTTATGGTGGTATGTGCAGTATTGGCGTAGGGATCAGTGTCTAACTATTTTCTGTATTTCCTTCTATTTTCACCACCTTTGAGCATGATAAAACCAATTTACTGCTTTCCATAGTAGGATCTGCAAGTTCTATTGTTCAATATTCGTTTCTGCTATTGTGGAATGCCTCTGGGGTCCTTCTGGTCATGTCTTAGTACCCAGAAAGTGCAAAGCCAAGCACTGAATAAGAGGTCTTAACTGGCGTACGATAGTTGTCTACTTGCGTGCGCCAATGTATCCCAGTCCAGTGGCAAGCCATTGCATGGCAATTAGGCCTTGGCCTCTGCCTTTCTCCCCTCTCTGTTTATGGGGTATTCTGTTTATCTTGTGGCTCTAAAGCATTTTAAAACTGTTCATAACTGTTCATAACTGCCTATTATCTGCTATATCAACTGCTTTGTTTGTTCTGGGTGTGCACTGATCACTTCCAGAGCCCAGAGGGTTAAAGATAAGAGCTGTGGGTTTAGACTTACTGGCGTATGCAGGTAGGATCAGCATGCAGTGACTTGATCAGTGCATATTGGTTTCTTCCTGCGCACACTACTCCGGAACAATGTCTTCCAGTCTGTTTAAAACTCCCACAGAAGTCTATTTTCATCCTATACTAACTGTTTCGATAAGTGAGCATGCCATGTATCATATCCTGCCAACATGTTACAGTTTTAATCTCCTCAAACTGTTCCCCCGCCCTAACTGGCTAAAAAATGATTAATGAGAGAGAAATGCAAACGTTTTACAAATGCCTGAGTAGAGATCGATCTCCAGATTGGGCAAGAGGGGTGTCTTAAAACCCTTCCCCTCTCGTAACCTGGCTCCCGAATCTTAGATATCAAAGGTGACGACAGACCAGTCTACAAAACCTTTTCCAATCAAAACGTAGCAAACGTTTCAAGTTCGGTTCCTTGGGTGGTTCATCGCTAAAACCCGAGTGGCGACTATGAATTGAGCGTTTCGCCGCGCTTTCCGAAAGGGCGCACCCAAATTTTTAGGGGCGTGTGCCCACAATTTTTTACGATTAATTTTCTCCAAAAGAGATAAAACAATCATCTAAAATCCGAATATCATATCTGAATCCACAAGAATCAATAACACTCAAATTAATTCATCCCGAATTGCATATCGAAAGTGATGC
The DNA here is from genome assembly GCA_018127125.1 of Rhododendron griersonianum. Lineage (NCBI taxonomy): Eukaryota > Viridiplantae > Streptophyta > Magnoliopsida > Ericales > Ericaceae > Rhododendron > Rhododendron griersonianum. The sequence continues at coordinate 32,416,488 of CM030797.1, read as the reverse complement.
TATATTCCCCCTCAATGACCCCTACCAAAAATGCCGCCAAAATATTGAAGTTACCTTTTTTACTTCGAAAAAGCTCAAGCAACCGACAGGTTGTGCACATACGGTGCACAAATTGGCACGTGGAGTCCATTTCGGGTACCGCACGGATAATCCGATAAATTCAATAGTTTGAATTAAAAATCAGCTGCAAGTGGAGTGGAGTGCAGTTAGTGCCTCATTTATACTCCCATGCACATGGACAGAGTTCGATTCCCATAAGCACTCATCCCCCTTCCCAAGTCCCCTATGATAGAGTAGATTAGGATTAACAAATGACAAAAAAAAAAAAAAAAAAATCAGCTCAATGCGATATGTAATCCTATAGTCTGAATTTACAAAAATGAAAGATTGGATCAAGCACCTACACGTATCGCATTGAGCTGATTTTTCGCGAAACCACTCAAAAAATTATTTTAAAATTGTTGAACGGCTAAGATTATATGTACGAAATCCGCAGTGGGCCCCACATGCCAATCTGTGCGTGCACAGCCCGTCAGTATTCATAGAAGGTATCTTTTTACTAGAGATACTCAAGAAAACTGTTCGAACTGCAAAATCGGTCCGATCCGAATCAAACTGTTCTATTTGGTCTGGTTTCTACGGTTCATTGGTCAGGTTATGGATCCAAAAAATAAAAACCGTTAATTTTGATTCGATTACTGATTTTCAATTAAAGACCCGTGGTTAGAATCGAACCGGACCGTTTAGAACTAATAAATAAGAAAATAATATATATATATATATATGTAATTATGTATTTTATTTGGTAAATTAATCTTTTCTTTGCTAATTTAATTAGAGAAGAAATCTCAATGTTAAGAAAGTTTGTAAAATACTAGTAGTATATTTATAGGCCCCAAACCATTAAGAAAGAGTATTGAATTTACCCCCTTTCTTTTTTCTTGGTTGTTGATTTTGCCACTCCCTTTTTTGTTAACGCCACTCCCCTGCAAGTGTATTTTTGGTGCAAAAATACACTTACAGGGGAGTGACGTTAACAAAAAATGGAGTGGCAAAATCATTTCCCTTTTCCTTACTCGAATACTTGTCCATTTCCCAAATTTCACTATTTACTTTACTCTACCAAACTACTAATTTATATTCTTTTAATTCTTTTCTTTCTTCCTTTTCCAGTAGAATACCTTTATATTAAATCCTTACTTTACCCTACCATACCCTAGTGTTTGGATGTTAATTAAATAGAACCAGAATCAAACCAAAACTAAATTGGTCTTGCTCTTTGTTGTGATTAAGTTTCACGCATATATTAGTTAGGTTTTGATTTTTTAATTTTCTAAAACCGTTTAAAATGATCCTATTATTAATTTTATAGAGAAACAGACTAATCCGGACCCGTGTGCACTCCTATTTTTTACTCCAATGGTAGAAGAATTCGGACCATAAATGAGTGAAATTTTGTTCACCCTCTTAAAAAGGATGAACATTAGTCTCTTTCCTACTTTTTGATAAATATAACATCACTTTACGTTGAAATTTATATCATTTTAACTAATGAAATTTATATCAAGCCGTGCGAACCGCGCCCGTGTTCAATTGGCATCGGATTTTACAGCGCGACCTCCCATTCTGGCTCGGCCTGCCATCTCTCTCTCTCTCTCTCACCAAGTTTAGGGCATCCGCAGCAGCACACTGCCAACCATTTCTTCTTCTTCTTCTTCTTCTTCTTCTTCTTCTTCCAACCAATGCTTGGATCTCTCAGGTACTTTGAACACGTTCCATTTATTAACTCTCTCTGAACAGACACTCGCACACAGTAAGAATAATATAAATTCCATTGCATTGCAAACATGCATTTTATATACCTTGTATTGTATGCGATTGTTTTTACCTATTGATTTGTGAGTGGAATTCTGATAGGGGTAACTGAGAAAGGAAGGCAATAAACAAATAATAATGCCTCGGAGTATATCAAGGTCGCCGTCGTACAGGCGAAGATACTCTCCATCACCTGTGAGTCACAGGCACAGCAGGCGTACTAGTCGAAGGGACCGAAGCCGCTCTCTCACCAGGTCATTCCATTTGAAACTGTCCTACTTTCTACTCGCGCATACATATCATACACACTGTAAATGCGAATTTCTTTGGTTTTGGTTCGAAAAAAAGAGAGAGTGCCGTGCAATATTCATGTACTTCGTATAGAGTATCGATAGTGTTGATGTGGATGTATGAGTATTTATTTGGCGATGTTAGTGTGTTTTGATTTTGGATTTATGAGTGTTTTTTGATGTTTAGTTAATGAGTAGCTTTTTGGATGAAATCTAATGGCACAATGACATCGTACACATAGAATTTTTTCACGATCTTGATGGTCTCAGGAATATGGAAACTAAAGTGTTTTTTTTTTTTCTTTCAAATTTAGAGTAGAAAAATGCTAGAAACAGCCTAGTAGGCTGTCATTAAGGCTTAAAAAGTATATTGAAATGTGTGAAAAGTGTATTGTGTGAAATTGTGAAAATGTATTGGAAAGAGTAAAAGGTGCATTGGTGTCTGTGTTTTTCTTGTCTTTGTGATGGCTTATTTATAGCCCAGTGGGTTGTCATAAAGGTACCCAATTACTAACGAATGTAAAATGTAATGACGGTGTTTTTTCGGTTATGTTTTTATGTCTTTGGTATCAATGCATGCCATGTGGGATCACAGATAGTATGTAATACATTATTTTCGTAGTCCATGGCATTTAGGATTTTGCAATGTCCTCTAAAAATAGTTCTTCACTATTTAGGCGAAGAAGCCGTTCTGGTTCACCACGTCGGCGTAGAAGTCGTTCACCAGCTTCAAGACGCCGTAGAAGTCGGTCTCCAACACCCAAGAGATACAAAAGACAGAGAAGTAGGAGTACCTCGTTGTCTCCTCTACCCAAGTCTCGAAGTCCGAGTGTTGTATCAAATGGGAAGAAAAATGCAGTTGAAAAGTTGAGAAAGGAAGAAGAAGAAAAGAAAAGGTACACCAAATTGTTTCTGATGCTTTCCTGACATATGTTGTTGTTTCTCTTCTGCATTCTATACCTTGTTCTGAAAAAAGAAAAATGGTTGTGTATTGTAAGTTATATTTGAAGTAGTGATGTGCTTGGTAGGGACTGTTTGCCCCAAAGGAAGGCCTATATCCTTCAGTGGTAGAAACTCAATGAAACTACCCATTAAACTCAATTAGACTACCCAAGAGAAACAAAGCTTGGTGAAGTTGGTTGTCTCATCATCCCCCTGTTGACTAACATACTAATACCCTGCTTACCCCTGTTGATGTGTATAGTATGACCGAAAAAAAAAAAAAACCCTCAATGAAACTACCCAGTAGCCCCTCTCACAGCCTTCTGCAGTTTATCTCGTGAGAAGATAATCCCTAATCATACTCTTTATATTGACCTTGAGCCCAGACACCATCTCAAACACTCCAACAATAGGGCGCGAAGTAAGCACTTAATTTATCACACAAGAATAAATGAAAACAGCATCATATGCTATCAATAACCGGGACACTGAAAATAGTCTGTATCACATTGTTCTCTACTACCCTTTTTTTTTCTTTGCCAACCATTCTTCCGCAGACACCAACTGTAACCATGAAGAGTAGTCCAAAAAATGTTGCCATATGAGTAATGGGTTCTGGTACGGTATAGCAAAATACATACCTAGTATGGTAAAATATAACTGGTACATTTTAATATTTCTGTATGATATTGGTATCCATGAATACGGGTTGGGCACTTCTTTGGAACGACTCAAAAAACTTTTGCATGGTCTTTCCTTAGTTTTTATCGTACTAGATGCTTGATATTTACCAGTGATGTCTTTGTTTTTTCTTCGATTCTAAGTTCTAGTTTGTCTAACACTAACGTATTATAATCATTTTCTTCAAAAGATCGCCATTAGAAAGTATCAAAGCCACCAAACAAACCCCTACTGGAACCCAAAGTTTTTTTTGACAAGTGCCGGATATTATTAAGCTCAAACAAAGAAACAAGGTTTAGGGATGAAATCCCTTTACAAGAAACAGCAATACAACAGCAAACAGCGCAGCAGCAACTAAGAAAACAAAATCTACTGCTTGCATAATCCTTTCAGACAGACCCCAAATCTCACAAATGTTTATATTCTGTATGGAGTGTTTCACATTTCTCCTGGCACTAAGGAAATCCCTTATTCCATTTGCAATCCCTTCAGCCACTGTTCAAGTCCCTTAGCCACTGCTCTAAAAATTCGACGAATTCCTTTCCTGGCACAACCCATATACAGCAGCCAAAGTGCATTTGAGAATAATGAACCTAAGACCATTTCCAGACACATTAGAGAGAACCAGTCAAGCACTTCCTTGAACTTGTTAGGCATCCCCTGCACCCTACTCTTGATCATCAAATACTGCCGAACAGCTACATAAGAGGAACATTCAGGAAAGACATTCTAGTGTGATTCTTCCACAATCCGCAGAATTGCAGAGACAACAATCCCTGTAGGGAGGTAATCCCAAACAGACGCAATTAATGACCGAACACGTGCTAAGTAGGAACACGTGGTAGAAAAGACAGGTCATATTGCCGATGAGGACGGTGGTCGGCAGAAGGGACAGATGACATGAAGAGGTCACCAGAAGGATCAGTCTGTTCGGCAATGAGATGGCCGAACAGAGGGTGATCCCATACAAAGACGGCCTTAAGTGGTAAGGCGGTAGGAATGTTCTGGAAGAGAATAGGATCTCGAAGGAAGGGGAACCAAATATCTAGTCAAGATAAGTAAGGAAACATACCTAATATGGAGCGAGCCCCATAAGGAGGAGAATCCCAACGAGTATGGGATCTCGGCTGATTGGGAAAGAGAATCCCCGGAAGGCTAGGTTTCCTATATGAGGTAGGAAATAGAGGGCAACAGGGATGCTTGATAAGCAAGCAAACATGTGCCTATATAAACAAGGTTAGCCTAAAGGCAAGAGGTACGCAATACGTTGCACTATTACTTTCCTACAGATAATTAGGGTTTCTCTTAAGTATGTGATACTAACTTAGGCATCGGAGGGCCTTTGCCACGAGAGGCAAATGTGCGCTCACCCCTTGTCTGTTTTGCAGATTAGGGTTCCGGCGACGGCATTAGGTTTCCGATCAGGCAGCATGAGGAGCCGTTGTATTCTCTGTGCTGCTACAATCATCATCTGATTTTTCCCACCTACAATCCCCATCAATTTGCAGAGGAACATTCAAAAAAGGCATTCTTGTGTCATTCTTCCGCATAATTGCAGAGACAACAATCCTCATCATTTTGCATACACAAACTCTTCAATCTATCCTTAGTACTAAGTCTTTGAAGAACAGCAAAGGCCATAGAATAAAGGACCATCTAGGCACATTATTTCCAACCCAAATGATCTTGGATCAGGGTTTGATTGGGTACTTCTCCCTTATGGCATTGCAGGCAGACTTAGCAGTGAAAATACCACTTGGGGGAGGCAACAAAAGAACAGAATCGTCCACATCAGGATATGGTCTCAGACTTAAAGGAGTCTGAGGCTCTGAGCAATGATGGCTTGAATGAGAGGGTTCCTTAAACTGGGCCATCTCCCAACCCCTTGGTCAATTATGGAGGCAACCCTAGCCCTTAGAGACCTGCCCGCATTAGCCACCTCCCTTTTCCCAAATCTAGCATACAATGTTCCAAGTGGGTGCCAATAATCCGGCCATAACAAGATACACTCCCCATTCCTACTTGATACTTGATGAGAGGCTGACCTAAGTGTCCAAGGCCAAGAATTTTCCTCATGGTCCATGAGCATCACAAGGCACCTCCATGCTCCATATACACTGCTCCTTAATGGTATATGCATGTACCCACTTTATCTAGAGGGTGTCTGCCTTCTTGCATGGGGCCCACAAATGCCTAAGCATGGCTGCCCCATTCCAATCCTTTATCCTCCCAAACCCCAAACCCCAAACCCCAAACCACCTTCCTCTTTAGGACAACAAATCTGAGCCCATTTGACCTTTGCCCCTGAATGATTAAGTTCAGATCCAGACCAAAGAAAATCAATTAGAGTGCATTCAATCTCCTTGATCACCTTAGTAGGAAGAATGAATATGGTCCAATTGGTCAACTTGAATCACCAACTCATTGGATTCATCTGTTGTTTCGCTACCCTTGAAGCCCTATAACAAAACAGGTGAGAGCTGAAGACTTGGATTACTCATGATATGTTGAATTGGAAAATTTTTGCCAATAAGGCAGCGACCTTGTTGGGTGAGATCAAATGTAGTTGTTAATCTTTTTATTTTATTTTTTAATATATCACGAAAATTGTAATATGATGGATTTCAGGGAATTGTAAGATTGAAATAACAAGATTGAGAAATAAGGAAAAGGGAGAAATATGGGTGATACTTCTACCGGTTCCTGGGGTGGTTTAAGTTCATGGATTGATTGGGGAGTTATCCGGTGCCTTGCGTTTTCTTTTACGCAAAATGATACAACCTGTTTTGGTGCAGTTGATTAGGGGGCTTTTGGTAAATTAGTTGTTGGTTAAAGTTGGGTTCAATGCATGCTGATATTTATATGTATATATGATTATACATGTGTATATATATATGATTATACATGTGTATATACATATGTAACGGTACAAGTACAACACAAAATCCTTACTGTGGGTTGGCAATTCTGGCTAGATGAGATGGGTACATACTCCAGCTGTGGATCAAGCTTTAAATATGATTTATCACTAATAAAATTTGCCATGAATCTTTGAGAATTTGATCTTTAGGTTGATTGATATTTCTGTGATAGTGACAATGTTTACTGTGTTGTAACTAATTCGCTTGTATTGCAATTGTTATACAATAGCACTAACACTTTTTCTTCGGAAGAATGCATTGAGATTAATGACCTATCGAAGGGCAGGTTACCATGTCCTGAACTTGGTGACCCTATTGTTTCCAATTGTTTTGTCAAGTCGTAAATGAGAAAGAAAATGTAAAATTGGTAATAGCTTCTTGGTTTGTTTGTATATGGGTAGATATATTACTTCCAAAAAGCAATTCTAATATCATTACATGTCATCTGGTGGGGTGGTGGTGTTGAGGTGGTCTTGGTGGAGGTGGTGGTAGGTGAGGTGGTTTTAGGTGGAGGCTGGTAACCTTTAAAGAAATTGATTTTCACCAAAAGTGAAAGGGAATTTTGGTATTTAGCAGCTCTTTCAGGCAGATTCCATTAACAAGTGTAACAGTTATTTAACGGAAGGGAGGTTTGCGTATATTGCTGGGAAAGTCAGGGATGTTTCTGTGATTTTTGAAATCCAAGGGGAGGTTGTTATTGTCAAAAACCTCAAGGGAGGTCAGTGCAATTTCGAATTATTAGTTTTGTTAACCTTTAGTGTTTTATTGCTTGGGATATGGTAATAAATGTGGTTGTAAGGGGTACGAGTGTACCTATGTTGGCCTCCTGGGAATATGGTGGGGATTTACAATAGCTCGAGATCACTTGAAGTGGAAGAGGATAGAGCTCGGAGCAGCCTTGGAGAGATAGAGGAATGACAGTGGGAGTGGTCAACTAGAGATTGACGTTTGTAAAGTCTCTTTTGTATGCTTGGACCTCCATTTTTGCAGAACGATGAGTGGAGGGTCCAGCTCTCTTAAGGGCAAGTGACCCGTTGTTGTTGGTTTAATAGGTTCAGGGTGATAGAACCTCTTTTTCAAGCCCTAGGGTCAGAGCTTAGCGTGCATAGGTAGGGAATCTCATTGAGCTGTCATGTGGTAGGTAAAATCCATGCTCAAAGGTGTCAGATATTTGTCAACTACCTCTATAACTGGTCAAGGTAGAGCGCTCCTGATCATATCGTTTCCGTACCAAAAATAATTACTAAAACGAAATAATTACTACTACCAAAAAGACAGCTGTGAGTACTCCGAGTATCGTCCTCAGGGATTATGAAGGCTAAGTTGCAGTTGTTTCATTTAATTTATGAGGGAAAAGATCTAGGGTATCGAATCCACTCGACCCGTTGTAACAATATTTATGCGATGATAAAGGTTAATTATTCGAATCAATCTGGATATCATTTGGATTTGCGGGCCCTCACAGTATCGTCAAAGGATTTTCATGCATCACCAAATAGTATGGGGTATTGCTACCTAGCACGAACCGTCTCTATGGCATGGATCGTCTGATAGCACGAAGCGTCTTACGGAGCATGACCCATCTTACTCAGTTATCACAAAACAATTAAGAACCATTGTATGAACGTGCATAAAACCTAGGAAATCATACACAAGATTTGATGGGAAAAATTAATACTATAGATAATATCCTCAAGTCATACAACCACGATTCAAATAATAAAACACTAAATCAAAACATAAACATTGTTACTCAGAATGCGAGCATCATGTACGCCCTAGAAGAGGGGTTTAGCCGGCCATTGATTGGACTCCACTGCCGTTCTTCTCCTTTTTTATAGCTAATAAGCCCGAGAGTTTCCTATTTAAGGGAGTCTTTAATTGCCACAACTCCACCGACTAATTCTCCTTCCTTAGAAAACCAATGAAGACAAATACCATGGGACCCAATTCCCTCTAGGACAAATCCTGAACCACGGAAACAATGATGTCCCATGTAGCACCATCTTGGGCTTGATTCAATTTCTATGGTTGCTTGTAAAATTTGGCTCACCACTTCAACTAATTGGAACACGGACGAGTTTTGCTTCGATACCAAATAAACTCGACCTTGTGCCTTTGTTTTTGTATCGAAGCCTCCAAATCCTTACATCACAAAAATAAAGTATAAAACTCCAAGTAATATTATAAATAGACTTAGCAAGGATAAATTAGGAGGCGCTTATGTGTACATTTACGCGCCTATCAGCTCCCCTCTTGGAGTGAGAGCCTTAACATGCATTGATAGATAGGAGAGGCCATGAGGATTTCTCTCATATATTTGTAGTAGCATTCTTGGAGGCCCCATGGAGGGGTCCCTTGCATTAGGAGATAGGTGAGTGAACCTGGAGTCCAGAAAATTTAAATTTACTTGTTTGGAGTGATATGGAGGGGGTGAGCCTGGAGGGTCTATTATCCCCTCTGTATTTGTTGTCAAGGGCCCTTGGTACGTGCCACATGGCGAGGCCCCCTGGATACCCACAAGGAAGGTGCAATACCTTATTCATTCATGTTGCTTATAAATATGTTGTGACTTGTGTAAGAATTGACCAAATTCCTGCATTCCTTCATTTGTTGCTTTGGATATGGATTACTTTTGCAGCAGGTCGTGATTAGTTTTGGAGGTGTGACAGGGTAATTGGCATTCTTCTTTTCTGGCCGTTATGAAGGATGCTACTGCTATAATTGATTACTTATGTTTGGTGATCATTTGTGCCTCCTTTATGTACTTTCCTAGTTTTGCAACTTAATTTCAGAAACAAGTCAGTGAGGTATGCATAAAAAACATTAGTTTTTACTTAGCATGGTGATAGATGGAATGGTTATTTGATCGTTACGAGTAACGAAATTTGCTGTCTCTTTGCTGTTTTTCCCCTCTTCCCTTTTGTCTGCCTGATGAAGTACATTTGACTTGTCAATGCTTCTGTACAGTTGTAATGACAGTTTCTGTAGCTAACTGAATGTGCTGTTAGGCGTCAACAAGAGGAAGAGCTGAGATTACTAGAAGAGGAGACTGCAAGAAGACTGGAAGAAGCAATTCGGAAAAAGGTTGAGGAAAGGCTGAACTCTGAGGAAGTTAAGTTGGAAATAGAAAAGCGAATTGAAGAAAGTCGGAAGAAAGTGTTTGATGATGTTGATGCTCAACTTAAAAAAGAAAAAGAAGCTGCTCTTATAGAGGCAAGGCAGAAAGAGGTATGTATTCTTTTAGATAAGCTTCTAGGTTTGCCTTCGTTTGGGTGAATTTGAGTAGTGAAGTGGTCTTTAGATGGCTCCGTGTCATGATAAGAACTAAAAAGCATTCACTGTGAGGCTTTGGGTTTGCCGGTTCCACATAAATGACTTTTTGTAAAAGTAAAAGATCTTGAGTTAGTTCAGAATTCTGCTGCCAGTCCCTACGGACCTCTGGCAGATGGGACATCTGGGCTCAGACGTTAATGGACTCCTTGGGAAAATACATCCTTTTTGTTGATCAAGGAAGAAACTTGTAATAGAGAACATATGCTGATGTGGCACCACAGAAAGAGTAAGAGAAACAGGGGAAAGAAAAGTGCAAAGAAAAGATGCAACACCCTTGCACAACCCAAAAGCAGTGGTACCTGCTCCCATGTGCTAACTTCACAACTGGAGCTTTATTTGCTCCTGACATTGATTTATGGACAATCCATGTTGGCGTTGCTAACTGTTTAGGAAACTCAATTGTTTGGCGACTCCTGTGTTACTCAATGGGCAAGGTGCATAATTCCATGCTCCTACTACATCTTAATGAAGACTAAAAACTTGGGACATCTCAACATAGATCAACAAGTTGGGGCTGGTGGAGTATTATCTTTCAAAATACATGGTTATTGCTAGAAATTTGGTGAAAATAAGTAATATGTGTGCCCATCTAATAAATTTTTCTTAATGTAAAAGCACCATGGATACGGTCATAAATGTCCTCTCCTTAGAAGCACAGACACTACTACCAAGGTGGCATGTTTGTGTTGGACACACGTAGGACACTGACACTTGTACCCTAAAGTCGACCTTTGAACTTTTTAACTTTAGGAAATTTGTGATATATGATGTGTAGCATCTACAACATACGGATGTGAATAATGTACTAGTCTGTTTTATCAATTTGTCACTCCCTCTTTCCCGTATTCTCGGATTTATAGGACTTCCAACTTTGTAAGGAAACATATGATGATTGTGGGTTAATTTCACTCTATTTGGCTTACTTTGTCCGTCAACTTTTGGTTGCATCTACTGGATCTTTCATTTATAGGATTTGAACTCCTTGTGGTCCAATTATAAAGAGCCAATCCAATATACAACGTCAAATGAATAGCTGCTTACTGGACATTTGATACTTATCTTGCAAAACTTAAACCTTACAATCAAATACTTACTTTTTATTCACTGTGGTTTAGAGTATATTTCTTGCAATCAAACACCCAAATTCCCTCCCGTCCCCTCTCTCCTCTCCTTCCTTGCTCTACGCAGCGTTCTCCCCCCACCACTCGCCCCACCTCCATGTAAAGTCATCATCCACCATCATCCCAATCTCAGTTTGTACCACCATTCCACATTATTATAGGATTTACCAAACCTTGAAAACCAACCAAATAAGGGGAAAAAAATTGCATAGTATCTTTCATTTCTTCTCTCACTACTTTTCATTCATCTTCAGTGGTGCAGATGTTTAAGTTAAGATTGTGCATGTATTTCACTTGTACAATAGCTTGGTATGCAAATTCACCGTCTCAAGTCAATTGGTTCTGATTCCAATTTTCAAATTGATCCAAGATTTCTAATCTGTTATTGAAAACGAGATTACATCCATACGTGGGACGTTTTCATTAATGGGTTTAGGTTTTTTGATTTTTACATTTTAAGACCATGGTTGGAGAGGGTGGTAGGAGATTCGCTAGGGAGTTGAAATCCAATACATGAAGGATGAAGTCAATGTAATTAATAGTTGAGGGACGAAGTAAAGAAATGACAGTAGTTTAGGGATAAAAGTGAAGTTAACCCTCATATTTGTATTCACACCCAAATTGGGAAGGCATTAATTTCCAACGATGCCCTTGTATTTTTAACCTTTGTTTACGATCATAGCCACTACAACGGAGTAGTTTTTGGAAACTTAAAACTTTATACTTTTGAGTTTTCAAATTGGACAAATAATTTGGGACATCCCAAAATTGGAAGATGGACCAGCAGTTTTGGACGGAGTGAATACAATGCAATTCTTCTGGGATTGATAACTTGACGTATTTTGGAATGCATGGTTTTCTACTTCTAAATAAGTGTATGTTGCTTTTTTCTTGCACCTTAATATAACATTCGCATCTACATATAATAATGTTAAACGTGTTCCCTGCATGTCTTGACCAACATTTAAGAAATTTCTGTGTCAATGTCATGTCGCCTCTGTGTCCATGATACATACACCCTCCGAAATGTTGCTGGCTTGAAACAGAATGAAATATAGGAACACCTAGGAGCCACTAAATAACTTTAGGGCTAAAAGACTAGAAGGAATTATTAATTTCTATTGGTACTAATAGTGCATAACAGCTGCTACTTATCAATAATAAAAAAAAAAAATTAGTGCATAACAGCTGCTGTTCTCAGTGCTATCATTGTGGTTCACTAGGTTTTCTTGAAGAGGGAGTTAATACATAACTCTAAAACCAAGACAACAGATTCTGAAGCATGAAACATGGCTAATAAGCTCTGTTTGGATTACGAAATCTGTTTTGTGGAACTGAAAATACAGTTTCATATCTCATTCACTATTAGTGGAAATGGTTGTCAGTTAGGGCAATGTTACAAGTCAATGCCCCTCAATTTGAATTTGAGTGAAGTTATTTTTTGTCTCCTGGAGTAACATTATCGACGGAGGGAGTATGGTTTAAGAAAATGAAATGTATTATGAAATCCACATCTTTAACTAGAAAAAAGATGTTTGGACACAGTGAAGGAATATGGGCTCGATGGATCATGATATCAAAACCAACTTTCAGCCGAAATCATTCTTCTGAGAGGCAATATAAGGTTTCTACTGCAGGACGAATAGAGGATTCATGTTTTGCTTTCATTATGTAACAAAGAAATTCTCTGGCTAGCAAGTATCTGGTTTATGTTGAAAGCTTTGGTCAGTATGCAGCATGAATGGAAGAGAGAGCTACTCCAGCTGAACATTGGCTCAGCTAAGATCATAAAATGCGCTTTCTTGAAATCCATTCGCATTCTTTTCTGTTTGTCACTGTTGCATTCCTTTTGAACTCTTTTTTTGTGATCATTAAATTGCAACCGCAGGAACAAGCTCGAAAAGAGAGAGAAGAGCTGGATAAAATGCTGGAGGAGAACCAGAGGAGGGTAGAGGAGGCTCAGAGAAGGGAAGCTCTGGAGCAACTGAGGAAAGAAGAGGAAAGATACAGGGAGCTGGAGATGATACAGAGGCAAAAAGAAGAGGCTGCGCGAAGAAAGAAACTTGAAGAGGAGGAAGAACGCATGAAATTGGTTAAGAATAAATCTGGGCCTAAGCAGTCTTTTGGGATGGGTTAGCGATGATATCTGGTGGCCCCCCCCCCCCCCTCCCCCGGCTGGAGGATAGAAGATCCTCCTTCTGTAAGTTCGTAAGTTTTATTGGAATTTGGTTCCTGATGTTTGTTCACACCTCACAGCTCTCACAAACAAGAGGTTGGGCTTGACTTTCGGTATTACGAACTTCATTTAGGAGAACTAGGGAATTACGATATTGGAACCAATTAGAAGCGCGTGTTTATGTATGTAATACACTATTTTGACAACTAAGATGATGTAGTGTGATCAATATGGGCCAACTTTTAGAAAGGCCAGCACCATTGTTCTTGGTCTTGTACCTGTATTTGTATCTGCTTGGTTTCGAATTTTAAAAATGCCTCCATGGTATGGGTTTTTACTTTGGTGTCTACCTTAATGAACTTGTTTTTTAATCAAAAACCAAAATAAAACAAATGCGGGAGAAGCCAACTTAGAAATCCTAAGTAAACTTCATCCATCCACCTAACTAGGCTTTGTTACTTGCTGCCGGTGTTTGGGAACCAAAATTGGTTACCCTCTTTGTTTTCACCCCTTCTTCTTTTTCATGAGCATCGGTGTTGTGCATACCGATGCTTTGGACTATCAATGAAGGAAGCATGGTAATGTGCACATAAATTGATTTGAGTCTCTAGGCCTGCCCTATCTGATGCCATTTGGCTTTGATTTGGGGGTATGGTTCTACAACAAAACGTCCCTGTAGCTCCTCGGTTCTTGGAGGTTTAGGGGGGCCACTGTTTCAGTGGTATTCTGAGAGCAGTCACTTTGTGTATATATTGCCAAAGATTAGGTCTGTCTCCAATCATCTCCCGCCCATACCCTCAATGATTGGGGACTAGATGGATTATGTTATTATGTTGTTGTAGAGGGGTGGAATTTGGATGAAATCACCCTTGCTTATCCCCTTTCCCCAACCTCAGGCCTCCATTGCTGCCTTCATTTCTGTCGCTGACCCATTTGTTGTCTGTGGAGGAGAGAAAATAGGGTTTTATCCCCCTATTTAATACCTCATTCAAACCATATAATATTTTATCCCCCTCCATAAATATCAAATCGATGTGGGCTAACTTATCAAAAATAATACTCCATATTATCTTATCCCCTTCATATTTTTAACCCCCGAAATTTTACATGCATTCAAGCATGCCCTTAAGGAAACAATAACACGATTACAATAAAACGGTAGACAGCCCTCATCTAACAAAGGTTCCCACAACCAAATTGGCGGTACTACTACCCACGTACCACGGCTCACGGCCTCAACCTCCCTCTTCCCTACTAGAGGCGCTATTCCATTTCCCGTTCGACGAACAAACTGAAAAACACTTTGACTGTAACTCCCTTGACACTGCGATGATATCACAAAGTAAAACCTCAATTTCTTGATTAACCCCAGCCCTGAGCCCTTCGATGAAGTCAGGATAATATCAAAAGATTAATATTAGAAAATTGAACAAGATAACGGTATGACATGATTTTTCTTTCTAGGAAAGAGAGAGTATAAGAGAGATTTCAAGACTTATCAAACTAACAAGGAATGAAGGAAGGGAAGCTACCATACTGCAAGCAGGAAAGAGTGTCCTGTGAATGAAAAGGATAACGAATTTGGAACGGCTAACTAAAAACGGATAGGATAAATATTTAAGGAATCGAACGGGCTTTTGGGGATAGAGGGACTTGAACCCTCACGATTTCAGAAGTCGACGGATTTTTTTCTTTCTTACAAAATAAATTTCATTGTTGTTAGTATTGACATGTAGAATGGGACTTGTTGGGTCGTGACCCCGACCCTCAAATCCGCACCCCAAGCACAAACATGCAATAACAAACCAAACACAAACACGAGAGATTCGAGGAAAAACTCTGTAATTGTATTATTCACAAATCAAATACAATATACATAAAAAAACCTCACCGGAACAACCACAAGCTGGCTGCCATAACTTCTCTCTCCCTCACTCCGTGGCTCTCTGACAGTTTCTCTGGGTATCTCAGAGTAGCCCCGCTCCCCCTTTGGGGGAGCTCTCTCCGCTCACACTCTCTCTTGCCCTCTCTCACAATCTCTCAGCACACACACACACTGCCTAAGGCAGTCCAAAACATAAAGGGAGAAAAAAGACACCAAGGGGAGTAATCCCCTACACCCACACCCACACTACTTGGGTGTACCCAACAATCACCCCCTACACTCAAGTGGGTAATCGTTGATTCCGCAGCGTTGATCAAATGCACCCCTGTGCTCAAGCGCCTCGCACCCCCTCACCGCATGAACGTCTAGTCATCAGCGACTAACCTATTCACCGGATCAATCATAGAACCAGCAACAATTCCACTACTACTTTGGTAAAGCGCCTGTGTCATTCCTCGAATGTATCCTTGCTCCACCTAGAGTCTTCAATGGCTAAACCCTGAACGCACCGTGCCCAAACACAAAACCCGATTGAACCAGACTGCCCTGATCACTGTCAATCATCTCTGCAAATCATCGTTCTAGTGAGCGCCTGTGTCACTGTTAGTCATCAGAAGTCTCACCACCCCCGCACCAGAGGTGTATATACCAACTGATTGAGTGTCTCCTTGCTCACCACCTCTTCCGCGAATGAATGCCCTGATCAACCTTCGACCCTGCAAGTCTGCTCCTTCAATCGTCCTTTTTTGCCACTTTCCCAAGCCTCCTGCCACCCACCGTTAGCTCTCCCCGGGTCTCTTCTCTGCCACTCATCCATTACCGTTCCACTTCCTGGCTTCTCAGCATCTCCAAATTGTTCTATTACTTATAACAAGCGCTTGTGTCAGTTACTAGACGAGCAATCCAACACCCAAACTGGGATACTAAGCTTGAATGTAAAGTCTCCTTGCTTGCTAGCTCATAACAGATCACCACAAAATGTCATCACTGCTTCGAAGCCATTTTCCAACCCAAACCGCCTCTAAGCACGCATTTTCTTGCTCCACTAAGCAACCACACCAGCCTAGGAGCCTCCAATCCGAAAATAGAGCGCGGGGTTGGATCCGGAATGTCAAACCCATTTCGAAACCGGCCCGAACCGGCCGAAAAACATCCTTTGAACCACCTGAACCGGCCGGTACAAACCGGCCCGACCAAAACCACCACTGTACTGCCACTATTCTGGTGACTCAACAGCTGACTGTGCGCAACGTAAGCGTTGACCGACTGACGTGGACTTTGACCATCTGACGTGTGATGAGCATTCAATATTGTAGATATTTGGTGCGACTAGTCTCATTTTATGTTATTTTATCTTGCGTTTATTTAGCTTTTATAGCGATATTGCACGTAAGGTGTGTTTTTAGTATTTTTAGGTAAAACGTGCAAATAAGGCGCATTTCAACGCCATGGATGGCCCAAGTGCTTCCAAATACCCGAAAGACCCTGTCGGCCCCTTAAAATCTATCTAAGTATGGAAAAATGACTTTCCAAAAAAGTATCGATTTTCGAGATTAAAAATGACAGTAATTGATCCTTGAATTTTTCTAAGAGTAACTACAAAGTTGCAAGGTTTTATTTGAAGAGAAATATCATGTTTTGAGCAATTTCCTCTAGAGAAAAACATGCAGTTTTCCATTTTACACTAAAAGTGGGGGGGTTGACATTTTGATGTAATTGAAATCTTGAAATTCTGGTAATGCCATTGTTTTCAAATGGGGGGGGGGGGGGGGTTACTTTATTATTTTCATTAAATAAATTAAAGTAAAGAAAAGGTAAAAGAAAAGTTTAAAATGTAGTCTTTACTTAAGTTTAGGGAATGAAAATAAGATGCTGTGGAAATTGCTGGGAGCTGTTTGCTGAAGCTCTAGCCAAAAGCTGAGAATTTGCAGAATTGTAGTAGAGGTACCGATACCTTAAAACTTAGGCATCGGTACCTTTATGCTCCAGAGCCCAACAGTTGAATGGGTACCGATACCTATGAGGTATCGGTACCTCTTCTCTGCGACCAGAACTTTGAGCTGAATTGTTCAACCTTCCATTTATGGAAAGTTTCTACTTAAGGCTAGTTTTTGGGATATTTTGGGGACCTTTCGGTACATTGTAAGGCTGATTTGTAAGCCATATAAATTGCTTTGTATGCCATATATGGCCAATAGTTAGCTTTAGGCCTAAGTTAGATTTTTTGATGCTTTAAGTCTTTTTGCTTTCTAGAATTTCCATTGTTATTCTTTCAAGCTATTCAAGTTATTTTCTCCAAGAACTCAAGTTTAGTTAGTTTGTTATTTGGTCAAGTGTTAAAGTTGTAACTACGGTTTGGATCTTCGTTAATTTCAAGTTTATTTCCGTTTCTATCGGTTAAACATGTTTTCAATATTTAGCATGATTTCTAGTCTTTTCAATATGAGTGAGTAGTTTATAGGTTTGGTCATGGGGTGAGGTTTGCTCCATGGTTTAGTTGTTTAAAGGGTTTCTCACAACCTTTAACTTAATTTCAATGTTTTGAATGAATTAAACCCATGATGTCCGGTGTTGATCATGGAAATGGTAATTTCTTTGTAGTTGTGTAGCCAAGCGGTCTTGGCATGCGTCGTGCTTCGAACTTTGTCACTCTATGTTAAGTGCTTGATTTTTCCTACGCGTGAGACCGGTTTCTTTTCATATCTCACTAGTGTTAAATGAGTTCAGTTTGAATTAAAGCTTTGAGTTAAGTTATTAGAAGTTGGGCGGCTAAGTCGTGGGTAAACCAATCCCTGAGACTTGATCGCCTTTTAATTTAGTTAATACCACTTTTAATCATTCTGAGAGAAAGAATTCTACCAATATAAGAATGCATCACATAAAACTTACAATCCGAGCAAGCCATTACTGATTCTCTGTGGTACGATCCCGGACTTAGCGGTTTATTATGCTCTCAACGATCTAGCCCTCTGCTTGGGGTTTTCAACCTTATTTGAAGGTAAGGTTTTTGGCTAAGCAACGTGGCACCTTTGGACCCACTTTTTGCTGACATGGCAGCACCACGTGGCGTTGACCTGTCCTCCACGTGGCTGATGACATGGCTCCTCCGTGGCGCTGACTCGGCGTTGACCGCCTACGTGCGTTGACGGCACATGCCTTCCACGTGTCTGCCACGTGCCAGCGTGCGCCTGGCACCTGTTCCACTCGTGTAACCCACGCGCGCGGCTGGATCTCACTCGCGGCCATGCTCCACCCCTTCTGGCCGCGCGTGCGGCTTCCTCTGGCGGTTCTCGGCGACCACTCCACCATCTCCGAGCTTGACTCGATGAGATGAACACAACCCCGTGCTCCAATCTCTCATTTGACCACTCCTTGTATGGGCCACCCTTGAACCGCACCTCCGTCGCATACTGCCGCCCTTCAAATAGCTCCCGAGCCCTCCTCCGGTGTCGTCTCTCAACCGTGACACCACCCATGGACTCGTCTCAGTGAGGTGCACAACCCTTACTGGTCCGATTGAGTTTTCATCCGGCTCAACCGAGAAGTGCTCTGTGCTTTCTTCCGATGTGCTGTGCTTCTCTGGCGTACTCCTTTGCTACAAACCACAACCCCAAACCAGCAACTGTGGCTCTGATACCACTGTTGGGTCGTGACCCCGACCCTCAAATCCGCATCCCAAGCACAAGCACGCAATAACAAACCAAGCACAAACACGAGAGATTCGAGGAAAAATTTCATAATTGTATTATTCACAAATCAAATACAATATACATGAAAAAATTAACCTCATCGGGACAGCCACAAGCCGGCTGCCATCACTCCTCTCTCTCTCTCCCTCACTCCGGTGGCTCTCTGATAGTCTCTCTGGGCATCTCCGAGGAGCCCCGCTCCCCCCATTGGGGGAGCTTTCTCCGCTCACACTCTCTCTTGCCCTCTCTCATTGTCTCTTAGCGCGCACACACTTGCATAAGGCAGTCCAAAACATAAAGGGAGAAAAAAGACACCAAGGGGAGTAATCCCCTACACCCACACCCACAGTACTACTGGGGTGTACCGACTCTACCTTTATTCTCGTCCGATTCATCAGATCTTCAAAAGATCTAGCAGACGATGGAGTTTATGATTTGATCATAGTAGTTTGCTACTTCATAGTAAACTGGTATGGATATTAATTTTGTCGAGATGCAAAAATAATGGCATACAATTCCTTTATTTTCTTTGAACATCGACATTGTCTTGTTCTCTTCCATTTTCAAAAAGCATTTTTCAAAAAATTCCCCCTAGATTCCCCATACTTCCAACATTTCTCTATCTATCTCTCTCCACTTCTTACCCCTATTATTTTTCAAAAAACTTTTCAAATACCAAACCAAACACTATGTTCCGAGAAGTTTCTATTTCTTGTAGCAATAAGAACCCCCCCACCAAACATATATTGAAAGAATATCATCAAGAGAGCAATCATCTTTCAAGTTTCATCATACTTGATGAGGATTAGGAGGTGGACGCCAAAAAACGTGCCTGTGGGCTCCTCAGCCTATTTCCCTTGAAAGCACTCCTCAACATACTATTATTTTCTCTTCGCCAGAGGTTGCCGAATCTATAATACAAAATAGAAGGGTGTAGGACCCCTCAAAAGATAAATCGTTGCAATGGCTAGGATTGAATTGATCCAATAGTTGATGTGTGATCTCCTACTTTTAAGAATATACTTACACTCTCACAAATTTATTACACAAATGCCATCATATTTTTTTTTTCCAATGTCGACGTTTTGGTTTCCTTCCTACCTCCGACGAAAATCCACTGCTCCGTAATCAGCCTCGGGATTTCTCTCTCTCTCTCTCTCTCTCTCATACACTGCTCTCATTGGTGTCACCGATGATGAAATCCATCGGTGATGAAATCTGTCGGCATCTCGATGTCAAGTCCCGTCAGTTTTTAAAAGCTGCGTTTTGAAGGTAAGAGTTCGATTTTATACCTAATAGAGTTCGATCAAATAATCCAAAAATAGAGTTCGTTTAATTTAATCGGTCAAAAAAAAGAGTTCACGACCTCGACTGTTCCGGTTTCTCGGCTTTGCATTTTACTTTGGTCTATCAAGACAGTTCATTGAGGTCTTGACATCAAGTCTGCGCCGAAGGTAAGAACCCATGCTTTGATTCATAATTTTGGGGTAAATAAATTGTTCTGTCTACTACATACCTAGCTGAAAGGCACGTGAAAATTGGGGCTATTTAATGCATGTGGATGTGAATGCTCCATATTTTCTCGGCTTCGATCGTAAAAGCATTTGCCGTTGGGCCCGTTATATTAGTTGTTTGTCTTTCCATTTGATCTAAAATGTTCATAACTGTGACGGTACAAATCTCAAAGATTCTCCTTTTTGTTTTGGTGGACACGAAAGGCAATTTAAAGGAGGTTTTTATCTTTTCTCAAGGTTGGTGATTTTGCTATTCCTTTTTTTATTAACGCCACTCCCCTGCAAGTGTATTTTTAGTGTAAAAATACAAATATACTTGCAGGGGAGTGACGTTAACAAAAAATGGAGTGACAAAATCATTTCCTTTTCTCAAAATGGTAAGAGTTTATTGGTATTGTAAAAAGCCAAGAGAGTTAGAAATGGTAAGCTTCTTTAATGTAAAAAGTAAAAAAGCCAAGGGGCTTGACTGTCCCAGCCAGTATTCACACTAGATATTTTGACATCATTGTTTTTTTTTTTTTTTATAATCTTTTATCAGTACAAGATTTTTTTTATTAATCATTGAAACAAAGTTACGACGATTAAACGGAACCAAAGAGCAAATACAAGAGTGCAATTTTGTTCGTCCACCAAAAAACAGGTTGACCATATATTGTCCATTTCGTGTTCGGCCCACATTGAATTCCACCTCGATGATCAGAATCGATCACTTTTTAGGTCTTCGTCTTCGAGGTGATATTGCAAGTACAAGTGTTATCTAATCAACGACTTCATGATATGAGATAATTAAGCCTTTTTTTTTTTGGCAAGATTGCCAAAAAAGTTTGTATCTAAAAATAAACAAATCTCATCATGGAACCTGTTGTGGACTCTGCATTAAGTGAGTAATAGTCACCCACTTTTAATGTGAGTGAATAAAATTCATGCACTCCAAATACATAGCATGCATGGTTCCAATTTTAAGAGTGTTATTCATGTGCCAGGTAAATTTCCATAGAACGCTGCTACAGGTACAGCATTTGCTGTACAACAGTCGCGCACAGACCAATTTTGCGCCCGTATCGGGTCTTGCAAAGATGATCGGAGCCGTTCATTTTGTTCAAAATACTTCATTTATGGTCCCTGTAAAAAATCACCTCAATCCGATATCGGGAAGGGTGTTTACGAATCATCTAACTTTAGCTAAATTTTGAAGCAAAGTTAGATGATTCGTAAACACCCTTCCAGATATCGGATTGAGGTGATTTTTTACAAGGACCATAAACGAATTATTTTGAACAAAATGAGCGGCTCCGATCATCTTTGCGAGACCCGAGACGGACGCAAAACTGGTCTGTGCACGACTGCTGTACAGCCTTTGCTGTGCAAGCAGAATTTCTGATTTCCATACATGACAATTAAGTTGGATCATGTTTTAGTTTGTTGCCCATATACGCTTCAAACCTAACCAAAATTAGACCACCAAACAAATAAATTAGTTCGACCATTGAGTATGTTATTGCGTGGAAGGCAAACAAACATATATATAGCTAGTCTCACACTGATCGATCTAATTCACTTTTCCCTTTTTGTACCATTAGTAAACGAGTTAGCCAACCAACCTCGAGTACTGAATTGAATCAGAACATAAAATAGGATCACAGCGTAAAGTTAATTAGTCTTTTGGTTTAGAGCCATGCTTATAATATACGGTATGCACCTCTTTAATTATTTTGAGTTCATGACATTTTTCATTAATTAAAATCTACTATGATGAAAGCGGATCTAATTAAATACTCCCTCCGTCCCCTTTTAAGTGTCCATTACAGTTCTTCGTGACATTTTCAACGGCTTATGTCTCTCAATGTTTACTGCCAACATCACAGTGTAAAAACAAAAAGGTGGAGCGCCTGCAGTAAACCTTGGAGCGCGAAAATCAGTGGCCCAATTGTTTCTATAAGACAATATTGTTTTTTAAAACATAAAACATAATATACGTTGAGAGACATAAGTTTTTGAAAATGACATGCAGAACCGTAATGGACACTTAAAAATGGACGGGGGGAGTAATTGAATTTTTGATGAATAATATCTTTGTTAGTTAGACGTGATTCATTTAGTAGAGAAAAGCATTTGAATGACCATATGTGTTAAAATTTCTATCAGCGGATTTCATTTTCTGCAACTATATATAACATAATTCTCTAACTACCACTTAATCTTACTCCATTATTGACCGACGATACCACTAGTCTCGTATCAATCAGTTATGAAATGGTACTTATGCCATTTTATTCAATTTTTCTGCTTCTCCTAATTATAGCAAGGGTGCAGCATATGCTTATTGTTATTCAGAAAGTCTACACACACCTTTAAAACACAACTTTGGACAAAACTATGAATCAAACGGCTCTGGCCATAGTTTTGTCCGAAGTTGTGTGAATCAATCGGTTCCGGACAAAGCTTTGCCCGAAGTTAGGTTTTATAGTTGTGTGTGTAGGAGGCATTGCTCTTTGTTATTAATTAGCTGAGGAGCAAGATACATATTTTCCCTAGCTATATAGAGAAGAGACGTAAAATATTGGTTACCTACAAATAAGATCAGACGGTTGAGAAGCTCCAAGAACTTGGTGAGAGATCATTTCACTTTCCCCCAACCACCACCACCACCTTTCACTGATGTCGAAAGCAGTAGTACTGCTCATTCAAACCTCCATCACCACATTCTTCGATCTCTACATTCTCCTATTCTTCTTCCTAGATCTTCTCCAATCTAGCTCCTCCATTTTTGGAAGGGCAGTTACTATGCAAATTCCATAGCCTATCTCACCTAGACCTTTTCTTTCCTCAACCACATATATCTATACACACTACACGTATATTTTATTTGGCACAAAACTCACATGGCTTCACTACCGCCTCCTCTAACCTCTCTCCCCTTTCTTACCCTTGCTTTGATTCTCATATTCGTTACGCCAGCATTTTCCATTTCAAGACGAGCTCTTGATCATGGTCATGACCATCTGATGAAAGATGGTTTCAGAATTACTCTCAAACACGTCGATTCAGCTGGAAACTTCACCAAGTTTGAGCGTTTAGAGCGCGCAATGAAGCGTGGGAGGCACAGGCTCCAAAAGTTCAGTCAAATGGTTTTGGCAGCTACAGATACAGACATGAAGTCCACCGTTTTTCCTGGAAACGGTGAGTTCCTTATGAAGTTATCGATAGGCACCCCACCGGAATCCTACTCTGCGATTTTGGATACTGGCAGCGACCTTATATGGACTCAATGCAAGCCTTGTCAACAATGTTATGATCAGCCCACGCCGGTGTTTGATCCGAAGAAGTCCTCCTCTTTTTCAAAGATGGCATGCTCTAGCGACCTGTGCAGCGCCCTACCAACCTCAAGTTGTGGCGATGGATGCGAGTATCTCTATAGTTATGGAGATTATTCCTCCACCCAAGGTATTTTGGCCACTGAAACTTTTACTTTCGGTAAGGTCTCGGTACCGAAAATAGGGTTTGGTTGCGGCGAAGATAATGAGGGAAGTGGGTTCAGCCAGGGCGCGGGCCTGGTTGGCCTGGGACGCGGACCCTTGTCGCTTGTCACCCAGTTGGGTAAGCCCAAGTTCTCATATTGCTTAACTTCTATTGATGAAAATAAACCTAGCACCCTCTTGATTGGCTCCCAAGCAAGTGTGAATACATCAAGTAGTGGTGGGGATATCAAAACCACCCCTTTGGTTAAGAACCCATCACAACCCTCTTTTTACTATCTCTCCCTTGAAGGAATCACAGTTGGTAGCACTAACTTGCCTATCAAGAAATCCACTTTTGCTCTCAATGCTGATGGGAGTGGAGGCCTAATCATAGACTCCGGCACAACCATTACATATTTGGAGGACAGTGCTTTTGCTCTTGTCAAAAAGGCATTCACCTCTCAAGTAAAGCTTCCGGTGGACAAATCCAATTCCATCGGGCTCGATCTTTGCTTCACATTGCCATCCGGTGCCAGTAGCGTGGAGATACCCGCGCTGGTTTTCCATTTCGCGGGTGGTGCGGATTTGGACTTACCGGGCGAAAACTACATGATCGCGGATTCGAGTTTGGGGGTGATGTGTTTAGCGATGGGGGGTTCAAGTGGAATGTCCATATTTGGGAATGTTCAGCAGCAGAACATGTTGGTGGTGCATGATTTAGACAAGGAAACGCTATCGTTTTTGCCGACCCAATGTGACAAGTTGTGATCTCTTTCTTCTCTTATTTGATCTTGTACGTACGTTATGATTTCTGTGTGTGCTTTAGGGTGGTTCAACTCAGTTGTTTTTTTTTATAATTTGTTTTAGTATTTTGAAAACCATTTGCTTGAAATAAACTCGCCGTTGTGACTTGTCATAATTACGCTTCTTGTACTAATATACTACTAGTACTATCATGGTGGATCGATGGAATCTGCAGGTACTATAACCATATATAGAACTGCGCGCATCATCATATTAGTAGCAGATGAGAAAATCTTTTTAACGGCAGAAACGTAAATAGTTGTTAACGGAGTCAATCGCGATCGTCCAAAAGTGTTTTGGACGGTCCAGATGTTAATGAAACTTTTCTGGGGAAGAGTTAAAACTTTTTTCTGGAAAAGTTTCATTAAAATCCGGACTGTCTATAACACTTTTGGACGGTTGTGATTGGTTGTTGCTAACAGTGGCGAAGCCATAAATCCCATTTAGAGGGGGCACGCCTTTTCACAACAAATTAAAAAAATTCACAATAAAACATAACGAAAAAAATATTGAGCACAAAAATTTAAATATTTTTCTTTTAAAAAGCTAAAAAATGAGTTGGATGGATTCAAACATGCCACAAAAAGTAGCATTTAATTCTTGATTGATTTAGTTGAAAATCCACGACACCACAATAAACAATAAACCTAATACCCAAAACTACCAATTCTTCCAAAATGATCTTTTGAATAGGTGTAAAAAAAAAAACAGGTGATAAAATTCCGGGGGGAGGGGGGGCATGTGACCCCGGCCTTAATTGGCTCCGCCTCAGGCTGCTAAGCTTGTTTACGGCGGAGCCGTGAATAAGTTTATCTTGTAGCAGATATGTTAGCTTGATGATGACGGTCATTAAATTCATTTTATAAAAAATAAAATAAAATAAAACATGAACAAAAGAAAATGAAAACATGTCCATATTATCTCCAATGTAGGTGAATGTTACATATTTTAAACACAATTTCTATAGGTAAATGGCATTTAACATGGCAAAGTGTGGCATTTAACCCAATCATTTCTCCTCCTTGGGTTTTGGTTGGCGTGTGATTGTCCAAGGCCTATGTGCCAATCTCGCTAGGATGTACGTCCGTCTTCGGTTGTGATGCCTTTGTTCCAAGATTGCTATTGCCCTTGGTTGCAAAGTATCAAATTGCAGATCTCACAAAAAAATTTCAAGCGTTTTCTTCCTTTCAGAGTTGATAGCAATACGAATGAGACTATCATACATCCTTTTGAAATATTAACAAGTCATTGGGTACCAAAGCAAATTTACATTTATCAGGGTATATCGATCTACACTCTAATTAATCTATTAACTTAGTTATTTCTTCTAATTAGTAAACAGGAAAAACTAATTGCCTATGGATCTAGTTTTGGATCCCACTAACCAAAAATTCTGGTTCCGCTCTACCTGATAATTAGTGTTTAATTAGAAACATAGGATCATTGGCCCTTGAAAAAAGATTCAAAAGGTCCCATACTAATTTTAGAAAAATAAACAGTGTTAGCTAGGCAACTCTCATACGACATGGTTGCTCAACTTCCCACCAACTATGAAATTGCGTTTTCTATTGCCACTTCAACAAGCATGAGAAAGTGTAAGATCTAATTCCCAGTGATATGACTTTATGACTATAATTGCAGACTCTCTCTCTCTCTCTCTCTCAACCATTTATCTGAAAAATAGATTACATAAGTATTATCCATTCACCAGGCTTGTTGATCGATCTGAACTCATGAAACCAACTAGTTCATTTACTCAGCAAACAACACACACAATTTTAGAACATAATTCCGGATATTCGGAGTCATTTAATATATGGGAGCCTACGTGCATCGATTGGATTCAAACCCAATTATGTCCTTAGTTGGGTTTTTATTGTTGTGCTGCCAACATGGTTGTTTATCGATCGATCAAGCCCTAGCATTTTATTTTATTTTTGATACGCAAAAGTAACATTTATTAGGGAAGGGGAAAGGGGATCCAACAAAATGTTGGAACAATCCAAGGGACAAAGCCCAAATACACCTGAGGGTCTAAAATGTCCAGATAACAAATATAGCTCAACACCCCAAGAGGCCTAAACAGTCCAAATCATACATTGAAAGCCCAGCCCAAAGAAAACCCCAAACCTAACCCTAAAGAAACAACACAATACCGTCGTCGCCTCACGCCGATCTAAGCACAGAACAACCACCACCACTGGACATCCACCAAAACGAACACCACTGAGCCAAACAATGGCCACCCGATTGTCGGTAGAAACCGGATCCCGAACAAAAACACGTGCCGTGGTTGCTTGACCCTACCGTAAGGTGATTACCGTGGCTTCCAGCAAAGGCCACGGCGGGAGCCACGCCAGCTTTGTCATCACATATATAACTAGCTAGTTCCAAAGGTTTTGAAATGAAGTTCACATCGCCAGGTGGTTTTCATTAGCGCGGGTTTGGCTTAACTAAAGCTAAATTGGCTTATATTTGTCTTTTTGTTTTTTGGTTAGATTTGAATCAATGTACTTCACTTTTCTGATTTATTGGCAAGAGGAGTTTAAAAATGTGAAGGCTTATAATCAACGCTAGTTATTATTCTCTCTCTCTAAAATGAGTTTTATGCATTCCGTACTCTTGCGAAATACACCGAGTAGTTGTAACAAGGATCGTTTCCGTGACGAAAAAATTGCAACAAACTTTATTTAGGACACTTTAAAGCTTTTTCCAAATTTGGGGAATTTTCTGTTTAATTTAACAATATGTTTCAGAAGAAAGTAGATGCCCTCCATTGGGATTTGGGTCTTAGGAAACTCTTTTGGGCTTACCAGTTTTTTTTTTCTTTTTCAGAAAATGATTTTCACACTCTTCTTTTAATTATTTACACTTCATTTTTTGTTTTTATTCACATAAATTTATAATATTATCCTTAAATATGTGAAAAAGTGTAGAATAAAGGGCAAAATATTAAATTTAAGTGAATTGTTAGAACTTGTGGCTCATATATTATATATTAAGAGATACTAAGGATATCCACAATGCTATAGTCTAAAATTAATAACCGTCACATCAGCTTTTGATTTTTCATTTAAGAGATTACTAAGGTTAGCAATATAGATGTCTACAATGGCATAATCAAAATTAGATAACCAAACTTATCACATCATATTTTCAAACTACAAAAAACTAAAAATTGTAAACAATAGAAATAAGTTTTTCTAAAAATACTTTTGAAACTAATAAAAACTATTTACTAGAAATAGAAAACGGTTTTTGAATTTTTTTTTGGAAAAAACCTATTTTAAAAAAACTGTTTTCTAAAAAAAAAAAATTTTTTTTAGTAGAATATATTTTTTTCTGAAAATATTGTTCGAAAAGAAAGAGAGAGAGGAAAATGAAAGAGAGATAGTATAACGCCCCGAATTTTGGGAACGTTAAATAAATATTTTTATTGAAAACCTAAATAGAGTCTGGCTCATTATTACAGCATAATTCTCACAAGAGTACATTTATTCAACAAAGGGAGAGAAACTAGGGTTCCTAACTACTGCTCCGCCTGCTTCTCCATCTAGCCATTTTCTCGGCTATGAAAGCCTCCAAGGTGTAGAGCTCACCCTGCTCCTCTACAAAGTCTGACATATTATACCAGCGTCGCTCCCAGTATAATATGTCAGGGTTACAACAGTAACACCGTGAGCTACAAAAGTTCAGAAGAATAATCTCATACCCGCTAACCCATAATTATAAACAACAGGGCATAGAAGTAGTATACTAGCTTATGTAAATTCAGTGATTTCTAAATAGCACATGCATATTCAACAACTTCCGGATAAACAGTTAACAATAATACATGCACATTCACTATTCAACTGGCGTCAGTGTCCGTGAAATCAGAGTTTCTCATACGTAACATTTTCGTAGACCGTGTCACCATTTTCACTTTTCATTTTTCCAAATCAACATTTTCAAAATCGTTTTTACACACCTAATCTCGGTTCTGCCGTTCTGGGCTCCCGAGTATCCTCACAATAATTCCGTCATCCTGGATCCCCATTGGCACACACACATATACACACACAGTGGGCTACTAAGTCCGGCCACATTGTGGTTTCAAAAACATTTCCTTTTTAAAACACGTCTTTTCATTATCAACACCAAAATCGTTTTCACACATCCAACCTCGGTTCCGCCGTTCCAGACTCTAGAGTATCCTCACAATGGTTCTGTCGTCCCGGGTTCCCATTGGCTCCTTTCCGCGGATAACCAAGCCACACATCCAACCTCGGTTCTGCCGTTCCGGGCTCCCGAGTATTCTCACAATTGTTCCGCCGTCCCGGGTTCCCATTGGCGCGCGTGCGCGTGCACACACACACAATGAACTACTAAGTCCGGCCACATTGTGGTTTCAAAAATATTTCCTTTTTAAAACACGTCTTTTCATTATCAACACCCCACGTGTCATGTTTCTAGACTTCCTCGATTTTAGTGTCTCGTTTTATAGACTAAGCTTGAAAAATACCATAGAGTTCAATGATCTTGTTCTAGAGAAGTTGGAAGATTGAAGGTGTGAGTTGGAAGCTTGGACAAGGGTTCTATTTATAGGAAAAAATGAAGCTCCTCTCTCTCTCTCTCTCTCTCTCTCTCTTGATTTGTTTGCTTCATGTGTTGTCTAATCTCACCTTTTATCATGGCATAGCCTTGCCTTTGGCTTTCTAGGTCAACCTTAGGCATTCATGAAGGGTTTAAGGCTAAAACTTAGGTAATTAAGACCTACTTTGGCAAGTCTTGCACACAAGGTAAGAATCATGGCATTCTAAGGTAGCCTTTAAGTTACTTTCTAGGTTCTTATTACCCTAATTGGTTAGTCTTGCACACAAAGTAAAATGATGGCTATGCTACTTATTAACTTTATACATGAACGCTAGGAAACCATGGCTAAGGTTTCTTGAAGGCTTATGTCACTACAAGAAAAATCGCATTTTACAGCGTTTGAAAAACGCTATTAAATGATATATACAGCGTTTTTGCAAACGCTGTATTAGCCGATGTTATTAAAAGTCTTAGACATAAGACAGCGTTTTTAAAACGCTATAGAATGTAAAGTTTCTACAGCGTTTTAAAAACGCTATAGAATGTAAAATTTTGTACAGCGTTTTTAAAACGCTATAGAATATAAAAATTTGTACAGCGTTTTAAAAACGCTATAGAATGTAAAGTTTCTACAACGTTTTAAGAACGCTATATTAGCCAATTTTTTGCATTTTTAAAAAAATTCTATAAATACCAATATATTAGCATTTTCATATAAAATCATGGTAATTTCATTTAAGAAACAAAAATGATTTATTTCATTTAACACCAACTATATCCAAATGTCAATATACAATAAATAATTCAACCATTGAATAAAGATTCATTACATTAGCTTGAGAAACAATATCCCAACAAAAACTACATAAAAGAGCCCAACTAATTGGACTCATTGAAAAATAACTAATGTAATTCTACTTTCCTGAAAATGTAATCATGCACTAGGCCAACCATCTCATTCCGCAGATTTTCTTTACTTGAAGCTTACTTCTTTGCCGAGCTTATACCATTTCTGCTCCCAATGCCAACCACATAAATGGGCTACTTGAAACCCTCCAAAATATGAGAAACATGCCCGTAGGTTGAAGTTGTAGCAGCAAAAATCATCCCCAAAAAGACGTAGGTTGTGTTGAATCTGAATGTTGATATTTTGCTACCCCCGGGATTTGCTCGTACTTGACTTCTGAGAGATGGGCAAGGACGAGAGCCCAACACCCTTGTCTAGAACTTGATTGACTCCATTTTCCTTTTCAGAAGGATGCTTTCTGCCACCACTACCATCTGAAGAGGGATACAGTGAGAAACAAAACAGCTGACATGTGCATGAGAAAACTGACAACTATGAGGAACATTGTATAGCTTGTATGTGTTAAGGCCCTTGCAAATTTATCCATAAAAAGATGTGAAAGATAGATTGCTATATAAACTTAGAAAGAGATCCCCACATATAACCGGGATTCAAGGACCGTTTCCCAAACAGTAGCACCGCCATCGCCCAAACTACCAGACTGGTCTGAACATTTGAAAGCTAACACACAAAATAAGTAAGACCCGTTTGGCATTGCCAGAACGTTGGGCCCTTCAATATGCCAATCTTTCCTATAGCTTCTTTAAATATATCTGGAAGAATCTTTTCGTGAGAGTTTAAATCATGTAACTTTACTTTCAATGGTCCACCAAACAGTAAATTTAGTCTTGCAACCTTAATTCTAACCACTGATAGTTTACAAATTTCTGGTAGAAAGGTAGAATCCACAAGATCAGTCAACCCCAAACACATCTTAACCCCCATTTTAGTCTAAGCACCGCTATCTTCCAGGTTGCCCAACCCCGAAATCTTCACACGATGATATTTACCTGAACTTCCTCATATATACTGTAGGACCTAGCAAGTTCTAAGTAAAAGGTACAGTGGGTAGGCAAGAACAAGAGAAATTTACTATGTCCACATATATGCAGAGCAAAAGAGGGGAGCAAGAGAGTTGTCTTACCGTAGTATTTACTAATCGATAACCAAGGTGGCAACACATTGCCCTAACTTTGGAGATTTTTCTTGAAACAAACAAGTCCAAGGTGTCCATCAAAAATTGAATTTAGAAGCACAAAGGAGAGTGGTCGACTTGATTTCAGTTTACATGGTTTAAGTGAACACTAACTAATACTTTCTGAGCATAACTGGGGTTCAATGAGCAAGTAGCAACAACAAGAAGAAAATGTAACATTAAGGTAGTGCATTACCGTTCGATATGCAACGAGGTGAATAGTTCCCCCGTCCACCCCTACTCCCTCGCCCCTGCATACCAGGTTTCCACCTCAATTCTGCAGACTCTTTGTTGCTCAAATTCTGTAGGAGGGCAAACACAAAGAAGCCAAAATAATTACAAAGTTCCAAAGGTGGGTTAAAAGGACATAAGGGTCATATTCACCAATCACCACATACAAGAAAAAGAATCATAACACACAAAAATTAAGGTTTCAATTCTCTCTGTTGCATGCTAACTTAGTCACTTGCTTGCTGGGAAAAATCCGTTTAATAGCTATTGTTATCCTGTAGCTTTTACCTATTTATTTAGCATCATAATAGTCCCAACTAGCGACGTGTGATGCAATAAATTCTAAGGTTATGGAAACATAGCACGTATCTATGAAGAATTTTTTGGACAAGATAATCTCTGTCCGGAGCCAATTATCCATGTTGATAGACAACACTCATTTATCTGTTCGCAAACAACACACTGAAGGAAACTTTCACACTCGTCAATGTAAACTCCACCATTAAAAGATCCATTGCAAACCCACAAAAGTATCTTTACCTCTTTTCTCCTGTCCCGTTTCCTTTTGACTTCATGAAATGTTGGCCAATTCCAATGTTGTCAATATGGCCACCATTGTCATTTGGATCAGCAGTTATGTCATGGTATGAGCATTTGAGTCGATGTGTCTATTTCCTCATTTGTCAGAACCATAGGGCATGGAAGTGGATTCTCAAGCTACTACCAAGTAACTAGAAAAAGGTAACAACATTTCATTTACTTCACAAATATTGGTTGAAATAAAGCATTTTGTATGACACTGTCCAACTTAATGCCTCCAGTAGTAAGTAAAACGGCTTGATAAAAGGCTTAAAGGTCTAGCAAGAGAATAGAGATGGATCTATTTTAGAATTCTACTACTCTAGTTTAGAGGAGCTCTATGTGTAGAATGGACATCAATTTAGCATCCCAACAGATGGAGTAAAGCAGCAGCTAGGACCCCACTATGCCAATCAGAAAACAGAAACGAACCAAAACCAAGCCTAGAACAAAACCAAGATCAAAGTTGTCAAAGCATATGATCTAGGACCCCACTATACTAATCAGGAAATGAAGATACTACTTGTTTAAACACTACCTTGAACATAAGAGAATCTAAAATAACAATGACCTGCAATTCCAAGGGCAATCTCTTGAGTAAGTCACTATTACATGCCAACTGTCTCTATGAACTCAACTGGAGGCATAATACAACAGTTGCTATGTAATAGGCAGACATTTTCAATGAAAATAAGAGGAACTAACCATATCGATGCCAGCTAAAATAGCAGCCTGGATAGACTTGGTGTAGTTTGAATGTCATGGAGTGGTAAGCCAATCGAAGATAACAAAACCCTGACATTCCAGCCGAATGATTAAGCACTGCAGTAACCATGACAAACTTCCGGTATATGCAGCGTAGCCTGAGGTATAGGCGATAGAATGAAATGTCATTGGTATCAGATTAAGATACATTAAAAGTAACAGCTTCTGCTATTAGCTATATCTTTCTTTTACCTTTGGATTTGTTGAATAACATACCTACTATGTCTATAGATCACCCACCATATTTTACATAGTTTTAATTTCAATATCTGCCTAGAAACATTCAAGTGCAAGCCATCTCACAGCAATGTTAGCTTTTTCAACAAGACATACAATGATAACCTACGACTAATTTGGGTAAAGCGGTAAAGCCTTATTTGCCTTAATCGCCCGCTTCAGGTAAAGAATGTTCACTTTGATGCCACAGAAACTGCAATATAAGCATTCAAACACAATTTGAGGTCAAACCACAAATTCTGGGACATGACAAAAATAAAATAGATAACTTTGTGTAGTTAAGGCAACTTTTTTTTTTTATCATTTAGTTTAAGCAACCTTGGTATAATGGAGTTTATGCATCTTCTAATGATTTTGCGAATTACTCATATCTCCTTTCTTGAAGTGATGCTTGAATCTCTATTACCAATGTCTTCCCACAATAAACCAGACCTTGAATCTCTGTAACCAATGTTTCCCTAACTTCTGTGCTAGTATGTTCAAGCCAATAACTAATGGAATTTTCCCGAAGTGATGCTAGAAGACAATAAGCATTCTATTTATGACCAAAATGACAAACCATACTTAGTGGTGAAGGGAAACCACCTCAGTTAATCACTTACCAAAACTTTTGAAGCCAGCGCCTTAGCAAGGCCCTCTTTTTGCAAGTTGTTCAGAGCTCTCCGCAGCAGCATGTTCTGTCAGCCTAAAGGTAGAGCAGAATGTAGAGCTCTCAAAAGTGTCTCAATTAAAGTTGACAGTAGCTTAAAATCGGGGGGCATGATCCGGACCTTCGTGGACACATGAATAAGATGGCACAATATTAATATGTTTTGTTTTCAAAAGCAACTAAACATAGGTCACGTTGGAGAATATTTGAGCTACAATTCCATGTTTCTGAAAACAACTGAAAGTAGAGAACAGAAGAACTCAAATCTGTACCGAAAAGAATCAATCACCCTCCGCCTCCCATTACACATGATATGAACTCATATTCCAACACTTAAGGCCATATTTTAAGCAAATAAGATACTGTTTTAGCTTTAAGAACACATTTTCAGCAAGTTTCAAGACTTAATATCAAAGTAAATCCAAACCCTCTAAGTGCATAATCTGTGCAAATACTTAAATGATTATAACATGATAATTAATGAAGATTAAAACCCTAGCCTTGCAAGAATTGAAAAAAAAAAGTCATGTCAAACCTGGTGAGGACTCTTCGATCAGTGACTCTCTGTCTTAACCAATGCAATATGCCAGAATATAGCCTTGATTCTTCTCCAGCAATTAGTATGGAAACAGAGGTTCGATCAGAAACAAAATATATGGTATAACAAAAATAAACAATGTTAATGCAAATAGATGCAACCGAACTATCATGTTTAGAAAGTATCATGTTTAGTTCCCAACTAGGAGGCATCGATGCGGATAGAGTCATGAAACACATATTAGAAAAAATAAGATTCTACTAGTATTAGATGTACCTACATGCTGTTGTTCCAATGTGTCTGTAAACTACCATAGAGTACCATACAAACTGATTCAAGCATTAATCAACCTATATGAGTTTGAAATCAAGGGTTTCACTATTTTCGAAGCTTGGCTTCTGAAACTCAATCCCTATTGAGTTGATTTGAAGGCTGTTGGACCTTATTTGAGCCTATTCGCATCCTAATCTTCTTGTTTGCAGTAAGAATTTGAGTGGGTCATGCCCAAATATGTCGTCATGCTCAAAAGGAGTGTACATACACAATATATGAGCCTAAATTGCACAACCAAATACTAGTTTGTCTTAGTCATTCAAACACTTAGACCATACCTGCATGAAGTTTCCCAATGACCCTGCAATTGGTTGCAGATACATGGGAGTCATGGGACGAATAGAACATCACCAGCTATCTACAACAAACATAGAAGAATAATTACTAATAGCCAAAGAAAAATGAGAATGCTTGTAGCTGTTACTTAAGAATAAAACCAAACTAATGACTAGAGTTCAACGCCATATGCCCATGAAAGACGACGAGACTATATATCTTATTATACCTCCACTATAGTAACACGAGAAATTGAGTCCCTTGTACAGTTGCACAGCAGTGTTTGACAAGTTTTAGTTACCACGTACTCTCTCCGGAAACAAGTACTAAAAGAACTTTGAATGCAGGAAGCATATAATTCTACAGTTTAAGAAAGCTTACAAGTTTACAACCATGGCACCACCACAAAATAATCACCATTAACTTTTCCAATGACACCATCCTAATCCAGATAGTGATTGCTGCAAAACAAGTACAATATACATTAATCACTAAGCAGCAAATACTTTGTGAAAAAAATGGATAGTAGGTAGAGGGGGTCAAACTCAGTGGATGAGTAACAAGAAAAATACTTGCTATAAAAATAAAAATACCCAATATAACAGGGGAGAACATACTTATGAAAAAAACAGGGGAAAACATATATAACAGTTTGCCTCGTAAGGCACTTGAAAAATTAGTAGACCTAAGTTTCTTACTAATTAATCCAAACGTCAATCGATCAATATCCAAACTAACCCTTAAACACAAAACACTTTCTATAAAGACATCAACAAACATGAAGTCATGAAAATAGATACACTTAAAAGAATAGTCCCTGTATGAATTCCCTGGCCCACTTTGAATGGCAATTGAAAGAACAAAACATGAAGATATGTCGAGCCTTCAAAGAACAGAAAACATGTGTTGGTTAACAATCTTCAAATCATTCAAAACCTATTGCCTAATACTTGAGAAAGTTCAAATTAGTCAAATAAAAAGCTTTACTGAAACACACAAACACCAAAACAAAAATAATAGAATCAGACCAACCAACATCAAGCATCAATAGATTTACCCAAAAAAAACATCAAGCATCAATAAGCAAATCCCGAAGAGAAAGCAAAGCCTAGATAATTGACTGAATATACGAAAACAAAATAAGTTCACTTTAGTAAGAACACTTGTTTA
Organism: Rhododendron griersonianum; assembly: GCA_018127125.1. Classification (NCBI taxonomy): domain Eukaryota; kingdom Viridiplantae; phylum Streptophyta; class Magnoliopsida; order Ericales; family Ericaceae; genus Rhododendron; species Rhododendron griersonianum. The sequence continues at coordinate 32,380,461 of CM030797.1, read as the reverse complement.
GGACTGCTAGTAGTGGAATTTTGCTTGCCAAAGCCAGAGATCGGTTGTGCTTGAGTGCTTTTGTGCCTATGCAATTGAGGGATAGAGATCGAGAGGGATCCAGAGTTTGACGAACAGGAGGAAATCGAGGACTTACATTTAGCAAACAGGAGGACTTAATTTCGATCCTCCATCACAATCGATATCTAGGATTTTGGTAGCCACACTGTTGAAATCAAAACCCCAAAACAAAAATATGTATATACGTACATATATCTTGGGTCTATCGAGAGAGAGAGATACCTTGTGAAGTAGAGAGGTGAGGGTTGGGAGCCGTCGATCGTTGGTGCTACTGAAGGAGATGAACGCCATGGATACACCATGGTTCTAGGGTTTCTTTGCAGAACAAGATGGAGGGGAGAGGGAGAGGAACTGGTGAAATCGATGTGTGAGGGTTTCTCAGAGCGTTGATGAGATCGTCGAAGGGGGAGTCGGTGTGCGAATGGCACCAGAACTGAAATCTTGAAATTTTTAGCAAATCGATTTTTAGCAAATCATGAGTCGATGTCGATGTCGATGTGCAGTTGTTGGTCGCCGGGGGTCGAAGGTCTGATGGGGAGAGAGAGAGAGAGAGAGAGAGGAGATGTGCCGTGCCTCCATCTCTAAATTTTTTTGTGAAGCGGTATGGGATTAGGGCGCAGAGGGATGGCGAGTTTTTAGTGGAACGCTGTTTTTTAAATAAGAAACGCTATTGTAAACAAGGCGCGAGGTTTCCTTCTTTTTCTCCCGCTGAAACGCTATAAACGTACCCCTACGACAGCATTTCTAAAAAAACGCTATTAACTAATGCTATAAAAACCCATATTTGTTGTAGTGTGTTAGCTTAGTTGGTCAAGTAAGATAAAAGTTGGAAGGCTTCTAGGCTATCATCACACAAGGATTTGCAAACACACACACCTATCTTTCTCTCTCTCTCTCTCTCGTCATTTCTCTCTCTTTCTCTCCCTCTCTCTCTTGTTCTATGTATATATGTGTGTACATATGTATAAAAGTTAACTTAAAAAGAAGGTTTGAGGGTAATGATGGTTTGGAAGAGATATCTCCTTGAAAGTGACCTTTCAATGGTAGAGAAAGAACAATGCACTTTCTAGGAAAATGATTTGTTTGACTAAGAAAACATAATGATGGGCTTGATTGACATGAGTGGAAAAAATGACAAGTCAATGGAAAGTGAAATGATGAAAGGGTTGGCTTTGGCTTTGACTTTTGAAAATGACTTATCAATGCAAAAAGAATGAATAAGGCTTCAAAGTAACCTTTCTAGGAAATTTTAGAGTGATATATATATATATATATATATATATATATATATATGCCAAGGTTACTTGTAGAAAGGAGAAAGGAAGTGATGATGGCTTACATTGAAGAGACCATTCAATGAAAAATATAATTAAAGGTTTCCAAAATATGTGAAATAACCTTTTAATGAGTGAGGTAGACTTTCTAGGAAAAACTAGAGTTTAAAAAAAGGTTGAAGGGTTCATAAATGGTTCGGGAGGTTTAACTAGGCTTAGAATCCAATTGGTTTGGCTAACTAATTGGTTGGAATCAAATTATCGTAGGAAAGGTAGGATTCCTAGCCAAGAAGATGAATTTATGAATTAATTCTAGACACAAATAAATATGCAAGGGTATAAATAAGTCCATTTGTCCTTAGGAAATGACTAGTTAATTTTATATGAAGAAAACTTAATTTATAAGTCTAGAATTTAGTTATGACGGATTATTAAAAATTAAAAAGGAATTTTAAAAGCAATCCAAGTAATTAAAAAAGATTTTTCAATAATTAATGAAATTTTTATTTACCAAAAATCAGAGTTATTATAATAATGAATTAAATAAAGACGGATGGAAAGAAAAGAAATTTACCGAGCAAAACCAAGAGTTAACTAAAAGAATTTATCATTTTTTTTTCTTAAAAAAAAAGAGAAAAATTTCCTCCAGAAATTAGGGATGTTACAGATAGAACAATTTTTTATTATTATAATGATTGGTGTATTTGATTGAGAATATGTAGGGTTTATTAAATTTGGTTATTGTCAAAAAAAATTGCTAGTTTCGATTATCCAAAGCCCAAAATTTGATTATTTCTAAGGAGGTTATTAAGTTTGATTAGAGCATCCACAGTGGAATAATCAAAACCATAGAGTTGCTAAAGTTAACAATGTTTTCTCAAAAAAGTGCTCATAGTAACATAACCAAACTTAACAACCTCTTAGCAACTCATCAAATTTTGGCCATTGGATAATCAAAACTAGCAACCTTTTGCCAATAATCAATCATTCTCTCTCTTCCATTTCTCTCTCTCTCTCTCTCTCTCTCTCTCTCTCTCTCTCTCTTATTTTTATAAGAAGTTTTGGTTATTTTTGTTTTTTATTAATTTTTTTAAAACTGTCTTTTTTTCTTTCAAAAACTGTTATTTTAAAAAAAAAAGTATTTTTTTTTCAAAAATTGTTTTTTAAAACTTTTTTCGAAAAGTATTTTTTATCAAAATAAAAGTTTTCAAAAAAATATTTTCTAATAACCTATTTTTATTCATTTGAAAACTATTTAAAAAAAAATTGTTTTATATGGTGACAATTTTTAGATTTTTATAAGTTGAAAATGTGATGTGAGAAGTTTTGATTATTCAATTTTGATTGTCATTGTAGACATCTACATTGCTAATTTCAGCAACCTCTTAAATGGATAACCAAAAGATGATGTTGTAACTTTTGATTATCCACTTTTGATTATTCCACTGTGAATTATAGTATTGTGAGTCATATTTTGCACTAACAATGTTAACTTTAATTTTTTTTTACTTTTGATTATAGCATCGTGGATACTCTAAGGAGTTCTAGAAAGAGGCGAGTTAATTACCAGAGCGGAGCCCCCGCGGTTTGGTACAGTACTGTAAGGGTATTTTTGGAAAAAAGGCCATGTACCCGAATTAGGTTTAGGAATAGAGTGAGCTATAAATACTCTATGTATACTCTGTTTGCAATGATAATAAAAAACTACTGCTATCGCTCCCATGGACGTAACTGATTTTGGGAAACTACGTAGATTCTATGTGTATTTTATTGTTTCATATTCGTACATCGTCCGTGTTTTTCCCCTTTGATTGAATAAAGACAAAAAAAATGAGTATGAATTGTAAAAAGGGGAATGTGAAAATTGATTTTTTCTTTTTAGTAAATGAAAAGATAATCCAAAGCTACTCTGACTTTTCCCTCTTTGGGCTTGCCAGTTATTTGTCACCAACAGATTCCTAAACACGAAAAGCCGGAACATTGTGAAAATTGAATCTTGCTCCTTGAGAGCTTCTCCAATCAAGAATGTCAAAATTGACATGACAAGCCAAGTCGAAGAATTGATATGTGATACAACTTTAACTAAGATATCAAATGCTTAGTCATTTTTTTTGAAGGGCAAATGCTTAGTCATTTGACATTCTATCTCTCATGTCAAATTTGACATTTGATGTCAAAGATTTTCTTCCATTACTTTACTTCAAAACTTTCTAAAATAAATATTTCGACATGTTGGTTGGAGTGGGCACTTTGAAAATATCGAATATAACATGTCAAATTGTCACGCTTCAAAGAAAAAAAAAATGACATCCTAAAATTTGAAGGTAAGGTTAGGGATGCTTGCTTATCCAAAAAAAAAAGGTTGGGGATGCTTACAAACCTTAGAGTATCCATAGTGGAATAATCAAAAGTTGGCACATCATCTTTTGGTTATTCATTTAAGGAATTGTTGGGGTTAGTAATGTAAAGGTCCACAATGGTATAATCAAAATTGAATAACCAAAACTTGCCATATTACCTTTTCAAACTACGGTTAATCTACAGTCAACCCATTGGGCGGACGGTAAAAGCGCATTTCTCGTTCCCCAATTGAAGTCCTTTCACTCAAAAGCAAAACTTACACCAACCGTACATTTCTTCCTCTTTTAATTAATTATCAGATATCCAAATGACAATAACACCCTTCACTTCTTTACGACGTTACAAAACTAGTACTCATACGGCAAATAGGGGACCTCTGCTTTTTCACTCCTGCGTTTATCGTTTGTACAGAAATATGGTAGTGCTTTTACAGTCAAGTTTCTGCTTTGTAGGGCCTTAAATAACGAATTGATACTTAATTGTAAGTTTTAGAGAAAAAATTCAATTATGAAACTTTAGAATAAAATGATAAAAATAACAAGAACTTCAAACAAGTTCAAACGGATTGAAAATTAGAGCACTTAATTTTTTAACCATATTTTTTTTAATATGTAAACGGCCTCAAAAAGGATAGTGATAATGTCAAAACTCCAGCGCATAAAAGTTTTGTACACTGCACATGATACAAGTCTTTTGTGTACTAGAGTTTTGACACCAACAAAAACAGTTTTGGCATTATCATTGGAGTACTTAATTTTTTTGAGACTGTTTATATATTAGAAAATTTAGTAAAAATTAAGTGCTCAAATTTTTAATCCGTTTGAACCGGTGCGAAGATTTTATTATTCTGACCATTTTATTTTAAATGATCATAATTAAATTTAAACTCTAGACCTCTCATTATCAATTTTTTGCTCTTTAAATTATCTCATATAATGACCGGTTATTATATTGAAATAGAACCAATTTTTATGCGGGTCGACTAACTTCTGAGGGTTTAATCCCATCATCTACAAGTAGAGAGCCCGATTAAACTAAATTGAATGAAGACATCAACCCCTTACCTATATCCAATTGAGTTAGTTTTAATACGGCTCCTTAAAAAATATTTTAAATAAATTAAACGGCTTGAATTATTTGTGTGGATACTCCTACGTACATTTTTGATATACTTTTTGTACTATTGTTTTTTGGATAAAAAAAAATAACGGTGTCTCTGGAGTAATTTTTTTTTCCTGTGTGTGAAAAGCACTACTGTATTTGTGTACAAACGATAAAGCACAGGAGTTAAAAAGAGTGGACCCCTATTTGCCGTCTTGCAGGAGTATTTGTTTGTTTTGTTATGTGGTAAAGAAGTGAAGGGTGTTATTGTCATTTGGATATAAATTAAAGGAGGGAAAAATGTATGGCAGGTTGTAAACTCTGAAGTTTTGCTTTTGAGTGAAAGGACTTCCATCGGAAAACAAGAAAGGGCCCTTTTACCGTCTGCCCAGTGGGCTGACTGTAGATTAACCATTCAAACTATAAAAATCTAAAAATTGTGAACATAGGAAATAATTTTTTTAAAATAGTTTTCAAACTAATAAAACATGTTATTAAAAAAAAAATGGAAACTTTTAAAAAAAACTGTTTTCGAAAAAAAAAAAAGATTTTAAAATCAAAACAATTTTAAAAACAGCTTTTGCAAAAAAAAAAAAAAAGTTTCAAAAAAACATTGTTTGAAAAAAACCAGTGATTGGGACATAAGGCTCGGTTTGAAAAAAAAACCAATTTTAAAAAATATTTTTTTTAAAAAAAAACAGTTTTTGTTTTGAAAAAACTACTTTAATAAAAAAATATTTTTTGCAAAATAGTTTTTGCAAAAAAATAAAAACTATTTTTTAAATATTTTTCTTAGAAACATTCTTGAAAAAAGAAAGGGAGAGAGGGAAGGTTTTTGTGTAATGATGGGTGTATTTGATTGAGAAAATATGGAGACCACTAAATTTGGTTATTGATAAAAGGTTACTAGTTTTGATTATTTAAGGGCCAAAATTTGATGAGTTGCTAATATGTTATTAAGTTTGGTTATTCCACTGTGAAACATTGCTAACTTTAGCAACCTTATGATTTTGGTTATTCCACTGTAGATGCTCAAAACCAAAAAAAAAAAGAAAAGTCTGTTGGATGTGTTTTACACCTATTTGGGAAAATTTATTCAATTGCGACAGAAATTGCAGAACCGTATTGAAATTAGTATCTTCATCAATTACACTGTCCACACAGATAGTTTTGCACATATTTGTGCACAAATTTTTTGTAGGTCCACTTTTGAGTCCCACACAAATAATCCGATTCGTTCATTAATGTTAAAATATTTTTTAAGAGACTCCGTAAAAAATTAGCTCGATAAAATATATAGTTCTAGTCTGCGATGAAAAGTTGACTTGGATCGATATATATTCTTTCGTGGCCATAAATTTAGCCCTTAATGGTCTAGTTGTTGTTGGGCTTCACCCACGTGTGATAATTAATCGAGGGAGTGTTTGATAATTATTCGCGTGTAATTATGGTATATTCGGTTTTGGTTAGAGAATCAAATCTTATGGCAAGTATATAATTATTCTCAAGAGTTGGGAACATCGGAAGAGTTTCATACCAAACCAAACCAAACCGAGCCTTATGTCCCAATTAATTGCGGTCGGCTAGAAAGAGTTCCGTACTTGGCGGTATTACTTAGTTGGAAGAGTTTCCTTCTTGGTGTGTTTCCTAGTCCGAGTAGGAAAGGGGATCTTGTTGGAGTGGCTAGCAAGGCATTGGAGATATGCAAGGCTCGGTTGATTTTCCATATATACCACTGCTTATTGCACTCTGCAATGTCTAGTTTTTGCTGAGAGCAACTTGTCTGTTTTTAGCTAGGATGGTGAGAGTCATCATTGTAGCTGAGAGTTATCAGCAAGGGTTGGAGAGAGAGAGAGAGAGAGAGAGAGAGAGAGAGAGAGAGAGAGAGAGAGAGAGAGAGTGAGAGAGTTAATGGGTGTTTGGCTACCTATTTTTTGCATTTTCCAATTCTCCTTTTTGCTTTTTGGGTGTTTGGCGACCCCCTCCAAAATTCATTCCCAACAAATGAGTTCTCATATTTTGAGGATAGAGGCTGAAATGGAAAAAAAGGCCAGGAGGAGTTTTTCAACTTCTCTTTTTTGCATTCTCTATTTGCAGGCCCGGTCCTGAGTTTTCCGGGGCCCTAGTCGACCAACCAATTTGGGGCCCTTCACATCTACAAATGAAATATTTTCAAAATATACAATTTGTCCCAAATATAAGACTTGCAAATACTTAGCCAGGTCACAAAAATTACAGTACAATAACTAACTTGAACAATGCTCTTCTTGCATTTTTAGAGGCAAATAAATCAATTAAGCTTCCATAGTCTAGTTTTGCTGCGAAATCATTTTCAATGAACTCTCCTATATGCTTATTTTATTCTATATGTACCACCACATTCCAACATATTTTCGAGCAATTAAACAAATAGTTCTCAACTTCCCAAATGCATAAACAAATAATACTTGCAAAAGAAAAAAGCATAAACAAACGCCAGGAGAGAGACTAGAGAAGGCGATTCACAAAAGAAAAAGCATACCTGGTACTCTGGTAGATTAATTTCTTGCCGAGTTGCCAATTCACGTTTTTACCTCTTCTGGCTCTTCATTCTTCAAGGGCAGGGGCTAAAAGTATTTTGGGGCTTTATTGGGTTAGGGCTACAAGTAGGACCATAGGGGATGAAATTTGGGGGTGAGAGAGAGAGAGACTAGAGAAGGCGAGAGGACTGGAGAAGCCGACGTTGGGGACCTGGGGTTTTCACATTTCAATTCTCGGCTGTGAGACCAGAGGCAAAGCCGACTTGGCTTTTCTATTTGTGGTTCTAAATTGTGTTTTTTTTTTTTCTTTTAAGAGTTGTCACAGGAATTTCCGGATTGGGCTGAAAAAATCTTTTGGGCCTTGTTTTAAAATGGGGCCTCACTCTTTTAAGTTAACTTTAGGTACAAATTTTGGGCCTAAGGACTCCAAGTGTAGTATACTAACTTATAATGTTGGGGAGCCCTAATTTTGGGCCTTTTGAGGGGGGGGGGGGGGGGGGGGGCTAGATCACCGCCTGGTGGGCCTAGGCCCAAGGCCGGCCCTGTCTATTGTCGCGGAAACCTTTTGGCGACTAAAAACAGCCATTTGGTGACTATTATTTTTGTCGGCAAAAGAGTTTTTTCTTGTAGTGTAGGTGCCCCTACCCTTTTCAAAAAATTACAATCTTTTTCTGTCTTAAACTTCTTTTGGAATTCTTCCTAATTACCAACAAAATTAAAAAATAGTGCAAGACTTTCAATTAACGAAGAAGAAAATAATTTCACAAAATAATTTTAAAAAATTAACTAAAACATTATTTATACACATTATATACCATCATAAATAACCAGGGGCAACGTGGTAAAAAATCAAATCATAATTCATTTTCATCACATACCTCCCAAACACTACTCTTATTGCAAAATACATTATGCACATATTACCTAAACATTTTATTAGATTCAAAATACATTCTGACCATAATCCAAAAAGTCAAAAAGCCAAAAAATTGAAAATGAAAATGTCGACCATGAATATGATAGGGATGACACCAGTTGGGAATCATGTTCGTAAGCTGATTAGGGGGTGTTTCCGGTAGTGAAAAAATTGTAGATTTTTATTTGTGGTTGAAAAGTTAGGTGTTTTCGGTAGTGAATAAATTGTTGAGAAATGTCAAAGTTGTTTCCGGTAGAGCTACTATAGCAAAATAAGTTTTTGTTGATAACTTTTTTGTTAGTGAAAATGAGATGGTAAAATGCGTTAAGTTTTTAGCGTTTTTTGTCAGTGGAAACACCCCTAAGTCATTTGAATGAACTAAAAATCCTTAGAGTTGAATCGATGAAGAGACCCAAGTCGGAGTATATTAATTGCTGTCAGAGCTTTAAAGTAAGTAAATGAACTATACCTTAGATGATGGATACTCGGTCTATTTTAGTAACATGATTCTATAGCCATTAGGGTTTTTCTGAACAATCTGATGCTATAGGTGTCGGGCCTTGCCCAATATTAAGACGTTAGATGGTTTTGAGGGGACTGGTTCTTGTCCATTATTCGATCCATATATGGTCCAATTTCCTCTAGTTTTTATATTTTTTTGGTTTCATTCTAGACTCAAATAAATGATCAAACTCTTTCGTTTTGTAAAACTCGTCGAGGAGGATACCTCTACCAAATATTGATTTGATCGAAATTCGTTTTCTATATGCACAATTCATGTTTTTGCAAGAAAATAATAGAGTGTAGAAGTTTCAAACAATACTTGGCTATCTTTTTTTCTAACAAAAACGATTCGTTCATACATTGAATGAATTGTGATCAAACTAATTTTTAGCATATATATTTTTCTCAACGATTACTATTGTAACGCCCCTAATTTTTGGGAACGTTAAAAGGACAAATTTATTGAAAAACTAAAGAGAGTCTGGCTCATTATTACATCATAATTCTCACAAGAGTATTTTTATTCAACACAAGGAGGGGAACTAGGGTTCCTATCTACTGCTCTGCTTGCTCCTCCATCCTAGCCAGCTCTTCTGCTCCAAAGGCTTCCAAGGTGTACTATTCACCTTGATCATCTACAAAGTCTGACACATTATATCAGCGTCGCCACCGATATAATATGTCAGGGTCACCAAAGGTAACACCATGAGCTACAAAAGCTCAGCAGAATAATCCCATACCCACTAACCCATAACTTACAAGCAATGAATCATACAGATAACGTTATCTACACAGTTCATGCTTATCTAATAAAACAGTTAATAATGACACATCCACATTCACTATTAACTATCGTTGGTGTCCGTGACATCAGAGTTTCTCCTATGCAGCATTTCGTAGACCGTGTCATCATCTTCACTTCTCATTTGCCAAATCAACATTCCAAAAAGTATTTTAACACATCCAACCTCGGTTCCGCCGTTCCGGTCTCCCGAGTATCCTCACAATGGTTCCGTCGCACGGGTTCCCATTGGCACACAAAACTTTGCGTTGGCTCCTCTCCGCGGATAACCAAGCCATATTTCTAATGAGGCTATCACGTCCGGCCACATCGCGGTTTTCACAAACATTTAAATTACCTCCAATGAGACTACCACGTCCGGTCCCATTGGCAACACACACCACACAATGGGCTACCAAGTCCGGCCACATTGCGGTTTCTCAACATCTTTTTACACAATGGGCTACCACGTCCGGCCACATTGTGATTTCAAACACACCTTGTCATTAACACTCCCTAAGTGTCATGTTTCTAACTTTTCTAGATTTCTGTGTCTCGTTTTCATGCAGTGACTCCGTGGTAGGACTTTCCTCATAAACATAAATCATTCATTGTAATCTTGGAACTAAACTAGCAAGATCATCCAGTTCTATATTACTTAGCATGTTTGTCACGTTCTCGATTTTCAACATAAATAACAATACCATTTGAAATATAAATCCTCACAGTAGTATTTACTATACCCCAAAAAAATAATACAATACTGTTCCCGAGTCCTCAAACTTGTCCATAATTACAACGTATCGAATTAAGGCATTCCAGTATATTACTGTACAATTTGATTTACAAACATATTTGATGTAGAACACGTGGAGGCCCAATTCCATGATCAGCTGGACCGAGCCAAGCCTCGGAAGCCCAAACGGTGTTTAATTTCAGATTACCCAATTTGGCAACATTCGGACGAGCTCGGAATAAGCCCAAACTTGGTGGGCTGACTTATTTTCGCGCTCCGGTCAATAGTCATAACCCATGGTTGATGATGTGAACTGCTTTTCGGCCTAATTCCTTCGTTTAGGCCTTCAATTGGACGTTTTTGCCGTTTTAGGAAATATTTGTTTCGTTAATAACTTTTAGCGTATAATTCCGTAGAAGTTGATTCTTTTTGGGAAAGTCATGTTTTTCTTCCCTTTTTCCAATTTTATTATTTTCCCCAAATTTTGGGAATTTTCGTTTTTGAATTAGGGTTTTGCTAGGGTTACGCCTTTTTTCCTATAAAAGGGTTGTAACCTAATGTTTATGCAGCTTTTTATCAATAATATTCAGACTTTGTCTTTTTCTCTCGTGGACTCGAGTTTATCATTCGTTCGATTAGTACGCAACTAATCTCTTTGTTAATTCCGCTGCGTCAATATTGGTGGCTCCTGAAAACGACTTTTAAAACAAAGATGCACTCCATGCACTTCATATCACTGCCCCTGTGTTGTACCTGAAATGATAATAGGTTTGAGCAAACACGCGCCCAGTAGAGAAATCTTTACACAAAATATATGAAAATGCGATGAAATATGCACCAGAGATGAATGGGTTTCAACGAACAAACCCGAACAACGGAGATTTACCTCAATAGGAAAAACGAACATCGACTTCAAAGTTCTAAGCATCTTATCGGGATTCCTATCAAGCTCATGTCAAACTTGAAGCTATACTAAGTTCACATCAAGTCAAACAAACCTACAGTGGGTTCTCAACCACTTCATTTACTTCATGCGTGAACACCACCATCTAACTCAATTTCACATTACAGAATATCAAATCTCTTTCCCTTAAAACTTTCCTTTTGATTGCAAATGACTTGTGAAAACCAAACCAAACCAATACGAGTCAAGCTCCGTGATTCGAGCTTGAATACCGGAGTCCGTTGATTTGTGCCCAAATACCGGAAACCGTTGATTCGCTCAAGAATACCAGAGGATTTTCATCAAAATCCTTTAACCAAACCCAAAATCCTCTCATTAACTTCGTAAACCAATAACGTGTCGTTAAGAGTTTGAGCCGAAGCTCCTGCCAGGCATTTACTCGATAACGAGCCCTGAAGACAAATGATATGAGCATCTAGCTCCTGCCAGAAATTTACTCATCTAAGAGCACTGAAAGCATACAATATGAGCATTTAGCTCCTGCCAGACATTTACTCATTTAAGAGCACTGAAAGCTAGAGGTGTCAAACGGGCCGGGTCGGCACGGCACGACACGGTTAAATGTGGCACGGCACGGGCCAGGGCACGGGTCATGGCCCTGGCACGGCACGATACGACACGGTCTTAGTGAGCACGTGGACGGGCACGGGTACGGTCTTGGCCGGGCACGGCACGACACGACACGATTTTAGTGGGCACGTGGACTGGCACGGGTACGGTCTTGGCCGGGCACGGCACGACACGACACGATTTTAGTGGGCACGTGGACTGGCACGGGGCACGGACGTGGGCGGGCACGGGTTTGACGGGCACGGCACGACACGACACGACACGGTTCTAGTCGGGCACGGGCACGACACGGTAGTTGAACGGGCACGGCACGACACGGGTTTGACGGGCACGGCACGACACGACACGGGTTTGACGGGCACGGGCACGGCATGAAAATTTGGCCTGGCACAACACGACACGGGCACGGAATGTGGACGGGAACGGCACGACACGACACGGTTCTAGTCGGGCACGGGCACAGGAAAAAAAAAATTAAATAAGCCAAATGACTTTTTTTAATTTATAAAAAAAAACTAAACAATTTCTATTCGGTAAAAAATATTTGATTACCTTTACAACTAAGATATTTAGTTATAAAAAAACTATTTCTTAAAAAAAATCATGTTTTTAAAAAATCATTTTTTTACCTTTAAAAATTATCAATTTTTATTCGGTAACAAATATTTATTTTGTTTTTGTTAGTGAATAGGCTTTGGACAATTGGTTTATAAATTTAACATTACAAGATAACAAGTAAAATTATAAAAACTTATCAAAATATTTATGGTGCAAGAGTAATTTAATACGAAAGGAAATGTGCAAGAGTCGTATATCCGGATATCCCTAGATCTACCGAGAAATAAAAAAAATTCTCAAACAAAAAATGAGAAAGAAATACATAGTAAAAATAAGTGGAAAAAAACTAAAATAAGGAAAAAATATATATTGTAGAAATAAGGGGAAAAAAACCAAAAAGGAATTGGCTACACTAGGACTTGAACCCAGGTCCTTAAGGTTCAATTATACACAATCAAACCACTATGCCACCAATTAACTTGTGTTATAAATTTGAAAAATTAATATATAATATATAGCTCTATTATATAAAACAAGACCATCAACTTCAAGTAGTAGCCACACAATCGCAACGCAATCACGACGATCGATACTATTCAATGCGTTCATTTTATTGTGCTTAGTGTTTTAATTATGGGATCCAATTTTTTTGTGCGTTGGATATTGAAAGCTCTTTCATCGGCACGCTGATTTGTTGTTTGATTGATTTTTTTTTACGTTCGATCAAGTATGTAGCTATAAGCATTTTACTTGATTATTGGCATGAATGATCTAATCCCTCCCACTTAAAAGTTAGATGGTTCCGATTTTTTAAAAATAGCTTAGGCGGCCCTCAAGTGGTGTATTATAAGACTTTAATGTCTTTGAAAGCACCGAATGTGTTCCGATCAAGTGATTTCCAACATCCGATTATCACCTATTCAATGGAGAATGATAAATTTGATAAGACGTTAAATTGTAACGGTTTGGATCAAACATTCGAACAAATAATTCTGTAACTACATTTCAAATCTATACATCAAACTTAGTTGGTTCTAAACTAAGGTATTCTGCTATAGTCTAATGTATGTTAGCCACACGATCGCGACACCCTTATGATAATCCATACCGTTCATTTTGTTGTTCTTGGTGTTTTAATCACTCTCACCAATTTTTTGTTTTATCAGGTTTTCAAAGCCCCTTCATCGGGACGTAGATTCATTAATAGGAAAATGAACGTTATAAACAATCAAGTATATAACGATAACCAATTTACTTCATTTTTTGCAGGAATGATGTAATTTTCTCCCACATAAAAGATAGACGGTTCCGATTTTCAAAAAATAGCTCGGGCGTCCCTTGAGTGATACATTATAGGACTTTACGAGAATTTTCCGTTATTTGGTGCATATAGAATGAGGTGTGACTTATGCATAGGATCACAACTTGGCCAAGTATATATGGAAAGAGAGATGAAGTCGGCAGCAGCCAGCAGGCCCTAGCAGCTGAACTCTCTCTCTCTCTAGTTTCAAACGAAACCGATTCACCACCGAAACCCTAGAGTTCAGTCGTCTGTCCAAACATCGATATCTGAGTTTCCCGTTGCCATTCAGCAGGTCTCAACGGCTCTCACTCTCACTCTCGCTCATTTATCTCTCAACGTCTCTCTCTCACTCTCACAGTCTCAACTCTCAACTTTCTCTCTCTCTCTCTCTCAACGATCTGGCCTCTGGGTTCGTTACATTCAAAGATCCAAAAGTCCTAGATCTACAACGGTGACTGGTAGTGGTATTGTTTTTAATCACTCTCGTCTCTCTCACTCTCTCCACTCTCTCCACTCTCAACGGTGACTGGTAGTGGTCTGGCGGTGAGTCAAACCGTAGATCGACTGCCGTTTCCGTTTCTGTTCAGTCGGTGTCGGTGACCGTTCAGCGACTCAAACCCTGACTCGTCTGAGTTGCCTGGTGTTCAGTGGCTCAGGTCCTCAGCCTCATCTGAGTTGCTGTTGCCGTTCAGGGCCTTCAGGTCCTCAGCCTCAGGCGTTCAGCTCACGGTCATCGCCGTTCAGCTCACAGTCACCGCCGTTTGCTCCCGAGTATACGCTTGGTCTCCAGTCAAAGGTATAATGATTTCTGCCATTTGTTGTTTTTCAAAGTTCACGAGCAAGGGTTTAATCTCGATCTGTAAATTTAAAAGTGTTACTGCCATGGTTTTGATTTTAATTGGATGGTGTACATTGTTATTAACCCTATATTTAATTCGTAAACCTTCCGTTAATGCTAACATGTGCATCATAATTGTGGTAAACCTTAAATTGAGATTAATTTATGGTGGACTAGTTGGAATCTGTTGGTTGTATTAGCTAGATGATTAATTAATTTAATGAAGCCGTGGTTTCAATTCATGATTTTTTTTGTGGTTTTTACAGATGGCTTCTGAACATATAAATGTTGGGGGAAGTGATCACTCTCACTCTGAGAAATCTGACTCATCTCATGATGAACATGGAGCAACTCCTTCAATTTCACCCCTGCAAATGGGTTCCGTAGGTGAAGCTGCTTCAAACACTGTTGCAGCAGGTTCTACTTCTACAGGTACTCGTGGGGCAAAAAGGAGTCGCCTCACTTCATATTTATGGAAGCATTTCCATAAAGTTGAAAATTTCATAGATAAAAATGGTATTGATCTAGGATGGAGAGCTGTATGCAATTATTGTGGAAGTCATTATAGTGCAAATAGTGACCATGGCATAGGGTCTAAAGGTAGACATTTTAAAAAATTTCATGAAAAAGATTTTGAAGAAGGCAGACTAGGCAGTAGTGGACCTAGTAGTGGTGGTTTGTCAAAATTTAAATATTCGAAACCTAAAATGAGAAAGGGATTGGCCCGTTATGTAGCTGCAGCAGAACAACCATTTACGTTTGGTGATGATATTAGATTTGAATATTTTGTGAAGAATTATCTTAATCCTGAATTTTCTAAAGTTTCTAGAAATACAACTAGAAGTGATTGTTTGGGAGCTTTTGGAAAAACTAGAAAAGAAATGATAACTGAAATTAAAAAGTTTGATAGTACAATCTCTTTTACTTCTGATATGTGGTCTGGTATAAATGATCTTGGTTATATTTGTGTGACTGCTCATTATATAGACTCTAGTTGGATTTTGAATAAAAGAATTATTGCTTTTCGTTTAATGGAGCACCCTCATAATGCTAATAATATTTTTCAATGTATAAGTGGGGTTTTAAGGGAGTTTGAAATTGTTGATAAAGTTTTCAGTATTACTTTTGATAATCATACTGCTAATACCGCTGCAATTGAATTGTTCAAGGTAAATATGACAAACTTGCGTTCTAGTCAATTTTTTCATATGCGATGTGTATGCCATATCATTAACTTGGTTGTGCAAGATGGTTTGGAATCTATAGCACCACAAATAAAAAACATTAGAACTGCTCTTCTTTTTATTTCTACTTCCGGAGCTAGGCGACAAGAATTTGAGGCATTGTGTAAAGTTTACAATGTTAAACCAAAAAGAATGAAACTTGATATGAAAATTCGTTGGAATTCAACCTATCTTATGTTAAAATCTTGTAGGAAACACACTGCTGTGATTACTGCTTTTGTTAACGCCAGGTCTAATTGTGATTTAACTCATTCTGATTGGATAATTGCTTTTGAGTTCATGAAATTTTTGAAAGTATTTTATGTTGCTACCTGTGCTCTTTCGGGTGTTCGTTATCCTACTTCTTGTCTTGTGCTTAATCACTTGTATAATATCAGTTTCAATTTTAATACTTATAGAGCAGAAACAAATTTTATAGTTGCTTGTATTGATATGGAATCAAAATTCAGGAAATATTTCGAGGAAATGCCAAAAATATTTATTGTAGCTGCAATAATGGACCCAAGGATTAAGTTAGAAGCTGTTCATATGCTCTTAGAAGGAATTTCTGATAACTTAATGATTACATTACCTTCTCATACTGAAGTGGATTCGCTATTGACTAATTTATATGCTTCTTATGAGTCTAAGTTTGCAAGCACTACTACGAGTACTACTACTGTTCCTTTACCATCTACAAGTTGTAATGACCCATCCTGGTCTCTCATTTCCAAGAAAGGTAAAAGTGCAAGTGCACGCTCTGAACTTGTTAAATATTTAGAGATAGAGCATCTTACCGAAAAGGACGACTTACAAAATTTTGATATCTTAGACTGGTGGAAAAAAATGATAGGACATTTCCCATTCTTTCCATCATGGCACGTGATGTACTAACAGCTCCTGTCTCTTCAGTTGCATCGGAATCTGCTTTTAGTGCAGGTAAGAGAGTGTTGGATGAGAAGAGGAGTAGACTAGCTCCAGACATTTTGGATTGTCTCCTATGCTTAAAAGATTGGGAGGATGCACGTCTTGGAATTCAAAAAAAATCAGCCAAAGATGAATTAAGAGATTATTTTTCAGACTCTGATATAGATGGTGATGATTAGGGGAGATGCATTACTAATGTGATGTTGCTGGTAACTTATGACGACCTTATTTCAGTTTTCTTCAAAACTTTGTTGGGATTTCAACTTTTGTTCTTGATCTTTATGTGTTAGTAGCTCGTATTTAGCTTGGTGGATACCTCTAACCTGGTTTTATGCCAAACCTGAGGTGTAACGAAGCCAGGCTAAATATTGAGTTTCTTTTTAGTTAGTATAGTTAGTTTTATAGTTAGAATGCTATACTCTGCTGTTAACATGCTATTTTTTTTGCAGTTTCTGAGATTTAGAATGCATTTTACTGCAGATTCTGAGGTTTAAACACACGTGTTCTGCAGTTTCTGAGGTTTAGAATGCATTTTACTTATGGGCTGTTATTGCTATTGCTGAGTGCTGTTATGGTGGCAGATAGCAACTCTTGCTTTGTAGTATATGCCTAACCAACTGGGGATGTCGTTGGGATCTCCCTTCGCAGAGGGGGACGTCCTCTGCATGATGTATAGATGCTGGTTTTCTGATATTTGTCACATCTGGGGTATGAATTAGAAGTAGAAGAGATGCACTCTTTTTGAATCCTGTTATCACCCACAGAGCTAAAGATTTTCTTTCTAGCATAAAGGACATTGAGCATCGATTCTTTAGAGCATCTGAATCTGGAAAGGAGGTCTCCAGGATGCTTGAAGCTAGCAAAATCCGGGTTGGATACTCTGACGCCAAAGGTAACTCCCTGTAGCTATGATATGAAGACTTTTCCGCATTATAAGTTGGTGAGATGTTTCTATTTTGGTAGCTTAATTGCAATTTTTTTTGTAGGGGGGTCAGCAGTCTCAGACTTTTTGGCAGCTCTGAGACTGACGTGTTGCCGAGGCAATGCTGTACTTGTTTCACATGGTAAGTTCTAGGTTGTGTACGAACATGAATTGCCACCATTTTCAGTTAACATTATCGCAGGCTCTTTTTCTTAATGTGTAAAGCATGAATTGCCACCATTCCGTGTTACTGTCATACATAACAATGTAAACATCGTCTTTGCAGTAAACTATTGCATCTTATTCAAAAGTAACATGGAAAATTAGGGAACAAACCCATAAACATGAGAAGGTGTGATCTTATTCAAAAGTAACAGTAAACTATTGCATCGTCTTTTTCTTTTCTTTTTTTTTTTTCCTGACATGGCTTAGGGTTAATTGTTATTTGTTAAATGTCTCAAATTCTTGTTGAAGCCATCTAATTAGCTTAACTGATGTAGTTTCAAATGGTTCCTATTGAGTACTCCTGGTACTACCCCATATCTACCTAGTATTTATTTGAAAGACCTGGTAGGGTACTATAAGGTGGCCACCAGATGGATTTGTGTGCTTGAGTGCAACCTTTATGTTGTCACTTTTCCGTTGTCTACAAAAAGGAAAAGGTGTTGTATATGAAAAGAAGATAACCAAATTAATGAAGTTGGTTTGCTACCAATTTTAATAATTCCATTTTACTTTGATGTTTGCTTTCTGTTTTGCAATTTCTATTGTGTGTATTTCCCCTTCTCGCAATTTTTGTTGTGTGTATTTCCCCTTCAATTATTCCTTATAGAACCCTTATGCTGCATAAGGTTCAATAAAGATTGATCAGTTGCTTCAGTGAACTATATCAGAGGAGGGAGGGTCCTCGATCTGAGGGTAGAACAAGGGACGAGCTTGCAGCTGATGCTGCACATGTTGATCTAAAGAATCGATGTCCATACTTCTATGAATTGGGATGCAAATTATTTGCACTGTAAGGCCCTTTACCCCTTTAAATGTTCTTTGCACTCGAGCCTAGAACTATCAGTCATGCCTTCTTGATGGGTTAATCTCATTTCTTTTGAAAGAAACGTTGCCGACTTCCAAGTATATTCAGAAACTTAAGTTTTTCTTGACTGCTTTTCACTTGTTTTCAAAATATTTTATTCTTCTGTAGCTTCCTCAATTTTGGCTACTAGAAGTTAGCTTAGTATGTTCAGATTCTCTTAGATCAGAGTAGTCAGACATGCGCCAAAACTTTGAAACTACCATAACCCATGTGGAGCTATCACACTTGGTTCTTTAGTGGAATTGCCTATAGCTGCTGCCATGGAGATTGTGTACATTATTCTGGAATGACTCCTTGCTGCAATGGGAGATAGCTCAGTTCATCTCCTGATTCCAGGCCTCAGGGCTCCTATTAATCTGATGTAGCTCTAGTATTCCTTTCCTTCAATAGTGCTGATTACCTCTAAGATCATGGCGCAGTTTGAATTATTATTTTTCTTTCCATTTCCGACTTTAGATGGAATATACCAGTTAGTAGACTTGCTTGCTTTAAAGTTGCTCTTGACACGTGCTCAATGATGTTGTTCTCTGCTAAGGCTGTTTAATTTTGATGGACAGTTCTGGCGATAAGAGCATTGCATTCCTGCTTTTAGCCGCGTTTCAAACCAGGTATAAGGAAGTACTGATCAAGGCACAAACTGCCGCATTGGCCGTGGCTCCTAAATTCTTGACAATTTTGACAAAAGAAGAAACGAAATGTGAGACTTCTATATTCTTGGATTCATGTTTGACTCTATCCTCTAATGAAATCTCACTTCTGTTGTTATCAATAAGATGAGCATTAATCATACGCTTATGATTTGTCGTAGTGTACGAGGCCGCCCAATCCTCAATGGCAGCGTTTAAAAAGTGGAGAATGGATGGACCTAGATTCCAGAAAGCTTCTGTTCTCGGAAGGAAACGAAGACCATCAGATTAGGCCCTGCTCTGTGTTGTGATACATCTCATCGGCGTGGCATTAGGAAATAGATTACTTGCTCCGACCTTAATTGTGCTACTGTGGTGTTTCAAATGGTTTCGACTACTAATTTTTATCGTATCAAAAATGAAGTGCAGGCTGGTGAATCATGTTAGGCCCTATTTGGTGGTCCCAAATTTCCGTTACCAATTTGCTAACACGAAAAGTTTTGTAGTAATTCATCTCAGAGGTTTCAAAATGGGGATACTGTTCACTGCTTCTATTCTTTCATTCACCTTTTTTTTGGGTTAAATATTGTATATATTAGCGGGGGTTAGTGAGACGTTAAGAGTTAGCACAGGGAGGTTCAGAGGCTATTCATAACCTTGACCTCCAAAGCCCGCCTCTCGTGGGGCTCTGAAGCAACCATGGAGGGGGAAAAGGAGACAACCAATTGCACCAGCAGCGGTTTCTCACATTCACCTTTAAATAGTAGGGAAACTTACAAAAGTTAGAGAACTTGGGCTTAACTAACTAATGAGCCCAACAACCAAAAAAAAAAGGTAAAGCCCAACCACAAGCATAGACTTCTGTATTGTTACAAAAAAAAAAAAAACTAATAATGATAAGGTACTATATTAATTTTAACATAACTTCTTTGTGATCTTCATTTTCAAGTAATAAAACAACATTTCTTTTCCTTTTTTTATTTTTTATATTTGAACATTGGTATTTATTGGACAAAAAAAAAATTTCAAAGGTGTTAGCTTAAGCGTCCCTTTCAAGGTTGGACCGGGTTGGTTGACTTGGTTTTGGGAGTGTATGCAGTGACATGTCTATGGACCAACTATTTGTAAATCAGAAATCAGAAGTTGCTGCATATTTTTTTGAGATGAAATTGTTACAATTTGCAGAATTGTCTTTTATTTGTTAAGTTATGTTAAGTGAAGGAAAAAGTGGCAGCTGCTTGTTTGAGTCTTCCATTTGTTTCCGTCGGACGTAAAAACCCACGGCACGACACACGAATAAGGACCGGCACGGCACGACACAACCCGACAAGCCCAACCCGACAAAAAGGGCACGGCACGACCCGACAAAAAGGCACGGCACGACCCGACAAAAAAGGCACGACACGATCCGACCCGACAAAAAAAGGCACGGCACGACGGGGCACGATTTAAAAAAGGCACGGCCCGACACGACACGATTTAAGTAAATGGGCCCGGCCCGGCCCGACACGATTGAAAAATGACACGGCACGACATGACACGATTTAAGTAAATGGGCACGGCACGGTACGACACGATTGAAAATGGCACGGCACGGCACGACACGATTTAAGTAAATGGGCACAGCACGACACGGCACGTAACACGGTTGGCACGGAAGTTGAATGACACGGCACGGCACGGCACGCACGTTTGACACCTCTACTGAAAGCATACAATATGAGCATTTAGCTCATGCCAGACATTTACTCATTTAAGAGCCCTGAAAGCATACAATATGAGCATTTAGCTCCTGCCAGGCATTTACTCATTTAAGAGCCCTGAAAATCCTCTTTGTGTCCATTTAACATTTACAGTCTTTCCACATTCCCATGTCATAAACATCAATCATTCAATCGAATCCAAAAGCCGTTTAATCAATCACAACTTAATCATCCCAAACAGTTCTATCACAACGTCGATGAGACTTCAAGCATTCTAAACGATCTATCAATACACCACATTGATTATATTTCAAAACGTCCCAAATAGTCAACCATAGCATGACTCCGACTAATGAATTAATACACATCCTTCCCTTTAAGTAAACCATAGTACCACATGTTATGTACCAACCCATCACCACCCTACGGCATACCTCTTGCTATTGTTGACACCTAGACCTCATGGGATAAGCACCCAAAGAGTTAAAAGGAAACAACAAGATGGATCACGAGAACATGAATTTCGGTCTTACATTTCGGATCACTAGACGGACACCCATCTACTCACTCGCACTCACCATAATGCCTCGCATAACCTACGACACTCCTAAACAACCTTACGATGTATCATTCATTTACAACGTTACCCAAAGATTACGTTTTACGAGTGTCTTGGGAATGAGAACGATCAACGAGTCACCAAAGGACAAGCCACTAAGCTTATAGATGGTTTAAGGGTGTTTTAGAGGTGTTAGAAGTGATCGGGGGTCAAAATAACGAAGTTTGGAACAAAACAGCAAAAGTTGATTTTAGGGCACTTTGTATCGATACTAGAAATCCTAGTATCGATACAGATTGGCTTCGAAGCAGTCCAGAGAATTGTGTATCGATACGGGCAAGAGCTGTATCGATACAGATTGCTGTTCGAGCAGATTTTCTGCAGATTTCAAGGATTCAACTAACAACAACAACAACAACAACCATAGGCACGATTCATGGCACGAAATCAACTCATAAACATACAGAGAGCGTAAGAAATCCCTACCTCGAGCATCCAAGCCGAACCCCTACGAGAGATCGAGCCCTAGCTTCCAAAATCAACACCGAGAGCAATACACCTCCTTTGAGCTCAATCCGGTACAACCCATGCTCCAAAACGCGTATAGAAGAAGGATTGAAGGTCGGTTCGTATGGGCTTTGAGTTGTTTTGGTGAAATTTGGGTGGAGGAGTGAGAGAGAGAGAGGAGAGCCGAGAGAGGGAGGGAGATCGGAGAGTAGAGAGAGAGAGAGGATTGGGGAGTTTTATCCCCTACACCCCCATACACACATATATATACTACATACACACTCTAATCACACTTGCACTCCCTCCACTTTCAATCCTTATCACTTAAGCCCCAAATCAAATAAATTCAACAATTCCTCATTATTCCATATTCTAACATTAATAAACCCTTTAAACGATTTTCGAAAATACGGGTCTCTACAATGTTCAAACCCACTTAGAAGCATAACGCCACATGTACGGACGCCCTTGGAGTGATAATCACTTATGCTTTAAACAACCACAAGTAATGCAAGCAAACATGTATACAAGCCTATAATCATTTTAAAGATCAAAATGCGAATACTTCCGTTCAGGCGATAATAGGTTTATTAACTAACATGCATTTCAACGTACAAACATCATTCAATAAACTTAGTGGTATTCTACATATACTTAGAGATAGAGGTTAAGATTAATCTACCGTTCTTCTTGGCGGTAGGTACGGCTATGGAAAAAGTAAGTACGTCGGACGGAGTAACTTCCTATGGTGAGCTTCTGGTAGCTTCGAAAAAGAAAGGTTTCTCTCGAAACTAGTTCTTGACTAAACTACTTAAGCTTTTTGGATCGAAAGGGTAGTCGAGTGGCGGCTTAGTGGCGGTCTAGGATGAGTTTCTTGAAGAACTCAGGAAGAACTCAAGAATACGCAAGAATAACGCAAGAACACAATACTTTCTAGAGAGAGAAGTTGAAGGGTGAAGGTGTGAGTTGAATGGTAAGAATGAGGTGCTATTTATAGCAAAACTTGGCTTATTAACCAAGGGATAAATTTTTCCCTAACAAGTATTGTCCAATGGTTAAAGGGCAATTATGATAGGTATGGTCTTGTCTTGTCTTGTCTTGTCCTAAGAATGCTTTCTTGCAAGAAAGGATAAAATGATATCTAGGCTAGAGAGTAGTCTTCCCATGTCTAGTCAATCTTAGGTTTAGGTTGGAAGCAAATCTAGGATTATTAAGGCTAGGATTGTGTGCTTGAAAAAGACTAGAAATGGGTTGTCACATAGGATTAGGCTTAAGGGCTATTAGGTGGCTTGTTGGAGTGACCAAACACATGCACACACTCCACTACCTCTCTCTTTCCCTTTCGGCCTTCTCTCTCTCTCTCTCTCTCTTCCAAGTACCAAGTATATATTTATATACTTATGTATAAGTATACTAGTGTACAAGTAGTCTTATAAGTCTAGGAAAAAGTAATGATCATGGTAAGGCTTTCAATGGCAAGAACATTGTCCCATGGGTAATATTTTTCCTAGAAAGTGTACACCTAATTATATAAACTTGTTTATAATAGGCTATGAGGTATGAATACCCATATATAAGGATATCTATGTACTTAAAGAATCTAGGAAAGTAACTTTGGTGGGCAATTAGGTCTAGGGCTATTATTCCTTAGGCTTGCATGCATGGCAAAGCTAAGGTTGCTTCTTTTGGAAGCAAAATGATGAGATTAGGCCATGACTTGTCTAGTCAAGTCTAAGCATTCATTGGCAAGTCCTAATTCTATTATTATCCAAGGGTTAAAATTTTTCCTAGCAATCATTAACCAAGGGTAAGGATATAAAGATAATAGGCATGGCCTTGAATGACAATTCATGAAGTATAATGATTACTTCTAATGGTCAAAAAGGTTCAAGTAGGGTTGGAAAGGTTCATAAGGTTCGAAGATTGTCAAAAAGGTTCAAGTAGGGTTAGAGGAAAGTAACTAGGTGAAATGGTAGTTAGATTTCTCCAATTAATTGGTTAGAAGTAAACTATACTTGCCATGTAGGATTTCTAGCCAAGAAATATAATTTTAAGACCTTATTTCAAATACTAGGAAAATATACAAGTACTTTTATAAGCATACTTGTCTTTAGAAAATGACTAGATCGTCCAGTGCAAAAAGATATAATTTTATAAGTCTCAAATCTAATTATGACGGATTATTAGAAATTAAAAGCAAATTTTAAAAGCAAATTCCAAGTAATTAAAATAAAATTCAAATTTGTAACGAAATTTTTATTTACCAAAAACCAAGGTTGTTACAACTATAAAATGAAAGATTCCAATAATCTTTTGGGTAAAAAATGGACCCCCAAAAATTAAAAACTGAAAGGGATTGGACTATAGAATAATTGGACAATAACCCAGTCCGGTTTTGAGGAGGTCTTTTCCTCTGAATAATATACATTCGTTGAGTAGCTATAGGGTTGGCAATGGGGACAGATCGAAGCCGGACAGTACTATATCCCCATTCCTGATCCTTGAATCCCTTCCTTGTCTCCTCGTCTATGGTTGACAAATGACAACTTAAAGCCGCCCATATTGGCCTTCACTCCAGGTTCAAGTCTGCTGCCGCAATTGGCAATTAATTGGATAAGCGGTGGTCGTTCGTAGTCTTACTCACCTCTAGTCCTTCTTCTTGGGATTCAGGGATCCAAAGTTTTTATTGTAAAAAAAAAACAAACAAATTTGCTAAACAACATAGAGCAAAAAAGAAACTTTTAATGAATAAAAAATTCAAAATAAGGTGCAAAACTTTAAGAATTTTATAGCTGAATTTGAAGTAAAAAAAGAAACTTTTTATAGTTGAAGCTAAAGTAAAATGAGCACAAATTTGCTTACAATACAGAGAACCAAAGAACATAGAGTAGTAGAACACATTGTGTGTGTGGCACTAGAAAAGTGCATGGGAACTGGGAGTGAGAATGAGATGTAACCCTAAAAAAATATACTAACTAATACTAAAATGTGTACATACATTTCGGGGAATTGGGGATTGGGCGGGGCGGGGAGCAAACGTGGAACGGATTCGGGATAGTTTCGGATCGGGGATATGTTTGTCCCCCCTACTAGCTACGTATCCGATCTTCGAAAATTTTAAGAAAAAATTTCCATATCGTACTCAATCTCCAAACAGATCTCTAAATTATCGATCCGTTCGGGCAGGGCCGGCCCAAGGATTTTGTGTGCCCAAGGCCAAATAAAAAAAATGTGCCCTAAAAGAGTTAATTTTTAATAATTTTTACAGTTACAATCACAATATTTGTGCGTTTTATTTGTGAATTTTATATTCAAAGTTAAAAGAAAAATTAAAACAAACAAAAAATTCGTACCAAAACATTTAGGTTTGAACTTTGATCTTGTGTCACTATGCTTAAATAGTTAAAAATATAAGAGGCGTAAGATCCATCATATATTTTGACAAGTAAGTGTCATCATATTATATGTAAGAGTCCACGGTTTCCACTAATTTTTTTGAGCAATTTGATTGGAGGAAGTAGAGTATCTTTTTCACTTATGCACAGTAAGAGGCTAAGAGGTAAGAAGTGCAAGGGCCAAGGATACGAAAGAAAAACAAATAGTGTCCAAAATTGAGGACTGGGGTTTAAAACAAATTTAAACCAAAATAGAGGTATTTCCCGGAAAATTGAGGACTGGGGTTTAAAACAAATTTAAACCAAAATATGGGGTTTCGAACCAAGAACCTCTAGCTTTTAATTCTGTTTACAAACACCGCTGGGCTAGGATACTTTTTGTGTTATTTCCCGGAAAAACTTATATATAACATATAATTGGAGTGCCCCAAAAATTTGAAACTTTTGGGATGCCCAAGGCCCAGGCCTCTTGGGCCTTGGGCCTGGGCCGGTCCTGCGTTCGGGATGGGAATCGGATCGGATACCGAAGGATTGGACAAACGGCCATCCCTAAGCACAGCACTTAGTACTTGTGCTTGGCTTGATTACTTTTCAGCACTCCACTTCAATGTCTGTTGTCGTACACACTTCTTCTTTCGGTTACGGTGGGGTGGGGGAATAAGCTAAGGAGGAAACAAAAAAGAATAAGAAACGCTAAAAGTATAATAAGTGGTAAATGAGGGACCACTTTGAAATGATTCATGACAAAGTAGTTTTAAAGGACAGTATTTTGTACGAATGGATACTAATCACACACACGTTCACGACTTTTTTTCCGGATCCCGATCGTTTTGATCGATTCTTGGCAACTAGTGCTAGGTAGGGTCCCCGGATCGGAAAAGAATCAACCCAGATCTGGAGAGATTATTAAGTGAGGCACTGACACGTGGTATTTAACACTACAACACGACACGTTTTTATGGAATTCATATACTTATTGTTTTACTTCACGAAATGTATTTATAAGAGGTGTTGAGGCATCACGTGATCACCCAATAAATATTCCTGGCTCTCACCCTGTTTCTCATGTTTACATCCCCATATGTACTCCTTTACCCTATACATAACCCCTTGCACCACAATATCAAACTGATAAAATCTCCAGCTACTCCACACTAACGTATATAGATATATATATATATATATATATATACTATCTTCTTTGCTTTCCTGTTGAGCTCAACCGATTTTCTTTAAGCAGCATGCAAGAAGATAAGAAGATGAAGGTGAAGAAAGGGTGGTTAGCGGTCCGGGTCGGATCGGAAGACGAAGACAGCGGGTCCCAGCGTTTTGTTATACCCATATCATACCTCTACCACCCTCTCTTCAACCGGCTTTTGGAAAGAGCCCATGAGGTTTATGGGTACAATACCACCGGTCCGCTTAGGCTGCCCTGTTCTGTAGACGATTTTCTCCACTTGCGGTGGCAGATCGAGAGGGAGACAACTAACTACCACCGCCATCACCACCACGACCGTTTGCTATAGTGATGGAAAATGAAGTAGCACAAGCAGCTCATGATCACAATCTTCATTAGCTTTTGGATGGTGTGTGTGATTGCCGAGACTTGTGTGCCAACCTAGTTAAGATATATTTGCCTCGTCAGTGATGCCGTTTTTATCCTTATTCCCTTTAGTCTTTGTAAATTTACTATTAAAAAATTAATAAAATTTCTCTTTACTGTTAAAAAAAAACAAAGCTTTTCTTTTGATGATTAGTGAATTACATGCATGGTTTCCTGTCTATACTATGAAACTTTCCCCTAAACCTTTTATACTTTTACCTTTTTATTTCCAGATATTGCTTGGATATATTTTTAATTGGGAAAAGAAAGATTATTTTGATAACCCAATAAGGGTTCATCAACGAAGGATAAGAAGCCAAACGTCCATTGTTTATAGCATGAACATCATGGTTGGCGCCTATATTGGAAGCTTATCATATGGAAGCACGTACGACTAATCAACGTACATATGCAATCAAAGAAGAAACAAAAAACATCGAACAAAACATTGAATGATAACTGTTAGATTTTTTGGAGGGTTCCAACTTAAAATCAATCGGTAATAGATTGAGTAATCTCTAGAATATACTTCATCCGCCCCACTTTGTTGTGCTCTTATTCCTTTTTGGGATGTTCCAAAATGATGTGCTTGTTTCAAAACTTTCCAATTTTAGATGTCCATATTACCATTTTACCCCTCATTTTCCCCTCCCAAATTCAATTTTTGAACTTGATTTGAAAGGAAAGTGGAGCAAATTAATGACATGACAAGAAAGTTGACAAAAAGTCATAAGTTATAAAGGGGTAAAATGGTAAAATTGACACAAAATTGACACAAAGTCAATGTAATTATGATCTTTTCATAAATTACGTGAAAGTCAAAATAGGTGCAACAAATTGGGACGGGGGGAGTATTAACCAAGCTTGTGTCGCTTAAATGAGCGATATGGGACAAGTCTAACACTTCGCCTCACGTGTAGCCCGGATGCACATTGGAGGTGACAGACCAAGAGACCTGAAGGTGAGTGATCACAGAGAAGTGGAGCAAATTAATGACATGACAAGAAAGTTGACAAAAAGTCATAAGTTATAAAGGGGTAAAATGGTAAAATTGACACAAAATTGACACAAAGTCAATGTAATTATGATCTTTTCATAAATTACGTGAAAGTCAAAATAGGTGCAACAAATTGGGACGGGGGGAGTATTAACCAAGCTTGGGTCGCTTAAATGAGCGATGTGGGACAAGTCTAACACTTCGCCTCACGTGTAGCCCGGATGCACATTGGAGGTGACAGACCAAGAGACCTGAAGGTGAGTGATCACAGAGACTTTTTCACGAGAGGTGAAGCCACCAGCTCTGATACTATAGTAGATTTCTTGGAGGGTTCTAACCTAAAACCAATTGGCAATAGGTGGAGTAATCTCTAGAATATATAACCCAAGCTTGGATGGGTTAAATGAGCGATGTGGGAAAATAACAAAAAAACCAAGATCGGATCTAGATCTTCAAGTTAATTTCTAGCTAACTAGTCCCTTACAGATTCCATTGAATCCTCCACAGCCATCCCTGTTTTAGCAATATCCAAAACTTCACCCAGCTTGGAACTATTTTCTTAAAGACAATATCATCTTCTGGGATAGCATGAAACTTGGACGAAGGATATATATAAGTATCTTTGGTCAAGCATTAAAAGTTTAAGACCCTGGCTTCATCTTCATAGAAGTTGTGTAGACACTCCAATTTAGTTTTGGAAATGTACAAGTCCCGCTTTGGGTGAATCCCGATGATAAAACGTTTCTTCGTGTACTTTGATGAAGTATAGCTAGGAAGCCCTATGAACTTTGTGAATCTCTCAAGCAATGAAGAAAATACCTTAAAACTAGGAATGTGAATGCCAAATGCAAGTTAGAGTGAATAGAAGGGCCCGAAAACATGTTTTCACCTTAGTGGTTCCAATAATCTCCAAATTTGTCCGCTTTCAACCCGCTTTTCATAAACAAAATTTTCATATTTTTATGGTTGAATTCAACCATATTAACCCCTCTTTGTCGATATACAATACATCATAGGTCGAATTTGATGCTATTGTCCAGGCCTTGCGACAGTGGAGACATTATTGGATTTCAAAGGATATGTTTTTCCCCGCTCTTCCAATTTATCAATGCCCAAAAGAAGTTGAATAGCAGACATGCTCAAGATTTCACGAAGGTAGTTTTGTCAGTAGTTAACTGGTTGTGCCTTGTTTTCCTTGTTAGGTCCGTTCCCGGCCAACCTATCTTACTAATGGTAAGAAATTAAGGGGCAAGCCAAAACCTACTCCTAACAAGTTGCTAGCTTTTCATCAGCCGTTGCGCGCTAGCGCGCTTCTGTTTTTCATCAGCCGTTGTGCGCTTCTGTCTTGATTTGAGTTAAAATGAGGGAGATGCGAGTAATTAACTGGATTAATTTTTTTCAACTCAGTTAGAGTAATATGGTCACATCTTTTCGTGGCAAATAATTTTATATCCAAACCACTTGAGCAAGAAGAAATACTTAACAAGATTTTCAACGATTCAAACTATGTGCAAATCAAAGTTTGGGAGTATCCAGAGCGAGCCATCGAATTTAAACATGTGCATTTTAGAATAGACGGCCTCAAGATCTTTTTACGGGCCGCCAACTCTTTTGAAGGTTTTCAGATGCTTTCTGCAGGCCCCTAGATCAGGTGGCAGCCACCGAATCTTTTCGTTCTATAAGCATAACCTTTATTTTTATTTTTGTATTTATTTTCAATTAGTGTTTGTCGATCCCTTCCCCTATCCCGGGTGGAATTTACTTGCTGTTATCGTATCTCACTGGTTTAAAGGCTAATAAAAAGTAATTGTGAAACCAAATAACGTGCATGAAAACGCCCTATGTTAAAAAACTACAGCCAAACATTTGGTTGGGCAAAGAGAGGTACTGTCTAACACATTCCCCGTAAAATAAGACTTTGTGAGATAGCATTAGAAAAAGAAAACCTTCGCGGGATGCTAGGGATTGCACTGATTCCAAGTATAACGTAAATCTAAGATGAATTAGTAAGGACGAGTGATATGGCCGGTTACTGAAGAGAGTAGCATTAGGAGAGAGGTGTAGACAAATTAAGAGAGAGGTGTAGACAACAATTGACTTTAGAAGCATTAGTAAGAAAAGATCTAAGAGCAACCCCAATGGGGTTGTAAAATAGAAGTGGTTGGATAGTTATTTTAGATGTAAAAAGTGGTTAAAAGTTAGTTGGATGTAAAATAGAACCCACCTCCATCCAATGGTGAGATGTAAAAAAGAGATGGATAATTAACTAACTTTCACTCCTCCTTAATTTTCCCTAACTTTCTTAACCCTAATTCAAGTATTACTTCCGTTGAAAAATAATTTGCCGTATCCGGTAATCGAGGACTTAAAAAAAAAAATTATTCCGAAAAAAAAAAATTTTCCGTTCTAATTTTTTTTTTTTAACTTCTCATCCACTTCAATTACACCATTTACTTCATCCATTTACTCTCATCAAACTCTCAACCACATCATTTACCTGATCCATTTACTCCCTCTCAACTACATCATTTATTTCAGTCATCTACTCCCAACTACACCATTTAATTTAGTCATTTACTCTCAACTACAGCATTTACTCTCACCCACTCTCAACTACAGCATTTACTCTCACCCACTCTCAACTACAGCATTTAGTTACCATCTATATATAGACCTATCCTCCCCATTATTCATTCTCACACTCAAATATACATACAGTCTCCTCTTTCAAAAAAAAATCGTCATGAGCAGTTTAACCCAAAGAATATTATTGGGAGAATTTGACGGATCTTCCTCCGATGATGATGAGATTGCAATGGCGCAATTGATCATGATGAGGCAGTACCGAAAATTTCATAAAAGACACCAACAAGGAGGTCATGTTGGTTCTACAAGCGGTCGAGCCTGGATCCCCCGTGACAGAGTTGGTGCCGACCAACGACTCAATGCTGATTACTTTTGTGAGTATCCGCTCTATGACGAAAACTTGTTTCAGCAACGTTTTCGAATGAGTCGACCCTTATTTCACAAGATCTTGGGTAAACTCCAACAACATGACGTGACGTTTGTCCAAAGGAATGATGCGACGGGAGCTGCAGGTCTTTCTGGTATCCAAAAGATGACAGCAGCTCTGAGGATGCTGGCATACGGGACGCCTGCTGATAGTCTTGATGAGTATCTCAAGATTGGGGAAAGTACAGCAGTTGAGTCTCTTCAAAGTTTTTGTAAGGGCGTTATCTCCATTTTTGAAGCAGAATACCTGAGAAAACCAAATGAAGCAGATACTGCAAGGCTCCTACATGTGGGAAATCAACGTGGTTTTCCTGGAATGCTAGGCAGCTTGGATTGTATGCATTGGCAGTGGGACAAATGTCCAACTGCTTACCATGGATTCTTCAGCGGCCGCAGCGGAAAACCAACTATCGTACTTGAAGCAGTTGCATCGTATGATTTGTGGATTTGGCATGCTTTCTTTGGCATGCCTGGGTCATTCAACGACATCAACGTACTTGATCAATCTCATCTCTTTGATGATCTCAGTGCCAGTCGTGCCCCTCCAGCCCTTTTTGTCGTTAACGGTAGTCAGTACGACATGGGGTACTACCTTGCTGATGGTATCTATCCAAAATGGGCGACTCTCGTTCAAACCATTTCTCAACCACAAGGAAGAAAGAAGCAACACTTTGCGAGGATGCAGGAGGCATGTCGCAAGGATGTTGAAAGGGCATTTGGCGTACTCCAAGCACGCTGGGCAATTGTGAGAGGACCGGCGCGATTCTGGAATGAGAAGGATCTAGGCTACATCATGAAAACATGTGTCATTTTGCATAACATGATAATTGAAGACCAACGTGATCACGATGTTAGTGATGAAATTACTGAACTTCTTTCTTCCAGCCCAATTCAAGTCTCGAGAGATGTGACACCTGCATTGGTTGATTTCTTTACAAATAACCGCAGGATTCGATCAAATGAGGCACATCATTCGCTCCGCAACGATCTTATTGAACATCTATGGGCCCGTAATGGAAATGAAGACTGAGGTTCCCGTGTCGTGGACATTAGCTAAATAAAATGCATTTTATTATCGAGTCTTGTACTTCATTTTCGAGTCTTGTACTTCATTATCGAGTCTTGTACTTCATTATCGAGTCTTGTACTTCATTTTCGAGTCTTGTACTTCATTAGCTAAATAAAATGCATTTTATTATCGAATAGTACCTAACGATTACATCAAAGTCATAATTGCTAAAGACTATTACATATGATAATAAAACTTTATTACAATCAATAATCGGGAAAACTAGGAAAATAACCGTTCGAACTTGAGCTAGCCGTCCATTTAGCCAAGATTTCACCCTTGCGATACTGGTAATAAGCCTTCATTTGGGGGTCTTGAACCAAATTCAAGTCCATTTGCATAATCCTATCTTCCATCTCTTTTTCTTTTATTGCTGCCTTCCTCTCCTCAAGCGCCACCCTCCTCTCATCATTTGCCGTACTCTTTTCCAAAGCCGCGAGTCTTCTTGCTTCCATTTCAGCTCTCCTATCTTCCTTGTCAGATGTAGTTTGGTTGAATTTTTCCATCAAGTTTATCCATTCACGTTCCTCATTATCTGTTTTTTTGGTCTTCAATAATTTTGCCTTTGATGCTTTACATCCAAGAGGCCTCTTTCTTGGAGACTGAACACTACCTCCACTCGTAGGATTGCTATCTTCCAATGAAGTCGCTGTGTTTGGAACTTGAGAGAAATCAGGAGACTCGTTTGGATTTTGAGAGAAATCAGAGATAGAGGGACCGAACTCGTATCCATTTGTGAAGATCTTGGGTCGGACCGGGGTGGGGTTAAATCTGCCCACTTCATACTGTGTTCTAAGATTGCCCAACAACAATCCAAATTGGCGAAAGGTTTTTTCTCAGTGTCTTTGTACTGTCTCTTCGCTAGATCAATCTATACACATGATAAAAAAATTATTTAATTAATTATCAAAATAATAATATTAACAAAATTCTTATGAAAACAGAAACTTGATAGAACCAAAATAATTCCTCATTTTGTTATACAAATAAATTCTTATGAAAACAAAATAATAATATTAACAAAATAATAATACCTCATTTTGTTCTGTCATTCCACTTTGATGTTGCCTTTGAATTTGTCTTAAAATTCCACGATATTTGTTGCAAGCCTGCTGGATGATTTGCCATCGAGACTTGATAGAAGCATCCGAACGTACATCGCCTCCTGTGAATTCGGTGTATTTTTTTGCAACCCGATCCCATAATTTAGATCGTGCTTGATTGGTACCGACAATTGGGTCTTGACTAACGCACAAGTAAGCATTACAAATTGCTTCATCTTGATCGGAGGTGAACGATTTTCCTCTCGCACTACGACTTCCATCTGCCATAATTGATACACTATTTTTTTTGGAGTGTGTTTGTGGAGAATGGAGAAATTTTTTTTTGTGAAAAATCCTACTCAAAACACACATATTTATAGGTAAGGAAAAAAAAATTACCGTTGCAATTTTTTCACCCGTTGGCTTCCCAACGGTCAGATTCAATCAAAAAAAAAAAAAAAAAAAAGGGCCAACGGTTGGATTGGCTGTGAGATTCCAACCCAACCCAACCAAACCCTCATCTCTCTCTCTCTCTCGGATCAAAAAACAGACCAAAACTTTACTCTCTCAAAAACCCTCATCTGCAGACCCCTCTCTCTCTCTCTCTCTCTCTCTCTACCACCACACCCACGGCCAAACCAAACCAGACGACCTCCCTCTCTCTCTCTCTCTCTCTCTCTCTCGCAGACCTCCCTCTCTCTCTCTCTCTCTGAACCGAAAAGGGAACTCACAGCCGAAAGGGAACAACCGGCGAGAGTTTCAGAAGGGCAGGCCGGCGGCATGCATCTGTGCCGTCCATGGATCGTCAAGAATCGGGGTAGGAGACGGTCATCTCCGGATTCCAGCATGTTCTACCAGATTCCGGCGAGTTCTTCCCATTTCCGACGACTTTCCGACGACTTTCCGACGATACCAGGTAACCTCCGGCTGTCCAAAATTCTGGTATTTTCAGTTGGGTGTGACCTGTCCATTATAGCTGTAGTTAAATGGGGATGGAAATATCCATCCCCTTTTCCATCTCTGCCATTTTAGCACCTGTTTTTTTCTATTTTACATCCCCATTGGAGGGGTTTTTTTTGGCATCTGGTGCTATTATAAGTATACAACCCACTTTTACATCCCCATTGGGGATGCTCTAAGTTTGTTAGAAATTATTAAACACGATGCAATTGTTAGAGTTCAATGACGAAATTGGATTAACCAATTAATTATAATTAATCGGTTGCTGTAATGTAACTTTTTTTTTATAACTCAGGACGTTCGTTTCAGTTTACACGCACCTCAATTTTGTTTATTTGGTTTATATGCAATATTTGATTTCATTTTTGGAAATTGAATATTTTAGATGAAAAGGTTATGCAGGGTATCTTATTATTTTCTTTAGTCAAACTTTTACACAGATATTGGAAGGCAGGCATACGTTGGGAAGGATAGTAAGCCCACTAACCCAGCACCGGCCAACAGCAGGTAGCCACAAGATGTAAAGTAAAAAGCACAATTGACTTCTCAAAAAAAAAAAAAAAAAGTAAAATGCACAATTTTGGTCCCGTATTACCTTTAGTAAATAAAGTGCATTCCCAAACATACCATATGAAATCTTCCGAATCTTTGCTAGATAATGACTAAAGAGTACACTGCCACTTGTGTTTTACGCTAAGTCACATAATGCGCGTTTAGGTGCGGGTGCAGGAGCGCAAGTGCGAGCGTGAAAGCATCCTTCAAAAGTCTCCCAAACGATTAGAATTCGTGAATGCGAGGATTGAGAGCGTGAGCGCAAAGCGAGAATTGAGTGTGTGAACAAAGACCATTTAGAAAGATTATGTGACTATGGTTTTACGCCTAGACAAGATATGTAGGAACTAGAAACCTAATTCCGACCCCAGAACCGTTTCTACATTCAGTTTATTTTTTTAATAAGAGGATGTCCTGACCAGCTTTCGTTGTCAGAGGCCCCGAAATTAACGATCGGGCAAGCCAGTGGGCCTTAAGTTTGGAATGTCTCGCTTTTCGTCAGATTCGAACTTGCGACCTCTTAGAGGTAAGCCCTTTTAGTTACTTTCAGATTTTTTGAGACTTCGTACTTTGAAACGTGGCACGCCTAATATCCGTCCAGATTTTTGGCAAGAGGTCGTAGAAAGAAAAAGAATTTTAGGAGCTTGGAAGTATTGGAGTCAAAAAAAAGAATTCTAGGAGATTGGAAGTATTGGAGACTTGGAGAAGTGGGAAACAATCTCCACCATAGGTCCATAGAATGAACATGTGGTAGTATTTAAATTTCCGTTTGACAAAAAAAAAAGAAAAAAGAACATGTGGTAGTATGAGATCAAAATATGAAGAAGGAGGAATTCTATGTATGCAGATTTATATGTGTATAGATTCAGATTTAAATTTTAGTGAACGTCTCATGCACTAAAGTTTTTTATGATATTTTTTTTCTCATGCTTAAACTTTAAAAGTGCTGATATGACTTACACGACGATTTTTACTTTGTTAGTTAGATGAAATTATGTCATTTGGATTAGTAGATTAAATTTTCATTAATTACTTTTAGACCTCAAAAGAAATTGTGTGCCAAATTTGAGATAATATGTTGCTAGTACAAGCATATTACTTCTAGACCTCAAAAGAAATTGTGCGCCAAATTCAATTACCCCTCTGTTCTAAATTGTTAGTCTATTAAATAATAATCATGTAATATAAATTTATGTTTATGCTATGCATAAGGTGGTTCTAGCAAGAAATGGAGTGGTCCTGGCACCCCACCCATCTACATGCCTCCATGCCTGCTGTCAAGTTCATGACTTAGTTACGCATTGAGCTCGCCTTAGTTACCCACCCAATTTGTTTTTTTTCCTTGGCAAAAAGAGATCTTTGAAAGAGAGCACCAAGATTAAACGTACCAAGGACACAATGAAAAAAGCCACCCTTACCCAAAAAGGCAAGGCGCCAATCGGAAAACACCCAAGACCAGAGGACAAAAACCAAACCAAAACCTCAACAAATCACCAAAATACAGAAAAACCAACCAAAAAACACTTGAAACCACAAAGAAAGCCACACCAAACCAAACAAGCACCGCCTGATAACAAGCCCAAAATTAGCACCAAAAGAAAAGGCCAGCACCAACACCCAAGCAAAAGAGCCATGAATAACCAATCAACCAGAAAAAAAAAACAGGGGAAAGAATCAAAACACCCAAAATGACAACAAACACACCACCCTCGCTAGACCTCAAACGGAACCAACCAGGCGACATAGATAGAGAGGATTAAAACTCTAGGGATATAGAGGCACAATCCTCCATCCATCAAACTCCAATTCAGAACACCCAACTTTGTTAGATGATTTGTTGGTTCTTTACCACCACTACTGCTACCATCACCACAAACACAAAAAGATAGAACACTCTCCACCGCCGCACCTCACAACCACCACCTCCACTGTCACAAATACACATTAAAACATTTCCAAATCGCGATATTTGCTATCCGCGCTTGGTTTTATATAGTCCGTCTCTCTGTGAAACTCGAATATTCGATACTCTTCTATATCGATAGGAATATCTCCGTTGATCCGGGTTTGAATTTATGTTAAAATTCATCGGCACAATTCAAAACTACCACCCCCACCAACACCAAAAATGCATTGAGAATATTCTTCATCATTTTAGAGTGAAACCATTGTCAATGTTAAAACTTACCGCCACCACTTCAGAATCACCATCTCTACCAGCACCACCTCGATCCATAAAAACTTGAATATCCATCTGTTGGGGTCCACCCATAGTGGTGGGGTTATTTTGTGAGAGATACCCATAGTGTTGGGTGTCTTGTGTATTTTACCCGAGTCCCTTATATATATAGCTTGTAAACCCGATTAGGGTTTAGAGTGTGACATAATGTGAGGGAGAGGGTGAGGCGAGCATGGGGGGCCGGTCTATGGCCTCCCGAAGAGGAACCGGCGTGTGGTTCTCGGAGAGTTTTTTCATTTTTGTGTATGTAGTGTGTGAATATATATTCAAAGGGAGTTTTTCTCTAAAATCACTGTGTGAGTTGTGTGCGTGGTGTCCCTCTGGTCCTAACAATTGGTATCAGAGTGGAGTTAAAGGGAGAGGGTTCATCGGATCCCATAGGTTCGATTTCCAAAAAAAAAGTGCTTGAAAACTTTGTTGGATCACAGTTTTTGATTCCCCTCACTGAGACGATCGCAACGGTGTATGTGCAATCGTGTTTCGTCATCCAGGAGGTTGCACGGGCGTTTCAAAAGGAGGTGAGAGAAGGCAGACAGTTGGATCTGTTGGAGCGTGAATCGAGGTTGCTCGAAAGCAGGATTTGAGACAATCTTAGGCATATAAATAACGTTGCCGGAAACCGCCTCGGGAGGCCGCACGCGCCGGTTGAAAATGGCGCGTGTCGGCGAGTTAAATCTACTCGCAGCTGTGTGATACACGCCCCAAACAGTGCAGATGCTGAGTCAGTAGTGACTCATTTACCACGTCAATGACACGTCAACAAGAAGAGCTGACAGAGATGCCACGTAAGCGTGCCATATCAGCAGAAAGGGTCCCACATGGGTTTCCACGTTGGCCATCAACAGCAACGACAACTGGTCAATGCTGATGCAAAGGTACATGTGGATGCACAGTCAGTGGTACAGTGTGTGCCGGCTCATCCTGTGTACCTGCCGGTACAGGGGAACTGAGGCTTGTTTGGGCTGTTTCAGTCCGGTATAGGCCAGTTCTTATCCGGTTCATACCGGTTCTAGAAAGGGTTCGTCGTTCTGGATCCAACCCCATGCTCCATTTTCGGTTTGGAGGCTCCTAGGCTGGGGCTATTGCTTAGTTGAGCAAGAATCGAATGTTTGGAGGCGGTTCGGATTGTATGGAGGCTTGTTGCAGCATAGTGATCTATTTCGGACGGCCATGGGAGGTCGTGATCAGTCGCGGGAGACCTAGTGAGTAAGGATACATTCTTTCGAGCGTTGCATCCCGGTTTGGGAGGTGTTGGAGAGCTCGTTTGGTAATGACACAGGCGCTTACTAGGGGCGACATATCGGAGATCAAGGGTTGTAGGGAGAAGTCTGTAGTGGAACGAGTGGTAGGTGAAGACCCGGATGAGATGACCGAGAGTGGCATGGGGCTTTAGGAGTGGTGGATGTGCTGAAGACCTATCATCGAGAGTTGCAGTTGTGATTTGGGCTGCATGTGGAGGATGATGGGCAACCGATATAGGCTTGTGGAGAGTACAGACATATGGAGCAGACATATGGAGCAGATGTTTGGTGTGGGACAAGCAGTATGGGTTTTCTGTGACAGTGAACAAGAGAAGCAACAGTTGCAGAGACACACAGGAAGGGCACTAGAGTATGAGGAGTCATGACCTGAGATGTAAAGAGTGCCGGATACCGAATCGATTTGTGTGTGGAATAGTCTGTAGACGGTGGGCAACTGGTTGTTGGGAGTTGTTCATGGGAGCTCCGGACAGAGGAATGGAGATGGAGACCAGACAATGCATCGCTGGGATATCTTCCTTTGTGGATTTTGTCATTGGATCCTCTCCAGGATTTGCGGCCACATGAGAAGGAGCGTTCGCGGTTTGTCGGACGCCGTTTATGGCATCCGAATTTGGATATGGGCACTTCGGTTAGGGGGTGCAGAATCATAGCTGGACAGCGCTGTGGGTTTAGCCTTGGAAGATCTAGTCTTGCAATGAGACATTCAGTCAGGCAGGAGTACTTCGGTGAGGGGGTGCTAGCAGCTAGACTTGGAGTGACACAGGCGCTTTGCTAGAGAGGCTGAACGGATGCAATGATTATCCACTATGGGTAGAGGGGGTGATTGTTGGGGTCCACCCATAATAGTGGGGTTATTTTGTGAGAGATACCCATAGTGTTGAGTGTCTTGTGTATTTTACCCGAGTCCTTTATATATATAGTTTGTAAACCCGATTAGGGTTAGAGTGTGACATAATGTGAAGGAGAGAGTGAGGCGAGCGTGAGGGGCCGGTCTGTGGCCTCTCGGAGAGGAATCGACGTGTTATTCCCGGAGAGTTTTTTCATCTTTGTGTATATAGTGTGTGAATATATATTCAAAGGGAGTTTTTCTTTGAAATCACTGTGTGGGTTGTGTGCGTGGTGTCCCTCCGGTCCTAACACCATCCTCATTTTGGATTGAAAATATTCTAAATATTTAATTTTGACCACCACGAGTTCCAAACCACAACCTCCATGGCTACAAAACATAATGAGAATATTCTCAACCAAAGTATGGTGACCTCTCTCTGTTGAAAAAAAGGAGTTTGTCATACTCTATGTTCTGTAATTAAAGACCTAGTTGTGAGTATGAGATTAAAGTATGCAAGATATTTCTCTCTTAACAATATATGCAGAGAATACCACATGCTGCACAAATAGTGACAAATTGAGGTCCTACCACCTGCGCAATATTTATACTTACTCTCTCTGTCCCATGTATAGAGTTAGTCCCTACGAAATTATGTGCAATTTTCAAACTAGAACAAGTCCTTAAGCTCATCAAAAGTCTTTCAATGATCACATATTGAGAGAAAACAAGGGTGTTTTTGTCTATTTACTTGTTATGTTGCCTTGTAATTTTCCTTTTCTTCTAAGGGTAGCTTAGTCATTTTATTTCCTTGCTTGTATATACATCGAGATACTCTTTGTACAGAAACAGTGAAGAACGTTCAAGGGTTTTGGATACAAACCCTCTTATCCCAAATATG
The DNA here is from genome assembly GCA_018127125.1 of Rhododendron griersonianum. Taxonomy (NCBI): domain Eukaryota; kingdom Viridiplantae; phylum Streptophyta; class Magnoliopsida; order Ericales; family Ericaceae; genus Rhododendron; species Rhododendron griersonianum. Next base: position 32,340,560 of record CM030797.1, on the reverse strand, counting down.
TTTCCTCCTCTTTGCATTTGGTTTCTTTATGTTCACATGGTATCAGAGCCCCTTTCTCAAGATTGAAAGGTTTAAACCTCACCCCTGATCAATAAAGTATTTGGGTGCTGCTGTAACTACTATGTAGGTGTGATTTCCTCTTCTTGTTGGTGCAAAATCTATCTTCTTCGTATGATTTCAGCCGTGTTGAACGACATCCACTTACTCTTTTCTCTTTCGAAGGTAAATTCTTTAGTTTCTCTTAACTTCTACCTATTCTCCGATCTGTACCTTGTCTGTATTTGGCTGTTTGTTGGGGTTTTGTATGGAACTGCTGATTGGTGTGGTTTTATGTGGGTTTCCCCTGTGGTGATTTTTTTTTTGAGGTATGGGTACTGAATCGTATCGACCTATTCCGATCAAGTTGAATAGATCAAATTACTCTTATTGGTCTTATCTGATGAAAGTCTATATTACTGGGAAAGAACAATGGGGGTATATAGATGGTTCCATTGTGGCTCCCGTTGGAACAAATAAGGGAGTACAAAAAGTATGGAGTGTCAACAACACACAAATTCTCTTTTCGATTAACATTTCAGTAGAGCCTTCTATTGGTATGCACTTTGCGAAATCCACCACTACAAAAGAAGTTTGGGATTATCTGGAAAGTGTATATGTGCAGTCAAACTTCGCAAGGAGATATAAATTAGAAAATATCTTAAGAAGCATGCGACAAGATGATAAATCGGCTCAAGAGTTCTATAATGTGATGAATGGTATTTGGAATGAGTTGGATATGATGGATCCTTCAGAATTGAGGACTCTTTCTATTTACTAAAAGGTTAGAGGAGAGCAAAAACTTGTTGTAAGTGGACAAAAATTGCTTGGTGCTAGTAGTAGCACGTTGGATGTACGACTTCACGTGCCTCGTTATAGGAAACCTAGCTTCGCGCCGGAACCCTAATCTGCAAGACTGACAGGGGTGAGCGCACCTATGCCTCTCGTCGGCATAGGCCGTTCGATGCCAAAGTTAGTATCACGTACTAGATGAAACCCTAATTATTAGTAGAAAAGTAATATGAATGCAACGTATTGCGTACCTTTTGCCTCCAGGTTTACCTTGTTTATATAGACATTTGTTTGCTTACCGCCCAAGCCTCCTTGTTGCCCTAGGTTACCTATCTCGTTTAGGAAACCCAGGATACTCCGGATTCTCGTTCCCTTATCAAATCACTTCTAGAGTCTTCTTAGGACTCTTTTCCTTTACCGGCCGAACATCCTACTCTCATTAGGAGATTTACGTAGATCCTTTATTCATGGGATCCTATTTCATTACGGAGTACAGTTGCTCTGGAACCTTCTAGAATATTCCTACTATCTCATTTCTTAAGGCAGTACTTACAGGAGTTCTTCCTCTGTTCGACCATCTCATAGCCGAACAGACTTCTTTCTTCAGTGACCTCTCGTGTCATCTGTACTTTTTATTGTCCACCGCTTTCATCGGCGGTAATGCCTACTTCCTAACAGCATGACCCCACGTACCATGTGTTCGGCTACTAATTGTGCCTGTTCGGGAATACCTCCCTACAATTGATCAATTTCTTATGGCCTTGCGATTCAAGTTTGAATCTTTGGGGGGATCTATCTTGCATCGCTCTCCGCTAACTAGTTTGGAAAACATCTGGGGTGAATTAGTTGCAGAGGAAACTAGACTCAAAACTTCTTTGTTACCTCCTTTGCCAACTCAATCTGTTTTAGTTGCAACACAACGTCCTCAATTTCGTTTACAATTATCAACTTGTGGGAACCAAAGAGTAGCTATTGATGAATGCAATTTTTGTCATGAGAAAGGGCATTGGAAAAAAGATTGTCCCAAGCTTCGAAACAAGGACAAAGGCATCTTACCTCCTCCACATCAAACTTCACACTATAATCGCACTGCTGTCAAGCCATTGTCCTCAGGACCTGTCTCGGCCTTCTCTTCACATTCCGCTGCTACTAGTTCTGATCGTACTTTCAACGAAACATCTGTCACCCATGAAGAGGTTTAGTCCTTAGTTGCTCAATAGATTCAGCAATTGCTAGGCACTTCCTTAGAGTCACAGTCACCAAATTCTGCAGCCATGTCTATCATGAACACTAGTACCTATAATTTAGCTCCTTCAGGTAAACCCAATTCTTGGATATTTGATTCTGGTGCATCTTAACATATGACTCATAACTCATCTATTCTTGTTAATTGTTCTACTCCTTCTTCATCTGCTTCTATTCAAACTGCAGATGGATCACCCATGGGAGTCCTTCAAATGGGGTCCATGATAAGCACCCGACAATGTAATAAAGGGTGCGCTAGTGGCTAGTCTTAGTTACTTTTGTTATTTAATTAGTTGTTTTTAATTGCTTTTGCTCGTAGAGTGTGCTAGTTTTGTTTTGTAGGTAAACCACCCAATAAAGAGATTTTAGGCCAAGGTGGCCCGAGCGAAGCAGCCAAGGCAAGGCCAGGAAGCAAGAAGTCAACGCCAAGCAGCAGCGGTCAACGCCTGGAGATAAGGCCTCGGCATCGATGGCAAGGATCCTAGCCATCGGTACCGAGCAGCTAACTGAAGACAGCTCTTAACAGCCTCGCCATCGATGGCTGAAATTATGGACATCGGTACCGAGAGCTTAAATGCTTTTTAAAGCCATTGCCATCGGTACCGAGACCTTAAGGGGGAATCATCGAGGAATATTCCATCCGCGTACTCAGGGACTATATATAGGCGTGATGTCATTTTGTACAAACACGTAGAAAATTAGATTTGTACCCGTTTTTTAGATCTAGAGCTAGATTTGAATTGTTCTTCGTGTTCTTGAGTGTTCTTATTTTTCCAGCTCTCAATTTCTGCATTTTCAACTTAAGTAAGTAAGTTTTGACTCTTGTCTCCTTAATTAAAGTTGTTTTAATTCTCCCGATCTATCTTTCTATCTAATTTTCTCTTAGGCTTGTGTTTACACTTATGTCAAGTAGATTTTTGCTTGCTCTTATCTTTTTAGATATGTGTGAGTAGTTTCATAAGGTTGGGTCATGGGGTGACTAGCACCCCATGGCTTGAGTAAAAATTGCATTTTTCACCAAAAAATTTGCAACTTTGTTTTGGAAATTGATGTGGGGCTTGGATTTGTTTATCAAATTACCGAGGTGATAACCTCCTTGATCATGTGTAGGTGAGAGCTTCGCCTACTCACCACACATGATGCTTGGAGCTCGGTCGCTCGAGGTGTTTGCTAAATGGATTCTATAGCTAGCTTGATTTTCGAACCTTCTTATCTTCCGGGTAAAACCGTGTATTGGGTGAAAAATGTAGTTTAGCTCGAGTCGTGGGCGCTAGTAATTCCTAGACCTAACCTTCCTTTTATCTAGTTTATTCTCGTTTAATTTAGCCTTTTTACTTTCCACCGCATACGAAAAACCAAGTTGGCTGACTAAAAGCCGGAAACCATACTCGCATCTACAATCCAGAAAAGCCGTATTATTTATCCCTTGGGTACGATCCCGGACTACCGGATTTATTATGCTTCAATCGGACGCTTATGCCCTACGCTTGGGGTGACCTCTCTTTTGATACATCGAGAAGTGCGAAGCATTTTTGGCGCCGTTGCCGGGGATTTCTTATTATGGCTTTATGGAGGCTCGACAAACCATTGTGAGTATCCCGCTTCTTTCTTTTAGTTGTAGTTAGTAGTTTATTTGTTAGTTGCTCGTATCTAATTCGGTGGATACCTCTAACCTGGTTTTATGCCAAACCTGAGGTGTAACGAAGCCGGAGTAGATATTGAGTTAGTTAGTTAGTTAGTTTCATTCAATCTGCATTGTTGAGCCGAGGCGGTGGCATAACCCCTCGCACTTTCTGTTTCTGTTTGTCTTGTTGAGGTGGCGGCCTAGCCCCTTCAGTCTGTTAGTTTGCTGGTAGTTAGTTGGTAGTTTTGTTGGTTTACGCCTGTTGTGTATCGGAGCCCAAATTCCAATCGGCTTCACCGTTCTTCATCGCCTCCGAGAATCCGTAGCATTGTCAGGGCGTATCCTGCCCACTCTCCACCGCGCAAAGTAAATCGAAATCGCAATAGCAAAGGCCCAATGGCCGAAGAAATTCCAGTTCGCACTCTCCGTGATTTGCTAAATCCAGAAAGGGCTCCTTCTATATCGCCTATCGTTATACCTACTCCGACGGCTGGGACTACATTTGAATTCAAGTCTGAGTATCTTCGGGTTATTCCAGAGTTTCGGGGGCGGGAATTGGAGGATCCTTATTTGCATATCCGGGAGTTCGAAAATATTTTGTATTCCATTTGTCCCGCTCAGAATCAACTTGATCAAGCTCGCTTGAAGTTGTTTCCCTTCACTCTCAAGGATAAAGCGAAGCAATGGTTCAATTCCTTGAAGCCTAGATCCATGCGCAATTGGGGTGAAGTTCAGGATGCTTTCACTACAAAGTTCTTCCCAGCTAGCAGGGCCAAGTTGCTTATTGATCAGATCCAAATGTTCAAGCAAAGGGATGGGGAGACGTATCACAAGTATTGGGAGCGCTACAAGGATTTGCTTATGTCAATTCCGCATCACAACCTCCCATTATATCTCAGAGTTAACTATTTTTACACGGGATGTTCTCAAGAGAGCAAACAACTCTTGGATACAATGGGTGGTGGAGATTTTATGGGAAAGACACCAGAAGATGGTTGGGACTTCTATGAGATACTAGCGGAGAAGACTCAGACTTGGCAGCTTGCTGATCCGGGGGATAGGGCGATGTTCAACCAAGGCCCTTCAGGTTCTGGGAAGTTTTCTATTTCGGAGCATACGGCCTTTGAAACACGTTTGGAGGAGATCTCTCGTAAACTTGATAAGTTGGAGATTAAGAGTGCTCAGTCCCAAGAAGTGAAGGCGGTACGTCAAGTGGAGCGCCAAGTGGAGGAAGTGTGCGTTATTTGTGAGATGGTGGGCCATTCTACAGAATCTTGCCCTAACATCCCTGCCTTGAAGAATGTGATAAATGGGATTGTCCCAGAAGAGGTGCATGCTGTGCAAAGATTTGACCCTTATTCTCAATCCTACAACTCGGGGACTCGACAACATCCCTCTTTCCGTTGGGGTCAATCAAATGAGGGAAGCTCTTCTCAAATGCAACCTCCTGCTCAACAGTTGCCTTGGAAACAACAAGCCCAGAATGCCTTCCGTTTTCCTCAAACTCAAGCTCCACCGGGGTTTGCTCCTCCTGCTCCATTTCCTCAAGCAAGTCAATTCCAACAGCAGCCTACTCAATTTCAACAACCTTCTTAGTTTCAACAGCAACAACCCCCTAAGCGTTCTTGGGAAGAGCAATTTGGTGCCCTCTTGCAAGGCCAGAATACTTTCAATGAGCAACAGACCCAAATGATGAATGATATTCGGAATCAATTGGGCAAATTGACAACCACTGTGGGGATATTGCAGCAAGAAAGGGGGAAGTTCCCAACACAGTCTCAGCCCAACCCGCAATCAACATCCAGTCAGACTTCCCAGGGTGTGCACTTTGCTAGCTCCTCGGTGAATTTCCCCGAGCAAGCAAAGGCGATAATCTCTCTTCGAAGTGGGAAAGTGGTAGACAACCAAGTGAAGATGCCTGTGGATCCTATCTTGTTACCTCCTTCTGTTGATCAGTCAAGTCCAACAATCCTTGGGGAATCTCCCAAGGAGGCAAGAGAGGAAGCTCCAGAAGAAAGGGAGAAGGAAAAGGGTAAAGAGAAGGAAAGTGTATCGGATCCTCGAGTTGTTCCAACACCGGCACCTTATCCTCAACGCTTGAAGGCTTTGGCGAAACCGAATCTTAATGCGGAGTTGCATGAGTTGTTCAATCAAGTGAAGATCAATATCCCCCTTATGGATGCGGTCAAGCAAATCCCCTCTTATGCTAAGTTTCTTAAAGATCTATGTACTTGAAAGAGGAAGTTGAATGTTCAAAAGAAGATCTTCTTGACCGAACAAGTGAGCTCCATTATTCAGACGAACATTGCACCAAAGTACAAAGATCCGGGGAGTCCCACCATCGCAATCACCATTGGAGATAAGCGTATCGAACAAGCCTTGCTCGATCTTGGAGCAAGTGTCAATCTACTTCCGTTCTCCGTCTATCAAGAACTTGGGTTAGGGGAGATGAAGTCTACTCGAGTCACCCTTCAGTTGGCCGACCGGAGTGTTCGCATTCCAAGGGGGGTAGTGGAAGATGTCTTGGTGCAAGTTGGTCAGTTTATCTATCCAGTGGACTTTGTGATTCTTGACACGACTCCGACCGACTCTTGTGCCACTTCTACTTCGGTGATCCTTGGGAGACCCTTCTTAGCCACGGCGGATGCAGTTATCAACTGTCGGAACGGATTGCTTAACATGACCTTCGGCAATATGAAGATGGAGGTTAATGTGTTCAATATCGGCAGTCAAATGGGGGATGATGAAAATGTGAATGAAGTGAGTTTTATTGACTCTTTGGTGGAGGAACATGTGGACGAGCTACTTTTTAGTGACCCTTTGGAGGTTGCTCTCACAGCCGAAGAGGCTGAATTTCTTGGGTCTTCCAAAGTGAACTATTTGTATGCTTTGATGAATGAAGATGAGGCTTGCGCACTACATGCTTGGAACCCAAAGTTTGATGAATTTGAGGAGCTACCACCGATCGAGAAGAAGGTTCTTCCCTCTCTTGTGGATCCCCCTCTATATGATGATCCGGGGGGAAAATGCCTCACCGCTAAAGTTGTCTTTTCCAATCTCCCGTATCTTGACCCTTCCCCGGAGGAATTACTCCTTGCTCATGAGATGAACATGTTTGAAATGTCGGGCGTCTATTGTGATGATCCGTTGGCAAAACCTCTCACCGCCAAGGAAATGGATGCCGAAGTGGATTATTTGTATGCGTTGTTAGCTAAGCAAGATGCTTATGGACCAATCTTTGAAGAGTTGGAGCCCATGGAAGCTACAATTGTCCCTTCGAGTTCTTCGTGCCTTGATCCTCTCACCGCTAAGGAAATGGATGCTGAGGTAGATTACTTATACTCTTTGTTAGAAAAACAAGATGCATGTGAGCCTATTTTTGAGAAGTTTCCAATCATAGAAGTAATTGATTTTCTTGGTGTTGACGATTTTCTTGTGGTTTATCATCCTTATATTGTGGATTTTGTTAACAACCTGAAAATTGATCTTGTTTGGGCTATGCACTTGGTGGAACTTAAATTTTTAAAACGAATTCGGCAATTGCTTTACTCAAAGTATCTTATCTTGTGGTATGGTCGAGTTCAATTTTTGGTAAAAAGTGTAGCTTGGAGTGCTCTGTTTCTTCTAATAGTTATTAATGGCGTGCTAAATGTACATATGTGTTTTTCTTTTGTGCTTTGTCGTGTTTTGTGTTAGTTATGCATGTTTATTTTGTCATGTTTGGTTATGTTTTAGCATGTTTGTCTGTTTTGTGTTCTATGTTTTGAATAAAGTCTTGGAGATGTTTCATATGAAAAGATTTCACCAACATGTTAGTGTAAAGGGCTTTCATTAGTTCTTCTTGGTAATAGTTTGTCGTTAATGATCCATGCTCTCTGAATAGGCCCCTATCAGTGGCAACTTTGGTCTATGGGTGAGGTGTGATATTGCCTGGAGTGCACCTAGGTTGTATTGTATCTTGCTTTGTTTTGATCGTAGGGGACGCTGAACTTCATTGTTTGGCGAGGTCGAGCGATAAATTTTATTACGGGCGCTAGCATAACAAATTTTCAACGGTCTAGTATAGCCACCCATTGCTTACCCCACCGGTAAGGAATGGGAAGAAAAGTATGACTCGTTTGATCGCGTGATGATCGGGTGGTGCATTGCATTCTGTTTTGCATGTTTCAATCATTTTTGCATGTTTTCTGTGTTTTCTTTGTTGTCTCTTTTTATTTTGGTTTGGTTTTGAAGCCGGATAACATGGGCCGGTGGTACTAATGTCATTTGCTTTGTGGAAAGTCTTTCTCTTAAGTCTTCTGCAGGGTTTATTTGCTACCACACCAGCCTTGGTAGTTTGGGTCTAAAGCCGGGGTGAGTGAGGCATTCAGGAGCCCTAAGCATGGGTGCGGCTTTGCGCCGCGGTTATTAGTCCGATAAAGCTTTGGATATGGCCCAGTGTGACTAGCTTTGGTTTCGAGTGGGCAAAACCGAAAGAGTAAACCCTGGAAGCATCTATACGGACTGGAGCAAGCATTTGACATGAAATCCTCCTACTTGGTCGAGGTATTTAGGGGTTGACATTCCCCTTGGACGGTACATTCGCGCACTCTTTCCTTCCTTCGCTCTTGTTCCTAATGCTATGAGGGCATAGCATCGCTTTAAGTTGGGGGGAGGGGTTAACTTATGTGCTATTTGTTTGCTAGTTGCTAGAAATTTGAAAATTCAAAAACAATAGAAATTGAAAAGTCTCTAAAAAAAAAATGAGAAATTTGAAAATTTCAAAAATAAATAAAGGTTTTTACTTGCAAATTCTTCCTTTTATCATGTTTCTAGCTCTTTTTCGTAACTTGTTGCATGCTCAATAATTGAAAGGTGGCAAGAGTTCGTAACAATCCTAAGAAATTCGGTGATTCTCAATTTGCGTGCTTAGTTAAAAATTGAATGGTTTAGGTCTTGAGTAAAGTTTTTGAGCAAGCTTTGGCCATATCCCCACCTTTTCAATTCAATAAAAAGTTCGTAGTTAGGTGAATGATCTCATGTCTATCTCTAATTGTGTTTAAATGTCAATTTTCAATCATTTTGGAATCCAAAGCGCACTTAGGGGAAGATACAAGGCATTCTTTGCATGATCATACCACATATGAGTCACCTTGTCCTGTTTTGCAACCTGTTTTTCTCCCGTTTCTTGCTTTAACCTAGGCGACCGGTGGTTCGGAGGGTGGTTGGGAAGTGATTTTAGTGATAAAAGGTGCTTTGGGGGTGTTAATTGAATTGATTGGAAGTTCTGGGGCCCAAATTGAAAACAAGGCAAAGTTGTTGATTTATAAGGCTTCGGCATCGATGGGAGAAGTTTGAGACATCGGTACCGAGAGGCTACGGTCAACACAGTCAACGGAGTTAAGCTGTCGGCATCGATGGCTTGGAAAGGGGACATCGGTACCGAAGGCCTTGTCAGGAAACCCAAACTTCTGAACGTCCAAAACCTAAACTTCTGAACCATCACAACCCCAAAACTTCTGAAACCCCTGTTCTCCCCTGTGACAGCCGACTGTCTCTCTCTCCTTTCCTCCATTCTTCAACCAAACCCTAACCTAAAACCACCATTAAACCACCAAAAACTTCCATATTTCCCCACAAAACCTTCAAATCCTCCATCATCTTCAACAATACTCAAGATTTCTCCACCTATTTGAGGATTATCAGTCCAAAAAGAGGTAAACCCACTTTTCCTCTCTTAAATCCGAATTTTTTTTATTTTTCCACCAAAAATCCTTTCTTTTTCCTATTATCCACCCATATACACACCCCCCACCATTGTTCTAGCCTACATTCCATTTCTCTACCAAAAATCAAAAACCCTAGAAATTCCCCTCAAAAATCCGAAAAACCAAAAAAAAATATAAACCCAAACCCTTTCTAACCCACAATGCCGAAAATCAAGCAAACCGCGCACCGGGCTTCATTTTCTGTGCCGGAAATTGAGGAAGTGGAGGATGAATTTATTCAGGAGGCGGAGGCTGATTTTGTTCAAGAGGAGGCTTCGGGCTCTCGCACTAGGAAGAAGAGGCGTACAAGGGCTGAGATGGCAGAGGAGAAAAGAAGGGAATGGGAGGGGAGTTTTGCAACCAGGAAGTTCAAAAATGAGCGCCAAGTGGACGCTAACAAGTTCAGCCCTGATCATACCGGTGTCCGCTGCATTCTGCAAAAAGGTTTGAAATTCTGGACCGAGGAATTATTTGGATATAATAAGAATACTGTCATTGATTTCTACAATTTTATGCAAATTCCGGAAGGTGATTGGGAATATGACCCTGCTGTTAGAATTGTGTCTCGGGTGGCTGGTATTGATGTTGAAATTACCCCCGATAGTATTGCTGAGTATTTGGATATTCAACGCCCCCCTCCTGAATCTGTAAATTACCCTCTGAAGGATGTGTCAATTAATGCGGACGTAGTAAATAGTGTGCTGTATGTTGACCCCTTGAAAGCCACTGACCCCCATGTGCCTGGGAATTTTAAAGGAAGTGTTAGGTTCTTAAACAAAGTTATCCATTTTAACTTATATCCTCGAGGCTCGGATCATAGGCCAAGTAGGAAAAGTGGGGAGCTCATGTTTGCTTTTCTAACAAATGATTTGGTGATTGATTGGGCAATGTTCATCTTCACACAGCTGAGAGACTTTAAGGCTAATACTTTGTTGACTGCCAATATTCCATTCCCGTGCATGATTACTAGCCTGTGTTGGAAACAAGGAGTAAGGGGTTGGGGCTATGAGAATCTAGAAGAATTATCTCCGGGGCCTTTTGATGAGGCATTTGACATGAAGAGCTCTTCTCAGGCTCATTCTGCAAAGGGTAAACAGGCAAGAGGAGGGGATTATTTGACCTCGATGCCTAAAAAGAAGGACAAACAGTCTTCTTGGATTAAGAAATTATTCTGTCAAGGGGTGGCAATGATTAGTTCTAGAAGGAAAGAGAAGGCTGAAAGGAGACAGATGAAGAAAGAGATAGCCTGGCAGACTTCGGTCCTGGAGCAACAATTTGGAGTAAAGTATACCCCCGAGCCTGTAGAGGAAGGGGAAGTCAGTGATGATTTCGCGGGATATGATAGTGATGAGCAGGATGATTGACGGGCAGTGACGTGGTGAGATGATGACTTGAGATGATTTGGTGGTGCTACATGCAGTTGGTAGAGAGTCGGTGGTTCTAGAAATTCCCCTTACTTGGTCGGGGTCTAGGCTGGTTGACATGCCAACCACTCTATCCTTTTCATTTTTGTCTTTTGCATCCTTTATTTTGTAGTTAGTCTTGCACATCTTCAGTAACTGGTGCTTGGTTGATGATTGGTTTAGCCGGTTTGGCTTTAACTTGGTTGTTTTATTTGTTGGCGGCGGTCATTTGGGTAGTTGACCTTGCTAGTATAGACCGTCGCCCATTTGTGCTAACCCTTTCTTGAATACCAAGGTCATTATAAGCTTGAAAAAGTCCTTAGTTGATCCTTTGCGCGCTTGGATTCCTTAATGATTAACTATCTGATATTTGCATGATTAGTTGAATAGCTTGCTTTCCTTTCGTATCCAATAATCATCCGTTAGTTTGTTAATTCTGTTGAATAAAGTGCTGTAGTTGTTTGAGGGCATAGTATTTGTTTTTCACTATTGCCTGTTTATCCAGCACTCTTTGGTGGATATGGTTTAGTTTGATCTCGCAAGGTGTCGTGTCCCGTATCCTCCCATTGTTCGAGGACATGAACCTTTTTAGCTTGCTCTTAACTTGCTTATGCTTGGCCTGTTTAGTTTGAAACTGAAACTGTGAGTTGTAGAAATGAAATAAAACGTTGGATTGTTTGAACTCTTGCTAGGTTTCAAAGTTGAGCATGTTCTAAGTTGTGATAGCGGGGGAATTGCAAGTTGTTAGTTTTCTGTTTTTCGTGTCTTATTTGCTAGGGACTAGCAAACCTCAAGTTGGGGGGTGTGATAAGCACCCGACAATGTAATAAAGGGTGCGCTAGTGGCTAGTCTTAGTTACTTTTGTTATTTAATTAGTTGTTTTTAATTGCTTTTGCTCGTAGAGTGTGCTAGTTTTGTTTTGTAGGTAAACCACCCAATAAAGAGATTTTAGGCCAAGGTGGCCCGAGCGAAGCAGCCAAGGCAAGGCCAGGAAGCAAGAAGTCAACGCCAAGCAGCAGCGGTCAACGCCTGGAGATAAGGCCTCGGCATCGATGGCAAGGATCCTAGCCATCGGTACCGAGCAGCTAACTGAAGACAGCTCTTAACAGCCTCGCCATCGATGGCTGAAATTATGGACATCGGTACCGAGAGCTTAAATGCTTTTTAAAGCCATTGCCATCGGTACCGAGACCTTAAGGGGGAATCATCGAGGAATATTCCATCCGCGTACTCAGGGACTATATATAGGCGTGATGTCATTTTATACAAACACGTAGAAAATTAGATTTGTACCCGTTTTTTAGATCTAGAGCTAGATTTGAATTGTTCTTCGTGTTCTTGAGTGTTCTTATTTTTCCAGCTCTCAATTTCTGCATTTTCAACTTAAGTAAGTAAGTTTTGACTCTTGTCTCCTTAATTAAAGTTGTTTTAATTCTCCCGATCTATCTTTCTATCTAATTTTCTCTTAAGCTTGTGTTTACACTTATGTCAAGTAGATTTTTGCTTGCTCTTATCTTTTTAGATATGTGTGAGTAGTTTCATAAGGTTGGGTCATGGGGTGACTAGCACCCCATGGCTTGAGTAAAAATTGCATTTTTCACCAAAAAGTTTGCAACTTTGTTTTGGAAATTGATGTGGGGCTTGGATTTGTTTGTCAAATTACCGAGGTGATAACCTCCTTGATCATGTGTAGGTGAGAGCTTCGCCTACTCACCACACATGATGCTTGGAGCTCGGTCGCTCGAGGTGTTTGCTAAATGGATTCTATAGCTAGCTTGATTTTCGAACCTTCTTATCTTCCGGGTAAAACCGTGTATTGGGTGAAAAATGTAGTTTAGCTCGAGTCGTGGGCGCTAGTAATTTCTAGACCTAACCTTCCTTTTATCTAGTTTATTCTCGTTTAATTTAGCCTTTTTACTTTCCACCGCATACGAAAAACCAAGTTGGCTGACTAAAAGCCGGAAACCATACTCGCATCTACAATCCAGAAAAGCCGTATTATTTATCCCTTGGGTACGATCCCGGACTACCGGATTTATTATGCTTCAATCAGACGCTTATGCCCTACGCTTGGGGTGACCTCTCTTTTGATACATCGAGAAGTGCGAAGCAGTCCATAACTCAAGATTCATTTCCTTCTGGATGTCTCTATGTTTCTCATGTTTTGCATGTTCCTAAGTTGTCTATAAATCTTCTATCAATTAGTTAGCTCACAGATTTTGGGTGTAATGTCACATTTTCTTCTTCTGGTTGTGTTGTTCAGGATCGACATACATGAAGGCAGATTGGGATAGGCCTTAGAGAGTGGGGACTTTATTTTTTGAAGTAGCTCATAGCTTAACATACTCATCAAGATAAATCTGCTTTTTCTGCTTTTGTTTTGCATAGACATTCGTCTAAGTTTCATTTATGGCACTCTAGATTTGGTCATGTTTCAAGTTTTTGTCTTAAGTATATGCTCTCTAATGGTCTTTTGGGTGATGTGACACATTCTGACATCTCTGATTGTAAAGGATGTAAACTTGGGAAGTTCACAGCTCTAATGCTCCTTTTGATCTTATTCATTCGGATGTTTGGGGTCCTTCTCCTATTGCAACAAAAGGTGGATCATCTTACCATGTGTCCTTCATTGATAATTACACTTGATATTGTTGGGTATTTCTCATGCAGCATAAGTTTGACTTTTTCAAAATCTATTCTAACTTTGTTGCAATGGTCAAAATTCAGTTCAATACTAAGATTAAGGTCTTTCGAACTGATTTGGGGGGAGAATATAGATATAAGCCCTTTGTTAAGTTACTTGCTTCTGAGGGGACAATTTTGTAATATGCATGTTCTGATACACCCCAACAAAATGGCAAAGCTGAGAGAAAACATTGCCATATTCTTGAGACCACAAGATCCCTTTTGTTATCGGCTTTCATTCCAAGCTCCTTTTGGGGAGAAGCGGTTCTCACATCTGCTTACTCCCTCCGTCCCATAATATTTGTCCGGTCCCCAAAACGAGGACTAAAAAATAATGCATTTCTTTCAATAAAAAATTCAAACTTTTTTCATAAATTACAAGAACTCATCGATATCTAATGAATTATTGAAAAAATTTTGAATTTTTCTTGCAAAAAACGTATTATTTTTACGTCCTTGTTTTGCGGACCGGACAAATATTATGGGACGGAGGGAGTATTTGATTAATCAAATTCCTACAATATTGAATGGTGGATTTTCTCCTTATGAAAAATTGTTTGGTATTCGACCTAATTACTCTGAACTTAAAATGTTTGGATGTGCTTGCTTTGTTCTCCTCCCGAAAAATGAACGAACAAAGCTCATTGCTCGTTCTGCCTTGTGTGTGTTCTTAGGTTATGGTATTGATCAAAAAGGTTATAGATGCTATGATCCTATTGCTAAGAAGCTTCGCACTTCTAGGCATGTTGCATTCTTAGAGCATCTTCCTTATTATTGTCTTCCTGCCTCCTCATCAAGTGTTTCTAAAGAAGATGTCCTTATGTCTGATCCCTTTTCTAGCTCTGCTTCTTCATTTGGTTCTAACTCTCAACATGTTCCTGATGAGGGAACTGAGTCCATTCGTATTTCCGATACTGTTGTTGAGGCAGAGGATGCTCAACCTTCATCTACGTTGGTGCAGGATGAAACCCCCTCTCAATCTGATCTCCCTACTATCTCTGATGATGTCGATCCTACAACTTCACAAGTTGAAATCAGTTATCCTTCTTGTTCTCGCAATCCTCCTTCTTGGCTAGCTTACTATAAAACTTTTTTTTCCTCGTCATATCAATCTTTTCTTGCCTCTGTTCATTCATATCATGAACATCGGTCTTATAAAGAAGCAGTTGTTATTCCTCATTGGAAGGATGCCATGGATGAGGACTTAGTGCCCTTCACAAAACTCAGACTTGGGACTTAGTTACTCTACCTAAAGGGAAGGAGGCCATTGGATGTAAGTGGGTTTATAAAGTGAAAACTAAGTCAGATGGGTCACTTGAGAGATACAAAGCTAGGCTAGTGGCAAAGGGATATGGTCAAGAGTATGAAATTTTATTTTATTTTTTTGATCATAGAGTATGGAATTGATTATGAAGAAACTTTTGCTCCCGTTGCCAAACTAAAATCAGTTCGAACATTGATCTCTGTGGCTTCCAAACTACAATGGCCTTTGTACCAAATGGATGTCAAGAATGCCTTTTTGAATGGTGATTTGCAAGAGGAAGTTTACATGAAACCTCCTCCAGGTCTTTCTTGCCCTTCAAATCAGCTATGTCAATTGCGTCGCGCTTTATATGGTCTCAAACAAGCACCACGTGCTTGGTTTGAGAAATTCAGTTACACTATGAAAAAGTTTGATTTTTTTGAAAGTCATCATGATTCTGCTCTTTTTTGTCGCACCTCTGAACGTGGCAAGATTTTACTGCTTATCTATGTTGATGACATGATTATTTTTGGGGATGATGCAACTGGTGTAAGTGAGCTGAAACAGTATTTATATGACCAATTTGAAATGAAAGACTTGGGAAATCTTCGATATTTTTTGGGTATTGAGGTTGCTTACTCTCCGAAAGATTATGTTTTGTCCCAATTCATGTATGCTATTGTAACGCCCCGATTTTTGGACACGTTAATTAAATCATTTTTAATTGATTTAATAATCCATAAAACTAATTTAAGAAATAAAATTTTATTAAACAGAGTTTAGCAGCGGAAATCTCAAATACTAAAATTCAAAACTACCTATTTGTCTTACAACTCAACAAAATAAAACAGAGTTTGACAAATGTAATAACACTTTTGGAAATTCAAATAATAATACTTTAAATTAACAGAGCTTCTAAAGGTATGGTCTCCAAGGCTCAACAAACTCCCTTTCCTCAGCTGGGAGGTCCTCAATCTGGTACGCATTGTCTTGAAGAGGATTCTGTTCTTCGGTCTCCGGATTACCTGGCATGAAACGCCAGCCCAACGGCACTATGATGAGTTTTGAAACTCAGTAAATAATCTCAACCCTACTAACTCCTTACTCTACAATTAGCAGTTCAACAATATAATAATTTACAATACACAGAAGGTACAGAATAATAGCACACCGTCTTTTTCTTTACTATCCATCAACTTACATGAAATCTAAGGATTCTCTCCACGAGATCCTTTCCTCCCACATCCACCAACTTTGATCGTCCCATGGAATAACTCTCCATTTATTTGTCCTGCACTAGGGTTCTAAGCGAATACTACTAAATTATGTACTTAGTCAGGATTCGCCTACAACCATAATAAAGGAACATCTTACCATGACAACTCAGCATTAGGGGTCGCACTATCTCATTGCCAGGATCCTTTACCGTCTCCTAACTCTACACACTGGGTACTTTACCATACCCCTAATCTACACACTGGGTACTATACCGTATTCAGGAATCCTTTACCGTTTTCCAAAATACTGTACCCGGAGTCCTTTACCGTCCTTCACATATACACTGGGTACTGTACCGCATTTAGGATCCTTTACCGTATCCCAAATATTGTACCCGGAGTCCTTTACCGTCCTCCACACACACTGGGTACTGTACCGCATTTAGGATCCTTTACCGTATCCCAAATACTGTACCCGGAGTTTTTTACCGTCCTCCACACACACTGGGTACTGTACCACATTTAGGATCCTTTATTGTATCCCAAATCCTGTACCCGGAGTACTTTACCGTCCTCCACACACTCTGAGTACTTTACTGTACTCGGGATTCTTTACCGTTCCCCAACTCAACTAAAGGTACTTTACCGTACCAGGGTCCTTTACCGGCACCCAACATCCTCAATCAACTTTACCATTTTTATCATTTACTCAAACATCGTCTACGTGAATTCTATTCATAAACCAACCCATGTCTCAAGTCCGACCTAGCACGTAAATTCATGCATTGAACAACAATCGATAAGATACAATTTATTGAAACAACAAGAATATAATGATATAAAACAATAAAATCACATAATGTTTTATGTGTGGCTGTTACCCTTAATCTTGTATGACACAAGTATTAGTGGGTTGGATAGTTGTTATCTCCAGTTTGTTTTTATTATTGTTATCTAAAAGTTATACCTTAGTTCATCAAAAAAAATTTGGTTTTAGTGTTTTAAATTTAATCAAGCCTTTCAAATAAAACATAGGTAATAACAAAAATTAGTTGAATCATTAAGTTAATAAAATATTTAAGTAGGATTTTATGATTATTACCTCTATAGTGCAAATAACTATTTCTCCTATTATTATTATTATTAGTTATTATATTATGTACACTATTTTGTTCTTGCGATAAAACTTAACTGTTATTATCATATTCACAAACGTGGATTTTATCATCTCTTTCCTTGAAGCATACAATGATCATAGCATGCACCTGTACATTCCTAGATATTAAAATTTACTACGTAACAAGGAAATGTGATATAACAATAAATGGGGTTCAATCCATCAGGTTACAACATGCAAGGGCTTTAGTGTAATTGAAACCTAACCTTTTAAAAGAAAAACAGGGGAGGCTACGGTTTTGGTGGGTTTTCATGCATGGGTCAATTCTTTACATGGCAATCCATCACATACATCACTTGAGGACTAAACTGTAATGAAACAGTCTACATGCCAACTGTTTTCATTTCCAGTCACTATCAAAACCGAAAACAGGGGATAACTACGGTGGATTGGGTTTTGATGCATGGGTTTGATTTTTTTTTTTTACTTCTAAATGTTAAACAACATACTAGGAACCATACTAAGAACTAAATATACTTAGGAGAAAGTAGAGAAGCGATTATTCTACCTTTAATCCGGACAAAATGATCAGCAGTGGAGTCCGGTGGGTTTTCATTTGGCGGTGAAAGATCGATATTCTAGCAGCAACTTTGGACTGGAATAACTTGACCAAACTTCTGCCGTTTTGGACAATTCTTGTGTCTAACGCGAAGATCTTGAAACGCTCTACAACTTTCGTGAAGAAGTCAAGCCCGAAAACCACTCTAAGTAGGAGAAAATTGGAGATTTAGAAAGGTCACTGAATCTGCCTGGAAATCAGAATCTGAAAATTTTACCAAACTTTGGATGGTGATAACTCTATCAATACTTATGCCTTGTTCTCTTTGCAATTCAAAAAGAATTTTTCAAAAAATTCCCCCTAGATTCCCCATACTTCCAACATTTCTCTCTCTATCTCTCTCCACTTATTACCCCTACTATTTTTCAAAAAACTTTTCAAATTCCAATCCAAACAGAGCATTAATCGTTTTGGGTGATTCTTGGATTGAAATCGAAGCCCTCGATGCCCTCTACAACATTTGTGAAGAAACTCAGGCCTAAAAGCGACATCATCAAGGAAGAAATAGGCTATGAACAGAGGTACGTGATATAGACGAAAATGGAGTTTATGGGATTAAAGATTTGAGGATATGAATGCATGGGATGATTTTCCCACCCTTCTCACATACCTGATTCTCCTTCTTTTTCCGCTGCTGACTGCTTAGTGCTTTTTCTCTCTGCCCAAAGAAATGGAACGGAGATCGAGATGGGTTTGATTTTGTAGTGGATGCAGATAAGTAAAGAGAGAGTAGTGGAGGAAGGTGGAAGAGTGAGATGATAAGGGTGAAGGTGATGGAATGTGGGAGGGAAGTGAGAGAGATAGAATCGGGAGAGATAAATGGGGAGGGGATGAGAGCATAATCCCATAAATTATGGGATGGGTATTAGTATCTATATATAAATATATAGACACATAAATATAGTTACAAGTTAATTAATAATGTATATGCAAAACTAATTTTAAACACCAAATATTAATCTAGGTTCTAGTTTAATCTAATTACACTTTCAAATAATTAATCGATTACGATAGACTATTTGATTAAAAATAATTTCTTTATTCGAAAAAAAATAGGGCAAAAATCCGGGTCTTTACAGCTATCGATATTATTAATCGTGCTGGGTTGACCGATAGAAAGTTAATTAGTTGATACTCCTTTGGAACTCAATGTCAAACTTCACCCAACTGATGGTATCCCATTGCAAGATGTTGTAACAACCCTGATTTTAATTATGCTCAATACGTGAATAGTTGGCATGCTTTAAGTTAATCTTGTGGTTAAATAGTGTAGTTATTCTAGTTGTACGGAATTGATCATATTATATGCTTTGGATATCACCAATCAGCCAAAACTTAATAGGTGGAACACAATGACGTTGTCACGCCCTCGATTTTCAACATAAATAAATAAACCATTTCAATAAAAGATCCTCGCATTAAGTAAATAATACCCCAAAAGAGAGTTTCCACCTGTTTAATTACAAACCAAGTCCCCAAGTTTCAAAATATACAACATTGGCACTCCGGCCCAAATTAACTCAAGTACAAATACAATTGAGTTTCGAATATTACAACTTAGGTCAAGACAATCCAAGAGTAAAATTAATTACAAGGCCATCTTTAATCAAAAGTAAGTCTATTCTAAAGATGAGCTAATAACTAATCAATTAGCTTCCAAAATGATCTTCGTGTCCACCTACGCTGAGTTGTGCAACCTATTGTCCTGCGTTTGAACCTGAAAAGAAAGATTTTGTTGAGCTACTAGAGCCCAGTAGGAAATTCTCTACAAAATCTATATGCAATAAGGTGAAAATCATGGATATAGTGAATCAAGCTAAATGGCAAGTCTAAAATAGTCCACGCCAATCCAATTTTGCTAGCATTAAGCATTCACATTCACAAACATACACACACTCTTCTCCCAATCACTTTCCACCCCTTGCGACTTGTGTTACCACCCCTTGCGTCACAATAAACTCCACCCCTTGCGACTTGTGTTACCACCCCTTGTGTCACAATCAATTCCACATTCAACTCCACGACAACTACTACATTATCAACACAACCGACACGTCACAAACGACTCATGAACCACAACAATCAAGCTCAAGATACGGTATCCATAAGCATATGCAATCCACCAAATATAAAGGGTTTCACCCGGACCACACATAGCATTTAAACACTAATACCACACAAATCCACCATAAAACATGTAGAGAAAGAGAGAAATCCCTACCAAGATGGATTTTGAGCAAAACCCTAGGTCTACCAAAAGCAACGAGCTTGAATCCCTCAAAGACGAGCCTTACCCGAGCTTGGATACAAGATCTAGAGTGAATAAAGCCCAAAAACATGATAAACAATCAAAGATCAACAAGTGTATGAGAGGAGAGAGAGAAAAACGTGGGTGAGAGCCCCAAAGTGAGAGCAAGGACAAGAAACTTACCCCTTGTTCACCAAATGTGAGATTCAAGTGATTTGAAGATTTGAACTTGAAATCAAGAGATTTGGGTGAGATTGGAGTTGGGTGGGTGAGAGAGGGTTTTGAGATCTAATTTCGGGGCCTTTGGGTGTGAGAAATGACATAAAGGGGTATTTATAGTGGTCCAAAAAGCGTGCTGAAAAAGTGCAGAAAACAGAGCTTGTACCGGTACTGGGTGACTCCCAGTACCGGTTCATGAGCCTTCAAAATGTCAGAAAACATAACTCCTGGACATCATGTACCAGTACTGGGCGACAGCCAGTACCGGTTCAAGCTGGACAGAAAATGAAATTTTGCAACGGTCACCGGATCAAACCCCACTTGCTACCAACACTACCAAACATCAACATAACCTCAAAACTAACATTTTACTATTCTCCGAGAGTCCGATACACACCCGAATACGTATCTCCGTACACCCCCACAAATGTACGTACAACTATATTAATTTACACGATCCCCATTAACCATTAAACGACTTCCGAATTTAACAATAAATTTGTGAGTCTCTACAGACGTGGTTGCATAGGATAATTTTTCCTTAGGAAAACAAAAATAAAACATACGTGTATTCTTTCTGTTTAACCCACCATTTCACTCACCCGGGGAAAAAACAAGAGAGAGAGAGAGAGAGAGAGAGAGAGAGAGAGAGAGAAAGAATGGTGGATAGAAGAGAAGAAGAAGAAGAAGAAGAAGAAGAAGAAGAAGAAGAAGAAGAAGAAGAAGAAGAAGAAGAAGAAGAAGAAGAAGAAGAAGAAGAAGAAGAGAAATCAAAGAGGAAGGGTTTGATTAGTTAATTGAAGCTTTGATTTGGTAAGTTGGTCTTCTTTGTTCTTGATTTCTTCTTTAATTTGTAAATGTATCCATAAAATTGAACCCTTAAACGATGGAACCCTAGCTCTGGAGTTGGCAGTGAGTTTTATTGATTTGGGTAGCAAATCTACATGTTTGTAGTACATAGCAGTTTTTGGGACAACAAACTAGGTTTCAGTTTATGGGTGATTTATGTATCCTAAACTTCGAATTAGGTTTTAGTTCCTTCGCAAGATAGAAAGTAGACTTAAAGCTTGTTCTTTTGCCACTGGATCGCCCGAAACCGTTAAGAATTCAATTTATAGTGATTTTCTGAAGTTTGGGTTGAAACCAAGAAATCTGTTTCCTGACAGATTCGTGAACCAACTGTATTCACTCATTTTTCCATCCTTAAATTTCAAATCTGACTTGGGTTCCTTCACAACTTTTGTAGTACATCATGTTACGCAACTTTTGACACTAGAATCACTAAAAAAATGTTAAAAGCACAATTTATGGTGATTTTTCAAAGTTGGGCTGTCCTGTGAAGCTTCTTGTTGAAAAATAATTATTGGTTTGCTTTCTTGAGATGAATCTAGTTGGAGAGTTGATATCTAATGTTTTTCTAGGAATACAATTGTGTGCTAGCTATCTGTGTGTCTTGATCTTGCTCTTTTTGAGTTTTAATTGAATTAGTTATGATTTATTTGGATTGAATTGAACTTAAACACTTTTAGGGCATTGTATTGAGCATAAATAGAATCATTGAGTATTGTCTAAACATGTTTCCATTTGATTGAATGTTCTAGGAAGTTCGAGTCGTCACGTGGATCGAGGTGAGTGACCTAATACCTAAATTATATGGTTTTATACAAGTTTTCCATTGCAAAGCTTTATCGTACATGTTTTGTACCATGATATGTACTCCATGGAATATCAATGAAAGGTGGATATATTTTCCTATCTAGTAAAGACATTCCTACAATGTGACACATAAAACGCTAGGGATAATGCCAAGACGTCGAAGCTTATCCACTACCGGGGATGCCTGGTAGCCATACAAGATTAGTGGAATGTACTTTATATCAAGGATATTTTTCTATGATTGAATCTCTATGAAATGTTTTTATCATTGTCCAAGGAAAGCATGTAACTTATGTATTGGTCATTTATACGAGCTTCGGCTTATGTTATTTTTCCACCTTTCAGGCAGCGGAGAGTAGAGTGGTGGCGTGGAGCCTTTCTTTTGGACATGCTATGTGAATAGTTGATTAGTTAGAAAGTTTGTAACTTAACTTTACTTTGGTTTAGTAAGTGCTTGTACATAGGTTAAGAGTTTGTTAATACGCACAGCTCTGAGGAGTTTTGGCTTGTAAGATCCTCATGTAAGATACGTTTGTTGAGTTAATGTAACAAAATGGTTTGTTCTTCTGCTATTCGCTACTCGAGTCCCTTTAGTCATTTGCTTATAACAGGTTAACCATGTGAAATGGCCTTAGTGATTAGATCACTGGCACTTTGTTATGACTAACACCTTTAGGGACGGGTTAGGGTCGTGACAGATGTTACCTTGTATTGTCAGATTGTTGGTTGTTTGGTTTACTTGACTATTACTCGACCGGATCTTGCCTATGTTGTTCATATTGTTAGTCCATTAGGGGTTGGAAAAGTAAGAAGCAAAGTGTTATATCTCGATCTAGCTAGAAAGCTTAATACCATGCTATGGCTCATACAACTACTGAGGTCATTTGGTTACGGTGGTTTATTGCAAGATATGGGTGTTCGTGTGTCTTCTCCGACGCCAATGTTTTGCGATAATAAAAGTGCAATTCAAATTGCTCACAACTCCATCTTCCATGAGCGAACAAAGCACATTGAGATTGATTGTCACTTTGTTCGTCAGCACTTGCAAAATGTCTCTCTCTCTCTCTCTCCCCTACATACAGTCATCCCTCCAACTTGCCGATTTCTTCACCAAGGCTTATACTATCATTCGCTTTAAATTTTTTCTTGGCAAACTCTCAATGTTATCCTTGTCACATCATGAGTTTGAAGGGGGGTGAGAGAAAACAAGGGTGTTTTTGTCTATTTACTTGTTATGTTGCCTTGTAATTTTCCTTTTCTTCTAAGGGTGGCTTAGTCATTTTTATTTCCTTGCTTGTATATACATCGAGATACTCTTTGTACAGAAACAGTAAAGAATGTTCAAGGGTTTTGGATACAAACCCTCTTATCCCAAATATGTTTGCTCCTCTTTGCATCTGGTTTCTTTATGTTCACACATATAGCAACCCAAATTGCCTTCCGCTGCACATAACCACACGGGTGGGTGGGGGCTTAAGCCATATTATCTTATACTCAGAGCCGGCTTAGAGGGGAAGCCAAGAAAGCCATCGCTTCCGGCTCCCAATTTTTTGGCCCGAAGAGAGCCTCAAAAAATATAGTTTATAGTTTTAAATAATAAGGAGTTTTAATTGCCTTCGAGTAACATCTTTTTAGTTGTGTGACAGCTAATTAGGTTCTTTGGATGCTTTAGGAGGTGGGTTGGAATCTCTACCCTTGAGTTTGATTTCCTCAACATTTTGCAAAATTTAGTTCAAAGATACATAGATAGATGCCCCCTATTAGGACTTCCGCTTTAGGCTCCAAATATCTTTGAGCCGGCACTGCTTATACTCCATCTCCCTCGGATGAGTACAGCTTTTAGAGTACGAAATGCACTACGGGTTATTGTGCAGTCTCAGTGAGACCTTTGGTGGAGGTATCATTACTGTGATGTAATAGTTCATTTTACAAAGTTTGTTGAACACTTAATCTTTTTGAAGAACAAGGTCAATCAGTATCTAGCTATATAGTCGTATGATGTAGAACAATACGTCTTACAGCTTGTTTGCTAAAACATATTGATCATTCATTTCATGCAAATAAATTTTGACCATCCATAGTTCATACAAATAAACATATTGACCAAAAATTAAGTTGACCAGACATCACTAGTTCATACGAATATACGTATTGACCATCCATTTTATCCAAATAATTTTTTTTGCTTTATATATAATAGTATAATGTAATTAGTCCACTTAATTTTTGATACATATATAATGTGCTCGGCAAACAGTGTATACAGTAGTTACTGCTAAAGGTGCTTTATGAAAGCCGGTCCACGGTAGTGAAAGTAGGATTGATTCCGTGACTAATTCAAAGGGATTAATTAATCTGGTCCGAAGTTGATGATGAAACTATCTTTTCGATCGGATATATTGAGTACTTTAATTGCACTTCAACAAAATAGGAGGAAAGTGGGTCAAATGCGAAAGAGATAAATAAGCACTTCAACAAAAAAAAAAAAAAAAAAAAGGAGGGAAGTGGGTCAAACGCGGAAGAGAGCAAAAAAAAAAAAAAAAGTACGAAATACACTGCAGAAACCCATTGTACGTTTTTGTATGATGATTGTCGTCTGGTGGCCGGCCATGTGTGCAGTTGCAATCACTAGCAAATTAAACATATGGATTTCAATAACAAACCACTGTGCATGAAATATTGTTCGGTAATCATATCTTTCCAGGACATAAAACCAAACTAATTGGTCGGTCAAAAAAGTGATACCGAAGGAAGATCAATGAGAATTAAGAGAGTACACTTATTAGTGCTCCATAACTGAAAACAACGCCACCACTCACAAAACAAAAATATGCCACCACTAGTGTTACAAGAGAGAGGAAGAGTTTGGAATCCTTTTTCATGCCCACTTCCGTGGAGGGTCCAAAATCTTTTGTGAGTTTTTTATTTATTTATTTATGTTTTTATCCTTCAAACTCTCACTTTTTTTCTACTTCGTCGTTGAACTACCAAAATCACCTATTTCGTCCTTAAACTATCATAATCTCACCTATTGAGTCCAAAAAAAAAATGTCATTTGGCAGATTTTGTTGGTTTCACACACAAGTTTCTTCGAAAAAAATCTCTCTCTCCCTCTATCTCTAAAAAACTTCAAACCCTAGCCGCCAACAACCCTTCCCCTCCCCCCCTTCTCAGGCGGCGGGAGGGGAGGGATCATTCCCCTCCGATCTCTCTCCCTCTATTCCCTTCTCCCCACCGTCGAACCGTCTCCTCTCTCAATTCTGCGACTGAAGTTCGGGCGTCCATTGGGAACTTTTCAGCCAGATCGTTTTCCAGCAACGTTCCGGAGCTTCGCTTTCAGTGGTTGCGGGTAAGATATTGTCCACCACCGTTCTCAGCCTCCATCTTCTCAGATCTGTGACCTGACGCCGTCTACCACGTTTGTTGGGCGACTACCTCTCAACGATGTGTTCCTATTTTGTGAAGCAGAGGTGGTGGTTACGAGTCTATCAAGATAGTTGCGAAAGAGTGGCGGCGGATGTCTCGGCGGTGCTTCTTTTTTTTTTTTTTGTTATTTATTTTAATAATGTCCCCTCTTTGGGGGGTTTGTCCTCCTTCGGGAGATTTCGTCCTCCTTCGGGGGGTTTCGTCCTCCTTTGGGGGGTTTCTTCTTATTCTGTAGGGCGGCGCATCTATGCGCTTATACGCTCTTTCTGTTGGAGTGTTCGATCTGTGGACTCCCAACCTGCCCCCATGGGGATCTTTTGATAAATACTACCTCTCAACTTTTGGCAAAAAAAAAAAGTCCAAAAAATGATTTGGACTCATAAAAGGACTAATTAGACTCAGTAAACGACTAATTAAAGGACTAGCTAGTTAGTTTATTGAAGGACTAATTGGACTCAATGGATGAAATACAATCATCGTGGAAGAAGTACATCTCAATTACTTCCTCCATCTCTAAATAAATGTTCGGCGTGTAAACCTAAGCCTTTAAAAAATGTATTTTTTTGTAAAAAGAATCAATTTTTTCACAAATCAATAGATATCAAGGAGTTCTTTTAAGTTGTGAAAAAAAATTGAATTTTTCAATAAAAAATGCATCTTTTTAAAAGTTTAGGTTTACGCGTCCGACATTTATTTAGGGATGGAGAGAGTACTAAATTGGCACATACCACCACAGTAAACATGAGCTCACCAAAGCATTGCTCTCATCTCCCTTTTATTCTTTGTTGTTAATTCTTTACATCTTATTTTTTTGCAAACATGATAATAAACTTTCATTGATAACAAATTAGCAGTACATCAAAGAAGACGATTATCATTCCATAGAGGACCCAATAACCAATCAGGAGGTCTAGCTTCCCAAGTATGAATACCAGAACCTCGCAAATCTGAAGTTGCCAAAGCATATGCAACTACATTCGCCGATCTACAAATAAAAAGAAAATCACAAATCATAACCAATAAACTTTGTGGCGAATGTCTTCGATGACAATATCCACTTCCGAAGGGCAAGACTACACAAGTCAATATAAACCGATCTGATCGGAGCACCACTGCCTCAGCCTTGCTTCATCAAAGGACTATCACCACCAGGCACCACCTTTATCAAGACATGCATTTTTGGCATCTCGAAGACAAAGGAGAAGCCAAGAGAAAGGAAAAAAAAGGGAAAATACACAAAGAAACTCTCTGATATGAGATCGGGAGAGAAAAACCTTTTTTTTTTGAACAATGGAAAGAAAATTTTATTAATCTTTGAAGTTGTTACAAAGATTAATAGGACAATGAGAGAACGTAAAGTCCAATCCGAAACCCAATCCTAATTGGCAAGATACCAACAAGGTAACACCCAGTGGAAACAAAGCCCCAACCCTTAAAAGCCTGAAAACACAGATAAAGCATTTAAAATGCATGGGACACAACTCAAATACCCAAGAGACCTAAAAGCCCAAATAACATTAGACAAGCCCAACTAAAAAAGCCCAAACAGACAACAAAACTTAACTACACACAGTCGCCAACACCAAAATATCACCCAAACCCCACTGCCGCTGCCCACTGCCAAAAACCACCACAAGGGAGGAAGTCAAAAGATGCCATTGGAATCACCGACCACCACCATCGCCTCACGAGCTGTTAGGCCAAGACCCGATCGAACCCAGGAGTAGGACCTGCGGAGATGCACGAGCTTCACCCCACCGCCACGGAACCAGCCTAGTCGTTAAGCATAACTGGCTACCCCAACAGATATAACCAGTGGTCGGCAGCCAAAGACGGGGAGAGAAGTCAAGCGGAGACTGCACCGGCAAGCAGGAAGCAGCAAACGGAGAAAGAAAGATGGTGGTGGGAGCAGCAATGGCAGCAACAGGCAGTTGGATCAACGAGATGCACGACACAGAACACCGACTAGAGCTCCACCGTGAGTACCCAAAACGCCGTGAACCGGCTGTATTTTGCTAGTCCCAAAAACGCTCGTGAGATGCCCGCAGAAGAGATAACACCTGCAGATCTGCAATCGTAGATGCCGTCGCAAAACGAGATCGTGACCCAAGCCTTCGGCGAATGCACACACCGTCAGATTCACCACCGCACACTACTACAGTACCTGCAAAAAAAGAACAACATAAGGGGGAAAAAATATATTCCAAAATGTTTGTCCAATTATAAGTTGACTTGCACAATTTCCCTTAATGCACTCTCACTATTGAGAAAAGTGCACTCTCACTAAATCCATAAAAGTGACGGGTGTATTTTAAAATTTTAAGGGGAATTTGCATTTCAGTGGGAGTTGGGGCAAATAATATCCAACTCATAGAGAGGTTTTCACGAAATTGCATAAATATGGAACAGAGGAAAAAAAATTCTCCATACATGAAACAGACCAACTGAAATTCCCTATATATGAAACGGAGGAAAAAAAATTCCCCATACATGAAACGGACCAACTGAAATTCTCCATACATGAAATGGAGGGAAAAAAAATTCCCAAAACATGGAGTCGATTTGTAGTTGAATCTGGGTTTGAACCTAAGTTGCCCTTTCTGTGGATCTAAATTGCACCTTCAATGGATTTAAGTTGCACCTTATTTTTTCTAAGAAAAGCAGCCAGTGAAGCAAATTGGTAGTTCACATTTCCAAGTAAAACCAAATAAGAAATTTCAAGTAGTAATTCCTAAAATCTAAAAGTAAAAGTATAAAGTGGATGCTAGAAAACATACATCTTATTTTCTCTATCATTTTTCTTTCTAAAAGATTACCCAAAAGACACTAATCTCAAAATACTTTAAAAACCCAAATCTGCAAGTAATCTAGATCCCAAATTTCTCAGAAAACAATGGAAATGATAAGAAGATTGAAGAAATACTCAAGAAATTGAGCACCCAAAAAGTTCATAGAAGGGGCAACCTAGGAAACCCAGATACGACTATAACCGACTCCATATATGAGGAATTTTTTCCCCTCCGTTTCATGTATGGGGAATTTCAATTGGTTCGTTTCATGTATGGGAATTTTTTTTCCTTCTGTTCCATATTTATGCAATTCTGGGAAAACATTTCTGTGAGTTGGGTATTATTTGCCCCAACTCCCACTCAAATGTAAATTCCCCAAATCTTAAAGCTGTTTTCTAGTAATCATTAAATTCCTCTAATAAGTTGAAACTTCAAGATTGGACAATTAAATTAGGATGAGTAAATGATCAAAAGCTTTAAGGTGGTGTTCCACTAAAAGTTTTTTTTTAAAAGTTTATTTTTTAAAAGTTTATTTTTTCAAATTTTATAATGAAAATTAATTTTTAAATTTTTTTTGCACCGTATAAAAGATCTCAACAAGATCTATCAAACAAGATCTATATTGGTAGGAAAATTATTTGCGTAAACACATAATTTTTGGGCTTGAAATTACCTCCGTTTGGAAAAAAATCACTTTTTCTAAAAGCGGAACACCACTTAATTGACTTTATTTCTACCACGTGTCATAGTATGTTCCATGCAATTGAGGGTGAGGTGGAAAGTTAATCCTTGCAGATGTAAGGACAATCATGGACACTTCACTGACACAACTATTCGAAGGAGCAAACTCTCTCTCCTATTTCAAGAAAGAAAAGAGAAAGATACGCACGATCCTCACACTGGTCATATGGATGCAGCCACTTGTGTACTCCAGTATCTCAAAGATACACCTGGGAAACGCATATTGCTTTCTTTATCTACTTCGCTCAAGTCGAGTGGCTATCGTGATTCTAATTGGGCAGGTTGCCTTAAGGGCACCGCTATTTGCAGCCATTTATTTTCTGAACGTAACCTAATAAGTGGCTGCAAATAGCAGTGCCCTGCCTTAATTATGACGCGTCGCCTTAATTATGACTTGTTTTTATGTTCTACTTGGTTCTAATACTCCTTCCGTCCCTTAATGTTTGTTCGGTCCGTAAAACGTGAACGTAAAAATAATATAATTTTTCCAAGAAAAACTCTAATTTTTCAATAATTCACTAGATATCAATGAGTTCTTTAAATTTATAAAAAAAATTAAATTTTTTCTTGAAAGAAATGCATTATTTTTTAGTCCTCGTTTTGCGGACCGAACAAATATTTTGGGACGGAGGGAGTATGATTTCATGGAAAACAAAGATGCAAACTACTATCTCTCGGTCCTCTGCTAAAGTAGAATGTCGGGCTATAGCAACACTCATATCCAAATTTCAATGGTTGACTTACCTTTTGAGTGATCTCGGTATCATCCCTCCTTCATTGCCAATCGCTCTCGATCTCTATTGTGATAACTAAGTAGCAATTCCCATTGCTGAGAATCTGGTGTTTCACAAGCGAATAAAACAAATAGAGCTTGATTGTCATTTCGTTCGTAACCAAATCCAATCCAAGTTGATTTCTCCCATTATATCTGTCATCGAACCAGATTGCTGACATTTTGACTGCTAGAACTAATGGTAAATCATCTGATCATCAACAAGCTGGGCGTTACTCATGTGCACGGTCTACATTGAGGGGGATCGAGTGTTAGATACAATAGCATAAATCAAGCTTCAATTAGCTGGCCTAGTCAATTTTTGAGATTTCAGCTTTCCAATCAAGCCTAAAGCAAACTTGGAAGATTAGCAGCCCACAAGAGACTTCGTCAACATTTATATCAAGAAGGCCGGATTTCTAACATCGAACCTGTAAGTCTCAAGTCTTGACCACCAGACCTACCTCTTAGAATTTTATGCAAGATTTTACACTTGTACGCATATGACTCAACATCCTTCATTTTTACATGCATCTTCCGTGATTCTCCTTTAAGTGTTTAATTTGCTTTAATAATCTAACCTAATGTCCTGGCTGTTAGCATTGTCAGCTCTCTTCCTTGATTTCAGTTTTGTGTCCCTTGAATCTTGTTTGTTTGAGTTTTGATAGTAATAAATTAGTCAAAAATAAAATAAAATAAAATTGAACCATGACCACCTCTCCCTTGTCGGAGTGAAAATAGTGAGATCCATTACTTTTTTTTTCAATATAAACAATCGCGTAAGAGGTCAAAAAGTGAGTATATTTTATATTGATTCTAAATGATAGATTCTACTGACTTGAACTTGCACCACTAGACATGAATGCGATTAGATCCAATTAATACTCCATATATAGGAATATTAGTTGAGCAGCACAGTATACTTGTACTGCTTGGCTTGATTACTTTTCAGCTAGCATTCCGCTTCCACTTAATTTGTCCGATCTCTTGACTCACTTGTTCAGATCTTGACTCAACGATTCATTCATGTACGTACTGCACCTCTTCTTTGTTAGGAATGCCTTGTATTCTTTAGTCCCACTGCTTGACGATTTCCTAGTCCTAAAATAAAGGGTTGCCCCAAGCGTAGGGCGGAGACCGACGTAGCATAATATCCGGTAAGTCCGGAGTCGAATCCACAGAGACGGTGATGTGTGCTGACTAAAAACTCGGGTTGTTACTTATTTAAACTGGCTCTTAGGTAGCCACCCCTTGTCGTTTAGTTGATTAATTAACTAATACTAACAAATCACTTGCTCAAATAATTAAAAAGAGAGGCACGGTCGTAGGGAATCCGGCGCTCGCTACCCAATCAGAATTCGCTCGCTTTTCAAAGTTCTAAAAAACGATTAAAATTAGGGAGAATTGGAAACTCCGAAGGATGCGAATCCTAAGGTTGCCGGTCCCGTACACAACGGCGAACAGGTTTTGGTCCCCCGTTCCCGCTCACATGAGTCCCGGCAATGCCTCGGATTCGTCCAACGGACGTAGTTTTCACCAACTAAGATTATTTGATTAAATTAATGAACAGAAAAAATGCGAGACGAATCCTAATTGGGTCGCGGCGCGCCTTTATCCAGCGACCAAACCTCAGAAAAACTACTCACTCATTATTAAAAATAAAAGGAATAAAACCCTAGATTGCATCATGTTTCTATTGCTTGTAATGAAAAATAAACAAAAGATCTAAACCAAATAAAAACAAACGAACAAATTTTATTAAGAACAGAAATTAAATCGAATTACCGGAGTGCGAGTAATGAACAAAACTTAAAGAACTCGAAAGGAAAAATAACTCTGAATGGAAGAACAGAAATCTGAAGCTGCGAAGTCAAAAAAACCGAACTTCTGTCGTCGCCCGTCCTCGTCCTTTTATAATAAGTGAAGTCGGTTTTTTTTTTAACCTAATAACTCCTTCTTTCTTTTCTTTTAATTCTCAGCCAGCCCATTGTCTGTGGCCCACAATCAAAATAACGAATAAAAGTTGGGCCCACCATTTCTCGTCCAATAGCACGTACAGTAGGAGGAAAAATCACCGGCGCAATCTACGACTCTTTTAATTTCCTCTAAATCGAAGCTTTCACGTATTAAGCTTCAAAAAAAACACCTCTGCCTCGACTTCCCATGACGATGTCCAACATGGCCTCAAGGCCTCGCAATCCAAATTTGGCGCAAAAATCACCTTATTTCCTGCGAAACTAACAAAAATTCAAAAACAAGACAAAACACGACATCAAGCGGAAAATGGAATAAACCGCGCCTCTAACGCGCTAAAATGTCCTACTTAGGCGCTTATATCTATGATATTGCGCGCCTATCACACCCATAACTTGAGCGTTGCTAGTCCCGAGTAACGAACGAATAAGAATAAAAATAAAATAAAGAAAACGATAGATCTTTTAAACCCCCGGGCGGCCCCGGTAGGACGAGTGAAGTCTCGTGATGGTTTTCAGCAGTGATCACCCACAAAACACAAAGGATTTGGACACTTCGAATGCAACTCAACCCAATCAATAACCATTAAAAACACTACAATGACTATCAGACAAGGCAAAGACAAGATATTTCATCCATGGATAGAGTTAAACAAGTGAATTTCGTACCAAACTTAGCACAAAAATTAATCCTTTCACCTACGATCGGATAGAGAATTTTCAAATGGCATGCATGTATGGAAAACCACATAGAGAAATTTACCAACCTTGAGAACAGTTCACACACCGTTGATAGCCCAATAATTCTTAACCGTACTCCTTCCCTTTTTGTATTTTTCCTCTTTCTATATTTTTTTCTCATGGTCGTGCAATGCCCGGATCTCTCGGGCTTTCTAGTTGACTCTTTAGCGAGCTTTGAGTCGGCTATTCCCAAGCCAAACGGCTTTAGAGTACCAGGTTTTAAGAGACCCCGACGGACTTAATTACTCAAGTCAAAAAGGCTTTATATTGAGATCCAAGCTAACCACATTTAATGATACTTTCACAAAGTCTATCCATCTTTTGATGCGAACAACACGGTGGGAGCATATCCCGATTGCCCGGTTACTACTCAATGGACGCCCGGATAAGCACTAACAATATAGCACTCATAACTTATTCTCTTACTTTTTTTTTATTGGGAAAGGAGTTCCAAAAAGGCCACCAAACAAGCTTATACCAAAATACCAAAAACATGTGAACCAAACTCTAGACCGGTAATTACTCATGTGGGGCAGTGTGTGTGTGAGAGCATGTTTTCAAGTGACCAAACGCTATCCAACTATAGATGATACTGGCTAACCAAGTGCTTCTTCAACATTATGTTCACGAGCTTAAGTCTATCCATAAAATTGTATCGAGACTCCGACTCGTACAACAACCACTATAGTGCTAATTAGAAGCCATCAACCAAGAATAGTTGCACCCAAGTATCCAAAATCCTTAATTCAATTTTTTTTTGAAAAACATGTATGAAGTACACCATCCCCCCAACTTAGAAGTACACCCTCCCCCCAACTTAGAGCATGCTATGCCCTCAGAGCATGAAGGCAATAAGAAAATAAGATCAATGGAGAGAGATGGACCGACGGATGGCAGCCAACCATCATGACCCCGGCCGCTGTATGGGGAATTTTGCTGTCACCGTTGCGTTTCGTCACCAGAACTGCTCGTCCTGCAAAAGACTTAAGAACCAACTACCTACTAGGCAACAAATGACATTAGTACCGCCCGCTAGTAGAAGCCGGACCAAAACAAGAAATAATAAAAATAACAGAACACCACCAGACATTCACGCAGTCTCACGTGTCATACTTTTCTCCCCGTGTCAAGCGGATGAGCGAGAAACGGGTGGCTATACAAGACCAACAAGTGGAAAGCCCAAAACGAAATGAAAAATCTTTTTGGATTTTTTTTTTGGTGTTTTCAATTTTATTTTATTTTATTTTATTTTTGAGTATAAGAGAGAGAGAGAGTTTAGCCAAACGTGAATTTTGAACATTTAACATATCAACAAAAATTAGTACTATGAACACTCCACTCCACTCCAAACTTTTTGCTAAAAACTGAACTCGGCCAGACCACAAGAAAAGATACTTTGAGTAAAGCAACTGCCGAGTTTTGTTAAGAAATTTGAAAGCCTCAAAGTGCACAAGCGGAACTAAATCAAATTTCTTGGTGTTGACAAAATCTGCAATATAAGGATGGTAAACAAGATCAACATCATCAACACCCAAAAAATCAATACGTTCCACTACCCCCAACTTCAGTTCTTCTACCAAAACCTCCTCTGCCAAGTTTGGTTTCTCAATTAATTCCTCCTCAACAAAGTCTTGGTCCCCAAAAATAAGAGACTCACTCTCAAACCCATACTTCCTCTCTTGCTCGTCCATTAAGGACTGTAAATAATCAATCTCAGCGTCCCACTCCTCAGCAGTGGGAGATTTTTCGATCGGACCATCATACGGAGGGCAGTGAGCTCCTCGTTCTCTAGACTCATAGGAGCGCAAAAGGAAAACGTAGGCAGCGCGGATCAATAATGGGAGATATATGAGAGGGGGTTCGACCTTTACATTAGACTCAAGGGGGGAACATTGGGCAGTTAGCTCCTCATTCCCTCCCAACTTAGAGGGTTCCTCCAAACAATCTTCTACCCCACCCTCAATGATAAGTGGCTCGACTTCATTTTCTTTAACATGTAAATCATGGTCCCACGATTCTAAACTTTCGGCCAACTCATCAAAGTACTCCAAATTGTCAGTAGAGGTTGTATCTAAAAATACACCATCAAACATATCATCTACAAGCTTACGCGTTGTAGAATTTAAACCGTTAAAGAAAATGGTAACAAGGTGCATCGTTTCACAATTATGATCCCGCCAATTGAGTAAAGTGTGTTCTCTAAATCTCCACCAACAACATGCAAAAGACTCATTATCGAATTGATAAAAATTTTCAAGTTCTTGTAGAAGATTATGAGTTGCATATATGGGAGAAAACTTCCTGTAAAATTCTTCTTCCACATCTTGCCATGTAAATATTGAGCCGAGATTCAAAAAATGAAACCAACTCAAAGCATAGTCTTGCAAAGATGATGAAAAAAACTTACTCAAACGCACCTTATCATTCGTGAAAAGCTCCTCAAGTTCTGCAATATGCCAATATGGATTCTCGGAACCTAAGCCATGGAACTGGGGTAATTGGGGAGGATTAGGACTTCTTTCATGTGAATTGGAGTCCCACATATCACGCCCAAAAAGGTGATCGCACATCGTTTTCGGCTTTATCATGACTGTATCCCCTTACCCAACTTTTTTTTTTTGAAACTAAAAACTAAACACTACAAAGAAAAAGAAAAAGAAAAAGAAAAAGAAAAAGAAAAGAAAAGAAAAGAACCTAAAAATTACCCGAATTCTCAACACACAACGCCGTCCCCGGCAACGGCGCCAAAAATGCTTGACGATTTCCTAGTCCTAAAATAAAGGGTTGCCCCAAGCGTAGGGCGGAGACCGACGTAGCATAATATCCGGTAAGTCCGGAGTCGAATCCACAGAGACGGTGATGTGTGCTGACTAAAAACTCGGGTTGTTACTTATTTAAACTGGCTCTTAGGTAGCCACCCCTTGTTGTTTAGTTGATTAATTAACTAATACTAACAAATCACTTGCTCAAATAATTAAAAAGAGAGGCACGGTCGTAGGGAATCCGGCGCTCGCTACCCAATCAGAATTCGCTCGCTTTTCAAAGTTCTAAAAACGATTAAAATTAGGGAGAATTGGAAACTCCGAACGATGCGAATCCTAAGGTTGCCGGTCCCGTACACAACGGCGAACAGGTTTTGGTTCCCCGTTCCCGCTCACATAAGTCCCGGCAATGCCTCGAATTCGTCCAACGAACGTAGTTTTCACCAACTAAGATTATTTAATTAAATTAATGAACAGAAAAATTGCGAGAGGAATCCTAATTGGGTCGCGGCGTGCCTTTACCCAGCGACCAAACCTCAGAAAAACTACTCACTCATTATTAAAAATAAAAGGAATAAAACCCTAGATTGCATCATGTTTCTATTGCTTGTAATGAAAAATAAACAAAAGATCTAAACCAAATAAAAACAAACGAACAAATTTTATTAAGAACAGAAATTAAATCGAATTACCGGAGTGCGAGTAATGAACAAAACTTAAAGAACTCGAAAGGAAAAATAACTCTGAATGGAAGAACAGAAATCTGAAGCTGCGAAGTCAAAAAAACCGAACTTCTGTCGTCGCCCGTCCTCGTCCTTTTATAATAAGTGAAGTCGGTTTTTTTTTTAACCTAATAACTCCTTCTTTCTTTTCTTTTAATTCTCAGCCAGCCCATTGTCTGTGGCCCACAATCAAAATAACGAATAAAAGTTGGGCCCACCATTTCTCGTCCAATAGCACGTACAGTAGGAGGAAAAATCACCGGCGCAATCTACGACTCTTTTAATTTGTTTAATCGAAGCTTTCACGTATTAAGCTTCAAAAAAAACACCTCTGCCTCGACTTCCCATGACGATGTCCAACATGGCCTCAAGGCCTCGCAATCCAAATTTGGCGCAAAAATCACCTTATTTCCTGCGAAACTAACAAAAATTCAAAAACAAGACAAAACACGACATCAAGCGGAAAATGGAATAAACCGCGCCTCTAACGCGCTAAAATGTCCTACTTAGGCGCTTATATCTATGATATTGCGCGCCTATCACCCACATTGGTTAATTATGTTGTTCCAGTTTTTTGTAGCCTATTATAAATAGGGCTTTTGGGGGACTTCTATAGATTATCTTTTGGGCTCTCATATTGTGGCCTTTTTAGAGTTACGGATTACAGCCGGCTCTTTGTATCTTTTCTTCACGTTGGTTAGTGAACCCTCTCTCTCCTCGCCCGTGGACGTACCCATCTTGGGGAACTACGTATATCTTGTGTCTTTGTGATTTCTTGTTTAGTATTCAATTTCTCGTTCTTAGCTTGCATTCATAGCGTTCGTTACAACAAACTGGTATCAGAGCTTTAGGTTGCAAAAACTAGGGTTTCGTTTCCGATTGTGGCTATGGCGGCTAAATTCGAGATTGCGAAGTTTGATGGGCAGAGCAGTAGTTTCAGTCTTTGGAGAGTAAAGATGAAGGCTCTGTTAACCCAACAAGGATTGCACAAGGCTTTGTCAGGCAAGACTAGTTCTGGAATCAAAGAGGAAGATTGGGATGATACGGATGCCAAAGCTCTGAGTTCTATTCAGTTGAGTCTGGCAGATGATGTTCTTCGCGAGGTGGAAGAAGAAACTTCAGCAGCAGGAAATTTGGCTGAAGTTGGAAGGCATATATATGACGAAGTCGCTCACCAACAGGTTATATCTCAAACAACGTCTTTATACGTTTCGTATGCGAGAAGGTATACCTGTTAAGGATCATTTAGACGAGTTCAATCGTATTATTATGGATCTGAAAAATATTGATAGTAAAATTGAGGATGAGGACCAAGCCCTAATTTTGCTATGTTCTTTACCACTTTCGTATGAGCACTTTGTTACAACCCTATTGTATGGCAAAGACACGATATCCATGGAGGATGTTAAGACCAGCCTTTATTCGAAAGAATTAAGGAAAAAAGTGTCAGGTGAGGGTGATGCACATGCGGAGGGTTTGTTTGTTAGGGGAAGAACAACAGAAAGGGAGGAGTCGAGTAATAGGGAAAGATCCAGATCATCAGGTAAGAAGAAAGGAAAGTGCAATTATTGCAAGAAATCCGGGCACTGGAAAAAAGACTGTTTAAAACTCAAGGAGAAAGAAAAAGAAGACCAGAAAGGGGGTAAAGTAATTGCTGGAATTGCTGAAAGTTCAGATGAGTCAGATAATGTGTTATCAGTTACAGAGGGCGATTCTCGCTCTAATACCGAGTGGATTATGGATTATGGATGTTCATACCACATGTGTCCGCATAGAGAGTGGTTTTCTACTTATGAGGCGGTCAATGGTGGTACGGTTTTGATGGGTAACAACATGGCCTGTAAGACTGTTGGTTCAGGAACGATTCAGCTTAGGATGCATGACGGTATTGTTAGGACTTTATCTGAGGTTCGACATGTTCCAGATTTGAAGAAAAATCTTATATCCCTGGGTGCTCTTGATTCTCATGGTTGCAAATTCCTCGGTGAAGGTGGAGTTTTGAAAGTCTTGAGGGGTGCATTGGTACTGATGAAGGGTCAGAAGCGTGGTAACCTCTATACACTCCAGGGCAGTACAGTTCTAGGTGCTGCAGCAACGGTTGCTTCATCCAAGGTTTCAGATTCAGACTTGACTCGTTTGTGGCATATGCGCCTTGGGCATATGAGCGAGAGGGGGATGACAGTTTTGAGCAAACAGGGTTTGCTATGTGGCCAGAAAACTGAGAAGTTGGATTTCTGTGAGCATTGCGTCTACGGCAAGCAGTGCAGGGTGAAATTCAGTACAGCTGTTCATCGCACCAAAGGCACAGTGGATTATTTTCACTCAGATCTTTGGGGTCCCGCAGAGGTAACTTCTAAAGGTGGTTTTCGCTATTTTATGAGTATTATCGATGATTTCTCTCGTAAGGTTTGGGTGTATATGTTGAAACATAAAAGTGACGCCTTTAATACATTCAAACAGTTTAAAACTTTGATTGAGAATCAGACTGGTAAGAAAATAAAACGTTTGAGAACTGACAATGGTATGGAGTTTTGTCTTGGCGAGTTTGATAGGTTCTGCAGTGATGAGGGCATTGTGAGGCATCACACAGTGAGAAAAACTCCTCAGCAGAATGGTGTGGCTGAACGAATGAACAGGACTCTTTTGGAGAAGGCACGTTGTATGTTGTCCAATTCCGGATTGGGCAAAGAATTTTGGGCTGAAGCCGTTTCCACGACATGCTATTTGGTGAACAGGTCTCCGTCGACTGCTATTGAGTGTAAGACTCCGTTTGAGGTATGGTCAGGTCATCCAGCTGATTATTCTGTGTTGCGTGTTTTTGGGTGTCCAGCTTACGCTCATGTGAATGAGGGTAAATTGAAGCCACGAGCCAAGAAGTGTATTTTCTTGGGTTATGCAGCAGGTGTCAAAGGGTACAGGTTATGGTGCTCTAATGATTCAAAGTTTTTGATTAGCAGGGATGTGACTTTTGATGAAAATTATTTGATTAAGGGGTCTAAGCAGGTTGATGATACAGTTCAGGAACAGAGTGTTCCAAAGCAGGTGGAGTTTTTGAGTGAATCTTCCGACTCAGGGAAGAAGCACATTGAGAAGCCAATTGAAGAGGAGTTCAAGAGTTCAGACACAGAGGTTGATGAGTTAGTTGAGCAACCACGCACTATTGCTAAAGATAGGCCAAGGAGGGAGATTCGGCCTCCTGAAAGGTATTCGGCTTATTCTGAGATGGTGGCCTATGCTTTATCAGTTGCTGAGACAGTTGAGTATGAGGAGCCTTCAAGCTATACGGAAGCTGTTTCGAGCACTGAGTCTGCACAGTGGTTTGTTGCTATGAATGAGGAGATTGAGTCTCTTAAGAAGAATCAGACATGGGAGTTAGTAGAACCACTGAAAGGGAAGAGGATTGTTGGGTGCAAGTGGGTCTTCAAGCGCAAACCAGGTATTCCAGGGGTAGAAGACGCTCGGTTCAAAGCTCGGCTAGTGGCGAAAGGATACAGCCAAAAAGAGGGTGTTGACTACAATGAGGTATTTTCACCTGTTGTAAAACATAGTTTCATTCGCACTTTACTTGCTATTGTTGCCTGTTATGATCTTGAGTTAGAGCAACTTGATGTCAAAACTGCGTTTTTGCATGGCGAGCTTGAGGAACAGATTTATATGCGTCAGCCTGAGGGATTTGTTGTTTCTGGTAAGGAGGATCACGTTTGTTTACTTCGTAAATCTTTGTATGGCCTCAAACAATCCCCAAGGCAGTGGTATAAGCGGTTTGATACTTTTATGATAAGCCAGTCATATTCTAGGAGTGAGTATGACAGTTGTGTATATTTTCGAAAACTTCCAGATGGTTCATTTGTTTATCTACTGTTGTATGTTGATGATATGCTTATTGCTGCCAAGAGTGTATCAGAAATCAACAGGTTGAAACAACAGTTAGGTGGTGAATTTGAGATGAAAGACTTGGGTGCGGCAAAACGTATTTTGGGTATGGAGATTTGTAGAGATCGAGTAGCTGGCAAATTATTTTTGAATCAGAAGTCTTATGTACTTAAAGTGCTTGAGCGCTTTGCCATGCAGAACTCGAAGCCAGTCAGTACCCCTTTGGCGGCACACTTTCGACTTTCAGCTGAGTTGTCACCACAGTCGGAGGATGAGGAGAAGTATATGTCTCAGGTTCCATATTCGTGCGCAGTTGGGAGCCTTATGTATGCCATGGTATGTACTCGTCCTGATATTTCACATGCAGTTAGTTTCGTTAGTCGTTATATGGGGCGTCCAGGAAAGGCACATTGGGAGGCTGTGAAATGGATACTACGGTATTTATGCGGAACTACAGGTGTTGGTCTATTGTTTGGGATTGCCAATTCTGGTGATCATGCTGTTGGTTATGTTGATTCGGATTTTGCCGGTGACCACGATAAGAGGAGGTCTCTGACAGGTTATGTCTTTACTCTGTCCGGAAGTGCCATTAGTTGGAAAGCTACTTTACAGGCTACAGTCGCGCTGTCTACAACAGAAGCGGAGTATATGGCCATTGCTGAAGCTGTGAAGGAGGCATTGTGGATGAGAGGTTTGCTTTGTGAGCTTGGTCTTGCACATGGTGTGAGTTCAGTATTTTGTGATTCACAGAGTGCTATACATTTGACTAAAAATCTGATGTATCATGAAAGGACCAAGCATATCGATGTCAGGTATCACTTCGTTCGGGATATCATCTCACAGAAGCAAGTTGAGGTGAAGAAAGTGGGTACGGCAGATAACCCAGCAGATATGTTGACTAAACCGGTTCCGGTTGCCAAGTTCAAGCATTGCTTGGGCTTGCTTGGTATTTGCAGTTGATCGCCCCTCGGGGGCATTTGGCGAGTGAGAGGTTAGAAGGGGAAAGCTATATTTGGTGATTTGGTTCAGTGGAATTCAAGTCAAGGTGGAGAATTGTTAGGAATGCCTTGATTCTTTAGTCCCACATTGGTTAATTATGTTGTTCCAGTTTTTTGTAGCCTATTATACATAGGGCTTTTGGGGGACTTCTATAGATTATCTTTTGGGCTCTCATATTGTGGCCTTTCTAGAGTTACGGATTACAGTAGCTTCACGTTGGTTAGTGAATCCTTTCTTTCTTCATGTCTCGTTCTTAGCTTGCATTCATAGCGTTCGCCCGTCCCGACGCACATTCTAATGAAAGCCACTGTATATCTTTGTTAAGTCTGCCCGGTGTGCATTTCTTGTTAATAGTAGTTCAATTTCTCTCTCCGTTTTCTGTCTTGCATTCATATAGCGTTGTATACAACATTCTTCCGGTTTGGACAAAAAATGTGTTTAGAGATGAACAAAACCCTAATATCTAAGCCCTTGAACAAAAGACCATAACCCTAGGAACCCCCAAGGTCCCTATTTATAGGAAAACACTCAATAAACCTAAACCCTATAGGCAATCCTCTTCTTCAATCGCTCATCTCCCCCAAAAGCCCCCCACGGGGCAATCACCAACGGCACAAACGAGCAAGGCTCAAGCACACCTGCTTGACCTTGTACTCGGATACACACAAAGATTTGCTCAAACTCCCCACGGAGTTAATTACCGACTCCCACCAAAAAGTTGCTGCTTTGTTTCGCAATCCCTACTGATTTTAATTGATTATTTTTTACTATTATTGATTGATGATTAATTAACTAATGAAAGCATGTATTTCTGGGGTATTAGGTCTGATTAATTTTAAAACACCTATACTTTCTTTGGCGTTAAGCCAGAAACCCCTCTACTGCCATTATCCCTCTCAGAAGTTCTTCCTTGCGCTACCAAACCATCAGCATAAACCTCACTTTCACCAGATACCTTTTTCCTTAATTCTTTTGAATATAAACTAGATTTAACATCCTCCACGGAAATAATAAGGGCTTGATCTTCATCATCAATCACAACATCAATATTTTTAAATCCATAATAATTCGATTTAACTCATCTAGATGGTCTTTTACGGGCGTACCTTCCCTCATACGAAACGTATAAAGGCGCTGCTTCAAATACAACCGGTTGGTAAGAGACTTCGTCATGTAGATACTTTCCAACTTCAACCAAATACCGACAGTAGTATCCACCTCCCCGACCTCGCGAAGCACATCATCGGCTAAACACAACTGCACAATACACAACAGAAAACAAAAGCCTCGGATTGAAACCCAAAGCTCTGATACCAATTTGTTGTGCCGAACACGAAATTGAGAATATAACAAATCAACAAGCGATAAACAAGAACACAAGGATATACGTGGTTCCGCTCAAGCACAAAGCAAGAACGTACTCCACGGGGAAAAGAGCAAAACACTAAATAAACCTAAACCGAATAGGAAAAGGAATCCTAGTCAATTTAGGAATTCTAGCCAATTTCCAACATAGAGTATGTATGTGTGTGTATATAAATATATATATATA
Source organism: Rhododendron griersonianum (assembly GCA_018127125.1). Lineage (NCBI taxonomy): Eukaryota > Viridiplantae > Streptophyta > Magnoliopsida > Ericales > Ericaceae > Rhododendron > Rhododendron griersonianum. Next base: position 32,298,359 of record CM030797.1, on the reverse strand, counting down.
TATATTTTTTTTTTTTGTGACCTCCTAGTGGAGTAGACTGTAGAGTGGTGTGGTGGGCAGGTTGGAGGAATAAGGAGGAAAAGAAAAACAATAAGAAACACTAAAAAAAAAGTATAAGTGGAAAAGTGGGACCACTTAGAAATGAGTCATGACCATGAATAATTAAAGCTTAAGGACAGTGTTTTGTACGAATGGACACGGACACGCACTTTCACTACTACTACTACTACTAGTATTAAACTTGAGACCAAAATCAAGCCTAGCCTCTCTCACACCCACCTCTCAACTCTCATCTCTATATCCCTATATATACTTCTTTACCCCATACTTAGCCCCTTGCACCACAATCTTAAGCTAAAAAAATCTCTAGCTACTCAGACATACACACAGAAATATACTACTTTCTTTTCTTCCCTGTTGAGTTCAACCAATTTTCTTTAGAAAAAACATGCAAGAAGAGAAGAAGGTGAAGGTGAAGGTGAAGAAAGGATGGCTGGCAGTCCGGGTTGGATCGGAGGACGAAGACGGCGGGTTCCAACGTTTCGTCATACCAATATCATACTTGTACCATCCTCTCTTTAACCAGCTTTTGGAAACAGCCCATGAGGTTTATGGGTACCATACCAACGGCCCACTCAGGCTGCCATGTTCTGTAGACGATTTTCTCCACCTCCGGTGGCAGATCGAGAAAGAGGCAACTAACTACCATCGCCATCACCACCACTATCACTACCACCTCCCTAGCTCTTTATCTTTCAACTCTTGTTAGTGGAATTGAATCGATACAAGCCATATTTTCTTTGTTTAAATGGCTAATTAATTAGATCGGATCAGGGGCTTTATTGCGAATATATATGAAGATTTTCCTTCTCTTTCTTGCCGTCTTTTTTTTTTTTTTTTGGGGTTTGGGTTGATGATTTCCCATGGTAATGGAAAAAGTAGTTGCAAGCTTCTCATCACAATCTTCATCAGGTTTAATTTTAATTTGGATGATAAAATAGTTTTGAAATCCTTAAATACTCAAATAGTGAGACTTTCCTGCATCTAAGCCTTCTTTATTTATTTTAATTTTTGAATTTTGTCCTCAATCCCCAAGTATATATTAATGCAGTACTGCTCCATCTTCTGGGATATATAGCATGAAACGGAAGTGGAGACGAATGAAATATCTAATTACCATTGGTCAAGCTGGCCGGCCTTAGAAGGTTGATAACGGATAACCCCAACTTCATATTTCTAGAAGACATGAAGTACTCATCGACCATCTCGAATAACCTGATCGATTTGTTTATAAATAAGCTTCTTTCGTTTTTTCAATGACTCAGTATCCGGTTCAATGGGCCGACTATTTTATTATACAATTGTTGGCAAGGGGAAAGAAAATGAAAAAAGGAGAAGAGAAAAAAATGAAGATTTTCGTTTCGTTTTGATTTTGTTTTTTTCTTTTGAAGACGAGAAAAAGAACGGAGTCGAAGAACCTATCGTAATATCTAGATTAACTATTTAATTAACCTCCTCAAAATATGTTAAATTGTTGTTCAATTCGTTCTTTCTTTTATGTGTGTGTAGTTCTTCTTGTTGTCTTCTTCCTAACAGCGAAAAGGCCTATACGAAATATAGAATTTTCAATATTAGCAGCGATTGTCCCTTGGAGGGCGCCCGATAAGATTGAAAGAATATTTGCAACGATTGATTGGTTGTAGTAATGAATTACTTAATATGCTGTTTTTCTAGTCCACTCAACGTAAAAGTTGGGTGCGGTGGTTTGTGGCCATTATATGGGAATCCACCCCAAAAACAATGCTAGCTATTTGACAAACTTGCTAGATTATCCTTCTCTATGTTTGTTTCTAGAATTCGCTGGAAAAAAGGACAAACAAGATCAAAATCAAATTAATTAAAGAAGTGTTCTCCTCCTTTGCGGCGAAGGCGTACAACATATACCGGCTATCGCGGGAGTGCTAGGACTATTTTTTTTTTTTATCCGTTAGACATATTCGAAAGCATGTAAATCACATAAGACTTACATAATGAAGCGCATCGGAATACTTCAGGCTTTTCAAGATCTATGAACTGAGACCCGCTCTACAAGCACGAACTTCGAACACCGACTTGAACTCGAACACGGACACCACCGTCTTCTAATCTCGCCGAGTAGAGAAGACTACTAGAGTCTACTCTTAATTTCCACACCACAAATCCTAGGGTTCTTAGATGGAAACCCTAGAGAGAGAAGATATTGATAGGAGAATATTTCTGGAGGAGAAGGAGAGATAACGTCTAACTCTTTCGTATTGTGTGTATCTCTAAATATCTGCAGGACTATATTTATAGATTAAAGTCCAAGAGTTCAAAGTCTCCTAATAGATGTAGGTGATCTATTATCTTTGAACTCTCCTTACAGATAGAGATTAAGAGTTTGTCTCATCCTTCTAACTAACTCAATCACATAACCCATGTGGACGACCCATGTGGGTTGTGTCCGGTCCGAACCGACCCATTTTTCTAACATCTCCCACTCGTACACATTGGGGTTTAAGAAAATATCTCATCCTTGTCAATCTATCAATTTTCTCTTCATACAGGAAATGAGGCGTGCGACCGACGAGAAAGAAACAAGCTCAATAGGAGTACCATATTAAGCTTCCATCAAACTAACATGGCACATCACTCCACAAGATCTCGTCATTTCCCTAGACAAATCTAGCCACATTGGATCGAGCATCTCCAATCCCTCATGAGTCCCAGCTCAGAGCTATGCTCAACCCCCTTGCGTTGGTGTGCTTCCAATTTCAAAATTATTTTTCATTTTGATATACTGTATATAAAAAAGATAATAACTTGTGCCGGCACAAAGCACAACTGACCGCATAAACGAATGTGATACCAGAAAGTCTTCTCGAGCCCTCATGTTAATCCATGTTAACCTTGTTGCTTTCCCAGTCATGCTCCATGGGACCCTGGCATTTCGTGGTCTTAGGTAGTCAAGCTAGAGTAGCAACACAAAGTCTCTACTTCATGACATAGTCTCAAGTCAAGTAAGGGCAACGAGTGGTCATATAAATGACTCTTAGAGCTCACACAGTGATAGGAAAAGGGATCCACACTATCACTCCTCTAAGTAGTCGACAATAGCACATGTGGTATGATTCACATGCTACGGTGGAGTAATCCATAAAGATTGTGTCCCTTCCCAAAAACACCGTACAGACATAAATACAGTCGCTACTAAAAGCGCCTTACTCGAGACTCTCAAATTTGTCGCATGCACTGCGCCCTATCTAGGTCTCCATCTGGCTCAATCAAAGGCTACACAAACTCTGTGTTCGGTCAAGAGTGACCTCATCTTGGTCCAACCAAGGCGACAATACTCTAAACTCATCATCATATAAAGAGTATAATTATGTCTCATCTCGCTCGCCCATCAGCGCCAAGGTAGGTTACCGTGTGAGATGGTCAACCCCATGCCTTTTGACACACAATTGTAAGTGCATAATAATTTAAATGCAACATGATTTTTAATATCACAATCAACTCGAATATAAAAATTAGTGCATAAACAATAAATATCCAAAGGTGTCTGAATAAAGCATAAACAACTCAAATCCTACGAAGTCCCAGACTACTAACATGGCTCTGAACGACATCCCTCGCTATAGGTTTAGTCAAGGGATCAGCAACCATACTGGTCGTGGATATATGCTTTAGGACCACCTCTCCTTGCGCAACCATGTCTCGAATGTAGTGAAACCGAATATCAATGTGTTTGGATTTTCCATGATATTTGGGATCCTTAGTATAAGCAAGAGCTGCCGTACTATCACAATATAGAGTCACAGGCCCGCTAGATCTAGGCTCTGTGTCAAGGCGCTGTAAGAATCTCCGCAACCAAACAGCCTCTTGGACTGCTGAAGAACAGGCTATGTACTCAGATTCCATTGTGGACAATGGGATACAAGTCTGTTTCTTACTGCACCAGGAAATTGCTCCACCTGCAAGCAAGAATGCATATCCTGAGGTAGATTTGCGCTCATCTATGTCGCTACCCCAGTCTGCATCACTGTATCCTCGTAAGCATCCGTCTCCACCTTGATAGCATAGCAAGTAATCTGCAGTGCCTCGCAAGTATCTAAGTATTCTCTTCACAGCCTTCCAGTGAGCAAGTCCAGGGTTACTCTGAAACCGACTGACCAACCCTACTGCAAAAGAGATATCTGGTCGAGTACACACCATAGCGTACATCAGACTCCCAACCGCCCTTGCATAGGGGACTCGAGCCATTGCCTCCTTTTCTTGATTAGATTGAGGACATAAAGCAAGACTCAAGGTGTGTCCCTTCTCGATTGGAGTGTCAATGGGTTTGGAATTTTGCATTCGGAAATGCTCAAGAACTTTTTTGATATAGGTTTCCTGACTCAAACCAAGGAACTTGACCGATCTCTAGTGATCTTAATTTCAAGTACAAAATCAGCCTCACCCATGTCTTTCATCTCAAAGTTTGAAGACAACAGTTTAAATCCTCATCCTATGGTCGCCGAGAACAGTGGGAGTAGCTTGCCTCCTAGTGGAAGTACTCCACTAGAGACTACTGATTCTCAAGATCTTCCGCTACGTAGGAGTCATCGTGAAAGTATTCCTCGTCGTCGTTTTGAGATTGAAGGGGAATCTTTCATGTGTGCTCCTGAAGAGGAAGATGAGCCTAGTTCGTACAATGAGGCTTTGTCTTCACCTGCATGTAAGGAATGGCTAGCTGCTATGGAGGACGAGATTAGTTCTATGGGCAAAAATCAGGTGTGGGAGTTGGTAGATCTTCCGCCTGGGCGCAAGACCATTGGTAATAAATGGGTCTTAAAGATTAAGCGCAAGGCAGATGGATCAATCGACAAGTATAAAGCCCGTCTTGTGGCGAAGGGTTTTACCCAAAAAGCGGGTATAGACTATGATGAGACTTTCTCCCCGGTGGTGAGAATAGTCTCTGTTCGCCTCATTCTAGCTATTGTCGCATTCTTGGATTTGGAACTTTTTCAAATGGACGTTAAAACTGCTTTTCTCAATGGAGAACTAGATGAGGAGATCTATATGGATCAACCGGTTGGCTTTAAAGTTGAGGGACGTGAGCGCAAAGTTTGCAAGCTAAAACGTTCCATTTATGGCCTGAAGCAGTCATTTAGACAATGGTATTTGAGATTCCATTGAGCCATTATTTCTAATGGGTTTACGATGATTGAAGAAGACCATTGTGTTTATGTTAAGGAGTCCAAGAAAAGTTTTCTTATCCTCTCTTTGTATGTTGACGACATTCTTTTAGCTGGGAATGATATGGAGTTGATTGTCGCCACTAAAGAGTGGTTGTCTTCAAACTTTGAGATGAAAGACATGGGTGAGGCTGATTTTGCATTCGGAAACGCTCAAGAACTTTTTTGATATAGGTTTCCTGACTCAAACCAAGGAACCTTCTTGAGCGATCTCTAGTGATCTTAATTCCAAGTACAAAATCAGCCTCACCCATGTCTTTCATCTCAAAGTTTGAAGACAACCACTCTTTAGTGGCGACAATCAACTCCATTTCATTCCCAGCTAAAAGAATGTCGTCAACATACAAAGAGAGGATAAGAAAACTTTTATTGGACTCCTTAACATAAACACAATGGTCTTCTTCAATCATCGTAAACCCATTAGAAATAATGGCTCGATGGAATCTCAAATACCATTGTCTAGATGACTGCTTCAGGCCATAAATGAAACGTTTTAGCTTGCAAACTTTGCGCTCACGTCCCTCAACTTTAAAGCCAACCGGTTGATCCATATAGATCTCCTCATCTAGTTTTCCATTGAGAAAAGCAGTTTTAACGTCCATTTGAAAAAGTTCCAAATCCAAGAATGCGACAATAGCTAGAATGAGGCGAACAGAGACTATTCTCACCACCGGGGAGAAAGTCTCATCATAGTCTATTCCCGCTTTTTGGGTAAAACCCTTCGCCACAAGACGGGCTTTATACTTGTCGATTGATCCATCTGCCTTGCGCTTAATCTTTAAGACCCATTTATTACCAATGGTCTTGCGCCCAGGCGGAAGTTCTTCCAACTCCCACACCTGATTTTTGCCCATAGATCTAATCTCGTCCTCCATAGCAGCTAGCCATTCCTTACATGCAGGTGAAGACAAAGCCTCATTGTACGAACTAGGCTCATCTTCCTCTTCAGGAGCACACATGAAAGATTCCCCTTCAATCTTAAAACGATGACGAGGAATACTTTCACGATGACTCCTACGTAGCGGAAGATCTTGAGAATCAGTAGTCTCTGGTGGAGTACTTCCACTAGGAGGCAAGCTACTCCCACTGTTCTCGGCGACCATAGGATGAGGATTTAAACTCCCACCCTCGCTAAGAACAGGTGTAACTTCCTCTGATTCACACATCTCATGAAGATTAAGATCTCCCCTCACATCACCTCTGCTTGGAAACTCATGTTCAATGAAATTCACATCTCTAGACTCAATTTCAGTCAATCCACCATCAGGTTGTTCGCATATCATAACATACCCTTTCGAGTGTTCAGGATACCTTATAAAGATACCCTTTTTGCCTCTCGGATCTAATTTTCCAAGCTGCTGTGAAGGAATGCGCACATAACCTGCTGATCCCCAGGGTCTCAAATGGTCAAGAACTGGCTTCCTGCCTGTCCATAACTCATATGGTGTAGAAGAGACTGATTTACTTGGCACACGGTTAAGGATGTAGGCCGCACTCAATAGAGCATCTCCCCAAAAACTAATTGGAAGATTAGCATGCGCCATCATCGACCTAACCATATTTAACAATGTACGATTTCTTCTCTCTGCAACACCATTTTGTTGCGGAGTACGTGAAATTGTTAACTGTCGTTGGATTCCTTTATCCTCACAGAGCCCTTTAAATTGCTCAGATAAGTATTCGCGTCCGCGATCTGTCCTCAGAACTTTTAGGGTTCTTTCTTTTTGATTCTCAACTTCTTTAACAAATCGAATGAAGCAGTCCAATGCTTCCGATTTATGAGAGATCAAATAGACATATCCATATCGCGAATAATCATCTATAAATGTGATAAAGTAGGTACCACCATGTCGTGCCCTAACATTCATGGGTCCACAAATGTCTGAATGTACTAGCTCTAGTGGACTTATAGCTCTCACTGCCTTACCGAATGGTTTTCTTATTGCTTTTCCTGCCATGCAAGACTCACATATTGGTAGGCTGACTTTAGCGAGTGGGCCTAAAAGGCTTTCTCTAGCTAACCTAGTCATCCTATTTTGGCCAATATGGCCTAACCTGGCATGCCATTTCATAGAACTAGAAACAACATCATTATCATGAAAAGCCATAAATGCATTATTATTCAAACCATCCAAATCCAAAACATAGAAACCACCAGAAATAGATCCATGCCCAAACGGCTTATTACCTAGGTAGATGGAAAAACCATCTCTGCTGAAATTAAAGGAAAATCCTAACTCAACTAAAGCTATAACTGATATCAAGTTATGTCGAATTCCAGGCGCATAAAGTACATCATAGAGAATAAGTGTGCGACCACTTTGCAACTTCAGCTGATAAGTGCCAATGCCTAGCACATCTTCGGCTGAACTATTCCCCATAAAGACACTCTGGCTGCCAACAGCAATTCGGCGATACTCGATAAATCCTCCTCGATCTCGTGCTACATGTTTTGTCGCTCCTGTGTCAACAATCCAATTGGGATCAGTATGAGCAACCAATACATGAGAGCAAACTAAGCAATCTATGCGAGAAATAGGGTAAGATTGTACCTTCTTCGGCTCAATGCAATCACGAGCGAAGTGTCCAATCTTCTGACAGTTGTAGCAAGTCACTTTAGATTTATCCTTCTTGCCTCTGCGGCGCTTTACACGTTCCTTTGGCGCATTATCTCTAGCTGGTCCTTGCCTAGCCTTGCCATCTTGCCTTTTGCGCTTAGACCCAATTGTCTTGCGCTGGCCAGATTCAACCACAAGAGCCTGATTGCCTCACTTAGCATCTTGGCGCTCGGCTTCAAGCTCAAGATGACACTTCAAATCATTAAAAGTTTTAACCATTTCATTGTGTGTCATTGTGAGCTTGAAATGGTCCCATGTCGCATCAGGCAAAGACCTAAGCACAGCGAGAATCTGCTGCTCATCAGTCAGAACGTTACCGGCAGACCTAAGGTCGCGTATCATAGCCGACATAACCCTCAAATGTTCAAGCATGGAATGTTGGGGGTTCATTTTATAACTGTCGAACTTCAATGTTAACGCGCGCAACCTAGTTGCTGTTGTGCCACCAAAAGCAATTTTCAGCTGGTTCCACATTTCTTGGGCCGTGGCGCAGTTTTCAAACTCGCCAATAAGATCATTATGCATGCTAGCTAACATAGTTGTGGGCTGCATGCCCGAAAAACAAAGAAAGGCCGTTTTGCTTTGGTATTTTCCCGCCGCTTTGAAGAGAAATACGCCGTTTGAAGAGAAATACGCCGTTTGAAGAGTCGCCACCCGGATTTGCGGTACATCACCCGAGAAACCGTTTCGTTTGGAAAACCAATTGATTTGAAGTTAAAAACCAGAGATCAGTTTCAAGGGTTCAGAAGCCATGTTACGAGGGGGGAAGGGTTTTACGGCACCCCCCTCGCCCGATTCGAAATCGGTCTCTACTAAACGTTTGTGGGATTTTTCAAAAGGGATTTTGTCTCATTTTAAACCAATTAGCAAGTATCCACAGTTTATAACAGGTAAGAAGTGCATGCATGTGCAGTTGTACAAGGGGAAGTGGAATGGTGGAGTAACGGTGAGCAAATGCATGAATGACAGAAAACTAGAGACTGCCACTGACTTCACTCTCGAGCGCTCGAGATCAATCCCGAGCGCTTGGGAGCTCTGACACCCAACCTGCAAGCTTTGTTAGCACAGACAGAATACAATGCTAAACTGGAAACTGAAATGATATTAAGTACGCTACTGGCTCAGCAGAGGATTTGAAAGACTGGAATGCACCCTCAATCTTTCAGATCATGCATCCCTGCCTTAGCAAAGCTAAATCTATGAATTTAAAAGAGCAACAGGCCACACTAATGCATGCAGAGACCAGGTAACGCAACAGAATGGGAAATGGGGAGCAATGGCATGCATGCACTCCCGAGCGCTTTGGAATGGTTCGGAGCGCTTGGGAGTGAGCTGCACATCAGCTTACTCTCAAACAGGAAATGGCACTGATTTGGCATGCAAAATACCCTTGTTTTTATGTTTCCCAAGAGGAGAACATCTTTTAGCTTTGGAAATACCTCACTTCGCATGAAAACTTGAAGGAAATACTTCAGTTTTGGAGAAAATAGTTTTCTGTGCATGCATGCCAAAATGAAACCATTTCTTTTAAGATCACACATCATTTCCAACCCACTGTGTTACGAAGGGCCATGCATGAAACTGGGAACAGTCCCGAGCGCTTAGGAGTGCTCTCGAGCGCTTAGGAGTGGTTCCAGTAAGGGTTTTGTGAAAACATTTTCTTGTGCCCCATTGCTCTTGTTTTTACACTAGGGTCTCCCAACCATGCACCGAGTATTGAAGACTGGGTCAGGCTGAGAGACCCCCCTCAGAAGGGATGAATAGCCTTTAAGTTGTGACCAAAGGTAAAGTTTTATACCTTTTCCTTGAACCTTGCTCCTTGGAATTGCTTTGAAATGTGGATGAAGAGAGGAGAGTGCAAGAGATCAGAAGAGTATTCTGGATTTCTTGCCCTTTTCCTTGGTGATTTCTAAAACCTTTGAAGTTTGGAAGATGAGTTTTGGGTGTTTTTTGGTTTTGAGCTAGAGAGAGAGAGAACAGAGAATAAGAGTTCTTCTGAAGTGAAAATTTCGTGGTCCCCCCTTTTTCTAGCTGAAAACCAGTCATATTTATAGGCAAAACATCAAATGGTTTTTGAAAATCAAATGGTTTTGGTAAAACATTTTTTAATAGGTAAATCTTTGGCCTGAATATCTTCCTACCAGAGGTTGAGTGTGGACTGAGCCATCGGCGGGCTCAAGGTGGTTGTAATGATGATTTGCAAGGTGAGTGGGTGATACTGCCATCCATTGGGCAACAGAAAAGTCTCGAGCGCTTGGGATTACTCCCGAGCGCTTGGGACCTCACTCTCGAGCGCTCGAGAAAGAGCCAGGCCAGAGGTTTTGTGAAACAGTTTTGAGCGCTTGGAATTGCTCCCAAGCACTTGAAAATGCCCTTTTTACCATTTTTAATCCTTCTTCAATCTTTCAAGGAGCAAAGTTCCGATCGGTACCAGGCTTGTTTCGATCCAAAGTCATCATCGGGGAGCCTCCGGGCCACAAATCAAGGAATTTTGAAAAGTCCAAATTGGGGTGTCTACAATAGTAAAACGCGCACAACGGTCTTTCTTGACCCAATTTTGATAAGTTTCCATGTTTCGGCGGTCTTGGGCAGTGGTCCCCTCTTCGGGGACAGCCATGGTATTGGTCAAGGTTTCAAGTACTTCTTGCTCATTAAGGAGATACTGAATTTTCTTGTGCCACATGTCATAGTTTTTTTCATCCAGTTTCTCTCCCTTAACAAGATCAGCAACAATAGTCTTCGAGGCCATTTCACTACATTCATTTGCGCATTGGAAATATTTAGCACATTACAATAATTTTATCCTAAAACCCTATTAAGCAAATAATGATTTTAACCATAGATAGAGATCGAAAATTTGCAATGCTCGTAGTCATCACTCCAACACATGGTGTAAATCTTTATTTCTTAATCGATTTTTAGACAAAATTTCCAATGAATCAATATAGCAGAAAGAGGATGGGACTAGTTATTTTAAGTCCCTAATTAATATTTTATGCAAGAATGGGAGGCAAAAATATTATACAAGCATAAGTGCAAAAATTCACCCCTTACAAATAAAAAACAAATGAGGGTGTTGCAATTATTCCATATAATAAGTTTGTCTCCGGTCTCTATCATCAATGAGAGCCCATCTCCAAACGCATACAAATATTAATCCCTTCAATTGACCTTCCATGCCAACATGCAACAACACATAATAGGTATAGGCATGGATGGTTCCACCACATTCTCCCACTAAGAAGATGGGTAAAGTCCAATTACTAAGGGTACAATTGTTTGCGCCGTAACGCAGCAATAAACAATCAATACATAATAAATTGAATTACATCGAGTTTTTCAAATAGTGTAATAGGCTATACATCTGCATATATCAGTCCCAAAATGAACGAGAAAAGAAAATCAGTCTTGTGGTCTTTGCCATCTAATCGGTTTCACCAAATCACAAAGATTTGGAGTTGCTCCGTCAACAATATTAGTCATACTAGCCAAGTTTTTTTTTCGTAGCTTTATCGAAACAAAGACCAACAGTGGCTTGTACCTTTCAAAGCCCAACAAGTTTGTTCCAAAAAAAAATTGATTGCAAAATCCCCTTTTTATTTACTCCGTATTTATTTAATTTGCAAAAGATACTTGCAAACGGAACCTAAACTATTCGGTTTAAATAAAAACGCGGCCAAAGGTTAACTCCTCAAACTACTTTGTTCTAAGAAAAGCACACAAGCCACATGGGAAAAAGACAATTGTAACTCTTTAATATGGATCCAAAAACACTTGGCAGTAGACACTTGAAGCAAAAAAAACGGTGCATGAATAAGCACCCTGCTTGTGCTCTGCCGCTCATCAATCGGCGCACTCGTAACCGATTTAATCATAATTATCAGAGGCTTAATAAATCATCACAGAACATCAAGCCAAGACCCCATCGGATTCTACTTTCTCACTATTGCATCCGTTTTTTTTTTTGTTTTAACAGAATATCATATATTCGTATTTGCATCCGAAAACATGAAACGGAAAACAAAAAAAAGACGTTCATGCGAGAGCGAGCCATAAGGGCTCTGATACCAATGTTAGACATATTCGAAAGCATGTAAATCACATAAGACTTACATAATGAAGCGCAGCGGAATACTTCAGGCTTTTCAAGATCTATGAACCGAGACCCGCTCTACAAGCACGAATTTCGAACACCGACTGGAACTCGAACACGGACACCACCGTCTTCTAATCTCGCCGAGTAGAGAAGACTACTAGAGTCTACTCTTAATTTCCACACCACAAATCCTAGGGTTCTTAGATGGAAACCCTAGAGAGAGAAGATATTGATAGGAGAATATTTCTGGAGGAGAAGGAGAGATAACGTCTAACTCTTTCGTATTGTGTGTATCTCCAAATATCTGCAGGACTATATTTATAGATTAAAGTCCAAGAGTTCAAAGTCTCCTAATAGATGTAGGTGATCTATTATCTTTGAACTCTCCTAACAGATAGAGATTAAGAGTTTGTCTCATCCTTCTAACTAACTCAATCACATAACTAGGGATGAGCATGGTCCGGATTGGTTCGGTTTTATAGTAAACCAAGAACCAAACCAATATCTACGGATTATGAATTTGGAGAACCAAACCAACCCACAAAAGGCATAGAACCAAACCAATCCAAACCATTAAAATACGGATCGGTTTCGGTTTTAAACCACGGTTTGCTTTGAACTAAGCTATCATTTTCAACCAACTAATTAAGAGTAGAATACCAACAATTGCCTCAAGTCTTAAACTAAGAAAATGAATACTGATAAGCCACTACAATGAACCAACTAAAAATACCAATTACTAAACATCTTAAAGATAGTTTAACCAAATAAAAGGTCAAAGATAATTCCTAAAACTATTGAATTTAAATGGGGTAGTGAAAGGGCAAGAATAGCAATATGGTAGCAACCAACTTGTGATGATCACTCCACAGCAAGATTAATAATCATAGGAAATTAGAAATTAGTTGTGAGATATAAAAGTTTAGTCTAAATTATCTTGGCAGAAAAGAAAAATTAAATATTGTGATGGATTTAATAGGATCAAAATATTAAGAAATTAGTTGACTAAGGCTCCCTTATTTATTTGGTTAATCATAATTAAATTATATATATATGTATTATGTATTATACGGTTCAGATCGGTTTGGAACCATAACCGTAAATGTGAATCCACAAACCAAACCATATAATGCAGTTTTTAATTTTTTTAAACCATGACCAAACCATATTACTAAAAAACCGAACCAAATATTTCGGTTTGGATTGGTTTGGACTGGATTCGCGATTTGACGGATTTTTTGCTCACCCCTACACATAACCCATGTGGACGACCCATGTGGGTTGGGTCCGGTCCGAACCAACCCATTTTTCTAACAATATCGGTAGTGCTAGGACTAGATTGAAGTCTAATGTTTGAGAAGGCGTGAGCGCCTTGATCTAACGTCTTTCTAACTAAACAAAAAAGTATATATGCCATCTAGGAGTTAGATCACAGGTTCTTCTTACTTTGCCTCAACAAAGAGGATACTTGGTTGTTGGACTCTAGTATTTTTGCACTTAACAATTCTGTACATGTTGCCTAGTTTTCTTAGGCCGGTTGTAGGCTTTGTTGCTTTTGTTGTTTTGGGGGAATGCACCTTTGTTCTTTTGTAGCTTTTTGCGCTTTTGGTGGTTTAATAAAATTTGCTTACCAAAAAAAAAAAAAACATGAAGAGGACTTCCAAACCATTAGTGAAAATGGAAATGAACAAAAAGCCTAAGAACAATTAAGAAATTGAACTTAAACCCAGCGGAAACAACTTCATTACCGATGGAATAACAAAATTGAAAGTGAAAATGGACATGGACATGGAAAAATTGGAAATGATAAGCTAACTTGAAATGGAATTAACAAATGGTGCTGTACCAACAATGTGGAAGTTAGACTATTTGTGTCGGACCCCAAAAACTCCTTCGAAACTTGTATTTGAAGGCCCAAAAGCAGTTATACAGGCCCGGCTATCATAGTCCGTGGGCATAACTTGCATAGATAAAAAAAATAAAATTAGAGGCTGGTCTTGATTTTTAAGTTCGGTTTAATTCCAATTCTGAATATTATTCCTAAGCCTACATAGACTCGAATATATTTTCTTATGATTTTTTTCCCTTTTTAGTCTGCATTGTCAATTCCATCTCGCCATTCCTCCTCTATCTCTCTCTCTATGAAGATGATAAACCCCCCCACCCCCCCCCCCTCTCTCTCTCTCTCTCTCTCCACATCCATCATCAATCTTCACATGTATAGATTATTCTTAAACTCCTCCAACTACGATTCCTCCATGTACAAGAGTAAGAACCTTCTCTCTCTTAGTTTGTGGCTCTCTCTCTCTCCTGTTTCCACGTCCATCATCAATCTTCACATGCATAGATTCTCAAACTCCTCCAACTACGATTCTGCCATGGACGATAGTAAAAACATTCTCTCTAAAGTTTGAGGCCCGACATACATCTCGACACACTCGTTTTCATCTGCTCTGGCGGCAGCGACCGGAAAACAGCCTGCGCAGATTCTCCTTTTTCGGCCGCGACCCCGCGACGGTGATTCGGCGAAGTTGATTCGAAGGCGGTGCCGCCGTCGCTGAACGCGTTCATACAGATTACAGAGAAAGCTGATGTGGACGCCGAGGCCGTGGTTCTTGCCGGAGCATGAACATATGAAGACGACGTACGAGACGGAGGCCCACTGGTATTTCTCCGATCTAATTTCAGAACACAAATTTTTTGAGATCCAGAGACCAATTGGTGTTCGAATTTGAGGCCGAATTCAAAACATCGCGGATCGTCGTCGGGTTTCTTCACTTTCTTGTATGAATACGAAGAAAGTGGTGAACTGTTGTGCAAATGGGGACAAAACAGCAGAGGTCTTTTTGTTTTAGGAATTTTCAGTTGACTAATGACTTTCTTCTTAGTTGATTGAGGAATTTAGAACGATTTTTTATGCGAACTATACAAGTAAACTGTTTATGTGAATTGTGTATTTTAATATGTTTTGGGATTATGTGAACTATGTGTTGGAACTATGTCAACTGTTTTTTTATTAGAATTGTGTATTTTATATGAAAACTGTGTATTTTTCTATAAGAACTGTGTATCTTTCTATGAGAATTGTATATTGTTCATGAAAACTATATATTTTTCTATGAGGACTGTGTATTATTCATGAGAACTGTCTATGAGAACTGTATATTTTTTTATGAGAATTGTGTATTTTTCTATAAAAAAAAATGTCTATGAGAACTGTGTATTTTTCTATATGAACTGTCAGGGGTATTTTTGTTCGAAATATTATGTTAACTGGCTATGTTAACTAGTTATGTGAATTGTTAGGGGTATTTTTGTATGAAATACTGTATTATGTTAACTGGCTATGTTAACTAGCTATGTGAACTGTTGGGGTATTTTTGTCCGAAATAATATATTAAGTGACTATGTGAACTGTCAGGGATATTTTTGTCTAAAATAATTTGAATCAGGACTAATTTAAAAAAAATATGTAAAAAGAATATGTTCAGGGCTGTTTTCAAACCAAACCTAAAAACTGGGGCTGATCTCTAAAAACTGATAACAACATAACGTCGTAATAACTAATTTGCATGATTTTCACCAAAAGTACTCTTTTTCACTCATTATTATTATTTAAAAAAAATGGATATACAATCTAAGGCCTTACTTATTAGAGAAGTTCTTTTGTTTAGTGATTATTTTGGAAAATGTAGGATGTCTTCATCTGAGTCGCTAGACCTTCGTTTCGTCGTATGGAATTTCTGACGGAGCCAGGATTTACGTGTAGCGGGGTCGAGAATATACACAATCAAAAAAAATTTAAAAAAAGAGACACAACATGGTACTACAAGGACTGTGTAGTACACTTAATTGTTAGTGAGTTAGATTACTACAAGGGGATAACCGTTGCTCAGCTCGAACCCATATCATCACCCTTAGGACTCTTTACCCAAGGGGAAAGACCACTGACCCAAGGCTCAAGGTCTTCAAGTTCAAACAATGTGTTTTCATACTCAGTGGCGGCTCCAGGAATTTATGATAAGGTGTTCAAAAATTACCTTAACTCTACTAGTTGATATATTAACCAATAATAAATGTACATAATCTCATATAGTTGTATAAATAGTACAGTAAAAAAAACATAACTTCTATTCTAAAAAAATTAACTACGAGACGAATGAGAACTTAAAAATATATACTATTTTTTTAACAAAAATTTACTACAATTTTTTTGAAAGTTGTATGTTGCAGTAGACAGTGTTTTGAGAATGGAGAGGGTAAAATTTTACAGTTGTTCTAAACGAGTTTTCATATTTTTTGCCAACGTTTAACCAGCGTATTAATCTACTAAAATCCATGTGAAAGAAATTATAGTGATTACATTGAGGTTGACCTTCTTGAAAATATGTTCTTTAGGATGACATGATGAGATTTTCTATCGCGCGTAGTCTTAAATTTGAAGGAATAATATTCAAGTTAACGGCATTTACAATGTAGTTGAATTTTTTTAAAGCTTTATCCGTAATTTATAAGCTAACTAGACCAAAAAGAAGAAGTTATTCTCATGAATGCGAAATTAACACATTTAGACCATCGACAATAAAGATGGAGAAAGAATGCAAAGCATGATACTTACACATCAATAGATTCTTCTTTTCACTTTCTTTTTACAAGTTATGATTATAAGCTTTATTTAATGTAATGTGTTAGGTGTTCAAATATGAATTACCTGAATTGATGGGCTATAAATTGGATTGTGATAGAGTCTTCAATTAGTTTTGGGTTAGGTGTTCAATTCTTTTTGAATTAAATGTTCAAGACTTTTAAAATTTGGTGTTCATTGATATTTACGTTGGGTGTTCAAAGAAAAACTAACCCATAATTTTTACATGTATTGTAAGCAAAAAAAATTTATTCGGGTGTTCAGTTGACCATGGAAGCTCCCATGTGGAGCCGCCTCTGTTCATACTTGGTCAATTTTCATGCAAATCGACCAAACGCTAGTGTTAGTAAACTTGACAATGTAGATGGTCGTTGAAACCTGATCCACTGCCCTAAACAACGAACAAAACAACATGAACAAAAACGAAAACAACCACACAGGTCTCGACATCTTCCCCGGCTTGAATGACATCACCCAAATCCTCTGCACCTTAGCCGCCAAAACTCACGGGCCTCAATCACGTGGACCACCCAACCGTACCAACCTCTTCTTTGAATTCCGGACCCGTAGAAAACCGGTTCTATGGGTAGCCCAACCCTTATTCCGCCATCGGGTGGATAGACAAATCAAGAAGATTGGACACCATGGGAGTCCGACTAGACTCAAACAAATGACACTGACTGCTTATCAACTTACGGCCCGTTTGGATGGAGGATATGATTTTGGGTGAATATAGAAGGAGGGTGGATATGTAAGGAGGGTGGACCCACCACTTAAGAAGGGTGGATTTGTAATCCAGTGTTTGGATGAGTTTTTTAGAAGAGGGATTCGGAGGGTGGATATGATGGGATAAGATGTGAAATGACTTTATTGCCCCAATTTATTAATTTAATGGATAATATAAGTTAAATTAATTAAAATTAAAATAAATACATATTTATCAAAAAAAAATGGATAAAAATAAATCAATTTATCTGTAAAATGTTTAAACCTTAATTTATATTTTGTTTTTATTTTTTAAAAAATGGATGATATGATGTAATATTTGTAAAATAATTCAATTATTATGAAAATTATTTTTAAAAACAGATTACGTTTTTTTTATTTTTTTAAAAAAATCTTCATAGTCGAATGGGGGTAAATGGTGGTTGGATCATGTGAGTGGTAGTTTAACCATGTGGATAGTAGGTTCAACAAACCAAATTTCTATAAATAAGTTTTTTCTTCATCTCATCCCACATATCATCTCTATTTTAATTTTTAGTTTTACATTCTCATTTTTTTTCATCATTCCAATGGCACACCGGGAGTGGAGCGAGGAGGAGGAGGAGACGTTAGAAAATCGCATGACAATGTACATAATCAACAAGCTTTTTTTTGCACAGCGAAAAAAGGAATTTTATTAATCACGATAATGTAGTACATCAACCCAAACAGATTACAAGATAAACACCCAGAAAAGGCTATCAAAGTATGAATTAGAAGCTGAAGCTTCCCCCTAGGCTGGTAGGTCAACAAATAATAAAAGCCTCAGTATTCAGCCATTGAATTAATAAGCTGAATGATCATGATAATGGTAGCATAAGGCTTCTAAATCAGCAATAGCAGTGGCAGCATCAAGCTATAGCAGCAGCAGCATCAAAAAATCAATAGCATCACTCTTCACAAACAAATATCAGCAAGTTCCAATGTAATCCAGTAGCACCAAACCAAAGTTTAGTAGTTCAAAGCTCAATACCAGCAGTACAAGCCCCAACTATGCTTGGTTTCCATGGCTCAGATATTTGCTTAAGCGGCACATTGACACTCATTTGGCTACAACTTATGTTGCCGAACGGTGATTAACCATTGGCCCTCATAAGTTGTCCCACCAAGACGAGTGTTTCGCCTTCGAATTTGTAATATCATCATAGCCATTCACCAAAACCAGCAATAAAACCAACCAAAATCCAGCAGCAAAACTCCCAACAAACCAACTACAACCCAGCACCAAAAAAGAAATAAAACCAGCCAAAAAAGCAAGCAGAAACCAGTAAAAAACCAGCCAAAAAACCAAAAAAAAAAAAAAAAAACCTCAGTCAGAAACCTGCCAAAAAACCAGCCAGAAACTTACCAAAAAACGAAGCCAGAAACCTGCCAAAAACCAAGCAAAAACTAGAAATAAACCAGCCAAAACCCAGCCAAAAAACCAAGCTGAAACCAGCAAATAACCACCCAAAAACCTGCAAAAAAAATCATTCACAAACCAGCCAAAAAACTATCTAAAACCTCCACCAAAACTGCCACACAAAACCAGTGAGAACCCAGCCAATAAACCCAGCAAAAACCATCATACACTCACCAGCCAAAAACTTGCAAAAAAACCATCCACAAACCAGCAAATCCACTATTCAAAACCTCCACCATAACTGTACCAAACCAGGAATTAAACCAACCACAACCCAGCAACAATACAGCAACCAAAATCTGCACCAAAACTGTACCAAACCAGCAATGAAACCAGCCACAACCCACCAGTAAAACTCCCAACAAACCAGCCAAGAAATGAGACTGCACACACACAGAGTCCAGTGACTGGCAAAACCCATAAATGGGACTGCACACAGTCACACACAGAGAGTCCAGTGACTGGGAAAACCCATAAATGGGACTGCAACTTGCACACTGGATAGCAGAAACATATTTTAGATGTTGCCCTAATTTCATATTGTATCAAGAGGAAACTTATCCCATTTGGCTCAGAAAAATGTCATCATTGCCACCATAGCAACCAGATTTGGCTCAGGTAAAAATACATCATAGCCATCAATAAAATTAGCAGTAATATGAAATTAGGGCAAAAATGAATTTACGGCACAACTCAGAAATTAGGGCAAATCTGAATTTAGGCCACAACTCAGAAATTAGGGCAAAGCTGAACAACTCAGAAATTGGGGAAATTCTGAAATTTTGGCACAAATATCAAATTAGGGCACAAATCTGAATATTTGACCAATGAATTCAGAAATTAGGGCTTAGATTAGGACGCAAACCAACTCGCGATTTAGCTATAAAATCTGAAATTTTAGGGCACAAATCTGAAGCTAAATCGAAAATCAAATCGCGAAACAAGAATGAGTTCAGATCGCGAAACCACCACCAGTTCAAACCCTACAACAATGGAGCTTAACAATACCTGAAGAAGAAGAAGGAAGACGAGGTAGAGAGCTGGAACTGTCGACATACGAACGGAAAAGGGCAACCTCGTCTTTCAACAACGCCGCATAGCCAACGATGGGGGGTACCCCTGTCGTTGGTAATCCACCCGCATACACCCCGCAGGTGGATATGTAATCCAGACTCACCTCTAATCCGACTTCCGTTTTTGCCAGCCAAAGACCGGAGAAGAGGAAGGGAGGGATTTGTAATCCGGCCGCTTGGTATATCCGGGGGCTAATCCCCCATCCAAACAGCCCGTTAATGGAGAAGCTGACTACCGGAGGGAGGCCACCAACGGTGCAACCTGAGACAGTGACTTGGTTAGCACTTCTGAATCCCACCAACTCTCCATCACTAAATACCTTACCTATTGTCCTATAGCACGCGAATTACCAAGCAATATGAGAGTTTCGTAAACTTGGCACTTTTTATCCTATCTTGGCCCAATGTCCCAGGTATTACAGACGACTTCATCAAGTTCACCACAATTTCTGTCCCTCCCATTTCTATGTTTCTTTGAGAAATTCAAAAAGCACAACCAGCATCAGATTCACAGTTCAATTTGCCACACCAAGCAGATTGGTGAACAAAGAGCACCCGACAAGTCCGAATTCACCTGATGGGAATAAAACCCTGCAACTAAAATTCCACCTCAACTTAAGCTTTAAGGAGTGCCTTCAATGTTCTTTAACGTACCAAAAAGAAGAAAAATATATATTAAGCCTCACCAATTGTAGTTCACTTTATCCAAATACATTTAACTTCTTCATTCCGTTTACTTTACCTTCTTAAAAACACAATCCGAATATGCAGCCAAGTTGATGACAACACTTGATGCCATGCCAAGACATGTCTCTCTCTCTTTCTCTCTCTCTCCATGGCATTTGCTATTCCACAGCTCAAAATCAAGGCCAGTAGAAACAGCATCTCGCAAGTAAAGCCAGCAGAGATCTGGCCGCACAGTCCGAACTCAAAAGCTCTCATAAGCAACGTCATGAAGACATCATAAATTTAACTAGCTACATATTGGCCAAAGATGAAGATAACTATGAAGCCTTGTGGACTACATTCCCTAACGTATGCATGAGAATTCACATCTCACATAATGATCATACTTAAGTTAATCAAAACATACTAAGATATAGTACTCAATTTGCCTTCATATGACTGTCTCATCTCATACGTGTTTGAAACGGAGGTTTCCAACCTTACGACTCAAAGAAGTTCTCAAACGGGAGCAATAAGAATGGGTTGCAGTGTTCTAACATTCAATCATTAGCAAAGAAAATTACATTACCCCAGCATTCCTTTCAAGGCATTTGTATATATATCAAACATTCTAAATGTCTAGCTAAGACAAAGTTATCAAGTTCAAGGCATTTGTAATATGGGGAAAGTCTACAATATACACCCCTTGAAAGTGTGTATCATATGCAACTATTTTATGGTTCATTCATAACATTTTAGTGTGTTTCGTAACTTTTGTTCTAGAATTCATAACCTTTCAGCAGTACGATTCATAACATTTTCATTATGATTCATAACATTTTGGTGTATCTCGTAACCTTTATACGATTCGTAACTTCTAAGCAATACAATTCGTAATATTTTCTCTATAATTCATAACATTTTTGGGGGTGCATATGATACACATCCAAATAAGGAGTGCGTATTGTAGTCTTTCCCTTGTATATATATCAAACGTTCTAAAGGTCTAAGACAAAGTTGTCAAGTCCTGGATTTTTTCTTGTAAGGGAGGAAGGTCTTTCCACCCATGAAATCTCGCAGCACTTCTGGAATCTCAACATCATATTCCCTCTGGTAATTCTCAAGGATTCAGCACATGGTCCTCTCTGTCGCTGTGAGGGTAGAGTTCAACAGATTAACATATTGCTTAGCCTGCTCATTACTCTGCAAACCACATTTTCAGCTAATGATGAAAACTCAGGTATAAGCTAAGTACACACTACTAAAATACAGCTCATCAACTGGGACATCTGAAATGGGATTGTAAGTCCTTGATATGCACTAAACCCAGTTGAATATTTAGAAAATTAAAGGCCGATTCTCTTTTTTAGGTTCGTTTTGATCCCAACCCTGAATATTATTTCCAAGCCTATCTAGGCTCGGATATTTGAGTAATGACTTTTTTTTCCCATTCCAACCACAATTCTCATAGACACAATTGTTATAGAGACAGTTCTCATAGCTAGTACTTATAGAGACAATTCTCATAGACAAGACAGTTCTCATAGCCAATGATATTATCTACTTCAAACTTTTTTTTGTCTTTACATAATTTTATATTCAATATGGAATCTTGTTAGGTAGATTTCGCCGAGTAGATTCTAAAAATGTAATTTTAAAAAAAAATTGAATTTCTATAATAAAAGATATTATAATTTGAAATTTGAAGAATGTATTATTACAAAGATAGATATGTATACATGTATATGAATACACATGTCTCTTTATTTATAACACGTCAAAATCAGGAGGGGAAAAAAGTACTCCTAATGAATACAAGAAATTATTCAATGGTCTTGAGGTATCTTAAAATATTGTTCCAACCATTCGTCACATGCCACATATTAACTTGTTGCTCAAATAAAATAAAAAAAAGTAAAAGGTCCCTAACATTAACCAATCCTACATTAATGGTGCACCATATGACAATGTTTCATGAGCATTGGATAACTTTCTAATGTTTAGCTACGCGTGAGGAAGGTCATCGGGGCATATTTGGAATAATGATCATTTCAGGACTATTTTGGGCACGCAAACAATTGTGCGGGGTTGATTTGAGTCGGAACCTAGTTTTCGAGGCTGGCCTCTAAATCCCCATTGAAAATTACTCTGTATCTCAATTTCAGGTTTTTGGTATGTTGCTGTACATATTTGTTTGAGCCGCATCCACTTGCTGGAAAATGGAAAAAATTAAAGGAATATCTAACTTGCCTGCCTTTATTTGTTATTTCTTCGGTTAAAAAGAAAGTTGTGGGACCCACATCTTTAACTTTTAACTTCCCCGTTAGTGTAGAGACTCGGATAGTTTTAATTATTGAAAATGTTTATTAAATGTCTAATTGGGAAAATAGGATTTATTTGGTGGTTATTCAAATTGAGGATTGAAGTGAATGAATTGAGACTTAAGGGAGTGTGAGTGTGATTTAAAAATATAGAAGTATAAATAGAGTGGGTGTGTGTGTAGGAGATTATATATCTCCATATATATCTCTCTCATCCGTTCTCTCTCTCTCCTAGCCGAATTCTCTCCCTTTCTCTTGCTCTCTCACAAAACCTCACTCAAATACCTCAAAAACCTCAAGGATCCATCATGCTTTCACCTCTAGAACGCAACCCCGGGCTCGTATCACGTTAGGTGAAGCTCAGAGAGAAGATTTCGGTTGATTTTAAGGAGTTTGGAGCTAGGGAGTAGACACCCCAATTTGGACTTGTCGAAATTCCTTGATTTGTGGCCCGGAGGCTCCCCGATGATGACTTTGGATTAAAACAAGCCTGGTACCGATCGAGACTTTGCTCCTTGAAAGATTTGAAAAGAGAATAAAAATGGTCAAAAGCATTTCCAAGCGCTTGGGAGCAATCCCGAGCGCTCAAAACCATTTTACAAAACCTCTGGCCTGGCTCACTCTCGAGCGCTCGGGACTGTTGTGTTGCCCAATGGATGGCAGTTTCACCCACTATCCATGCAACTCATCATTACCACCATCTTGAGCCGGCTGATGATTCAGTCAACACTCAACCTCTGGTGGCAGAGATCTTCAGGCCAAAGATTTCCCTCCATTTTAAAATGTTTTATTCAAAACCATTTGATTTCAAAACTATAGGTTATTTTAGCCTATAAATAAGGGGGTCTGGTTTCAGTAGAAGAGGCTACGAAATTTTCTCTCTCTAAGAACCACTCTTCTCTTTCTCTTGCTCAAGACCAAGGTTTTCAAAACTAAAACTCTCTTTCCAAACTCCAAAGGTTTTAGAAATCACCAAGGAAAAGGGCAAGAAATCCAGAACATCCTCTGCTTCTGATCTCTGTACTCTTCTCTCTTCATCCACATTTCAAAGCTATTCCAAATAGCAAAGTTCAAGCAAAAGGTAGAAATCTTTACCTTTGATCATAAACAAAGAGGCTGTTTTTCCCTTCTGAGGGGGGTCTCTCAGCCTGACCCAGTCTTCAATACTGGGTGCATGGTTGGGAGACCTTAGTGTAAAAACAAGAGCAATGGGGTACAAAAAAATGTTTTCACAAAACCCTTACTGGAAACACTCTCGAGCGCTCGAGAGTGCTCCTGAGCGCTCGGGACTGTTTCTAGTCCTATGCATGGTATCTTGTCACACAGTAGGCAGGGAATGAGGTGCCCTCTTAAGGGAAGTGGTTCCATTTTGGCATGCATGCACAGAAAATCATTTTCCCTAAAACAGAAGCATTTTTTACAAGTTTTTGTGTAAAATAAGGTTTTTCCAAAGTTAAAAGACGTTCTCCTCTTGGGAAATATCAAGACAAGGGTGTTTGCATGGCAAGTCAGTACCATTTCCCGTTTGAGAGCAAGCTGACATGCAGTTCACTCCCAAGCGCTCCGAACCATTCTCGAGCACTCGGGAGTGCATGCATGCCATTGCATCCCATTTTCCCAGTCTGCTGTCTTCTCTGATTTCTGCATGCATAAGTGTAGCCTGTTGCTCTTTTAAATTTGTAGATCTAGCCTTGTAGAGACAGGGATGCACGATCTGAAAGATTGAAGGCTTGACTCAGTCTTTCAAGTCCTCTGCTGAGCCATTAGTGTACATACTAGCATTTCAATTTCCAGTTTTACATTATATTCTGTCTATAATAACAAGTTTTGCAGGTTGAGAGTATAAACACTCCCAAGCGCTCGGGACCACTCCCGAGCGCTCGAGAGTGAATCCAGTAATAGTGTTGTATTTTCAGTCATTTTGTATTTTGCATGACTATTTCATCCCCCCCCTTTGTACACATGCACATGCATGCACTTCCTACATGGTATTACTGTGGATACTTGCTAGCTGGTTTAAATGAAACAAAATCCCTTTTAAAAATCCCACAAACGTTTAGTAGAGACCGATTTCGAATCGGGCGAGGGGGGTGCCGTAAAACCCTTCCCCCTCGTAACGTGGCTTCCGGACCCTCAAAACGATCTCTGGTTTTCAATTCAAATCAATCATTTTTCGAAATAAAACTGTTTCTCGGGTGATATACCACAAATCCGGGTGGCGACTCTTCAAATCAAACCAAAACCATTATTTTTCGAAACTATTTTATCCGAAAAAGGCACGAGGCGCGCGATTTTCCAAAATTGGGCCGCCTCGATCTCTCAAAATCCCGAGGCTGTGGTAGCCCACATAAGGCTCGTTTGAATCTCTTGAGTTTCGCTCCTTGACTTGAGGTAGGGATTTCTTTGCCACTTTTATGTGTTATATGTGTTGAATAGGTGTAGATATCGTGCCTTGAATCATTGGTTGTTGTGTTGTGATTGCCCTTGAATTTTTGCAGAATTGCTGCTCGTATCGTCACCGTATCGATATGGGCTTTTTGCTGTATCGATACCATTTCAATACCATAGCTTCAGAACCTTTGATTTGATTGTTGAATCGATACGGTCATTTTAGCTGTATCGATACTAGGATCTTATGGACAGTTTTGTTCACGTTATTTCCACTTTGATTGTTTTGAACCCCGAACACTTCTAGCACCTTTTGGACATCTCCTAACCTACCTCAAGCATGTTCAATTGATTTCCTATGATTAATTGATGATATCCTTGTCCCGTTGGCCTCCCGTTAGTAAGGAACGAATAAGAGTTTACTTGATCAAAACCACGTCGAAATGCATATTATCGATTGGTTGATTACTTGGAAATGTTTGTGGTATAATTGTAGCATTGTTGGCATATCGCATGGTGTCTCATGTATGAATGTGATCATGGGGAAGTCTTAACTTGCATATTGAATAAGAAAGTAGTTGTGTGAGTCAGAAATTGGAATAGGGAGTCTCGTAATGCAAGGGGTGGTAATACGGAGACTCAAGTGGGTCTCGTAATGCAAAGGGTGGTAATACGGTGACCCGAGTTGTTAGGGTTCACCGTAAGCAAGGGGTTGCAATACTGTAACTCTCAAGATGTTATACTGTAAGGCAAGGGGTGGAAATATAGACAGTGGAGATTTGTGATAGCGAGTCGTGTCGGGATTATTAGAGTTGTTGTGTCTTGTGAACTATGTGTCAAATTGTGATAATGGCATGCTTTAGAAAGATCGTAGTGAGTGTTGGCATACTTACGAGTTGATTGCAATCCACTTATCGAACTCTATCCTCTTGTCTTCTTTCATTTACACCTATCATCATATTTGCACATAGAATTGGTAAAAGATTTTCCTACTGGGCTAGTGTAGCTCAACCTATTATTATTTTCAGGTTCAAATGCTGAACAATAGCTTGCTTGCATCATGTGCTTGGACGTGAAAGATTTTTGGAAGCTAACTTCATTTAGTTACTCAATCATGTTGTAATGACTTTCTTTTGATCAAGATGAGTTTGTAACTAATTATTCAAGAATACCTTTTGACTAAATCGTTTTGTAACTTGATAACTTGTTGTACTTGTACTTAAGCTTAATTGGGGCCGGAGTGCCAAAGTTGTATATCTTTTGATTTGGGGACTTGTTTGTAAAGTTAAACCGGTGGGAACTCTTTTGGGTATTATTTTTGATATGCGAGGAACTTTTATTGTAATGGATTATTTATTTACGTTGAAAATCGAGAGCGTGACAGTTAGGATTAGCTTTACCTCAAAATTTGACCTACAAAAAGTAGTACAAGAATAGAAGGGACCTAATTCTACACAACTAAACCAAAATACCTCAACTTCCCTTCAAAATACTTTTATCAAATAAAAGCATATTGGAAATTTTATTTCCTTTTCCTCGCTAAAGTTTCGGTGAGTAATTTCCTTAAAATAAATTCTTGACAACAGACCAGAGCCTTACTCATCAAGTTTTGCAAAAGAACGTCAACAATTTTTCAATAGCGAATTACTGACTACCCAAACTAAGAGCATCTGCATCACCATCTTTACATTTTGGACCAAATTACACCTTAAAAAGTCATTTTATTACTTTAGCTACTCACTTTTAAAATGTCTAATGCATCTGACTCTTTATATTAAAACTATCCTATTAAAAATATTGCTTCTTTATTCTTAGGGGGAAAAAGAGAGAGACAACAAACCAATAAAAGAAGGGAAGGTAGGGACAACATCATAACAAAATAGTAAAATATGTAACATGTGAACAGTGGTTCGTGCAAAGCTGCGAGCAACTGTAGCAAAAATGAAAATTTTGCAAAGTAGCGATGATGTAATCGAGTCTGATGTTGCTGACTTTTCAGCATTTTCCTCATTAAAGTAGCGGATAGGGGTTTTTGCCTCCCCTGATGGGGATGCTCTAACGTTGCACAATTCCATTAATAAAATAAATAGAAGCAGACAACATCTACCTTTTTCTGCCTATATCTGATCTCTAATTTCCTGGACTGATAGTCAGTACAATTTGAACAAGACACAAGTTCTCTGTAAGTATTTGATGCAGGATACCATCCTTCCAAATCATACAGTACTTCTTTGCAGCTGCATCATTCAAAGCACCGGAAACAACAGCCACGACTTGATAGGGTATGTTTAGCTGCAGAAAAGATAATCACCATATCCTTACGAAAAGATAACATCAATAAGAATTAAATCCTAATGTCACCAGCAGGCCGGCCCGACATTTCATTCAGTACTGTGGCAGAGAGGTTCACATTATCCAATCACTTTCGCAATCGTTTCATTAACATAACAATGCAACATTTGGCATATTAACCTTGCAACTACTCAGAAATATCCAAATATAAAAAAAGCAAATTTTCTTACAACTAGGGCACAATTCATTTTACCCCTTCTAGTTTTGCTTTGCAGCACTTCGCATATTTTAAATTTCCAAGAGCCCCGTGAGGTTTTGGACTAAAGTGCAACCATAAACTCATTAAAAGAAAAATATAATAACACTAATGTACCTTTAGCCATTTGCGGCCTTCTATATTTTCTACCTTTTCTGTCACGACCCGCGCCAGCTGACCTGCTTAACTCTTAGCCTAACCACGTGGTTCAAAAGGTTAACCTCAAATTATACAGTAGCTCGTCGCGTTTCCTTATTATACAGTAACTTGTCGCGTTTCCTTATAAATTACATTAACTTTATAAGTTTTCCCGATGTGGGATCATTTCCTGCCCCTTCTGGACTCTCACAATCACCCCCACTTGGACCGCAACGTCCCTGTTGCACCCCAAAGTCCATCACAACCCACCAAGCGTTGTGAGACAAGTCCCCACTTAAGCACGACAAGCACCTCAAGCTCGTCTCATGCACACCAAGTACCTCGGGCTCATCCTATGTGGGACCCGCCCAAGCACGACAAGCACCTCAAGCTCCTCACTTGTCGGGCCCACCCAAGCATGTCTCCTCGTAGGACCCACCTCACATTTCCGATTGGTGCAAACTCTAATACCACTTGTCACGACCCGCGCCAGCTGACCTGCTTAATTCTTAGCCTAACCACATGGCTCAAAAGGTTAACTTCAAGTTATACAGTAGCTCGTCGTGTTTCCTTATGAATTATGTTAACTTTATAAGTTTCCCCGATGTGGGATCGTTTCCTGCCCCTTCTGGACTCTCACATTTTTTGTCCTCGTTCTTTACATAACTGAAATTATGCGGAAGCGTTCAATCTACTCCTAGAGGGGGGGTGAATAGGAGTTTTGATAAAAAAAAAATAAATCACCAATTTTCTGATTTAAAAATTAATATAGATGAACGGGTTGATTATCTCGATTAATCCAAACCAAAAATCAAGTATTGCAGTAGAATAAAAATTGAGACAAGATACGCATGATTTACGTGGAAAAACTTAGGGTCCTAAATAACCCTAAGCCAAAACCACGGCCTAACACTACTGATATATTCTATTAATCAAAAAGAAGTACAGATTGCAAAATAGTAAAAACCTTACCCAAGCCTTTACCTATTCTCGCCAATCTCCGATGCTCCCAGAGCTTCTTCAAGATCCAATAGATGCACCACGGACTTCACGCCCAATTTCCGGATTCAACCGGCTCCAAATCAATCTCCAAAAGATTCGGCCACAGTAGCGAACGGCACCAAGAATCACGAACAGTGAATGGATGAATAATATGATGTGTAACGTGATCTCGACAAACCAAACAGGGTTCAAAGATGCAAGAGGCAAGAACAAAACAAAACAAAAAAACGATTATGGGCTGGCACACAGAAAATCACAAAGATGCCGTGCACCCCTTTCTTTGTTTTTTTTTTTTAAACAAAACTCTCGCCTCTCCCTTTTACCAAAACCCAAAAACCCTTTCTTTCTTTTCAAACAAAAACTCTCGGTCATTACCTCCCTATAGTAATCAGCCCCATTTATATCCAATTATTTTTTTTCTCAAACATAAGTCTTCTACTCACGCATAAAAGGAAAGCAAATTTTCGGACCTTTTAAAAGAAAATTGGTTTAGGATACATATATATGGAAAACGAATTTTCAGAGAGATTTTATAGGAAAGACAAACATGTAGAAATAAGATTTCTAATCTTGGAAATAATATGCATGATGTGTTATGCAATGCTTTTACCTTTCACGCAATTGACTCGATTCCGTAGCGGTCAATTTGGCGCAGATAATGGGAGGAGCATCGAGCGAGACACTACCCCTAAGTATCCTACCCATTACAATCAAATGGAGTCGAAATAATAAAGACACTAATGAAGGTTTTGAACAACCTCGGAAAGTGCCAAAATATCTAACAATCTCCCCCTTTGGCATTTCCGGGACAAACCGACTGCACTAAAACACAACGGAAAAATACAACTTAAAGAGATAAACACTAGCCTAAACTATGTCTATCCAATGAAGCTTGAGTTGCACTTCTAATACCTGCAAAGACAGCTCAACAAAAACTATGCGACAAAATATATGTTTCGAAAAGTAGAATGGATCAACATAATTTAATAATAAACGACAATGCAGCATTATATCCAAAAGCATGAAAACTCAACTAGCGATTCATCAATAAAATAAATCGATCTCCCCTTGTAAATATCTCTCCAAATGAACAATAGAATTCAAAAAATTCTCCATCTTTTATGCAAGACTCAACAACACATATTACTCCCAAACCCATAACCATACCAGAACCATAAAAATTAACCACAAAAATTCTCCCCCTTTTTGTCACGGAAAAACAAAGGAAAGGAGCATACCGACCAAATTCGAACAAAGAGTTTCGATGGAAACTCGATTGATGGTTTGGTGGACCAATTTCTAGACAGAGAGTTGTGATGGACACTCGATGGATTAGTTGACCGACTTTACTCATAAAAAAAATTTCAAATAGCCCAACTGCCTCATCCCAAAGCACTATACTGTTAATGATAAATAAGACTCGATTTTAAAAAGAAATGGAGTTTGATATCGCACACAATGAATTCATACGGATGCATAGAGAACATAATCCATACACTTCTTGTGAACAAAAGCAATGTTTGTCATTATCAAACACCTTATAAACATAACAAAAGAATTCGCAATGCAATCGTTCAGCAAAGAGATAGTTAGAAGAAGAATGAAGCATAAAACAAGGCCGTATGACAAAGTGTGTGTGTGCATCACGTAAATAATGTCAAGCTTAACTCAGTCCAGGAGGAATATTCTCATGTACGCAAGGATTTTTAGGATAACTCCCCCTCAAAAAGTCAAACCAAGCTAGGTCCTCAAAGTGAAACAAAGAGAAATACAAACTCCCCCTCAACAGAACAACCCTTTTTTTTTTCTTTTTTTTTTTTTCAGGGGATTAAGAAATCCACTATTACTCCACCGTTGTTTGACGCGAACACTCACTGCTTACTGAGGCAAGAGGCCCGGTTACTAGGCAAGTGGCCCAGGAGTCATACATACCTTCACAAGGTCTATCCACCTTTTTACGCGAACGCTTAGAGGGAGAATACCTCACCCCAATTGTTCGGTTATTCAATGAACGCCCGGATAGGTAAAGAATATAAAAGTACCAGATAAGTGTTTTTGCAAGAGAAAACGGTACAAGGTAAAATCACTAGGGAATAGTAGCCAAAGGTCAATCTCAAGGGGGACAAACACATGAACATATCCAAGTACATGAGAATAGCCAAAAGGAGTTGAGGGAGCAATAAATCACGTACGTGATATAGTGGAAATCATAAAGCCATGAAATATGATACATCCAAAATCTAAAGATTCTCATGGATGAAAAAGCACATTGGATGCTAATATTCTGACTACAAGGGCCATGAACATGAGAAACAAAGAACATTTGTTCACAAAAAATGTTTTTTTTTTTTTTAAATCCAAAAAAAAAAATACACAGAACAAAAACAAATGCAAATAAAAATAAAAGAAAAAGTTTTACATGTCTACTCTAGAATGATAGCACACAAAACACGCAAATGAGAGACATGCATACCCACTGAATCTAATCCATGGAAACGAGATCAATAGACTTCCTAAGGTACTCAAACCTAAGGGAATCTAACGGTTTTGTAAAAATATCAGTTTTTTGTTCATGTGTGGGTATAAACTCAATTGTCACGACACTATCTTCAACCAAATCATGAATAAAATGACGATGGATGTCATGTTTAGTTCTAGAATGTTGTACTGGATGACACACATTAGAACCGGCAATTTCAACACAATAACAATTGTCCGAGGAACGAATACCTTTAACCACACACACACCTGAAGCATCAACAATGGAGCAATTATTTTTAGAAAAATTGACTTTATGCATATTATCACAAAATTGCCCTATGCTTAACAGGTTAGCTTTCAAACCCTCAACATATAATACGTTATCCAACGGAGGGATTCCGGGTGCATTTATGGTGCCTTGTCCTACGATTTTACCTGTATTACCATCGCCAAACGTGACAAAGCCACCATTATACTTCTCTAGCTTAACAAAGAAAGACTTATTTCCGGTCATGTGTCTAGAACATGCACTGTCTAAGTACCAGGCACAGGCATCATGTGCCCGAAAAGCAGTGTGTGCTACACGACAAACAACTCTCTTCCATGTTTGCTTCGGTTTGGTGTTCACATGCGAGGTGTGACTGTGTGTCGTACGTCTTTCAACAATCCTATCAGTCTCTCCACTATTATTAGCCAAATTTGACAACTTTTTGATTTCCTCAACGAGGTGAGAAGTTTGATTCGCCAACTGACTCAAAGTCTTTTGAAAATTCTCATTCTTAATGTTTGTGGGAGACTGACGCACATCTTGAGGTCTTTCCACATTGGGTTGACCATACCGAACACTTTTATTAACTGGGGCTACAAATAGTTTCCCCTTTGTTCTTTGATTGTCCCTTCTAAGTGTATAACAAAAAGGTCGAATGTGACCTTGACCACCACAGTAGTGACAAATAAAAGGATTTTTCTTCTTAGGAGCATGATTACTGTTGTATGCATTTTTAATGATGGTGGGAGATTTAATAGAAGATTCGGGTTTATCGCTCACTACCTCATTCTTTGCAATTTCTGATTTCACAAACTTGATTTCCTTTTTTGTGAACTCGTTAGCCTTAGGAGTGAGTGAAAGTGGATCAACGAACCCTAAGCTGCTTTTATTTCTAAACGTACGTGTCATCTCGGCAATATGAGTTGCGCCACACTCATTACGTTTTATGGCCTCAATGGCCTCCCTAAGGTCACGCTCCAATTCAAAAATCCTATCCTTAGACCATTCAAGGGCCTTCAAGGCATCCACATGCTCTCTCTCAATTTTGGCAAACTTGTCTTCCAAATTAGCGTTATAGGTTTTTAATACTTCAAGCTCGATGTTCTTAGATTCAATGTCATCACTAAGTTTGTTCCTCTCACCACTAATTTTCTCAATGACACTCATGAGTTCCTTATTTTTCTTTTTCAGTTTGACACCCTCTTTAAACAATTGATTATAGGCCTCATGAATAGAATCTATATCATCATCACTCTTCTCACTGTCTTCGTCAGTCGAGACATACTTACTATCATCACTAAGAGTTGTAGAAAGTTCTACTGATTTAGGGGACGTGGAAGATTTAATGTTGGCAACAAGTACAGAATATCTAAAAGCTTCAAAACCCCCATCACTACTCTCATCACTATCGTCATCCCAAGTAGCCTTATACCCCTTGGCCACTTTCTTTTTAAGAGTGTTTGCACACTCTGCCTGAACATGGCCGAAGCCGTGACACTCATGACATTGTATACCTTGGGATTTCTTAGATTTATCAATAGAAGATTCCTTTTCATTATCCCTAAATTTAAAATTCTTGCCTCCACTAGTTAAAGAAGAAAAATTTCCAGATTCATTATTCTTGCGGAATTTAACAAATTTACTGAATTTCTTAGCAAAGAAAGCAAGTTCTTCTTCGTCAAGGTCATCATCACTCTCTTGTGTCACAAAGGATTCTTCTCTAGATGATTTAAAAGCAATGCTTTTATTAGGCTTTAATGTAGATTTCTTTGAAAGATGATTCAATTCAAACGTTTGAAGTTTACCTACAAGTTCCTCAAAAAGAATATCATCAACTTTATCACTTTCTTCGATCGCGACTACCTTAGCCCTAAACCTCTCAGGAAGAGACCTAAGCACTTTACGGCAAACTTTGAGATTGGAAATCGGTTCACCTAAGGCATGAAAAGAATTAACAATATCACTCAGCTTGGTGATAAAACTATCAAAATTTTCATCTTCGGACATTCTTAGTTCCTCAAAACGAGTGGTTAGCATTTGAAGTTTAGAGGTCTTAACAGTTTTGGTGCCTTCATGGGTAACGCGCAAAATCTCCCATGCTTCCTTGGCGGTATCACATGCGGAGATACGACTAAATTCAGTTTTACTTTAAACACCATAGATAGCTCCTAAAGCACGAGAATTGGCCTCGAAACTATCATTATCCGCAGTGTTCCACTCTGTGTCTTCTTTAAGTCTCATCCTCTTAGTAGTAGTGTCCTCTATTTTAGGCGGTTCATACCCGTACCTCACAGACCTCCAAACCCTAATACCTAGAGAACTTAAGTGTGTCGTCATTCGTGCTTTCCAGTAGGGATAATCATTCCCATCAAAGTAGGGCGGCCTCGAGTTAGAGGCTCCCTCACGTGGTGCATTCATGTCCATGATCACAGGATCAAAACTCAGGTGTTTAAACCTAAACAGAGCAACCCGCTCTGATACCAATTGAAATTATGCGGAAGCGTTCAATCTACTCCTAGAGGGGGGGTGAATAGGAGTTTTGATAAAAAAATAAATCACCAATTTTCTGATTTAAAAATTAATATAGATGAACGGGTTGATTATCTCGATTAATCCAAACCAAAAATCAAGTACTGCAGTAGAATAAAAATTGAGACAAGATACGCACAATTTACGTGGAAAAACTTAGGGTCCTAAATAACCCTAAGCCAAAACCACGGCCTAACACTACTGATATATTCTATTAATCAAAAAGAAGTACAGATTGCAAAATAGTAAAAACCTTACCCAAGCCTTTACCTATTCTCGCCAATCTCCGATGCTCCCAGAGCTTCTTCAAGATCCAATAGATGCACCACGGACTTCACGCCCAATTTCCGGATTCAACCGGCTCCAAATCAATCTCCAAAAGATTCGGCCACAGTAGCAAACGGCACCAAGAATCACGAACAGTGAATGGATGAATAATATGGTGTGTAACGTGATCTCGACAAACCAAACAGGGTTCAAGGATGCAAGAGGCAAGAACAAAACAAAACAAAAAAACGATTATGGGCTGGCACACAGAAAATCACAAAGATGCTGTGCACCCCTTTCTTTGTTTTTTTTTTAAAACAAAACTCTCGCCTCTCCCTTTTACCAAAACCCAAAAACCCTCTCTTTCTTTTCAAACAAAAACTCTCGGTCATTACCTCCCTATAGTAATCAGCCCCATTTATATCCAATTTTTTTTTTCTCAAACATAAGTCTTCTACTCACGCATAAAAGGAAAGCAAATTTTCGGACCTCTTAAAAGAAAATTGGTTTAGGATACCTATATATGGAAAACGAATTTTCAGAGAGATTTTATAGGAAAGACAAACATGTAGAATAAGATTTCTAATCTTGGAAATAATATGCATGATGTGTTATGCAATGCTTTTACCTTTCATGCAATTGACTTGATTCCGTAGCGGTCAATTTGGCTCAGATAATGGGAGGAGCATCGAGCGAGACACTACCCCTAATTATCCTACCCATTACAATCAAATGGAGTCGAAATAATAAAGACACTAATGAAGGTTTTGAACAACCTCGGAAAGTGCCAAAATATCTAACAATAACTTCTAACTTAAGAATGCTTAAAACCTATGGTCACATTAACCTAAAGTCACCTAAGTTATTAACCTAGTTTCTAACTCAATATAAATGTCCATGTAGCATGTATCGTTAAGTAGGTGTCTAACTGTTTGCAAATACATACTCGTGCGTGGGGGTATGTGTATGTGTATTCCAATTCCTTCTTTTTTCTTTTAACCCCTCACGCGGGCCTTTGATTGATTGAAGAAAATTTATGAAACTCAACTAGTTTATTTTTCTTTTGAATTAGGTATTGCGGTGCTGTGTGTGAGAGAGCTGAACAAACTACAGAGTGGGAAAATATGGTGTTGTAACGAACATCGTCTTAAAAGAAGGAACATATTTCAGGAAAGATATTGGAGATAGTTGTAGAGATGTAGGAGAAGTGTAGGATTTTAGGGAGCAATGATGCACCAAAAAGTACGGTTGAGCAAAAAAAATCTGGATTTTGGGGCTGTTGGGAGGTCGTGAACATTAAAAAAAAAAATTGTTGGAAAGTAGATTTTTGTAGGAATTACAAAAGAAAGATGACAAAAGCTCTAAGATTCACTGCACTAGGCATCAATATCACGGGTAAATTCCCAACGCATGACAAAAGAATTAGAATTGCATCATACAACTCACAAGAAAGCTTAAAAGTTGTGAGATTCCTCCAAAATGTAAACTCTATTCTTCAGAAGCATTACATAGCTTTATATAGACTTCCTAAACCAACTAGAGTACAAATTGTTGAAAACAAGGTAGCTACTAATTCTTTAGGCTTCTAAAACCTATTTACAAGGCTACAAAGACTCGGACTTATAAACTAAACAAATAAGTTGAGCCATTAAACAACTCGTGAGTGACACGACAGCTCATCTATAGAATACCTAGAAACACAAAATACGCATGATCTCAAAAGTTTAGAATGCATAAACAAACTTCCAAAGTTTGTCACCCCTTCATATTTACTATCACTTGACCTTTTTATGGACTACATCACCTCAACCATAGTTTTTTTTCTTTTTCCAACCAGAAGTATTGTTGTCTACCAAGCATGGGTACTTATTAAACCATGTTGGGTACTAGCACTTTGCTTGGTAAACATGAGCACCATGTACTCGAATTTGTTCGAAAAAAAATTTTCTTTAGTACTTGTCAATTGTCATAACCAATCTATATCCAAGCGGTACCCCGTCCTAAACAACAATTCATTCTACATAGTGATGGAGCTAGCTTGATATGACCATTTCCATTATTAGCATGCTTGTGAAATCAAGATTTTGGTCTACAATTCTTTAGTTTAATGACTTTAGACAGTTTGTACCTTAATTTTAAAGTTCAAGTGCCCTTAATTTGTTGAATTTTTAATCACCTAAGCCATTTAACCCCTTCTTTGCTATCTGTGCAATTGTTTCATGTTATGGAATTCTCTAAATCATAACCATACCATACTTTTGTAAGATTATGCCATATTGACATACCCTTATCATACAAGGGACCAAATGGGCTTGTTGTGAATTGGATTAGGACCATTGACTTGATTGGAGCTCCTGTCCATGGAAAAAATAAGACTAATATGACACCAGTAGATGCATGATCGTAACATATTTGTCTTTAAACATTGAACGAATAGTCTGATGGTGCGGATAAACTGTGAAATTAATGTGCTTAAATAATACAGCTTGATCAACTCAAACACCTCAACAAGCCAGACAAAAATTTTCCAATCATGAAATTAGATCTCAGGTGGGCCCCATTAAGGAAGCATAATGCTTCCATCTTACAGGTACCTTTACACTTGCTTCATAGATTGCTGTTTACTTGCTCTCTTGAATCCATGTGGTCTTGGTTGGTGCATGACAATATCCTAGAAATATATGAATTTTATTTTGTAATTTCTAAATTAGTATTTTATTTGGAATCTTTCCGTATTAGCATAAATTACCTAGAATATTGGGTTTTCTTATTTAGGTTGATTTTATTTTATTTTTATTGTTTTCTTGGTCTACTAGAATTACAGTTGCTTCCTAGTATTTTTGTTTCCTTTTTAGTTTTTGGGACTACTACTATTATAAATAATTGATGTAAGCCATAGGGCAAGGTAGTTGTTTATGATTGAATTAATGAAAAATTGAGAGTTTTCTCATTATTGTGTGTTCGTAGGGAGAGTACCTCTAGTTCATACTTGTTGTGCATTTTTTTATTTCAACACGCTTCCCTACATCAATTGGTATCAGAGCTTGAGCTCAATTCCGGATCATGGCCCGACAAGGAGTTCATTATGTTGTTGGCGAAGATGTGTATGAATGAAGTAAAACTGCACGAGAAGCTCGAATGGAGGAGAGGTTTCAACAACTTGAGCAGCGGATGGACGAGGCGTTTGGAGCGCTGAACGATCACATTGCTGCCTTGTTTGTTGGTGGAAACCCATCTCGCCGTTGTTCAGTTCAACCACGATTTCCGAAAGAGGAGGAGGTCTCGAATAATGTTTTTATCACCAAACCTTCGGCTGGTAACCATTAGTCGAGGGGAGGACAATGTGGATGAAGCTACCATTGAGTGGCCATTCACATCAAATATTATTCAAGATCCAATTGTGAATTGGAGTAAACCGCTAGTTTTTAACGAAGAATCAGTTGAGAAAATTACAAATGGAGAAAATAAAAAAAAATATTGCAAAAAACAGTTGTTACGATTGGCATTGTTGGAAATTGAATTTGTTGATCCATTTTGGAAATTTATTGAAGACACTACATGCAAGAGTCGGTATGCTTCGATCCGGGAGAAAGGTGAATTTGTTTTGATGATGAAAATTATCCCTTCACATTTTCAAGACTCTTCTTTACAGTTTAGATTCGAAAAAATCAATTTGAAGTACAAACTTGATGCGGATAAGTTTCGTCGAATTCAATTGTATAAACTCTACGACGAGTTTCTTCAAGCCGGGGAGGATGATGCAGGACAATATCCTAGAAATATATGAATTTTATTTTGTATTTTCTAAATTAGTATTTTATTAGGAATCTTTCCGTATTAGCATAAATTACCTAGAATATTGAGTTTTCTTATTTATGTTGATTTTATTTCATTTTTATTGTTTTCTTGGTCTACAAGAATTACGGTTGCTTCCTAGTATTTTGGTTTCCTTTTAGTTTTAGGACTGCTTCTATTATAAATAATTGATGTAAGCCATAGGGCAAGGTAGTAGTTTATGATTGAATTAATGAAAAATTGAGAGTTTTCTCATTATTGTGTGTTTGTAGGGGAGTACCTCTAGTTCATACTTGTTCGTGATTGTCCTTGTTGCGCATTTTTCTATTTCAACACGTCTCTCTGCATCAATGCATGTAAACACCCCAATATGGGTTTCCAGATTAGTTTACTTTCGATTTTTGATTCCCCAATGATGAAACGGATCAAAAACACCCTGGGAATGTTGAGTGGTTAAGCTTTGAGTGTTTGACACCCTTTTGAACCTAACCTAGCCTAAGCCAATTCAAAAGCCAGAAAACCCACCTACAGCATTGGTCTAAAACTAGCGCACATTTGTCCGAGTGCCATGTGTTAGTCAACAATCAAAGTTTGACTGTTGACTGGTACAGGGTTGCTTGAACCCACGCGCGCAGGTTCACGATCTGCGCGCGCTCAGGACTTTTGGGGCCTGAGAAAGGATTTGTTTGGTCCAAAGAGCAGTCTTCACCAGGGGACAGCCCTTACACCCTTTATTTC
Source organism: Rhododendron griersonianum (assembly GCA_018127125.1). Lineage (NCBI taxonomy): Eukaryota > Viridiplantae > Streptophyta > Magnoliopsida > Ericales > Ericaceae > Rhododendron > Rhododendron griersonianum. Next base: position 32,259,364 of record CM030797.1, on the reverse strand, counting down.
ACCTTTTCCCCCTCATCCAATGAGAGGGAAGGCTTTGGGCCAAAGCCACCAGCCATTACTTGGCTGGTGTAGTCCTCTCCACCACCCCATTGCTCTATATATACCCCTCTCACACCCAAACAAAGGGTTTCAAGTTTCTAAAGTTACCAAATTACAAAAATTCCAAGCAAAAGTTCTAACCCTAGCCTCTTGTTCATCTATTCTTCACCAAAGAAAGACATTAGCAAGTAAAATACTTGGTTTCCTACCTAGCAGCACACATCCATCCATCATCCAAACCTCAACTCAAAGCTCAACCACTCTTTCAAACCTAAAACCAAAGGTATAACACCTTTGTATTACTCTGTTTTGATCCTTGAGGGGGGCTGGCAGGGTCAAGGCTGGTAATCACTACCAAGTTCTAGCTTTAAAGCTAGCAAGGTTTCAAAAACCGTTGTGGCAAGGACCAGTGCGCGCCGGTCCATAGCTCGCGTGTGCCACTCTGTGGCTGCGCGCGCAGATCTTACGTGGGGCCTGGGTTATGCTCTCCTTTGTATATAGATTACTGTGAGCATCCTAACAACCAGTTTACTGCTTTCCTTTGTTAAAACTGTTAGTTTTATTTCAATATGCATATCTACTGCAATGGAATACCCCTAGGGCCTTTTGGACATGTCCCAGAACCCAGAAACATATAGAATCAAGCACTGGTTTGTTGACTCAAACCTACGCGCAGCAGTAGTCTACCCGCGCGCGCAGGTTCAGTCTCGACTAGTGGCTGGCCTTGGCATGGGTAAGTAGGCCTTGGCCTCTGTTTTTATCCCCACATTGTTTATGGGGTGTTTTATTCATTTTGTGGCTTTGTAGCCCATTCAAACTGTCTGTAACTGTATATTTAACTACCATATGAATTACTTGGTTTGTCCTGGGTGTGCACTGGTCATTCCAGAGACCAAAGGGTTGGAAATAAGAACTGTGGGTTTGAGCCTACTGGCGCGCGCAGGTCATGGAGTAGCGCGCGCAGGTTGGATCAGCATGCAGTGACTTGATCAGTGCATGCTGATTCTTCCTGCGTACGACACTCTAAAACTGGGGCCTTCCAGTCTGTTTAAACTCCTACGAAAGTCTGTTTTCATCCTGTACTAACTATTTCAATAAGCGAGCATGCCATCTATCACATCCTGCAAACCTGTTACAGTTTTAATCCCCTTAAACTGTTCCCCCGCCCTAACTGGCTAAAAATTGATTAATGAGAGAGAATCGCAAATGTTTTACAAATGCCCGAGTAGAGACCGATCTCCGGATTGGGCGAGAGGGGTGCTTTAAAACCCTTTTCCTCTCGTAACCTGGCTCCCGAACCTCAGATATCAAGGTGACAATGGACCAGTCTACAAGCCTTTCAAATCAAACAATGTAGCAAGCATTTCAAGTTCGGTTCCTTGGGTGGCGGACCTTCAAACCCAAGTGGCGACTCTGAATTGAGCATTTTGCTGCGCTTCCAAAAAGGGGCGCACCTGCTTGTCGCGATGCGATTTTCGGGGCGTGTGCCCACAGTGCATTTATGAGGTTATAGCTTATGCTCGAAACAAATTCCATCACAAACCAACACATTCTATCAAATAAATGACGTCCTTTAAATGCCATTCTCATGATGACTCTGGAGGTCATGGAGGTAATTTTGCTAAAGGAAGAGCAAGTTGTAGAGGTGGCGGGAGGGGCTAGGTTTGGGGCCAGCATTTTATGGCTTAGGGTTCTCAAATTCGTTGGAGGGAAGAAAATGAACACCAAGGCATTATTGTCTTCTACGATTTGACCAAATTCAATTATGTGTTCTTGTCACAAATGGGCAAATGGTATGTTACATGAATTCTTCAAATCGTAGAAAGTACTCGTGTCGGACACGGTATGGGATCTAGATCGGACATGTTTAGTTAGGCATAACTTAACAAGCATTTGTATCAAATTTTTAAAAAAGTATGCATAGAACTTCCATAGTATGCATGAAAAGGTCTAAGAAAAATAGTAAACACGATTTAAACTACAACATAAAAAATATATGATTAGGATTTTACATATTCTGGTGTGTCCCCGTATCTTGAAATGAAAATTAGATGAACCCATTACTTAGACACATGATTGCACCTGACATCTTGAGTCCATGTAGCATACAGAAAATGTGCTATAATTCAAATTAATTCAGATAGTTAGGAACGGTAGGGAGGTAAAAAAAACCCAAAATAAAATTTAAAAAAGCACATGGAGACTTTTTGGCTATTTTTATATATAAATCAGGCAAAGTGCTCTAAAGCCATACCTGACAAGAGTAGGATAGATTTTTCCATAAAAGTAAGGGGACGAAATAACTAAAGTATACACAGTATCCCGAAAATTCGAAGGGAATGCATGAAATCTCCATACCATCTTGTAAAAATCCTCGGAGTTTTTTTATCATTTCCTTGTGCATGTCCCACGATTCATTGCCATTTGGGCTAGTAAGATAGAATTGCTCCACCTTCTCATACTGATGAACTCGGAAGATTCCAAGAATTTATCGACCATGTGAACCAGCTTCTTTGCGGAAGCAAGATGAATATCCAACATATACCTGGTAATTCATGCAACATAAACTCAATAAAGAGTAACCACTGATTATGAACCAAAAAGAAATGGAACAACAAAACACCCTTCTTCAACAGCCAAAAAAGCAATTATCATTCATGGAGGTTGTTGTAACCTTATCGCTAGCTGTGATGGATGGATCCAATCATCCAAATGATATGCACAAATCGGCTGCTCAGCAGTAGCAATCAAATATTTGTCCTCTCCCTCACCAGTTACCTATTACCAAACAACTAGATTAGGCATCCTCTGACCTCTATTTTTTTTTATAAGTAATTAGGAGTAGCATGTGGGACAGTTCTATTTACTTCAAGATAAACCGCATCTTGGATGTCTGCCAACAATGTCACAAAGAAAAGTATAGAATATAAGCACCCGTGCAGATAAATCTTATTTGGAAGACACGAATAAATAGATACAGCTATAATCATCAAACAGAATAAGGTATGCAGAGAAAATCTTTGCTTCTCCTTAGTCATTGACCTTCTAACTCAGCAATTTAAACTTAAATTGGGCACATAATAACTTCACACTTTGTTTCATAGAGGTTGTATACTATATCAGTGATTGCGGATAGCAATAATCAAGAAGTTAACCACAGAAATTGATCGCATAAACCTAGATTGAAAGATCTTGAAACCACTAGTACAGACAATTCAACAAACTAATCTACAGTCGAGAATATTTACAGCAGACACTAGACTACTATGCTAGTGAGTACACAAAAGTTTTGTAATATTGTATGCTCTCTCAGTTACTTGATCCTAACAACTCTAAATCATCACCAGCTTACCTTGTACAACTCTTCATCAAATTGTCCTAATTGAGCACATTTTGCCATTATATCCTTCCTCATGAAGAATGGAGTCTGCAGTGATGTATACCCCCTTTTCTCTAGAAAATCCAGACCAAAATTAATTAGCGCTTGATTAAGGTGTGCACCATCTCCTTTTAGGTAAAAACCTCTACCTCCCGCAACATTAGCACCTAGATGCTCCAAAACACATTTGCATTAGAAGATTAACAAAACTGATAACACATAAAAGAAAGTAGCAATAATGCAATCAAGAAAAGCAAGATTGTGAGGGCACAATCCATAAGATAAAGAGGACCATACAACAGAGAAGACCATACAATTCGGAAAAAAAAACTGACAATCAGCAGGTATGAGAGGACATTAATCTTCAAACTGAAAACCTTGGGTACTTAATACACAGTTTTATTAATTTACCACCACAGCCGGCAGTGGTTAAAGGGGCATAATGCCAAAAAAATTGGGACCCCCGATTCAGGATTCATATATCTTTTGAGACAGATTAACATAGATCTCTACGCTTTTCAAATACCTTTTAAATATACTTTGAATCTGCACACACCCATTGACGGTGGTTAGCATTTTCCTTATTTGACTTACTTGTCCTAGCCTTCTAGGACAACACAAGGGATAAAAGAAGAGTAAAATCAAATGACAGATCTCATTCAAAACCTCGTAGTGCATCAACCTGGGCTGAACATATTTTGGTGAAATCAACAGAATCAATTTTTACTCAACAGAAGTCTAGAAAGGAAGAAAAGGTAAGATTGGAAAAACTCTGAACACTTCACAAAAGATGCTCCTTGAAACACAATGATTTGTAATGTTACTTCTAGATCTTGCTTATGTCAACTTACAAAACAACATTTCTTGAAAACCACATAAATGAACCAATCAATTTAATACCTTTCTTTGTATCTGCAATACCAAGAAGCTCAACATGATTTTTTAGTTTGGGTCCAACTCGCTTCAGCCCCCAAGACCGAATTATGGCGTTATGTGCCTTCATAAGTTGCAACAAAGACAAGTAGTTAGTAAATCGAGAATCATAACAAATCGAGACTTGTATCATGAATTGATCTTGATCCTTCATTCATCCGAATTATGGCGTTATTCCAACTGCCTTCATCATACCATATGCGGGTCTGAGTTCCACCGCATATAAGATTTTTAAGGTCTCAGTACATTCTCTATTGACATTTGAAAAATGGATTTCTAATCCTTGAAAGAGTATATAGTAAGAGAGAAAGTGTGGGGAACCTTTAATAGATGCCTCATACAGTTATTATTTAATGTAGAAAAAAAAGTGTCACGAAATCTTTAAGTTGTACTTGTACGACTCATCTCCTTTTAAACTGTATTTATTTTACCATATTACTAACAGATAATTTGTGTCTAAAAATTATCTTACACTTAAATTAAGGAAGATACAATTTTGTCTGAAAATATAACAGTGACTTGATCATATTTAATCCCACTAATCACCAATTGATCAACAAAGATGCACGGTATTGGAGTCAGTCGAACGACTTGGACCTGATAATTTGATAAATCAAAAATTGTGAACCAAATAGTGAACTGATTCAATTTCGCAGTAGATTCACACATAGATTTAAGTCGATTTAGGCATGAATCGCCAATTAAATATCTACTATGCTATCACGAATCAAAATTTTCTTGTAACTAGAGCAAAGATAACCCAAACTTGCATGTATTGAATCCCAAAACAATGTCACACACACCTCATCATTGCTAATTGGAACTGAATCATGCACCAGATTTCCAACTTTCAAAACAGTGCAGCTTCAGCCTCCTGAACTTCTATTTCTTTTTCCACAGCCGTTTTTTTTTCTCATCAGTACTTCTAATCTTTGCACTTGAATCCTTTCCTTCCTGTTCCAAACGAAATAACTATGCAGTTCATTGAAAACCCGCCCAAAAAGAACAAGTCAACTCCTCATTGAGCAATTGTAAATTCAGTTCATAACCAAACACACCACCTATTTTACAAACCCATAAAAATCATTCAAGTCTCTATATAAGCCTCAAAAATCAATTCCACTTTCATAAATAAAACAAGAGATGCTATGGAATCCAACATCCAAAACTCTTATCTTATTCCAGGCTTTCTACATAAAGTCTTCATAGATTACCCCTCCTATCTCATTCAGTCCAACTTCGAGAACATAGGAAGTTTGCAACCCCCCAACCACCTTAACAAATTACTACTATGATACACCCAAACCATTTTGCATTGAAAGGCAAAGTCTTCTAAAAAAACCGAGCCCCACTGATCGCGGATAGGTTGCCCATTGCAGCATACCCATTGCAAATGCAAGTTGGAGTCATAACTTGGTTTTAATGGCCAAGAAACCCATTACGAACTCTAGATCCGTGAGAAAAGAAAGGTTTTAAGAATCCTCTACAACCCAACCCATAGGTTGGGCTCTACTTGTTTCAGTTTAATTTTTTTATTTAGTTATGCAACCTAACTTGGAAAAGGAGAAAGAGATCTAACGAGAGAGAAGGGGTCCAAACCTTAGTTACAAGGAGCTTCCAAAGTGGTGCGCTCCCGTCTCAATGTGCCTCGCTTCCATCATGATGGGAGTGTTCTCCTGTATAGGATGAGAGCTTCCAGACTGATCTCAAGGAAGAAATTTGGACTTCTCTTTGCAAACATATGTAAGGAAGAAGAAAAAGAGAAAAGAAGTAAGAGATATTTAGGACTCTCGTCTCGTATTTGACATATCTACGTATTTAGTCCATTAATTTGATATAAAAACTACATTGGGCCGACTTTTTCCAAACTACATTGCTGCGACTTGGATTATCTTTGCAGCTGCGGTGTTTGGGTACAAATTAGGAGATGAGTACCAACTTCACTAGGGGTCCGTTTGGATGCGGGGGAAGAATTGGGGGTATTAGTTAACAGGGGATAAGATAGTAGGGGGTATTAGTTAATAAGGGATGGCCCACATTGATGTGATATTTATGGAGGGGATATTAAATAGCACTTGGTTTGGATGGGGTATTAGAAAGGGGGATAAAATTGGGTAGATGATGTAAAAACTATTAAATGACTTTTTTGCCCTTTTACAATCTCAAATTAGATTATGCATTATATTAATTATATAATTACAAAACTCAATTATTTTAATTATAATGAAACTATAATAATTTATTTTTCAAAATTGTTTGATGCCATTATTCCACACCATTGAATTGGGTTGTTGGGATCAAAACCGTGGGAGTAAAACCGTGGGTTCCCAACTTCCAAAATGACTCTCTCTCTCTCTCTCTCTCTCTCTCTCTCTCTCTCTCTCTCAAACTCCACTCTCTGGTGGTGGAGGAGGAATAAGAAGACTTCCGGCACCACCATCTTACAACGCTCACTGTCAATTTTCCGGCACCACCACCGTCTCCGCGTCCCTCCACGGCGGCTGACCGCCGCCAGTTTCTTCGCCAGAGCTCTGTTGATCGGAACTCTTTTTGGTATAATACTATGTAAATTGAACTGGTGTCGTGCTGTAAATTACAGAGTATTGGTTAATTTGCTTGTTTGATTTGTCTGGTTATGTTTGAGTTCCGAGTTTCATTTGTGATTTGTTGGGTGGATTTGTCTCTTCTTCTTCTTCTTCTTCTTAAACTGGGGTTGGGGAAGGGCGGATGAGGAGGGGTAATCTGGTCAAAATCTAGTTGGATGACCCCTGGATTATCTATGGACTGGGTTCAACCCATCCATATTTAATCCCCCCTTGGGCGGATTAAATAGTCCCAGGCATAACTTATCCGGGTGTCAAAGTGGGCTGCCAAACGGCGGCAAACCTTGGTTTCTGTGCTTATCCGGGCTGATAAGCTTATCCCCCTTGCTATGCCCCCATCCAAACGGGCCCTAGAAGTTGTTGTAAAAGGTACCTATAGACACCCCTCAAGGCTCTCCGATGATGAAACGGAATCAAAACAGGACTTGGTTAAAGCTTGAACGATGTTTCTTGGTCTTTTTCAAAACCGAAACCCCTTTTTTTCTCAACACCTTGAGGGTAAAATGGGCACACATTTTGACATATAAAACATTTTTGAATGAAACCAATTGGGTTAGAAAGAGGATTCAACCAGCTTCCCAATGTTTCAAAAAACACCCAAAACTGAGTTCGAGAGTGTCCGTGGCGCCCCTCTGAAGTTGGGCAAACACTCTTGAGCGCTCAGGAGTGCTGACAGACCAATGGGCAATGGAAGTAGAGCTTGACCATTGAACATGGCTTTTTCAGATTTTTCAGTCCATTCAAACTTGCAGTTCAAACTTGCACATCCCAACAGCTGGCAGGGCGTCTAATCATGCCATTTTTCCCCCCAAAACATTTTCCCATTTCATTTTGATTTTATTTTCAAAATTCAAACCTATTTTCTCCTCCCTATATATATGGAGGTGTTCTACCTTACATAGGACCACAAAATTTCACTCTCTCCCTCCCCTGTTTTCTGAAAGTTTTAGTCTCTAATCCTTCCTCAAATATTTTCCAAAACTTGTGTTTTCTAAGAAAAGTTCCAAATAATTTTCAAGTACTCAGAAAATCTTAAAGGTTCTTGAAATCTGTAATTTGTCTAGAACTTCATTTTTCCTACTGTTTCCTACCCATTTGCAAGCATCCAAGTCAGTCTAAGAAGTCTTGTTCAAGCACAAAAGGTATAAAGCTTGGCCTTTTCCAAGCTATGTCTATTTTTCCTTATTTTTGAGGGGGATCAGGGGCTCATACCAGTTTCTCATACTGGTTATGAGTCCTTTGATCTTAGTTTAACAACAAGAGCAAGAGAAGTAGGAAGAAAGAAAGTTGTTGCTGGACTCACTCCTAAGCGCTCGGGACCACTCCTAAGCGCTCAGGAGTGCTATTATTGCCCAAAAATCCTGTTTTGCCAAATAAAATTTCCTTTTGAGTAATTTTGCAGAAATTGGGTGTGCACTAGTCCTTTCTAGAGCCCAGCTAGGTTTATTTTCTGTTTGCAAGGAAGTGACACTTGGATATTCAAGACCTGTTCTTGTTTGTTTGAGTCTGACACTGAGCAAACTTGTATAAATATTGCTTTAATCTTTACGCATGTGTTTGAATATTCTTTTTACTGTCAAAAGTGCTAAATTCTATTTTGCAGGGGAAAGGTGGTCCTGAGCGCTCGGGACCACTCTTGAGGGCTCAGGAGTGTTTCCAGTAACATTGTTTCATTTTCTGTTTTCATGCATTTTATATCACGACATTGTTATATCCTGTACACCAATCACATGTATACACCTTTACTTGTCATACCAATAAATTCGTGCTAATTGTTTTCATGAAACAAAATATTTTCGACAAAATCCCACAAACATTGAGTAGAAACCGACCCCGTGTCGGGCGAGAGGGGTGCTGTAAAATCCTTCCCCTCTCATAACCTAGCTTCCGAATCCAAAACAATCTCTGGTTGTCAATTTCAAAAATCATTTTCGATTAAAACAGTTTCTCGGGTGGCAAACCTCAAATTCGAGTGACGACTTTTTCAATTTTCAAAAACTCTGCTTCTTTTTCGGACAGGTAGCCCACAATACCTACTTTTAGATAACGGATAAAACGTATATATGTTGCTGCATTCCAAGGGGAAACTAAAAGTGGTGTGGGGCTTGGATTGCTTTGGTGGTTTTGGTGGGACCTCCTGGCTAGCTGGTGGTGGGGCGGTAGGTGGCGACTGTGGGGCTTGGACTGATTTTGTGGGCGGTGTTAATAGTGTGTTTAGGGTTTGTTGTATGTTTTTTGGGCTTTGCTAGTTGGGCTTGTCCCATGTTATTTAGGCTTTTAGGCCTCTTAGATGTTTAGGATGCATTCCATTTGTTTTAACTGTTTTATCCGGGCTTTTAGGCCTTTAGGTGTTGGGAATTTGTTCTCTTTGGGTGTTGTCTTGATTAGTATTTTGTCAATCAAGAGTTTGGGTCTCGGATAGGACTTTTCGTTCTCTCCTTGTCCTATTAATCTTTGTATCTCCTTCGAAGGTTAATAAAAAAAAATTCACCGTTCAAAAAAACTGTAGAGACCCGTATTTTCAGAAAATATTTAAAGGTTTTATAAATATTGAAATTGGGGATAATATGAAAAAGGGTGAGATTATTTGATTTGGGGTTTAAGTGGTGGAATGAAAACTAAAGGGAGTGTAGGTGTTATTTGCCTTTTTGCTAGTATATATAGTGGTGTGTGTGAGTAGGAGATAAAATTCTCCCATATATCTCTCTCTCATCTCACGTCTCTCTCTCTACCGTCTCTCCCTCTCTCTCTTGCTCTCTCCACCATATACCTCAAAAACCTCAAGGATCCATCTTGTTTTCACCTCTAGAACGCAACCCCGGGCTCATATCGCGTTAGATGAAGCTTGAAGAGGAGATCTCGGTTGATTTCAAGGAGCTCGGAGCTAGGGCTCGTACAAATCTCGTGGGTTTCGACATTTGACTCGAGGTAGGGATTTCTTTACCTTCTCTATGTGTATATATGTTGAAATGATGAAGAAATCGTGCTTTGATCATCCCCCTTTGGTGCTTTGAATGTCTATGCAGAAAATCGGTTCGAAACAGCGGGGTATTGATACCCAAATATGGGGTATCGATACCCCATCCTTCTCTGGATTTCCAGCTTGCCCGGTATTGATTCAAGGGTATCAATACCCCTTGTTGTTCTGGACAGCTTCGGTGCTGTTTTGTGTTCCCTTAATCGTTTCGACCCCTAATCGCTTCTAAACCCTTTCAGATACCTTCTAGTCCATCTTTTGCTTATCTAATTGACTTCCTATGACTAGTGGATGTTATTCTTGACCCGTTGGCCTTCCGTAGGAAGGATTGAACAATAGTTTACTTGGTTGAAGTGTCAATAAGATGCAATTTGTGATTGATTGATTATTTATGAACGTTTATGGCTTATTTGTGATATAGTTGGCATGTCGTAACATATTTCATGTATGATTGTGGTCTTGGGAAGGTCATAGCTTGTATATCGAGTAAGGAAATAGTTGTTTGTGTCGGAAGTTGATTTAGGAAGTCTCATAACGCAAGGGGTGGTAATACGGTGACCCAAGTTGTTAGGGATCACTGTGACGCAAGGGGTGGTAACACGGTAATCCTCATGGTGTTATACGGTAACGCAAGGGGTTGAAATACCGATGGAGGTGATTGGCGATAGTGAGTCATGTCGAGGTCACTTGAGTTGTTTAATATCGTGTGAACTTGGTGGTACATTGAGCTATAGGCATGCGTTAGGATGATCATATTGAACGTTGGAATGCCCTTAAATCAATTGATATCTATTGATTGAGCCGTACTACTTGTCTTCATTTAACCTGCACATTTCATCATGTTTACATATAGAATCGGTAAAAATTTTCCTACTGGGCTAGTGTAGCTCAACCTAATCTTTCTTTCAGGACAAGATGCTGGACAATAGACTGTATGCATTCGTGTGCTTGGGAGTTAATTCCGTTTTAGTTACTTAAACATCTTGTATTGGTTTTTTTTGACAAAGATTGATTTGTAACTAATTGTACTTAAATTCCTCTTGATTATAAAGTATGTAATATCTTGAACAAGTTCGTGCTTGCATTTAAGTTGATTTGGGCCGTAGTGCCAAAGTTGTAATTACTTAAACTTGGGAACTCTTTTGGGTAATATTTATGTTAAGCAAGGATCTTTTATTGAAATGGATTATTTATTTATGTTGAAAATCGAGGGCGTGACAAAAACAAAAAAAAGGAGAAACTAAAGTTAGCCCAAGAGTTGTACCTTGATTTTACCCACTCATTATTGGCCCTCGGATTAATCAATTTCAATCTTTCACTAAAAATGTCTTTTTTAGTTCCAACACGGTCATGAATGTAAAATACTCACTCCGTCCCATTTTCATCGTCTAATCTCGAAATACTACAAATTTACGGAAGCATCATGATTTTCTTTTCAAAACTTCACATTTCCAATAATACCCTTGAGTGATTTTTATGCAGTGATGGAAACCAGTTTCTGACGCCAATATAGAAGAAAAGACTGCCCCCAATTTGAATTTGCCGGTCATGCTATTAATTGGAGTCAAAAACTTGGGATTGATTTCCCGAAAAATTGTGGAGGTAAAAGAGACATACCAAATTTAAAATTCAAACTTCTCTCTTCCAAAGGTCAATTTGAGAGAAGGGTAAAATGGAAAAAATAAAGAATTTTGTACTTTGTCTTTTTGAATGGACAATTTTTTTGCGTGAGAAACACTTCAGTGCCGAGCGGGTATTGCCCACGTGGCACCCGCTAGGCAAATCCGAGCCATCCGATACATTTTTGGACGGTTCGGATTTAAACACTCTCTCTCTTCTCCCCCAAACACTTTCTTTCTCCTTTTTTGAGCCGTTAAAAAATAAAATGGACGGCTCGGATGGCCGAGCGGGCACCACGTGATACCCGCTCGGCACTGAAAATTTTTCCAATTTTTTGAAACACAAAAATGATGAATTTGGACCGAGGGGGTACTTGATTTGAGTCCGCCAACTGCTCGTGTACTTCTCTAGAAGGAACTGCAGTCCAACTTCAAAAGCAAAAGACGACGTTGCAGTGTTATCAGCCTCAACTTTCTTAGCAGCCTACTCGCATGCACGTACCCCTGCAATTTGCAAGTGCTTGAATATGATCGAAACGGAACACGATCATCTCCCGATTCATGAACGACGATCTCAAATTGGTCGGTCGAGATGTTAACGGTGAGAGGAGGAGGATACGCCCGAGGCACGCAACTGACGAGGCTCAGGAGCGTGATTCTAGGGTTAGGGTTACGGGGGAGGAGAACGATTTCGAGCGGCGAAGAGCGACCGAGCGAGGGAAAGAGATTTGCTGCCGTGTGGGGTAACGGCGATTACGGGCGGCTGGGGCTGGGAAGCTTGGAGTCCCGGTGGCGGCCTGCTTTCTGCTCGGCTTTCGGTAACGAAAGCCTCCGCGGCATTGCTTGTGGTGGAGCTCATACCCTGTTTTTGACAGGTTTCAGCATTGCTTCTAATGTCTTGTATCGTTACACAGGGCTTGTTTTGTTCTCTATTTGCTTATTACTTATACTAGCGTCTTGCCCGTTCTTGCACAGGGATGGAAAAAAAAATGAGTGGGAACTTTTTTCCTGATGTCTTGTGTGGTTCAGCGTGTATGGTTCTTAGAGTTTACTCTATTTTGACGCAAAATGTTAGGAAAAATTACACAACAATAGAAAAAAGAAAGAAACAAAGAAGATACGTTTCAAGCAAAAATAAAGTACATACTTGTTATGTTATTGATCGAACTTAGTTTCCTTTAAGTTTTTTTTTTGTTTTGATCGCATTCGATAAGCTTGTTTGGTTCCCCACTTTTGGCTGCTTATTGCTTATCAGTCCATCTAACGAGCAAGAAAGCAATAAGAAAAGCAGATAAGCAAAGTGTAGCCTTGCTACATATACACACGAGCGTGTGGGCACATGCACATACACAAGCTTCTTACACTTTTGGCTTCATAAATAAAATGTATGAGGAGGAGCTTCTATAGTTTTTTGAGAATTAACCATCTTTTAGAGGATCAGGTGTAGGGTGGACTTACGACAGATGGTCCTTTTTTTTTTTATAATGCTAAATATTGGCTACATGATACCGATTTTGATACCAATTCAAAAACCATGTTTAAAAAGGTGTTATAGTTTGGTGATGTTCTAGATCTTCGTAAAAGTGATTTTTGATAAAATTCACGGGCTTGATATAACCATGAAGAGGGCAAATTTTAATCATGAAGAGAAAACATTTCACGGGCTTAATATGTCAAGATGTATCTTCCTTTTTCCCTTTCAAATTTATTTTTTTTGATTAGGTTCCTTTTCAATTTTAAAAACAATGTCTCTAATTTGTCTTTTTGAACGTTGACATGAAGAGGTTGTGTGATTTTCCTGTCAATGTTAGTTTTGACTAACGAACATGGAAACTTCAAAGAAGGATATTTGTTAGTGTTCGGCACGTGTAAGACACTCTTCGACACGTGGCCGGCACTTTTTTTTTGTTTGTCCACAAATAAGAAATTAAAACCTTAATTCAGATACTTGTCCGATGCTCTATTTGCAATGTGTTTGACACTTCTTAGGTATCTATGACTATAAAGTTGGCATGCAATTGACACTTCTTACAAACTTGCTAACATGTACTTATCAAAACTTTGAAATTTGACATCACTATCTCAAACAAGTTGGACATATTTAAAGTTCGCTCAAGATTTGTATAGAAATGAAAAAAGATAAATTAACACAATATTAAGAAGAGGGTGTAGCATTTCCTAATCTACTAATGTAAGGATATTTAGTGTACGGCGGAAAAAAATTGCTTTGTCTATCAATGACGTGTGAGGCTTGAAGAGCTGAAAGTATGCGCAAGTACTTTACAAATTGAGGGTGCCAAAATCCTGTATGGTAAATTCAGGTCAAGTGATATTCATCTACTTGACCACATGGAGGTAAAACTGTCAGACATGTGACTCTCGTCCATCATGCTTTCTTCATATATTTGATAAAAGCCTGAATCTTACAACTCTTGAGAGATCTGGTTAAGAGCTGCGAATTCTGGGGCATCATGTTTGAGGAATGTAAGAATGTTGTAGATCTTCTTGTTATAAAACCCACTGCTATACCTAATAGATAAGTGAGGAGTTGTTATACAAATCATAGTAACTAGTAAGGTTTCTATAAGCTTTGCTAGTTTACCAAGATTTTGCCATTGGTGATACTGTGATAGTGTGTGTTACTTTGATGCCATCTTTCATATATTAAGATGGGTTACGGCTAATATTAGAATTATGGGGAGAGTTTGAAACTCTGTATCATATTATCTGGCAATGCCAGTGGAGGATTGATAAAAGGCAAAAGTGAGCAAACATGAGTGCAGTGAATTTTTCTTGCAGCTTCCGATGTTTGAGCAGTTAAGTTTTTGACTTAATTTGGTTGAGTAACCGTACATTTACCCTTGAGGAAATGTTTGCAGTGATGGCCCATATTATGTAGTTACCTGTGATCACTTATCCCGTTTAAAAGCTAATACCTGTATCTGATTTAAAAGCTAAGCTAATACCTGTATCTGATTTAATAGATCAACCGTTGATTGCTGGAGAAAGTGGGTTTGTTCTATGATTGAAATATTACTCCGTATTTAAGTTTATTTTGATCTATAAAAGATCCAGGATCATATGTTTCCCAATGATTTTGCAGCTGTCTTCTGTGAACAACTTATGGTTCATAAGTTGTGTTACCTGTAACTGTGTTCTGTTTTTGTTTTCACCTTGATACCTACATTTTGTCTTCATAAATTTGAGATGAATTTGGAATAAATTTAGCTGCAGTCTGGGTAGAGACTGATAAATGGTCATCCCCCCTTGTTTTTGACAGAAACTGGCTGTGTTTATACCACTGGTCTCAATGATTTTGGACAGCTAGGCATATCAGATGATAAAAGCTACACTACTGTATGCTATCTGAACCTTATTGTCCTGTTCTCACTCTTTTGTATCCTTTTTCATTTTTGCAGGGAAACATTGCTATTGAGATCTTTTGCAGTCTCTATTTTGAAGCTTTCACTTATTTTTTTTCTTCATATTTTCTCTGCTTCAATGCCTGCCTGGACTTTCTCCGTCAATCACATTCTGGAATCAGAATTGTCGTTTGGGTTGTGGTCAACAGTCATCTCTGCAAATGCATGCATCATTTTAGCTACCACATTTATGTTTAAAATTCAGTATGCTTTGGGTTTTTGTTCTACGTTTAGGGCAGGCCTTGCAGTGTTTTTCTGTCAATTCGTGGTGCCAATGCTTTTCTTCTTCTGGAATGATGGACTCTTAATTTGAATTCGTAGTATAAATCAATTAAAAATTTGTAAAAGAGAGGATTCTGGCCCCAACAAGATCACTATGTCTATTATAGTGAAGTTTTCTCTCTTCTGCTTAGATTTGGCTTCCTAATACTTCGAAGATGCCTATAGCTTCTTTTCTCATTGATATGTCGGTTGGGATGTGGAAGGAAATTAAATTTATGAAATGCAGTTACAATGTGTGGTCGGTAGGTATACAAGGTCTAGATTTATGGGTTTTATCCACATCTAAATAGTACCGAAACAGACACACGACACTGACAGTCGGAACGCAAATTCCCAAAAAATGGAGGACACTACAAATTGAAATGTATACTTATGGAGCTTTATTGTGTACAGGATGACTAAATAAAAATGATGAAAATACAAAAATAAGGTGGTAGTTATGGTAATATACATATATGCCTTCGTTTGCATATTTCATTAGTTCATTCAAATTTGTCATTACATCATTTGCAGAAGTTTTCTAGTAACGCAGTCTATCAACCATCTAACACAAAAATGAAAAGTTTTCTAAGCTTTAACTTGATCCTTTTATCTCATTCGATGCACCTAATGTGTCGCACGAGTGTCTATGGAGTGTCTCGAGAGTGTCCGAGCATATACCGAACGTGTTTTGAGTCTCCCCAGATTGTCAATGTGCAAAAATCAAAAGAAAGTTAAGACTTAAGAAACTTCTGATTTGAGTGTCAACACGTGTCCGGAGAGTATCGGTGTCCGACATTGACAAGTGACCTCTGTCAACATGTCCTTGCTTCCTAGATCCTTATGTATTTTCTGTTTAATATATGGGAGAGGGGTGTCGTCCGTAACACTAATGAAGAATATGGTGAAAGAGAGACCTATCTGAACTTCACAATTTGATTTGTGCCCTCCTTTTATTACCTTGTTCAGGCCTGGACTATGGTGGTAGTGTTCTGCAATAGTATGAGTTTTTTGCTTCCAGCTCTCCTTATGAAATTGGTTGGTTATGGCACTTTATGAGGTACTTCAGTTCAGTGACTTTAGTACGATTTTCTTTTTGGTTTGGGTTGCAAGCTGGGGGCAACTAAAGAGTATTTGCTTGCTAGTACTCGAGGAAAGGCGATAAAACATTTCCTCTGCTTTAAGATATCTGTGGTGCAACCATCGCTAGTTTTTCATATGGGTGGATTTCCATGTGATTGTCGGTGCTTCATGTACATTTCCTTGAAGCATGTTAAAACACAGTTTATTCTGACTTGTTACGGTTATGAAGTGACACGAGTATCTGTTCTGTCTTGGTCGTACTTTTGTTGGTCCAGGAGGTGGGATTTGGGCCTATTGTTTGAGTTGTTGCCTGATGTTATTGTGATGTGTAGGATCCACTGCTTTAAGCACTAAGAGACTAAATTCTAGTCACAAGTTTGTTTGCTCTTAAATTTTCTCTCTTTTCTGATATATTGTTGTAAAACAAAATAGACAAAGGAAAGAAGATATGTGGTTGTTTAGATTCTTTATTTGTCATTTCCGGTTCCCTTGCGTTCGCTTTGAATTGTCCACTTAATCTGGTTGTATTGTTATTGCAGGAGCCCCTAAAAGTTTTAGGACTTCCCAACGAGATAATTAAAATATATGCTGGTTATCATCACTCATCTGCCATTACAGGTTGATATTTCTTGCTATATACTTTACTTGTCATGGTCTGACAGGGCGACGCAAAGTTTACACTTTAATCTATGTTAGTTAATCAACTTTACCTTCATAGAATCTGTGTTTGGAGGTATTGTAGCTAAACCGTATCGAAGTTTTAAGTGTATGCCCTTTTTTATTTTTTTGGCTGCATTTCCTTCCAATGTAAAATGATTTACCTAAAGAGGCATTAAATTTTAAATTTGCTTTCTAGCATCTGTTTGTGAGATCTCACTGATTTCAAGTCTCTTAAACACTTATCTTCCAGCCCTCTGTTGTTATTAAGTTATCATTGGGTTTCTTGATGCCTGAGAGCTTCTTGCCATAAACGAGGAGTGATGCTTCATTTAGCGTCCAATATTCATTCATGTGTGCACTGCACAGCTACTTTCGAGTGGAGGTCTATCAACTTATATACTTCAATGCTTAATATTTAGTTCTTTTGAATTTTGGTTTAGTTAGGAGTCGTGTATGAGTTCTCGTGTCACTATTAGGTTGCCTATTTTAGTACAGTTCTGATTTAATATCTATAAGTGTATTTAGAATTATATATAGGGTAGTGAATTTAAAAGGCTGTGGCGTTTGACTTTAGGGATGCATCTGTTGCGTGTTTCCTCTCTCCCCTTTCTTTGTTTTTTGCATCAAATTTAGTTTCAGAGATTAGGCAATCCTCTCTCTCTCTCTCTCTCCCCCCTCTCTTCTCTTCTCTTTCACAATCTCCAGTCAAGCCTTCGTTGCGATCTCCAGCATAGTAGAAATGTAAAAATGCTGCATTGTGTCAGTGCCACCAGTCCCCAGGAACCATCAATTATGGACTGCTGCTTTCAGGGCTGCTGCCGACTAAGCCCAGCTACTGTTCAATTGCTGGAAATGTGTTTTGTGCTGGTAACGTTATCTACCGTGTTCTGCTGGTTCCATCATTGGGAGCATTGCCACCTTGTGCCTCCCGTCGCTTAGCCAACGCCTCTGCCTATGTGCTTTCGATCTCCGGCCCCTGATGAAATCTCAGTTGCCCGTGAAGTCTAGGGCTTCGTTTCTTATTGCCGGGGAAGAAGAAGCTGCAAAGGAAGGAGGTAAAGCTAAGGGTATTTAACCCCTAAACAGAGCTATTTTCTTCGTCCCGAGGTTCCGAAAACCAGATTCATCCTATAACTCAGATGCATAAGCCAATCAAACTAGCCGAGTTTTAAGTTTTCAGTCCAAAGTTGCATTACTAATGTTACGCAGATTCTATGAAATTTAAGAAATCTGGTGTCGGACACTCTACAATTGGGTAAGGGTAAGCCCGTGGGAGATGTTCGACTGTTACATATTTAGTAGAACTCCACTTTTTAAGGGGACACACAATTAATGCATGTCTCCTTAGAAAGTTTAATTATATTTTTAATATTACACCTTATTTTTTATCTTTTAAAAATACTTCAATCCTTTTTGAGGGTTTGTTTGTAGAAATCTAATTAGTTTTTTCTTTGATTTTTCAAAGAGGACTAATATTTGTGATATCTCAACTAGAATAGCGGACTAGCAATAGGGGATGCACGGAGTGAATTGCACAAATTCGGAAATGTGAATTGCACAACTCCGGAAAAGTGCAGAACTATTCGGAAGCTCTCATATGACTATGTATTGGTGCCCTTCACATGTGGGTTGGATGAATCCAACACTTAGTCACCTATTCAGCATCTGTAACCGAGTCCATTGAACCTAGGTCACACCTAGACAGGACAGCCTTTTATGCCTTGTTTGGATGGGAGATTTGAAAATTTTTGGGTTTCATTTTTGGGGTAATGAGTGTAGAGAGAAATTAGAATACTAATTGGAGATAGGGGTAATGAGTGGAGAGAGATAGAGAGAGAAATGAGAATAATGATTGGAGACAAGGGTAATGAGTGGGGAGAGAAATGAGGATAATGATTGGAACTTGGAAGTAGGGGTAATGATTGTTTTTGGAGTTGGATTTTTTTTCCTTTCAAAAAGTCATCCAAACAAGGCATTAGATGTACAAATTATCCATTATCAAACCCTAAGCCCAGCCCACTTTCTTGGCCAAGCCCAACCTATGACTCATTTAACCAAGCCTTAACCACACTTGAACCTGTTCAGCACATTACCTAGTCCTAGACCACCCCAAGTCAAGGGAAGAAATAAGAAAAGGTTTGTTGTAAAAACAAACCTCTTATCCCTGTTTTCTCGTGGTAAAAAATTCAGATATATTCTGCATGTTTGAAGCCCTTTCTTAAGGCTGGCTGGAGTGAAGGACTCCATATGAAAGGATCTCTGGAAGACTGGCACAAATGCAGACAACTTCAGATAAATTGATCCATTTTTAGGAGATACATTCCGGAGCTGAGAAAAAGTGTGTGAGATGAGTTAGTGATAGTTGATCAAGAAGTTACAATCCATGAGGAAGGTTGTTGGTTTGGGAAATATCAGAAGGCACTGAAGTATACCTCTCCCATTTCCTTTCCTTGAAATTCACTGATGTGTTAAGCAATAATCTAACTTGCATGTGCTTTTTTATTTAAAAATGTTTGTTTTACCTAGTTACTTTCATATCATTTGACAAATATTTGTAACTTTTTGAATTTTATACTTCAGTTTCCTGAATCAATAATTTGCATATTTTTGTAGTGGATGGGGAGATTTACATGTGGGGGAAGAACTCAAACGGACAGCTTGGCCTTGGAAAAAGTAACAAAGCATGTATCTTATCTCAATTGTTTTGACTGACTGCTTAGTGTAATTGATTTTATTTCCTGGTGGGTAGCCGGATTGTCGTTAGGTATTCATATTAAATAGGGGAATTTTTACTTAAACTCTTGAACTCTAACCATTTTAACTTACACCCCTCTTCTTCATTATTGGATACATATACCCCTTCAACTTTCAACTAAAGTGCAAACATGGATGGCGTTACACAAATTGGTGAAAAGTCAAAACTACCCATTCAACCCCATCAAAATTTAGCACCATTACCCTCTACCCGACTGCTCGTTCGTATTTCCTTCGATGTTAGCTTTACATCAAACGATGGTGGAATGGTTTGAAAAGGAAGCCTTAGATTGGGATCTTGATCTGAATCTAGCACTTCGGAGGAATGAAGATGATAATCGTTCGGAGATGCAATGGGGGCTGCAACAAGTTCATAAGAGTCGTGGGTTTTCATGCCTATGAATGGCATCTAGAATTCAAAAAGCTAGCAAAGCAGTTGACTCTTCAGGTTCAGTTCTCTCTCTCTCTCTCTCTCTCTCTCTCTCAGCATTCCCCAAGTTCAAAACCAGTGGCGGACCCAGGAATTGACTATAGTGGGTTTAATTATTGGTAATCGTAAAAACTTGTATGGTCAACTATACAATTATACATCATTATGGAAAGCGATTTATAGGTATATGCTTCCAAAAGTTTTTAAACATATTGACACATATTTAAGTATTCAGCACTACATATTTCATTAAGATGCAACAAAGTAAAAAAAAAACATGATTTTATTTAACATAGAAGGTTAAAAGATTTCAGCGAACCTAGTGGTGAAGCGGCGAAACATGTTTCAAACCTTTGCAAAAGAACTCGATTCCCTACGAGTGCAATTTGTTTTTCTTACTTCCTAACTTAATCGAAGGATTCATTCCCTTTGTCCACAGCCATATCTCTCATCGTCGATCCGAATCGTTCTTATGATAGGACTCTCTGAACCACTTCATCGAAATACTTTTATTCAGGAAAAATACAGTCTAACCATTTTTTTCAAAAATAAAATGTTCTTATCAAGTTATTGGGTGTCCGATAGACTTGAATTTTTGCATGGATTATTTATTTGACAATCTCTACAACATCAAACGGCTTGGATTGTCGAGAAAAGATCTAAATGTGTCCGAACTAAACTTTACAGTCCTAAATCGAACAAGATAAAAACTTAGCAGAAAAAACTAGATGGGATGGAGTGGGGACACGAAACCCCACGTGACCCGTACTGGGTCCGCCACCCTAGGTGATTTTGCGACTGGATTTTCTGAAACGGAGCTTCATTTTACCTGGTTTATGCTTCTGTATTTGTGGATTCTTGATTGGTGTGGTATTTTTCGGTGATTTTGGCTTCTTGATTTTGGGGTTTCTAAAATTTTACCCCGGCTCGTCATCAAAGCATATTGGTGGGAGGTCCAGTGACAGTGGAAGGTTCAGCAATGATGCGAAGGCAAAACTCAACCGGTGGTGAGTGGAAATTGGTAACTAGAAAGCAATTACTATCAGTAAAGGGGATGAGTTCCCAACATCACTGTATGGCCTTTGTGTTCTTAAGAAGGGTAATTAGTTGATGCTGTGTTTGGATGAGTTTTTGAGAAATTTTTGTTGGTTATGAGTGGAGAGAGAAATAGAGTAATGATTGGAAGTAGGGGTAATGAGTGGAGAGAGATAGAGAGAGAAATGAGAATAATGATTGGAAATAAGGGTAATGAGTAGAGATTAATGATTGGAAGTAGGGGTAATGAGTATTTTTTGAGTTGGAAATTTTTTTCCAAAAACCAAACCGAACAAGGCATGAATTATTTGGAAACCAAATGAATTCTATTGTCCTACCCAAGCTAACTAGAAAACTATTGTCGGTTTAGATTCATTGACATTTGATCTTTTCAACAATTAATTGCCAATTTCCTCCAATAAATTGGATCTTGAATTTGTCAGGAAGAAAAGAAGAAAAATTGATGGAGGTGCGTGGTCATGGTGGTGATGAACATAGAATGAGAAAAGAAAGATTAAAATGGGGGTAGTTTTGTCAGTTCTGGAGGAAGTTGGACGAAAAAATTACCATTTGCACTTTAGTTGAAAGTTCAAGGGGTATATATATCCAATAATGAAATTGAGGGGGTGTGAGTTAAAAAAGGTCAAAGTACAACTGTGAAGTAATAATTTTGCTATTAAATATGGTGATCTAGATTGTCTTTTATGTGCTGAGGTACGTCATCTGCTCAAATCTATAGTCAGTTGCTCATCCATGTTTTCTAAATTTTAATTCTGTCTTATGCATTGTTTAATTTGCAATAACGATAAGGATGTTATGCATAGCAATGGTATATAACCATTTCATTATTAGATGGATTCTTACAATGCAATTTCTTGTCTACCCTAAATAATGATCTTAATAGAAAGTGGCATGTGGCGCATAATCATACTTGAGAATCCTGATTCCATTTCTAGATGTCTAGTCCGATTTATTTTATGAGAGTTCTCTGTTCTCTATTTGAACTGTTCAATCACCTTGATAATCATACTTGAGAATCCTGATTTCATTTCTAGATGTGTAGTCCTATTTGTTTTATGAGAGTTCACTGTTCTCTATGGGGACTGTTCAATCACCTTGATAATCTTGCTTTTACAACTGACCTTCTCTAGCTTTATGCTGCTTCTTACTCGTCCATTTTTCGATAAGCTTTTATGTTTCCTTCTGGTATTGTGATCTAAGGGCCCTTATTAAGAAAGCCCAAAATGAATTGTTCTTGTACTTTCTGTACAGAGGCGGAAAAAGTTGTTTTTGTACCTACTAAAGTTGAATCCTTGACTGGAGTCGCTATCAAAATGGTGGCTTTGGGTTCAGAGCATTCACTTGCAGTTACAGGTTTGATATTGATGTACTTCTTGCCTTCTGATGGATTTTCATGTTTTGGCTACACAACATTTTGTAGTTTGTATGCCAAATAACCAATCTCGTAATCTTTTCCCCCAGATAAAGGTGAGGCCTTAAGCTGGGGAGAAGGGGAATCTGGGAGGCTTGGTCATGGGCATGAACCAAGCATGTTGGGCTTTCTAAGGAGTGCCAGGTTCATTTTAGTGCATTACAATCTGTAGTCTTTTGCTTATAATTTCTGAATTTTAGTCAAGTAGGAGCTTCTATTTTATCCACATCGTATGTCTGAAATGTATCACATGCGAAGTGGGTTAAAAGGTGTTTAGGAGCTTTAAAGAAGTTTGGGCACACACAAAGGTAATGGGAACCGGACACAGACACAACCCTGGTACGGACACTAGACTTGGTGATTTTCAAAGAAATCAGGATACAGATATGGCAAGGATTAACTAATACGTACTTTATGCATATTAGTTTCTTTTTTATTTGGATATAACGTACACAAATGCAACAAAGAAGAGCAACTCACAAACTAAGTAACTATCTCTATTAGTGGCGAAAAAAGCCCCTTTCCTCTTTCTCTAGAAATCTCTTCATCTCCTCTCAACTCACCAGTGATGGCGCCTCCTCCCTTCGGGCTTTCTCCTCTCTTCTCTCCCCCTCCTTTCTCTCCCCTCCCCCTTCCGGTGTTTGCCTCCTCAATTTCGTTTTTTCGTTGTCTTCACCGTCGCGTGTTGCCTCCTCTGTTCACTATTTGCCCGCCGGTTACTTTCTTGGGTGTCTCTGGTTTTTCCTAACGCCTAGGTGCGGCGGTGGCAAGTGGAGGCATGGCAGCGAGGTCTCCCGCCGATTATCACCCATGGGTGTAATCGGTTCAGGCCTAACGGCAAGTTGGAGACCTTGCGGCAGGCGTTCGGAGTGGCTGTGCTTCTGGGTAAGCAGATCGGGTGGTTGTGGGTGGATCTGTTTTGCTCGGATTGTTTGGTTGGGTGGCGACGGTGCGGCAGGTCACGACAACGTTTGGAAGCTTGGGTGCCGTTTCACTCAGTCGTTTGTAAGGATCATGTTTGGTGTTTTATCGGCGGGTTTTCTGGGGTCCGGCATCTCGTGGGTTTCACAGCAGTGTGGGTCGCCGGTTTCGTCGTTAGTGGTGGTTGGTGCACGGCCTGTTCGGATGTCTTTGGGGGCCGCGGTTACTGCTTGTGGTGGTGGTGGTGGCGGCTGTTTGCTCTTTGGTGGTGATAGTGTGTTTGGGGTAGAGCAGTTAGGGTTTGGGTTGGTTTCTTGGGCTGGGCTTGGCCCTTTTGGACTTATCCATATTTGGGGTGTTTTGGGCTTCGTCCGGACAGGTGTTTTATTTGCGTCTAACCTTTTCTTGGATTCCCCACCTCTCCCCCCAACTTGATGTACTCGTCAAGTTGCCCTAACACAAGACAATTACAGGGAGGACTTACGTGTTCTCGGGTGAGTGCGGATGTA
Organism: Rhododendron griersonianum; assembly: GCA_018127125.1. Classification (NCBI taxonomy): domain Eukaryota; kingdom Viridiplantae; phylum Streptophyta; class Magnoliopsida; order Ericales; family Ericaceae; genus Rhododendron; species Rhododendron griersonianum. Next base: position 32,235,307 of record CM030797.1, on the reverse strand, counting down.
ATCTCGGTTAGTATACAAGATCATCAACGTGTACAGTAATAGGATGCGATTGCGGAGCCCTTTTCTTAGAACAAAAGCTTTTCCTGTCTGGGTATGCGACCTTGGATTGCTGTTGCATATTCAGCTCCTGTTGCTGCAGCTACTGCTGTTTTCTTGATTGGTCAAGGAAGTTTTTCTGATGGTATGCCTCTCGGAATTTCTGTTTTATTTGCGTCTAACCTTTTCTTGGATTCCCTACCTCTCCCCCCAACTTGATGTACTCGTTGTCAAGTTTCTTAATAAAACTTTATTTTGCCGATTAAAAAAAAATACTCTATTAGCAAGCTACTTTTACTTGGTATAGAACTTAATTATTTACCAGCCCAAATCCAACATTTTGTCCTAAGATCTGGGCACATGAGTCACACCACTCGTGTTCGAGATGTGTCAACATGCAATACACCATATGGCGTGTTGAGAACAAATTCTGTCTCATCCGATATATGTAGCATTTAGCAAGACACCACTATGGCAATTAAGATGAAGTGGTCCTTCCTCATGGAGTTGTTTTTATTCACATAATCCCAGCGTATATACACTATTGTCTTTTTTTCCTACTATTTGCTTGTGATAGTAAATGAACCTCCTGATCAGATTTACTTTCACCAGAAAATCTTATTACCTTGTAACAGATCAAATGATGGAAACTTGACTGTCTTTCATTTTGTAGCACTAAATTTTCTGGTAATGGTAGCTAGTCTCACAATATATGCTTTTACAAAGGGCAAATCCATATTAGTGAACCATAGTTATTTAGGGTGCGAGGCGTACCGAGTCGCAAAAGTCTGTTGGGGTCTAGGGTGTCTAGGCATGAGGTGAAGGCAAGGTGCAGGCCTTATTTAATGGAGTACCTAGGCAAGAAGATATAGAAAAAATAGGATACAGAAATTCTTCAAATGATTAATGCCTTGTTTGTTTTACTTTTTGAAAAGTATTTTTCAAAAGATTCCCCCTACATTCAATCATTTCTCTCTCTATCTCTCTCCACTTATTACCCCTACTACTCTCATAATTTTTTTTTTCAAAAACGAAACCAAACAAAACATAACACTAAGACAATGAATTTCAAGATGTGTACCATTTTAGAAAGCCATAAACACATCTAGCAGATACCCCCCAAAAATTCTTGCATATAAAAGGAGTAAAACGTCAAATTCAACAAGACAATCATCCAACCAAATGAAATAAAATTTAAAGCGACTAAGCTTCCACCAAAGGTGCATACTTTCATGCGGGATCTTTCTACTACCTTCGCTTGCCGTATTGTTGACCACAATCAATTAGTGATCCTTTAAAACATCTGGCGCTCAAACAATCCACAAGCAATTAGCAATTCACAAATGAAAAAGCAATTGGGAAATTAACGAATCAAAGGCAATTGAGTCAAGTTCCTCCGCCATTTCAAAAGCAATTGGGATATCGGCCTTTTTGGAAAAGATCATTCTAAAAGCAATCGAAAATCGTCTCGTTAATTAATCAGAATCAATCGGTTTTTCCCTTTACACAGCAGGAAATATAAAAGAGAGACAATAAATTTTGTTTTTATTCTATTAGGGGAAGTGAGAAGACAAAATAATTTTTCTAATACAAAACACAGGATATGCAGTCCCAATTTGTTCCTGTTAGCATACACGGTCCCAAAAACATATCGATACAGTTGTGAAAGAGAAAATCCCGAGGAGGAGAAGGGGAAGGAGAAGAAGAGAATAACCTGGTTGGTTGAATCACAGCACTCTCTAGTTGAAGGGTCAAGAAGATAAGAAATTGCAGAAGCAATCTTGTGTCGCATAAGCAATCCCAGAAGAGGACCTGCTTTCAAAGTTCCATACAGTGTTACCAAGACATGGGGTTTTGTGCACCTTGTGTTATCAATGTCCGATCTCAGTCACTTTTGCTTCAGGGTTTTTCAATCCCACCTCTTATTTTTTTCATGGGACTGATATAAGGCTGGGTTTTGTGCGCCGTGCGCCTTGTGTGATCAATTCTTCAAGTCGCTCCTCCTGAACCTACCTAAGGTGCAAGTATTGGGTTCCGACGCGCCTAACGCCAAATCAAGCACCTAGGCTCGCCTTTGATAACTATGTAGCGGACTAACCTTCAAATCTTACTAATTTAAGTCACAATGTGGCTAAGAGATGATATCTCATCAAGAGATCAGTGCAAATGAAAATGGTGGCATTTCGCATGCACCTGCATAAGCATTCACAGGCCGCTCCAAGTGAATAAAAACTTGTTCAAGTATGTTTTATGAATTCTACAATACAAGGGTAGGATCTTAGGTAAGCTCCATGATAAGATGCCCTTTGCTATAGGACATGTTTCGACTCCTGCAACTCTCACCAAAATGATCCATGTTTCAAGAAACATTGACCCTAATTGTAGAATTGATGGTACAATGTCACTACCCTTTGCCCTAATTTGGCTGTATTATTATGAAACCAGCATTTTCTCCAACTATGAGTACCACTCTTTTAGTTGGTCGATTGCTTAACTTTTAATTCTTCAATAGATAATAAGAATAAGAATCTGATCTTGTTCATAGTTGCTGCTCCCGGATCCTGACACAGTTATCATTTCTCTAGAGTTTTTTCATTTCTGTTTTGTCTGTTATTATTCCCAGTAGTTTATTTTTTTTCTACATGTGCCAACCTGTATGTTTATACAATCCTCTGTTGGTTGCGCAGTGAATTTACCCCTAGGCTTATTAAGAAACTTGAAGGATTCAAGGTAATAATGTGTGTTTCTATTTCTGTTCGACTGCGCCTCTGAAAGAATCTGCCAGATATCAGTTGGCATTTTGGATTGCCTCATGACTGGCTGTCCCTTTTTGTAAATGCAGATTAAAAGTATTGCTGCCGGGATGCTGCATTCAGCATGCATTGATGGTATATATGGCATTTTTGTGCAGTTGATGTGTTTTTTTTTGTGGTTCTTTTCATACTAAGGTGTGATTTCTAGGACCATGTTTGAACTTCAAAATTTGCCCTGGTTTGCAGAAAATGGCTCTGTATTTGTATTTGGTGAAAGAGCAGTGGATAAATTGGTAAGTGTCAGAAGTAATGTCCTATGGTCTTTAGAAGTTCTTCAATATCCCATTTAGATGTTTGAATTATTTCTGCCCCCTCTTGTATAAGAATCTATCTTGTGGATGTTAACGATTGAAATACAATGAAATAATCTAGGGCCTCGGGCGAGCAAAGAATGCAACAAGACCATCCATGATTGGCCAACTGCCATTTTCTGAAGAAGTTGCATGTGGTGGTTATCACACTTGTGTCATTACAAGTAATTCTTTTTATTGTTTTATTGTCATTTGATTTTTCTGTGTATTTGTTTTATGTGTTTTTTTGTCTCCATGTTGTAACTTTTCGTTTCCCCATAGAAGGATTATAAGGCTCTATTATGATCTTGCTTGATGAAACTAGATGGTGCTGAAATTTGGTATTGTCTCGTGGGTCTATGTCACCTATTTACATATGGTGTCCTAAAACATGAGGTGGTGGAGTGGAGACGACGTGGCTTGACCACATGGAGGATTGATTCCCTTACCCACATGAAGGGGAGCCACCATGCTATGAAGCACCAACACTTCTAGAGGTCGACGTATTGCAGTGTCGGACAGGGGACACGGGGGCACGCGGGGACACGGGGGCACGCGGGGACACGTATGGTGTGTCCCATAATTTAATTTAAATTTTTGAGAGGGACACGGCTGGGGACCCGGGGGACACCAATGGGGACATAGCGGGGTCAAAGTGTGATTTTTTTAAAATTTTGCGGGTCAAACTGTAATTTTTAAATTTTTTGGGGGTCAAACTGTAATTTTTGAATTGGGTGGATGTCTTGTTTTGTTTGAATGGTATTGTAACTATGGATTTTTCGTTTTGTCCACATTTTGCCATTTAAACTTGGGAAAAAATTGAATATAAATATAAATATATAAATAAATATACACGTGTCAGTGTCCCCAGTTTTTTAGAATTCCCGTGTCCCTGTGTTCGTGTCCGTGCATCATAGCCACCAGGTTGAGTCACCTGAGCGTTGTACCTCTTACCTGTTTTGTTTAGAAGGGACTGCATCTGCCTAGATCACTCCACCAACATTTTTAAAGCATGATTCGTAATGAAGTACTAAATTAGAAACTCGGACAATCATGTGTACTAGTCGATTTTATGTGTTTCAAATCCAGTACTTGTCGTTAACTTTTTTCCTACACAGGCGGTGGAGAACTATACACATGGGGCTCAAATGAGAATGGCTGTCTCGGGACTGGGTATCTCCTAATAACTACATCTCAAAAAGTTCAGATGGATAACTTATTCTTATTGGTTCATTTTCTTCTATCAGCTGTACAGATGTCAGTCATTTTCCAGAAAGAGTTCAAGGTCCATTCTTGAAACATGCTGTTTGCCAGGTTCAGAACGCTTGTGATTGCCCAAATAGCTTTTGGTTTTTCTCAAAATATTGTTGCATATTCCACAAACATTCTGCAGTTGGTGTTTAGATATTTCCCATCAAAACTACTTCACGACAGGTTACTCGGTTCAAGGCTCAAAATCAGTCTATGATCATAAAGATGGCAATCATGACCTGTAAATCGAGTTATATTGACCTAAAGTATGGATTACTCTTTAGTTTTGTGCTTTATTTGATAATTTTTTTCTTTCCGTATTTAGGTATCCTGTGGCTGGAAGCATACAGCAGCTATCTCTGGTAAGAATGGTTTGAAAGCAGTAGACAACCTAGAGTTTAGAGTATACACTTGTAATTGCATATCCTCGATTTCTCACGTACAATACTGCAAAAAGTAATGGGACAAACAGTCAAGAGAACGGAAAAAGATGATCCTTTTGGAGTTGAATTATGCAATTAAATATTCTCGAAGGACCTCCAAACTGTCAACTGCAACCCATACAACTGCCTCTGCCTTAGGGTTCCTATCCTACTTCTAGGATGAAAAGAACTCCAACAAGTCAGCAACTCTCATGATGAAGATTACGTCACCCCAATAAAAACAGATCAACCACCAAATTTACTAACTTGGTGAATCAAGATATGCCTTGGTTCTGGAGATAAACTGGTGATAATTGCTGACATGCAGAAGGACAGGTTTATGCATGGGGCTGGGGAGGTTCTCATGGAACGTTTTCTGAGGACGGGCATTCCCCTGGTGGACAATTGGTATGCTTCTATTTTCTGAAAATATTGCTATTTGTGGATGTTTATATTTTTGTGAAGGTTTATATTTAAGTGACTCTTAGCTAAATTCATAACAGTAGCTAGTGAAAGTGGATGTGAAGTGGGAATCGTAATTCAGGTTAATGATTATCTGAGCAACTGCTTTTTATTGTAGCACGTTGTCTGTTGTCATTTAGATGTTGTGGTTTCTCTATAATGTGAAATAAAGTCTTGTCTCCAATTTCCCTTGTTGGTGGAACATTAGCTTGTTTTAATTAGTTAGATATATGCAAACTGTGAAGAACTTGAATAAAAGTATTGCACAAGTTTTTTTCATTTAATAAAAAAACAGTAATTTAGTCAGGGAATACACGTAGACGAATAAAGCTTTTGTCGTAGCTGTTGTTTTTAGGGAAACTAGGTAATATCAATGTTTATATTCTTCCAAATGTTGCTTAAAAAGAAGTTGGTGTTTTCTTCATCTTCTTATTGTTATTTTTATCAACTACTTGATTTGTTTCGTATTCTTCTTAAGCTGGGATATAGTTGTCTATCTTGAATTTTGCTTTTCATCCTCGTTTCTCTTAATGACTTTGATGTGAATTTTTTGGTTTATTTATTTCATTCATTAGCTTCATTAGTCATTGATATCACTAATGAGTAGCAATTACCCCTTCTTGCATGTGTCTAGTCACGTCTCCTTTGGTAGATGCATATATAAGATAGCAAAGTAGTTGCTATTTCAGGTCAAAATATTGAACATCTAAATGGTATTTTATCATTCTATAGTTTATGGACTCCATTATATTTCGTCTTATCAGGATGGAGTATATATGAATCGGTAAAACTTTCAGCGTCTATACTTCAAGGACGGGTTTGTATCCATATTTGATACCAAAACTCTTCGTGAACCTATTGATGGATATTTGGTACTTCATAACTTGTCCGTAGTTTTTCTTTTTTAATGTCGAGTGGTATGAGATATGTTTGGATACTCTAGGCCACATATCCCAGCTATTGTGATTGTCTGAATTACATTTGACAATGATTTTTGCAGTATATTGAAATTCCTTCTTTTTCATATAATCTATTGTGGAGGAAGTGTTTCCTAGTGGGAAAGTTAAAAAGTTGCTTTGGCAACTGAACGCTAAGAAAGTTATAGAAAAGTTGATTTTTACATCCCTTCCATCAAATTGAACGGGGCCCAAGGAGAGAAGAAATCTCAAGCTCATAATTTCCCTAAAGTTCCCTTTGAAGATTACATCGCCTTAGTATATAGAGTACTGCTGACTACTAAAAGAAGGTACAAGTTCCAAAATGAAAAAGAAAATAACCAAGCAAAAAAGAGTGCAGGGTTGATGGTAATAATTCCGACTTTTATAATCAGTGTAGTTGCCCTTTCAGCTATTACAAAAAATGAGAAAATGCAAATTGAAATGCTTAAATGATGGGATTCTGGTTCCACATCAGTCTCCCCTTCTCGAAAAAGTTGAGACCAGATAGAGAAGATTCGGTTGGTGGGTGATATATACTCAAACAAATTAGCTGCATTGAATTAGGAGAGATAGCATGTTATCAGGGAGATCAACAATGTAGGCATTGTCAATATCTTTTTGAGAGTCTTGAATGGGCCATGTTTCTTGTTCTTGAGCTCGTATGGACGTGGACATAGGACACGACTACTTTCAAGATGGGGACACAGAAGTGGGGGACATAGCAAATGCGTTGTCCATAGATGGTATATGCATAATGGTTTATATTACACTTTCGGTCCAATACTTGTTAAGTTATAAATATCTACCACCGGAAAAGCTTACAAAATCCATCCCGCTATGCCTCTATGTGTGTCCCCGGTGGGTCCCCCGTGTCTCAGGCGTATCCCACCATACAGACCATGTGGCATGTCTCATATGGATTTTGGCGTGTCGCTTGTCCCCGTTGTGTCCATCATGAATATGGTGACTTATGTGTGCCAGTGCTTCTTAGTTTGAAGTAAGGTTCTAAATTCTGGTATCGGGTACGTATTGGTATCGGTTATACCGCCATTTTTTTGCTGTATTAGACACTATCAGTGCTCTAAATGGCAGTCAAGTCGGCTGCCTAGGCGCTTGGCGGCACCTTGCCGCCACGCCTATACCCCTGGGCGTTTGAAATGGCGGTCTGGGATGCTTGGCGGAGTTTGGCGGGCACCTTGGCGGGACTAAATTGAAGGAATTGGAATAAAAGGGGTTAATATGTAATTTTACAAAAGCATATATACACATACTACAATTACATATTAGCCCACAAATCCAATTCATCGTCTTCCAAGTCCACAGCAATCGAAGCCCTAGCCCCTCCCAAACCCAGTTCACTGGTGTCCGATCGTGGTCGCCAACTCGCTGGTATGTCTCTCTCTTCTCTCTCTCTCTCGTCTCTCTCTCGCATCTGCCTCTTCTCGCTTGTCTCTCTCAGTATGCTTGTTTCTCACAGAGCCACAGACTCACAGGGTCACTTGGAAGTTGGAACCCCATTTAAATAACTAGTCTACTGTGTTTTAAAAAAACTTGGAACAGAAAACGGAAGACTGAAAGTGGTGTCGGTGGCCTTACAATACTGCACAAAAGAATTATAATAATTTTAAAAAAAAAATGCCAAACGGCTTGGCGGCGCCTAGGCGGGCTAGGCGCTTGGCGGTGGGTCACCGCCCGACTAGCGCCAAGCACCATTTAGAACACTGGACACTATCTGCCGGTACATAGATATCGCCTGATATAAGACGCACCATGTAAAATATTGTAACGTGATGGCCGATACGAGTACCCTTGACTTGGAAGGTTGTGATTTATGGAGTTCAATCTGTTTTACACGATAGAGTTATTCAATGAGAGCATAGCTTTCGTTGCTGTTGTGGTTGACATTTTACTGCTAAATCATTTGATCTGATTCTTCTCTCAATGCCCATTTTAGTCAGCAGTCTTAAAAAGTGGTTGATGAAAGACTCATAAATTTGAAGGTTACTAAATGGTGATTGAACGTTGTGTTTTGTGGTGTATAATGGCCTAGTGTGCTATTCAAGCATCGGGAAAGTAATGTAATAACTTCCATAAGAAAATTAATTTTATTTGAACGATGTGTTATTTTCTTGAGTATTTACAGCACGACACTTGGTTCACTTATGTGATGGATTGGGGATTTCATAAGAAGCACAGACACTTCTTAGATCGTGGTGTCATTATTGGCATTCGTAACTCTCCAATAGTTATCTGACAATCCCCAACACATGTTAGACAGTCGTCCCAATGTGTCTTGGAGCATAGGAATCCATCACTCAGCCCACATGAAACACATTAAGGCTTGGGAGGAAAAAAGGTTAAGATCTGATAATAGAATAGGAAAAACATAAATAAATAAAAAATAGATGTATACTTGTTGATCCCTCTTCCTTAAACTTTTTTATTTTAGTTTTAGGACTTTTAGATGACAACTTCCAATATTTTTGTTATGACAACTTCCAATATTTTTGTTGGAAAACTTTCTAATACAGATTTTGCTTGACTTTTTCCCTACTTCTGTCCTAGTATGAAGACTGGGAAATAATTTTTTACTAGTTGGAGATGGTACGTAGGTAATACATTTTTTTTTTTTTTTTGCTTCGAAGGACATTGTAAATCTATTGATCATGTAGAAAATGAAGGCGTCAGTATTACTCCCTCCGTCCCATTTTAAATGTCCATGTTTCTATTTTGGGATGTTCCAAAATAAGTGTTCACTTTCTAAAAATTACCATTAAAACATGCCAAACTTTCAATTTTACCCCTAAAAAGTACCCTTTCCTTCCTAATTGATTTGATAGTTTTTGATATTCATGTCCATTTTAGATTTGACAATATCTTTCAATTTATAATACTTTTCATGATTTTGGAAACTTTGTATAATAAAACTAATTGAGATCTAATCTATATTACATATTTTTTGAGGTCCATATTGAAAGATATAAGCAATTTAAATATATATAATTAACTTCACAGTTTTTAAGGGAAAATTTGGAAATTTAAAGCAAAAATTTTGAGTTCTTAAAAGGCTCGATTTCTTGTAGAGGATACTTAAATTGGGACGGTGGGAGTATGTAATTACCCCCAAGCAAGTTATATCATATATGCATATCCCCGCCATGTCTGTGTGTATCCTACGTGT